>CM047814.1:24919653-26416024 GCA_026214975.1 Gentiana macrophylla
AAATTTTGCAAAAATATATTAATCTTGTCAAAAAATTTGAGAGCGATTTGAATCTTGCAAATTTACTAACATCCCCGGAGGACAATCACAGAGCGATTATTTATCCAAGCTAACCAAATGAGGACGAGGAAAGCAACCCCTCGATTATTGTAGAATATTTGTCGGGACCCGCCGACGACGGATCGAGGTAATGGACTTACAATGCACCAACCCTTTTGGATTGATTTCATAAGGACTACATCGATTGTGGAAAACTTCCCAAAGAGCCGAACGAGGCAAGCCCCTCATCGAGAGCCGCCAGATACACCATCCTAAATGACGTTTTGTACCGACGATCATTCTCTAAACCATTACTAAGATGCGTGCGACCTGAGGAGATCGATGGTATCCTCATTGAGTTGCATGAAGGGGTATGTGGCGGCCATCCAGCTAGCCGCACCCTCACTCAGAAGGTCTTGTTAGCAGGATACTACTGGCCGAAACTCGCAGAGGACGCCAAGAAATATACCAAAACTTGCGACGTGTGTCAAAAATTCGCGGATATTCCTAGGCTACCATCAATAGAACAAAGCATTGTCATAGCCGCATGGCCCTTCGACATGTGGGCCATCGATCTCATCGGGCCATTAAAAAAGGGGCGCTCAGGATGCGAGTATGTGGTGGTCGCAGTGGATTATTTCACCAAGTGGATCGAGGCCAAAGCCTTGGTAAAAATCCAGTACCAAGGACATAACTTATTTTCTGCTCGACCAAATATGGACGGTTCGCGTCCCCAGGAGTAATAGTGTCGGATCACGGACCACAATTCGAGGAGGAGTTCGACACATTCTCGAAGAGAACAATGTCAAACATTGGCAATCGTCGATATGCTATCATCGTGGGAATGGTCGGGCCGAGAACGCAAACAAACAAGTACTCGGCATGCTAAAAAGAGTGCAGGCGAAAAAGTGGGTAAATGGCTTTGATCACCTCCCGTGGCTTTGTGGGCACTTTTCGAGCGTCGCGAAAAACTACCACGGGGAGACTCTTTCGCGCCTAACCTCACGGATCCGGTTATGGCTCCGGTAGAGATGGCCCTACCAAGTTTAAGGTCGCACATTTCAAGTAGATAACGCGCTCAAAAGGAAGCTCGATCTCGATTTAAGCGAGAGCGGCGGATCGAATCATATGGACGTTTGCTCAACCGCAAACGGACCGCCAAACGACATCATGACAAACGCGTTCGGGGTCATCACTTCGCCATTGGGGATTACGTTTTGCGAAAGAGGCAGGCCACCGGCCACGAAGCTAAGAAAGGGAAGTTATCGGAGAATTGGGAAGGCCCAGAGAGGATCGCTCGGATAGTCAAGAAAGGAACTTATGAACTAAGTGATAACCAAGGTCGCGAGTACAACCGACCTTGGCATGCAGATAATCTGAAAAAATATTATATGTAAAGCGTCGTACGCTTGCGTCTGACGAGCGAGCACGTGGAAAGGGTAATCAAAATAAAAGGGGCATCTTCGATTATTAAGAGATACAATTGTTTCCAAGCAATTCTACGGCATACCATGCCCTTCGATCCAAAAAAAAAAAAAAAAAAAGGGGGGTACACTCTATCTAATGAGTGTACTATAACGATCGATGAATGCTTGGCACCTCGCTTAAGCCGCATAACTTCGTTATTAGTGAAGCAAAAGGAAGCGGCGATGTCGGTCCATAGAGACCAGAAATTAACCGCTTCACGATGAATCAAGATTCCCAATCAATGTCAACATGATGATCGCGGATAGCGTACAAAAGCAAAGCTTCGGCTTCACTTACAGCCTCGTTATCTGTGGACAGGAGGGCGCGCGAGTTGATGAACCTTTTCCACTCACGATTGCTGCGAGAAAGATCGGACGCAGGTCCCAGTACACGAGGTCGCTCATAAGCAGGAAAGAGCTCGCGGAGGGCTCGTCGTAAGCAAGTTTGTCTACTTAACTCATCGGCAAGGTTCCAAACGCGCTCATAATGGGATGAGGGGTCGATAGCTGGTATACCCAAGGCACCATTGATAGATTCCGGAGTAAAAATGACCGCGACGCCACGAAGGGTATCTGTTGCAGATCCCCCGGATGCAACTTCGCACAAGATGGAATAGAACTCCTCACTATTGTAAGATTGGGAATTATTGATGAAGGTGGTGCAACAAAATCTGCCCACCCAGAGAAACGTACGCGCAGAAGAGAGCCATCACCCTCGACCTTGCTCTGATTTAAACCCCTCTCCTTCGCAGGCTCAACCCACTCAAAATAGCGCCAGAAATGATCTTTAGCAACGTCGGAAGCAATAAAGAAGAAAGGGGATACATCACGAGTAGGACGGGCTCTAAAAACTCGCACTCTACCCTCTCCAGATGGAAGAGACATGGTTCTCATAACAAAAATCTATGCAAGAAAAGAGTAAAAATAAGGTTAGTATGCCTCTTCCTTTTATAGCGAGGTTAGCAAAGGAACGCCCCACGATCAATCGAGATCCTACGGCCAGGCACAACGCGGTTTACCTGAATTTTGAAATTCAAATGACGCATTTAATGCCTATCGGTTATCTGCCCACGATTCTTGGCCATATTCATGCACAGTTACTAGCCCGAGATTTTATGCCGTTTTGAACACACATACACTGCCAGTGAGCTGTCAAATCAATCCAGATCCCTGGATTCCCGGCAAGCACGACAGTCGAGAGGCTAGTTCAGTCAAATCAACTCAGCTCCTAAGCTTCCAGTAAACATCCACTCCGCCTCGAAACTAGGGGGCCACAGAAAAACAAGCTTTGCAAAATATAGACCCTCATTACTTACAGCAAGTCCGCAAAGACAAGCTATAATGAATTGCGGCGACGATCTATTTTGCTCAAGTCTCCTCGCACCTCGATCAAAACAGAGGGGATGGGAAAATATTAACCCACAACAGGAACTTCTCAATCTTCTCAGCTGATTCAACCTTAGTTATTTTAGCGAGCTCAACAAATCTCGCCGAAATAAAGGGGGCCGCACACATACAAGACAAGATAGCGAGATAGCAGAAATAAATCGAAAAAAACAAGCACAAGATAGATAAACCAAGAGGGGCCAAAACGGCCACAATGTCAATACAGAAAGTAAAAAGGTTTTAAGTTATTACAATCATCAAATGAGGACGCCAAATAGTTCAAAAAAGTGAGAGCCAAAGTTATTATTACAAAGCCGCAGAAATATAGAAAACAAAAGCACAGGGCATTTAAACGGAGCCGGGGGGAGTGTCAATGTACTCATCACCAGGTTGATCGCTTGCCGGAGGATTCTTCAGGATCGCAAAGTTAACATGATTGACTGGAGGGGATCCCATACCGGTCGCCGCGCTCTATCTGGTTAGTTTGGATGGCGACGATGTGATCTCGCCGTGCGTAGGGGATATCCGGGTGAATGGCCAACAAGTCGGAGATCGGCCGGACATGTTAACCCAACGAAGCATTTCCTCCAAGGTAATGCTCTCCCGGCCATGATAAGCCCAAAGACAACGAGCGAGGTGATTAAAACCTTGATCGAAGCTAGCCTCTGAAGTCACCGAACTCATCGTAAAGCTTGAAGGCTTCCACGGTGGTGGGCCCGCCATCTCGGCGCGCTTCTCTGCAGCGACAAGTTTCTCCTTCAAATTTGTGACCTCCTCACGTCACGCCGCTAGCCGCTTCAATGAATTGCGGGCATCATCCTTCGGTCTTGCACCTTCTCCTGCAGCTCCGCATCCAGTTTAGCGCTCTCCGCCATGAGTTTCTTCATCCGCTCAACCTCAGCTACCGCTTGCGAGCCCTTGTTTTCAGAAGCGATCCTGGCTTTCTCCGAGGCTCCAAGGGCCGCCGTCACTTTCTTAAGCTCAGCTTTGCGCTTCTCTGCGGCTTCAATCGCCTTGTTTATGCGAGTCCCAAGCTGAAAAAGAGGAAATGATAAGCCTGAGGAAAGCGTAAAACACGAAAGGAAAAAATACAAGATTAACAAGCTTACCATGGAAGCAGTGATTCCAAATTGGCCTGAAAGGTCTTTAAGTTCGGCGACCTCATCGCCAGTAGGGGCGTCTTCTTGAATCACGACGCGAGACGTGATCCCCCTCCCAATCTCTAGCTGAACCCCGTGCGGCGAATCCCATGCCAGGCGACCCAAGGGGATAACATCAGCGATGGCCTCTCTTATCTGGCCCGCCTTGTTCATGTCGAGATTTTGAGTGAAGTTGGGGTCCAGCCACACCGCCTCTTTCCCCTTGTAGCCGCGGGCGGTGTCCCGGCGGCAAAAGGCTCCATCCTCAAGGATCTCTCAACAATGGCCTCAGGCCGTACAGAGTCCTTATCAGCAGCTCGCTTATCCGCACGATCAGTTGCTTTACCAGCGCCAGCTGTTTTTGTCTTCTCAACCCTTGGTCGTTTCTGGCCCTGACTCTCTTTTACGGGTTCATCAACTTGCAACCTTTTTTGGGTAATGGTCTGACTGGAGCTCGCATCTGGGGGCGCCGCTGCGACCTTCGTAGGATCATACGCCTCGTCAGTAATAGTGGCGTCCACAGTACGGGGAACTTTCCCAAAGGCTTGTTTCAAGGTCGTTTGCCGAGCCTTGGCCTGCTCCTCAGCCTGCCTCTGCCTTTGAGCACGGCGTTCATTAGCATCCATACTTGCAGAAAGGGTTCGTTAAAAACAGATTCAAAAGAAAGAGCAACGCATGGAAGTTACACCTTGAACTCCTTAAAGATCTAATAAATGCAAAGAAATTTACAGGGCGGCCTTCTTTCCGGATCGCCTCCGCATACGGGACACTCAGACGGAAAGCATTGCCCTATATGACAATCCCCTATCCAGTCGGGGTCGCTCTCCTCAGGACCCATGGCAACCACTGGAACCGCCTTACCCGGGCCCGCGAGACCCGCCATGCGCGCAAATGGAAGCGCCAGATCCAGAAGATCGACCCAAGCAATGTTCCTTAAGGAGGCCTCGACCCCATCAGATTGAAGGAGGGTCATGAGCCCTTTAACAAAACGCCGTTCTGGTATAGGAGGCTCGTCGATCGGGAGGTAGATTTCCCGTGCGTTTGCGGCCTAGGAAGCGGCCACCGACCTTGGATTCCACCTTGAGGATCCGCTTACGCCATCTGTGAATCTTATTTGGTAACAAGAATAGTAGGCGGGGCGTCTTGGACCTTAAGGATATTTGCCCCGCAATGCTCGTCCCCACAAAACCAGGTGAAAGTGGCCCAAAGAGGTCGGCGAAGGTTCTATTTTCATCACTCGACACATCACGACGAAGACCATGATTTGAATAACGGTCCCAATGGCAAAATCGGAAGGGAGAGCTCCCATCAGTTCGCAAATCCTCACAAAGAAAGGGTCGAATGGAGGTCGGAGCCCCGCGTAAAAATGATCAAAATCGCGAAATCGGGGCGTCATCCGAGCGGCGAGCACACACGTAATCCTGGCGATCCCAGGTTTAAACTTATCCTCCTCCTTGAATAATCAAGCGAGGAAAATCGATACACGCTCGTGTCAATTTTAAATCGACGATGGATAAATTGGTTAAGGTCTCTGCTATCACAAAGCTGCGCCCACTTTTTCTCCAGCGCCTTTTCGTACTCCGCCAGGATAGCGAATTCTCTCATCGCCTCAGGATTATTGGGCACGGGTTTCTTTGCTTTAGCAGCGGCCTCCCCAACAGTGATTTTGGGATCTTTCTTCTTTCTTGGTTTTTTAGGGAGCTCCCAAACAATCTGGCGAGGCAGGGGGGCATTTTCGTCCTCGCTCGACCCCATTAGCTCGTGAAGAGCGGCGTCCTCAATATATGCCTCGTTATGGTCAGCGGCGCCACTGGGACTCGGTTCGGAAACCTGCTCTTCAACGTCCGGCATCTCTCTCTCGCCGGCCTCGTTGGTGCTCGTCCCTTGAGCTCGTGCCATTTCCTTACGGCTTTTCTTGCGTCGCGGGACGGGGTCAGGAAACAGAGAATCCAGGTCAAATGGATCGCTACTTGCTCGAATGGCGGCCTCTTCGCCGGTTATCTCTTCACCAGGGCCGCCCTCGGCGGACTTCTCAGGACTAGAGGGGTCATCACCCTCTTCCTCATGAGCGTAATCGTAAACCTCCTGCTCCTCGTCTGAGTCACCTCTGACAGAGTACTCTCCGTCCGACATCCTGCAAAAACAAGAGGAAAAGGTGGAGCTTTCAGACCTGGGATAATGGAAATTAAACCAGGAAGGTAATCGCACCCATCTCGACGCCCTCCGTTTTTACAGGAGAAACGGAAAGCAGATTGCCAGAAAGAGAAATACAGACTCCAAAGCAAGCATAATAAGTAGAGTTTTCTGGGCGCAATGGTTCCACTCAGGAAGAACCACAATAGAAACACCAACCCAAAAACCTCAACTTTTCTCAGGAAAAACATCTTACATCCAAACACATTGCCCAAACATTTGATCAAATACCAGGAAAGGGCTCGAAAAACAAAAGGAAAACAAGAAAAAAAAGGACAAGGGAGAAGAATTTACCTGTTTTTCTGGGAAAAATAGAAGGAGCAGCCTAAAGAACACGCTGGAATCTCCAAACTCCTGCGGAAACCTCGGAACCCACTTCCACCACCGTCAAAACTTGCCGTTAGCCTCCTTGAAGCTTTTGCTAATCCTAGATTGAGGAGAGAACTCGGAGAAAAATTGTGGGAAAATAGAGGAGTGAAAAGTGAGGAAGTGTTGAGGAGGCTAGCCTTATATAGGCAAGCAAGTGGTGATCGTGGGGCTAGAATTAAACCATCCAATGGTTGGGGATTGCGCGTCGATTCAAATTCAAATTAAAACCGCAATCATTATGGAGGCCAATCAATGTACACGTACATGCTTGGCGGTTGCCAAGCGTTACTACCCACGTAATTGCAGTTATCAAGGGGAGGCTGACGTCAACCACGATCTGACCAACTGCCCCATCGAAGCTTAACGGATGGCCTCGCAGACCACGAGGTCGCAAAAACAGGCCCAAAGTTGCTTCGAAGGCCGCTTGCTTTGAAAGCACGGCCCTTAGTGAGACGACGAGGTCGCAAAAACAGGCCCAAAGTTGCTTCGAAGGCCGCTTGCTTTGAAAGCACGGCCGCTTAGTGAACAAGTCGCATCAAAAGATGAGGTCGATCATACTCCGCCCAGAGCTCACTACTCCACACTCGGCGTTTTCACGAAAATAGTCCAGGATATGGAGTAGGGGGCCATTGATGATACAAATTATCACCTCCAATGGGGGCGCTCATATGGCGACGTCCAGAGGCATTAAGAGCAGGTCCGCCACCCTCAGCCCCTACCTGGAACCTCGTAAAAGCTAGGGGGCCGGCGGGCGGTCATAAATATAAGGCTCCCCAAGGAGGCCGCGCAAGACTTGAGAGAAAACAGGGGGAGAAGGCCCGACACGAAGACGGCGACTGGTGACCATAAAGGGTCGCCGCCGGATATTACATCCACTTGCTACTAGATATTTTACCCACTTGATGTCGATATTTAGTATTTACTTAGCTACTAAGACTAGTGACTAAGCTGCTTCTGCACCACCAGTCTTTACTTCACCCCTAAGTTTAATCTCCCTATAAAAGGAGAGTCTTGTGTAACCTAATAAAGGAGATCGAAGACCAAAATTAGCAGGCCCAAGCTCTGCAAGAACAAGCTTATTTCATCATCCTCCTCTCGTCACTACCTGTCTCCGACCAACTTATAAGTAATCTACTCACAAATAAGCCAGATATCCACTTCACTAACGCCGCTACGCCATCGTGACGATTTCTGCAACGTCACGTATGATTTTGAACAGATAAATTTATACAATTTGATGTGAGTTCTATAGTTTTGTTTCACATAGATGCATATTGGTCAGAGAAATATTTATTTTAAAACCATGAAATTTCACGTTTTCTATTGAATAGACTAATATATTTTACGCAGAAAGTTATACTCTTGACGTTTACTTATTACTTTGATCAAGTTTTGGTAAAAAGGATGGATGAATTTTATTTTCCTATAAAAGCAAAAGTGTGTGTATCCTTATCAAATTTTTTTTTATCTAGTCTTGACATTTGATCTTATATATAAATAAAGGTTGGTTCTCATTTTTCTAATAGGAAACAATGATGTTTTCACTAATCCATGGTTATAGATTGCTTCGTTAATATATATGTATATGTTATGAAATACTAACTTTATTTGAATAAGAAATGTCATTTCAGTCTTATAAAGTTAGGTTTGACATACACCGGTCATCTTAAAATTTATGAAGAGGTCGTCATGCTAACCAATTCTTGTTCCTGCTTAATGCGAAACTCTCAGCGACTCGGTGAGTTTTGGGCCATTGCACCGCAGAACGGCTAGTCATCGGTCTCGGGGCCTCTTGACCTTGGCTCATCGACAGTCCTAGAGAAATGGTACCTAGATTCCCCGATGTTCCGTGTGCCTGGCCGGGAAAGCAAGGGCCGACGGCTATGTCATGGTCATGAGGTTGGCTGAAGCCTTTTGGGAGGTTCACTAGGTGACAGTCTGAACCCTTTCCCTGACAATCAGCCGGAATTGTCAGGCAATAGCTTGCTTGCTTGTGAAGTGCGGTAGAAAACAAGTTGGAGTAGGGTGGTAATGACTCATCGGCTAAGGTAAACCGGTGTCAGACTTGAGTACGCCTAATTTCAAGAAAATTGCTTTATATTCCTTGCAAATATCATGTTTTTGCCATGTTCTAACAACAATTAAGTGCAGGTAAGGAAAAAGCCTTTTTGTTGTAACGTTTAACGTTTTTGTAACTATTATTTTTGTATATAAAGATTCACAGGCACACACCGGAACTCACTGGCTATTTTTAGCTCACACGTTTGTGAAATGTTTTTTTTTTTAGGCTTGGAGGAAGAATACCAGGGTGGTGAGGTAAGCAGAGTAACCTTGGAGGCGGTTCTGGGAGGGGGAGTAGACGAGGAGTTCAATGTGGACCTGACAGCTTAGTGTCAAGCTTTGATTTTGTTATGTTTTTTTTTCAACTCCTTGGAGTTTCATGTTTCCATTGTAATAAGAGTTGACGAGGTTCTTCCATCTTGGAGTCGTGACATTTTATTTTATTTCTGGATTTAGTAATGTTTGAATAAAGATCTAGTTCCCTCAATCTTTTCTTGAGAATTTAGTACTTGGGCGGTGGATCGTCGGCTTGTCCCTTGACCAGACCCCAGTGGACCCTAGGGGTCGGGGATAGGCCTATTACACTACTTAGGACACTAAGCTTGTGTTTGTTTTTGTTGAAGTCGTTTTTAGAGTTTTTTAATATCATTTCATCAATCATTTCTTACAATTCCTTCACCAATCACTTCTTCAGTTATAAATAAAAAAATATTAAATTATCTTTCACCATTTCATTTTATCTATTTTATTACTTTTTTTTTTTACTTTTAATCATTACTTCAATCATTTTTATTATATTTATTATCCACTAGCATATAAAACACTCCAAAATGAACTTCAACCCAAAACAAACGAAACCTTATTATTTTTTGCTTCATCTTACGCCTAATTTATTATCAATTTAACAACTTTTCATTATTTAACAACTACTGCATTAATCATAATCAATGAGCATTTTAGACATTTAATCATCAAATGTATGTCATTCAACCACTTTATTAACATATATGAAAACACCCAAAATAACCTATATTTTGGGACGGGGTTAGTAAATGCCTATTTGGATATGAATGTAGTATTTAAACTTGGATAACCACGGAGAATAAAAGGGAATAAAATGAATTAAAACTTTGATTAGATACTTGAGAATATTCTTCTCGTTATAAATATACTCGTATTATGTGGATTTTCATTAGATATAATATCTATCTCTTCCGTGTAAAGTATTAGCCCACAGCTAGTTTACTCAATAGCTAAGTCTCGACACAAGCACGACAAAGTGGATAAACATCGTCGTAAATATATGAAGTAATCGACGGATGTTTTTACACGATAAAGTCACATGTAATATGTCGTGTATAGAAAATCAGTAATAACAAAGATTTAGAATACCTTTTTTTCTTCCTTGTTTGTGCATGCGAATATATTTTCACCTTATATATATTTTAATACTTAGGTTGTATATATATTTTATAACACGTTATCAGCACGAGTCTCTTCCGAATGAGCCGTGTCTTAAAATCTTCCTTATACCGATAACTATAGATTTCAATCCTCATCTATAGTTTTGTTGTTGAAATCTTCATGTTAAGTCACCTCTTGATGCTATTACAAATTTTCGAAGTCAGACAGATACATATTTGGTAGCATAAAAGAAGTTATCCAACTTGGTGATGAAAGAAAAGAATAGGTGTGGATCCTTCTATCCTTTTTAGGCATGGTCTATGTCCTTTCTAATTTGATAAGCACGAGCAGGACTACAACTGATTTAAATGAGAAAAAACAAGCTGTTGAATTGCTTGGAAGATCGGAAGATATCGGATTTCTTGTGAGGTAAGAGGGAATATGGAAATATGGCGCAGGCTACTTAGATGTTTTTGGAATTCGTCAATCATTATATTTGGTGTTCCGGTATTTTGGTTATTATCGGGTATTCTTGATTTCTATTATTTAATCATCAATCGATGATTATCTCTTATCGACGGTAATCGATTATTTGGTTGACACACGGATATTTTATGGATCATCTTATACGATATATGGATATCTATTATTGGCCGACGGAGTCAATAATTTATGATGGTGATCCTTCTATCTCATTTGACGCTATATCTGAGGTAAAGTATCGAGGTAAAAGTTTATTTTTATTCAATTCGTTTATTGTGATCAATATAATTATGTGGTGATAAAATAACTGTTGATGACATGTTTGAAAAGACGTTTTACACATTTCATATCTCGAACATGCTCATGCACCAGCAGTATCGAGAAAAAGGATTCAGAAAATATTATGAACATATATCATGCATCGATATGCAAACCAACATACATAAATGATCAAAACATGCATTTTGGTGACTGATCAAAACGATAAGTTTTGTTGAAAAATTATAATTCCCGACCGACTGGTGCTAGCACATTTCCTGAAGTGAATGTGGATCGGTCTTCAAATTTTGATCATGGTCGTGGACGTTGTTGTGACCATGGAAGAGGCCATAGACGAGGCCGTTGTCGAGATATATGCCATATCACAATGATGTAAATCATGGCAAGAAATAAAATGGTCCCGAGAAGGCAGACCATAAGAAACATAATGAAAATAAAGCTAATGACAAAAAATGCTTCCATTGTGAAATGGAAGATCATTGAGCCCGTGACTGTCATGCGACATATCCTTTTGTCCGTATCTATGAAGCATCTTTGAAAACATACTGAAGATCGTGAGACGAATCTTGTATGTCGTGATCATCCTGAAGATGATGATGCTAATATGATGAACTTTGATATGGATTGTCTCTTGATGATCCATAGGGGATCAAATGATCAAGAGAAAGTTTAAATTTATTTTTATGCTTTTCTCCTAATATTGTAATTTTATTTCCTTGCAATATAGTAATTTCCTTTTGTTGGTGTATAATACATCAAATTATATAGGCCCGTTCCTAGGAGTGAACGCGACTAAACTATATAATTAAGATGTGTCAAATGACACATGTCCATTCCTAGAAGTGAATGTGACCAAATGAAATTATTGAAATGTATCGGATTATACATGTCAATCCCTAGAAGTGGATGTGACAAAACTCAATATATATGACGTGTCCGTCGCTAAAAATGAACGTGGACAGTTAAATATTCTAGATGTGTTGAGATACACAAGTCGGTTCTCTAAAGTGAACGTGACATAATCTAGATATACCGATATTTAAAGATGTATCGAATCACGCCGATCGATTCCTTAGAATAAATATGACATTTATGAGATCGTGATTTTAAAATTAACATAATAAATCTCACTAGGAGTGAGTTGATGACGCCATTATGAAAATGATACATCGATATGCAAACCAACATACATAAATGATCATTTGTTCGGTAGACAAATTGGATCAAAGGTAAAACCACAAGATGGTCGTTTCTTCTAATATATATTGATGGACCGAGAGTTCGTCGAAGCACTTGGATGCTCATAAAAGTGAATCAAAATTCACAAGAATGAATATGGACTTGGAGTTCATATGAAAGGAAATGATTTTCCAAATTCATGGACAAAAATCATGGTTAATGTACCCTTGAGGATATCATAACATTTGTCTCCTTGGAGGGGAAGCATTGTCCACAAGAAGTGGAACAAAAATGAAACTAAATTCCAGATGAATAATGAAAATCGATTTTCATACTGTGGTATTGAAAGACCACTAATCGCGTACTTGGCGTACGGCAAATTGATTTTCATGATGTGGCATTGGAAGACCATTGTCGCGTACTTGGAGTATCGCGAAATATCTGGTTAAACTTTAAGAAGTTTCAAATTATAGTAAAGACAATATCATACTATATGTTACCGTCATCTTGAAGATGATTTAGATATGATAAAATTGGTTTATCATTTTCAATGTCTCAAATACATACAAGGTTGTGTTGATATCCCATGGTGTGGATACTCGAATGAGACATCGGAAGAATTAAAAAGATATAAATCTCTAAAAGAGATAATATACTTCTTCCTGAGTGAGTAAATATCTCGGAATGTTTGTTGATACTCATATAAATGGATACACATTGAAATGTAGAATCCCACATAGGGATATCACATCGAAATGTTGAATCCCACAAAGGGTTATTGCAAACTTAAGTAGATATGACTTGAGATGAAATGTTTCTCCGAGATTAGGGGGAGGAAAGTAAACTTGGAGTTTATAAATCTCGTGGAAAAAACATTATATTAACGCACATTTAATCACCGGATGCATTTAATTACTCTGGGAGAGTGAGCAGCTGCAAATGCTCTGGTTGGAATAAATGTCGCTGAAAGGTTTATCCTAGGAGGATAATGTTTGTCCCAGAAGGGAAAGTCCAACAAGGACATAATATGATACGTATCAAATTAATGAAAATGACGCTATAAGCGTTAAAGACCAATTGGCTTATTAAATGAAATTCCTCAGAAGAGGTTATGACTATATGATCTATGCAAACTCTGGAAGAGAAAGCATATGCTCGAGCAGAAAAATATATAGTCTAAAGAGCTTTAGAAGAGCTATTACGTACTCTAGACGAGTAACGAAATCATAAACCCTTGACGAGGTCAAGGCTAGAAAATGTCAACAAGTGTTGATAAATAATATGTGTGGAACAAAGAATACACGGTTGTCATACATACATGATGTGGGATAAAACGAACATGAAGTTCATTCACTCGTACAGTCCAAGTGTCTCTACACTTTGATAGACGAGATCTATCCCCATCTTCAATAAAATAGAATACATCTAATACGTGATAATCTAATCGTACTATTAATGTCCTGTTTAATAGCACATACGACTAGATACATTTAAGCATCACACCTTTTAAAGTGAGCCGAGATCTCATCAACCATAATCACTATATATTATGATTTCTCTTTCACAGTTTAACACTAAGGATATTATCATATATATACAATCACAAATTGGTTCATATAAATAAACGTAATATATAATAATAGAAAAGTCCATTTAACACACGCATAAACATAAAGAAATAGTAGAAATGATCCGATCCGGTCCAACCCGATTGGGTTTAGGACACTATTTCAACAAGTTTGTGGCCGAATATGACATTTGTCAAAAAGTTAAAGCATAGCATAGAAGGCTGGGTGGAATGTGATGAGAGACAAATTAATGATCATTATTACGACATTTTACCCCAATGTTGATACCACTTTGAGCATTATTGTACCAATTTAAGTCATAATTACTAAGTTTTATCAAAATGTATAAGTAGTAATTATTATATAAAATTCGTATAATTTCATAAAAATATACTAAAAACTCATAAAAACCTAAATCGTTATAAATAGATATTATCGTTATAAATTTAATAAAACTTATGATTTTGTGGTCGAATTATCTGTGGCTCGTGTTTTTATTTGTTTGAGTGCGTGTGATGAAAAATCAAGAATTAATATCGAAACAAGAGAAAACCAAGAAAGATATTTTTCAAAGTCCGGCCGAGCCGGAATAATCATCATTACAAACACGTGGGTATGACAAGGAGAGAATCAGATCAGAAGCACCGCCCGAGCCGGAAAAGACCGCCCAGCGCCGTGAACTACCCCTATAAATACTCCCTCAATCCATTTGTTCAAGAGGCCCCAAAATATATATATATATCTCTATATATATTTTCCTCTACCTCTTTCTTTTTATTTCTTTTGTGTTTTGGGCCCATATATATATATATATATATATATATATATATATATATATATATATATATATATATATATCGATGTATGTATATATATATATGCATATGTGTATAAATAAATAGAGTAGTAATATCGTTGTAATGCTTGGATTTATTATCATGATTGTTGTTTCGGAAGCCGTTGTTACTTTCACGAGGATTAGGCTCCAATTCAAAGAGTTATAATCGGTAATTTTCTAATGTTATTATGTTTATTATTTCTATCTATTTATATACATATATATATTAGTAGTAGTAATATCTAGCCAAGATATGAATTTGAATTAGTTAATCTTTTTGGTAAAATGGATGATCGACTCTGGTAATAATGATTAAAACCAATTATAATGAATCTTTTTCTACCTGAGCTTAATGAAACGTTAATATTGACATAGCTAATCAATATAAACAGAATCGTAACCTAATGACGAACTAAACGGTGAAGTTAGGATATGAGAAAAAAGGTAGAAAAACCGGAGGGTAAAAATGGCCGAGTGAAAACGTGACAACGGAATCCTATTTCCTACCCGGGGGCAGATTTGTCTTGGGAAAGATGAATCTTATTAAATTTGTGCTCAAGATCGTAATAATGTTAAAATCAACGGTTTAATTGAAACTAACACCGAAAGTTAAATCGATCCGCTGACAACCGGAGCCTTTTGAATAACATCGGCCGTCTGACAAACGGAATAACCTCTTTTATCTGGGGTAGATTTGTACTCGGTACCTGTTCAGACTAACTGAGATTAGCATGGGGCAGTTGTGGAGATTGAACTGATGACAATTTGACATATGACAATTTCATACGCCGCTCGTGTGAGGAGGAGTTGTCTAGCTTAGAGTACACCGGTTCATATATAATTGTCCTCCTTGCATCAAGGAAAGATCTGCTCTCATTTATTTCTACTAAAAGATATCGTAATTCAATGAACGTATTCTTGGCTAGATCTCAAAAATATCTATATATATCAGCACTTATATATATATATTATATTTAATGTTTTACTAACATCTAACTAATCTAACGATCTAACCCGACAAAACTGATAAAACTGCGACTTAGATCGAGTTAATAATAGCTTCTTGGTGTTTAACCACACTTTGAATTAGATCTTCATTTCCCTGAGGATACGACCTGACTTACCAGACTAGCACTACAATTTGACCCGGTACACTGCCGGTAAGGATCGTAACACCTAGAAAAGGTCCGTCAGAATGCTTAAGCCTTTGGATATCCCCGAATAGAAGTTGGATAAGATTACCATGAACTTCATCATTGATTTACCTCGAACAAAGAGTGGACATGACATGATATGAGTGATAGTGGGCAAACTTACAAAATCAGCCCATTTCTTGCCAAAGAAAAAGCGATATGTCATTGAAGAAGTTAACTACACTGTATTTGGACAATATTGTGAAGTTGCATGGAGTGCGTATATCGATAGTATAAGATCGGGACATCGGGTTCATTAGTCGGTTTTGGAAGAGTTTGCAAAAGGCTCTAGATACCAAGTTGGAAATGAGTACGGCCTTTCATCCTCAAACAGACGGACAGTCCGAGAGAACAATCCAAACACTAGAAGATATGATAAGGGCATGTGGTTTGGAATTAGGCGGATCATGGGATGATTACCTACATGTGGCAGAGTTTGCTTACAATAACAGTTATCATGCCAATTTGGGTATGCCACCGTTTGAAGCCTTGTATGGGAGATGGTGCAGAACGCCGTTGATTTAGGATGAAGTCGGGGAGAAGCATGTTAACGGGCCAGAAATGGTTGAACAAGCTAATGAAATGGTTTTGTTGGTTAAAAACAAATTGAAAGCGGTGCAAGATAGACAGAAAAGTATGGCCGATGTCTGAAGAAGACCGTTATAGTTCGATGTGGGAGAAAGAGTTTACCTCCGAGCCTCACCGATAAAGGGAGTTAAACAAATTGGACAAATAGGAAAGTTAAGTTCAAGGTTTGTAAGGCCATTTGAGATTATTGAGAAAGTGAGACCATTGGCTTACAAGCTCAAGTTACCGGAATCAATGTCAAGGGTTCGTAATGTGTTTCATGTCTTGATGTTGAAGAAGTGTTTGATGAAGATGGATATTGAAGAGGCAGTTGATCCCGAAATTCTTCAAGACTACCTTGCCTACGAAGAGAAATGATTTAAAGTGTTGGATCGAAAAGAAAAGATGATCAAAAGAAGGTTGATCCCTTTGGTTTTGGTGCAATTGAGCAATCATTCACCGAACATTGCGACGTGGGAGATTGAGGATGATATGATCCTCAAATTTTCCGGATTTTCTTGATTTACCAGGTATGCTTGGCTTTGAGGACGAAACTCCTCTTAAGGGGGAGGAATGTAATATTCCAAATTTTGGAAAAAAAGCATACGTGTCATTTAGAAAAATTACGAATATTATATTTATGGAAATAAGTAAAAAAAAAGGAAAAAAATAATATTTAATTGAATTAATAATGGTGGGAGGTTTTATTTTTGGAAAATAAGTAAGAAAGTTTCCCAAGTACTGATGAGAGATAAATTTATGATCATTATTACGACATTTTACCCCAATATTGATACCATTTTGAGCATTATTGTATCAAATCAAGTCAAAATTACTAAGTTTTATTCAAATGTATAAGTAGTAGTTATTATATAAATTATCGTATTTTTTATTAGTTTTGTACCGGTTTAGTGCGGGAGTGTCGTGTCGGTTCGTTTGGTATTTTGGTGGTTCATTGCGAGGATTATATATTGACCAAGATTCCACGTAACGACATGTTTTGAGTCTAAAAATATGTGTTTAGAGGGTTAGAAGAAGGTCACACAAGTTTATAAGTTCAACTGAGCAAATTTTCTAAGTACTTAAATCATTACATATTTTCGACGGAGATTTGACCCAGCTTAGAGGCATTTTCAGGGGATGACTTCTTAATAAAAGTTGTATATCTTCACATAAGCTTTCCAACGCACTTTGAATTAAGTCAATCGGACTTCTACAACTCAAGTTATGGTCAATTGACTAATCGATTCAGATATTAGCGGAAATCCCGAAAACGATACGACATCTGAATGGCTCATCAAAACGACATTTTATGAAGAAGTTTCCTTAATAAAAGTTGTATATCTTCAAGAAAGCTTTCCAATGGATTTTGAATCAAGTCAATCGGACTTCTACAACTCAAATGGTGGTCAAGTGGCTAATTGATTCAATTTCGTAAAAATCCCGAAAAAACGTTCGGAGGAACACGAGGTACTCAAGAAGACGTTTTCTGAAGAAGAGTCCTTCATGAAAGTTTTAGAGTTTCTCGAGACCGTAATTTTGGCATTTCGTTTGCAATTTTGGAGGTCTACAACTCAAGATATGAATTTTAGAAGTTTTAATCCAATATATATCAAATAATCCAAGATTTGGATAGAATCAGTTAGGATTATGAATGATGACACCGGACCGATCCGCACCAATCGGACCGGTCCGGCCTCAACATTTGCTTATATATACAGAGCCATCAGCAGCAGCAGATGCCCCTTTCTTTTCTATTTCTTTTCTTTCTTCTCGTCCTGCTTCTCTTTTCTTTCTTTGTTTTTATTTTTGTAGAACACTTGTATATATATATATATATATATATATATATATATATATATATATACACACACACACACACACACACACGTCCCTAATATATATATACATCCATATATATATATATTTCATCTATCTTCTTTTATTTTAGGCCAGATATACATATATATATCTACGTATGTATGTATATATATTTTTCACATATATAAATAAAATGGTTATAAATATCGTTGTAATGGCGGAATAATTATCGAAGATTGTTGATTTGAAGCTTTGGCATGTTAGATCCGGTGGAAACGACTTCGATTCGATAGTCATCACCGGTAATATATTCTAAAATTGTTATGTTTATTATTTCTATTTCTATTTATATATGATATTAAACTAAAAATATATCTAAATGCAAGATATGAATCAAATTAGTTAATCTTTTGGTAAAATGAATGATCGACTCTGGTAATAATGATTAAAATCAATTATGATGAATCTCTTTCTTCTCGCGCTTAATGAAACGTTAAAATTGAAAGACCGGAGGAGTAAATTTGGCCGAGTGAAAGCGTGACAACGGAACCCGCTTCTACCGAGGCGATTTGTCTTGGGAAAGATAAATTTTATTGACATTTGTACTCGAGATCATAATAATATTAAATCATCGAGTTTAATTGAAACTTAAACCGGAAAGTTGAATCGTCCGGCTTTGACAACCGGAGCCTTTTAAATAGAATTGACCGTTTGTGACGGAATGACTCCTTTTATCTAAAGGTAGATTTGTACTTTCGGGGCCGCTTCGTAAAAACCGTAATGATTGTGGACCTTGACTGATGCAATGGACATATGACAATTTCATACGCTTGTGTGAGGAGGAGTTATCTTCAGCAGAAAGACAATCGATTCATATATAATTTACACCTTGAATAAAGGAAGATCTGTCTCATTTATTTCTACTAAAAAGAGATTGTAATTGATAACGTGATTCTTGGCTAGATTCCAAAATATATATATTATATTAGTATTTATTTACTTATTTTACTTTATGCACTACTAACAATCTAACTACTAACATAATCTAACCCAGAAAATGATAAAACCGCGACTTAGATCGAGTTAATAATAAATTTTCTTGGTGTTTAACCCCACTTAAAAGAGTTACCATGTTTTCCTGGGTTTAGGCGATGTCGACTTTTTGGCGCCGTTGTTGCGGGAAAACGTCGCTAATTTCTTTCTTTGTGTGCAGGGTTACTACTTGTATTAGCTCAAAATTCTCGAGGATAAGTCAACACTCTTCTTATCACATTTCTTTTTTATTTTTCCGTTGGTATCTACCTTCTTTTAGTTACCAATTTTCTTCTTCTATTAAATTCGAGATATTTTCTATTTTCGATAGTAGAAAGTAAGCGTGGTATAACAAAAATGGTGAGATAAATCAACACTTTTCTCAATCTCATTTCTATATTTATTTTCATTGGTACCTACCTATTGGTAAGATACCAATTTTTTATAAAAATACTCGGTAAATACCGAGTGACTTGATAATTACCGAGAGAGAGAGAGAGAGAGAGAGAGAGGAAAAAATCGCACTTTCGGTAAATACCGAGTGGAGTCGATAATTACCGGAGAGAAAAAAAAATCAATGTTTTTTATTTTTTTATCGATTTCGATCTTTTCTATTCGATATTTTTCACAAAAATCATCAAATCGAGTAATGAAAACGGCCGAAATCGATAATGAAACACCATCCGATTCAGTTTTATTTATTTCAAGTTATTTTTCTATTTTTCGATAGTTGATGACCGTAGTGGTAAGGCCCCACTCACTCCTTATAGGCTGATTTAAACACTTACGAAAGGCGATTAAGAGTAGAGAGTAAACGCGGTCATATCTGTCCAGGAAATCTCACCAAGTATCATTTTCAAATCGAAATACGAGAATGATCAAACTAGTGATGAAACACTGAACGAGGGCTTGATCATGCCCAAGGGAATATTAATAAATAAAATAAAAATAGAAATAATCGAATTGGAGCGGGTTGGAAGGAACCAAGTTTGAAAGGGCCAATTCAAACCGAACCTTATCCGCCTCAACCCAAATTCATCTCGGTTCAACCAGATAAGGCAACACCATATCCAATGCATATTTTGAAGAAAAAGGTACAGAATGATGAAACACAGTCATTCGAGGAAGCTTTACCATATTCATCTAATGACAAGGGTAAGGGAGGTATACATTCTATCCCTATTACAAAGATGAAGTTGGATAAAAAGTATGTATGTTTTCTTGACGATTTTAGTAAGGGAGAAGTTTGGGAGTTAATCATGAGAGCGTTGTCTTCAACACTTACAATTCATTGAAATATCCATGCATTACACTAGAATCTTGTTCTTGTGTGTACACTTTGTGTTTTTTTGTCAGGGATTGTACTAACACGCAGGTAATTGAAGAAGATGACTTCAGCAATAATGTGAAAGCTCGCAAACCTAAAGCTCGAAAATCAAAGGAAAAGGTCAAGAATCGTTTGGATTGGTGGGAATTGTCTAACCTCTGTTGGAAACCGGTATTGAAGAAGGATGCGGTGCGTGAGGATGACCCACCACCAAAGCCTTAAAATCGAAAACACGGTAAAGTCCGGCTATAGACTATAAATGTAGTCAATAGCGGTACTATCCTTCCTTTTTTACTCCTTAAGCATTTATTTTTAGTGGATTATGTGCTTAATTGTTACGTGCTTTTGTGAGTAATTGTTAGAAGTATCCCGTTTTGGTTAGTATATTATATTAGTTAATCATTATCATTTTGGTCGAGCAAACGACGTTAACCAAAAGCGCTACCGGGAGGCAGCCCGTAAAAATGTTAAATATAATAATTACTCATACTTTGGATGATACTTTGGTAATACTTCGAATTGATTTTCCTTTTGTTTCACCAAGTCTTAGGATGAATGTTTGAATGTCATTATAACGGGAATGATTAGGTGGTTATCCGAAAATCCCGAGGGAAAAAAGAGAAAAATTCAAATGCGTCATTTCTTGGACTTAGGTTGTTCGAACAATTTGAAATAACCCTTGAGGATCTGGTATAAAAGACTCAGAGTTAATACTTTGTCACACATTTCATATCATGATCTAGTCATTGTAAATTTCAAATAATGTGTGACATGTATTAGTTCAACTACTGTGGAATATTGTGTGTTTTAAATCAATAAAAGTTTATGTGGTGTGTTTATCTACCCTTTTGCATTACAATCGTCACACTCTCACACACTTTTATTTCATTTGCACACACAACGGTCATAACTTTGACCCACCCACCCACCCTTTTATCATCCGAGTATTTGTTTTGACTTGTTTTAGTGCACCATTGCTTTCCCAACAACTTATTTACACTCACTTTACATTGAGGACAATGTAAGTTCGTAAGTGGGGAGTGGAGTCGTTGGTCTAAAGAATGGCATTAATGTTTATTTTGTATCAATAAATCCCTTAGTTTTCGATCTTTTTCGAGCATTATTTAGTTGATTAAAATAAATCGTATAAGGTATATATTTCATGGATTTGAAGATGTAATGATCAATTTGGATGTGTATAACCAACGTGAACCGTAAGTGCTTTGTAATTCCAAATATATTTGTGTAACATGAATTCATTGTTCACGTAAGCCTTTGATATTGAAGCGGAAAATTTTAAATCAGATCCATTCAAGATCCTAGTGGTTATTCTATAGATAATTGCGTGAACTTAGTACCTAACTTTTGAACGTGTCTTGTGAATATCGAAGGTTTGAATGTGATAGAAAGGATATAAGTTAAGTGGAATAAAAGAAAATACCAAATTAAGATGAACTATCTATATGTTGGTTGTAGCTACCAATGATTTGAGTGCGATGAGGCGTTATCACGAAGCGTCCTATATCACTATGAGGTTTAAAAGCTCCCGATTGATCGCTGATGATAGTAGTCCGGCTAGGGGGTTATCACGAAATGTCCTATTGCTGGGAATGAGGGCATATGCTACACAAATGAAAAAAAAAAAGAAAAAGAAAAAGAAAAAGAGTTAGATAGGTATTAATGTATTTGATCTCACCTCATGACGCTTGCAAGATAGTCGATTTTGGCAATGAGTTCGGATATGTTAGTACTCTATGAAAAAAATAGAATGTGGTTAAAAATTTAGTTATCTTCTGACTATCCCCAGTATAAACTGAATGATATGCTTTAGGGATTATCCTAATAAGTACTCGGAAGAACTTTGTGTGGAATCTATTCTCGCTTATACCTAGGAAAGTCATTAGATTTGTCTGAATGGATATTTGTGCGTTTGCTTGAATTATTCAAGAGAGGATAGTGGAAATTGAAAAGGCTTGTCACACACACACTCTGTTATACATTTATATTGAGGTTAAAGCCTGGTTATAATTCTAAAGGTTGTATTATCTGGTTGTCTCTTATATCTTCTATCTTCATGAATTTATCTCTCATTCATTTTGTTTTATCGCTTGTTTTGCTCGAGGACGACCAAAAGCTAAGTAGGGGGTTGTGATGAGAGATAAATTTATGATCATTATTACGACATTTTACCCCAATATTGATACCATTTTGAGCATTATTGTATCAAATCAAGTCAAAATTACTAAGTTTTATTCAAATGTATAAGTAGTAGTTATTATATAAATTATCGTATTTTTATTAGTTTTTGTACCGGTTTAGTAACCGGAGTAAATGTCGATTTACGTTTGGTATTTTGGTGGTTCATTGCAGGATTATATATTGACCAAGATTCCACGTAATGACATGTTTTGAGTCTAAAAGATGTGTTTAGAGGGTTAGAAGAAGGTGCCACAAGTTTATAAGTTCAACGGAAAAATTTTCTAAGTACTTAAATCATTACATATTTTCGACGGAGATTTGACCCAGCTTAGAGGCATTTTCAGGGGATGACTTCTTAATGAAAGTTGTAGATCTTCACATAAGCTTTCCAACGCACTTTGAATTAAGTCAATCGGACTTCTACAACTCAAGTTATGGTCAATTGACTAATCGATTCAGTATTAGCGAAAATCCCAAAACGACACGACATACGAATGGGCTCATCAAAACGACATTTTATGAAGAAGTTTCCTTAATAAAAGTTGTATATCTTCAAGAAATATTTCCAATGGATTTTGAATCAAGTCAATCGGACTTCTACAACTCAAATGGTGGTCAAGTGGCTAATTGATTCAATTTCGTAAAAATCCCAAAAAAGCGTTCGAGGAACACGAGGTACTCAAGAAGACGTTTTCTGAAGAAGAGTCCTTCATAAAAGTTTTAGAGTTTCTCGAGACCGTAATTTTGGCATTTCGTTTGCAATTTTGGAAGTCTACAACTCAAGATATGAATTTTAAAGTTTTAATCCAATATATATCAAATAATCCAAGATTTGGATAGAATCAGTTAGGATTCGCAATGATGACACCGGACCGATCCGGCACCAATCCGGACCGGTCCGGCCTCAACATTTGCTTATATATACAGAGCCATCAGCAGCAGCAGCAGATGCCCCTTTCTTTTCTATTTCTTTTCTTTCTTCTCGTCCTGCTTCTCTTTTCTTTCTTTGTTTTTATTTTTGTAGAACACTTGTATATATATATATATATATATATACACACACACACACACACACGTCCTAATATATATATATATACATCCATATATATATATATTTCATCTATCTTCTTTTATTTTAGTGTATATATACATATATATGTCTATTGTATGTATGTATATATGTTTTTCATATATAAATAAAATGGTTATAGTATCGTTGTAATGGCGGAATAATTATCGAAGATTGTTGATTTTGAAGCTTTGGCATGTTAGATCCGTGTGAAACGACTCCGATTCGATAGTCATCACCGGTAATATATTCTAAAATTGTTATGTTTATTATTTCTATTTCTATTTATATATGATATTAAACTAAAAATATATCTAGCCAAGATATAAATCAATTAGTTAATCTTTTGGTAAAATGAATGATCGACTCGTAATAATGATTAAAATCAATTATGATGAATCTCTTTCTTTCTGCGCTTAATGAAACGTTAAAATTGAAAGACCGGAGGGTAAAATTGGCGAGTGAAAAACGTGACAACGGAACCCGCTTCTACCCGGGAAGATTTGTCTTGGGAAAGATAAATTTTATTGACATTTGTACTCGAGATCGTAATAATGTTAAATCATCGTTTAATTGAAACTTAAACCGGAAAGTTGAATCGTCCGGCTTTGACAACCGGAGCCTTTTAAATAGAATTGACCGTTTGACGAAACGGAATGACTCCTTTTATCTAAAGGTAGATTTGTACTCGGGACTGCTCGTAAAAACCGTAATGATTGTGGACCTTGGGTGATGCAATGGACATATGACAATTTCATACGCTTGTGTGAGGAGGAGTTGTCTAGCTTAGAGTACACCGATTCATATATAATTTACACTCTTGAATAAAGGAAGATCTGTCTCATTTATTTCTACTAAAAAGAGATTGTAATTCAATGAACGTATTCTTGGCTGAGATTCCAAATATATATATATTATATTAGTATTTATTTACTTATTTTACTTTATGCACTACTAACAATCTAACTACTAACATAATCTAACCCAGGAAAATGATAAAACTGCGACTTAGATCGAGTTAATAATAGCTTCTTGGTGTTTAACCCCACTTAAAAGAGTTACCATGTTTTCCCTGTGGATACGATACTCGACTCACCGGACTAGAGCTACAATTTGACCCGGTACACTTTGCCGGTTAGGATCAGATAGCCTAGGTAATGTCCGTCAGCTTTCTGGCGCCGTTTCCAAGGTTAGGTTTAGGTCTGTCAAGTACGAACTTTGAATAGCAGAGAAAAGGAAAACTAAAAGCATAGAAGAGAATCCTTCAAAATTCTCATTGGATTCTTGGTCAATTTCAGATACAAGTAGATTTTTGGAATCGTGAGAAGACAAGGATCGTTTTGGTGCTATCAAGTTGAAAGTTTGGAAGAGGTTTTGGTTGAATGTTTGAGAATTTGCCTTGGAGTTTCGCTTGGATTTTCTTTACAATAGGTAAGAGGGTTTTCATGTTGAACGGTTTAAGGTTCATGATGTAAGGTTGTGCAATTTTGGTTATTCTTGTTGTTAGAATCCATGTTGAAGGTTGTTTTTGAAGTACATGATATTATAATATGTTAAGAGCCTGTTTTGATGTTTATTTTGCTGTCAAAAGTTGTGTCTTTGGGTTGGAAATCGTAAAGTGTTGAGAAAATCATGTTTAGGGAAGTTTTGACCCTTTAGCGTGCGCTGAGAGGTTTTAGCGCGCGCCGAAGGTGTCTATAGAGTAGGAAGATTGGACAGAGAGTTTTAGCACGTGCCGAAGTGGAACAGAAAGAAGGCAGAACACATGTTCAGTTTTAGCGAGCATCGAGAAGGCTTAGCGCGCGCCAAAACAGAAGCAGAATGTTATGATGGTTCTGCCCGAGTTTCAGCGCGCGCCAAGACCCCTATTTTGATGTTTTAAGTGTTTGGAGCCCCAAATCTAGTTTTGAACGTTGTTCCTTAATCTAATAACATTTTATAAACATGAACAAGCCATGATTAAGCTTCTGATGCGTTTAGTTCCGGCACCGAATGGATTCTTCCTAAGAGTTGAAGTTCGGAACCGTCGGGAGAGCATGATTGGCCTTGTGCTTTGATGGATTAGTATTCATCTATGTCTCGTATGTGTTAGGCTTGTTGTGTCTAGCGCCTTAGTGAGAGAGTAGGAGTATAAGTGAGCACTCGCTTTGAAAATACTTAGGTGGCTAGTTAATGATTAATAACATACGTACTTTGCCTAATTAAAAGCCTAAACATAATGTTATTCTTTGTAAGACACATGTCTATATCATGTGTGTGGTGTGGTCAGTATAAAGTGAATAACTGTTAGGTGTAGTGCCCGAAAGACAATTTCTGTAATTGTTTTTGACAGGATTTATATTTCATCTTAATATTTGCATTTATGCTTATATTAATACACTGCTGAAAACCCTAAGTATATCGGTATGTAATCACATAACTCAGTGTATGGCATACACACGAGGATTGAGTTAGTGATGATATGCTTAAAACTAGTTTGTCCGTGGTGATTTAATCAGAGTATGGGTCTCGTGATTAATATACCAATAATGCACCCAAAACACTTTACGATGTGACCGTCTCATCCGGACCGTCGGTATAGGGTACCTAGTGGGGCATTTATATATGATGTCTATCATATAGGACTGGACCGATTTGATTTGAGTTCTCGATATAATTCCGTGATCGAGAAATCTTATTGAATCACAAGATGATCATATATGGATTAATCTCAATCCTGATGTGATCACAGTCTACTGCTTGGTTCAAAGTAGGGTTTGATGTGTTAGTTAATGATCACTTGGATACATGCGATCTGAATACTTCTCGTTGGCTCTATTGTGGAATGAGTGAGTAGTCCGTGACTTCACATATATGGAATCCATTCCTTCCTGCGGGAAGTAGACAGACAGTTCCCATATTTGTTAATCCTAGAAACTGATCGATGGGCCCAGTTCATATTATATTAGTTATGAACTAATTGATCACTAGGGGATTAATGGTAAATAATGATAAGATGTTTTGAGAAGGGTTTACGGAAATATCCCGAATCAAAACGAACAGTCTATGGAGGATTTATCCATATGTAATGATTATATCAATGGACGCTTATCGACTCATTGATTGTGAGTGTAAGTATATATCTATAATCGATAGAGTTCGATTTCGGGTTTATGGTGGCGTAATCCCGGAATTAATAGATTGAATAAGAATTGTTCTGTTCGATGAATAATTTTATTTAGTTTATTGTAGCTACTGGTTATAGGTCCATGGTCTCCGATGTGGCTCCTAACATGCATATGTTTCTTGACGTTGGGCCTCAATAATAATTAAGTAGTTGGATTATTTAATTGATGTGCGAATAATTATTTAGTGGGCTAAATAATTAAATACATGGAAAATACATTTTTCGTGGACTCGGCCCATAATTGAGTGTGGCGTGTGAAACCCTAATTTTAGGGGTGATTGGCGTGGTATACATGTTGTAATTAGAAAGAAATTAGTTTTCTTGGATAATTACATGTCATGTGATTAATTGTTTATTTATTAAATAAGTAATCGGGAGATATTATATATTATCTATTATATATATTTAAATTAGTTTTAGAATATATTAGATTTATCTTATATTTAATAAAGGATTATTATGATTGATTACCTAATTAATTATTAAATCTTTGGAGGACAATGATTTTTCTCATATATAAAGAGAGTTCTCCTAAGCCTTTTGAACACACATATAACACGCATTATACACACAAAATGCTTGGAATTTTCGGCCAAAGCTTGGGGTTTAGAGTTGGGGAATCTTCGGGATTTTCCGGGTAGCATATCGAGGAGGTCAAGCATCAAGGATCAACATCCACCGGTTGTTGCTTGGAGATACACATCGGAAGATCGTGGCATCTCAAATTGGATCTCGACTTCATCAATCTTTTAGATCTCCCTTTTTGATTGGTAAGTATATCTAATCTTCTTGTAGTTTAGATCTATTTATTTATATGTTTTAATTTGTATTGATCGTGATCCTTGTTATTCCGCTGCGTAATCGGGCGGATCTAGATCCGTCCGGCGATATTACATCCAACAATAACTCCGTAGGTTACTAAAACCTCAAGTTCGGAGGGATTTCGCCGAACACACACACTATTGGGGCTAGCCCATGGCTATTAGTGTAGAACACTAATAGGTTGCAACTTGTTGCTTCGTGGTGAGTAGCACCATGCATAGTGCCCTTGAATACTGATGTAACGAGGATAAGCTAAGCTAGAATTAAGTAGGATCTCATGACATGCTAATAAGCATGAAGTGAACCTTAAAGTTCGAGTCGTGTTCTTGAAAGACAACTTAATTAATAATAGGTGTACCTTTCGTTATAAAACTTAGTTGTTCATTAGCTTCTACATTTTACTAAGTACTTTTGTACTCACCTCTTTTGCATGTTCGCTTGTTGTTTTGTGTGTGCCCCAGTCTTTCGCAACACTTATGGTTTACTTCTTTTGTTAGGTCTTGACTTCTTCGCTATGATCTTCCCAGTAGTTCATATAGGAGCTATAGCCGTTTCGAAGGTGACATGAAAGAGGGAGTGAACCGAGGGTGATAGAATAAGCCCTGGGGACATAGCTATTACGAGTATCATAGATAGTAAAACCCTGGGAACAGCGTGTTAAGACCGAGATTCCGACTTCCTACGTTCTGTTCCAAAAGCATCAACTTAGAGGGCGACCGCCTCCTCGTCAGAAGATTTGCAGGTTGATCCGGAGTTTGATAAGAAGTTTGATGATGACGTGTGATCATATTGTACTATGCCATGCTAGAACTTTTAAATGCTTTCAATTATCTATGTTGTATCATCAATTATCTATGTTGTATCAAACTACGTATTTGATTATGTTGTATTTCCTATTTCAAGACATATTGCATTTTTGCTTTCAGACTTGTTGTAATGTTATAAGAATTAATTATGTTGTAAAGACTTGGATATCGTTGTTGTAAGTTTTCTTTTATCTTTAGTTTTGATGTCACTTTATTCTAATAACATTTATGTTATCATCCGCAGGACTTTAACCGTAAATTATCATTTAGGTGAAATGAAATGACTATATATGTATGGTTGGGTGAAATTTAGATTAAGACAACTAATCTTTGTTTGAGTGAATTATATAGGTTTTCAGTGTCATCAAAAAAAAAAAAGCGAGTGAGCACCACGCCTAAGACCCACCCCCCCGATTCCGCCCTTGATTATCCGAGTCTATTTAACTTCTGTTTTTAGTTAAGTGACGAGTAATTATTATCTACCCACGGTTATCTATAAAAAAAAAGTTTTACTGGACCAAGATATACTTACCAAAAAACAACGGCTTAAATTTTCACTTGAAACTGGTAATGTCCAAACGTACTACTACTTACTGCCTATGGTCTTGCAACCTTTTCTTGGTCGGCGTCATGCTCCACCTCTTTCGGTGCCTTGTCTGTACTCTGTACGTTTATTTTTTTTAAAATTATTTTTCGCTCTATTTTTTTAGAACTATTGTTGTACTACTATTATAGCACATCATTGAAAAATAGTGACACATTATAAATCATTGTAATATAACTGCCTAATGAGTGATAAATGATTTTTCAATTAACAATTGAGTATAACATTTTTCAAAAAAAATAAAAAAAATTGAGTATAACTTTTGTTATTTATAATTTTTTTATTGAGGGCAGTTATTTATAATTTATAATATCAATAATGTAATATAGACTTCATTCATTGCTAAACATTACAGTGCTCTCTGATTGACCACATTTGAAAAGAAATGAATTCTCCTCCTCAAAAAAAAAAAAAAAAAATGAATCCCTTTTCTTTACTTTCATGAATTCCTCAGTCTTCAATTCAAGCTTTCATTGACAAGAATATTAGTTGCCGCTTAAAAAACTGGAAGCCCACTCGAGATTTTTCTTTCTCATTGTTAGGTAATTGGATACTTTCTTTCTTTTAACTCTCTTGCAATTTGCTGATATAAATATCTAACCATCATTCTCTGGGTCGTTTGATTTTTCTATCTGTCTGTCTTTATTTTTTTGGTCTCTCTTGCTTTATGCAGTATATTTAAAACAAGGCCTGGGACTTAAAAGCTCTGATCTTTGATTGAGTTTATGCTAAAAAAATAAAGTAGATGCTGATAGGAGGTGTAGTTGCTTTTTATTAAAAAGATTCTAAGACTTTAGTATCTTGTCTAAAAGTGTCATTTTGTTTACAGGGGATTACAGTTCAAATGGTGTTGGGCCATATTACCCATTGAATTCAGATTAGCAGTTTTGTGAACAGCCCTTGGTATTTTTTTCTTCCAATAAAAAAAATTGGAATCTTGGAATCAAATGGAAAAGCAAAATGGATCAGACCGAACTTTAACTCCACTGAGAATATTAAGGGGTTGTTTGTGTTTGATTGTATTAGTTTTGACAGCATTTATGGTCTTGGTGTATTGCGGTTTTTGGACCGCGGTTGGCTTGAGATTTTTCAGCATTCACCACAGCAGAACAGCTACATCATTTTTGCTTGGGAGTTGGTTAGCATTATGGCCCTTTATGTTTGAGAAATTAAATAAAACCAAAGTGGTTTTCTCTGGAGTCTCTGTTCCTCCAAAAGAACGCGTCTTGCTTATCGCGAACCATAGTACCGAGGTTGATTGGATGTACTTGTGGAACCTAGCCTTGCATAAAGGGATGTATCGGTTATATCAAATATGTTTTGAAGAGCAGTTTAATGAAGTTGCCTGTATTTGGTTGGGTATTTCATATTGCTGAATTCATACCTGTAGAAAGAAAATGGGAGGCAGATGAATCAATGCTTCGTCAAATGCTGTCTACTTTTAAAGATCCTCAGAATCCACTTTGGCTTGCTGTTTTTCCTGAAGGCACAGATTTTACGTATTATCCTTTCCCTTGTCTCTCTTGAATGATTCATGTCATAGATAGACAAATTGCTCTTGAAATGATTCGTATTAACTTATTCCATGGTTTGATTTGTTGCAGAGAACAGAAGTGCCAACGAAGTCAAAAATACGCCATTGAAAATGGGCTGCCTATCTTACGAAATGTGCTGCTTCCAAAAACAAAAGGCTTTCATGCCTGCTTAGAGTGCTTGCGAGGTTCTTTGGATGCAGGTTATATCGACTCGTTTTATGCATATTTTACTTTCCTACATTCACTCTGCATATGCACTTTATTGACCCTTCTCTTCGCGATAGCTGTTAGATAACAGCAAATTCTGTACACTTTTGTTTGCTGTCTTTTAGAAACAAGCAACTTAAAATGGTTTAAGGGCTTGCACCAATCTTTTAGTATTTGGCCATATAGATTTTTATCAGTTCTGGTTTAAAGTTTATATGGTTTCGTGATTCCGTTTGGCAAATCCTCCTCTGATAAAAGTGTCGGTGTAACGCAGTGTATGACATAACAATTGGATACAAGCCATGTTGTCCATCGTTTTTGGACAATGCTTTCGGTATAAACCCTGCTGAAGTCCACATGCATGTTCAACGCGTTGCTATTGATGAAATCCCGCGGTCTGAAGACCTAACAGGTTCGTGGTTGATGGAAACATTTTCGCGTAAGGATCAGTTGCTATCTGATTTTCATTCAAAAGGCCATTTCCCATGTGAAGAAGGTGGTGCAGAAAGTGAGCTTTCTATGTTCAAGTGCTTAGTAAACTGCAGTTTTGTGATTCTCTTGACTATTGCTTGCACTTTCTTAACCTTTTTCTCATCCATCTGGTACAAGGTTTATGTTTCCTTAGTTTGCTCATATCTGGCTTCTGCAACTTACTTTAATATCCGACCCGTGCCTTTTTTCGGCTTGTAAATTTTTTTTTGTCATTCCATCTATCTTTACATGATTTGAATAAATGTGACTTCATAGTTTGCAGAGTAGCATGTGGTTGATTTCTGAGGAATATGCCCTTTTTCACAAATTTATATCTTGATTTTCGAATATATTGTACACCAAGTGTACTGTACAAAGAACCTACCCCACCAACCCCCCAACCCCCCCCCCCCCCCAAAAAAAAAAAAAAAAAAAAAATACAATTTGTGAGCAAAAGCTATGGCCTTCGCACGTGCCACAACATTAGCTAACAAACATCTTGTCCCTAACATTAGCGCATGCCACTAACTTCCCGAAAGATATACCTCCTTTCCATGTTGAAAATACCAGGGGCCAAGTTTCAAGAGGGATTAAAATCTATCATCAAGATATTAGTTCTATTCAAGGGCGTAGCCAGGATTGTAATTTAGGGTGAGTTAATTTATTCAGTAGTGATACATCCACTACGCTTTCAACCATAACATCTTACACAACACAATCAACACCATATATTCTGTTGGGACCCACCACAAAAAATAATTGATCACTTTAATCGAAATTACCATACACATATAGTGGTTTGTGCATACATACAAGTCTGAGTGTAATCATATCATCATTCCTAATTGATTATATCGAGTTTGTCGGATGGACTCGATTAACAATGTTTTATAGATCAAAGTGGACTGTACAAATTTTATAGTGTAATATTTTTTTTCCGGGTGAGCTTACCCACCCTTTGTCTTGTATATGGCTCCGCCCTTGGTTCTATTCAAGCTAAAAAAAACGAGAGAGCCATCTGGGGAATTAAATTCATCCACACATCTTTAATCCACCCACGGTCCCTCAAGGCATGGAGGCAAGACTCCACATTACCATAGCAAATAGCTCAATCCGCATAAACGTCTGGAATACCTTGAGTCAACAAAAGATTAATCTTAAGAATGTTGCGTATTGTTTCCCAAATTAGCATATTTAGTCGTTCCCTTTAAGGCCCCTTCATGGACCAAATTCTGGTCCAAAAACGGGACTCTAGGGTCCCCCGACTCCGGATCGTCTGGTATAGTAGTACACAAGTTGTAAACCTTCCGCCTTCGTTTTTATTTATGTATTTTTTTTAAGTTTTGGCTTGAAATTATCATTATACCCCTCCCTCAACACACAACCCCCATGCTGTAAAAACCCTACATAGGAGGATCCAACCTCAGGGTCCCCCGCCCTTTGCATGAAATCATAGGCAGACTGGACATTGCAGACGCTGTTATGAGCGTGTTTCCAAATCCAATAAAGTCTAGCATAGTCCCAAGACATTTCAGCTTTAAGCCGCTTACTTACTGAGAACATCCTTCACCAAATTGGTGACGATCTAAGGTGACAATTGCCATCAAAGAAGTTTCTTTCTTCTTTGTGTATTATTCATTATTGCTCTTTCGGGTGGATTCTCCCTTCCACATTCATACAATGAAAAAGGTAATCATTTTACGAAAGTGAACGATGAACTAAAGTGTAGAAGATTTGGCCGGGGTTATGTGTGTGGTGATTCGGTGGAAGATTCACCTAAACAAACGATAAGAGAATAAAAATAAGGATGATGATTAAGGCACATAATATATCCACACAAAGTTGCACATCATTCTTTTTAACTACACAATTGAACTTAAAAAATAAAAAACTGAACCACATAATCAGAATTCGGGAGATGAGTTAGGGACATCACTCGGTGTACTAATCACTAATCATTATCTTAATAATAAACTAATACTACACGGTTCATTAATAAAATAAACAAATACATTTTTAAATGTCATTGATTCAGGGCCATCAAAACATACTTATGACCGGACCATGATCAAATTGGCCAATACTACAATACATTAGTACATGTCATTTGATAATCGTAAAATATTTCTAATTATTCGCCTCAAAAAAATATCTGAAGAAATTCCTTTGTGTATCTACCTCAAGAAACGTGGATAAAACTAATCCACTTTTCCATGCACTTTATTCATAAGTTGCTGGGGGGAGCAACGGCCATAACTGCTTCCCGGCTTCTTCACTCCTCCGGTTGCCACTTTAATGGAGGCGCAGCTTTATATCTTCTCCGGTCGTCCGATGACGACAGTACTCTCTTTCCGAACCCACAAACCTTACCTCTCGTTCTATCCTAGAAGTCCTTTTTCTTCGTGTCAAGCTGTAATCGCTGTCTCTTGTAAGCTGGAAACATCTTCTTCTTCTAAAGATGACAACATGAAAAACAAGAAATTGATTGGGAAAGGAAAGAATGTCGGTTTGATTCTGCCCACGCCCAAAATCGTGGTCCCGGATTCTAATGGTGCCCCGCCACTTTCCGGCGACACCACCACCCAGACTGAAAATAGTACACGGATGAAGCTGCCACAGAAACGGCCGCCCAAGAGGGAGAGTGGTATCCGCTTTCGGGTTTTGACTAAATTGACAACAAGGGTATTGTCTATACTTGCTAATTTGAAGTTGGCTTTGACTGAGATGTTTGCTGTCGCTGCCTTAATGGCTTTGGGTAAGCATCTGTTTCCATGCTTATGCGTAAGTATATTGTTGTTGGATGAGAAATTGGGTGGTCCTTGCTGACTGATTCGGCGGTTTACTTTAAAATGGAGCTTTATTTGATGGGCATTCCCGTACTTTGGTTTGTTTATAGTATGCTAACCAGGTGATTATGGAACATCAAAAAGTTGTCTTAGCTTAGGTTGTTTGATCTAAGGCTTAGCCCAAATTAAGTGGCACTATCACTATGTGGTTGTCGGACCTCCCCACCACCACCGTCCACCACCATCACCACCACTTGAAAATGAGTAACACTCAATGGATCAATGACTATAAATTCGGAGTGTCAGGTTAATCGTATTCTCACCTAGGACAGTATCAGTTGCTATTGGAAGTTCTTGAAGTTAAGAAAAATAAGTAATAGTGCAGTGCCTTTCTCTGTGGAAATATTCTCATAGTCATAGTGCAGTGTTGGTTGTAATTTTGGATTATAAGGTCATCTTCTGTGTTTCAATCAACGACGTGTCTTGATTTTCAGTATATACTGGCAACATGTCAGCTGAAGGAATGACTTAAATAAGAAATGGATAAAAGAAAAACTTGTCTTTTTAACTTTCACAGCTCCCTTACTCTACCTCTTCATCTAGTTTTGCATGTTGAAGCAATTTTCTTTATGTCATGCCATGCCGCGGATCATTATGGACTCAGTGTACTGCATACAGTTCTTGATGATGCTGTCTTTTATGTGAATGATTATGTCCAATGTATAGACCAACTCAAATGCTCAACTTAAGCATCATTTGTTTGCAATATGAAAAATTCTAAGCCTATAACGCGGAATTGATGAATGTGTTGGTGATTGCATTTGTTACATATGCAGGTACTGTCATTGATCAAGGAGAGGCTCCGGACTTCTACTTTCAAAAGTATCCAGAAGAGAATCCTGTTTTAGGATTCTTCACATGGAAATGGGTTCTTACGCTTGGTTTCGACCACATGTTCTCGTCTCCAGTATTTTTAGGGACCTTAGGTCTCTTGGGTGCCTCATTGATGGCTTGCTCCTACACGACGCAGATTCCCTTAGTGAAGGTAGCAAAAAGGTTGGGTTTGGTGTCAATGTGTTTGCACGTGTCATGCATAAATCACTTTGGATGTTCTTCAGTGAAGCAATTTTTGACTTCTTTTATTGTTTTACAACTTGCAAAAGAGTTTTTAAATCTGCTCTGAATTACATTCAACATAGAAAGGGGAACAAGCTGGGCTTTTGATCATTTTATCCTGTTGGTACGCCATGTCATGTTTAGCCCTTTTGTGTGAAAAAAAGTACATTGACCTGTATTATTTTCCAAATTCTTCCCAAGTATTTAAGTTGCACAAAGGTTGATAGTTAGTTCTGGTCGATCTATGTGGCAGATGGTCTTTCTCATACTCAGTTGACGCAATTCGCAAGCAGGATTATAGTGATACTCTTCCGCGAGCATCAATTAAAGATTTGGGTGTTGTTCTGATGGGAGCTGGATACGAGGTAAAATATGACATTTTTTCATTCATATGATTGACGTCAATTGTAAATGATATCAGCGTGGTTGTGGGTTTTACAAGGGTTTGTAACGTCATTTCAGGGGTGAAATCTAGTCTCTCTTGTTTCTAAATCATCAGTGTGAAAGTTCACTTATTCTAATGCCAATTTTCACTGTTTCTCAATAGTGATTCTTTCTCTGGACTTTAGCCAAACATCTGATTTTACAGTATTCATTCATTTTAAGAATTCGACTCTGCTTTCTCAGGTTTTCTGTAAAGGACCATCTTTATATGCCTTTAAAGGGTTGGCTGGTCGGTTTGCTCCAATCGGAGTTCATTTAGCCCTGTTGCTTATAATGGGCGGAGCAACTCTCAGTGCAGTTGGAAGCTTTAGAGGATCGATAACAGTTCCGCAAGGTTTGAACTTTGTTGTGGGAGATGTACTGGGACCTAGTGGTTTTTTGTCCAAACCTTCAGAAGCGTTCAATACCGAGGTTCATGTTAATAGGTTCTACATGGACTACTACGATAGTGGAGAGGTAAAAATTTCAATAATAACTTGCGTATGGTTTTCATGCTTTCCGTTCTTAATTTGTATCTCGTCGACTTGTGTTATAGGTTTCCCAGTTTCACACTGATCTCTCACTATTTGATCTAAATGGAAAGGAAGTAATGAGAAAAACGATTAGTGTGAATGATCCCTTAAGGTATGATGGCCTCACTATCTACCAGACGGACTGGAGTTTTTCAGCACTGCAGATAACAAAGGATGGCGAAGGACCTTTCAATCTGGCAATGGCACCTCTTACAAGAAACGGGGACAAGAAGCTTTTTGGAACCTTCCTTCCTGTAGGGAATGGAGATTCTGATCAAGTTAAGGGAATGTACGTAGTTTTCTTCTGCATTCGCTTGGGATATTTTGTAGTTTACTTCCTTGCGTTAAGATTTCTTCTGTCCGTCTCTTTTCCTCTCTCTCAGATCAATGCTAGCCCGTGATTTGCAGTCAATTGTTCTTTATGATCAAGAAGGTAAATTCGTGGGAGTCAGACGACCAAACTCAAAACTCCCCATTGACATTGATGGCATTAAGATTGACATAGTTGATGCGATTGGCAGCACAGGACTCGACATAAAGGTAATAAAACAGTGTGTCCTGTTTGAACTTATTACACTATTTTTCATCATCTTTTTTTTCTTTTATCTAAAAATTTCGTAACATTTTTTTTCCTTCAGACTGACCCAGGGGTACCTGTTGTTTACGCTGGATTTGGTGCACTAATGCTCACAACTTGTGTCAGTTTTCTATCACATTCCCAGGTATATATATTTTCTTCAGCAAAGATAAAAGCAATTTTATGCCCCTTTTTTGTAACTTGTCATTCAATTATTATGAAGATCTGGGCTTTACAAGATGGTACTGCTGTGGTTATGGGAGGTAAGACAAATCGTGCAAAGGGTGAATTTCCAGACGAGATGAATCGCCTTCTTGACCGAGTTCCAGAGTTGGTGGTCAATTCAACTTCTTCTTCTTCTTCTAATCGATCTGATTCGAACAGTGGCTGATCTTAGCTTAAAGCGCTACATTGACACATCCTTTTTCGGTTTTGAAAGAAACACAGAGTAGTAGTAGCACTATGCACCCAATGGCATAAACAGCAAAAGCTAACCATCATCGTACTACAGCATTGAGATTGGGCAACAAGTATGGGTGAAAAATGGCAATATTAACATTGGATACAAAGAATTGAAAGCAGATGCAGCACCTTTTGTGTGTAAATCAGTAAATTTTGTTTTCAATCAGTATGCATCATTCAGCACAAGCCTACACTATGCATTATCTGGAAAACGAGAAATGAGATCATTTTCATAGAAAAGACATTCTCAGTTAGAAAGGCTGTATATACATTTTGCGGACATTTGTCTATGCATAAGTGGTATTTGAATGAATAATATATTATAACATTTGTTGTACTATTTCATTACCTTGAGTAGCTTTGTTGATGACATTATTCTATTGACTCAAACGGGGTTATTTGATGTTTTATGAAGGGGTTGTGTCTTTGCAGTATAGTACGTTTTAGACGTGTTAGTAAGTTATAAAACCCTTTTGACCGAAATTATGTGTTTTAATAGCTTACGATGTGAAGATTGAGTTTGGTGGTCAATTAGTTCACTAATCGTAAAGTAATGAAAATATTTATCTTAAATGATGCAAAGTAGTTGAATTTGAATAAATTAGGAGTATATTGAAGAATTATGCAATAAATAATTTATTGGTATTTTGAAACGGCCTTATATTTATTTTGGGACAAAAACAAAAATCAAACGGATTTATATGTCGAGATGTTTTTTTTTTTTTTTTTTGTTTTGTTTTTGTAAACCGGATCTTTCATTAAAAAATTGTGAAAAACATGTGTATAACGCACTCCAAAATAGAAAAAACATCTCATGTACACGCTTTAAAATAAAAAAACTCCCGGGGATCTATCCCCTACTCGTGTGCCAAGCGATTTTCAACTATCTTGCCTTGTTAACAGCCTCTAATAGGAATTCCGTTGTTGGAGGGCATGGGGTACCCGTGTGATGTACTACCTGATTCCGCCCTCCCATAATAACTTCCCGAAATAAGTACCTCCAATTGGTAATATTCTCTCGTCTCCAGAGCAATCATGTCTTAGCTGGGCAATTATGTACACAATCTCGAGCGTATCCATCCATAGTCCCGAAACGTGTTAATCGTGGTTCCTCATGGTCTTGACGCCAGATCATGCAAGTATCATCATCCAAGACATGTCTATGTTCAAGCATCACCGCTGTGGAAGTGCTTTCCGCGCGAATGAGCCACAACAACATATTGCTCTTTGCGCGCTTTTGATGGACCACATATTTTTCCACTTTCGTTCCTCTTCCTTCTCGAGCAATCCGTCATAAGTTGTGTGTGGTATGCACTTGCCACATCAAATTATCCAGACGTCGTCGCAAGCCATTCCACCCTACCATCCGCATTGAAATTAAGAACATCTCGTAAACAATTCGCCGCCATGCAAATACTACGCTAGAGAAAGGAACAATTCGGCTTGGGCCTATCGAGTGGGCTTCCATATTTGGCTTTCAACAATTTAACCAATAAAACGTCTATCTCAACCAAGATGTGCCAAGAGACTTTCATAAGGAGCAGGGCGCGCCTGGTGAGGGCCAAGGGCCCACGGTCCCGAGCCCCCCCAAATCTACATGAATTTAAGTGTCCCAAAATTTTAACTCAATAGTGTATATATATATATATATGTATTCTTTTAAATGGTAAAGACTCAAGATAAACTTGATAAGAACCAACGCTCAATTCTTGCTAGAGGCAAAAGTAATATATTTTTTTGGTTAACCATTTTTTGAAGGCTACTAAAAGAATATTTGGCCGCAAATTTAAATTTATGACAGAGACGCCTTTAGAGGCAACGCTCATATTACGCAGTATCAAATACTTAAATATTACATATTACATTATAAGACTTTTTTTTTTATCGAAACATTATAAAAGAGATCATATCCACCGGATATTTGGAGACTAAAAACCGGGAGCAACCGTTTCATTTGGAAGAATTATAACAAATTTTGGGACTATCAAGTAGTTGGGTGCTTGCATCTACTGGAGGAGGGGGTATTTAGGGAAGAAGTCGTGAATTGTGAAAGAATTGTTCTTTGTGAAATTTTAGCCATTATCTGGTCAAGAAGTTTGACCACCAATTCAAAGACTTTTAAAGTGATATATTGGTGGAAAAAGCTTTTACAGATTGCGCCCATTTTAGAATATTGATTTCTATTGGTTTTGTACACTAATGATTTTCGCACTGCGACTAACATAAAATTTGTGTTGTTCTTTAGCTAGCATTAGATTTAGATGTGCATGCATGTACATATTTAGCTGTACGTATTCCAGTTGTGGAAGAATACCAACAAAATAATTTGTTTATGTAATCAGTTTTACAAGAATCTTATTCTTTCATCTGCTCCTCTGGCTCTAATGGAATATAATGATTCTCCTCAACACGAATTTCAAAATAATTCTACACCCAGGATAGAAAATAGAACTACAAAAGTTCAAAATAATTCTACGACAAATCTACCCAGCATGGAAAACAAAACAACTGCAGTTGGTGATTGTAACATCCCGACTTTTTTCGTAAAGGTAAAAAATAGTAGTTGGGCATACCAATACGACATAATTATTATTTATCCTATTTATTTAATTAAAAATGATTTAATTAATAGGATTTAGTTATTTAATTAAAGAATTTAATTAAATGGCTATAAAAAGGAAATAATCCCCAAAATACCTTATTTGGTTTTACACATTAATTATGAAAAAAAGGGAGAGGGCGACGCAACCAGGGAGACAGACGCAGAGTTTTCAGAAAAAAAAAAAGGGAGAACGTAATCTTCAACCGTGTGGTCAATCCCAAGGTTGAGCTAAATATCCAGTAAACCAGACCAAACCGTAAACCAACCCCAACCAATCCGAAAGTAACCAAACCAATACAAACCAAATGAATTGGTTTGGTTTGGAACCAAATCGAATCGCATTAGGTTGGTTTGGATATTTTTAATTATACCCAACCCAACCCGAACCCAAACCAATTTTTTTATACAATATATATAATATATCCACCCATTCCAATACAACCTAAACCCATTATGTAATAATATACTAATCTAGTAGTCTCGGCCCACACCACTCACTAGTTCAAGTCCAATAGTTCATCTTAAGCGCTTAAGCCAATTCACGCTCAAAGGTGTCAAGTAACATTCTACCCTAAACCAAAACCTACCACAAAGACCAAAGCTTCTAGCCTCCTCTCACCATTTCCCGCCAGAGGTCACCATCTCCGTCGCGCCGCTTCTAGCCTCTATATCTCCATCATCGCCTCCCTCTCACCATTTCCCAGTTTTGGTTGGAAGATGCTAATGGTGCTTTGATCGTTTTGTTGTGTCAACATTCAGCATTCTGCTCGTTTTTTTATTTAGGAAACGAGTTTTTTAAGTCAATCAAAGAGTGAAAAGTTCACAGATTACAACGCAGAAAAGAAATAACAAATTAAGCAAAATCCAAATCTAGTCTAAGGTTTCTAACTCGGTTTGCCACATTAGAAATCAAAACTCTAATTGGTGAGTTCTTATCTTCAACTCCATGGTAGAGTTTATTTCGCCATATCCATACGCAGGAGGCCATCTCCCTAAATTGATACACCCACTCTTTGTTTCGTACTTGGACATCAATGTTTTTCTGGATCCAGTCAACCTCCCTCGCACACGAGAAGAAGTCATCCCAAAGGTGACGCGGTAAGGTATGCTTCCAAAGTTTTTGCGCAAGTTACAATCTCTCAACGCATGTAGATTCATTTCCTCATCATTCTTGCATATCTGGCAGGTAGCAGTTGCACTCACGTGTCGTTTAAACAGCAAAGACATTGTGGGTAGGCCCTATGGGCTGTTTGCCACAACAAAAAAATTGATCTGGTTGGTCCTTTGAGAGACCAAACATCTTTCCAATCCGAGATTCAGGGGTGATGGTCTCTTTGGTGAGATAATTGTATCCGTCGGATACAGAGTATTTTCTGCTACCACTATCACGCCACACAATATTGTTACCTTCCACTCCAAATCCATTTTTCATTTGTTCTGCCGCATGCCAAATGCTTTTCCAGGTAAAGGAGTCGGTCGGTTTTGGTGCCTGGAATGGGTTACCTTACTTGTTCACCATGCCTTTGAGCCGAGAGAGATTGGTCGCCACCACAAGTTGCCAAACTAGCTTCCCAGGAAGGTCAGATTCATATGCCGCAAGTTTTAAATCCTAAACCCTATCTGCCTTTAGGGATCGCAAAGTTTGTCCCATGCTATGTAATGCATCTTCCTTTCTCAGATCATCTTCTCCCTAAAAACCGCCTCGCATATGCGCCTCCATATCAAGCAAAATGGATTTTGGAAATTTCATAGTTTGCATAGCATAAAAAGATGTGTTCCAAGAGAGCTCTTTAAAAGAATCATCCTGCCAGCTCTAGATAAGCATTTCAGCTTCCAACTTGCAGCTTTTTCCTCATCTTGTCCATTATGTAACTAAAGGTATTTTTTGTTACCCTTGAATGTAGTAGAGGTGCCCCAAGGTATTGGCCCAGATTATCAGAATGTCGCATCCCCAGCTCATGTTTGATCAACAATTGCATTTGATGAGAGGTGTTCTTGGACACATGAAACCTTGATTTTCCAACACTCAACTTTTGGCCTGAAATATTACAAAAATCATCAAGAACCTGCTTTAATGATGTGGGCTTGTTCAATCATATGCGTCCCCAAATAGCACCGGATCATCCGCAAAAAACATGAGATAAGGGTGGGGCATGTCTGCCAATTTTTACAGGTTTCAAGGTACTATTTTTTACAGCCGAGTCGATTCTTTGGCTTAAACACTCCATACAAAAGACAAATAGGTAAGGAGGTAAGGAGCCAAGGGGTCCCTTGCCTCGCACTTCTTAGGTCAGATTGGGGGGCAGGTATTTCCATTCCATAAAATCTCAGATCTGCATGGTTTCCAAAGATAAACATGATGAGAAGTACCATCTTATGAGAGAATCCCACCTTAGAGATGACCTTTTTCAAGAATTGCCAATCAACTCTATCATACGCCTTTTCAAGATCAACTTTCATCAAAGATACTACCCTTCCTCCATGTTTTATGTCCGTAGTGCATTACTTCCTGAGTGATAATTATGTTACCAGTGACTCTCAACCCGGGAATGAGCATTTTGCTCTTTTTTGATGTAAATATGTAAATCAAGAAATGCATGTATGTAAGTATTCAACTATGGAGGATTGATTGTAGCTGAATTATATTGTAATGTGTTGTTACTTGTTAGTTGTTTTAAGTTTCTTTATCATTTTGGTTTGTAATTTATTTTAGTTTGGTTGTAGCTATTTAGAGTTTATGTAAAAATGTTAGTTTTAAGCATATCATCACTAACTCAATCCTCGTGTGTATGCTATACACCGAGTTATGTGATTACATACCGATATACTTAGGGTTTTCAGCAGTGTATAATATAAGCATAAATGCAAATATTAAGATGAATTATAAATCCTGTCAAAAACAATTACAGAAATTGTCTTTCGGGCACTATACCTAACAATCTCCCACTTGCACGAAAGGAAAGTGATTAATTGTTTAAAGCATACCCCTTATACACAACATTCTCCCACTTGCTCTAAAAGCAAATGAGATATATCCCTCAATTCTGTACCCACCAAGTGCATCAAACCATTTAGATGTCAAAATACACTCCGAGTGTCTTTGCGCGCAGGTCGCTCAAAGGACTCGGTGAGTATGCAACATCTAAATGCCACGCGACTTAGTATACTTGATCCGTTAGGTTGTCAGCTCAAGATGATCTTTAGGATCGAAACGTCGCCGTCCATCAAATCAGTGGTACTCCCCCAATATGCTTTTTTTTTTACCTCAAGTGATCAAGAAGATCCTTATCGCCTACCTCTCCACTGCTTTCACAATGAAGTGGTATCGAGAGCTCACGATCTATAAATTAAAGTACATAATTGATAGAGTTAACCGGGTAAGGTCCCCAAAGATCACAATGTATTATTTCAAAAGGCCATGTTCTGAATCAAAGAAAGGAAATTTATTGAGTTTTCCTAATTGACAGCTTTCACAGATGTGGTCTGCCTTTATTGCTCCTAAGACATCAATTAAACCCTTAGACTTGAGTTGTTGGACAGTCTGCATTTGTGTGTGACCCAACCTCTGATGCCATAGGGTGTTGGAACTAGTCCTGAACCTGCTAGAGAAGTACAACTCAGATTGGTTTTGCAACACATAAAGATCACCCTTTCTTTTCCCTGTGGTTAGAATCTGCCATGTACTATGTTCCTTAACAAGCACATCATTATCAGTAAATTCACAAAATAACAGGATGATCATGAGTCAGTTGACTAACTGAAAGTAAATTCTTTGCGAGTTCAGGTACTAACAACACATTATTTAAGGGCAAAGTGCTGTGTTTTTGTTTTAATTATGCCTGACCTATACTTGTGATTGGTAAAGTTGCTCCATTGCCTATGATTATACTGTCCTGATCCTCGCAGTTTCGACTTACCAGTCTTGTGATTTGAAGCCCCTGTATCCACTGTCTAGTCTGTGTTTACAATAAATGCATCAAGGGTCAGTGCAGCTAAAGCTTGTGGTAGTTCTTGATTTTGATGATCCTTCTTTAGAACCCGCCAACAGATCTTGGCTATATGGCCCATGACCCTACAATATTGACATCTTTCATTCAAGTACCTCTCTCTCTCTCTCTCTTCTGGTGTCATCCTCCTTTCTCCTGGAGGTGGTGGCTTTCTTTGAATAGGTCCATAGATGTTGTTCCTTCTTGTTTGTTGTGCTTGGAAACCTCTACCGATGATACAACTGCATCTTATCATGTTGTGTTTGTCTTGGCAACCGAGATGGTCTCTGCTTTGATTCTCGATCAGTAGTAAGCCACCTAGGGTGTGATCTGTGGTCTCGATTCATAGTACTTGAGAACCATGTTCTCCTTTGGTCCATATTTTGCAAGTGTGAGACCAACTCAGTGTATGAGGGTCTTGGCGGTTTGAGCATTGTGGTGGTGAATGTCTCATAGCTAGGTCCTAAACAGGTCAATAAAGAGTAAACTTTTTCGAATCTTACAGAGGCTTATCAATAGCAAATAGGGTCATGTCACATGAACTTTTGAATTTCTTGATGTGTTCTGTAATGCTTTTGGCCTCATCTTTCTTCAAGTAGGTAAGCTGTTGTTTGAGGGTGATCTCTTTCTTGTGAGTCATGTGCATATGCATCCTTTAAAGCTTTCCATACACCCTGTGCTGTGTCCAAACCAATTACTATGCTCAATGATTCTCCAGAGAGAGATCCAATTAACCATCCTCTTAAAAGCCTATCGGATTTTTTCCACTTATGGTATTATGGATTTGGAGTTGTGACCTCTCGAGCCTTCAGATAGTGCTTTTTTTGATAACCTGCTCGTGTTGGCGTTTCATTGGTGAGATGGCCAACCAGTCTTGGATTTCTCCAAGTGCTAAGGCATGTTCCCTCCATTGAGGGTAATTTCCTTTTGGGAGCTTTAGGGTAACAAAGCTACTGACATTGAGAGAAAGAGTTGACATTGTGACTTATTTGTGATTTTTTGACCTTTTTGTGTGTATGATCTGAGAGTCTGATGTCTGTTATTGTATTATGTATGTGTCTGTTTGATGAATCTGCAGTGTTTTTGCTTGAGTTTTGTTTGAAAGTTTGAAGTTTTTGTGGGTTTTGTGTTTTGGACAGATCTGTGACCTATTTGTGTATATGTTTGACAGATCAGTGATCTGTTTGTTTGTGTTTTGCAGTCCTTAGGATCTGTGTGTGTTGAAGCAAAGTTTTGGCTCTGATACCATGAAAGAAGTCAAAGAAAAACTCGATAAAGGAAACAAACTCAAAGAAGGAGAAATGTATGAAAACATTTATTCAATGTTCTTGTTTGATTTAATTTACAGCAGTAGATAGCTAGTTTTTATACTAAGTAATGAAAGGATAAACCCTCCAAACATAGATTTGTTTGAATACTAAAACAATCAAATTGGGGGTAAATCTAATTGGGGATAATTACAAATTTTGAGATAAACTTCTTGTAATCTTGATCTTGTTCCGTGATTCAACACCATGAGATAGACTCCTCCTTGAATTCAAACTCATACCTCTTGGCACAATCACCACCAAACACGCCCATGTTTTATTCAAATTTTGAATTTACTCAGCACCTTATCACCCAAGGCCAACCTTATCACTCCCAAGGACGGAGCTAGTATAGAAATTTAGGGGCTAAGCCCACCCGACAAAAAAATATTACACTAGAAAATATGTGTAGTCTAGTCGGATCCATAAAATATTCTTAATTCAGCCCACCCAACGAACTCGATATAATCCATTAGCCCACCCTAAGTTAAAATCCTGGCCCGCCCTTGATCACTCCTATCTTCGTGAGCATCATTTGTACTTGTCTCAACATGGTCCAGTAACGCCCTGCACTCCGAGTTTGGTAGCGCTTAAATGAGTCATAAATGTCCGTCAATCGCTTAGACCGCCGCCCTCGCTTGGTCTAAAAGGGCTAACCCGAGTTGACAAGACCTTTATGTCTCACACTTATACTGGGGTGAGCATTCTCTAATTTTACCGATGTGGGACTTTACATTCTCCCCTTATAAAGGACCGCGCCCTCGCCAGACGGCCAAGATCGTTTCTCGATCGCCCCTACCAGAGGTGTCGGTGAAAGTGACTTAAACTCTACATTTTGGTGGAACCAATCAAGACTCACCAGTGATGGACAAATGAGAAGTGTATTCAATTCGTGCATCGCAGGGTGGAGTCTCACTGAGTTTCACATCATCAGTTGAAGTCTCACCGAGTACTCGGAATACAAACAGGGTCCCACATCTCGCTAATTCTATTATGTGATGCCTATACAAAGTCATTAAAAGCGAGGACACGTGTAGGGGTATTTATGGCGATCGCATAAAAAGATTCCTTGCGGCTGGGTTTGTGGATTTGTACCTATAAATACAGCTTGTTGTCACATTGTCTCGTGTGTGTGAAATCAGAACTCAAAGGTATAATAATAAAGATCTCTTTTCTCGCCCATGGTTTTTTATCTCTCTCACTTTGAGAGGGTTTTCCACGCAAATCTGTGTTCTTCTTGTTTTCTGTTATCTCCTTTGATTATTTACGCTTGATTGCATCTGCTTATTTCTTGCATCCGGCTATCTCCATAAGTTTCATAAAAAAGTGGTATCGGAGCAAGGTTCTGGAGAAAACAATATGTACGATTAGCTTCATCTTCACCAAGACCTTCAGTAAGGTGCTAGGATCTATGATGAAGTTGTGATCTTTAGCAAGAAAAGACGTCAGCAGTAAACGTGAAAATCGACAAATTTACAGGAAGAAACAGTTTTGGTCTGTGGCAAATCAAGATGCGTGCACTGTTGAAACAACAGGGTTTATGGAGTCCTTTATCTGACAAACCAAATACAGGTGCAACAGATTATGCCAGTCTGGAAGAGAAAGCACATTCAACCATCATGCTGTGCTTATCTGATGATGTTATCACTGAGGTTGCTGAGGAAGACACCGCAGCCAAGTTGTGGAAGAATCTTGAAAGCCTGTATATGATCAAGTCACTGACCAACAAGTTGTTGTTGAAACAGAGGTTGTTCACCAAGATGCAAGAAGGGAGTCCACCGAGGAACATCTTGATCACCAACACAATATTACTTGATTTAAGGAATATTGATGTTAAAATTGAAGATGAAGATGCAAACTAATCCCGCTGGTGTCATTGCCGCATCATATGAAAACTTTGTGCGCCTTTCATAGTTGGGAAGGATACAAGTTTTGGAAGATGTGAGGTCTGCCTTACATGCCAGGGAGCTTAGACACAAGGTCAGCTGACAGATAAATAGTCAGCAGCTAGTAGCTAGCAATAATAGTGGAAAAGGATATGGACAAAGAAGAAGAAAAAGAAATCGTGGTCCAAAGGTCCTAAGTCTACTGATGTCTCAGAATTATTGTAAGGAATGTGACATTGGAAGTCTAATTGTCCAAGGAAGAAGAAACAAGAGGAAGGTATTTCAGCACAAGAGCCTTGGCTACCGAGCAACTGATGAGGATCCGTTTCTAGTTGTAGGGGACTCTACACACCATAATGATGTGTTGATACTTGATTCTCGAGCATCCCGCCATATTTGTCCAAACAGGGAGTGGTTTTCACTTATGAGCATGATGGATAGTGGTCAAATCTATATGGCCAACATCAAGGTTTGCAAAGTTGTGGGAATTGGCTCAAGAAGTTAAGGACGAGAGGATGGTAAATTCTCAGACAATCGAAAGATGTAAGACATGTTCCATGAGATGACCAAGAATTTGGTATCTCTTAGTCTACCGGATGTGTAAAGTGGTTCAATTTCAAGGGTGAAGGTGGACATCTGAATGTCTTCAAAGATTCAGTTGTAGTCCTCAAAAGGATCAAGAGGGGAACCTTGTATATATTACAAGGATCTATCAGATCCGGCACTCGATGTCGTTGCATCCTCGCTAGCTCACCGCCCTCAAAGCAGACTCACGGTGGGGCACATGAGACTAGGTCACATGGGTGAAAGGGGTATGCAGGTTATTTCTTTAGCAGGTTTTCTTGGGGGATATAAGGTCAAGAATCTGGACTTTTGTGAACATTGTGTGTTTGGGAAATTGCATAGAAGTAAGTTCTCAAGCAGGTTGCACAACACAAAGGCATCACTTGATTATATCCATTCAGATCAACTGGGTCCATCAAAAGTTGAGTCATTGGGTGGTCACAGATATTTTGTGTCATTCATAGATGACTATTCAAGGATGACTTGGGTGGTGATGATGAAGAACAAAAGTGATGCATTCAAGAACTTCAAGCAAAGTGGAAGGCCCTAGTGGAGAATCAGTTAGACAAGAAAATCAAGAAGCTTCGTACAGATTATGGTCTGGAGTTCTGTTGGACGGATTTTGATTCATTTTATGCAGCTGAGGGTATTATCAGACACCATACTGTAAGGAATACACCTCAAAGAGAATGGTGTAGCCGAAAGGATGAATCAAACTCTACTGGAGAGGGCAAGATGTATGCTTTCTCAAGTCGGGTTTATCAAGGAGATTTTAGGCAGAGGTCAGAAACAACTTGCTACTTAATCAATGTAAGTCCTCACACAAGGATCAATCTCAAGACACCATTTGAGATGTGGTCGCAAGCCTCGCCGACTACTCGCCCCTAAGGGTTTTTGGGAGTATAGCTTACTATCATGTTAGTGAAGGGAAGTTGGAGCCTAGAGCCAAGAAGGGAGTGTTTGTGGGGTATGGTGATGGAGTGTAGGGATATAGAATTTGGTCATCAGTAGAGTCCAGAGTAATCCTCAGCAGGGACGTGGTGTTTGATGAAAATTCTATGCTTAACTCATCAGTGGGGAGGTCTACCAATCAAACCAAGGTCTGAATCTGATAGTGTTGAGAAACAGTGGAGCTTCAGTGAGTCCACTGATATGCAACAATCAAGGGATCCAAATCAACACTATACTGATCCGGATAATGAACCGTACCGATCCAAGCCACCACCGAGACTTCGCAAGTGTCATACAAACATTAATCACAGAGTCTCTAATCGCCACCGCCTAGAAGATCTAATATTGGGATACCTCTAAAGAGATATGGATATGATGATTTGGCTTTGATATGCACCCAAGTTGCGTAAGAGGTAGAGGTTGGTTTAACCTACTACTTACAGTGAAGCAAAGGATATGTATGTACATCTCAAAGGGCATGCCGCCATGGAGATGAAATAGAGTCATTGTTGAAGAATCGACTTGGGAATTGGTCAAACAAACCTAACGACAAGGGAATTGTGACTTGTAAAGGGATTTTCAAGAAAAAGAAGGAATAACTAAGCGCGTATGGGTCGTATAAGGCACGCTTATTGCAAGAGAGATTCAATCAAAGGGAAGGGGTTGACTTTGATGAAATATTTTCACCAAAGGGTCGACACACTTCAATCGTAGTGTTACTAGCAATGGTGGCACAAAGAGATCTGAACTTGAGCAATTAGATGTGAAAACCGCTTTTCATGGTGAGGTGGATAAGGAGATATACATGACACAACCCGAGGGTTTTCAAGTTCCCGGCAAGGAAAATTATGTTTGCAAGTTGAAGAAATCGTTGTATGGTTTGAAGCAAGCTCCAAGGCAAGGTATAAAAGGTTTGATAGCTTTCATGCTTCAAAGAGGTTACAACAGAGTCCTTATGATCATGCAGTATACCACAAATTGAAAGATGGATCACATATCTATCTTGTTTTGTATGTGGATGACATGTTGATTGTCACGCAAGGAAGTCCTGATATTCAAAATCAAGAACCTTATCGAGGCTTGAGTTTGAAATGAAGGATTTGGGTGCAAATGCAAGAAAATCTTGGGGATGGAGATCTGAGAGATGTGTCGGAAGAAATTGTTCTTGTCTCAAAGACGGTTATGTGTGTAAGATATTAGATAAGTTTGGGATGTCTATCGCAAAACCAATAGATACTCCTATGGCATCAAATGTTCATTTGTCTGTTTATGCTTCACAGTCAGCTGAAGAGAATGAGTATATATCAAAAGTTCCCTATGCTAGTGCAGTTGGCAATTTGATGTATGCCATGGTTTGCACTAGGCCTGATCTGGCTCAGGCAGTCAGTGTTATCAGCAGGTTTATGGATCAACCTGGAAAAGAACACTGAAAGTCATAAAAGGATATTCGTACCGAGAGGTACAAATGATGTTGGTCTCATTTATGGAGGTGATACTGGTCTGGTCACAGGCTACTGTGATGCTGATTATGCAGGTGATGTTGACAGTAGAAAATCAATGACTGGGTATGTGTTTACATTGGGAAATGCAATTGTCACCGAAAGCTACTCTTCAGCTACAATAGCCTTATCAACTATCAAGGTAATATATGGCTCTTCTTCAAGCAAAATAAGGAGGGTATCTAGTTGAAGGGCTAGTCGTTGATTTAGGGTTGCATCGGGATCAGCCGAGATATATTGTGATGCCTAAATGCAATATGTTTAGCTAAGGATCAGTTCATCATGAGAGAACCAAGCATATTGATGTCGTATCATTTTCTCGAGAAATGAGAAGAGGGTTGTGGTGCGTAAGATTGGCACAAAGAAGAATCTCACGATATGTTCACTAAACCAGCTCAAAGCAGAGTAAGTTTCACTTTGCCTCGACTTACCGAATATTCGTGAGCTTATAATTTGTTTCGAAACTCTACTAAGGGCGTATCAAAGGAGTGGATGCTGTGGAGATAATCTCGCACAAGTACATCCGCATTGACGAATGCATCTCGTATCGCTGGAATAGTGTCCTAAACCAAATCGGTTGGACCGATCCGACCGGTCGGATCATTTCTACTATTTCTTTATGTTTATACATATATTAAATGGCTTTTCGTTGTCATATATATGTTCTTTTAAAGAACCAATTATGAATTGTTATATGATAACGCCCTTAGTATTAAATCGTGATAGAGAAACCATGATAGGCGATTATGGTTGATGAGATCTCTAATCACTTTAATAAGTTTGATACTTAAATGTCTCTAGTCGATGTACTATTAAACAGGGGCATTGATAGTATAAAATGCACTAGCACGTATTGATGTCTTCTGCCTTTAAGTAAGGTGGATAGATCTCGCTCATCGGGTGTAGAGACACTTGGACCGCACGTGGACGGTATTAGAGAATGCGACGTTAGGATCGACCCACTTACACGTATAAGTGTCACACTATGTTGCGGTTGTGTAATTATCCTTAAGACCGAGTCTTCATGGCATCACGGTGTGGATTGTCATGCTTTGACACTATTGAGGTTTCCCAGCCACGGGGCGATCATGCGGTAGTGATTGGGTGTGATATCAAGCACGCGGAGTATACATGATTGGTCGTCCGGGAATCGCGTGCACTTATCGGTAGGGGTAAATATCCGAAAGGGCCTTCTTATAAGGAATGTCTCGCTCTCATGAATCTTTGCAAAGTGGGAGTAAACGTGTTACTTTCGAGAGAGCCTGATATCCAGATTATAAGACACGGTCGCCAATGTTTGACACTGACGGCGTCACGACCGTATGGATATTATTACAAATGATAGGATTGTAAGTTACACGGTAATCAAGCTTTCACATGAAAGGTAGTAGTCATTGCATTTGACTCTTCCGATGATCGGGGTCACGGTGTGTTGCTGACGCTATCCCGTGATCGTTAGGCATGAAGGGCAATTTCGTAATTTGCACTTTGTGTCTACGGCCAACATATTCGAAGCCTATCGGGTCACACACATATGAACATCCAAATGGATTAAAATGTGGTTATAGATGATAACCAAATAAGGAAAGTTTATCTCGAGACTATAAAGGTTATAGTAGTAAATTAATATGGTGGTATTTATTTATTATGAATAAATATAATACAAGATATTAATTATGATGATTAATTAAATATGTATATTGATACATATATTTTCAAATTAATGATATATGATATATATTGATTTTGCAAATTAATTAATCATAGCATTATATTAATTAAAGAATTTTCCATGAGTCAATTTAAGGAAAATTGGGGCGCCACTTTATTTGTGTGTATGACACACTTGGATTGTGCAATTTAATTAATAAGATTACCATAATATTAATATGTGATATTAATTGATTTTGAGAAAAATAGATTTATGGTAATAACATAATTTATAATCAATATAAGATATTGGAAAAATAAATTATAGAAAGAGAGATAAATCACATTAAATGATCTTCCTTATTTTTATTGGAAAAAGGTTTTATTCTCCTCCACAACAAGTTACTTTGGGCGCCCCTTACCCTATATATATGAGGGCTTGCCAAGCTCTTTGGTACACCATAATTCCAAGAGCAATTGTTCTTGTGAAAATTGCAAGAACTCATAGTTCTTGTGTAAGAAAGAGGGACTTCCTATAGTGAGTTTGTGAGGGAGGAAAAGTCCGGTCTAGCAACCGGGTTTTCCGATAGCAATCCATGGTGGGATTCCGCGGGCTGTTCGTGTGGACTAAATGTAGAGGCCGAACACTGGGCGGCTCCATGTCGAACTACTCTCCTTAGACGGTCAAAGCGCCGATCTTTTAGATCAACCAAGGTAACCACCGCCTTTAGTTTATTTGTTTATTGCTTAAACGGTCGATCTTGGGTAAAAGGAAATCAAAATTTTGAATTCTACTGCTTCCCGCCAGTAGATTTCCTAACAAAGGTATCGGAGCGAGCTTCGAGCTTAAGCAATAAGCGTGTTTATTTATGCGAGTTAATTTTATCGCTTAAATCACGTAATTAAAAGATGATATATTTTGATTCGTAAAACGATACACGAAAAGAAATTTTTGTTTTGTGTATTTTATGTTTCAATGTAGTTCATAGTTGTGATTAGTCGATAGATGCAAGATTCAAATCACGATACGTTAAGTCGAGGTTGAGTGATGGATTCTCGGTGAACCCACTCTTCGTTAATTCGATGTGCTCGACTTTTTCGTCCCGTGATATTTATTGTGCATAGATATCTCGTTGTTTAGTCGTGTCATGGTTTAGAAACTAATCGACATCCCTTTTGATTACGAATCAAAAGGAAAGAAACAAAAGAGAGATTTAATTTTAATTTAATTTTAGAATAGTTCTAATTAATTAAAATTAAATCGCTTAAAATTAATCGTTAATTTTATTTCGATTAAAATCATTTAATTAATTAAATGTTAATTAGTTAATTGATTGATAAAATTATTTATAGATTAAATGTTAATTGATTAGTTAAGACGCAAGTAGTTAAATTTTAATTTTATCTTTTTCATAAGATTTAATTGTATGGATTAGATAGTGTAGATATAATATGATTATATGGACCCGATTGATCATGGACTCGACCGATAGGATAGATGTGAATGATTTAATTTTCTCGTTGGTTTAAAAGTTGTCCTAGGCCGTTATGAAAAACGTGACCTAGTTTATTTTCCTCGCATTTATCCCATTCCGTTGGCTCTCTGCAGCGGCGGGTATATTAGATAGAATTGAATGTAACAAGAATGGAGCGTAAGATGGAGACCAAAGAGAGACGAAAATGAAGATCCCATTGAGAATGGCGCATTGAAGATCCTATTGGCGGTTGCAAATAACCTTAGATTGTGACCCGCGGTTTCGCTGGGCTTGTATTCAAACCGCACTCTAGAAAAGTCCATGATCATACCGGTTACTTTACGCATTTATTTATTTTGTGCTTGTATTTATTTTATATGATACGATAGATGCATGACTAGGCACGATCTAGATAAATGTGTAGGATGTATGTTTATAGAGATAGACATATTTATGATGAGACCATAATTAAATTAATTAAGTGAATTAATTTACATAAATACTTCCACCTCAAAAGAATCAAGTTGAAATTGCCTCCCCATATTATAATGACGGTGAAGAGCCCTTGTTCGGATCCAACTCATCAGCCAAAGCAGGGGGTTGACCTACCTCGGGTATATCGTTATTATCGAGATATGATCGTATGAGATCTCACGAATATCGGGGTTATGACTTGACTAAGAATTCTCTCGCCACCACCAAAGAGGGTCGTTTGGATTTTAGAGGCAAGGGTTTGACTACTTCATAAGATGAAAATTGTCAAAGAGTTGACTAGTCAAACAACAAGAGTCGATATAAGATACGATTGACAAAGCGGTTGTTGTCTACCTATTAGACTATTTTCGCCCACCACCCAAAGCTGGTCGCGTAGTTTAGTGGGATCTTGTCCACTAAAGAAATTAATAATTCTTGAAAGTCAATTGGAAGTAGTTGACTAGTGGGAGCAAAATCATAAACCAAAAGACCATTTTTGATTTTGCATGTATAAACAACAACACTCTTTTATCTTTATTTTATGTTGTAGTTTTAGCAAACTTTATATTTATGTTTAATTCTCGATTAGTAAAACCAAATTATGATCATACTTTTCCGAGAAACGCTCTCAAATATGGTTAAGTAATTTTAATCCTTTTAAAATGAGCAATGACACGAGAGATCCCGTTGTAGTAGTTAGAGACAAGGAGGCTACATATTTGATGGAGTACTCCAAAGCTTTAATTATTAATGAAAGCGAAGCTCATGATATGATTAAATCATTTGAAATAAGTTTCAACGAATTAGTCATATATTGATACGATCCAAGATGATCATTCAAATACATGATGACAATTAATTCAAACGTTGGATAAGAATGACCACATCTAATTTTGGAAAGGTTGTTTTCAAAATTATAAGATTTAAGTATCGACTTAATTCTTTAATCATTGCTTAAAGGTTAATTAAATAGTCAATGTTTTGAATACGATTCAAAAGGTTAAATAAACTATTTAATAAACTTTAGATTTTCTTTATGAAAGGAAATCAAAGACAGAGCTCTTGTGATCTTTCTTAAGTCTTATGAAGACTACAATAAGAAACATTTCTCAAGTGCTTAAAGGATTAAAAGGGAAAGTTAGGGCATGTGCTTAAATAGAGAACTTATTGAAGTTTCTATTCTAGGCAAGTGAGTTGAGATAAATCTATCTAAGTTCAAGTCAACTCTTAGATATATGATGTCTTACGAGTGTGATTAAATTAGAAAGATTAAATACAGATATGGAAGGTGAAGCAAACGTTGTAACACTTACCACATTCTGGATCTAGTAAACTGATAAGGGAACTAAATAAATGTTATTATGTTCCGGTTCTTATGAAGGACACAAGTTCGATTATTTGTTAGATTTAGTAGACACATTCAATTGTAAAGAATAAATGTTATTCCGATAAAGTTGGAAGGTCATCAACCTAACATACTAGATCTGTTGTCACTATATAGTTGATATATGTGATAAGATCTTAACTAAATATTTGTATGGTCATTATCCTTGATTTGTGGTTACTCTGTGCACGATCTGTGGGAATGGAGGCGTAATCAAACGTCATTCGATGATGTTGAACCTTATGATTATGAATCATGTGGGTTATAATGATCTTATCCAAAGAGGACTAAAATAGCATTTTAAGAAAAGGTTATGAAATCTAGAAGATTGACTCAAAGCCCAAACATATTGATGTTTGTTGGCTTGTGACAATTTATACCATAAACAATTGTTTGTCTCTCTCTTGACAATTTTTAGAAATAGTTGAATGTACTTATTGAAGTACAACAATTCGAACGCCTGATAGGTTCGAGCTAGTACGAGTATGAGATTGACGAGCTACTTAGGAATTAATATTCAATCGGATTGAAGTAATTAATACTCAAGGGTGTTTTCAGAGGTCGTCTGCGAAAGGAATAAGATTCTCCTTCAAGGATACCATCTTTGGGATACGCACTGGATTGTGTTCCCAAAATGGAAACAACACTTTATATGATAAAGGTGTGACGCATGCCATGCAAGTATCCTTTACCCGCTTCGGGATAAGGCCTTTATACTTAACCGAGTTCTAAAGAATAAAGGTTGAATAAATTCCATATTAGATATGGAAGATGATAATGTCGAATCTATCTTAACCGATGATTTGAAGTTGTCATAGGCAAAGTCGAAAAGGCTTGGAGCCTAGTACGACGTATGCAACTTTGTGGAATATCTTAGCAATTATGCTAGATATTATTTACTTGTCCGTGGAGCAAAATGTTTGTCTCCAAACATGCTCGTCTTTTAAAGGAAATGTTTCTTCCAAAAGAAACAAAGTGGGAGTGAATCGATCTCAAAAGATTTTGAGAACTACAAAGATATATTCAACCATAGGAACGTGAGCGCAGACGCCACATAACGATGAGGTGTAGAACATTGCTCAAAGGCACACAAAGTTCTCAGAAGTCTCAGAGATAACCTCAAGCCTCAAAGAGGTGCTGCAGTACGCTCATCTTGAAGAATGAATATCTCACGACTTATGAAAGAATGTTTGAAAGGCAAGATTGAGAGATATGGCCAGAGCCATAATATCTCGAATTAGATTCCATTAGTAGGACCTGTGTTGTGAACCTAGTCTGCCTTACCTAGGGAATGTCCTCGAAAGGTCGACATGGATTGTAATATGATTACCATCAGCTATATAGTGACGGCCGAGGGGCACGGGGTGTAAACCTTGTAATTACCTTTATGCCGCCAAATGAGCCTGGGCTTCTATTCGATGATGCTTGTTATAACTTAATATCATGGCTATATGATAGTGTTGTTGAAGACGTTGGGCATATAGCTCGATGTTCAAAGACATTAACATGATATGTAAGCTCATGAGATCCATTTATGGACTCAAACAAGTTTCTCTAGACAATTTCTTTGTTTGATAATCAAAGGAGTTTGATTTAGTCAAAAGAAGGATATGCCCAATGTGCAAGAAGGATAGTGATAGAGTGTGTTATGATTTTTGAGCAAGGTATTATATATCTCTCTCGTGAATTATCACCCCATGTCACAATCAATTAATGTTTGGTAGTTCAAGGTCTTTACGAAAGCACTTGGATTAGCAGCCTCTTATTTTAGAAATAGGAATCTATAGTGATAGATTTAATCATTGTTAGATTATAGTTTACCTATATAGATGTGATGCTAAAAGGATTTTAGCATAGATCGCGACAGGGATACTGCTGGCTAGTGTTCTCAAGATCTATCTATGTTAGGACGTTAGTCCTTAAGATAAGGTAAAAGATGATGCTTATGGAAGGTTTCCTTCGCTACCACGATAGAAACCATCATAAAGGTAATGCCAGATGTTCATAGTCCATGAATAGTCATGAGCAAGTATGAAAGTAACTGTGAATGTCGAGAATATCCTTAAACAAGTTAAGGAAAGTTTCCTAGTTTATCGAAACTTGGAATTAAATAAACGTAGATGTACGACGTATATCCCGAGTCTTATGAAGGCGAGTGGGAGCTACAATGCAGGTTTGCGTCACTTTGAGTAAGTGATACAAAGAGCTGGAAATGTTCTAGCATATGGGTCATCAGAATTTACAACGAGGCCAAAACACAGAAGCCTTGGAGGTGCAAATGGGAGCAAGATATGGATCTAGAAGGTTCATTCCTCGAACCTTGTACGGTTCTTCCACATTTTCTATATAGTTGATATAGTAAGTGGATTCATAGCTTGAAGCAAGGACCGTGGTCTCGCCGAGAGATTCGTGTGTGTGTTGAGGCGGTTCCTTTGACTTGGTCATTTGGAACATGATATGAAGATAGTTCGAGTCCCCACGGATAGTGATCCGCTCATGGCTGTGAGTCAAGCAAGTTGCAGTATTGCATAAGATTCTTGTGTTTCAACTTGGTCTTGTGTGTACGAGTGATTGGTTTTAGGCCAAGTGGGAGATTGTTGGAATAGTGTCCTAAACCCAATCGGGTTGGACCGGATCCGACCGGGTCGGATCATTTCTACTATTTCTTTATGTTTATACATATATTAAATGGCTTTTTTGTTGTCATATATATGTTCTTTTAAAGAACCAATTATGAATTGTTATATGATAACGTCCTTAGTATTAAACTGTGATAGAGAAACCATGATGAGACGATTATGGTTGATGAGATCTCTAATCACTTTAATAAGTTTGATACTTAAATGTCTCTAGGCCGATGTACTATTAAACAGGGCATTGATAGTATAAAACAGATCTAGCACGTATTGATGTCTTCTGTCTTTAAGTAAGGGATAGATCTCGCCTATCGAAGTGTAGACACTTGGACCGTATGCGTGGACGTGTATTAGAGAATGCGACGTTAGATCGACCCACTTACTTACAGATAAGTGTCACACTATGTGGCGGTTGTGTAATTATCCTTAAGACCGAGTCTTCATGGCATCACGGTGTGGATTGTCATGCTTTGACACTATTGAGGTTTCCTCAGCCACGGGGCGATCATGCGGTAGTGATTGGGTGTGATATCAAGCATGCGGAGTATACATGATTGGTCGTCCGGGAATCGCGTACTTATCGAGAGGGGTAAATATCCGAAAGCGGCCTTCTTATAAAGAATGTCTCGTTCTCGTGAATCTTTGCAAAGTGGGAGTAAACGTGTTACTTCGAGAGAGCCTGATATCCAGACTATAAGACACGGTCGTCAATGTTTGACACTCGACGCACGACCGTATGGATATTATTACAAATGATAGATTGTAAGTTACACGGTAATCGCTTTTTCACATGAAAGGTAGTAGTCATTGCATTTGACTCTTCCGATGATCGGGGTCACGGTGTGTTGCTGACGCGCTATCCCGTGATCGTTAGGGCATGAAGGGCAATTTCGTAATTTGCAGCACTTTGTGTCTACGGCCAACATATTCGAAGCCTATCGGGTTACACACATATGAACATCCAAATGATTAAAATGTGGTTATGTATGATAACCAAATAAGGAAAGTTTATCTCGAGACTATAAAGGTTATAGTAGTAAATTAATATGGTGGTATTTATTTATTATGAATAAATATAATACAAGATATTAATTATGATGATTAATTAAATATGTATATTGATACATATATTTTCGAATTAATGATATATGATATATATTGATTTTGCAAATTAATTAATCATAGCATTATATTAATTAAAGAATTTTCCATGAGTCAATTTAAGGAAAATTGGGGCGCCACTTTATTTGTGTGTATGACACACTTGGATTGTGCAATTTAATTAATAAGATTACCATAATATTAATATGTGATATTAATTGATTTTGAGAAAAATAGATTTATGGTAATAACATAATTTATAATCAATATAAGATATTGGAAAAATAAATTATGGAAAGAGAGATAAATCACATTAAATGCTCTTCCTTATTTTTATTGGAAAAGGTTTTCTCTCTCCACAACAAGTTACTTTGGGCGCCTTTACCCTATATATATGAGGGCTTGCCAAGCTCTTTGGTACACCATAATTCCAAGAGCAATTGTTCTTGTGAAAAATTGCAAGAACTCATAGTTCTTGTGTAAGAAAGAGGGACTTCCTATAGTGAGTTTGTGAGGAGGAGGAAAAGTCCAGCCTAGCAACCGGGTTTTCCGATAGCAATCCATGGTGGGATTCAGCGGGTGTTCGTGTGGACTAGCGGTAGAGGCCGAACACTTGGGCGGCTCCATGTCGAACTACTCTCCTTAGACGGTCAAAGCGTCGATCTTTTAGATCAACCAAGGTAACCACCGCCTTTAGTTTATTTGTTTATTGCTTAAACGGTCGATCTTGGGTAAAAGGAAATCAAATTTTTGAATTCCGCTGCGTTCCCGCGTAGATTTCCTAACAGGTACAAGTACATCTGGTTATGCAATTTGTTTGACTCTAGGGAGAGTTGAAGTCAAGGTGGAGATTTGTCAGTAAAGTGACTTAAACTCTACATTTTGGTGGACCCAATCTGAAGACTCAGCTGTGTGATGGACAACTGAGAAGTGTATTCAATTCTGTGCATCAGTAGGGTGGAGTCTACTGAGCTTCTGTCAGCAGGTTGAAGTCTGCTGAGTACTGGAATACAGCAAGGTCCCACATCTGCTAATTGTGTTATGTGACAGCTATACAGTGTCATTAAAAGGAGGACACGTGTAGGGGTATTAATGGCGTATCATACAAAGATTCATTGCGGCTAGGGTTTTGGAATTTGTACCTATAAATACAGTTGTTGTCACATTGTCTGTGTGTGTGAAATCTGTAACTCAGTGCATAATAATAAAGATCTCTTTTCTGCCCGTGGTTTTTTATCTCTCTCACTTTGAGAGGGGTTTTCCACGTTAAATCTGTGTTCTTCTTGTTTTCTGTTATCTCATTTGATTATTTACGTTTGATTGCATCTGTTTCTATTTCTTGCATCTGAAGCTATCTCCATCAGTTTCATAACAAGAGGTAACTAGAGGCCATCCTTACACCGTCTTCTTGTACGGTGCAAATAAGCATAGTTCCGCCTCGATAGTCGGCTCTCTCGATACCATTCAGAACGCCCCTGCACTCGGGCCTGGTAGCGCTAAATGAGTCATAAATGTCCAGTCAACTGCTTAGACCGCCGTCCTCGCTTGGTCTAAAAGGGCTAACCCGAGTTGACAAGACCTTTATGTATCATACTTATATGGGGATGAGCATTCTCTTATTTTATCGATGTGGGACTTTACAAGGTCATTTGTCTAAATATTTCGTTGTTGTATCTTAATAGTCCCAATAACACATATTAGTTTCATATAATGCAATGTTTTTTTTTAACTGAGCTTCATAACCCACACATTACTTTAACATATTTCATATGGTTAACTTTATAGCAATAGAGATTAGGGATGTAAGTGACCCTTGTGTTGGAAAGGTGTCCTAAACCCAATCGGGTCGGACCGGATCCGACCGGGTCGGGTCATTTACAGTCTATTTAGTTCATGTAATAACTTTATTATGATTAATAAAAGCACTTATGTTATTATATATTGTTTGTCTTCATATTATTTGTTGTATATATATAGTAACGTCCCTAGTATCGATCTGTGATAGAGAAACCATGATAGTGATTATGGTTGATGAGATCTCTAATCACTATAACAAGGTTGGTACTTAAATGTCTCTAGTCTTACATATTATCAAATGGGACATTGATGATATAATCGGACTAAGCACGTATTGGATGTCTTCTATCTTTTAGAAGGTAGGGATAGATCTCGCCTATCGAAGTGTAGGGACACTTGGGTATGCGTGGACGTGTATTAGAGAATGCGTGACGTTAGATCGACCCACTTACATTAAGTGTCACACTATGTGGCGGTTGTGTAATTATCCTTTTGACCGAGTCTTCATGGCATCACGGTGTGGATTGTCATGCTTTGACACTATTGAGATTTCTCCTAACCACGGGCGATCATGCGGTAGTGATTGGGTATGATATTGAAGCACGCGGAGTATACATGATTGGTCGTCCGGGAATCGCGTATCCTATGATTGGGATTGAATATCCGAAATGGCCTTCTTATAAGGAATGTCTAGCTCTCGAGAATCTTTGCAAAGTGGGAGTAAATGTGTTATTCCGAGAGAGCATGATATCCGTATTATAAGATACGATCGTCAATGTATTGACACTTTCGAGATACGATCGTATGGATATTATTATAGCAATAGGATTGTAAGTTACACGGTAATCGCTTCACATGAAAGGTAGTAGTCATTGCTTTTGACTCTTCCGATAATTGGGGTCACGGTGTGTTGCTGTGACGCTATCCCGTGATCGTTAGGTATAAAGGGCATTTTGGTAAATTGCACTTTGTGTCTACGGCCAACATATTCGAAGCCTATCGGGTCACACACATATGAACATCGAGTCGGATTAAAATGCGGTTATAGTTGATAACCAAATAAGGAAAGTTTATCTCTGACTATAAAGGTTATAGTGGTAAATTAATATGGTGGTATTTATTTATTATGAATAAATAAAATACAAGATATTAATTATATATAAATTATATTAATTAAAGAATATTCCGAAGTCAATTTATTGACTAAAGGGCGCGCCACTTTTGAGTGTATGAGATACACTTGGATTGTGCACTTTAATTAATAAATATTGCCATAATATTAATATAGGATATTAATTGATTTTGGAAAAAATAGATTTATGGTAATAAGATAATTATAATCAATATATGATATTGACAAAATATTATAATTAAAGAGATAAATCAATCTAATTGATTTTCCTTATTTTATTGGAAAAGGTTTTCTTCTCCTCCACACTACATATGGGCGCCACTTGCTCTATAAAAAGGAAGTGGGTGTCAAGCTCTTTTGTACAACACAATTGCAAGAGTTCATAATTCTTGTGTAAAATAGAGAGCTCTCCATAGTGAGTTTGTGAGGAAAGAAAAGGTCCGGTCTAGCAGCCGGAGTTTTTCCGATAGCAATCCAATGAGGATTCCGGCGAGGGTTCGTGTGGATTAGCGATAGAGGCCGGACGCGTGGGCGGCTTGCGCATTGAACTACTCTCCGTTGGCGGTCAAAGCGACGATCTTGTAGATCATCTAAGGTATAACCGTCAAACTACTTAACATGTTTATTGCATTAAACGAAGAACGATCTAGAAAAGGAAATCAAAATTTTAAATTCCGCTGCGTTAAACTAGTGATTTCCTAATAGTGGTATCAGAGACAGACTTCGAGCTTAAGCAATAAGCATAATTTAAATGCGTAGTATTTAATCGATAGATGCAAGATTTAAATCGCGAAACGTTAAAACAAAAAAAAACAAAAATATAGGGTTCATGGGTCGGCCGACCATGGCGCGCCCCATCCTCGGGCGGGCGGCGGGCGGCGGTGGCGTGGCCTTCGTCAGTCGTCCGTCGGCTCTCCTCTTCCTTTGGGGAGATCAACCTTTTCGCTTTGTGATATTTTATTGTGCATAGATATCTCGTTTGTTTAGTTGTGTCATATATGCAACCAATGGTTCAAATAGTTTGGACCATCGGGAAACCATATGACATTGGCCTTTCCAAATTTTGATTTGGAATAGCTCAGCCCTTTCCAAATATTTGATTTGGAATAGGCTTAGCTTGTGCCACTTCCAAAATTTTGATTTTGGAAAGTGGCGTGCCTAAACCAAAATTATTTGGCCTTTCCAAATATTTGATTTGGAATAGGCTGAGCCCTTTCCAAATATTTGATTTGGAATAGGCTTAGCTTTGAGCCACTTCCAAAATTTTGATTTTGGAAAGTGGCGAGCCTAGACTAAAATAATTTGGCCTTTCCAAATATTTGATTTGACAGCTTAGCTTGTGCCACTTCCAAAATTTTGATTTTGGAAAGTGGTGAGCCTAAGCTAAATTTAGTTTTGGAAATTAAACAAATAGAGACTTTATAATTTTAATTTTATTTTGAATAGTTCAAATTTAATTAAAATTGAAATCGATTTAAAATTAAATGTTAATTTTAATTTTGGTTAAATCATATAATTAATTAAAAGTTATTTAATTATTTGATGTGATAAAATAAAGACGCATGAGTAGTAGTAGTTAAAATTAGAATTTAATCTTTTTCATAAGATAAAATTGTATGGATTAGATGTGTAGATATAATGTGATTATATGGACCCGATCGATCGCTGGACTCAACCAATAGGATAGATGGGAATGTTTTCTTTATGTTGGTTTTGAAAATTGTCCTAGGCCACATGAAGAACGTGACCTAGTTTACTTTTTTGCATTTATCCCATTCCCCGAGTTCCCCTCTGCAAAGTGCGGGTGTAATTATTTATTATGTAACAAGAATGGAGCAAGAAGTTCAAGACCAAGGAGAGATAAAGAACCCATTGGCGTCAAAATAATAAAGATCCTATTGGCGGTTGCAGATACCCTTAGTTTGTGACCCGCGGTTTACGTCGGTTGTATTCGAAACCGCACTCAGGAAAAAGTCCATGATCATACCGGTTATTTTATGCGCGAATGTTGTGTATGTTTTACTTTATATGATATCGTAGTAATATATGCATAGTAGATGAGACCATAATTAAACCAAATTAATTAAGTGAATTAATTTAAAATTATTCCCACATCAAAAATCAAGTCGGAATTGCCTCCCATATTATAACGACGGTGAAGAGCCCTTGTTCGGACCCAACTCACCACCAAAGCGGGGTTGACCTACCTCGGGTATATCGTCGTTATTGAGATATGATCGAAAGAGATCTCATGAATATTGGGGTTAAGACTCGACTAAGAATTCTCTCGCCACCACCAAAGCGGGTCGTTTGGATTTTAGAGGCAAGGGTTTGGCTAATTTCATAAGATGAAATATTGTCAAAGAGTTGACTCAAACAAACAACAAGAATCGTATAAGATACGATCGACAAATCGTTGTCCAATTGCTTAATTATTTTCGCCCATCACCAAAGTTGGGGGTCGGGTAGTTCGATGGGATCTTGCCCACTAAAGGAATTATTTTCTTGAAAGCCAATAGGGAATAGTTGGCTAGTGGGAGTAAAACCTTATAGATTCATTAAGTGCAAATTTAGGGTTTTTATACATGAGCTTTTACTTATTCTATCTTTTATTTATTGTTGTAGAAAATGTCAAACAAATTGAACCTTCGCTTTATCATCGATAACAAGCTTGACGAAACTAATTTTCTCGATTGGGAAAGAAACCTCAAAATCGTTTTGAGGCACGAAAGATTGGCTATGTCTTGGGCGAGGCCCTACCGGAAAAGCCCGCCGAGGTTAATTCGGCCGCAGATGTTGTCGAGAAGTACAACAAGCAATCGCTCGACAAGAGCGATCTTGATGCTACATGTATCATGCTTGCTTCTATGACACTGAATCTGCAGAAGCGACATGAGTCCATGGACGCCTACTCTATCATGGTCCACCTGAAGGAGCTTTATGCTTCTCGGTCTCGTCTTGAGAGTGCGAGGTCTCAAGGCCCTGTTTAGTTGTAAGATGGCATCCGGGATCTGCTTGGGGTCACACGTGCTTAAAATGATCGGGTACATAGAGAGGCTTGGGAAGCCGGGCCACAAGTTGGAACGAGTTGAGTATTGACTTGATTCTCGCAATCTCTACCGACTCATTCTCGCAGCTTGTGATGAACTATCACATGAACAAGATAGATTGCTCCCTAGCGGAGTTATTGAACATGTTGAAAATCTTTGAAGGCACCGTAGGAAGGGAAAGCAAGTGTTGCCGGTCACTTCAAGCAAGGGCAAGGCAAAAGCCCGAAAAAGTCCAAGAAGGCGAAGGTCGCACTCTAAGCCAACGCCTAAGATAGCAAAAAAGACAAATCCAAGGATGCTTGCTTCCATTGCGGTGAGACCGGACATTGGAGGAGAAATCGCAAGGGCTTCTTGAGTACCAAGAAGAAGCATTCGATGCTTCGACTTCGTGTATATTTATGATTGAGATCAACATTACTTCTTTTAAGTCTAACCACCGGGTATTAGATCTGGTTGTGGTTCTCATATTTGTAATGAATAATATGCAGGCACTAAGAAGAACTAGAGATCCGAGGAAAGGAGAGGTGGACCTACGCGCTGGAAATGGAGCAAGTGTTCTTTCGCTACCGGCCGTAGGAGTTTATTTTCTTTCATTGCCCAAAGGGGCTAGTACTAGAACTTAATAATCGTTATTTTGTTCCCGCCTTACGAAGAGCATTATTTCTATTTCTCGCATTAGATGTTGATGGATTTTCTTTTACGCTTAAGAATAAATGTTGTTCTTTTCACGTGATGGAATCTTTTATGGTACCGCATACTTAGCAATGGTCTCTATATATTAGATATGAATGTTGACGTTCTTAATATAAATAACAAGAAAGCCAAAACAAATGACTTGAATGAATCCTACTTATGGCATTGTAGACTTGGCCATATAAATAAGAATCGCATTTCCAAACTCCATAAAGATGGAATGTTGGATCAATTCGATTACGAATCGCTTGATACATGCGAAGCTTGTTTACTTGGCAAGATGACAAAGTCACCTTTCAAAGGGCAAAGGATAAGATCCAATGAATTGCTTGAGCTCATACATACCGATGTGTGTGGCCCAATGTCAATTCAAGCCAAAGGAGGATACTCTTATTTTATCACCTTCACCGATGACCATTCTCGCTATGGTTATATATACTTAATGAAGTTTAAATCAAGCCTTCAAAAGTTCAAGGAATTCGTAAGTGAGGTGGAGAAACAACTAGGTAAAGAAATCAAAACACTTCGATCCGATCGAGGCGGAGAATACCTAGATGGAGAGTTTCAAGATTATTTGAAGGAGAATGGGATTCTACTCGAATGGACTCCTCCCGGAACGCCACGATGAATGGCGTGTTCGAGAGGAGGAACCGCACCTTGTTGGACATGGTGCGATCCATGATGAGCTACGCAGCTTCTTCCAAAATCATTTTGGGGTATGCTCTAGAAACCGCATCCTATACACCGAACCGAGTTCCATCAAAGACGGTTGACTCTACGCCATACGAGGTATGGACTAAGAGAAACCGAGCCTAGGTCATCTAAAACCTTGGGGTTGTCCGACTTACGTGAAGCGGATGATGCCCGACAAATTAGAGCCTGTGTCCGACAAATGTCTATTTGTGGGATATCCTAGGAAACCAAAGGGTACCAATTTTACCATCCCGAGGAACAAAAGTCGCTTTGTTGCCGGGATCGCCACTTTCGGAGAAAGAGTTTATTCGGATAGGGTCGGTGGGAGTAAAATTGATCTTGAAGAAATTCGAGAACCACTTACGGATAATAGTCGATTGATGGAAGTAGAGGACTTGCCACACACGATGTGACACCACCTCTACCGTGGACACACTAGCACCTCGAAGATCCACTGTGGAACGCCGTGAACCCGAAAGGTACACGGGCGTGTATCTCATGGAAGATGAGGACCCTAGAACTTATGAGGAAGTGCTATTAAGGCATGACAAAGAGAAATGGCTGAAGCCATGAATTACGAAATGGAATCCATGAAAGACAACCAAGTTTGGAACTTAGTTGATCCGCCCAAGGAATAGTTCCCATAGGGTGTAAATGGGTCTTTAAGAGAAAGACCGACATGGACGGTAACGTGACCACCTACAAGGCTAGGTTGGTGGCAAAAGGTTATAAGCAAAGACAAGGAGTTGACTATGATGAAACCTTCTCGCCTGTTGCCATGTTAAAATCCATTAGAATTTTGCTTGCTATTGCAAAGATACCATGATTACGAAATCTGGCGGATGGATGTGAAAACAAATTTTCCTTAACGGGAACTCGTCTGAGGAAGTGTATATGACACACCTGAGGGTTTCACAACCAATGACGCCAGGATGGTGTGTAAACCGCAAAGATCCATTTATGGATTAAAGCAAGCTTCTCGGAGTTGGAATCTTCGCTTTGATGAGATAATCAAACAGGTTTGATTTCATCAAGAACGAAGATGAGCCCTGTGTTTACAAGAAGGTTAGTGGGAGTGCCATTGTGTTCTTAGTGCTTTATGTGGATGACATATCGCTTCATAGGGAATGATGTGCCTATGTTACAATCACCAAAGCTTGGTTATCCAAGAACTTCTCAATGAAGGACTTGGGTGAGGCAAATTATATTCAGGAATAAAGATCTATAGAGATAGATCTAAAAGGTTGCTTGGTCTCATCACAATCCACCTACATAGACAAGATGTCAAGAGATTCGACATGGAGCGATCCAAGAAAGGATTGCCGCCCATGTCACATGGGGTCTACTCATCAAAGGAATGAGTCCTAAGACAGAGGAGGAAAGGGCACAAATGAGTAAAGTCCCTTATGCTTGGCAATCGGGTCCATCATGTATGCCATGTTATGCACAAGACCAGCACGCCTCGCACTTCTTAGTATGACTAGTAGGTACCACCCCAATCCAGGTGATGGTCACCGGATTGTCATCAAGAATATCCTTAAGTACTTGAGACGTACTAGGGATATGTTCCTGGTTTTCGAACGATGATTTAGTATTACGAGGTTACACGAGATGCCGCTTCTAAACCGACAAGGACGATTTTAAGTCGCAATCCGATTTGTTTTCACGCTTACGGGCGGAGCAATGGTGGAAGAGTTCCAAGCGGAGAGACTACATCATGGACTCTACAACGGAAGCCGAATACATAGCACCTCGGAGGCGGCAAAAGAAGATTTGGATGAAGAAGTTCATTATCGAACTTGGTGTGGTTCCCTCCATTGAAGGTCCAAAGCCTCTCTGTCTCGTGATAATAATGGAGCGATATCTCGATCAAAGGAACCAAGGTCTCATCGTAAGTCCAAACATGTGCTACGGCGCTATCACTTGATTAGAGATAGTAGATAGAGGAGATGTAAAGATAGAGAAAGTCCACACGGATGATAACATAGCCGATCCGTTAACCAAGGCATTGTCTCAAGCTAAGCATGAGAAACATGTTCACTTGCACGGGCTTAGGCATATGGGTGATTGGCTTTAGGCCAAGTGGGAGATTGTTGGAAAGGTGTCCTAAACCCAATCGGTCGGACCGGATCCGACCGGTCGGGTCATTCTGATCTATTTAGTTCATGTAATAACTTTATTATGATTAATAAAAGCACTTATGTTAGTATATATTGTTTGTCTTCATATTATTTGTTGTATATATATAGTAACGTCCCTAGTATCGATCATGATAGAGAAAAACCATGATAGTGATTATGGTTGATGAGATCTCTAATCACTATAACAAGGTTGGTACTTAAATGTCTCTAGTCTTACATATTATCAAATGGGACATTGATGATATAATCGGACTAAAGACGTATTGGATGTCTTCTATCTTTTAGAAGGTAGGGATAGATCTCGCTCATCGAAGTGTAGGACACTTGGACCGTGACGTGGACGTGTATTAGAGAATGCGACGTTAGATCGACCCACTTACATTAAGTGTCACACTATGTGGCGGTTGTGTAATTATCCTTTTGACCGAGTCTTCATGGCATCACGGTGTGGATTGTCATGCTTTGACACTATTGAGATTTCTCCTAACCACGGGCGATCATGCGGTAGTGATTGGGTATGATATTGAAGCATCGCGAGTATATACATGATTGGTCGTCCGGGAATCGCGTATCCTATGATTGGGATTGAATATCCGAAATGGCCTTCTTATAAGGAATGTCTAGCTCTCGAGAATCTTTGCAAAGTGGGAGTAAATGTGTTATTCCGAGAGAGCATGATATCCAGATTATAAGATACGATCGTCAATGTATTGACACTCGAGATACGATCGTATGGATATTATTATAGCAATAGGATTGTAAGTTACACGGTAACTGCTTCACATGAAAGGTAGTAGTCATTGCTTTTGACTCTTCCGATAATTGGGGTCACGGTGTGTTGCTGACGCTATCCCGTGATCGTTAGGTATAAAGGGCATTTTGGTAAATTGCACTTTGTGTCTACGGCCAACATATTCGAAGCCTATCGGGTCACACACATATGAAAACGAGAGTCGGATTAAAATGCGGTTATAGTTGATAACCAAATAAGGAAAGTTTATCTCTGACTATAAAGGTTATAATAGTGGTAAATTAATATGGTGGTATTTATTTATTATGAATAAATAAAATACAAGATATTAATTATATATAAATTATATTAATTAAAGAATATTCCTAAGTCAATTTATTGACTAAAGGGCGCCACTTTTGAGTGTATGAGATACACTTGGATTGTGACTTTAATTAATAAATATTGCCATAATATTAATATAGGATATTAATTGATTTTGGAAAAAAATAGATTTATGGTAATAAGATAATTATAATCAATATATGATATTGACAAAATATTATAATTAAAGAGATAAATCAATCTAATTGATTTTCCTTATTTTATTGGAAAAAGTTTTCTTCTCCTCACACTACATACGCACGCGCCACTTGCTCTATAAAAGGAAGTGGGTGTCAAGCTCTTTTCAGACAACACAATTGCAAGAGTTCATAATTTTTGTGTAAAATAGAGAGCTCTCCATAGTGAGTTTGTGAGGAAAGAAAAGGTCCGATCTAGCGACGGAGTTTTTCCGATAGCAATCCAAGGAGGATTCCGGCGGGGGTTCGTGTGGATTAGCGATAGAGGCCGGACGCGTGGGCGGCTTGCGCGTTGAACTACTCTCCGTTGGCGGTCAAAGCGACGATCTTGTAGATCATCTAAGGTATAACCGTCAAACTACTTAACATGTTTATTGCATTAAACGAAGAACGATCTAGAAAAGGAAATCAAAATTTTAAATTCCGCTGCGTTAAACTAGTGATTTCCTAACACCTTGCCCCTACGTACTTCTCCCATTTCAGTAAACTTTTTCTGAAGCCAATGTGTATTCTATTATTATCTTATGTTTCGCGAGTTCAGAGTCATCTTGTTAATTCTCAATGAAGAAGCTAGTAAGTGAATGCTTTTTTTATCTTGTAGTTTGGTAACAAATGTTGTGTTACTTGTATTGAAGTGTGAAACCTAAGTAATAGCAATGACATTGTAAGCACGGGAACGTTTTAATTATGTATTAATTACGCATTAGATTTTAGGCTATTGAGTCTTTTCATGTTTCAGATTATCCATTTTTGTGTGTAGCACATCTCACGAGACTTCGTAACTCGAGAATTTTTTTTCATAGTAGTAGTGACCAGACGGTCCAGATCCGAAAATTTACTCAGGTATAAACAATATCATTTTGATTAGAAACGGGACGACAAAACGACGATCATAGCTTTATAAAATATTGATGATCCTAGCCATTACAATTCCACAAATTTTATTTTGGTCCCTGACCAAATTCTATTTAATGCACTAAACCAATAAAAAAAATGTGTGCGCGTTAGATAATTGTGAGAGACTGTTATTCGCAGCACCCCAATCTAATCATGCTCCACTGCCTATGCACTACAATTCCAAAGAATCAACTTTATAAAAATCGGTTTGAAACAGAAACCGCTTTTTTTTTTTTTTTTTATTGTTGTTCCTAAACCTACCAAAGAAAAAAAAAAGTCGATTAACCTACTAAAAAGACGATTTAAAGCTCTAGAACCGACTTTAAAAAAAAAAAAAAAAATTTGGTGCACGATTGGATCGATTGCGATGGAATCATATTATACAGTATCATTCATCTTTTGTTACGCCACCTTTCAGGATCCACTCCCGCCGTCTAACATATATATATATATATGAGTGCTCTTAGTCGCAGCCACGATAATCCTATCATCGACTTCAAAATAAGAATTTATTCCTGTAAAATAATTCGCGACGATCTCCATCACACACTCGCCGGCAGTAACCGTATTTAAGCAGAAGAGACGTCAAGGGCGTGAAATTTCGGCTTCGGTAATCAGATTCATACGGGAAAAATATCAAAAAGAGTACCTAAAATCGAGTAAAAAATGGTGTATTTGAGTGATCGAGAAAACGAAGAAGAAGAATTACAGAAACTTAAACCTTCATCAACCGAGGCATTTGAATTAATAGATGAGGAAGACGAAAAGAGAGGGATTTGCAATAGAAGCTGGCATGAATCGAAGAAGCTGTGGGAGATCGCCGCTCCGGCCATACTAACCGCCATTGCTCAATTCTCTATAGAGTTTACCACCGCCGCATTTATTGGACACGTCGGAGAATTAGAGCTTGCCGCAGTTTCTCTGGTTCAGAATGTCCTTGATGCCTTTGTTTACGGAATTATGGTAGGTATAAATTCCGTCTTATGCTACATTATTCACATAATTATCAACATAATTTGATACAGAGAAAATCTGTAAACAAATTTCTCACCTTTCTTTTATACTTGCTTTGAACAGCTAAGAGCTTGCATGTATCATGCTAAACATACAGTAGTTTTTATTTATTTACCATTTCTTCTTCTGCCACCATGGTGTTCTTCTTTATTGTTCCTGTGCATAGTGATACCATATTTTTATTTCCAATTTTACCCTCCATTTTTCTTTCTTTCCCGCCCATCTTGATTCTGACATAATTTTACTATTTTTCTTTATTTTTGGGAAATTAAAGGGGAGAGAATTTTATTATATTGGGATGAAGATTTGAATGCTTGTAACTACAGTGGCCTTGACGTTGAAAGTTATGGTGACAAAATATACCTATTGAATTGTTGAGACTAGTATTGAGTCTGGTCTTAAACTGGTTCAGTATAGACAACATTTTCTGATCTTGTTTGATGGGAGGTGTGTTATAAGGGGCGGGCGGGGCGGGTCCACTGCCATTAGGAGGGGGCCAATGCCGACGTTGAGATCAGATTTTTATTTTTGGTATTAAAACGATGTATTTTTGTTATTAAAAATGTAAATTAAAAGACCACTATTGTCCTGATTGATCTTCGAATTTGCTCTGGTTCCCTCATTAAACAGATGCTCCTTTATTTTTTTATCGTGCAATTGTTGGATAATGAATAGATGCAACTTTATACAAACAAATTTGGTCGGAAACCTGAATCAGTTGTTTAACATGAACAATTGAATATGAAGATGATAACAAGAGAAATGTATGAAAGTTACATGTTTTTATGTTTTGGTAAAATGATGAAAAATGTTAAAACAGTTTTACAATAAATGCCATAAATTTGAAAGCTGGAATTAGTACATGAAATAAAAAGCAGTATACTGAATAAGAGGCAATTTTTCATTAAGTATTATGCTTTTCATATCAAATTCAATTTTAATGCAATATTGTATGAAACTAGCAATTTCAGCTAGCCTTTTGACTCAATTATATTTGATGGTATGTAGTTAGGAATGGGGAGTGCACTCAAACACTGTGTGGCCAGGCTGTTGGTGCAGGGGAATATGAGATGCTTGGAGTTTATACACAAAGATCATGCATAATAACTCTTGTTACGGCTCTTCCATTGGTACCTGTGTATGTTTTTGCATCACCTTTGTTAAAATTTCTTGGTCAGAGTTCACAGATTGCAGACCTTGCTGGACACTATACATTGTGGGTGATTCTCAAATATTTGCTTACGCGCTGAACTTTCCTTTGCAAAAGTTTCTCCAAGCTCAAAGTAAAATATGGGTGATGACCACCATATCGATTATGAGTTTGTCTTTTCATGTTTTTTTGAACTGGATTCTAGTGACAAGGCTTGGATATGGCTTGGTTGGTGCTGCTATTTCTAGCAACATATCTTGGTGGATCATAGTATTATCTCAGATAGCATATGTCGTATCCGGACGTTTCTCTGAATCGTGGACGGGGTTTTCTTTTCTAGCTTTCAAATCGCTTTCTTCTTTTCTGAAGTTGTCACTTTCATCAGCAGCCATGTTTTGGTGAGTCCTACTTTGAAAAGTTATGAAATAACGGTATGCTTTCGTGTAATGTTATCTTATGACATGTGATGATCATTACATGCAGTTTGGAGCTTTGGTATTTCACTATTGTGATCCTTATGGTAGGTTGGTTAAAAGATCCCGTCATCGCAGTAGATGCGTTATCAATTTGGTTAGTAAGTTGTTTTTATCTCATAATACAATTTCCTAGAGTGAATATATTTACATATTCAGCCTCGTTAATCACATTTATTCTCGATTTTTATTTGATTCTTCTAGCATGAATCTGGAACTCTGGACATTGATGGTTACCTTGGGTCTCAATGCTGCTATAAGGTGAAAATTCTTACTTATAATGTCTTTTTAGCAGTACTAAAATCTTCTGATCAATCTTAATTATATGCCATCTCTTTAACATAAATTGTGCAGTGTTCGTGTATCAAATGAACTTGGTGCTGGAAATCCACAGGCAGCAAAACTTTCGATTTTTATGACAATTGCTACATCAATGTTTTTAGGGCTTGGATTTAGTGCTTCCATTGTTGCAGCAAAGGATCATTTTCCCAAAATATTTTCTAACAAACCTAATGTCATAAAAGAGACGTCAAGTTTGGGATATTTCTTGGCCGCAACAATACTTCTCAATAGTATCCAACCAGTGCTTCATGGTATGTTTATTTTTTCTTCTCTTATGAATGTGGAAAAATCATTAGGCTAAATGGTTTTCTGATCATCACATAAATTCTAAAACATCGATCTTTGGCATAATTAGTTATATATTGCAGGTGTGGCAGTTGGTGCAGGGTGGCAACATCAAGTTGCAGTAGTAAACACAATATGTTACTACATATTTGGTCTTCCATTAGCAGCCTTGTTGTGTTATAAATTCAACCTTGGTTTGAAAGGAATATTGTCTGGTATATTGGCTGGTTCCATCCTACAAACAGTTGTTCTAGCCGCAATTACACTTCGAGCTAATTGGCGCAAAGAGGTACGCAAATAACTTCCATAAAGCTAGTGTTCTGCTTGATTTTGATCAATCAACATTTGAATGCTAAAAGCGTACATCCCCGTATATAGATATAATAAATTTTGGATTTCACTTATGGCCATTGCCTTAGAAAAGCTTTTGGAATTGAAACAATGGATTGCTTCTTTGAGATTGACCTAGAAAAAACACTATATCTTGTGACAGATCTTCTATTGTCTAGGCACCCTGCCCAATTAGGATCCGGCTTTAGGTCTTAATTTGTAGAGAATAATAGTCACAAGTACACTAAAATATCATCTTTATAGACAAATTAACTGAGATCATCGTCTTACCACACGCTTTTTTTTTCTTGGCACAGGCATTTCAAGCACAAGAGCGCGTAAGATTGCATGCCGTGTCATCATTGTCCTAAAATACAGCCAATGCGGTCGAAATGATTGAACCTCGCACTTGACCCTATATCAATATACAGTTATACTAGATTCATAACCTAATTGCAAACATGGTGTACAACATGCTTGATGGAGCATGTTGTATTTTCCCTTTATTGTATTTTTTGTTGTTCCTAAGCGCTTATCCCTTTATTTTTGTATCATTCCATGAATTTCTTACGCGATGTAATTAGGTAGTAAATGATAGAGTTACCCGACAACCTTACGTAAACTACAAGTATGAGCCTTCAATCCTTTATATTTAGGATTGAAGACAGCTTAAGGTAACTAACATAACAACAAAATTACTACTTTTGACACATACATAGGTGTTTGATGTGGAGCTCAAAGAACAAAACCAGCAAAAATATACTTAAAACAAAAACAACTGCCTATGTCTTAATTTGAGCTTTAAACCAACTTCCAAACTAAGACATTAGCAATCCGAATTTTTCTTAGCAATGCTAGATGCACATCATTTCCTTTGATTATGCTGATCCTTAAATGTTGATCAATCCAACTTGAAACTTTTCTCGAATGAAGTGTCAATCTATATGTTCTAGTTAGGTTAAGGATATACACGGGGCACCATTAAGCCCCAAGTCCATTAACTCGCAATCAGTTAAGGCCTGCTGGAAGGCCGCAATATGGCGATAGGGACGCACACGTGGTCCATGCATCCTGCTCCCCACTCATAAGGATCTCCTTATTATTCTCCACCATTAGCCACGCAAGGAATGGGTAGAGTGCAAGTAGCACAACAAATTCCATGAATGCTCTATTTCTTCAACTACTGGATTACCATAAACCCCGTAAAACACAACACACATGCGTCGCGGTCCCGGATAATCACATAAATATGACCCTGACTAGTGACTATACGTCAATATTCTCAAATCACAGTCAAAATGCCATAGAAGAGCTATCCCCGGCCCCACTGGCTCCATCATTACGAACAACAAATGCATTGGGAAACCGTAAAGAACAACGAACGTACTCAAATAGATTTTTATTTAGCTTTGTTTGAGATAAAAATAAAATTAAAAGACCGTAACTATTTACAATGGCCTTTAAAATCTTAATCGACAGTGGTTGGCCTAATCGCCGATGGCCCAACATAAATGAACTCATGGGTCATGGTAGGCTGCTCCATGACGTCGACAAAAGTGACAACAAATTGCCTTTCTTGACCAACACGTTACCATCAACCTCAACAGAAGGCTTCTCTTTCTTGTCTCATTGCTATATGCACGGGTGTTCCACCTCAGATCACGTTTCGCTTAGCCAACCGCCGAAAAGTGGAGACCGTGATCTCACGATTTTTGCTCCACAATTTGAAATGGTAGCCTCTGACACTAGAGCAGATCGCCATGGGAGTTGGAATAGAAATTGGTTCGGCCCCGCCCTTTGGGGTCCCTACTATCAGCCACCACCTCAACCTCCATACCTTCCTCCCTTAAACCAACATTCACCACAGCATCATGTTCTTGGCTGGCCGACTCACCTTCCGACACCACTACCAGGGCCAAGGCCTGTGATTCGCCCCCCTCGAGTCGAGAGGCTTCTCTTTTTGCCAAGACAGGCCATCTTCCTCTCTCTCCCGGTGAATCTTCTCCGGCTCAATCACCTCCAATAAGTTTGACCGGCGACACGGGCGGAGCCAGAATTTTCATTTGGGCTAATGGAGGGAAATACTTGTGTGGAGAAGGAATTTTGGGGTGAAGTGACCGATGGAACGATCAGAACCACACAGTTTAAATACAGAATAAAACTGTGTGGTTGTGGTGCCTCCACACGGTATCTCCACACATGTGGAGACACCACACAAGAATCTCCCGCTAATGGACTATACCGAGTTCGTCGGGTGGGCTGAATTAAGAATATTTTATAGAACAAACTAGACTACATAGATTTTATTATGTAATATTTTTTTGCCCGGTGGGCTTAGCCCCTTAGTCCTTTGGTAAGATCCGCCCTTGACCGGCGATCCGCATTAAGCCAGGGTCCATAAGGCAACCGATTTTGCCTATCCACAGTCAGTTTTCGCATCAATGATGGACACAACTCCAGTGTGATCCACCATTCCATAATTAAAGCACGTGTTCGAGACGCTCAGATTGCATGAGAGCCTTCATCCGCCTAGATATCCAAGAGGATCAATCACAGAATGGGGCATTCACCCTAAAGCGACTCGAAATAGAAAGAATCTCTGCCCTGTCGAAGCATCTTCGCGTATATATTTGGCCCTGCCCCCAGCACCTCCGCCACCTTATTGCCGATCATTCTCGTGTTGAGGTGGGAGGATATAAAAATGGAGCCAAAGTCTGTACGATAAAAAAATATCCGACCTTGTCTCCCAATCATCATCCCAATGCCAGAGCACGAGCAAAAATCCATCAAAACACCACATCCAATTGGATTGGACCCCTCCCGTAAAACCTGTCTAAATCGGAGAAACTTGGTGAACACGAACATATATGCATTCCGAGCCAATTGGATTGGCGCCATCGCACAACCCTAGGATTTTGACAGCTTCATGCATTCCACAAACCCTAATCTACTTTACCGCACAAAACCTTCCAATCAAGCTTTGATTTTTCAATTGCTGCTCCTTATCGGAGTTCTCAGTTGAAGTCGCCGCCCTAGGAGCTTCCTATGGTGTCAACGTTAATGATTCAAGCAACTGTGTGAGTGTGACCAACTCCTTCTCTATGTGGTTGGAGAGGAGTAGCCGACTTCCTGTTGAAGAGAGGACTTCGCGATCGAAGAGAGTTCTCCAAACGGAGGGAGGCAAAATTAGGATTTTAGTCTTGTAACTTGGCCTACTTTGGATTTTAGTCCTGCTCCGGTGAGGAAAATGGTCCTCTAACTTGTTTTTTTTGTGAAAAATAGTCCTATCCGCCGGAAATAGCCGACTGGACACCGGAATCTTTGAAAAACGCTTACGTGGCAGCCACTAGGCAGCCACATTGAATCCTATGTGGATGTGGATCCCATTTTACTTTAAAAAATGATTTCTCCTTCCAATTTCCCCCAATTTACTTCTGGGATTCATCTAAATCTTTAATCTTTTGCTTATAAAAGAAGAAAAATGCTAATCCCAGTTACAAAATTCCTGAAATAACATTCTCAATTGAAATTCCAATAGCAAATATTTTGCTTTTTTGTTTCTTGATAATTGAAACCGACTAGCATTTTCAAAGGGCGGAGGTGGAGGTGGAGGTGGTCTTTGTTGTATTTCCCGGTTATACTCTCTTTGAAACTTTCGGCAAGAATGGTATATCTGGATAAGAAGGTTGTGGTGGTGCTGCATTTTCCGCCGGAAACAATGGCTGATGTAGAGATATTATGAACTTTGGTGCTATTTCTTTTGAAGAACTTCCAATTCCAAATTGCAAATGATTCATCGCCTATCTCAGCAATTTCAAATTGCAAATTAATTAGAGATTAGATTTTGAGGGATGAAATTGGGGGAAATTGAAAGAAGAAATACTTTTTTAAAAGTAAAATGGGGTCCATAGCCATGTAGGATTCAATGTGGCTGCCACGTAAGCGTTTTTTTAAAGATTCCGGTGCCCAATCAGCTATTCCGACAGATAGGACTATTTTCCAAAAAAAAAAAACAAATTAGAGAACCGTTTTTCTCACCGGAGCAGAAACATGACTAAAATACAAAGTAGATCAAGTTAGAGGACTAAAATCCTAATTTTGCCCAGCGGAGGGACAACGCTTTCTTGATTAACAACAATAAATTTAGTTCAAAAAAAATTTATTATTAACGATAAGTGCATCAATTAATTAAGGGAGAATGGCTTATATGACCCATTTTTACAAAGTATCGGACTAAAAGGGCTTTGACCATTTGGAGATTAAAAAAGAAACGGAAAAATGCAAAAAGTATTAAAAAGCTTGAACTTCCAGATTTGCCCTTACATTATAAACCATTATTTCTCTTATTTTTCCCCACTTTACCAATCCAATTTACTCAGATCGAGAATCCGGTAGTTCCCAAAATCGAAGGCTCACAATCGAATAACCCCTCCTTCATCTTCTTCACGGTAAAAACCGTTCTTCAAAACAAACTCAAACTTGTTTTTAACCAATGTGATTGAAGATCCACTGAAGACTATAGGCTTTCTTTTTGCAAGTGTTTTACGACGGACGGTGGTGGATTTGGTTGATTTCTCGTCGCAAATCGCCTCGATTCACTTCAAATTCGATTTGTGTGGTAAGTACTTAATCAGTAATTTATGGAATTAGAGTTATCGGATTTGTTTGTCTTAATCCATTGAAGTGTGTTTATGGTAATCGATTTTAGCATGTGATCGGAAGAGCTTATTATGTATTTTGTTTATTTTGTAGTAAATGGAGATGAAATACAACTTAACACATGCACAAAAGGCAAAAAGTTGTGAGATTGTTAATGGTGCATTGATGATAAAGCTAGGTATGTGTATGATAACCTGAACAATAAGCACAAGAAATTGTTTAAAGATAGTTGCTTTGGACATTTAATTGGGCTTCATAAAATGAGTTGTTATCAAATTCTTCATCAATTGATCATGAGGCGCTTAAAGAACGATAAAAAGGATCAATCGTTTTGGTTTATGATCGGGGACAAGCCTTTGAGGTTTGGAGTGAATGATTTTTAGTTGTTACGGGATTGAGAGTCGTTACCGTGGGATGTTTGAAGAAAAAGAAGGAAGACTTTGTCGGCTTGGAGAAAAATACTTTAAGGGGAAGGGCAGTATAAACCGAAAGGATTTGTTGTCAGCTTTTGATCGAGTTAAGAATGGAAATCGTAGAGATAAAGATGCATCCGACGATAAATACAAGTTGGGATTGTTGGTTGTTTTGATTTTTGTTTTGTTAGCTACAGAGGAGAATGTGGCGTTGGAGTGGTGGTGGTTTGAGTTGGTGGATGATCTGGATGCATTCAACGTGTATCCTTGGGGGAACCTATCCTATAGTTGCACGGTTAACTTGTTTAGGCGGAACTTAAGTGGGTTGTTCACAAAGCATGAGGATAAGATCCAGTATACATCTTATGGATTGTTGCATGCTGTCTTGGTATGTATTATGATTTTGTTTTGTTATTTTAATTTGGAAGGCATATAATGTTGTGAAAGCTTTTTGTAAATGTGATGTGTACGTAGGCATGGGCACTGAATCCATTCTGCTTTTTCTGAAAATTGGGGAGGCTTGTTGATGAAATGGCTCTCCCAAGAATGCTGAAGTGGGAAGTGACAAGGAGGGTGAGCGCAGCGAAAGTCGTTGCGCTTTTTGAAGATAAGGATGTTTGAATGTATTTCTTGTTAGGTAGTCCTGTCTTAAATTGTGTTGTTCTTGTTTGATGTTTGGATTTATGAATTCAATGTAGGTACAAGTGTTTGCAACGATTGTGGCAAGCGATGAAGAAAAAGAAAAACCGTACTACATTGAACTTATTGATGATTTTGAGATCCCAATGTTCGATAAGCCTGTTGAAGACGAGAATGTAGAATAACCATCGTCTGCCACTCCACCCCCCAAAGCATCAACTGGCTTAGATTATGAGAAGGTGAAAGATGAGGCTGTAAAGATTCTTGAAGAGGAAAATAAGAAGTTGAATTCTCAGTTGGAGGCTCTTCAGAAGAAGGTGGATTTGTTGGAAGCTAATTCCAAAAAAGCTGTATGTTGTTCAAAATGCAATACTGTAATGAATATTGACATGGTTGGAGTTGAGGAGGTTGGGGAGCAATCAAGGTAAGGAGAAGGATGAATCAAGGTATGGAGAAGGAAGGTGAGAAGGTTGGGGAGCAATCGCAAGGTGAGGAGAATGATGAATCTGAAGATAAGGAGAAGGAAGATGAGAAGGTTGGGGAGCAATCTCAAGGTGAGGAGAAGGAAGGTGATAAGGTTGAAGAACAATTTGAAGATCATGAACTGAAATTCTTGAAGGACATGAACCAAGATCATGTCCATGAGATGGATGTTGGTGAGGAGAAGAGCAACCCGTTACTGATAAGGTTGGGGAGAAACAAAACCCTAAAGACAAAGGTATAACGTTAACACGAAACACTTGTAGTTGATATATTATGTTTAGTAATATAATGAGTAGAATATGTTGTTGATTTTGTTTGATGAATGAATGAAGAGATAATTGATTAACATTTTGTTTCTTGAAATTATATATGTGTAGGAAAGGATATCATAGAAGACAACGTCGGGGTTGGCAATAAGAAAGTTGTTGATGATGTTGGAAATGTGGTGGAGGTTGTTGATGATGGTGTTGTGGGGGATAAAAAGGTTGCGGGGAAGAAAAAGCACAGTGTGAGCCATATCCTTATAATCAGAACGTGAAGAGAAGGAAAGTTGATAATGTTTGTGCTTTTGATCCGTATGGAGAGTTGGACCCTGTGTTGATGCAAGAGCTTCAAATTTTTTTAGATAAGTGTGATGACATGTATCGTTTTGGCTCACTAAACGTAAATACTTCAACTCCTTTATTGAATTGTCTTATTTAATTGTTTTTAACCGTTGTGTAAACATAGCAAAGTTGTGAGGGTGGTTGATGAGGATGTCGAAGCCAAACAACTGAAATCAATTGTGGCAGGGGGATGGTTGGGAACCCCGGTAAGCCCCTGATGTGATGAACTAGTGCAATAGATGGCGAATTAAATGAATAAATTATGATGTTGTTAATTAATAATTTGTAATATGTATTTTTGTAGATTATAAACGCCTGCATTTGTTGGAGTTCGTCGCCAAAACAGCGCACCGGGGGTTGTATGAACAAGATGCTCGCATTCTTGATACATACTTTTTGTGTGAGTTAAAAGAGATGCATAGTAAGAGGGACAATGATACCACAGTGGAGAACTTAGTATTTGGGAAAAAGTTTATTAATTATGTGAATGGCGTAGTTCCAACAGACGGCAAACCATGGGAGGGTTGTAAATGTTTGTATATTCCGGTTAACGAGAACAACCATTGGTTTCTTGTGAAAGTTGATCTTGGTATGAGAAAGATCTATGTGTATGACAGTTTGGGGAATCATGTTAAAAGAGCACAACTTATTAAATGGATTGTGCCATTGCAACTTCTTATCCCTCATTTGATGAGGAAGCATGTGGTTGGTTTCGAGAAATATGGCTTGAAGAAGCTTGAGGTGGAGAAAGTGGAATGTCCTCTTCAACAAAATGGGTATGTAAATTACTATTTATGCAAATAGTAATTTGGAGTATTAGTAGATTTTTAAGATGATTTACGTGGTGTTTAACTTATATGTTAATATTGTAGGTCTGATTGTGGCATTTTCACCATTAAATTCTTGGAGTTTCGCTCGAAGATCGGATATTAAAACGATTCAAAATGATCATATGCCAATGTGGAGAAAAAGTTAGTTGCCGAGTTGATTTGCATGCCATTTTGAGCCATAGATGTTGTGTATGTTGATGTACAAACAATTTATGAGGGTTTTGTAATGGGAAACTTGATTTAGTATAGAAATAAGATTAGCATAATGGTATATTTTTGTAATAAGAAGACTGTTATGGGAAGTATTAAGTTATATATGCAAGAAGTTTATATTTTTGCCTTAATGCTGCATATTTATAGTAAGAAATAACATAAACCCTAATCTTGAAATAAATATAAAATAAGAGATAATCTTCATTTGAATTCAAACATAATAAACTATCTTATCACCATATAAAAGATTAGATGACTTTTAAATTAACTTGTTGGCTTGTAAATTAACTTGTTGTATTCCTTTTTTGACACAATCCTAATTGTCTGTAATGGTAATACAGTTATGTGAACAAGGGTTTGGTGAACAAGGGTTTGGTGATTGACGATACCGAATATCGCCCCTCCACGTGGAACTATCTAATTGGTCCAGCTGGCATGTGGAAAAGTCCAAATATATTATCCGCATCGGGTCGAATACGAGACGAATCAGTGATCACCACCGCAGCCAGCAGATCTTGCAAGTGTTCCATCTCGAGTACCCATGTCGGTGTCCATCGAGTCGATACCATGGACTTCAGTCCAGGCTCCTAGGCCCACCATCCAGCAGGTTACTTGGGCAAGAGGGCAAGGCCCATTTAAGGGTAATTATTTCAATAGACCAAACCGCCCCAAATTTAGGGCAGAGAAGGACATGTGCCTATAAATACATCATTCCAGGAACTACGTAAGGCTTGATTCCTGGACATTACACAGGATACGTAGGCAATCCAAGATACATTCTTGGACTCAGCCATAAAACATCAAAATCACCCCCAAAATCATCCTTGATTCGATCATCCCTAGATTAAATTGACCCGAAATTATACATGACAAAATCTAGCATCGTCATTGGCGCTAGAAGGAGGGCCTTCTATCGGTGATGGATCAAGGAGTGGTGGTTCGTGATCAATTTAATTCCAAAAACGCAGTCTGATCGATGGTTGATTGACGGAAATGGAACCGTTGAAACAAGATTTCCACCGTTCAGATTCAAGGATAAGGAGGGACGATCAAGCCCTCCAAATTTCGTGACGATCGGAGTCCGTTTAGATAGCCGATCGTCGCCGGAAAGTTGCTGCTGTAAAAAGCAAAAACGCAGCACCCAAAAACGCAGCGGGATCGGCGGCTAATTTATGGAGTTTGAACCGTTGGAATTAAAATCCCACCGTTCAGAGTGAATAATATGGAGGGACGAACAAACCCTCAAAATTTTGTGCCGATCGGAGTCCGGTTACATGCCCGTCCGTCGCCAAGAAGTTGCTGCTGTATCAAAAATGCAGCAGCCCAAAAAGCGGTCAGATCGATGGATTATTTCCGGAGTTTCAACCGTTGGAACTAGATTTCCACCGTTCATATCCAAGGATTAGGAGGGTCGAACAAGCCCACCAAATTTCATGCTGATCGGAGTTGTTTTGAGTCCCCGATCGTCGCAAATAAGTTGCTGCTGTATTATAGAAACGCAGCAGAACCCTAATCTGCAGGTTCCAAGTCGGCTGAATATTCCCGAAAATTGAACCGTTGGAACAAGATTTCCACCGGTCAGATTCAAGAATTATGAATACCGAGCAAGCCCTCAAAATTTTATTCCGATCGGAGTTCGATTGAACTCTCGATCGTGGCAAAGAAGTTACTGCAGGCACCAAAAACGCAGCAGGATTCTGGACAGCAGCTGCCAGATCGGCGGCTTATTCCTGGAGATTGAGCCTTCGAAAGAAAATTTCCACCGGTCACATCGAAGGAAAGTGAAGGAAGAACGATCCTCCAAATTTCGTGCCCGATCGGAATCCGCTTTGAGGTCTGATTGCCACCGAAAGACACTGCTGTGGCGCCCCGCAAAGTCGCGAGAGTTATCTACCGTATCTAGCTATCCACGGCGCGAGTTCTCGAGCTCCAAAGAGCGAGCCGAACTCTTTAGCTCTCCAGGTTCTTACAATTGTTATTTTAAATTCTTATATACTTTGTAAGTCTTTATTATATGTGTAATGTTTTTTATCACAATCACATTGCACCATAAAGACTCGAGATATCGAGCACCGGCATTCGAGCTCTACGGACTCGTCTTGCCCAAAACCCGAGCTCGACTCGGAGTCGTATTTGGAGCTCACCGATGGGCAAATCTTTAATAAGTCCGAGTTCGCCTCGGCATCATATTTGGAGCTCTCTCGAGCGTATCTTTTATAAGACCGAGCTCACCTCGGCATCATATTTGGAGCTCGGCTCGGCGGTATCTTTTATAAGACCGAGCTCGGCTCGGCGTCATCTTTTATAAGACCGAGCTCGCCTCGGCATCATATTTGGAGCTCTCTCGAGCGTATCTTTTATAAGTCCGAGCTCGCCTCGGCATCATATTTGGAGCTCTCTCGAGCGTATATTTTATAAGACCGAGCTCGGCCTCGGCATCATATTTGGAGCTCGGCTCGGCGTTATCTTTATAAGACCGAGCTCGCTCAAGCGCCATCTTTATAAGACCGAGCTCGCCAAAGATCATATTTGGAGCTCTCTCGAAGCGTATCTTTTATAAGTCCGAGCTCGGCCTCGCATCATATTTGGAGCTCTCTCGAACGTATATTTTATAAGACCGAGCTCGGCCTCGGCATCATATTTGGAGCTCTCTCGAGCGTATCTTTTATAAGACCGAGATCGGCCTCGGCATCATATTTGGAGCTCGGCTCGGCGGTATCTTTATAAGACCGAGCTCGGCTCGGCGTCATCTTTATAAGACCGAGCTCGCCTTCGCATCATATTTGGAGCTCTCTCGAGCGTATCTTTATAAGACCGACCTCGCCTCGGCATCATATTTGGAGCCTCTCGAGCGTATCTTTATAAGACCGAGCTCGGCTCAAGGCGTCATCTTTATAAGACCGAGCTTGGCCTCGGCATCATATTTGGAGCTCTCTCGAGCGCATTTTTAATAAGACCAAGCTCGCCGGCATAATATTCGGAGCTCAAGGCAATCTTATGTAAGTCCGCCTGCCATCTAAGCATGGTACCAACAGACTACGCCAAATAAGCTAAGCCTTATCTCGATTAATATCTGTTTTTACATTTTTTATGTCTTGTAATAAGTCCATGTGACAATTTCATAAATATTCTAATAAGCATGTCTTTCCTCGAGACGCTTTTGTGTTTGTTATGATTTACAGCCTTCACATTGCAAATCTGCCATGATGCCAAATGGCAGAGGCAAAAAATTCGACTAGCCTTAAAGCAAAAGAAGTCCATGTGATTAAAGGATAAAAGAGGCAAAAGTCAACCACAACTACGAATCCTCGACACGACAAAGTCGGAATAAAATAGTGAATAAAGCCAAGTCACTGACAATGCTTATATCACTTCCGATCTGCAAGCCCTCGACACGATGGAGTTAAAACAAAATAGTGAATAAAGCCAAGTCAATGACAGTGCTTATATCACTCCCAACCATCCAATAAGCCATGATGCGAGGCAGTTGGAAGATCCCACGATGGATACCTTATTCGACCAGTTTATAAGCACCACGGTGCGACGGTCGAATAAGGAGTTATTTAATTCGACCAGCCATAAGCCTGATAAGGCACGACAAATCGATCGAGCTCCGACCAAATAGCCAATTCAAGCCCACGAGGCAAGACAACGCTAGTCGACTTCATATTCAAGTGTACTATGAGTCATGCACTCATACTACACTTCCAGGGGCTTAAGGAATTAAGTCCAAAGGACTACACCCTATAAAGCAACGTCGCAGGGGAATTAAGTCCAAAGGACTACACCCTAAGCAAATATTCAACAACACAAACGACATCCAAGAGAAAAGCATGAATTCATAATTAAAAATTCAAAAGGGTCGAATGAATGCTCAACAAAAGTACAATTCAAAGAGCGACAATTATGAAGAAGCGTCAGGAGTCAGCTCGACATCCGAGGTTGGAGGACCATATTTCTCGGGCAAGAGATTCCCACACGGAGAGTTGAGCGATCTTATTTTGGAACTCTCCTGCCGAGCATGGCGGGACGAGCCTTCTTATTTCGGGAATTATCCCCATGGTTATTGTGACTTTTTGACTAGCATCTTGCGTGATCTCGAGAATCCACTCCACAAAGGATCTACTCAACGGTCTATGAGGATCCGCAAGTCGGACGCCTTCAAAGATCGACGACCAACAAATTATAAGTCTTAATGGGACGAAAACACAATGGCATCAAAGTCCGAGTCGACAACGACGTAATCTGACTCTAAGGGAGAGAATTTACTAGGGCATCGAGGTCGGCAACGATGATCATTTCGATCGACACCCAGGGAAGCTAAAATTTCCATGGAACCAAAAGGCTAAGGCATCGAGTTCGGACCATGTCCAAAACTCTCGGCGCCTTGTGTCATGAGTCATAAACGACAAAGAAACACCACGACACCGAGATCCGGAGCGATAGTGACGTATTACCAATCTTTTAGACAAGAATTACTAGGACATCGTGTCGGAAATATATATCGACAAAATTTAAAGGGCATCGATTTCGACAAACGAAAGGAGGCGGCGGTGGGGCGTCTCTTCTACTACGCAACAACAGGGTTTGACGTCAAATACTTGTATGATCCAAACCTAAGGTTCTCATGATACTTGAGGAGCAGATATCGACATATATGCATCGACATGAGAGAAAATGATGTGCGAATAAGGCCAAAGGCCGCAATAAAGCAAGATGGTCTATATCAAAGACAAAAGAAAAGAAGGAAAAATGTGACAGTTTTTCAAGGAAAAAATAAGCCAAGTCCAAATGACCGCTAAATGTTTATACTGAGATGGAAGCCAACGCGACAACGCTTGGTTAAAAAGGGCAAAGCCTAAGAAGAAGCATCATCTCTGGCGCTAAGGCAAAGTCTCAAGATCGTTAGATCGACATTCGAGATCCGAATGCTTTGTACTTTCCAAAGTCGTGGCAAGTCAAATTCTTCGTAGAAGTCGACCTCGGCAGATATAGTCCCAATCGCAGACATCTCAACATTCCTTCGATAAATATGACCTCGAAGCCAATTTCAACCGAGACAGCCTAAGTTGGACATCTCATCATTCATTCGACAATGACACGCATCGGTCGATGTCAACTTAGCCACACATTATAAGTCCAAAGGACAAATAATGCTAAGGCAAAAAGTCTGCAGCAAAGCAAACATGGAAAGTCTCAGATGTCGGAATCCACGGGAAGTATGTCCGCAGGACAGATTTAAGTTCAGAGCATTGGATGACAGTGGCCGAGATACACCTTTGACAGATCAGACCTGACCTCAAGAGCTCAGATAGATCTGGGGGGCTTATGACGATACCGAATATCGCCCCTCCACGTGGAACTATCTAATTGGTCCAGCTGGCATGTGGAAAAGTCCAAGTATATTATCCGCATCGGGTCGAATACGAGACGAATCAGTGATCACCACCGCAGCCAGCAGATCTTGCAAGTGTTCCATCTCGAGTACCCATGTCGGTGTCCATCGAGTCGATACCATGGACTTCAGTCCAGGCTCCTAGGCCCACCATCCAGCAGGTTACTTGGGCAAGAGGGCAAGGCCCATTTAAGGGTAATTATTTCAATAGACCAAACCGCCCCAAATTTAGGGCAGAGAAGGACATGTGCCTATAAATACATCATTCCAGGAACTACGTAAGGCTTGATTCCTGGACATTACACAGGATACGTAGGCAATCCAAGATACATTCTTGGACTCAGCCATAAAACATCAAAATCACCCCCAAAATCATCCTTGATTCGATCATCCCTAGATTAAATTGACCGAAATTATACATGACAAAATCCAAAGATCGCCAAATCGGTGATGTATGCAAGAAGATTGTTATGGGTCGCTTATAATTGATTATGTTTTTGTATTCCTTATTTTGTTTTTGACTTTATTGATTTCCTAATTGTTTTTGACTCTAATTAAAGCATTAATAATGATTGTATGCATTAATGTCTGAATATTTATAGTGAAAAATAACCTAAACCCTAATCTTGAAATAAATATAAAATAAGAGATAATCCTCGCTTGAATTCAAACATAATAAACTATCTTATCACCATATAAATGATTAGATGACTTTCAAAACCACCAATATACTCGAATTTAATTTAATCATGATTAAATAACATATTATTCTCCAAAACAAACATGAAATAACTTGTTGGCTTGTAAAAACAAGTTTAAGCTTGTTACATACATCATTAATAAAATTGATGATGTTTGTGGAAAAATTATTAATAGAGTTTTAATATTATATAAAAGACTTTTAAATGAGATAATAATTTACATAAATACAAATTAGATAATAATTAAATGAGATAATAATTAAAATAAATACAAAGGCTTTTAAATGAGATAATAATTTAAATTAAAAAACTAACGGTTGGTGGTTATATGTCAATATAAAGAGGCATGTGTAGAGGTTTTTAAGGAGTTGTATTTTAAGGAGGCAGTTAACGAGGAGGCACATGAAGAGGTTTTTTTTAAAAACGAAAAGGCATGTCAAGAACACCCTATTTAAACACCCAAATTTATGATAATGATTTTCAATTGAGAAGCACTGAAGCACTGTTTTAGAAAGAAAGAAAGAAAAAAACACGCGAAAATGAATCCAGAAATCAAAGAAGAAGGCGTAATTCAAGATTTGAAGAAGGCGTTCGATGCTATGCAGACGGAAATGGTAGATATGAAGAAGCGAATCGACTACCTGAATTCAGAGGTGAAGGAACAGGACATGGCGATATTACGACTAACTAATGATGTTCAAACAAGGGAGTCTGAGATAGTGATCCTGACATCGAGGTTCAAGTTCTACTTGGATAAGATCAATGAACTTGTCAAACTGGTGAACAAAGTGTACGTTGCAACTGTACATGATCTTCCTGTTGCTGAGATCCCTGATTGGATGGGTTGATTAATTAATTATGAAAGTACATGTTTTATGTTTTAATATGTTTAATTATGACATTACTTGTTGTTGTTGTTTTAACTTGCTGGAACAAATGTTGTTTATGTTGTTTTAAGTTTGTTTTAACTTGTTGTTGACATTACTTGTTGTTGTTGTTGTTTTAACTTCTTGTTGTTGTTGTTGTTTGTTTATGTTGTTTTAAGTTTGTTTTCTGCAATGGGATGGACAATCTAATGTTCTGCTTTGAATGAATTATAAAGTCATTGCCACAATTGAACAAGAGAAGCATTCATTTCCCTACCAAGATGAAAACAAAATAATATACATAGTGATACAACCAAAGCACAGTACTAAAGATCAAAGCCTCACACTGTATAGTATCACACACACACTTCATCCTCCCAGAACTCCTCACATTCACATTCAAATGTGTAGCCTTTATCTTCGTCCTCAGAGTCATAGACCAGCCATGGATTGATTGTACGTTCTTCCTCTTCTTGAGCTTCAATGTCCCTCATTACGCTTGCAAATTCTTGAGGATCAAGCATCGGTTCATCAACCCCCCATGGATTCCAAATTCTTTTATTATGCTCATACTCTTCTTCGATGACCCTTAGTTCCCTTTCAAGTTCATGTAAATCCACGTCTGCTTCAATCCATTCAACACACCTATCCATCTTTCAACACACCTGTTTATTTACAGTTGAATAAACACCTATCCATCTTTCAACACGGATTGATAAATCCAAACCAAACAGTTATGACACCGAAATTATCAATCTATGAATATAAAATCTATGTCATGAATCGAGCTGATTTTCCTTATTTGTATTAGGCCCGGTTCATTTAATTAGTTCATTTTCCTTTTTTGTTACAGCCATGAGGCTTCTTTCTCTGCCTTTTCTCCTCTCTCAAATTCTTCTCTTCTATTATTCTTCCTCATTCTCATCTTTCCCCATTTCCCTGTTTATTTACAGTTGAATTACCATTTCGGAACTCTTTTCATAACAATCTATTAATCTAAAACTGTGAAATGTGCTTTGAAAACAAAAGATGTTGAAGTGCGCCAAGAAGAAGAAATTACTCAGTCTGCGCCACAGAAGCGAAATTACCTAAAACAAGATAGATAAGACGTTGATTCAAGCCCGATGAATGGGTGGAAGCCGAAGTGCGACACCGCCGACTCAAGCCCAATGAGAGGCCCCTGCTGAGAGAGAGAGAGAGAGGCACCGTTGTTTGTTGGGAGTATTTGTGCGGCGAGTTAATGAATTTAGGGTTAGGGTGGGGATGCTTGCTTGCTTTATATATGAAGGGATAATACGATGTAGTATAGGGTAAGATGTTAGATCGAGGTTCGATCAAGGCGATTACTATGATTAGGGTTGATAACGCATAATAAGATGTTAGATCGAGGTTCGATCAAGGCGATTACTATGATCGAGGTTCGATCAAGGCGATTACTATGATTAGGGTGATAACACATAATAAGATGTTAGATCGAGGTTCGATCAAGGCGATTAATAGGATCAGGGTTGATAACACATAATAAGATGTTAGATCGAGGTTCGATCAAGGCGATTACTATGATTAGGGTTGATAACACATAATAAGATGTTAGATCGAGGTTCGATCAAGGCGATTACTATGATTAGGGTTGATAACACAAAATAAGATGTTAGATCGAGGTTCGATCAAGGCGATTACTATGATCGAGGTTCGATCAAGGCGATTACTATAATTAGGGTTGATAACACATAATAAGATGTTAGATCGAGGTTTGATCAAGGCGATTACTATGATTAGGGTTGATAACACATAATAAGATGTTAGATCGAGGTTCGATCAAGGCGATTACTATGATCGAGGTTCGATCAAGGCGATTACTATGATCGAGGTTCGATCAAGGCGATTACTATGATTAGGGTTGATAACACATAATAAGATGTTAGATCGAGGTTAGATCAAGGCGATTACTATGATTAGGGTTGATAACGCATAATAAGATGTTAGATCGAGGTTCGATCAAGGCGATTACTATGATCGAGGTTCGATCAAGGCGATTACTATGATCGAGGTTCGATCAAGGCGATTACTATGATTAGGGTTGATAACACATAATAAGATGTTAGAACGAGGTTCGATCAAGGCGATTACTATGATTAGGGTTGATAACACATAATAAGATGTTAGATCGAGGTTCGATCAAGGCGATTACTATGATCGAGGTTCGATCAAGGCGATTACTATGATCGAGGTTCGATCAAGGCGATTACTATGATTAGGGTTGATAACACATAATAAGATGTTAGATCGAGGTTCGATCAAGGCGATTACTATGATTAGGGTTGATAACATATAATAAGATGTTAGATCGAGGTTCGATCAAGGCGATTAATGGGATCAGGGTTGATAACACATAATAAGATGTTAGATCGAGGTTCGATCAAGGCGATTACTATGATTAGGGTTGATAACACATAATAAGATGTTAGATCGAGGTTCGAGGGTTTGATAAATATCAAAAACTTAAAATTACTCCCTCCGTCTCACTTTGTTTGGGACTTTTGGGAACTCATAAAAAATAAGGAGACATCATTTAATGTCTTGTCTACTCATTAAAAACATAGCTCAATTACAATTACATCCTTTTGTGTTCTTCTACATTTTTCAATAAATTGTTATATGAGGTCATTTTAGACATTTAAGAGACAAATTTAATTCTAAACATTAGAAGTGGGACTAATTTTGGGACATCCCAAAAAGGAATAAGTCCCAAACAAAGTGAGACGGAGGGAGTATTAGTAATTAATTCATTAATTAAATATAAATCATTTATCTAATAATATAAAAAATTAGAATTGGGATATAAATCATTTTTCCCGGATTTCCCGCCAAATTGAATGATTCCCGCTATCTTCTTCCTCCAAAAAATCAAAATTTCATTTCAATTGTTTTGAAAAATTGGGGATTAACTTGGACATCCACCTGCACATCTCAACCATTCTCACCTGCACATCCACCCATTTCCCATCTCTCTCATCTCTCTCTCCTGAAGAACCCCAAATTCCTCCGTTTCCCTCCCCAGAAATTTCCCCAATTCATTACCCTAAATTTATTTTCCCGATACCTTTTCCCCAAAATTTGAATTTTCTTTCAAATTTCAAACGAATTGAAGAAGGGTGCTGAATAATTAGAGCATAGGAACTCCTCTCTCGTCCTCCATTCATCCAATTTGCCGGTTCTTCTTATGGGATAATATTGTTTTAAGTGCCCGGTCGTTTCATTTTTATATTTCAGCTGCAATGTCCACCACCAACAGTAGGCGTGGACGAACCGGAGGAACTCGCGACATTCTCTATGAGTATAGAAAGTGTAAGTGTGAAAAGAACGCAACTTTGAAAATCGTTGAAATGAGTAAGCCAAACAAGGGAATGTTGTATTTCAAGTGCTCTGTTGTGACTTTTTGAATGGTGCAACCCGATTGGTAGAGGTGCCTATGATGAAGTTTCCTCAATTGGAAATGGTGGTAGAGATGAAGAAATACAAATGACTTTGTTTGGAAAAAATTGATACCAAGATTGGGTGGTTGATGGTGTTATTAGTTGTTATTCTTGTGTTGGTTGTGTCAATTCTTGTGTTGAAGTGAGTTGTATTGGTTTTTTATTGCTAGTTGAACTTGAATTTTCTAGGTATTGTTATGTTGCTTGCTTATCTATTGTATTGTTTAACATGATGTATAAGTTTGATGTATGTAAACAAGTAAACAAGTTCAAGTTTGTTTTGGAGTGTTTGTTGATTAAATAATTAAGAAATTCAAAACAACGAAAAAAGTTGATTAAAGTTGGAAGTTATTACAAGCCAACAAGTTAATTGAACAAGTTGGAAGTCACTCTAAGTCAAACTTGTTAAGTAATTACAAACACTCCAAGTCAAACTTGAACTTGTTTACTTTTTTACATAAATAAAACTTATACATCATGTTAAACAAAATAACATCCAACATAAAAAATAGAACATGTCACAAGGTACATCAAACTTAAACATCATATTACAAATTCTAAACCAACCAACTCAGTGGTATAAATTCAGCATCGGTATAAGCTTCTTGGGTAGTGGTATCAGTTTCTTGGGTAGTCAAACGCGAACAAGTAGTAACGTTATGGCCAGTTTGATTGCACTTACGACAATGTACAATCCTTTTTCCATCCCCGGCAGATGGTTTTCTCTTCTTTGATGGACGTCCAGGTGGTCTCTTTTGCGGGACCGGTGGCAATACCACTTTGCTCAACACGTCTTCAGGATAAACACAATCCCCAGAATTCGGCAAGGGATACAAACATTGAGCATAAGCTTTCCTCCAATAATCGGTGCTGTAATAAAGAGAGGTATAATCTTTGGCATGCATCCCTATTTTATTTGCCACAGCCACGGCATGCACGCATGGATACTTATCTAAATCGAAACACTTACAACCGCACTTCCTTACATCCAAGTAAACAAGTAAGTCAAATGGCCTCTGATGTATCAAAAACCTCATACTTCTTTTCAACATCGAAAATTAATAAAACAAAATAATTCTTTACCTTGTCGTAGTGGTTTTTTATTACTACGTCCACGATGGAGTGACAACGGCACCACATTTTGTAGCAAGTTTAAGTCTTTCAAAGATACCACTTTTGTAAAAGTCCCCGGATAAAGTCAATTAACCCAATTATCGAAAATTCCCGAGGACGCTTAAGCACACTGCTCAAAGACTCGCATGGTTAGTTGTCATTATATTGTACCGTTCACCTGAAAGTGACATCTAGACCATAAGGAAAGTTGATTCATCCAAGTACGTTTTGATATCCCTCCCGACTTTTTCGATCTTTCTTTCCCATTCTCTCGTTAAACTCGCTCAAAGATAGGCCCGCGAAACCCTATAAAACATATCCGACACATTACAACCCCGATAACGAGTCCTCGATTCTTTTGAATGTGATATGTACAAAACCCTTGATGCGCATTCACAAACACGAGTCTCAAATGCCGCTTTTATAGCATCATGACGATCAAAAGTATTGCTAGATCGTCGGTGTCACTCGTAATCTTTTAAGCCTTTTAAAGAACCATCCCCAAGATTCCGTCTTCAAAAGATCAACAACACCCCATGCGATTGGAAATATCATTCCATTTCCATCTTGGCACGTTGCCACAAGAAGAACACCTTCGTAAGACGTTTTCAAATGTGTCCCGTCCACGTAAACGACTTTCCGCATCCACTTATACCCCTCAATGCTTGCACCAAGTGCCATAAAAAATATAAGAATTCGTTGTTTGGTTTGGTTTCAATATCCGTCAAAGTACCCGGTTTGCCAACATAACGCATGACAATACTTATGTAATTGTCCATAACTCGCTTTTGATTTCCCGGATTATTGACTCGGCATATTTCTTGGCATCAAGCGCCTTGTCATAATTTATGTCATATCCAAACTCTTGAAAAAGTCATTAATGATATCCTCGGTGGATTAACACGCTTAGGATCTTTAAACCTCCTGAATAATGTCTACCGATTAGCTTGTAGGAAGCATGTTTGTGGTCTTTTGTACCAATCAAAGGTCGGCAAGTATGCTTAAATTCATACCTTGTCACTTCAAAGTTTTCACATCCACTACTTTTCGCTGCTCGCAACCGCCATTTGCATCCGTTGGCTTCACACTTTATTGTAAAAGGCTTTTTGTGGACTTCAACGTTTTGAAAAAAATTTAAACTTCACAAACCAACATGTCAACCTTATACGTAAATACTCCTTGGATCTAAACTTGTCTTTCACATGTATGTCGACATCTTCATAGAATGTTCACAACATCTACACATTCGATATCGATTCCAGCCCGGGTTCCGTGCATTCAAAGATTCCACATTTGGGGGTCCCCTACATTCAAACCATCACCATTTGGATAATCCACATTCATGGGCTCTTGAGATTCTAAAAATACATCTTCACCCAACGACATCAATAAAGAATCTTCAAAAATCAACAGCTTCTACTATCCAAACCTTCATCAATCCCCATTCCATCAAAACTCTCATTTACCTCATTGTTTTCATCAACAACCATTTCAACACTACTTGCTTGAGTTCCCATCAAGTACACCAACTCACGTGTTTCTTGACTCTCCATAGCATGTTCATCATGGTCAACACGTGATGCTTCCGGTTCAACATGAGTTGCTTCCCCTTCAAATTGTGTTCCGTTTTCCTTTGCTTTCAAACTTACTAATATCAAATCTTTCTTTGGATCACAAACACTAAAGAACCGTGTTGCAACCTTATCACAATCAACTACTATCGGTGCAGCTTTACTAATAGGAGCCATAACTTTCATTTCAAAATCATTCAACCTTGTATCAAATTCCAATTCTTCTTTCACCAGATCATACAATTCAAGAAATGAAACGTTTTTTTTCACGTTTAACAGCTTGGTCACATGCTCTGTTTCATTTCCTACATAATTCCAAACCCAATCACCATCGACATTCTTCCCAAACTCAACCGGATAACATGCATATATCGAAACTTTGCGTTCCCTACCCATGACGAATCAACAATATCCTGCTTTAATCCATTCAATACAATGATTACAATCAGGGGCAGGTAAAAAACAAACAACAATGGACTTAAAAGATAACGAGTACAAACTTGTTTTTGTCTATTACGCAGCTTAACTACTTTCACATGACTGTAATTGAACTCAATTAAATACTTAAGGGGACTATAGTTGAAGAATGGCAATTCCGATGGGGAAAACATCAAACATACTTAGTCAAAAAGTAGGAAGTTTGTACAAGCCAACATCTCAATCTCTTCCAATGCATCTTCTTCCCCACTTCATTACATTATATACTAACATGTTACTGAAAAATGCTCCGAAACTAAGAAAAATAATACATACCCGACAGAGATTTTGGAGGAATTTTCAGTTTGTTCACCTCTTCAAACAATGGCGGATTTGGTTGCTTAATCGATTTTGGAGCTCTAATCGAGTCACTACAATGGCGGATTTGGTTGCTTAATCCTTTTTGGAGGTTTACACGATCAGAAAATGGTGCAATTTTTGCCCACAGTCCCTACTTTATACACAATATTGATGACAGTTAAAAAATACCTGTTTATGTCATCAATTCTAACCTTAAATCGGAGTTAATTATATATATTTCATATTTAATCACGTTTTATATTTATTATTTAATGATAAGTGATTATTAATGTGATAATTGGTATTTAGCCGCTTTTATTATAAAAGAGCAATTAATTGTGTGATAAATGCTTGATTTTGCAGATCATGATAAATCGGGAAGATAATTATCACGCATCGAAAGTCTCAAGATAAAGAGAAGAAAATCGGAGCATTGAAGAAAAGATAAATCGAGATCAATTCAAAAGCATGGAGTGGGAACAAGTCAGACGAAGCAAAAATTGAAAGCGCGTAAAGAAGGAGGCTCGGTCGACCGAGCCATGCCATTCGATCGACCGGCGTGTAGGTTCGGTCACCCGAGCCTAATGTGATAAACGCATGTCAATCTTCTTCGGATTCTCCTATGTCGGCTACAACTCCTATATAAGCAATGACCACGATGTTGAGAACACACACCACTACAACACAAAAACAATTCATACAATTTTAGCTTTTAAGTTCAGTAGTCTTATTTTCTTTATGTTCGTTCATTGTGGATTAAATCGATTTCTCCGATTAAGGAGCGCATTAAAGAGGGAGTCACTCTTGTCTTCGGTATGACTATTCAATTATGCAATCTTTATTCGTAGATCTTTATATTTTATTATGGAGTAATTTTATACGTATTGATTGCGTGATGTAGATTAATTTACGAACCCATGTGTTTAGGTTAGAAACGTTAAGAAGTAATCATGATTTGTTCGGCCGCGGAGGCGTGTTCGAGTCGACCTAGGCGTGTCACTCACGATCGGTCGCCGAGTCTTTGTCGTTCGATCGACCGAGCCTGGTGATGTGTAGGGCAATATTATGATTGGCCGACTACGTCAGATTCTCGATTTGGAATTAAAACGAGTAATTAAACTGATCAACTTAATTATTTGTCATCATAATTTAACATGAAACCCAAAAGTGATTGTTACTTAGGATATAGATTGAATCGGTATCTAAGAAGTGCGCTTTACCTAGGAATGTTGCTTAGATGAGGTTACGGTTTATACGGCATCCTAGTCTCGTAATTGTGTCGAAGTTATATGAGATGGAGGCATTAAAAGCGAAAGTCACGTATCGGAGGCACGATGATTTAGATGGCCTAATCGGAGCTAAATCTGCCTTGGGGATGACTCCCGTAGTCATAATAATTAATCTTTATTATGACTACGGAGTCATCCCCAAGGTAGATTTAGCTCGATTAGGCCATCTAAATCATCGTGCCTCCATTACGTGACTTCGCTTTTTAATGCCTCCATCTCATATAACTTCGACACAATTACGAGACTAGTGATGCCGTATAAACCGTAACCTCATCTAAGCAACATTCCTGTGGTAAGGCGATTTCTGAGATACCGATTCAATCTATATCCTAAGTAACAATCACTTTTGGGTTTCATGTTAAATTATGATGACAAATAATTAAGTTGATCAAAGTTTAATTACTCGTTTTAATTCCAAATCAGAGAATCTGACGTAGTCGAAGCCAATCATAATATTGCCCTACACATCACCAGGCTCGGTCGACCGAACGACAGCACTCGGGCGACCGAGTGACACGTCTAGGTCGACCGAACACAGTTCTGTGCCGGAACAAATCATGATTACTTCTTAACGTTTCTAACCTAAACACATGGGTTCGTAAATTAATCTACATCACGCAATCAATACAGATAAAATTACTCCATAATAAAATATAACAGTCTACGAATAAAATTGCATAATTGAATAGTCATACCTCGAAGACGAGAGTGACTCCCTTTTAATGCGTTCCTTAATCGGAGAATCCGGCGAATCCACAATGAACGAACATAAAGAAAATAAGACTAAAGACTTAAAAGCTAAAATTGTATGAATTGTTTTTGTGTTGTAGCTGTGTGTGTTTCTCAACATCGTGGTCAGCTGCTTATATAGGAGTTGTAGCCATATATAGGAGAATCCAGAAGATTGACATGCGTTATCACATTAGGCTCGGTGACCGAACCTACACGCCGGGCGACCAGAATGGCATGGCTCGGTCGACCGAGCCTCCTTCTTTACGCGCTTTCAATTTTTGCTTTGTCTCGACTTGTTCCCCACTCCATGCTTTTGAATTGATCTCGATTTATCTTTTTCTTCAATGCTCCGATTTTCTTCTCTTTATCTTGAGACTTCTCGATTAGCGTGATAATTATCTTCCCGATTTATCATGATCTGCAAAATCAAGATTTATCACACAATTAATTGCTCTTTATAATAAAACAAATAAATACCAATTATCACATTAATAATCACTTATCATTAAATAATAAATATAAAACGTGATTAAATATGAAATATATATAATTAACTCCGATTTAAGGTTAGAATTGATGACATAAACAGGTATTTTTTAACTGTCATCAAAATGCCCCCCACTTAAACTTTGCTTCGTCCCGAACAAAGCATCAACAAGTCATTCCCCAAGACAACACTTTCTGTGGTCAACTCATACTTACACAAGAAACCCGAGTCAACTCATACCAGTCATGCTCATAGTATAAGCATTATTCACTCCTCGCTATGAATCGAAGTGATTGTGTGCATGTGCATTGGTTTTATATAAATGTAGCAAGATTAAAGTTTATGCAGACTTCATATCTAAATTCACCAACGTCAGCATTCATACTTCTTATGCCTCGCAATGGTTAAAGCACTAGAACAATAAGCAAGAGCGTATCTATAGGGTTTTTGGACTTGGAGACCGAGTACTACTCAAAGCCTCTAAAAATTCGAAATTTTCAATTTTTGCATATTTTTCGAATACTACTAATCTTAAGGAAGAAAAATTTTCATGTAGTATCCCCTATCTTAGATTAAGCATAGCATCGAATATTACCACAAGCGCGGGGCTACTTTGGTAATGTTACTACAAGCCCAGTGTTTTAATGCATTGTCAAAACACAGGTACGTCCCAAGCTTATTATTCCGCTTTTGTTGGCTAGAAGATCAGAATACATCAGTCGACAAATGTCGACACTGGGTCCTCATAACCAATTATCTACGCAATGTACACATACTTCTTTCAATTATTATAATTCATGTGGTACTAAACGATTCACATGTTGAGTTATTGAACAATACCTAACTACTTGCAATTGTTGGCATGAATATCCTTAAGTTTACTAACAATTTATCGCAAAAGTATAATATGACCACGTACTCACGCAACTTGGTTCATTTCTTATCAATTCTAAGTATAAGAACTTTACAAGTTTAAGGGTACGAGTTAAACACTTGGCATTTATCCATAAAAATTTTAAATTTGGCTCAATATTGTCTCAGTATTCCGTTCCTCTTGACTTTCTCAACATACAAAGACAATATATAGCGCACAATATATAGCTAAGTCCCCGCCTCACTTAAACATGGCATTGTCCTCAATGACAAAAATAAATGAGTTCAAGATGAAAGACTTAGCTCTGGAAACGGCTCCCAAGTAAAGGAACATTATCGGAGTAATCATCGGCACAGCGTGGAAAGACAGACATATCCTCGTATAAACAAACAAGCTCCACGAAATCGTCAAATACCATGTCTATGGAAGTTATAAAATAACGTGGCGATGAAGTAGATATAGATATCTAAAAACAGTTTAAGCCACTTTATTTTATACTATGCCATGGACAAGACCAAAAGGATTTAAACCTAAATAAAAACTCACATGACGGCTATCAAGGAAAAACCTCGCTTATTCCGAACTTAGACTCGAACACGGCGAGATGAAAAAAAAACCGTGATAGGCGCGTGCTACTTTATTAAAAAGAAAACGAAAAGATAGTTATAGGTAGTAATTCTAAGTTTATAGTCGCTAGCTCGACTCAAAATTTAAAGATGGTTTATTCATAGACAGGGTGGTCATCGAGGTACAAAACCTCCTCCTCACCGAAGAGCGGAAGCCCGTGATAATGCTTAATACGATGTCCATTGACCACAAATCTGGACTCGTCTTTGAAGTTGAATAGCTCTACCGCTCCAGAAGGAAAGACTTGTTGTACTTGAAATGGGCCACACCATATTGATTTCAACTTACCCGGGAAGAGTCTTAAGCGCGAATTGTACAAGAGAACCAGATCACCCTCTTGAAAGGTCCTATCTAGAATCTTCTTGTCATGGAACTTCTTCGTGCGCTCCTTGAAAATCTTGGCATTCTCGTATGCCTCTAAACGAAACTCCTCCAGCGAGTTAATTCTAACATCCTTTCTCACCGGCCAAGGTCTCATCAAAGTTTAGCATCCTTGTTGCCCACATGGCCCGGTGCTCCAGCCCACAGGCGGATGATATGCCTTTCCAAAAACAATCATATATGGTGACATTCCAATCGAGGTTTTATATGCAATCTATAAGCCCATAAAGCGTCATCTAAACGTATTGACCAATCCTTCCTAGTTGTATTGACGCTTTTTCCAGATACGCTTTATCTCTCGATTGGTGACTTCTACCGCCCACTAGTCTGGGGTGATATGCGATTGCTAGCTTATGTCGAACCCCATACTTGATCATCGACCTTTCAAAAGGTTTATTGCGTAAATGACTACCATTGTCGCTATAATGCCTCTAGCGCCCCAAACCTTGTAAAAATGTTCTTCTTCAAGAATCTAACCACAACCCTAGCATCATTAGTAGGGTAAGCAATGGCCTCAACCCAATAATAGTGTCTAAGATCTTTAAAGAATTTTTTTCTTTCTTGCACAAAGTGAGATTCGGTGGTAGGTATTTTGCGGATAGATAATTGACAAACAAACTAAACCATGGTTGCTTCTTCTCCTTCACAACCTCTATTCGCAAGAAAGCTGCAAAGACAATCATCATGTCCCCGATGGTGGTGATGGAGAAAAGTTGTTCATCGTGAAAGATTCTCCTATCTCGGGTAATTCCTCACCATCCTCTAATTGTAAGCGATAGATGATCGGCCACCACGTTCTCACTTCTTTCTTATCTCGGATTTCTACGCCAAATTCTTGCAACAAAGAGAATCCATCTCAACAATCTCGGCTTTGAATCTTGCTTTGCTAGGAGATACGTAAGAGCCGCACGGTCGATCCCACACGGTGACTTTAGATCCCACTAAGTAAGATCTAAACTTGTCAAAGGCAAAGATAACGGCCAAAAGTTCCTTCTCCGTTGTGGCGTAATTTCTTTGGGCGAAGATTCAAAGTCCGACTTGCATAATAGATAGGTCTCAAGATCTTATCTTTCTTTGACCCAAAGCGCGCCTACAAAGTATCACTTGCATCACACATCACCAAACGGAAGATCCCAATCCGGTGCGACTGAACGGGTGCAGAATCGATCTACTTTTTATTTCGTTGAAAGCTTTTATGCACTCATCGTAAAAACACGAATGACACATCCTTGGCCAATAATTCGGTAAGAGGTCTCAGAGACCAGGAAAAGTCCTTGATAAACCTACGATAAAATCCGGCGTGGCCTAAAAAACCTCGCAAAGTTTTAAGATTAGTAGGTGGATGATTTCTCCGTGTTTGGAGACAATTTCGATTCATGTCTCACACATCTAGCACGAGTATTGAAGAGATGTGAAGAGACTAATCTTGTGCTTAACTGGGAAAATTTCAAAACCTAGTTTGGTTCGCCGGAATGTCGCCGGATTTTTGGAGATGGGGGGAGTTGCAAAAGGGTAATATAGGTAGTTTGCCAATTATTAAAAGTTTGGTCTAATAACCCAATACTTTTTGTCTACGTCAAAAGCAAAGCGAACCAAAACTTTTTTGAAATGGCGCCATTTAAGCGGTCGCCCCGTTAATTAATCAATTACCCCGCTTTTGTCGGGTCAACGACGGGTTTGATGGGTGCAGGTGCAACTTGAACTTAAATGATCTTCATCGTTTCAATATAATAAACAAAGCTTTGTTTTCAAAAAAAATAAAAAAAAATAAACAAAGCTTTATTGTAATGCGAGGCAGGCATGGAAGCAGAAGAGAGAGACGTCAAGGCCGTGAAATTTCGGATTCGGCAATCAGATTGAGTACCCTAAAATCGAGTAAAAAATGGTGTATTTAAGTGATCGAGGAAACGAAGAAGAAGAATTACAGAAACTGAAACCTTCATCAATTGAGGCATTTGGATTAATAACAGCAGGAGATGAGGGAGACGAAAAGAGAGGGATTTGCAAAAGAAGCTGGCATGAATCGAAGAAGTTGTGGGAGATCGCCGCTCCGGCCATACTTACCGCCATTGCTCAGTTCTCTATTGAGTTTACCACCGCCGCATTTGTTGGACATGTCGGAGAATTAGAGCTTGCCGCAGTCTCTCTTTTCACAATGTCCTTGATGCCTTTGTTTTCGGAATTATGGTAGGTACAAATTTCTTACCTTTCTTTTATACCCGCTTTGAACAGCTAAAGGCTTGCATGTATCATGCTAAAAATACAATAGTTTTTAGTTATTTATACATCATTTCTTCTGCCACAATAGTGTTCTTCTTCTTCATTGTTCCTGTGGATATGTTTTAGTGACACCGTATTTTTATTTCCAATTTTACCCTCCATTTTCCTTTCTTTCCTGCCCATCTTGATTCTGACATAATTTTATTATTTTTCTTTATTTTGGGAAGGGGAAAGATAATTTAATTATATTGGGATGAAGATTTGAATGCTCGTTCATAGCAGTATAGTAACTACAATGACCTTGATGACTAGGCATAATGTTCAAAGTTATGGTGACAACATATACATATTGAATTGTTGAGACTAGTATTGAGCCTGGGCTTAATCAACATTTTCTGATCTTGTTTGAGGGAGAGTATGTTATCAGGGGCGGGGCAGGGGCGGATCCACTGACTTTAAGGAAGGGGTTAAAATGATGTATTTTTGTTGTTAAAAATGTAAAAACACCACTAATGCCTCTAGTGGTTTTCGACTTTGATTCGGTGTCCCCATTGAAAAAAATATTCTGGATTGTCAGTGTGTGTTATTATGAAAGGATGCTCCTTTATTTCTTAATTGTGTATCAGTTCGGTCGGAAACCTGAATCAGTTCCTTAACAAGAACAATTGATTATGATGATGATAACAAGAGAAATTATTGAACGTTACTGTACTATATTACGTATTATGCTTTTCATATCAAGTTCATTTTTAATGCAATATCGTAAGAAACTAGCAATTTCACCTTCATTCTTCTAGATTCTTTCTCGTGTATTGATTCGTTGAACAACATTTCAGCTAGCCTTTTGACTCAATTATATTTCATGGTATGTAGTTAGGACTGGGAAGTGCACTGGCAACTGTGTGCGGCCAGGCTGTTGGTGCAGGGAATATGAGATGCTTGGAGTTTATACACAAAGATCATGCATAATAACTCTTGTAACGGCTTTTGCTTTGGTACCCGTGTATGTTTTTGCATCACCTTTGTTAAAATTTCTTGGTCAGAGTTCATAGATTTCAGACCTTGCTGGATACTATACATTGTGGGTGATTCCTCAAATATTTGCTTACGCATTGAACTTTCCGTTGCAAAAGTTTCTCCAAGCTCAAAGTAAAATATGGGTGATGACCACCATCTCGATTATAAGTTTGTCTTTTCATGTTTTTTTGAACTGGATTCTAGTGACAAAGCTCGGATATGGCTTGGTTGGTGCTGCTATTTCTAGCAACATATCTTGGTGGATCATAGTATTATCTCAGATAGCATATGTCATATCCGGACGCTTCTCTGAATCCTGGACAGGGTTTTCTTTATTAGCATTCAAATCGCTTTCTTCTTTTCTGAAGTTGTCACTTACATCAGCAGCCATGCTTTGGTAAGTCCTACTTTGAAAAGTTATTGAATAACAGTATGCTTTTGTGTAATGTTATCTTATAACATGCAGTTTGGAGCTTTGGTATTCCACTATTGTGATTCTTATGGTAGGTTGGTTAAAAGATCCTGTCATCGCAGTAGATGCGTTATCAATTTGGTTAGTAAGTTGTTTTTATGTCATAAATGCAGTTTATTAGAGTGTGATTATATTTACATATTCAACCTCGTTAATCACATTTCTTCTCGATTTTTATTTGATTCTTCTAGCATGAAGCTGGAACTCTGGACATTGATGGTTACATTGGGTCTCAATGCTGCAATAAGGTTAAAATTCTTACTCACAATGTCTTTTTAGTAGAAGTAAAATTTGTTGATCAGCCTTATATGTCAATCTCTCTAACTTAAATTGTTCAGTGTTCGTGTATCGAACGAACTTGGTGCTGGAAATCCACAGGCAGCAAAACTTTCAATTTTTGTGACTGTAGCTACATCGATGCTTTTAGGGTTTGGATTTAGCGCTTCCATTGTTGCAGCAAAGGATAATTTTCCCAAAATATTTTCTAACAAACCTAATGTCATAAAGAAGACGTCAAGTTTGGGATATTTCTTGTCTGCAACAATACTTGTCAATAGTATCCAACCAGTGCTTCATGGTATGTTTCTTCACTTACAGTTGGTACTAATGAGGTCAATCTAAGCTTCTTATTATTTGTATATGTCATAAAATCACACAAAAAGAGAGTTAGGCTAACCGTGTAAGCCGATCATGGAAAAATCATTAGCCTAAATGGTTTTCAGATCATCACATAATTCTAAAACATCGATCTTTGCCATAATTATATATTGCAGGTGTGGCTGTTGGTGCAGGGTGGCAACATCAAGTTGCTGTAGTAAACACACTTTGTTACTACATATTTGGTCTTCCATTAGCAGCCTTGTTGTGTTATAAGTTCAACCTTGGTTTGAAAGGAATATTGTCTGGAATATTGGCTGGCTCCATCCTACAAACAGCTGTATTAGCCGTGATTACTCTTCGAACTAATTGGTGCAAAGAGGTACGCGAATAACTTCGATTAAAAGATATGTTTGATTGATTGTGTAGAGCTGGAAAAAAAAAGAGAGGACATTTCAGTGTATGAAAGTGTTAATTTCCGTCTAAACGAGGCCGGAGAAAACTTACAAGCCATACACATGCATCCTTTAAAAAACAAGCCATGTAATAATTGTACTATCGAACTCTACAACCTAATTAAGGAAATGAAAATTTCATTTATTTAGATTTCGAAAAATGCAAAAAAAAAAAAAATCATAATATTTTGCTTCAAATTCAGTAATATTGCCACTGTTACTGTTATTTTTCTCTTGAAATTTGCGTCCCTCTCTGTATAGATCTTGGGTCCGCCGCCTTCATCATCTCACAACACTATTTTTTTTTGCTACAGGCATTTCGGGCACAGGTGCGCGTAAGAGCGCATGTCGTGTCATCATTGTCTGGAAACACAGACAATGTGATCGAAATGATTGAACCTCCCATTTCAGCCTAACTCAAATATAGTTATTGTACTATGTATACAGCTCAACTACATTCATAACCTAATTGCAAACATGTGAGTGTTTTGATTTGTGTTTTTGTTTTTGTTTTGTATGATATGATCAAGATGAAATGTACGTTCGGATTATTTCCAAACCATAAATCACATATTTGGCATATTGTTTTGCTTCTGAATTTATTTTAGTTAATTAATCGGTGATAAAAGACATTTTCGTGCATAAAAATAATAATCCAACTTCAAAGTTTTCACAACAATAATAAAGACATTAAATTACCTTCCTTGGTGTACCGAACCCTATCTTCATTACCAATGGAACTTAGACTAGAGAAAGAGATTAAGGATAAACCAATGGCTAACGATAAGGTTGATTACCACTGCTTGATCCTTCATCGTCATTAAAAGAAGGATATCAAGAGTTTACCATCCCTACCCGGTAAACAACCACGAAACAATGGAGAATATTGCCTAAGCATTATCATAACACTTTTAAAATGCCCGATCACATGAACCTAGGTCTCTGATACCAAGTGTAACGACACAAATCATAAGCAATGCTAAAATGGTTATTGGCAACTCGGCACGCGCACAATGCACACGTAAGCTTAATAATACAGCCTCACACAAAATAGTGGAATTTCAAAACAAAACAAAAAAAAAATAAAATTACTTCATTAGAGCGTCTGGGAAAACAAAACAAACATTAATTAATAGAACTGATCCAACTCAGAACTGAGCGGATGAAACAAAAAACATAAAACCAACCATGTGGACGATGCGGGGGTTCTGTCGCAACGTTGGTAGGTCAAATTCCCAGAAATTCATATTTTTCTTATTAACATATTAAAAAGAAGGCCAATTCAAAACTGCAAATACATATTTCAATTTCACTAAAAATAAAATAAATACAACTAAATTAACTATCTATTAACTCAAAAGAAAGAAATTGAAATGGCTTAAATGTCATAACATTACTTGTGGGAGCGCAACCTAAAGAAAAATATAAAAGTTCCAAAAGTATTACTAACTGGAAAAGAGAGCAACCTAAACATAATATCTAAGAAGCATAAAACAACAATCTTCCACGAGGTCTTTTCTTGTCTTCTCGATCTCAACATTATCTTTATTTGAAAATATTAAGGGGTGAGCGCGACGACACCAAAGAAAGAAAATATAATTATAAACGAGACACGGTAGTATCTGGGTCGCACCCTCATAGTTTTCTTTTAATGCAAGCATACTTTCAAAATATCATATTAATGATTACCTTAATTATAATGCGACATACTCATATTGGAAACATAGAATTGAGAGATTACACAATTCAGTGCATCCTATCATACTAATGCTTAATTGTGAATTCATCTTAATTATCGTATCTTATTTACCATATCATACTTACCACATTATAATTTTCATCTCATAATTTCCATATCATGCTTACCACATTATAATTTTTATATCATATGTATCTTCCATTAATATCTTACCGTGCCATATTGTGCATATGTGCCATACGTGAAAAAGTGTATACGATGATTTAAGTGTATTACGCATTTGTATAGACCAAAAAGGTTGGTCAACATATCATACCATACTTACCAATACATAAAAAGCTAATTGCCCCTCTATACTTATCAATAGTTATCAACATATCATACTATACTTATCAATATCATAATTCATACAATATCAATACATAAAAAGCTAATTGCCTCTCTATTACTACACATAGACTCACTGGTGAGAGCATCTAACCGGCCCAACATCCATATGAAATTGCAAACCCTGGGCATGAGCACGTTATGGATGTTGAGGATTCTCGACAACTCATAAGTAAAATACGGGATCTATCAATACCTAACAATTTCTCATCTGGCATGTGTAATGCATATAATCCTAACATGCATCTAAATTACTACATTACATAAAATTAAATTAAATAAATAAATAATTCGAATACTATGAAAATAATGCTAACAGGAGATAAAGTATGGTGTAAAAACTAGAAATTCACAGCACTAATGGGTTTCGGTCATGGCGCTACAACTTGTTGGGAAATTAATCAATCTAGCACGCCGCTTAACACGTAATTCAAACAAAAACGAAAGCAAAAATAGGATGAAAACTTATTGATCGAGGCGAGTGTAGCACTCATCTTAAGACGCCCCCGATTATGTGCACACAGTAACGGCAATCGCCTCCCAAGATACAACAGTCATTCTTTCTTCGGGTTGTCGCGCTTCAATGAGAAGAAGACGGCGAACCGATCCTGTTCTGTAAATCTCTCCTTGACTCGAAAATCTATGCAAAGATTATTTTTGGATGCCATGAAAAACATAAGAAGCCAGCCTTTTAAAAGAATGAATTTCTTATCGGAAAAAAAAATGCAACCCCATTTTCGCTTGTGTGCAGGATTTTATAGGAGAAAATGGAGGTTATTTACTAAGGGTTGCATCCTTTCAAAAAGTGATTCAACCGAACAGGTGCAACCCTTATGTGGTTGCAACCTTTCACCAAACCGATGTAACTCAGCTGTCACATGTCCATTCGAATTTTCCCTCCATTATTAATTTTTATTCAAAATTCTCCAACAATCCCTCACATGAATGAAAATTAAAGGAAGTGCAATGCAGACTCTGAAGAGATTACATGCGGAAATCTGTTGAATCAGGCAAGGTGGTTTGTTGCCTTGAACCTTCCGCAGTAGAGTACCATCCGACATACTCGGCTAAGCAGTGAACTAGGTCTTGAACTGATCAGGCTTTGCATGCCTAGACAATGATTCCTACACAACAGATCTCCTAACATTCTCGAGGTTCTCATGGTTGTGTCCATTTTGGTCCTGGAACACCTTGGTTTCAGAAAGTGTGTTAGAGAATTCAGCCCTCAAATTCTCACAGAAGCAGCCCCACTTCCTCTTACATAGGTGACCTCCTATAAAGAGTACTCTACAATACCCCACTTGGCTTGACCAAGATATAGGAATCATTAAAAGCTTAATGCTTAACCTAACAAAATCACAGAAAGCACTTTTATTTTTAACAGAATAGGTAAGTGCTAACTGTCCCTCATAGCTTAGTTTTTGCTTTTGAACCATGATCTTGGTATCTCCAGTCACTATGGTTGGGTTACCATTAAAAGGGAACATGCGTAATAGGCTTAAGTCACATCCCGTTTGTCAAAAATTGACACCCGATCTCTAGCTAAACCTTTTTTATAAGCGGATCCGCAAGATTCTCCTTCGACTTTATATAATCGAGGAAATCAAACCATTAGAGATCAATTGTTTAATGGTATTGTGTTTATGATGTATATGTGTAGACTTACCATTATACATACAACTTTGTGAGCGTCCTACAACTGACATATTATCACAATGTATGCTGATAGGAGGAATTGGCTTTGGCCAACATGGAATTTTCTCTAAGAAATTCTGAAGCCGCTCTGCTTTTTCTCCAACTTTATCCAATGCAATAAATTCCGATTCTATAGTGGATGGAGCTATGCATGTTTGCTTTGAGGATTACCAGGACACTGCACCACCACCAATAGTGAATACATATTCACTAGTGGATTTTGAGTCTTTACAGTCATATATCCAGTTTGCATCACAACATCCTTCTAATACTGCTGGATATCTTGTATATTGTATTTGAGGTTCATTGTAAACTTCAAATACCTTAACATCCGGTCAATGGCTATAGATTGAACTTGAACCTTCTTTCTCCTTATCTTTACAAGGAAATATCTCCTCAATAAATACAACATTTCTTTAATCAATGATCGATTTTAAGGTACATCGGAATGTCTCGACTTGTGCACGGAAACCAATAGACACTATTGTTATTACACTTCCAAAGAATGTGCAATCATTTGTTTCAGTCCCTTATCTTGACTTACTTTGCTTTAGGTATTTCAACCTTTTCCAAGCACCCCCACACCTCCAGGAATTTATAGGTAGGCTTGTAGCCTTTCCACTATTCCATGGTGGCATTCCATTGAGAGAATTGTCTCCCCTACAGTTTTGGATAAATCTGAACTAATCAACATGACACTCGTCCATTCTTACAGTGTTCTTGCATTTAAGGAACACCAGTCGACTATGGTGTGTATGAATGATTGGTTTAATAAAAGATGTTGGCGCCTTAACAAAATTCATTAAACGCTCCATCATATTTTTCATTCGGTCATTACGAATTATCTAAGTTTGTTTGTCAAGTTGATTCTCAACGTCACTATTATCTTTGTGCCTCATCTTTTCTTTCCAGCAGATAGACATAACAGTATCTTATGCTATCAGCAACTAAAGTAATAAAATACTTTGTACTACATTGGGTTTACATAATCTGTTTAACTCACCATTATGGTAGTGAATTAAATCCAAAGGCGTGTGTCCCATTTTGACTCCACCACATACTAAGTATTTATGTTTCGAATCAAAATTCAGATTAGGAAACAAAATTATGTCAAACCACCAATCATGAAGATTTCAATCACTTTGCATTCCGATATCAGTGCAGACAAATGCATATCTAGGACTAATACAACATCAGATTGTACGGAAACAACATTTGTCTGAATATAGAAATTCGAAATGTAAAGAATGTTAACAAATATTTACCGGTCAAACTTAATTAAATAATTACCAGCAAGTTGTAAAGCAAAATTTCAGTACTGTCATTGCAATATGTTACGACAATACTCAAGAAAATTGCAAATTTAATCAATGTCAACGATTCCCTCTCAAAATACACAATAGCAAAGAGGACATGCTTCACAACAGTGCTACTCTCCAAGAATAAAATTAAGGCACAAAATTTAGACATCATTCTCAACACACGTACTGTACTGTATTGGAATTGAACAAAGCATAGTGCGAATTCAAAAATACATTGTACCTAGTTCATAGATCAACAGCAGAAAACACATAATTTTGCCACAAGATTATGCATATTAATATGTGATAGTGCATATTACCGCAACAGCGGTGTCAAATGATTCCATTTAACTCATTTTATTTATGTGTAATATGCTTAAATGCTCAAATCTATGGTGCAGAAAATCTATGTTTTTTTCATTGACAAATGAGGGAACTTATAGGAGTAAGGAAGCCATTCACTACCGGTTGCATCCTTTCAAAATAATTCAACCGAACAGGTGCAACCTTTAATCGAAATGATACAACCTCTTACATAATTGTAACATTTCACCGAACCGATGCGACCCTCCGTAATTTTAGAATTAATTTTAATTCAAATTTTTCCAACAATCCCCCACATGAATTAAAATTAATGCAAATGCAGTGTAGACTCCGAAGAGATATCAAACGGAGCTCTATTGCATCGGACGAGGTGGTTTGTTGCCTTGAACCTTCCCTAGTAGAATACCATCGGACATACTCGGCTAAGCAGTGAACTAGGTCTTGAACTGCTCAGGCTTTGGTGCATGCCTAGACAATGATACCCACACAATAGACCCCCTGGCCTTTGATGTCGGTCAAGTAATAAAAATACTCGATACCTAAATGACACACTAGCAAGAGAACTAGGTTCAATCGTAGTATAGTTAGATAGAGTCGAGGTCGATCCCACAGAGACTCGGCTTAAACGAAATATAACTTATTAAACTAAAAGCAAATTAAAGGCGGTCTCCGACCAACAATAATGTAGAATTAAAATTGACACAATAGAAACACAAACCAAACAAAAGACACACTGACACTAAGACACTTATTTTTATAGGTTTTATAAACGATTAACAAATGGTATTGATAACGCTTGTAGTAATTACTCCCCCATGCTATGTAGATTGACGACGAGACAAAATAAGACATTTAAGATTAATTATTCTGACTACGGGAGTCATCCCCTAAAATAGATCTAGCTCCGGGTAGGCCATCTGGATCATTGTGTCTCCATTACGTGACTTCACATTTTTAGTCTCCGTCTCATATAACTTCTGACACAATTACAAAACTAGGGATGCCGGTATAAACCGTAACCTCATCTAAGCAACATTCCTATTGTTATGCGTACTTCTTAGACACCGATTCAATCTCTGTCCTAAGTAACAATTACTTTTTGAGTCTCATGTTAAATTACGATGACAAATAATTTATAAGTTGATCAGGTTTAATTACTCGTTTTAATTACAAAGCAGAGAACCTGACGTAGTCGAAGCCGTTCACAGACAAACCGGAAACATCACAGAACTCGCTACCAACGAGACAGGGGCTCGCTGCCAGCAAGCTCAACTTTGTACCAGGTCTGCTCGTGAAACGTCTTCTACCTCTCAGATCTACATAAACATGGGTTCGTTAATTAACTACATCACGAAATCAATACACAAAACGACTACTCCATCACGAAATAATATAGATCTACGAATAAAGATTGCATAATTGAGTAGACATTACCCTCGAAGACGAGCGTGATTCCCACTCCTTGATACGATCTCTAACCGGCGAATCTAACGACTCCGTAATGAACGAACATAAATAAAAACTGAGAAATTTTATAAAAATGAAAATATTGTATAATGGTGTGTATTCTAAAGTATGGTGAAATAAAATTTGTGGCTGCTGCTTATATAGAGTTTTCAGCCAACCTAAAGATGCATTTAAAAACCCTAAAACGCGTAGAGATAACTCCCAGTCAATCCTCGAGTTTTGGTCAACTCGCTCCCAGCGAATAGGGGTCTCGCTGCCAGCGAGTCCACTTCATTCTGATTGGCTCGCTGGCTTTTCTTGCTCCTTACTCCACTTCTCGTGCTGCTTCGATATTTATCTTTTATTCAATCCGATTGTGCATTGATTTATCTTGAGATTTACTTCCTCCGATGGTAGATATCCTCCGATTCATCGTAATCTATAAAATCAACAATTATCGCATAGTAAATCATATTTTAATAATAAAAATAGGTAAATAACAAATTATATCTTATAAATCACACAACACTAAATAATCATTATAAACATGTGATTTAATATAAAATATATATTATTAAGCTCGATTTAAGGACAACGTTGATGACTTTTACGGGTATAATTTGACCGTCATCAGCCTTCTCGAAGTTCTCATGGTTGTGTCCATTTTGGCCCTGGAACACCTTGGTTTCAGAAAGTGTGTTAGAAAATTCAGCCTTCAAATTCTCACATGAGCGGCCTACTTCACTTACATATGTGACCTCGTATAAAGAGTACTCTGTAATACCCCACTTGGCTTTACCAAGATATAGGAATCATTAAAAGCTTTATGCTTAACTTGGACCCTTCAGCAGACAACACTTTTGTTTTAACAGAATGGTTAAGTGCTAATTATCCCTCATAACTTAGTTGTCCCTTTTGAACCATGATCTTGGGATCTCCAGTCACTATGGTTGGGTTACCATTATAAGGGAACATGCGTAATAGGCTTTAGTCCTATTCCGTTTATCAAAGAACTGACACCCGATCTCTAGCTAAACATTTTGTAAGTGGATCCGCAAGATTCTCCTTCGACATTATACAATCGAGGAAATCAAACCATTACAGATCCAATAATAAATGGTATTTTGTCTACGATGTATTAATGGTGACTTACCATTTTCCATATTATTGTGTGCTTGTTATATCACTTACCGACTATTGCATGCTAATAACAATGATAGAATCTGAACCACACGCAATATCTTTCCAAGAAATGCAATATATTTCCAAGGATTCAACTCCTTCCATTTTCATTGCTTTCATTACATCATTTTATTTAGGTAAATTTTCTTTACCAATCACCCCCACATTTCCAAGAATATTATGAAGTTTAAGTCAAGAGGATATTCTTCCCTCACAGGTTTTGGGTAAACCTCAAGTTACTCATCATCATTTCACAACATTAATTGATTAAGGTAAGTATAGTTTCAAAACCTTTTGATTTTCAAGAGATGAATTGGGTGGTGTTGTTTTGGTGACATTTGATTCTCCCAGGGAATTGTTTTGAGTTGTGTTGTTGAGAGTATCACACACTCAATCGAGGATTGGTGGAGTATATTAGTACATAACATATATCATTATTCGATAATTGTACTGTTGATAATCTCATAACAATGGTATTTGTTATGTTTTTTTTTTCCAATGATTGAAGCTGCCATTTATTACTTAACAATAAGGTTGTTGATTGAAGTTGTCATTTCAGGACATGAGTTCTGATTTTTCTAACTCCAGATCCGATGTTTTCTATGGGTTTTTTATCAATAAACAACATTTTTGAACATCTCATTTTCCTCAAACACAACATTAATTTTATTAACATGCCATTTTATACCATGCTTATTTTCAAATTGTTAGTTTTAAAATTTATTCTGTTTGATTTTCCTATTAGTATATATGTATATATAATTTGTCCCCTATTTCTATGACTTCATTTATGATGTTCAACTTTTTGTTCTATCAGACATATACGATATTTCTAAAGCTTCATGTCTTCTTTTTCATTTGAAAAAGAATCATTTTTCAAGAAAATATCCTCTTTGTCCCTTATTTCTACGACTTCATTTATCATGTTTAACTTTTTTTGGGTAACATTTTGTTCTTGTTTTAGGATGCCTTATGCTATTACGATCCCCATATCGTTGCTTTTTCATGTAAGGCTAATGTTGAGCATTTATTTTTGTAATTACTACATCCGCTCCAAAATATGTTCTTTTTAGATTTTTTCACACATATTAAGAAAAGTTAGTTAAATTTGTTATTTGTCATTAATTTTGATTAAAAAGACTAAAATGACCTTTCATTGGTATTAATGCAAAGTATTAAAAAATGGTTGAGTATATAATGAATGAAGGATAGAAGAAGAAAGATGTAATAAATGCTTTATTGATTTTGTAAATGAACTTACATTTTGGAATGACAAAAAAAAAGTAAAAGAACTACGTTTTTTTATTTATGTAGTCTTATCTAGTAAAAAAATTTGACATGTGTCATACCATATTTATACAACTACAATTTAATTCACAAATTTGGATCTCTTGCTGCATTCTGATATATTTCACCATTTTTCCTCTTGGTGGTGCGCTTCACCCAGTAAATAAAGTCGATGACTACGACGATGATCCGGATCGAACTCCGTATTAGTCGGACCAGTTGGTTCCGAATACCGAGGGTTCTAAGCAAAAAATATATTGGTAATATAAAAAAAAAACAACAATATATTGGTATAATTAAGATTTTTTTTCTCAAAAATTAATGTAAAAAAGCGCTTGTGGAGATATATATGGGGAAAATGAAACACGTTTATAAAAGCTAAGCAGAATAATTTTTTTTTTTTTTTAAAAAAAAAAAAAAAGCTAAGTAGAATAGAAACCCTAACCTTTGATAAATGGGCCAAACAATATGAATGAGCCAAGTCAACTAATATGACAGTTATTTTTTTTTTTATTTTTGAGAAAAACTAATATGACAGCTGAAAGCATATATGTATGAGAACATAAATGATCATTTAAGGATACTAAATAAGACACTTAAACAATTTTAATATCCTCCAAAAAACAAAAAAAAAAAAAAAAAATTTTAATAATCTCTGATTTAATAAGGATTGTTGCAATGCAAGTGATATATAGTGTTCTTTTTTTGTTGGCCAGCAGTAGCTACTCCTGGCAATTTCCTTCAAAATGTCGATGTACCCTGGAGAAATGGCCATGGCAAAATACCGATTTATGCATGGCTTTTTTTTCCTTTTCCTTTTCCTTTTCTTAAAGCTCCCGCCTCCCGGTATCCGGGGATCAAGTAGCCCGACTATTCCGAAATTCGGCCTGTATCGTGTCTGCACAGTCTAACTCTTAGACAGGAGTAAGGCTAGCCAAGAGTTTTTTCAACATGACGCCTCAGAGAAGAATCTAACATGTGACCTCCCTAGACATGCTCACTTATACTACTTGAGCCAAGCTACTTGGTTACCAATCAATACATGATGTGAAGATATAAAATGCAGAAACTGAAATTTCTTGACACAGCGGCACACAGTATAATTACAGTATACGTGCTATTTTGCAGAAAAATGATTTAAGCCTCTCTCTTGACAGAAAGAACATGAACATCTGGCTCAAAGGATACAAACAAGGATTCAATGCATGTTTGGAAATTACCCTTAAAATTTTCTCAAGCATTTCTGCGGGTATTGTTACCACATATTTTATATTTATGTAAGTTTGTCCAGTTTACCTTAAGTTCCTTTCTTTTTCTTTTTTGTAGGTTTATTATTGTGTATGTCTTCTCATAACTGGAAACAAAACAAAAAAAAAAAAAAAAAAAAAAAAAAAAAACCTTAATACTCAACGTTTTTATTTCGACTTTTGCCTTGAAATTCATGTTTTCCGCACTTGTTGCTTTGTGGAAAGATGATCCTTATTAAATGTCAATTTTTAGGTTTATCCTCGTTTAATCAATCATGAATAGTTACTTCAATTTGATTAAGTGATTGCTATCAATTTTACGAAGACAAAACGAAGAACTTGAACTAAATGAACCTATCAGAGGATAAGATCATTAGATGTACTATCCATATGTGGTGTATTTGTATTGATACACTTGTCGTTTAGAGAGGTGTACCTAGATAGTTTCCCAGATTCTATTCTCTATATTTGTCCTTGACGATGTCAAGAATCGTAAGGGCTGAAATCTTGCGGGTAAATGGACCTTCTGAGGATAATCCAATCAGCTATGTGTGTATTGAGTATGGGCCTGCCAAACAGACAGAATGTTAAGTGCCCCAAAGCTTGCCTCCGAGGGGGTTACTCCGATACTCAAGTCAGTAACAGTGCAGAGGAATGTCTATGAATTGACAGTAAGTGGGTATAATCTTGCAATATATATACCTTGAGCGTTTGTGAGGTTGATAATCCTTTATATACGCTTCTCTCGTGTCGAGGGGGGTGATTTATGCAGCACTGAGAGCGTGCTTGAAGATATGGAGCCGTTATGAGGTTGTAATGCAGCAATCATTGCTCTAATGGCGATGATAATGGTGCAGTTATAGGAACGTGGATTAATGCCCAATTAATAAGGTGTAGCCGTTATACAAAGTCGGGACTGGTATGTCTTGAACTGAATATAAGTGGCCAAGGTGAACATGCACCGTGTTGGCAATATAAGGCCATAGACGTTTCACGTCGTGTTGAACCATGGAAGACAGAGGACGACATGCACCATGTCGGATATAGAGGACGATTTGTGTCATGTCGGTGGTATGCCGATAAGTCCCGGCCTGCATTGTATGGAGGCGAGCTCTATTGACGTCGTCTGATGTATCAAACCCAATATTGAGTTGAGCCTTCGTCGGCCCATTTGAGGAGAATTCCAATTAAGTCTAATGAGTACCCCGTGTATGAAGTCATGTCATACCCATGTCCAAAGCTCCCAGACTTGAGCCGGGATGTATATCGTATGTTAGGTCTATTCTGAGAAGACGTGGCGGGACATCCAATCCCAAACTTTGAGCTGGTCCTTGCAACCCTAGGAGGATTACCAAGAGAATATGAATCGGTGATGGTGAATATCACCTCAAGGGTCACCTCTCTTTCTTGGCCGGAAGTCCAAGCACACTTCCCGACCCATGAACGCTAATCTCTCGCTATAACACTCATGTAGTCGATTTGGGTAATCTAGTGCAAATGTTGCCTTTACCTAGTCTAATTATGCTCAAAGTCAACCTTGAACACAAGGTTCACCCCAAGGATAGCCCACTGGTGGTAATAGAGCCAGGGGTTCTTATAGAGGAGGTAGAGGTCGAGGAAGAAGTGGTGGCAGAGGTTCTCAGCCGGTTGGACAAGGAATAGGCCAACTTTGCCAAATTCGTCAAAAGGTTGGACATGTTGCGACTCAATGTTGGCATCGTTTTGAAACAGACTTTGTCACACCCCTACTCCCACAAAGAGAGCAAAACAAGTATCGGCTTATCTTGCATCACCTGAAAGAGTCCCAGATCCCTCATGGTATCTATACAGTGGAGCAGGTACCCATGTTACTTCTGATTTGAATAATCTGAGCCTCAGTTCACCTTATGAACGAGCAGATGACCTAATTGTTGGTAATTGTGAGAAACCCTGCATTACACACATTGGTAGCACAAACATTTCACCGTCACAAACCAGTTCCTCTTTACTTTTGAATAATGTTCTTTGTATTCTGATATAACTAAGGATTTTTGAGTAATTCTTAGTTACTTGTTGATAATCCTGTGATTGTTGGGTTCACTAACAAAGTATCGTTGTGTAAAGGACAAGGAAACCAAGGTTACTCTGTTGGAAGGACACCTTAAGAATGGTATGTATCAAGTTCAGGACATGCTAGCTCTACCTCTCTACTCAATCCAAGCCCCAACTCTCATTCATACCTAAGTCCAGTCTTGTTGCTAGGTCTGCCAAGTCCTTAGAACTTTGGCATAGAAGATTAGGACACACTTATGTTAGGGTTTTGAGAAAATGCCTTAAAAAGTTGTAATAAATCGGTTGATGTTAATGAAAAACTTGTTTTTTTGTGATGCTTGTCAACTTGGTAAATTACTTTCTCTACCTTATGATCATTCCCTAACTGTGTCCACTGTGCCATTGGAGTTAATCCATACACACTTGTGGGGTCCTTCTCCTACCAAATCTGTGAATGGATACACGTATTATATTTACTCAGTTGATAACTATAGCAGGTTTACTTGGATTTATCCCTTAACATTCAAATCAGATGCCCTAGATGCCTTCAAAGCCCTAGTCGAAAACCACTTCAATCTCAAGATCAAATAGCTCTAGCTTTGGTAGGGAGTTCGAGATCCTTTGAACCACACCTCAATCGATCAGGATACATCATCATTATCCTTGTCCTCACACACATCCTCAAAATGGCACCATTCACTACAAGAAATCGCTTTTTAATGGCGTGCATTGCGTGCCATTATTTAGATTTTATGGCATGCATCGCGTCACGCCATAATATCCCGCGTCGTAAAACTAAAAAACATGGCATGCTTGCGCATGCTATAAAAAACTCTTTTGTGCGCCATTACAAGTTTCCGGTAACATAACTTGATCAATTATGGCGTGCTTTTGCGCGCTTGAAAAATTCATCCTTTTATGGCGTCATGGATTACGCCATAAATTGCTTCCATCAATAAATCATGGCGTGCTTTTGCAAGCCATAAAAGAGTCTAATGAATGCCATTAAATGCTTCCCCGCCAACATTCTCGACTTAATTATGGCATGCAATGCATGCCATAAACTCATTCCCACTGTCACAGCATGCTTTGCACGCGTCTTTAATTATATCTTGTATATAAAATGATTATTATTATCCTAAATTAGCTGTAATCAATACACCAATTTCACAATAATATAATTATAAATACACATCATAAATGATAACATCCCATCGTAAATCAACAACGAAAACATCCGTTATAACAATTCAAATCCAACACAAATACTATCTCAAAACAAGTCAAACAAAATGTCATGCTCTTAGTAAAATACTCTACAAGCTCTTTCAGGAAAAAGCGATAAACTGATATCCACTACACGGATCTAAACATCATAGAATAAAAAACATTGTGAAATCGACCAGTCTAGCCTTTTATCCATCTTCAACTCTTCCACTTTAATTGCATTCTACCTGTACACAAAGTAAATATATAACGTATTTAACTATGAAGATTCAATGCATCTCTGAGCATAATCAAAGACAGGTACAACCATGAGTATTAAGCAACAATGCATATTTAGTCCAAGTCAAAAAACCATGGCATGTAACAAATCGCAAGCAAACTCAGACAAACCCCTTTAACGCGAAATGTCACAAGCTTTATTGAACATTCTTAACATTTATTTCAAACAGCACAAGCTGGACTTGGATCTTGAAAGTGCTAAAATTTCCAGCTGCCATAAAAGAGACTACCAAGCTCTCATATTTTTCCCAGTAGTACAAAAAAAATGAAGGAAAAGCACAGGTAAAAAATGATCACCCCAACACGGATTCAGATGTTGCCATTACATTAATGGATGATCGCTTGAAACAACTTGAAATGCACAACTTGAAACAATGTAATGAAAGCAAGTTTTTAGCAGCTATTGAATCCCATGGCAATTATATACAACTTTCAAGCAGACATATCAAAATGACAAAAGCACATCGTCTTTGGTCTACAGGAATAAGGAATCATAATGGATGGAAACAAAGATTTCCCAAACAGTATTATATCAAGTGATGATTACGTGTAATGCTCCCAACTTATGCTTCACCACAGCCAAAAGCAGGATCATTATACCAAGGCAATAAAGGCAATTACAATACCTTGTTCCCGGCTAGACCAACTTGTTTAAAGCGTCGGACAAACTCATCAGAAAATATATATATCTATACAAATACCAATACAAATACAAACCGGGTGTGTTAGATCTCGGAGGTTTAAATCAGTGAGGAATTGATAAAGTATAGGAATTTGAACAACAACACTCAATGAAACGCAAAAAGGAATGGAGTGGCAAAAAAGAAGTTAGAATTTACCAGAAAACACTTCAATATAATCCTCAGTTCTTATAGTCTTGTATAAAAACGATAAAAGTCTTTATGGTTTTCTCTCAAAAAAAACTAAAGCAACTCATAGAGTAGACAGAAAAAACAATATAGCAACACATTTAGAAGAACTTCTGATCAGTGAATTGATAACAAAACCATTATCAGCTCAATCCATGAAATCAGCAAAACAAAAGCATCATAAACCTTTTCCAAAATACATAAAAACAAATTAAGCCATCATCAAGAACATTTGGCTGAGTATCTTAACTTAGTTCAAATTTGACTTCATATAACATTTCAGAGAGATACGTAAATAGCATCATGGAACCGGTTTTTAGCTGAGGACTGTTGTACAGCTACAACATCGAAAATAGTTGATAACATATGCTTCAGTCATTCAACTGAGAGAACATCAGACAGTCAACAAAAAAAAAATTCTACTATGTTGAATTTCATCACACATTCATAGTTAAATACAAAAATTAATAGACAAAATTAATGATAGTCATGAATTTACCTCAAAGAAGTTTGATGCAACTAAAGGGCCAAGCCACTGTGCCTCCTTTTGCTTCAAAGAGAGGCGCCACCCCACCTCTACTTCGGCACCAAGTTCTGTGGCAAAACTTGCGTATCTCTTATGAACAAGTTCCTCCATGGTACCTTCTTCAATCAGTTTTGCTGCATTTCTTAGACCTTGAGCCAGTGTATCCATTCCGCCAATGTGGGCAATAAACAAATCTCCTACATATGTGCTCTCTCGTTGCCTATGTTACATATATATAAGTATATCACACACTATAGTGAGTGCAGTAATATAGAAAGTTGAAGAGTAAAGAGGAAAAGCTCACAGTTTGGAATCAAAATTGAACCCTCCTGGTGCCAAACCTCCTTGCAAACCAAAGGTTTTAAATAACAACATTAGTAGTTAATTCATAGATAATGACAACAAGGCTAGCAAAAAACATCTACTCACATTTTTAACAACACTGATCATAACCAAAGTTGCCTCCCCAACATCCATCATGAACTGGTCGGTATCCCAATCTGCATTCATTAAAAACCACAATGTGTCAAAAGGGTTCAATTTCAAATTTTTTAATCTGAACGTTATTTCTAAAACATCACGTTACCAGTTTAAGGATCGCTAGTAGTGGCATCAATATTACCAAGCAAATCAGTGATTCTAGCTGTCTCGAGTTAATGATGGCAGCTGAACAATACAAGATGCAAATACATGATGGATGAAAATGTGAACAGTTAATCATTCACACTCCCACACGAAAAAATAGAAGTGCCAAAATAGTACAATGTGAAAACTAAGGAGAAAACAGCAGTAGGGAAAAAGATCGTCTAGATTATCAAGGATCAATATGACCAAAGACAAATAACTCAACTCTATGGCTTTCTTGACCTGTGTTGCAGCATAAGCATATACGCCGAAATCGGGACTGAAATCAAGTAAAAGGTCAGCCACCAAAATCGCAGACATATCCAAAATAGGTATCCTGCCAACTAAGGAGAAAAATAATACCTAGTAGCTGCACCATGCATGTAACAAGGATGCAAGAACAACTATGCTATGCCCCATAACTGTGTTGTTCCCTGACAAATACAAGTAATCAGGATACTAAAAGAAAAACAGTAATGGGTACTATAAATTGATGCAACTGGAATTAGCTGGATAACATCGATGTAATAAACAAATAGAGAGATAATTGACAGAACGGACAATCAGTTAATGCATTATTATTCATGGAAAACAGTGAGCAAGATTCTTTTATATATCAAGAACATTGTAAAATTACCTGTAGGTCTTTGGCAAGAGCTACAACTTCATCCAAATAAGCGTTTGATTCCTGCACCAAATTGTGATGAAATGTTAACAGACCAAGAAAAAATGAAGTTGCAAGAATAGTGAGGTATGATGAACAATGCCAGAAACTAATGCCGATGGTGATCACCAACAAAATCGGGCCAACAACTGACTGCTGCTTTTTGAAAGATCTTGTGAAAATATAGTATGCTGGATTAAAAATAAAATATTATATAAAATAGCAGGCATGAAACAAAAGAAAGCAATAGAGCAAAATCACCAAAGCGGCAGCAGATATGAAAGATAGCCAAAGCATCAAACTTGAGCCATGTCACTGGTATTTCCATTGTAAAACTGATTACACCAGAACAAATTTTAAATTTACAATCCCTTGGCATTACTAAATAATTTCCTTACTGTAATACCGAAAATTGTCTTGAGAATAGGCCCGGAACTCAGCTAATCTATGAAAAGAAAAATGATGAAGTAAACCAGAGTATTCGAGGACTGCTTCTATACACCCATGACTTTGCTGCTTCTAAGCAAACATGACATTTGAACACATTATACAGTCAAATCTTTCTAAGAACCTAAACTGTTAACAAAACAAAAATCTACTGCACGAGAACCCTAGAACATGATGTACGAAATTCAAGAGTAGCGAAATTCAAGAGAATACCTGATATTGATTTAATCGAAGGCAGAAGAAGAGATTTAGTCGAGCAGGATTTATCGAAGGCAGTCATCGATCTAGGTTTCTTTAGGTCTGAGGATTTACGATTTGTTTTTGTCGACTGTGTTTTAATTTTTTTTATTTACAAAAAGTCGAATTTAGCTTGAAATTGGGTTCCATAACGCGCGTTTTTTTGGGTGGGAAAACGAAATTCACGGCGTGCAACATAAAACACGCCTTGAAATTTTGAAAAAACATGGCATGCAATTATTGAAGGCCATTAATTCATACAAAATACATAAAATCATGACGTGCATTCGAATGTGCGCCATAAATTGAATAAATTATGGCATGTGAAACTTAACGCCATATATCATGCAAGCGCTACTAAAATCGTTATTTTCAGAATGGCGATTGAAAGAAAGATAGACACATTACTGAAATTGGCTTCACTCTCTTAGCCCAAGCCAATCTTCCCATGAAATATTGGTGGCATAGTTTTGAACATGTTGTCCACCCCATCAACATTCTACCAACACATGTTATTCAAGATAAATCTCCCTTTGAAATATTGTACAAGAAAGTCCCAGTCTATAGTAGTTGTAGAACATTTGGTTGTGCCTGTTATCCTCTTTTAAGACCCTATAAGACACATAAGTTTTAGTACCATACACAGCAGTGTACTTATCTAGGGTTGAGCTCTCACCACAAGGGACACATATGTGTTGATCCATCTAGTAGAATCTGTGTCTAAATATGTAAGTATCAATGAAAGTGTCTTCCCTCATAAAACCTTTGTTTCCACCATATTTGAGTCATATATTCCTAAATACTCCACTCATCTTAGCTTTACACTAAACAAGTATCATGTGTTGCCTCTTGATCCTAATATAGACCACATGGAGCAACCTACATCATAGAATGTAGAGGGTACTGACACTACCCACTACTCCAGTACAGATGTCAAGTTCTTTTTCAAAATCACCATCCTCTCACTACTAGAATTTCCCGGATTTGTGACGAATTTTTGTGACGAAAAATGTTCGTCACAAATTTCCGACAATATTGATACGAATTAGCGACAAACCACATAATGCTTTTTTTTGCAATACATTTAGACAACATTGTGACAAATATGCACGTGGCAAAATGTATGTGACTATTTTGTCACAAATATTTGCGCCAAATTCGGGCGCCATAATTTATGAGAATTTTGTGACAAAATGGATTGGTCATAAAAGTCTTCGCTGCTAATATGATGCTAACCGGCATATCTGTCCACATCGCAAAATTGTCACATATATCCGACAATATTGCTATGAATTAGCGACAAACCGCATAATTCTTTTCTTTTTCAATAAATTGAGACAATATTGTGACAAAATATGTACGTGGCAAAATGTATATGACTATTCTATCACAACTCTTTGCGCCAAATTCGGGCGCCATAATTTGTGATAATTCTGTGACAAAATTGTTTGGTCATAAAAGTCTTCGTTGCTAATCTGACGCTAACCGACATATATGTCCACATCGCAAAATCTTCACATATTTTCGACAATATTGCTACGAATTTCCCGGATTTGGGATGAAAATTTGTGACGAAAATAGTTCATCACTATTTTTGCGGCATCATTTCTACAAATTAGTGACAAAACATATAAAGATTATTGATTAGTGATTTCAACCCGGGGCTCATTAATTATTCGGTGATGATTTCAAATCCAAGGTTTGTTAGTGGTTTCAAGATTTTGAACCCGAGGTTCGTTATTGAGTAGTGATTTCAAAACCGGGGTTCCTTAGTTAGTTGATGATTTCAAACCCAAGGTTTGTTAGTTATTTCAAGATTTTAAACCCGAGATTCGTTATTGAGTAGTGATTTCAATCCGAGGCTCGTTAATTATTCGGTTGATGATTTCAAACCCGAGGTTTGTTAGTTATTTCAAGATTTTAAACCCGTGGTTTGTTATCGAGTAGTGATTTCAAACCCGGGGTTCCTTAGTTAGTCGGTTGATGATTTCAAACCCAATGTTCATTATTGAGTATTTATTTCAAACTTGGTGTTCGTTAGTTAGTCGGTTGATTATTTCAAACCCAAGCTTCGTTAGCTAGTTCAAGATTTCAAACCCGAGGGTCGTTATTTAGTAGTAGATTTCAAACCCGAGGTTCATTATTGAGTTGTTATTCAAACTCGGGGTTTGTTATTGAGTAGTAATTTCAAACCCGGGGTTCGTTCGTTAGTCGGTTGAAACCCGAGCTTTGTTATTGAGTTCATGATGTGAAACTCGAGGTTTGTTAGTGAGTTAATGATTCGAAGCCTCAGGTTCGTTAGTTAGTCATGAGTTAATGATTTGAAACTCGATATTCGTTACTGAGTTCATGATATGAAACCCGAGGTTCGATAGTTAGCTAGGCATGAGTCAATGATTTGAAACCCGAGGTTCGTTAGTGAGTTCATGGTTTGAAACCCGAGGTTCGTTAGTGAGTTCATGGTATGAAACCCGAGGTTCGTTAGTGAGTTCATGGTATAAAACCCGATAGCGTGTTAATGATTCGATACTCAAGGTTCGTTAATTAGTCATGAGTTAATGATTTGAAACATGAGTTTTGCTAGTGAGTTAATCATTTGAAACCCAAGGTTCGTTAGTTAAACGGTTGATAAATATTATTTAAAAATAGGACAACAAAGTCTACGGATATAACACCCATCCATCGTTCAAAAAATTTATACGACCTAATCCCTAATTAAAGTCGGCATCTCTTATTCCCTCTTCCTCTCTTCTTCCCTCGGTTTTCGGAAATTTTCCTCCGCCGCCGGTGCCGCCAAATCTCCTCTCGCCGGTGCTACTCTCCTTTCTATGCCATTTCTCCGCCTCAAACGCCACTGCGAAAGCAATTTCGCTCCTTTAACGCCGACCAGCAGCAGCAACAAGCTCCTCTACTGTGGTCCTACTCCACCTCCTCGCCAGTTAAGCATCAACTGTTGCATTATTTATTTTATATTTTTAATTTTTTAATTTATTGTTCTAAGTAGCTGCACTTTTCTGCCATATTAATTGGCTTATTATTGCTCCAATTAAGAGGATTTCGAAGAAAGAAAATAGAATTGAAGTTTGTTTTAGTATGTGATATTTTATTTTCTGCAATGGTGTTTTTTGTTGCTCTATTTCTGGGTAGTCAAGCAATTTGCCGTGGTTACTTGTCGGACCTTTGCTTTTCTCATCTCTTTATAATAAGTAGCTAACAATTTCTTCCCTAAAGAATAAGTTACTGTTGTTTTTTTGTTATTAAAAAATGTCATTATATGTTGTTCTCATGTTGCTTCTTTGCTGAACCTGTTCTTTTAATCGGTTTTATTGTTTTCCATAAGGTTGGCATTCTGCTATGCAATTATGTTTCTAATTTTTCCTGTGAATTTTGTGATTAAATTTGCAATTTATTATTTGAAGTGATAATGATTTTGTCTCAAGCTTGGAAGCGAATCAGTAGTTTAAATCCTGAAATTCTCATATATGGTTTGTTACCTTTAGATACTAAAGAACGTGGAGGTTAGTTGCTGCAGGTTGACTTGAGAGAATATGTCGAGAAGAATGAATTTGTTTATGATGTTGTGTTGGATGAAGAAGAATCTAATGATGAAGTTATTCAAGAATTTTGAAAACCTTAATATTTTACCAGATACTTATTGTATTTGTGCTCATGATTCTTTTTAATCGTTCTTCATCGAACCATTTTTAGGTCTATCATGAAGCAGTGGAACCCATTGTTCCTATCATCTTCCAGCGTACAAAAGCAACTTGCTTTGCTTAACAGACAGGTACATAACTTGTGCATTCTTTCAGATACACTTTGATTTTAAGTTCTCTTTAGCTTCCCAGAAACGTAACATTTGTAGATGTGGTGGTAAATTCTTGTCATGACAATGCTTGGTTTTATGTACTCTGTTTATCTCTAGGAAGCGGAAAGACCTATACCATGAAGCCCCCTTCCTCTCAGAGCATCTAGGGATATTTTACAACTCATGCTTCATACATACCGAAACCAATGATTTCAATTGTTCGTGAGCTTTTTCAAGATATATGGAGGAAAACTGTATGATCTCTTAAATGACACGAAGTAAGGAGTCTCAAATACTATACTTTGGGTGAATTCATTTGCAGCCTTTAACATTTTATAAATTTTTGTATACCTTTCCGTAGAAAACATTGCATGAGGAGGGATGGCAAGCGACAAGTATGCATTGTGGGATTGCAAGAATCTGAGTAGTTGATGTGAAGACAATAAAAGAGCTTATCGAGAGATGTAGTGCAGCTCGAAGCACAGGTACTACTGGTACAAATAAGGAATCTTCCCGGTCACATGATATTCTTCAGCTTGCTGTTAAGAGGTCTGCTGATGGAAGTGAATCCAAACATGATAAGTGAAGGTCCAAATGTTCTTTATCACATTGGTGGGGGCGTCTTAGGGCCAAAGCACTTGTACAATATGGATAATGATTTTGTGTCTACTCTACTTGAAGAATTCAAGAGCAATAAGATTGTTTTGAGCACTAAAAAATTGGTGGTCATATTGTTGGATTCAGGTAGGTGAACTCTTTTTTCTTCTTTTTGCATTTATTTGGATTATTTTGAGTGTTGGAACTGATGAAACATCTTTTACCTAGTGCGGATCAATATGGAAGTCAATTCATCCAACAAAAACTTGAAACTGTCTCAACAGAGGAGAAAAATATGGGTTTTTGATGAAATTTGTTCCCAAGCACTTACATTGATGATTGAAGTCTTCGGTAACTATGTGGTCCAGAAGGTATAAGATCTCTATCTTTGTTCTGTTCTCTATAATTTGCCGGCTTTTTTTAGTTAAATTCATTATCTAATAGATTATATCTATTAGTATTAATGTTTGGTACTATCATTGCCTTTCTTTCCAGTTTAGGGTTCTGATAGATCTGTTAGTCAGCTCAAATCTTTGCTTTCTTGATTTAAGTTAACCTTTGGGAGACTACCGGACGTGGAGTAAATCGATCAACGTGTGTTGGAATCTTACGGCTCCATGCCTTCTTCACCTGTGAGTAATCGTTATATCTCGTGTCTGCATTGAGAATAATTCTTGTGTGTTGTAGTCTGAGATTTTGAAGTTAACAGGCTGTGTCGTTTCATTTTTTTTAAATGGAAGGACTTGCTTGTTATTTTTTGTGAAGCTTATTTATCATTGCACTTGTTAAAGTATTTTACACTCCTTTTTTGTTTATGTTGTTGATGCTACTGACAAACATTCTCTAGGGATAAATGAAGTTGTGTTCACATTTATTCTCATTTGTTCTATTTTCAGTGACTTGTGGAGTTAAAAGTAGTTTAACTCTGCCTAGTAGATTAAGTTGAGAAATTGTTTTATTGACACATTTAATAGATATTTTGAGTTTAGACTTTAGTTGATACGTGATTTGCTATTTTGTTTAGAACAAATGTGCCTGACTTATGCAAACCATTTTGATCAAGTTTAAGATTTGTCTTGCATTCGATTTTGGTCAAGATGATGATCTGTTTGGCTGCTATCCGTGTTCTACCTGCAACATGTACTCACTGATTTCAGTTAGGGTGAGAGATGTTTTCTTCTTACTAAGAGTATATGCACAGTATAAATAATCAACAATGTTTTAGGATAACTGTTGTGATTAATGATTATGTTTTTTCGATGAAAATGCAGGTTAAACCCATACGATACTTGATGAACTAACCTTAGAAAGAAGAATATGATGATAAGGAACCTCTTGTCCTCGTGGTACTTGTCATTGCAACTATTGATTTTGACACAACAATTCGTTATAAATTTGTCAATATACTTTGTCACAATTTTGTCGTAAAACACTGTCAAAATTGTAGCAAAATTGTCACATGAATTCATCACATAATAGTCACTAAAATCTTGTCACAATTTTATTGTAAACATTCGTCACAAATTCATATCAAATTTGTGAGATATGGTTATCACTATTTCATCAAAAAATTAGGTTACAAAATTGTCGTATTTTTTCGTCACACATTTGTCGCTATTTTATGAAGCAACTTTGACACAACAATCCATTACAAACTTATCGGAAAATTTTGTCACACATTCGTTGCAAAATTATAATTTTTGTCGAAGATTCATCACCAAAAGTTTTGTCACAGCTATGTCTCAAAGTATGACTTTCGTCACAATTTTGTCACGAAACTTAGTGACAAAGTTAATTTCGACTCAAAAATTTGCAACGGGGTGTTCCGTGATGGAAATATGTTTCGTCACATATTTGTCACAAACGAGCGTTAGTGATGAATTTGTGACGAAAACCACCGTCACAAATCCGAGAAATTCTAGTAGTGTCTGAACATAACTCAGAGTCAATCGCACACACCGATGCACCTATTGTATCTCGCACAAGATGCTCCACCCATCCACCACATGCACTGTGGTCTAAAAGTGAGATTTTCAAACCCAAGTGGTTTTCAGGATGGCTCAAAGAAGTCCATGGTGGTTCAAAAGAACCAACAAAAAGTGGCGGGCGTATGCACTTGCACACCTAAGAATGGTCCAAGGAAATATAGAAGAGTACAAAGCCTTAAGAAATAGTCATACATGGGATCTTGTTCAAAGATATCCTTCCCAATATATTGTTGGGAATAAGTGGTGTTCAAGCGAAAACTCACACCAAATGGGAGTATCTTACAATATAAGGTAAGACTTGTTGTTAGAGGCTCCACCAAAGAACTCAGAGTGGACTATCTGAGATACATTCATCCAGGTGGCTAAATCTTCAACAATTATAGTGGTGTTATCCTTAGTTGTCCAACAACATTGGCCCATTCAGCAGGTGGACATAAACAATGCATCCTTAAATGGAACACTTCCTGAAACAGTTTACATGTCCCGGCCAGAAGGCTTTGTTGATCCTGCAAAGCCTTCACATGTCTGTAAATTAAATAAAGCCCTTAATGGCTTGATACATGCCCTTAGGGCATGGTTTGATAAAATGAAGACATGTCTTCTCATGTGGGAAACAATCAATATTAGACTCTTCTCTATTTGAGTTCAAGTATGATAATGTTGTTTTGTATGTGCTGGTTTATGTAGATGACTTCCTCATCAGAGGCAATTCCACATCTGCCATTCAAAAGTTCATCAAGGTACTGAATTCCAGGTTCCCTCTCAAAGACCTTGGACCATTATCTCATTTTCTTGGTATGGAGGTTCACAGAACATTAGACACTCTGATCCTCTCACAAAAAATTGCACTACAGCTTCTTGACAAGATGGACATGTCCTATCTCAAGCCATGTCCTACACCTATGATTTCAGGGAAGATTCTCAGACCAGATGAAGGAGAAACACTACAAAATACTACTCCCTATAGGAGTGCTATTGGAGGTATACATTATTTGAACTTCACAATACCAGACCTGTCATTTGCTGTCAACACTCTCTCACAGTTCATGCATGCCCCAAATTCTGAACACCGGAAGGCTCTAAAAAAAGTACTCAGATATATCTAAGGTACAATACATCTTGGGGTTGTTTTTAAAGTTGTTGGCACCCTAAAGATACATGGTTAATATAATGCAGACTGGGGGTGCAATCCTTTTGATAGAAAATCTGTAGCAGCTTACTGTGTTTACCTTGGGGTCTTCTCTAATTTCCTGGGCATCAAAGAAGCAGCAAGTTGTCTCATGTTCCAGTACATAGTCTGAGTATCGAGCATCGGCACACTTAGCTGGAGAAGTACTTTGGCTGCAGTCTCTTTTGAAGGAAATGCATATCAAGCTACACAAAATTCCACAACTCTACAGTGACAATATTGGGGTTGAATCTCTGGATCAGAATCCGGTCTTCCATGCTTGACGAAGCACACCGAAATAGATGTTCATTTTGTGAGGCACCATGTTTTAGCAGGCCATCTTCAAGTCTCTCATGTTTCCTCCCATGATCAGCTTGCAGACAGCCTCACTAAACCAGTGACTGGGGCACAATTTACCTTTTCCAGAACCAAACTTAATGTGGAACATTCCCCATTTGGTTTAAGGGGGGGGCTGTTAAGGAAGAAGTGGGCTATGAACCGAGTTTCTGGCGGAGCTGTGAACTAGATACTATTAGTAAGATTGTGACAAGTGTAGAGTCTAGGTTTTGGATAAGATGTTATTGTTATGAGTTTGTTAGATCTGTTAATTAAGTATAAACTATGATATAATGGTGTAATCATCTATGTATTGAATTAATGATTGAAGAAATCATCTATGTATTGAATTAATGATTGAAGAATCAATTTACTCCTAAATTCTAACTATATAACTCCATGAACCGGTGTACGAGACATGTTTCCATGTTATAGCGCCCATAATAAATATTCTTAAGCCACGTTATACATTCTGTCAAAGCAATTGAACTATCTATATTATATTCTTACTTGAGCATGGCTTCACAAGGGCAGTACCCTCTGTCTTGAGGCATTTTTGCAGATGATCATGGTTTGACGGAGGCTCTCAGAGCCCAGGAGACCTACCTTCAACAAGGCGTGCACATTATCCAAACGGTTAATTTTATACCCATTGAGGATAAAATGTGGTTGGAATCATCAGGTGGGGTGAGAGAATGCAACCTTATGAGTTATGACGGTTTCAATTTCATACGTAAATATATGAATTCGAATATGGATGCGAAAAATCGCACACACAAATATGACATTTCAGATTGAAGCATCCTGAGACATTTTTCTATTCTTTTAAGAACTAATGATCAGTTTTCTCAATAAAAACAACTAAAATGATAATTTCACAATGATCGAAGATAGCATTAATTACAAATGTCACAATGTGACGTGGCGTGACGATCAATGTATCATTGGATCTGCAACATATTATTGAATGAAATCCCTATTCTATGCTTTACAAACACAGTGACATGCACTTGTAAAGTGTCAATATGATTCAGACAATATTTTTCTGTGCCTCTTTCTCAAATTAACCCTACGTACGTACTGCCATTAATTAATTAAGGATCGAGATTCAGAAGGGCTGAGCTAACCTTGACAGCCAAGCTGTGCCTCTTTCTCTAAACCCTAACTACTGCCATTAATAAAGATCGAAATTCGGAAGGACCGAGCTAGCCATGACAGCCAAGCTGCAGAGATCTTCCAAAGTAATCATAGAGACACTCCTAGATGATGGCATCAGAAAGTAAAGTTGCCCATGAACTAGCTCCTCCTCATTTGCAACTTGACATGGAATTCTGTTTATTTTCAGTGTCTCAGAGCTGCAAAGGATGCAATTAGGGTTTCGGAACAAGATTTCGCCGGCTCTAACCGGCTCTGTCAGTTCTTGCAGTTCTCCGTTAACATGTATTACGTATATGCTGACTGTGGACGACGCTGCATGCACAAGCACTTTCTGCCTTGAGCTTGAAAATGGTGACCATCGACCCATTGACGGGAATATTTGTCAGAAAAAAATAATAATTTGCTATGGTTAGGTTTGGAGTTAATTAGGAGCTATATTAATTTGGTGCAAATAAAAGGGGTTTTATAACGGAAGGCAAGTTAAGAGAAATAACACAGAAATGGCAAAGGCGTGGGCTGACCGTGTCTCTCCTACCTAGTTTTAATTAGGACAAACAAAAGTTGATTATTATCGTGATAAATAACGTGTAACGGGTAGAAAGTTTTTACTTAGTTTCACACACATGAGAATAACAAGTGCATGAAAATGACATGCATATTATAATATGTTTTACATAATTGTAACTATTAGTAATTAATGAATAAACTTACTATTTCGAGGGGCTAGGTTCGAGTCTCACTAGCAACATGCGTGTGTGCAGTGACGTGTATCTTGAAAATTTGTTTAGCAGGATCAAAAAATGTTTTAAGATTAAAAAAAAACTTTAGCGGGGCCCATAATTTTTTATATAAATATTACATTAATTCGTTTCAAAATTTTAAGTCATCCTACACTTTTAGTTTTGTCCTACAATATAAGTTATTTCGACATTATCAATGCAACATTTATTACTATTTTATCTATCTTACCCCTAATTTATTATTAAGGCAACTACTTTTTATTACTTAACAACTATTGCATTAATGATAGTCAATGGGCATTTTAGACATTAACCATCAAATTTATGACATTCAACCACTTTCTTAATCTGTGTGAAAACACCTTGGATGACTTGTATTTTGGAACGAATGTAGTAAAATTTAACATTTTTATATTTTAGCAAGTACGTGAACCCCATTTCTTATAATTAATGTGGCTTCGCCACTCTGTGTGGGTTATATCTGCTACATATATGGTAATTTCGTTCCGGAGAAAAAACTATGTATATTTATCAATATTGACATGGTATGACTCGGAGTCTTACACGTGTCTCCTAAGGCCTCAATCGAATCATATTGGTAAAAGGGTTAACTCAAGCCTAGCCGCTACAGGGCCTCTTGCCTCTAAGGCTTTAGCCAAGCTTTACCGACCTCATTCAAGTCATCCTTTGAGTTTAGATTGTTAGCTCAGTTCAGTTTGGATGCAGCAAGAATCAGTTCAGTTCGTACAGTCTACCCGCAACTCACATTGCCGGCAGGACACGGGGTGTCTACGATCCCACATCACCGACTTGATGATCCGCTTATTCTAGTCGCTCATGAACATATATAACAGATCGTCCCAGAACTCAAATGGCGTTACGATTCAGTAATGGGCAGGATCTCACGATTTATCTACATTAACTCCACGATCTCATGATTGATTCTATTCATTGATTTAAGCCTAACTATGCCATAATGTCCCACGATGGCATCATATATACTGGTTCTCAATCATAGGCTCTGAAATCAGGAATTCATTCATTAACTCCCCACGCAGGACTCTTATATAAAGGACTCTTGAGTTAATAATACAAAGATACTTTCTCCAAAAAAAAGAAGTTTTGTCATTTCTTTCACACTTACGTTGATTAATTGGCTTGATCTCATACACTGTGGGTACGTAACAGTCTCAACGACGCAGTCATAAATTATCAACAAAATCTCTAGTTTACTACAGTTAAACCTCGATAAATGAATATTCAATAAATGAATAACATTGTCAAATGAATAATTTTTTCTAGTCCCGACTTGGGCTAAAATAATGTTCGATAAATGAATCACATCGCTAAACGAATTTTTTTTTCTGGTCCTAAAGGTATTCATTTATCGAGGTTTAACAGTAGTTGGAATTATCCTTAAAGAATCCGATGATCCGTTAATTGAACCCGAAGATCATTAAATATCATGATTAAATATGCACAAGTATGAAATGACAAATTGTATAATCATATTTATAACATGCGTAATTGTCTATACATCATCGAATTAGACACTGGTTATGACAAATTGCATGTAGCTTTCGGACATTTTTTAGGTATAATATCAAATGGTTTGATTTGAAGGATGGAATTCGATTAATAAGATGAAGTAAAGCTAAAAAAAGGTACTCCCTCTCTCTCTCTTTTTTTCCCTTTTTTTTCCAAACGGCACATTTCAGAATTTGTTTTGTTTTTGTTTATCTATTATTTTAAATTACCAATACAGCATTTATTATTATTTTTCTTTTTTATCCTTCATTTCAATAACCCAATTTTTTGTATAATTTTCCATGCAATTAAAGGTAATTCTGTTATTTTATATTCTATTTCAGACACATTAATCATTTTTTTAGTCTGTGTGATTCTTCTCTCTCCGATAATTAATCTATGAATTTGAAGATTAATAATTAATTTCATCCTTATGAAAGTAACCAAAGATTTTTTTAAGTTGTAACGATGTGATATCTCACATCGGTAAAATAAATGAATGCTCACCTCCATATAAGTGTGAGACATAAAGGTTTTGTCAACTCTAGTTAGCCCTTTTAGACCAAGCGATGACGGCGGTTTAAATAGTTGGCCGGACCATTTATGACTCATTTAGCCCAATCAGGCCCGGGGTATGGAGGCGTTACACTAGTTGATTCCGAGGTGGACAGAGTGTGTGCTTTTCCCCATTTAGAATTAACTCTCGACTCTATGCTATTTAGTTCTGACCCGCATCCGTGGTGGAGGGCTATTTTCAATCGCAAATATATTCATCCACCGTTTTCAGGTGCATATTGTGAGAGAATAATGTATTGATGGTTATAATATTGTAACAACTAAATTAATGTGTTATAATATTGTAACTAAAAATACTCAATCTCCAATCTGAATAGTTAACCTTCTATGAGTTCTATCTTGTATCTAATTGAACAAGAAGAAAAGTCTTTATAGATTGATCTACCTTTAATGAATGAGAGCTAATAGAAAGACATGACTAAAATGTATGAGTGTTAATTAACAGAATAATTTGAAATTATGATTTGATTGATTATTCACAGTTGAGCAGTGTATAAATATATAGGAAATTGCAGTTGAGCTACAAATACACTAAGGCTAGAATTGTGGCTAGATACATTCCTAGAAATCCTCTAATAATAAATACAAAATATATACAAAATATATTATCTAAATAATGGGTACAAGTATATACAGCTAATACCACCCCTCAAGGTGGACGAGGGACGAGACCCAACTTGTCTACAATATGAACAAATGTCAAGCGAGTGAGTGACTTGGTGAGACAATCGGCAAGTTGATCCCGAAAGCACTAACATGAGCAACCCGTAAGAACCCCGTTGCACCCGATCACGTATGAAGTGGTAGTCAATGGCAACGTGTTTCATCCGTGAGTGAAAGACCGGTTGTGACAGAATCAAGCGTAGTGCCCAAATTGTCACATGAGACAACCGGAGCTCCAGGGGTGAAAAACCAAGATCACGTAGCAAAAAAGTAACCTACATGAGCTCCGCAGATGGTAGAGGCAACAGAGCGATACTCACCTCGAGAGGACTCGGCAACAATGAAGCCGCTTCTTGAGCTCCAAGAGATGGCATTTACGCGCCAAGATAGACAACATAAGCCCCAAGGAAGCATAATCATCGTGAGAGCCAACCCAATCGGCATCAGAGAAGGCATGGGGAACAGGGGGGAATCACGGTAAAGCTGCAGGCCTAACTCAACTGTCCCAGACAAATAACGAAGCATGCGCTTAGCATAAGTCCAATGAAGATCCGTAGGGGCATGCATGAACTGGGAGAGTTTATTCACTGAAAAGGCAAGATCCGGACGGGTAAACAAAAGATACTGCAAGCTGCCAATAACCATACGATACTCAGACGCATCATCAAGTGGAGAACCAGGATCGAGCAAGAAGACCGCATAAATCACCGGCGGCGAGTAGTAGGATCAGATTAGCCTGATCCATGTGAAGGCGAGCAAGGAGCTCAGTGGCATATCACTTCTGAGATAAAATACACCCGTGATCATTGTGTATAATTTCTATGCCCAAAAAATAAGAGAGGGCACCAAGATCTTTGAGAGCAAACCGACGACCCAATAAAGATATGAACGTCTCAAGAGCCTTAGTGTCATTCCCAAGAATAATAATGTCATCCACATACACCAAGAGATAAAGAATAGTGGTACCGGTATTGTAGATGAAGAGTGAGGAATCAGTAGTGGCATTCCCGGTTGCTAGAAAGGAGGAACCCCTTAAGCTCCTCATACCACGCCCGAGGAGCCTGTTTCAACCCGTAAATAGCCTTTCGCAACTTGCACACATGGGTAGGAAGCGCAGTGCTGATGAACCCCGGCGGCTGGGCCAAGTAAACATCCTCAGACGCATGACCCCGTAAAAAGGCGCGTTGTTGACATCTAGGCGACGTAAAGACCACCCCGAGATAGAGCCGAGCAAGAACAACACGCACCGTAGTAGGTTAAACCACCGGGCTAAACGCCTCATAATAGTCAATACCAGGGCGTTGAGTGAACCCCTTAGCCACAAGGCGAGCCTTGTGACGATCAATAGTGCCATCTGGTGACGCTTAAGACGAAAAATCCACTTGGAACCGATAACATTCTTGATTAGGACGAGAAGGAACCAGGGACCACGTCTCATTGCGAATGAGCGTCATATTCCTCCTGCATGGCAGTTCTCCAATTCGGGTTTTTAAGAGCTTGGGTGATATTGGTGGGTTCAGTGTCAAGGGAATTGGGAAGATGGGAGTGAAGATTAAGCTTTTGAATGGGTTTATGAATATGATCACGAGCCCGAAAAGCGCATGGGATGAGTGGAGGTGGAGGGAGGCGGAGGAGGGGCCGGTGGGGAGAGGTGGTGGAGATGGTGGTGGCGGGGGAGGTGGGGGAGGCGGAGTGGAAGGAGGGGGACGGGGAAGGAGGCGGAGTTGGAGGGGGGTAGGGATAGGAAGGGAATAGGAGGCGAGGGGTATCCAATCCGATATGGAGGCAACGGTTGGGAGATAGGGGAACCCGAGGGTTGAGGAGAGCGAAACGGGAAAACCGACTCCACAAACTTGACATGACGCGAGATATACATGCGAGATGCGACTAGGTCGTAGCAGAGAACGCGCATCTTTGGTTGAGGACATAACCAAGAAAGACACACGGAGTGGAACGAGGTTGAAGTTTGTGACTGGTGTAGGGACGCAACCAGGGATAACAGAGACAACCAAAAATACGCAGTTTAGTGTAATTTGGAGGTGTTTGAAATATAGATTCATATGGGGTATGCATTTTGAGAGTGGGTGTGGGCATACGATTGATGAGGTATACAGCAGTGGCGAAGGCATAAGGCCAATACGAGATAGGAGCGGAAGCATGAGTTAAAAGGGGCCAAGCCGCTTTCAACAATGTGCATATTACGACGTTCGTGAGATTCCATTGTGTTCAGGGTGTAAGGTGGAGTTGTGAAAAAGAAATACCGTTGGTTGCAAAATATTCACGTAGAGATATAAATTCACCACCGTTATCGTAATAGATTATTTTAATTGAATTTTCAAAGTATTTTTCAACAATGGAGCGAAAGGATAAACGTAGAATGTACATCGATTTTCGTGCTAGTGGATAAAACCAGATGTAGCGCATAAAATGATCAACAAAAATAACAAAATATTTGAAACCATCAAGATAAATAACAGGTGATGTCCACACATCACTAAAAATGATCTCGAGAGGGCGAGATGAAATTAAAGTAGACTCGCCAAAAGCGGTTTTATGACTTTTACTCTCTAGCGAGCAGCGAGTGAGTAAAAGAATTATTACTAGATCAGAAATGATAAGTGCTTAAAATAGACGATAAGATGGGATGAGCGGATGACCCAACCGATGATGCCGGTCTTGCGAGAGGCTTTATTGGAAGCAAAAGCGACAATAGGAGGATTTGGCCACTCGTACAAACCATTTTTAATCGACCCACGAAGGATAGGCTTGGTCGTCTGAATGTCCTTCACAACAAATTCGTAAGGTAAGAATTGACGAGATAAGTTATTGGTTTTACACAATTGTGAGATAGACAGTGGATTACGGGACATGCTAGGGACACAGAGGACATCACGTAAGGAATAGATTTAACAGATTAATGGGAATTGAAGAAGTGCCGATGATGAGTAATAGATAGTCCCTTACCATCACCAACCAGAGAGGTCATCGCGGTGCGATTAACGGAGTACATGGAGGGACGATTCTGCAAATCCGAGGTCACATGATGCGATGCTCCACTATCTAATGTAGCCGCTTCGAGCATTTGAATCAAACTGAGCCGAGTCGATGCTCGGGGATGCAACATTGGCCTGAGGCCGTGGTGGTCGTGCACCCGGGGAAGCAAAAATATGACTAATCTGCCCACCAAAAGTAGGACACTCCTGAGCAAAATGACCTTGAATAAAGCAAAGTTGACACTTACCCAAAAATGGACGACGGTTCGAGTTGGTGGAGGAGACGGCTCCAGCCCGTGTATTGGTGAAACGACTCATTGTTCTTTCGCCGTCCGTAATTTTCAGCCTGTTGGGGACCATAAGTACTGCTAGAATTACCGCCAGAAAGAGGGCCAGAATTGCCGCCATAAGTGCGGCCCTGTATTCTTCTTTGTCGATGGTGCGCCATGAGCCCGGCGTAGGCTGCTGAGGTCGGGACTGAAAAGGGGCCTGTACACGGCATGAGCAGGGCCGCCCAAAGGATGGTGATGCCGGAGTAGAAGGCGGCTGAAAGTGGAGGAGCTTTTCGTGGAGCTCCTCAAAGGTGATCACCGTTTCACGAACCGCAATAGCACGGGCGATGTCTGAATATTCAGGGCCAATATTCGCTAAAATGATGTCCACAAAATCATCATGCTCCATTTTGGAGCCAAGAAGAGCCAATTCATCGCGTTTGTGCTTCATAGTATAAAGGTATTGAGAAATCGACTGCGAACCACGTTGGTGAGACCGCATAGCATCCTTAATTGCCTTGATACGAGCCCTAGACGGAGTAGCATATACGTCAATGAGGGCTTTCCATGCCTCAACCGACGTCTTTTTGCCATAGAGGAGGGTGGCAACATCCGGGGATAGAGAGGAGATGAGCAGGCTGCGGATAAGGTTGTGTTGACGCGTGTGATGAACAAAATCCGGGTTGGGGGCTGTTTGACCAGCGGCAGTGGTGATGGTGGCCGGCGGAATGACCTTCGTGCCATCAACATAGCCAAACAGTCCATTACCAAGGAGAAGAGCTTCGATTTGCATATGCCATACGTAGTAATTCGTGGCATCTAGTTTAATGGTGGCCTGAGCGGCGTGATTGAAAGTAACGAGAGCTGGAGTGGTGGCCATGGTTGCCGTAATCGTGAAGAAGAAGAAGCAGCAGGGGGGGATGGAAACAGCAGGAAGAATGGGTTAAGGATGAACCCTAAATTTGCAGGAAAGTTTAAAAGAAAATACCGAGGGAGGAAAAGAAAAGAAAAAAATAATTTATTTGACGTATATGGATCGAGAGTGCTCTGATACCATAACAGAATAATTTGAAATTATGATTTGATTGATTATTCACAGTTGAGCAGTGTACAAATATATAGGAAATTACAGTTGAGCTACAAATACACTAAGGCTAGAATTGTGGCTAGATACATTCCTAGAAATCCTCTAATAATATATACAAAATATATTATCTAAATAATGGGTACAAGTATATACAGCTAATATTAATGAACATACTGATTGAACTAATTGAGTGAAGCTCTCAAGATCCAAAGTGCAGCCTCTTGTCAATGAGTACAAATAAGTATACCAAAACAAAGATCTTGAAGTCTTGAAGATTCCAGAAATCATATGCTCATAAACAGTGAAGGCAAGAACAATACTTGTCAAATTATGTAAGTGTATCACTTGTAAATGTGTATGTGTTGCTCTATAAACCGACACAACCTTGAGTGTATGTGCCGATCTCTTAGTAAATTAACACACAAGGTTATTGAGTGAATTTTCAAATCTAAGGGTTATCATTCATGTAAGTGTCCATAACTCAATTTTAAGTTCAATTCTTCATTTCCAACTTGATTAAAAACTTGTTCATTGTGGGAAATCTAAAGGGGCACAAAAAAAAAATAGTCTTGCAACACCTCTTGTTTTTTCTTTTTTTTCTTTCTTTTATTCTACGTACCCCTCTCCTAATTGCTAGTTTTCATAGAAAAGATCCCAGAAATTGGTATCAAAGCTTCGTCTATTAAATCTACTAGAAGTATCTGAGCCATGTTGAAGTTGGAAAGTTTATCATCAGACTTGAACAACAAAAGAACAATCTTGACATCATTTGATCCTTTAGCTTGGAAATCTTGTAGTTGTTAATTGTCTTGACTTAAGACAATTTTCTAGCTGTATCTTTGAACTTTAAACTTCAAATTCAACGACTTGATCTTAGATATCATGTGTGTATCTATTTGCATTAAATATAGCTTCGCTTCTTCATCAACCAACCGACAACATGAAGGTCTTTCAAACCTAAGGCCACCATTCTTTGATGATAGGTACTATGACCGATGGAACAAGTCCATGAGAATTTCACTTGGAGTCTCTGGACATTGACCCCAAACCTTATGAGCAAGAGCAGGTCATGACTCTTGTACATAGTAAAATGCTTAATTATATGGAACCTTGTGTGCATAGAAATCATGTGAGACCATCTAGGAATGATCACGCTAAACTTAGACACATTCATATGCATCCTCCTAGAGGCTAGATATATAAATATCATACATACTTTCAAGGCGAATGATATATGTATGATGAGTTTAGGTATTTGAATGTTTATCATGAAAAGCCAATTAGTTATATGAGAACCAAGATCAGGATTATGAAGGTCTGTATTCTTAAATTTTCACTTCTTGGTTGATGATATGTATTAACCATGGAAGTGTTGGATATACAGAAACCCGAATCTGGATCCGATCCATAATTGGATCGTCAGATCTGATTCACAGCACCGATCGAGACACTCGATCATGCACAGCGGAAGCTACGAATTAAAATTCGTTTTTCGATTTTACCACGATATGATTCGCATAACAAATTAATCTACAAGAAGGTTAGTAGATTTACCCCAACAGGAGAGAAGCCGTGATCTTCCGGATTGTATCTCCAAGCGACGACTGGTGGACGTCGATCCTCGTAGTAAAACCTCCTCGAATATGCTCAAGAAAAACTCCAATGGCAAAGACAAGAAAACAAAAATTTGAGTGTTTATCTTTTACACACAAATTTATTTTTTCCTTTTAGGAAAATAAAACATTTATCCAATAGGAAAACAAATTTCATATTTATCCAATAAAAAAACTAAATAATTACATTATCCACATTATAATTAATTCGGAGAAATTTTTTTTCCCAAAATCCAAAATAATATGGCGTCATTTTTATGCCATTTGGGATAATAGAAAATGTTTTTTCTATATTACATATTATTTACCGAATAAATAATATTCATATATTCATTAAATAGACCAACTATTTAGTTTATTCTCAAGGTTCCACAAAACGAGAAAACACTCGCGTGTTAGGAGCCAACCCAGGGACCATTGACCTATAACCAGTAGCTACAATAAATTGAATAAAATATTCATCGAACAGAACATTTCTATTCAACTTATTAATTCCGGAATTACGCCACCATAAATCCGAAACTGAACTCTATCGATTATAGATATAACTTATTCTCAAAACGTCGAGTCAATAAGTGTCCATTGATATAATCATTACATACAGACTAACCCTCCATAGACAACGAAGTGGGATTATTTCCATAAATCTTCATCATTACAACTTATCATTATTTACCATTAACCCACTAGTGATCAATTAGTTCATAACCAATACGAAATCGGCCGATGGATCGGCTTTCTGGGATCAACAAATAAGAGAATTGTCGCTCTACTTCCCGCAGAAGGAATAGATTTTATATCTCAGTGAGACACACACTCCTCACTCATTCCGGAATAGTGCCAACGTGAAAGTGATTGGACCGCGCTCTTAGCAATCCTATCGAACACATCAAACTCTATCTTGAAACAAGCATGCGTCTGCAATCACTTGAGATTAAAGTTAAACCATTTATGACCATCTTGTGATTTAATAGCATTTCCCTATCACGGAATTCTATGAGAAATGCAGATTAAATAGATTCAGTCATATATGACTACATCATATATAAATGCCCCACTTAGATAACCAATATCGACAGTTCGGATAAGACGGTCACACCTTAAAGTGTTGTGGTCGCATTAATGGTGGTTTAATCAATAGACCTCATACTTTAATTAACTTCACTACGGACTTACAGTTCAAGTGTATCACCATAAACTTAATCCTCATGTGTGACACACACTAAGTTATGGCTACATATGATACGACTTGGGGTTTTCAGCAGTGTATTAAATATAAGCACAAAACAAATAATAAGATGAAATAAAATCTGTCATTTAGTAATTATAAAAACAATTACATAAATTGTTTTTTGGGCGCTAGTCCCAATAGGAAGGTCCCAATGATTAAGGGTGCATATGGATGTAACATTGTTTTGAAAGTTTATATGAAGTTCAATATGGATGTTGAATCTACCAACTGGTCAGGACCGGCCCTCTTGTGAGGCGGAGGAGGCAGTGGTCTTAGGCCCAACAATGTCGACGGCCCAACGTTACATGTTCGTTAAAAGAAAAAAAAAATCCGTGTAGATCCAGTCCGATCCAACCTAATATGTAGGCCTAAAACAAATTACTCGAATCGATGAAGGTCAAAAAAAAATTTACTTGACCTAATTCGAATCGATAAGTATGTAACTTCGAACTATTAAAAATCGACAATTTGGTCTGATGCCCAAAAATGGGAAATAACACAAAAGGCAAGATACCAGGGGAAGCCACATCTGGTACAGTTGATAATTTGTCTTTTAATTTGTTGAGTATATCTCAGTTGAGTGACAATGGAATGTATGTATACTTCAATTCTTTTAAGTGTGTCATCAAAGATAAAAGTGAAAACACTATCTTGACGGGATTAAGATAGAGTAGTATATACACTATTCATTTGGATTAAATGATTGACATAGAAGGATAGGACATGTAGGCATTAGCACCATATATAAGTGGTTCAAGAAGAATCTCATAAGAGGTATTCCTGAAATCATTCAAACTGGCAACTGCATTCAATGATTTCAAAGTTTGTAAAAATTGCATTAAAGAGGTAAGCAACACACCTTCAATTAAATCCGAACCTCTGATCATGTTTTAGAATTATTGCATATATAAATCTATTTGGACAAAGTAGGATTAAGAGTCTGAGTGGCAAGCACTATGTGTATGTCATTGTCAGGGCCGGCCCTATGCTAAGGCCGGCGCCTAAGAATCTTAGCGCCAATTCGTCGAGCTCAAATGCATGTTTAGTTAAAAGAAAAAGAAAAATTCGTCGTGTAGATTTAATCCGATTCAACCTAATATAATATGTTAATTTTCTTTTTGATAAAGGCCCAATTTTTTTTTTACTCTAATTGATAATGGCTCCAATAAAAAAATTTACTTGACCAAAAAATAGATATATACAAACAAGTTTTATTATTTTTTTGCATTTACTGATTGTAAAAACGCGATAAGTGTTGGAAAAATGTAATCTTTAGGATTTGTGACAGAAATTAGAAACTCAGCGCGCGTTAATAACGCTTGTCTTTTAAGAGATGTTTTGTCATGCGATTTGTCACTAAGGATCAAATGAAAATCTCTTTCAGATATCTGATAGGGGTGTTTGATTCAAATGTTGAAACATTTTGAATCAAACCCGAGAACACTCAAAGTTTTTCTAATGATGTTGTCAAATTTATGGATTTTCGTCTTCATACTTACGCTTTTTATAGGTTGCAGTAAAGCATTCCCATAAACGAATGTATGTCTTTCATTGCACCGGATAAAAGCGTCTGCAACCCTTACACAAAAGGGTAAGTACATATCAGTTCGAAAATGCGTGTATCTGAAAATGCATATCCCTTACACAAAAGGGTAAGTACATATCAGGTCGAACCCCGTTTCGTTGCGATAACATTAATTCGTACGACAACTCGTATGCAAACGATAACCAAAATATTTATTTATGAAAAAATATCTAACAATAAGTATGTATTAAAAAAATCAACTAAAAGCGCGTCAGGCGCAGTGCCGAGCGTCTATGTCGCGGCGCGCCTCAGTCCATTGTGGACGACCACTCAAGGAACGCCTGGACTCTATTTTTAGCTTATAGAAGTAAGGGGTGGTGATACATCATCCACTACACAATAGTGTGTAGTGGACATACACTACACACATCTTATTCATTCATTTGGAGTAGTACACTTTAATCAGTACACATCATATCATGTGCAGTGGATATATCGTTTTCCAAAAGTAAAAGTGTTAAGCATCTTGTAAAGCAAATTCAGAACACAAGACAAATGTTATAATTGTAGGTACGAATTTGAGCAGGTTGGGTTGGGTTGAATTGGATTGGGTTGGTTTACATAGTATAAAATCGGGTTGGTTTAAATAAAACTAACTCAAAACCAAACCAAACCAAACCAAATACTATAAAACCGATGGGTTGGTTCGGCTCGATGCAGGTTGGGTTTGGGTTTTATCTACAAAACATGAAACTATATTCACACATTCATGCTATAAAATCTACACACATATTATATCTAAATTCAAGTTTGACATCATATATTCATACCAATAATCGTTATGAAAAACACATTTCAACAAATAATCATTAAAGAAAACACATTTATGAAAGAAAAAGTTATTATGTGTGTTTTTATATATATATATATATATATATTATCGGGTTGGGTTGGGTCAACCCGAATAAAAAATTTAAAAAACCAAACCAACCCAAAATATTTTCGGTTCGGATCAAAAACCAACCCAAAATTTTTGGATTTCAATTGGTTTGGGTTTTTAGGGTTGGTTTGGTTTGGGTTTGGGTTGGATTGGGTTTTATGCTCAGCCCTATATATAATTGTAACAAGTGATTGGGGTGGAAAATTCATAGACACAGATATCATTGAATATTGGGGAATGAGGAGAAGAATGAAATATTTATCAATTGAGTAGAAGACGATCTTTTGAAACTTTTGCGAAAAGCGATAAAACTATTTATTCATCGTCGAAATTCACTCGTGTTCAAATTCACTGCTTAAATTTACCGCTTAAAATTCACTATCGAAATTACTAATTTTCAAAATTCATCGTCGAATTCACCGATTTTAGGATTCATCATCAAAATTCACCGTCGAAATTAACGATTTAAGGATTCACCTTAGATTCACCGATTTTAGGGATTATTTGTTTGTCATTCTCATTATAAAAATTATGCAATTGTCTTTCTCCCTATAAAAAATATGTAGCTGTCCTGTTACTTAAAAATATTCTAGATTGTGTCCTTATCCCTAATTTCCCTTTGAATATTTGTGGGGTACTCTATAAGTCATCTAAGACATATGGGTGCTATAATCTTGTAAGAATCTTAGAAATTAGAATCCATACAAAAGGTTGAATTTGTTGAATATCCAAAAGGTTGTAATATTCTTGTAGAGAATGTGGAGCACAAAGAAGAAGTCACATCTGAGTTTTTTATGATATAATAATGGTTTATTCAAAAGAATAAAGATGCAATAAGCTTCACTTTTCACGCATGTATATCATCCATGTTAAATGTATGAATTCAAAATTGCATTCCAATGTTACCCCACTCTAAGTTAGTAAACGCACAAAAGACTTCAAAATAATAGTTGAAACAATACCAATGTTCAAAAACATAATTAGCGTAGCGTAGATAGATTAATCAAACCTTATGAATGAATTAATTTTTTTAAAATTATTATCATATTTTAAATACATTACTAATTATGAGTGGAGTATGAGTCGAAATAGATCTCAGAATATTCTTTATTCATACTGAGCTCGTTAGCATAGGAAAATAAGATGAGAGAGGCAAGGGAATAACTGAGAAAACTTAATTAAAGGAACTCCGGTCAAACGTTACATAGAATGGAACGGAACGGAACGGCGGTCAAAAACATACTACATGGACTTCAAAACGAAACAAGAAACCGCACTTTGATTGAATCAAAACCAACACTCAAACTAAAATCAATCAAAAGAGACAAAGACAACAAATTCGGCTTCTGGATTATTGGTTGAGAAATGATTTTCTAACTCCTCCAGCTTCCACCTTCAGAATCACCACCTCTAGAATACCGTGAACCACCACCACCACCACCATATCCTCCTCCACCACCACCACCTTCACGGCGTCCACCATATCCACCACCACTGCCGCCATATCCACCGCCTCCGCCTTCACGTCTACCACCATAACCACCACCGCCTCCACCTTCACGGCGTCCTCCATATCCTCCACCACCACCGCCACCGCCGCCTGAGCCACGGGACTGTGCTTCGTTGACTGTGATATTACGTCCGTCCAGATCCTGACCATTCATGGCTTGAATAGCATCTTTCATTGACTGCTCATCCTTGAATGTCACAAATCCAAAACCTCTAGATCTTCCAGTCTCCCTATCATTGATGATCTGTAACAAAACACCACAAACAAACAAAATAACATCAGATCTATAAAAACACAAATGACCAAAAGAGATTAGATCTAAATTCTACAGATCTAAAAACATCATAAAGAAAAAACGATTCGATCTTCGACTCTCTGAAGAAGAGGGAGATGAAACGTACCGTTTCAGGTAAATCAATAACAGTAACAATATAGTAACAGGGAAGTAACATAGTAACATAGTAACAGATATGAGTAGTATGAGGAGATCAAGAATCAAGATAGCCGAATCAGGTCGGATCTGATCTCCAAACAGACCTTCGAATCGATAACTTCACCATACTGAGCAAAAGCATCACCGAGTGTATGATCAGTGGTGGACCAGGCCAATCCACCTACGAAGCATCTATACTCAGCATCGGCAGCTGCCATTTCTGATAAATCTAACGTAAAGAGAAGAAGATATCAAATGATAGAGGAAAGAAGAAACAGGTAGAGATATTTTTTGCTAAAGCAGTGAAAGGCTGATTTTATAGGGGGCGGAGGCGCTGGTTTTACATCTAGGGTTTGTTAAGATATTTTTGTGATTCATGGGTTTTTCTTTAACTCTAGTTAAGGGAAAAACTAACCCGTGTTAAGGATCGGTCAGTCGGCCGGCCGGGAAATTTAGGCAATTGGGCCCGGCCTAGATAGTGCTTATTAAGACCATGGGGCCTGATTTTATTTATATAGTTGGCAAATTTGTTTTTTTCGGTTCTATCGTACGTTTTTTCTTCTGCCATCGCGTTTGCTCTCAATACACTTTAAATTATTTTCACACCATGATTGTTTTTCAAAAATAGTGATAATGACTTATTTTTCAAACATAACGTCAACGGAATTGACGTTATAGTTACAGCCCTCTTTTTCACCCCAAACCTCACACTCAAATCTGATATAATCCATTTTTCATAGTTGCTCAACTCAACTCCCAACTCCAAAAAACAACATGATTACCATGGTCCCGGAAACGAAAGCATTTAAAATTCGGTCAGTTTTTTTTTCATTATTAAAATCGAACCATTTTATAAGGTTTTCAATTTTTGAAACCAAAATAGAACAGTCTTAAGAAGTAAACCATTTGTTGGTTCGAGTTGGTTCCGGTTTTTTACGGTTTTCTTTAACAATTAAAATTATTGATAGGAAATCAGAAAAATTGTCTCATAACAATAAGTGATAATATATGTAATACATTAGAACTATTATTTCAGTAAATCCAATGAAATTATTTAACAAATGTTTTATATTTAACTGACATCTACCCATGCGAACCTTGGAATTTTAAGATTCGCATGGGTAGTTTTTTTTTTTTTTTTTTGGCAAAAACAAACCATGCTTCAACATTATCCAACACAACAAACTCGACACCTACCATTGAATTCCCAAGTTTGGGACAAACAAGATGATAATCATTTCAATTTATCAATGAATTATCAACTTTAAAAAATACTAATAATGAACTAACCGTTATATTATTAAATAACATATATAAATATCAAAATCAATTAGACAAAATAATATTTTGAGCAAGGTTAAGAGAGAAATAGGAATGCATTTGTTTCATAAGTTAACGAGAGATAAATAAAATGTAGCTAACTTTCACACATTTCAAATGAAAAAATATGTGATATAGTTTTTGGCTTTATTTAATTAGAACATATCGTGATTTTATTTTATTTCAAAACTCTGACTCTGATTTTGATTATCTCAGCAATGTTATTGTCCAGCATTATTTAATTATAAACACATAAAAGACAAACTTATATAAACCTAATATTTATAAATGCATTTATGTATATAAAATGTCAAACCTTACAAATGAACAAATCGAAAATATTCATGATGAAGTTCATCAACATCATTTAAAAAAAGTAAATCATGCAAATTAGCAATCACATATTTCAAATATTGGTGTTGAGGAAGTGGAAAGGAAATAGAGTTAAGGTGGTGAGTTGTGAATTGATACGTCATGAGATTCTCTTAAATGATTGGAAATTAAAGACAAGTCATGAAAAGATCAACAAAATCTGAATCTTTAGGATATGAAAATTAATAACCGATCAATAATACATTACAAATATAAAATTTAAACAGGTTGAGTTGGATCGAATAAAGCACACATAATCCGGCTTTGAATGGATATGAAAACAGGTTTGAAAGTGTATATATATGGATATGAAATCCACGAATAGCCTTTGAATAGCATAAAGTGAATATAAAATTCATATAAATGGAAGATGAAACTTGAGATTGATTAAAGATGATGATAACATTTGAATCATCGAGAGTACGATAACGCACATTATACCGTGAAAAAAATGTCAATTAGAAAAAAATGGGCGAAACAAATGAATGTATGCAAAAGCTATTTTTCTACAAGGCTTCAAAAGAGCCATTGAAATAAAATTGTTCAATGATAAATATTTATTGATTACAAATACAATTTCTAGACAGAAATGTGTATTAGAAAAGCTGCATGCTTTATCTTCTGGCTTATATTATAAAAAAATAACAGCAGCTGACATTCATCACGTATTAGACTAGAAGTCTATTGTTTCTAATGATTTCATGCTATGGCATGATCGCCTTGGGCATCTCCGTTCCACAATGATGAGACGTATAATAGAGAATTCACATGGTCATTCGTTAAAAGGTCAAAAAAAAAGTGTTAAATTCTAGTGAATTCTCATGTGTTACTTGCTCATAGGGCAAATTAATTATTAATCATTCACCGGTTAAAGTTGAGAATGAATCACCTACATTTCTAGAACGAATTCAGGGTGATATATGTGGACTTATAGATCCACCGTGTGGACCTTCTAAATATTTTATGGTGCTAATTGATGCATCAACAAAATGGTCACACGTATGTTTATTATCTACTCGTAACATGCATTTGCTAGATTGTTGGCTCAGATAATTAAGTTACGAGCATAATTTCCTGACTATCCAATTAAGAAAATTCGTATGGATAATGCCGGTGAATAATCATCACATAATTTTGATGATTATTTCATGTCAATTGGAATAGGTATGGAACATCCCGTGGCTCATGTTCACACACAAAATGGCTTAGCCGATTGAAACAAAATTGTTCGAAATAAAACTCTATGCTCTCCCAAGTCTAAAAAAATTATTGAATTTTATTTAGATATGCATAAAAATGGTATCATATCGAGACATAAAAAAATGAGGATTTACTCATGCTAAATAATATTTTCTCGATGATTTGAACAATATGTTTGAAAATGATGGCATATGTCCAATCCTAGAAGAGAATGTGACCAATATAATATGCATGAGTAATGCAATGATATATGTATTATATTACATAAGATGCATCATGGTATACAATTTCATTCATAAAATGAATACGATCAAATATAATTATATAAGATGCATCATTCAATACAAGTACATTCTGTCAAGTAAATCTCATGGATATGAGATAGTTAAATTAATTTTTTAATCATTGGAAACAAAAGTCAAATAGCAATTGATCATGAGGCTGATTTAGCAAACCATCGTGTTTGTGTAAACTGCTTGAAGCCAATAATAGAGCATCAAGTTACAGCTCGGTGCAATTACTACATTTTTAACGAATGTCATTTCCCGGCATTAGGGGCAGATAAGAGAACTCCATTTTAAAATATAAGAATGCCAAGAAATTTTATAAAGATTTTCTACGCATCATTCTAACTAAATTGCGTAAATAGTTTAATTTGAAGTATTTAGCAAGGAACATACCGATGCTTTTATTGAATATAAAGAGTGACTGTTTATAAATGCACCAAATCAATTTTGATTGATAATATCATCTACACGAGAAGCGTAGAACACCGATCGGTGTAAAACATCTGCGGAATTTGAATTCGATATTGATATTAAGTCGCTCATGAAATATCTCGAAGAGATTCGTCTTGAAGACGAAATTCCCAAATAAATTCGCATGTGCATCAAATGATCAAATATTGGGGTTGCGGAACTATCAGATCCATATATTGATAAGGATTTGGTTTATGCTGGCAATGGATATTATGAGAGAATTTTATAATATACTATCACATCGTCGACGACATCGTTGCCTCATAATTTGTTATTATAATATGGATCCAGAACCCAAGTCAGTAATAGAGCTAGAAGCACATAGACTGGGTAAAAATTAAATAAGCAATAGAGGCTGATCTTGATTAGAATTTGGTTCTGTAATGACCAATTATTGATTTTGATCAATTACATTCTCCCACTATGGATAACATCGTGTTCCGCTACTTAATAAATCTGGCAGCAACTAAGAATTTTTATATGACGTTGTGACCGTATATTTATAGGTCATTAGACGTATTTATATGAAAATGTATGATTGATTTTAGACATGAAATCACAACCTATATATAATGTTGAGTTGCAAATGTCGTTATATTGCTTAAAACATTCTTGTTAAAGGTGATAAAATCAATTAGTAAATTCCCTATGAATAAGGAATATATATAAATTGCTCATGCATAATGACATGAGTCGTGTGATATTACATCCCCTGTTTTTATTTAGAAGACAATGGTGATTGTATTGCAAGTGTTGTCCAATTAAGTAGTGGGTATGCCAATTTTTAGCCCTACATTTAAATTGGACTTTAAAAGAGATATGACTTATAAAAGTACGCTATAGTGACAATCTGAAAGATTGTTCACTAAGTTTATTCCAACATCTATTTTGGAGAAATATGTTTATAGCATTGGAATGCGTACATTTGAAAAGCTGTTATCGTCAGGGGGAGCAACAATTTCAAAACAATCTTGATTCGTTGGTCCTGAAAACAATGATTGTACTCTTTTTCCCTTTAACTAATTTTTTTCCCACAGGGTTTTCTTAGATAAATGTTTTTAACGAGGCAGTCAGTGTAACACATAACAACGCATATGTCATGACCTATTTTCCTTGTCTAGTTTTTGTCCCACTGGGTTTTTCTAGCAAAATTAATAGTACGTGACATATACGTTATGCAACTTAGATAGAGCATTCAAATCAGCTCTATATTCAATGAGTTTTGTCTACTATTACATTTGTGAAGAAGATCGTTCATCTCAAATTCAGTAATATTTACATAAATGGGAGAGTACATGATCTTCATAAGAGAAGTGAAATCGATATGCGATGAATCAAGCCAAAGTGTTGATCCGACATATTCAATTACACTCAAATGACGAAGATATGTAGCAGTACATGGTATTCAAATGATAATTCAAAGGACACAAGAGGAATTATACATCATACTTTTGAAGATGAACAAGAAATAAAAAGGTGATGCATAGTTGTTCAAATCAAGTGATCGGTTCAGTCGATTTATTCACAGAAGTATAACTTTCTACTACATTCGAAGAGAAGATTTCCATTTGCTGATTCGAAGATCTCAATATTTTTTTCATTAGGGGGAGTTATACAAGCACGAACGAATATGTACTATTTTTCCTTCACTATGATTTTTTTCCCAAAGGGTTTTTTCTTATTAAGGTTTTAACGAGGCATATTCCTTCTGTAATGGACATCCAAGGGGGAGTGTTACGAAATATTGTGTTAATGGATGTCCATTCCAAGAGTTTACATACATTCATTAGTTAATATCCTTCATTCCATAAGTTATGGATTCCAAAAGACATAACATTCAATAGTATTCATTAGTTACAAATTTATCACACTTGAATGCATGATGTTGTACCTATATATACATCACTTTTGTAAGAAGTGAGTGAGGGTGATAAAATATAATAAAAGTTCATTTTTCTTCTCTCTACATCTTTGCTCTTATAGCTTTGATTGTTTTCTATTATTTTATAACAAAAAAGTATATATACTTACATAAGCTTCTTAGGGTAAGTTGATTTTGACCCCCTATAGGAAGGTATTAGCATCTTCAATGGAAAGAATTGATAGGTATCAAAATTATGTGTGGTACCAGGAGGGGTACCATATTTGAACCATTGACTAATCCTTTCACATTCATTACACGCGCGCGGGTGGAAAAAGTTTGGCCAAAAAAGTCTAGCCTGCCAAGCACATGGGCTTGTCCATTCCAAATTGTCCTGCTTGTCCCCTCAATTATTGTCCTCCGACGGTACATTTGTTGAATTAAAAAAAAATGGATACAATTGCAACGGCTACAAATAAACAGAAATATTTTTACATATACTATAAATAACACATATCACACTCAATATATTCATATATTTTTCTTCACGCCCATTTTTCTTCTAATTCCAATTCTCATTTTACCTATCAAAAGTTTCTATATTTATTTTCAAATTTTAAAAATTATTATTATTATTTCGATAAATGACACCGAAACAAAGATATCCGATGGTTGGAAAGTAGAAGAAGATGAGGCTCTTTGTCGAGCTAGATTAATATTCGGAGGGGATCCCGAAATCGGGATAAACCAAAGAGAATCAACAATGTGGGAAAAAATACAAGAACATTTCGAAGTCAATCGGCCGCCCGGAGGAATTTCGAGAGATCAAAAAAGTTGCATTGCACGTTCGAAAAAATCAACAAAGAGTGCGTATTGTATATAGCAGACCGCAATTGTCAAGGCTAGAAAACCCAAAAAAGTGGTCAAAACTACACGGATGAGGTAATTATTATAGACATTAACGTAAAATATCTACCATTCGTTGTTAAAACAATCAAAATTCGTCGTAGTATAATAATGCCATGAATAATATAAATTTAGGCATTAATAAAACATTCAAATTAAGTATAAATATAGGCATTAATAAAACATTCAAATTAAGTATGTTAGTTTGGGTTTGTGAATTTTAACAAAAATATACATATTTTAAACATGTCCTTTTTTTTAAGTATGTTGTTTTTAATTTTTATTTAGGTTTTAGACAGTAACATTACATTTGTCACTTTATTTATTTCAGGTACTTTTAGCTGAATCCAGTTATGTAGATGTTACTAATAACCTTTTAAGCTACATCGTTGTTGGGCTTTGTTAAAAGATGAGCCAAAATATCAAAATCCTCCGTCACATTAAAGTCCGGTGAATCTTGATGACGATGACACGCCTGGATCTGAAGGCGGTATTAGATCATCGACCAGACTAGCTGGGGGAACACATAGGGCAAAAAAAGCAACGAAGGAGAAGGACTAATTGACGGGCAGTTCAAAACAATTAGAAGACTTTTTTTCCCACACAAAAGCCAGAGATAATCAAAAAGCTATTGACAGGGCTAAACAATGGGAAGACGTAAAAGCTTTTGAGCAAGCAGCCGAAGATCGGATGACGATGCAAGTGGATCCAAACATATTCACCCCAAACAAAAAAACGATATTGGGAAACGAAACTGAAGGTTCCAATGGATCATAAAATGACCGACGCATGTCCAACACCGTCAACTCCCATTAATACAAAACACGGATAGGAATCTCTTTCCGCCACCTTCTGAGACTCAATGATTTGGGGATTCGCAAGCACATTATTAGATAGTGCATTTGATTTCAATTTCAGTTGTGTTTCGTTTTAAATTTAGTCTTGCTTGCATTTTTCCATTCAATTGTATGTGTGGTTTGAATTTCAATTATGTAGATGTATTTTAACATTTTAAATGCATCGTTTTATTTTAAATTTAGTTGTATTTGCATTTTCAAGTTCAATTGTATGCGTTATCAATTATGTGGTTGTTTTTTTAACATTTAAATGTATCGTTTTTCATTTGAGTGATATGGAATTCAATTATAAAACATATTTAAACAATATTTGTATGGATAAAGTGGTTAATGATATAAAATGAATTTTAAACGCCAAATAATCGTTAACTGGAAAAAAAACACATTGCAATAACGGCAAGAACGAATACAAATACAACCACAATAAATGTTACGTTACATAAGATGGGAATTCCAACATTTATTGAAAACACATTTCCACATTATTTTTCCTCCTGCAGCTTCTTGTTCCATAAGTGTTGCACTAGGTCCTTCTTTAGGCTTCTAGATATTACTTTGCATTTTAACCCATTATACCTTTCCATGAACCCATGCATACGACTTATTCCCTCACGTTGCACATTTGTTTCCATCGCAGGTCTCTCACAAATCCGTGCTTTAGCCGGAAGTGTAGGAATGTCATTTGGGTCAACCGACTCCATTTCATCTTCCTCGCGTTCATCTTCGACTATCATGTTATGCAATATTACACAAGTCATCATAATATAAGAGAGATCCTCTCTATCCCACCCACGGGAAGGCCCACGAACAATAGTCCAACGAGCTTGTAAAATCCCAAATGCTCTTTCTACGTCCTTTCGAAATGCCTCATGCGTCCTAGCAAAATATTGTTCCCTTAGCGTATTGGGATGAGATATTGTATTGACAAAAGTGGACCATTCATGGTATATACCATCAACTAAATAATAGCCATTACCATAAATGTCTTCCATTGACTTCATAGTCAACTAGATGATTTATACCCATACATACGTCATCAAGCAATGGGGACTTAGCAAGGACATTGATATCATTCAGAGATCCCGAAAGTCCGAAGATTGCATGACAAATCAAGGTATCATAAGATGCCACCGCCTCTAGAATGATTGTCGCACGTCCTTTATGCCCAGTAAATTGTCCTTCCCATGCTTTTGGGCACGTATACCACCGCCAGTGCATACAATCGAGGCTACCTAACATCTTAGGAAACCCTCTTTGTTCAGCTTTGGCCAACAACCGATGCAAGTCGCTTGCGTTCAGACGACGTAGATACTCTTGTCCATAAACTTGAATATAGATCGAGTGAGCATCTTCAAAATTTCAATGCTCGTTGATTCGGCTATCGCCCAAGCGTCGTAAAAAAGATCTGCAACTGTGACGTATGCTAGTTGCCTTATAGCACATGCCACCTTTTGTGTTGACCAAGAGCATCAACCCTTTGAACAAAATAGTTATTGTGGTTGGCAACATCACGCATGATATTTTAACAAAAGTGTCTGTGCATTCTAAATCGCGAACGAAACATATATGGCGTGTACAAAGATGGATTTGCAAAATGCTGATGATGTAATAATTCATTTGCATCATCTTTATGCCGACGTATGTAGTTGCGTCCGGGAACAGAACCACCCCATCGGGATGATCCTCCCCCTGCAGTTGCTTCTTGTTCTGCACGTAAAATGGCTATCATATCAGCATCGCCGTCATTGCAATCTTCATCTTCACGATCCTGTCTCTCTAACAACTTTCGTAGTCTTTCATTGCATAAACAAGGGAGAAAAATATTTTGTAATATAGTGGAAGATAGGAAACAAATTTCTAGAAGAAAATCGAAAATGGTTGTGTAGAAAATTAATGTAAGTAGCTTCCTATCTATAGATAATTGCAATAAAAATGGAAATTCTATTTGTAGTCTATTTAACGAATGATGACTCGCCACGTGGCACTTTGATAAGATAATATGCCACGTGAAAGATTGTATCTTATCGAAAACATCTTCTTTGTAATATATCTAGTAAATCATAGAATGCCACGTGTAGGCCTGTAAACGAGCCGAACCCTACCGAATCCTGGCAGGGTTCGGCTCGGCTCGGTATGTTCGAACCTTAGGCTCGGCTCGGCTCGAAATGGCCGAGCCTTATATTTTCATTATTCGCCTCGGGTTCGATCTGGTATTTGGGAAAAAGCTCGCTCGGTTCGGCTCGAACATGTCGAACCGTTCGAACATGTTCGCCTCGAATCGGTTTTAAAAAAATTGAACATGTTAGCCTCGGTTTTAAAAACATGTTCGCTCGAATCGTACGAATATCTAATTTATAAGGTTCGCTCGAAGTTCGAACCCACGAAGCGAGCCCGAATCGAGTTTTTCGAGCCGAATACTCAAGAATCGAATCGAATCTTGGTTCATTTACAGTTTTTACTGTGCGTGTCAGCTTGAAATCTTGTCTAAAATAGGGGAGTGATAGAATTTCTTTCATCAAGTCTCACATCATTTTTACACCATCAAATCTCACCACATGTTTTTCACTTGTAAAAGAAATTAAAAAAACTTGAAAAAATCACAACCACAAGATTATATTGGGAGTAAAAATGGTGTAGACATGAGGGAGTAGCTCTATCATTACCCGTCTAAAATATTATCTATGTAATCTACCTCTCAAATCAAAGAATATTATTATCAAATCATCAAGATATTCAATAAAAAAAAAACTTTAATATTATGAATTTGAACCTATTCGATATAGATATTTGATACCCAAAAAAAATCAAAAATTGATTTTGATACATATAGCTTAGTACCGTGAGTTAGAATTACCCTATAGGTTAATTATCTATGTTCAAGTGTTCAAACAAGCCTTTTGCCTTCAACTTCGTCCCATGTCTGCTTTGCCCCACTCCCCAAATTAATCCGGTCTTTTCTTGTTCAATCGATTATCCTGTATTATCAATTTTTACTTTTTTTCTTCCCGAGATGTAGTAGCTTTATCGGCATCGGACTGAATATGATGGATGACATTGAAAATACATTGAATATTGAAAGAAATTATACTACGTTCAAATGATGGGGAGCTGCTGGGTGAGTGGTTGGATGAAGGCGCAGAACCTGTATCTCATTGAAGGAGAGGGGTTGGCTATATTGAACAAGCAGAGGGAAGAATTGTATGGGGGTTGAAGTATATATTTTGATGGAGATGAATAGAGGGTTTATATAAATGTCAATAAACCCAGAAGTTTTCTGCTCTGGCATTACCACTTTGCTAACACTTTCTCTGCAAACTCCGTTTTTCCCACAGCTAAAAACTGTTCGATGAAATTCCTCAGAGAGCTTTGTTCAAGTGGTGTCTTCTCCACCAGTCGCCAAGCTCGTTTCCGCTCCCTCTCTTGCTCTTCTTCATCGCCACCTGCTGAAGACAACATCATCTCTGCAGCTGTTGCAGTACTCAAATACCAACGCTCAAAATCCCGTTGGGCTTATCTCCGCTCTATGCTCACCCCAGCAGCCACCTCCAACCCCACCCTTTTGCCGTCACAGTTCTCCCAAATTATCCTCCAAATCCGCAACAAACCCCACCTCGTCCTCAGTTTCTTCCATTTCACCGTCCGTCACTCCCTTTGCTCTCATTCACTTTCTTCCTACGCTACTACTATCCACACTTTATCTCGTTCCCGCTTTAAAGCCGAAGCACGTAGGCTGATCCATCAAGCCATTCGCGATTTTCCGGGAACAGATTCGTCACTTCCAACTCCTATTTTCGAGGCCTTGGTAAAGACATATAGGGAATGCGACTCAGCACCATTTGTATTCGATCTGTTGATTAGTGCTTGCATCGAATCTAAAAGAATTGATCAGTCTATTATGATATACAGAATGCTAAGAGGAAAAAACATTTTTCCCAACATTAGTACTTGCTGTGCTTTGATTGAGTTGGTTGTGAAAACACAAGGATGTTTTGCAGGCTTTGATTTGTATAAGGAAATATTTAGGTTTGAAAAAGAATGTGGGAGTGGAAATGGTAGTAGTATACGGCCTTTAGCTCCAAACTCAAATTTGTTTAATGTAATCATGGTTGGATTTTACAAAGATGGCTTAGTGGAAAATGTGGAGGAAGTTTGGAATGAAATGATTAGAGTGAAATGTGCACCTGATCAATATAGCTATAGCATTTTAATGGCAATGTATTGTGAAGCTGGGAACATGGAATATGCGATGAGGGCATGGAAGGAAATGGGAGACAAAGGAATGAAGCATGATATCGTGGCTTATAATACAATAATTGGTGGTTTTTGCAGGGCTGCAGAGGTTTGGAAGGCAGAAGAGTTTTACAGGGAGATGGTAACGAGTGGTGTGGAGAGCACCAGCGTCACGTATGAGCATCTCATAAGTGGATATTGCAAGATTCAAGATGTCGATTCCACTCTGCTGTTGTATAAGGCAATGCGTGCCAAGGGTTTTGAGCCAGGGACTTCCTTGGTTCATTCTGTAATAGAGGTTCTGTGTAATAAGGGTATGGTCTTGAAAGCTTTGGAGATTTTCGCAAGTGAAATTAAGAAGCATAATGCCTTTGCAGAAAGGAGGAGCTTTGTTTTATTGGTAAACGTTTTGTGTCAAGAAGGGTATATGGAAGATGCATTGAAGCTTCAGGCACAAATGGTCGGTAAAGGTTACAAACCAGATGAAGGGATTTATGATGCTTTTATCAATGGGTACATAAAGCAAGGAAATATGGAAATGGAGAATAGGTTAAGGAAGGAAATGTTAGCCGCTCAGCTTCATCGATCATGTAAATGATTAGATTATTTGTTGTCTAGTAGCTATATTTTCTTGTTCTTGAAGAAGCTAAAGGAGACGAATGTACAGTCCTCAAAATGTTCAGAGGTAACTCTACATATGAAGGTCAGTGAAGCATCTTGAAGCACACGTCAACTGCAAGATTAGAATCTGATGTGGTGCTGCTAAAGGTACATGCTTGTTCTAAAAAATTATGCCTGGTTAGTTCTCTAAGAACAACATTTTTTTTTTTTTTTGGATTTCATGCACTAGACATAAAAATGTGCTAAGCTGTTATTTGTGAGTTTGCTATTTATCTGTTTTTATGTTCTGCTGCTGGTAAACATCAACCACATTTATCTGCGATCTGCTGCATAATGCATTATGCTATTCTCAGTCTCAGTGTCCTAATGCTTAACAACTGAAATTTAGCTTGTTCTAGTTAACTGAAAGGCAGTGTTAAGTTGGCCTATTGGGTGCAAATATTGAAGAGTCTGTGCATTTCACCTAAAATACTATGTCTTTTGTTTTTTTCAATGATGCCCCCCCTAGAGGTTCATCAATTTGGACAACAATATGCATAATTTTGCAATAAGATGGAGGCTATTGAGAAGCCAATATGGTATAGTGATTTCTTTGATCAATGTATTCATTGTTTTCATAAACCAACCAGCATGTTTATTGCCTCTGTAAGTATTTGTGGGTTGCTGGGATTATAGGATTAAAATACAAATTCATCTTTGGTGTAAAGCTCCAAGTTATTTTCTGGTTCAACCAATAGGAAAATATCATCTCATGGCTATCATTTTTTCTCGCTAGTTCAACCTGAAAAGATACATAAAAACCGACCACAAAGAAATAATTGTGACTTGTGCATTTCATGTCAAAAGTAATGCTTTTAGCATTTGAGGGAAGGAAAACATATTCACAGCTTGAAGCTTGAAGATAGATTTACTCTTTTTTGTACAGATAGAGATGCTGGAGAACAACTCAAAGTCAGCAGAGTTGTGAAAGAGGGGGCGTAGCCACTAATTTTGAATGAATGGATCCTCTCGTGTGAAATCGGTGTAGCGATCCTTCTAGTGACCCTATTACAAAGTTAAAACACGTATGGTGTCTTTTTTTGAAAGCACGGAGTGTTTTAACATGTGTTTTAGAATCAATGGAGATATGCTCGTATTTTAACATTGAAATAGAATCACTGTAGGGATCACGCGGCACCAATTTCACAGAAGTGGATCTCAATTGATTAAGAAGGCATGATGCCACAGAGGAGTGGGAAGAACCGTTGATGACCATGAACCCTTCTTCTTGGTGCCGATGTTTCTACGAGCCGATCTTGAAGCCGTCAGATTTCTGGCGAGAAAGATAAGGCGAAACAGAGCGAGTGAACTGCAATTGATGATGAGGGTCGTCGGCGGCGGCGTCTTTCCCACGACGACGACAACGCTCATCATCAATTGCAGTTCACTCGCTCTGTTTCGCCTTATGTTTCTTGCCGGAAATCCGACGGCTCCAAGATCGCCTTGTGGAAAAATCAGCACCAAGAAGAAGGGGTTCATGGTCATCAACGGTTCTTTCCCACTCCTTAGGTGGGACCCAGTGGGACAAAAAAGATGGTTTTTGATGCATGTGTGTAGACGACGCTTGGCAGAAAAGCAGACCTAGGTTTTACAAGCTGAATTTTGTGTGTCAACGTCTCAGAAAGACAGGAGTAGAAGCAAAGATTCCCCAATCCCCATCTTAAGTCATCGTTGAACTCAAGATAGTTCCCTTGATGCTTGGTATATCACAGGCTTGCTTTGCTATGTTAAATGGCATATGGGGATGAGCATGCCGTGAAATTTGTTATCTTCTTGTTGATGTTGATCTTACCTCCATTTTCCAATGGCTGCCAGCCTATACCCATCTTTTAAACTTTTGAAATACGAGTGTCCCCTTATATTTGCTTCAACTACTCAGAATTGCTTTGGAAAATCCATCATAGGTTTGAGCTAATAATATTACTTGCGACGAATTTAATTTGTGATTTAACTATAGGTAGCTTGCTTTATTAATGACGTCGCAGTCATTTTGTATTTAAATCATAGCCATTGCAACTATAGTGAAAAAGAAAACTGAATTCAGAACAATTGCCATTACGTCAACGTTAACAAGTTTAACAGAGGCCACCAAAACACATATGCTAAACTAACAAAGTCAAAATACTCCAACAACTTAACATAACTGGAAGATTGTGTAACTACAGAGAATAAACATAGTTTGGACATGTTTTATAGACTTCGCTCGCTCTTCTTCACCCTTTGATTTCATTGCAGAACCAAAATACCACAAGAACATCTCCATCAAAAGCCTGCCACGGGCGTAAAATGGAAAACATGAGTTGAAATCATAAAAACTGGATAACATGACATCAATCATATCTGAAGCTAAACACCCCAAAGATAGAAATGGCAAACTAAACAACACATACCTTCCAATAAACAAGACAAAAAACGCGGTCACTCAAATTGGTTTAAACAGCTGCAATCTTAGATGATAATACAGGACTGAATCATACAACAGTTTTTACCCTCCCTCCAAAGTCATCCTTATTTATTCCAATACAAAGAGAGACTTGGAATATAGTTGGTGTGCAAGACAATAATCTATGAATCCTAACCAATAAGTACCAGGATTTTGTAATGAAGACAACTTCAAGTGGTTTCAAAACCAAATATAAATACAAACTTATTGACCTAACAAACAAGCCTCAAACTGAGAAGCATATCATTATACTATCTCCGTCAAACTAATACCCTTAAGAAAAAACTTATGAACTTTGCCTTGATAAAAATCAATGACAGTGTTTCAATAAGTTCTACATGGTAACTAACATACCTAATAAGTAAGATAGATAGCAGAAGGATCTAAGAGAATTGACTTACAAGAGCACAAAGAAAACACCCAATTCTTCGAGAGATTAGAAACAATTTTTCAAAGTCGGAAGTTTATTAAACTAAGACAAGGAGGTGCAAAACATTAAAAGTCCATAGAAGAACTCAATGTTGAATACAATAATACAATATGCACAAGAAGACCGTGATTAGTAACCATCCTAATCTCCTCTCAATAATTATCATAGATCTTAAGGGTGATAGTAGACCTATTTCCACTGCAAAAACGTATCGTAATGCCATTTAACAAGGTGCAGAAATCAAATTAAAAGTTACTCAAGCCAGAAAGTTGCCAAAAATATCTAGACAGATAGTAAAAGAAGTGTAATATGATTCTATGACATAGCGGAAAAACAAAAAGCAAATTAATTGGGAGTGGCAAGAACCAGAGTTCATCTCAACAGACACAAGTATGGATAATCAACACAAGCAAACAACAAACTCAAATTTCTCAATAATTCCTTCTTCCTTAGCTTCTCTCAATAAACTGGATAATCACAAAACTGAGAAAAATACATAGTAACAATCAAACACAAACGATTAAAGCAGTGGATATACTTTCAAAACAGAATTCCACGTAACTTGTTTCCACAAAATTCTTAATAAGATAGGATCTTCGGCGGTTTTCCAACAAAAAGAAGAAAAAAAGGAACAACACATCAAGAAAACAAAGGATCGGTGTTCAATAAAAAAATAAAGATAAAATCGACCTTCTGTTACCTGATAAACACACTAAAACTCAAGCTTGAGCTCTTCCTTACTGTCAGACAGGTAGTGGAGAAGGTAAGGTGAGATCCGAATCACAGCGACCCAAGCGGCAAACAAAGTGGCGTGGGACCTCAACTGCTTCAAAGCCTCCGCCTTGTTTGGCTTTTTCATGAACATACCGGGAAACATCTCTGCGAATTTTCTTGATCGATCGCTTCAAAGACAAAACTACTCTTTCGATTGAATTCTGCAGCACTATTACGAAAACTAAAACCCTAAACCTATAGGCCCGTGTACATATTGAGGATTATTATGTCGGCTTATTGTTTGGGGAAAAAGAAAAGTTTACATGTGCTTACTGGATTGGGCTCACAATACTTTTTTTGAGTGCATTATTCTCTAGCTCCCATAGGCCCATATCAACATATAAAGAGTACGTACGGGCTGCGATTGAAAAAAAGAAAAACAAACAAACAAACAATTCTAAAGCACCACCTAATTATTTTGCCACCAATTTTTTTTTTCTTTTTTTTTTCGGGGGAACGATTCATTTATTTATAATCATAATTGGAAAAACCAGCCAATACAACAAAGTTCAGAAAATTAAAAGCCAAGAAACAACCCGACAAAACAAACTATTCTATGGCCCAAGCTAGGCGAAGGTTTCTAACTCGGATTTCCATCTTCAAGAGCAAACATTTATTCGTGGATATGAAGTTTGACATCCATGCTGGATCTAGTTCCTCTAAAACCAAATGTAATAAGTCATATCTCTGAAAGTGTAAGGCCACTAGCGATCTCCTCTCCTTCCTTTCAGATTATCTTGAATCCAGTCCTTGATATTTGCATGTGAGAAAAATTCCCTCCACTGGTCTCTGGCAAGCTGTTTTCTCCAGATCGTGGTTGGCATTATACAATCTCTCAAGGAGTGAAGTATAGTTTCCTCCTCCCTGTTGCATAAGCTGCAGATAACTATGTTGGTAATATGTCTCCTCCCTAGCAGAGAATTTGTTGGTAGTGCATTGTGGGCTCCCTGCCAAAGCAAAAAATTCAGTCTTGAAGGTCCTTTAAGTCGCCAAACATCATCCCAAAGGCTGTCTTTTTCAGATGCATGGTCTTGAGTTAAATACTCATACCCTGAAGCAACCGAGTATTTAGTGTTATCCCCAGACTTCCTGATTATACTGTCTTCAACCCCATCAAAACCATCTCTAAGCAGTGCAGTAGCATATCAAATACCCTTCCAAGTAGCAGAGATGGAGCTTGTGGGTTTGTCAAAAGGGCTTCCATACTTATGTACAAGCACTTTCACCCAAAGAGAGTTGTCGTCAGTTAAGATATGCCAAACCAATTTCCCCAATTTTGCCACCATATTTTACATATAAATTTTTTCATGTGATTTTGATGCCGAAAGTAAAACGTATGATGCCTTTGGAATTGCCAAAAAAAACAAAACATAAGACCTGGGCCCGTGTTTATATTGTATATTGGTACAGAAGCAAATTGTGCAAAAGCTTCTAATTCTGCGAATTGCGCCACTACGAAATTACTTTTGACCATATTTTTTTCATTTACGACACCACTAATGTATTTTTTTAACTTTGGTATCACTCTATAAACGTCAAAGCCATCAACATTAACTTTGTAAAAATAAACCCAAGTGTTGGTCCCTTTCTCCTTCTTCTATAGGCCACAATTGAAGGTGCGTATTGAGATATAATGTTAATTATCTACATCTCCTTCTTCTATTGGCCACAATTGAGATATAATATTAACTATCTACATCTCCATCAGCTTAAGATTTTAGGAGAGATGATAGGTCAACAGGCTTTTAGGAGAGATAATAGTTCAATGGTCATTTATTCAATCATTTTATGATTGACTCGATAATAAATTTAGAGACCTTTAAGGTTACCACACTAAAACTATTATGAGCATCCCAGCAAGGTTTAAAAACATGCATGTATTCGAGCTAGTGTAATGCTCTTAGAGACTCCTTAAATTTACCTGAGTGATTATTCCTTTTGGCTTTTATAAGAATATCCAAGTATTCTTACCTATCCAACCGAGTAAACTATCATAATGTAATAAAAGAATCAATTCAAAATGATGTACTAATTGAAATTCAAGAGTCTAAATATATAATAAAGGTAATCTGACTGAGAATCTATTATGATTGATGTTTTTAAATAAACTGAGGCATCAAGAACAAGGTGAGACTATGAAGGTGATTTCTGGGCACGTCTGAGTTAAACCAAAATGACTTAAACCAATTACAAACAGAAAGTATTTCATCAACAAAACAATATGAAAAAGAAAAGAAAAAAAAAACACACACACACACAATATGAAAACGAGTTTATGGTGGTCCATGATCATCACGTCATACTTGGTCCCCCAATGAAAATTCTTATAAAAAGGATAAAAATGTAAAAACATGACACTTATATTTTACACGGTAGGGTCTTATATACTTTTTTGTTTTTTTATTGGTCATGAATTATCAAATCATACTTGGTTCAGGAACATAATAAAATTTCCCTTGAACACATTACAGAAAAAGAAAAATTATGTGGCTTTAACCAACGAAGTGAAGGTAACGGCGGAACCAAGCATTATGGTGGAAGCCTCAACAGTGAAAGTATCATACTTGAGAAAAAACTCCACCAGCATTAACCTATTCAACATCACCACCAAATCCTTCGCCGGACATTGTTTATTCTCCGCCGTCGGATTCTCCGTCTCTCTTCCATTAGACCAATAAACATATTTGATCAATTTCTCTCCTTCTTCTCCAACAAATCTATCCCCAACAAATTCCTCAGCTTTATCGAATATTTTTGGATCTTTGGTCGCAAATGGCTGATACCCAAATATGATTTCATCTTTCTGAATCAAGTACGATGAATCGTGGCTATTGATTACGATGTTCTCTTTAGCTTTTCCGTATTGGAATGGCACCGGAGGTTCGATCCTTAATGCCTCGTAGGCTACTGATTTGGTTAGGCTCATTTTATTTAGTGCTGAAATGGAGACTACTCCGCCTTCTGCTTTTACCGTAGACCGGATTTCGGCGGTGAGCTGATCATGCAAGACCTTTCCGGCGGATCCGACCCATTTCATTAATGCTGGAAAGAGAACTTTCATGCCGCCGTATGCATTGAACCCTGCCAAGTTTGGCGCAGCCGGCCGGTCAGAAAAAATTGAACGGTCAAATATCTTTAAATAATATCATTTATTTAATGAAAGTAGAAACTATATCAACGTTATGCACATTAGTCAAATGACATAAAAAATTTATAATGATGACACTGCATTGTGATGAAAAAATTATTTTCCTAATTTTAAATATTAAAAGTCACCCTCAGAAAAAAAGGAAAAAAGAATATATATATATATATATATATATATATATATATATATATATATATATATATATATATATATATATATATATATATTAAAAGTCTCTAAGACACGCAAATATTAAAAGTCTCTCACATTAGTCAAATGACATAAAAATTTATAATGATGACACTGCATTGTGATGAAAAAATTATTTTCCTAATTTTAAATATTAAAACTCACCCTCAGAAAAAAAGAAAAAAAAAAAAAATAAAACATATATATATATATATATATATATATATATATATATATATATATATATATATATATATAAAAGTCTCTAAGACACGCAAATATTAAAAGTCTCTCAAATACTACATCCGTCCTATATTATAAGTCATTTAGGGTGCTTTTACACAGATTAAGAAAGTCATTGAACGTTATAAATTTAAAGGTTAAATGTTAAAAATGCCCATTTGTCGTTAAATAACGAAAAGTTGTTAGATTGATAATAATTAGGAGTAAGAGGAAGAAATGATTAATAAATATCAGATTATTAATATAGAATAACTTATATTGTGAGACAAATCTAAAAAGATATAATGATTTATAATATGAGACAAAGGTAATATGATTTTGAAAGGATTCATAGGAAGTGCTCCCAAGAATACGTTGTATATCATTGATTTCTTATCCACCTCAAAAATCTATGATTTCTTATCCTCGATCCCATTAATCATATTCCTATCGGTCAAGGACGGAGCTATATGGAAGACTTTTAATTATGAGCTAATTTCACCCAGTTGTTATTTTGATACATTAAAAAAGTTATATAATGCAGTTGAATATAGTCATCAATCTTAATACAGCCAAAAATAAATTTCTGGCTCCGTTATTGCTAGCTATCAGTTTCCCTCATCATTTATATTCAATCATCGAACCAAACGTAAAGTTAAGTACTAACATGCCAACAAGGTATTAATCCAGCGGTAAGTACTGTGGTTTTAAATTCGAGTCTCAGTAGGGACAAAAGGTTTACGTGCGTGTGTATCTTTCGTATTCGTAAAAAAATTATAAAATTACTCATTTCATCTTTTATATATTGGATAGTAAACCCTAATTTTGATTTGATCCAACTATATAAGATTTCTACAATTTTGGGCCATTTATTATTCATATACATACATTAAGGATGTGTTTCATTTAATATATAATATCAGTCGTCTAACAAATGTATATAATAATTATATATTGATGTTTTTTCAATATATATAGATATATGCATTGTGTATAAATTTAATTATGTGTCGATGAGTTGTGCACTTTATTGTATGCACACAGTATGTATAATTAATTTTGCAAAAATATATAATAATATAATTTTGGGTGGTAAGTAGCTAGTACCTGCAAGAAACACCAAATTATGGCAAGCTTCATCTCTTTTGATTCCTAGTTTTTCAGCTGCATCCAAAAACGAAGTAGCCGAAGAGTAAAACGCATCATAAAGCTTCTGATAATCCGATTTCACTAAGAAAAAAGGCAACCGAAACGTGTGTAATATCAAATCCTCAACAAAATTGGGCAAGAACTTAAGCCCTAGAGTCATCAAGGGAGCAAGCTGAAGTGCTAACCATTTATCAAAGCTTTTTGGTCCTATATTTTTCTTACTACTAACTGCTATTTTCTCATCATCATCAAAATCGCTAAACAAACGGAAAACAAAATCAAATGAAGCCTCATCACTAAGCCCATTAAAATCTGCTTTCCCTTTTTCAGTTATATCAGCCTCGAGCCCCTCGAAAAGATGGGAAACCGAGCTACGAAAAGTAGGGATAAACTTTGTATGCAGTTTAGCAAGTTGAGACAAAAACAACCCTTTAAGAAGAGAATGAGAATGTTCAGATGTGTCGAGAAACGCACAAGGGCGATATCCACCGAAAAACCTAGTAGAGGGCATATAAGTCCCATCAAGAACATCCGTTTTCTCAACCTTTGAATTGTCGAATAGAATCGGGAAACTGATGGCGTCGAGGAGGACGATGACTTTAGGGTTTGGTGCCATGAATGGACCTGGTGGCATGTTTGTTCTAAGGACAGTGGAGTTGTATTTTTCCATACGGTTTTTGAAGAATTGTACAGGGCCTTCGTTATAGAAATAATCGCGTCGATCTTTGATTGCTGTGAAAAAGGGAACTCCATAGCCACCTGGGATTTCTTGTAATGGAAGTTTATCATCAAACTCATGATTTTCAATGGAAAAAATGGTGGAAATAGAAGACATGATGATAAGTATATATGGAGAAAGTTTTTTCTTTTCTTTTCTTTGAATGAGAAGTAATGCAAGACGTACTGTTAAACCTACTTGATAAATTGCTCTGGTTTGTGCACAATATATATAGACAACATAGGATATACTTTAATTTAAAAGAAAAATTATGAGTACGTAACAAACAACTTTGTAGTAAAAATAATAATAACAATAAACTTGTAATAAAATTCAAGCCTAATTTCTTAATTGTATTCATGTTGACTGGCTCGTGGAAACCCAACTTTCGAAGAAATGTACATGGAGTAATGATACATGTGTACAAGCGTTCAGCCACAACAATTGACACAATATGTATATACACAATTGATTATGATAAATATAAATAATTATCAATGGTGTAAATACATCTTTAATATAACTCATTAATAATGGTGAAAAGTTGTTCATATATCATCATTCATGTACATATGTATGTGTGCAGAAAATATATACTACCCGTCATAAAACGTAAGTCCGTCTGAGGTTTTCCATAGATTATATATCATTAATTTTGATGATCGAAAAAATCTAAAATGATCTTTGTATGTTATTAATTCAAATTAGTGAAATTAGATAGGTAAATAATAAATGAGGGATGAAAGAAGAAAGATGAAATAAATATTTCATTGATTATCTAAATAGACTTATATTATGATACAAAACTAAAATTTTAAATTGATCTATATTTTGGGACGAAGGCAGCAATATATAGTTAGAGAACATGGGATGTATATTTAAAAGGAAAACAACGAGTGACACAATATGTATTAATGTAATTGATTATTATAGGTATACATTATAATCAATGAGTTCTACATCATGATTAATAATATAAATACATGTTATGTATTTATTGTTATAATTGTGTCCATATCACAATTCGTACACATACGCGTAGAGAGATTTTTCTTTTCTTTGAGTCGAGGTGATGATTTTTTTTTTTACGAAACGAAAGAAATTTATTAAAACAACAGAATTACAACTGGACAACCACCGGAAAAACACCGAAGAACCGTCGGACCATCACCAGCCTACTACTGGACAAACCAACGCTAAAGAAATACAAGAAGATTGAGAGAACCCTAATATAACCAAATACTGTATCGTTAACGAGAAACTGATTTGATAAAAAACGAATATGGAAACAATCCGATATATGACGTCCATAACCAAATCACAAGACAACCACGACATAAAGTCAAAGAAATAACTCTGTCACGACACTTTATCTCATGGGCCATATATTATCCATTTAATAAATGTCAGAAGTTGATTAGTATAATCCTAGTCCTCATTTGACTGTAGACGAACTTGATGTATCCCTTCTCCTGCTACTTTAAAAGAAGGAAGGCTATGAACTCCTCACCTCCACGTGGCTGTACCAATTGTGCCAGAAAATTGGTATGAGAATGGAAGTATGGAACCGTTCCTGTAGCTTCATTTCAGGTCGTCCTCAGCCTCTCCGTACACGACCCACCGGCGATTCCGGTTTTGAGCATATGTCAAACACTCAAGTGGTGGAGTTGGTCTAATCGACAGAGGGAAGGCAGCGGATGGACATTTCCATGTGCATGTCCGTATGATCGAAGATGGACCTGGATTATTTTCAATGGATTGGTCAGATTTGGGTGGTGAGTTTACTGTGCCCTCTCAGGCTTGATGATGATGCCCTATGCATCTATGCTGTTTGTTTCTCCATAAAACTACAACTGGGTCTCCAAAATCAACCCACCCCTGCACCGGAAAACCTGTAAATTCCTCAAATCTCCATCCCAAATATGAAAATTTTCTTCCCCTGCAAATCGCGAAAATGAAAGGACGATTTTTGGTGGTTTGATATTGCGGTTGTTTCCCATTTTGAGGGTGAAACGAGTTCAATTTTCAGATCTTCGGGACGGAGAGAAGGCGGCATGGAGATGTTTTTCAAAGAATGAATGGGGTGGTGGTGAGGCATGTCTCACCGGAAAAGAGGCACAAATTCGCTCAAATTCAAAAACCCAGAAAACGACTTGTTAAGCAAATTCTTTCTTGATAATGAAAGCAGAGGCGGAATTGAGGTGTGGCCATGAATGATGCTCAGAGAGATGGAGTGACAGGTTATGCAATTACAATAAAAAGGTGAGGGCAGATTGGGAAGTTTAAGAATGAATGCTGGTACTAGAATAGTCTGTTGAATATACAACATCGTTTGAAGTATAAGAGAAATGAACAGTGGTGGACGCCGGCAAAACAGAGTAGCCAGAAAATGGGGGGTGGTTATGAGATATGCAGAAGAGGGAAAATGAGGTTTGGTACTATCACACTATGATTATACTTTTTCTTATTTTTGTTGTTTAAAATTTGATTAATACTTGAAAATTGGTCAGAAACAAACTTCCAAAGTCCTGTTTTTGTTGGTGATGATGAGCTAACAATGAACATAATGATTATATTTTTTGTTGTTTATAATTTGATTAATACTTGAAATTCGGTTGGAATCAAATTTTGCTTTTTGTTGGTGAAGATGAACTAACAATGAACATAATGATTTCGCTATTTACCTTTTTCGAGATATTGGAAATGTTTTTAGAGAGAAAGAACATGAAAGATGTTGCCATTTCAGAGGTGTAGTCGGATGTAAAGAATACGAATTGTTTGGCATGCTATCAGGAACATTAAACAACATTGTCAGAATTGTAGTAACAATTTTTGTGGTACTAAATCTAGCAATATGAACTCCATTTCCTTCTGCAAATCCTAGACAAATCTTCAACAAAACAAAATTTTGCTTTCAGTTTTCTTGACTTGTCATGTCTGCCTAATGATAATAGCATTAATGAATAGCAAGGCCTATGAAAATGTATAGCATTAGTTAAAATAGCAAGGTCTCTGAAAAGTTCAGGTACATGTATCATTTTTGTTACAATGGTTAAAATCTAATTAGTAACCTTTTTTTTTCAGGGAATTTTGTTCGGAGATGGTGTGCTATTCATGACACTGTTCATAACACGAGCCCACCCGTTCTTTAACTCATAGCCCATGACCTAGTTATTTTATAACCCTAATTCTTATGTAAAAGACTTTCCACCTCCTCCTACAGTGCTACTTCATCGCCGTATGTTCTCTGCAAATCTTTCTTTCTCTACATAAAAATCATGCCTTTATTTTCTTCCTCGTAACACTATGAATCACTTTTTAGGTAAAAAGAGTTGATCATTGTTATTGAATGATACCACATGATCCTTTTTCATTCATGTAAATGTAGGAATCGGCTGATGCCCTTTACGTATTACTGCGATTATTGTGTGTTTTTGTTACTTTGCTATATGGTTTTGACAGTGTTCGTTTCGTCTATTTTCAGGTAGCTGGAGTTTTTTTCTTCGACACATCCAGATTCCCTCATCCCTAGGTAGATTTTTTCCATTTATCGACAATGAATCATATTGAATATATATTTGTGTTTTTCCTTTCTGATAACCCGATTAATATACGGTTAATACATGTATTAATTTCATGTAATTAAGGGAATACGTGTGTTATTTGATGTTATTTTCTTATTGTATATATGGAATTTCCGAAAATCGTGTCTCGGTAGTTGCTCAATCGCATCTATTGTTGTCTTTTATTTTTTCATTACCTCGATCTTGTTTAATTGGATTTTCTGGATTCAGATGTCACTTTTTTTATCCCTCAGAGCTGGTTGGGTTTGGCAACAGTATATCAGGCTATCCAAAGAAGCAAGAAACGTTTGCACGTATTTCAGGATACTGTGAACAAACAGACATTCACTCTCCTCACGTGACTATCTACGAGTCACTACAATACTCAGCATGGCTAAGGTTGCCTCGTGAAGTAGATAAAACCACAAGAAAGGTGAAATCTTGTTCAAATTTCTTCCATTTTTCATACTCAGCATCAAGAATATTATTGCTCAAAAATGCCTTACAGATGTTCATTGAAGAAGTCAAGGAGTTAATTGAGTTGACTCCTATAAGAGACGCGATTGTTGGACTACCTGGGGTTAACGGTCTTTCAACAGAGAGCAACGTAAAAGGCTGACAATTGCAGTTGAGTTAGTGGCTAATCCATCAATCATATTCATGGATGAACCGACTTCAGGGCTAGACGCTCGTGCAGCTTCCATTGTAATGAGAACAGTAAGGAATACAGTGGATACTGGCAGAACAGTTGTATGCACCATGCATCAGCCAAGTATCGATATTTTTGATTCTTTTGATGAGGTTTCTTTTCCCTTTCCTACTTAAGTACACAAAATCATTTTCTCTCACATTTGGAACAAACACTGAACTCTGATCATTTGCAGCTTTTACTCCTCAAAAGAGGAGGGGAGGAAATATATGTTGGACCCGTAGGCCGGCATTCTTCTTAGCTAATCAATTATTTTGAGGTAACTATATATATACAGTTTTGGATCACACTTTAATCTCCTTTCATTATCATCACTTATTGTTATGATACCACATAAAGGTAACAGTAAACTCACACATATTACGGGTAGGATTTGAACCTAAGTCCTCTTGATCCTGTAGCCTCGGTTTTACCACCGTATTAGGCCTCATTGCAGCATAATTGTTTCAGGGGATAAATGGAGCCAGTAAAATTAAGGATGGTTATAATCCTGCTACATGGATTTTGGAGATAACTTCAGCAGCTGAAGAAGCTGCACTGGGAATAGATTTGCAGATTTGTACAAAAACTCAGAACTTCAGAAGTGTTTAAGAGAGAGAGAGAGAGAGAGAGAGAGAGAGAGAGAGAGAGAGAGAGAGAGAGAGAGAGAGGGAGGGAGGGAGGGAGGGAGGGACAGAAGTGTTTAAGAGAGAGAGAGAGAGAGAGAGAGAGGAGGGGAGGGAGGGAGGGAGGGAGAGAGGGAGAGAGAGAGAGAGAGATCATGCTTATGATGGAATTTATTGGATTTTAATCAATTCAATTTGAATTGTGTGTATTAACCTAATCAAAAAAAAAAATTCAGGAGAAACAAAGAATTAATCAAGGAATTGAGAAAACCTGCATCAGAATCTCGAGATATGTATTTCCAAACCGAATTTTCTCTATCATTCTTCACCCAATGCATTACTTGCCTATGGAAACAACATTGGTCATACTGGAGAAATCCGCCATACTCAGTAGTGCGGCTTTATTTCACAACATTCATTGCGTTATTGTTCGGCATGATTTTCTTCAACCTTGGACACAAAGGTATATGCTTCAACATTAAAGTAAAAAATCAATTGCATTTCCCACATAAATTCTCAAATGTTTGTTATATGATTGTGAAAAAACAATTTAGGGGTCGAGAGCAAGATATCTTCAACGCAATGGGTTCGCTGTATGCTGATGTGTTCTTCCTTGGGGTACAAAATGTGACGTCGGTTCAGCCTGTTGTCGCCATTGAACGAACTGTCTTCTATAGGGAAAGAGCTGCAGGGATGTATTCACCATTGCCTTATGCATTTGGACAGGTGACTACTTTCACTAACATTGTTAAAATACATCACATGTGATCTGATTTTGGAAGAAAACGAATTTTGTGTCTTGGAGTTCATACGTTTTTTTCCAGATTCCCTGCATAGTCTTTAGTACCACAAAAAAAGCTAGATCATTCGGATGTATGAATGATGATGATGTATTGATTCTTTTGGGATGCAGGTTGTGATTGAGCTTCCATATTGTCTCGTTCAAACGCTTATCTATGGAGTCATAGTGTATTGAATGATTGGATTCGAGTGGAAACATCTATGGAGTCATAGTGTACTCTGAAACATCGCTTCTGCCCTACAAACGGTATTACATATCGAATGCTTATGTTAAACCATTGAGGACTGGTTATGAGGTTGGTGACTATGAATTCTCATGGACTTTGTATAACACCACAACAGTACAGCCATTGAATGAAACTGTGCCGCCAAACATTCCTTATGATTTCCAGTTCAAACAATTCTCTAAACTGTTTCGCTATGCAGATCGCAAAAAACTCCAATCAGTAAGTCATTATCTTCTCGCTTTTCCCTTTACTTCAACAACCTCTGTTAGAAGGTAATGGCTGATCAAATAAGTACTTTTTATGTGCAGATATTAAGGGATTGATGCTGAAGCTTCTGATGAAAAAAAGGTTGGACAAGATTTGCGTGGAAAGGATTTGATTGCGCAGGACTTCATTGTGGTAGATACCGAGTATGTTAGACTCTACCTTTTATTATGTATATAACTAATGCACCATTTTTATTTACTCTTATGATTTTTCTCTTCCATTAGAAACACTCCTACGATAATGAAGCTGTGGAAGGAAACGATTAGAGAGTATATGGAGACGTTTTATGTGAAGGCCTTCCTGATGCAATAATGTTTGTTGGTATGAACATGAAAGTAACCACCTTTAATGGTTAGCTGTAAATCTCTGTTAATGTATACACTATACAGTTATTTAAGGGTTTATGCCCGTTCCAATAACCTTAGCTTAATAACTAAGCAAACTGTTATTTGTTCCAGGTCATTATACAAAGTTATGTGCTCCTGGTTCTATTTTCTTTAGACTTTTATTCTTTCCTCATTAAGTCATATCCAAAATATGTTACCTAAACCAAGTTTTATATCTTAGATTTTAATGTATAGTTTCAAGCAATATTTATATACCGAGGGCCTCATCAAGGCCTTGCGGTGCAAGGCTCAAATCACACTAGTATATTTATATTAATAAGAAGAGGATTTTGGTGAATTGATGACACATGTATTTTTTCTATTTGTTGTTGTTGTTGTTTTTTTTTTTTTTTTTTTTATTTTTATTTTTAATACTGTTCGGCGTCTACTGTTCTTCGGCCCAACCCAGTCCAGTTTATTTTTTCCGGTTCATAGGCCCTATACAGATTTTTCCCCCTGTTTTTTTTTATAATTTTTTTAGTTAGTTATTTTTTGGGTTTTTCTATTTTGTTTTTATTTCTTGAAATGATTTATTTTTCGTAAAAAAACATATCGTTTACGTAAAGTATTAAATATCCTAATCCTAAAAAGAAAAAAACGATCACAAATATTGTTAAACTGACTATAGTGTATTGTTGATTTAATTTCTATGCAAATTTGAATTGTATATTTTATCATGGTCGTTAAAATTAACCTAGATCTAAAAATACAAAAAAAAGGGGTCGTAGTGTTGAAAGATGTTGATTTTGTGTCGTGAAGTGTTGACAGTGTGTTAGAACTTAATTAAAATTTTAATTAATATTTATTTCATAAACCAACATTTGTTGGATATAGTGTTGGGGTGTATCAAAGCGTGTCGTGTCATGTTTTCGGTAGAATACGTGTTGTTGCAAATAATTGAAGATAGTTTCGTTTTCCGATTCAAATAGGTTTAGGTACAGATTGAAAAAATATTGTTCGGTAGTGTCGAAAATTATCCATACGATGTTGGGAGGTATCGAATATGTATCGGATGTTCATTTCATCAACCGAAACGTGCCGGACAGGCCATCGTAATGTATCAGAGTATATCGTGTCGTGTTGATTGTCGGACACGTATTGTATACATTTTTTCAGTTTACTCGGGTTTATTTTATTACACAAAAACACAAATTTAAAATAAAATTTATATTGCACCACACATTATTACATTATTATATTTATATATAGATATATATAATATTACATTATTATATTACATTACACTTCTTTATTACACAACACACAAAATTAAACTTAGCTTCTTACCCTGTTATCCTAAAAATCTAATATAGCATTAGCACACCGAGTAAAAAAAAAACAAAGCTTTTTGGGTTGTCAACGCTCGCTGCTGGTTTTCAGGGTAACCGTACGGTGGCCGTCGCTTCTGCTTGCCAGTTTGATATGTTTCAGGCCGGAGGATCTGAGATTTGGTGGTTAGATATAGGAATTTCCATGTGTGCGGCTCAGATTGTTTTTGGAAGGTGATTAGGTTGAGGGATCATCGACTATTATGGGTAGTTGTTTGCGGATTGGGTGAGAATTGACAGATTCTTGCAGAGGTACTCCTGCATGTGGGTTATTGTGAAGAAAAATGGGGTTGTAAGTACATGTTTAATTGTTTTATATTCACTGATTTTGTTTTACGATTTATTTCCGGTTTTTTTGGATTATTTCACCATTAAAAAAAATCACTTTATATATAACTGTCCATGGTTGCAGTTGTCTCATTCTACACTGATCTTGCGTTGGGCTGTATAATTTCAAGGTATCAGCTTGCTGGGTGCTTCATATCAAAAGAGTTTTTACTTGGTATGTTTGGGAGTTTTAAATTCGAGTTTAGCAAGTCAATTTCAATATGTGGTTGTGTTTGTGTTTGTTGCTTGGTGTTCTATGTAGTAATCTAAGGTGATGTAAGTAATTGTGTTATTCGACCTCAAACATGCTTTATGTTTGTTTGTTTGTTTTAGGGGTTGATGATTTAGTCTCTTGGTTTGGTTTTTGGTGTTGCCTTTGCCAAACCAGTTTTAGTTGTGATTGAGGTTTGTGATTGGAGAGGATTTTGCTCTTTTCAACCCTATGTATGTATTAGCTTTGGTCAGATATTCAATGCCATTTATCAATTTCTGTTTAGGCACTTAGTTAGGTTTCCTGCACTGCCTGTTTGTTTGCTTGGTCAACTGCCATATTCAGAGATGTTTCTTTTGGAAATACATATGTACAGAGATAGTTGTTGGTTTGTAGAAATATTTATTGAAAGATGCTTGTTGGTGTTTATAGATATGTTGAGTTCATTGTGAAGTTAAAATGGTTCCTGGATCTTTGGGGTAAGAAAATTGATGGCGGTGTGACTTAGGATAGGTGTTCTTTTTAGTCAAGAGAAAGGAAACCAATTTTTTAAATTTTTAAAAAAGAACAATTATTAGCTCAAGGATCCTAACTCAAGTCAGTGAGTATATTCACAGATTGAAAATGCATGTAGATCTTGTCCTTCATATCATAAAAGCAAACCATCTCCAGAAAAACAACCTCATTACTTCATATCGTCTGATTAAAGCATGCCCAGAAAAAATAACCTAATTAACAACTAAATGATACTTGAACAGATAGGGGGGAATTAGGGAATTAAAGTAGCTACAAATGTTTGCATCTTCATTTTGTGTTTCAGTTTACTAGAGTTGTTTGTGTAATGTTCTTTGTGCTTTTCATCTTTGAGGGTTTCTTGGGGTGTTGTTGTTCTTGCTGTTTTCTTTAATTCTTCTTGTTTTCCCAGTTGCTCTGTTAGGATCTGCCTACCTTTGGTCTTGTTTATTCCTCTCTTTTTTTAGGTTCCTTTCTTTTCCCTTGCTCAATGGTGCCATGTACTGCATGTTCTTCCTATGTTCTAATGGAAATTGTTTGTTTTCCTTACCATCATTGCTCCAGACAAGTTACTGTTGCTGGGGTTGTTGGCATGTCTGCTCTAGAATTTTTTTGTGCTCCAGGCTCTCAGGTGTGCTCTCTTTAGCTTATCAGCTGTCTTTTTCTTCTTGTTGTAGTTAAGTTTCGCGTTCTTAGTCTTCCGTTGGTGTTCTTGCAATTTAATAGTGGTTTGTGTTTGTTTAAAGCACCTGCTTGTTTGTGTCTGTTATATTATAGCCAGCTTGTGTTTCAGACTCTTCCGTCAAAATGCGGACTAAGAATAAGGCCAGGCCAAGGCCTAACGTTGTCTTAGACTGTTCCGCTATGTATACTGACCAACTTGATCTGGTGTTCATTTACCTAATGAGCCTGATGGCCCCAATTTAGTTCCGGAGATCCATGTATCAATCGATCTGCCGGGATCCTTGGGTCCTACCTTAGAAAGTTCAGAGGTGTCCTCTAATAGTTGTGTGGGTTTAGGGGTTACTGGGGAGGCTCGCGTTAACTTTTCCAGTTATGATCCATATGTTTGTGCATGAAAATCAGCGGCGAAAAATATAGGCAGGCGGCAATTGTCCGCTTTAGACAAAAAAAAATTACGGTCGATGTTAAATATGCGGACCAATAAGGGTTCTGATGTAGCGATTACTAAAAATGTTGGTTTGGTTCTAGCTAAAAAACACCAAAACCGTTAACAGGTAGGTCTCTTTTAGGCTGTATACCTGACCAATCGCTGATTTTATCCAGCCAAGCTGATTGTGTTTATTGTTGTGCTAAGAAAATGGCTTATGAATCCGATAATTTCTGCTGCCAAAAGGGAGAGGTCGTTTTAGCTGCAAATAAGCTACCTACTGTTCTAGCAGACTTGTTGACCTCTGAAAACAAAGAAACCCAGAAGTTTCAGAATTGTATCCGAACTTATAATAATCATTTTGCATTCACCTCTTTAGGTGTGCGCTCTGATAAGGATCTGTCGAAAAAAAATAAAGGTGTCTATACGTTTAGGGTGCAAGGACAGATGTATCACTTTATACATGGTCTGACTGCAAGTGATAACAACTTAAAAAAATCTACAGTTTTACTTTCACGACACCGAATACGAGATTCCCCGTAGGCTAGAGAGTTGTCCGCGCTTAGCAGCAAACATTGTTGGACAGCTTATGCTTGTCCTGGAAAAAAACCCGTACTCGAAGTTTTTCCGAGGCTTGAAAGAGCTTGATAACCTGGCTGAAAGAGAAATCCTCTTATTTTGTAACCCAACGATAGATCGTAGGGGTATACAAGAAACCCACAAGCTCTCGTGTAGCGCCATAGTTGATGGTTTCGACGATGTTGGCGCACCTACAGAAAGAAATATTCAGGTGTATTGTCATGATGACCAACCACGTACAATTCGATATTACTATAGTTGTTATGACCCCTTGCAATATCCATTGATGTTTCCCTTTGGAGATATTGGGTGACATCAATGTATTCGCAAAAGGGGTGGTAATGCAAATAAACGAAAACGCAAAAGAGGCATTCATATGCTTGAGGGACTTAATCCATCTAAGGAGTTAAATGCTGATGAACTTTTAGAACATGAAGAAGAAGGTATGTGTAGGCTAGACTTCTTTGTATTGTCTCAGAATTTTTCTCAGCTCTAAATCGTAATTTTTCCCTTTTTCCCTCCTCCGCATGCGCTTGTTGGGCTTTCGATACTGAGATTCATCCAACATTTCGATTCGGGAATACTATTCGTACAAATTCCAAATTAGAGATAAGGATGAATCCAATATATTGCACTTCGGTGGACTGTTTCAACAGTATTCTGTTGACATGTTTGTCAAAATGGAAACACAAAGATTAGATTGGTTTAGTTCCCAGCAAGATAATATAAGGAGTGATTATTTACAAGGCCTTGCTGATGCAGTGGCCTCAGGTGAAAGCGATTGTGCACAAGTATGTCATAAGATCATATTACCTGCATCTTTTATAGGTGGCCCTAGACATATAAAACGAAAATATTTAGATGCAATGACATTGGTTAAAAAATACGGAAACCAGATTTATTTATAACCATTACGTGTAATCCAAATTGGCCTGAGATTAAACAATATCTACGCAAGGGTGAAAAGGCCCAAGATAGACCAGATTTATCGGTCAGGGCCTTCCATGGGAAACTTGAGGAGCTTAAAATGGACCTATTCAAAAAAAATATCTTTGGTGCGGTTGCTGCATACACATACGTTATAGAGTTCCAAAAAAGGGGTTTGCCACACGCACACTTCCTGTTAATATTAAAACCCCAATTTAAGCTTTTCAGACCCAAGGAGTTTGATAAAATTGTTTCTGCTGAGTTACCCAATAAGTCATCGAACCCTCATTTGTATTACTTAGTCATGAAACACATGTTACACGGGCCATGCGGTAAAGCTAATCCATACAATGTCTGTATGAAACGAACGGGAAAATGTTGGAGTTCATATCCCAAACCTTTCTCAGCTAAAACTATTAACACATCTAATTCGTACCCTACATACAGGCGTAGAGACGATGGCCAGAAGGTTAAAGTAAGGAATGTTTGGTTAGATAATAAATGGGTGGTACCTTATAGTCCTTATTTGCTTGCAAAATATGATTGTCACATAAATGTTGAAATTTGCTCGACAATTAATGCAATTAAATATATATACAAGTATGTTTGTAAAGGAAACGACAAAGTTATGTATCATGTTAGTGATAGTAATGATAAAGACATTGTAGATGAGATTAAAGACTATGTGTCGGCTAGATGGATAGCTCCTCCAGAAGTTTTATGGCGAATATTTAGATTTACGATGGGCGAGTTAAAGCCTCATGTTATTCATCTACAGGTTCATTTACCCAATCATCAACCGATTACATTTAACAAAAAAACAAAACCTTTCTGATGTTTTGCAAAACAATTTCACAAAAAAAACTATGCTAACGGAATTTTTCTACATGAATAGACATATGATACTCATGCACATACTTTAGCATGCACTTATGTAGACTTTCCTGACCATTTCGTTTGGTTGAATGATAAAAAATGTTGGAAGTTAAGACAACAAGGTAATTCTATCGGCAGAATTGTTATTGCACAACCTAGCGAAGGCGAACGTTATTTTTTAAGACTTTTACTGTCCAAAGTTACGTGTCAGAAATCTTTTCAAGATTTGAAAACACACAACAATGAGGTGTTTGACACATTTCGTGAATCAACATTAAGTCGTGGTTTCTTAGAATTAGATGATAGTCAAGAAAAATGCATGGAAGAAGAATGTAGCTTTTCAATGCCATATGAACTGAGGCGTCTTTTTGCTACTCTTTTAGTTTATTCATGCCCAAACAACCCCAAAAAAAATTGGACTACGTTTGAACATGCCATGTCTGAAGATTTTATTAAGGCTGGTCACCTGTCTGTTTTAGCGGTAAGAAATGAGGTTTTGCAACAAATAAATTGTTTTTTACGCTCTATGGGTAAAGATATAGATATGTATGGTATTGTACCTAAATTATGTTCTTTCGATAATAGCGCAGAGTTGACTAGAGAATTAAAAGCTAAGAAAGGTATATTTTAGTGAATATGATATTCAATCTATTAACATGTTAAATCAGAAACAAAAAGAAGCATACAGAGCAATAATGGATGCTATTACAGTGGGGAAAAAATGTTCATTCTTTATAGATGGTCCAGGGGGTACTGGTAAAACATTTTTATACAAAGCTTTATTGGCTAACATTACGTCTAAGGGTGACATTGCGTTGGCTAATGCTACTTCTGGAATAGCTGCTGCATTGTTACCTGGAGGCCGAACAACACATTCTAGGTTTAAGATTCCCATAGATCTAACTGAAATTAGTACATGTAAAGTAAATAAGCAATCTTCGCTTGCTTTTTTAATAAAAAATTGCAAATTAATTATCTGGGATGAGGCACCGATGTGTAAGCGTAAGGCTATTGAATCATTGGATGCTATGCTACAAGATATTCTGGATTCAAAAGATTTATTTGGAGGTAAAGTTGTTGTTCTCGGTGGTGATTTCAGACAAACACTACCCATAGTTTCACGAGGAACGAAAAACTAAACTATTGATGCAACATTAATAAGTTCTCCATTGTGGCCTAAGCTATAGAAAATACAGCTGACTGAAAACATTAGAGCTCGGTTGGATCCATCTTTTACAACTTTCTTATTAAATATAAGAAATGGTTTTTCCCATACATCTGATTCTAACGATGTGCGGTTACCAAGTTCGATAATAATACCTCATAACAATATTGAAGATGGCTTGGAAAAATTAATAGCTTTTGTTTACCCTGATGTTCAGTCTAATGGCCCAACAAATGTTCAAAACATTAATGCAGCGATCCTAACAACCAAAAATCAGTTTGTTGATGAAATAAATGAAATTATGATTAGTAAATTTCCTGGATCATCACATGAATATCTAAGTTTTGATGAGGCAGTTAACGAATCGGATCAGGGTCAATATGAGGATCTGTTGAACGCTCTGTCGCCAAGTGGTTTACCACCACATAGACTTCATTTGAAAATTGATGCACCATTATATTACTTAGAAATCTCGATCCGAGCGAAGGCCTTTGTAATGGTACCAGATTGATATGTAAAGGTTTGAAAAAAAGAGTCATACATGCTGAAATTCAAAATGGTGATTTTGCTGGGAAACAAGTGTTTATTCATAGGATACCTTTACAGCCTACTAATATAGAGTATTATCCTGTCCCTTATAGACGAATCCAGTTTCCTGTTAGGCTTTGTTTTGCTATGACAATTAACAAAGCACAAGGACAAACACTTGATTTAGTCGGTATATATTTAAAAGAACGGGTATTCTCTCATGGTCAATTATATGTTGCTTTATCACGAGCAAAACAGCAGCCTCTGTTAGAGTTTTAATTAACCCGTCTTTTTTTGATAAACACAGTACAAAAAATACTAAAAATGTTGTGTTCAAAGAAATACTAGACAACAAATATTTATATTTTAAGTATTGTTGCAATAATTTTATTACTGTCTATACATTTATTCTTTGTTGTTCGGGTTCATACTGAAGTCTGAAAGTTTTTTATATGTAATATTGATACTTCATGACCAACAAAAAAAATTGTATCAATTGTTGCTATGCTTTTATACGTAAAGGCACGACAAAACATGTATTCTGCTTTGGAGGTTAGCACAATGAAGAATACAAATAAGAACATGTGGACCGTGTTGCTTCAAGTTATTGAGAGACGTCCGATTGAAAAAAGCAAATCTACTGCTAATCCAACAACATATCGAAACTATTGGCTCATTGACATGATGGTATGCTATCTATATTTCATGTTCATTCCATATATTAATTTGTTAGCGGGGTGTATAAGATGGTAGTTACTTTTTTCCTCACTTACAAACAGGGAACCAAAGTCCCAGCAATTGTGTTTGGTGATGATGTAGCTTTCTTTGAGCGGAGTTTGCTTCCGTACAAACATTACTATATATCCAATGCCAGCATTCGTCCTACCAAAAAAGAGTATCTGATTGGAGATTATCTGTATACGTGGTACCTAAGCAGTTCGACTCCCGTTCAACCCCTACTGGATGATGTGCCGATAACTTTACCATGTCATTTTAACTACACACCATTTGCTAAATTTAGTAGGTATGCTGATCGAGAAGATGACATTAGTAAGTAATTGATTGTTTATTTATTCAGCCATTCCTACTTTTTCAAGTTGGGCAGATGCCATAATCGGGTGTTTTTTTGTCTGATATAAAGCTGTTAAAGGTTTGTTGGTTAAGAGATTTCACATCAGATATGTCAAACAGGGTCTTTGGTCAAGAGATTATGTACTTATCAATGATGAGTAAGGAATTTTTCTATATTTTTTAATAGTTGTTAAGTTCTGCATTCTTATGTCCACATTATACCACAAAGCAATGTGTATAGCATGGATGTGATAGGGACATAGCAATCCTTCCATTCCAGCTTTAAGACCATCCCATCACTCTTCATGATAGATACTGTAATAGCTTTGATGATACATGTGATTGTTTATTCAATGCTTGTTAGTTGTTAGAGTGCTGCTCATAATACTTTGCTGAATTTATAATAGAAAGCAACCAGTCATCTTGATAACATGGAAATACGGACCGGAGCCTGTGAGCGTTGAGCTTGATCACGACATGCACAATCCTCCACTTCTAATTGCAGAACGCCTGAAGATCACAACCTTTAATGGTAACACTTTATGATTCAATTGTGTGATGAATCTGTATTTACAACGCAGTATTTAATGAACATATAAAATGACGTGTAAATACAACATAGTACGCTTTGCTGTAGCACTGCCAGCACAATGATTCAACCAATGTGTAGTTTGCTGTACTAAAATCAGTTTACACTATGGTACTTAGCATGGTAAATACAACACCACGTGAACATTACACACCATATAATATTGCTGACATGCTCTTTTAAGTAAATGTCTATGAAAATATTGCTAGGTTTCTCATAACATGCATTCGGTGTTTTTTAGGGATTTCTTTATCCACCAAACAGTCTACAAGTTTCCTTCTTGATCCTCCGGTATCAGAGGCTGCTCCATTGAAACAATGGTATGGTTGTTGTAAATATTGCATAACTAACAAAACTTTTAATAGGTTTTTTTATTCTTCTATTATAGGGCAGCTTGCATGACATATAATTACTCCTGAATAATATTGTTAGGTACAAAGACAATGTTGATGAAATTCTTGGATTGATCAATGAGAGAAAATACAAGGATCCTACAATGTTCTTGGAAACACCACAGCATGCAGTCCTCATACCTATTAATTTAGCTTTCACGTCCATTGATACGGTAAATTTGGTTGTCTTGGAAATTCTGTGCATCTTTTATTGGTTTTATTGTTGCAGCTGTTTAAATAAATCATTGGACTTCATTGCAGATTAAGACTTGCTGGGTGGAGGGGAAGATCTCCCTTATTCCAGGCCAAAAAAGTTTCTGGTTTCTTTCTTGTTCCGGTTGTAACAGGTCTTTAAATGCAGAACACGGTTCGGAAGAATGGTGCATTTCCTGTGAAGAAAATATGGTTGTTAAGTATAGGTAAGTCGACAAAAAAAAATTAAAGCATTAATTTTACACATTATTAGGATTCGGTTATATGTAAAACTGCTCTGTTTTATTGTTAAACAGGTGCCACTTTGATGTGCGGCTACGTGATGAATCAGGTGCACTTCCAGCTGATCTATACACATCTGATGCTGAAGTCTTGCTTGGCTGTAGTGTTGTGGAGCTCGAGGAAAAGAACTTGCCGGTCAGTTAATTGAAGCGTTTAATTTATTCCCTTGCACGTTCACTAATATATAAAAGTTGTTTGCTAATATGTAATATCATAACACATTCAATTATGGTGCTATGTGATTTGCTAAGAAATACAACTGCCATTTTATATATACAATCATTTTATGCATCATGACACTTTTACACAGACAAATACACGACTAACAAGATTATTCATGTTTATATTAATGTTACAGTTTCCATTCCTTGAAGCAAAGATAAAAGCTGATGTTGAAGATAAGCATGTGGTGTGATTTATCAAAGTTTATGACAGACTTGCCAGGGGTGTTAATATAAGGACATTTCCATTTGTGAAGCTTTATGCATTTGAGGATTTGTACCCTTCAAAGAAGGCTGTTGCAGTTGAAACCAATGCTAGCCCTTCAACAATTATTGTTGGTACTGTACAGCCTGATGAGCCATTAGAAAAAGAACCGACTATGCAAGACAATTTCTTCACACCGAGTACCAAAAGAGTTCTAGATGAAGTTTCACAAGAAACAATGATGATATCTGAACAACATCAGCTAACAGGTTCAAAGAGAAACTTGTTCTTAGAAAATGCAGCCAACACACTGTGATGGATTTTTGTAAACGAAACAAAAAGACAAGTAATAAAAATCCGGTTAGTCGCTCCAAGTGCAAAGCTTGTAGTAAAGCGGTTATGCCGGGTCGATCCCACGAGGAACGTGAGGTTTAATGCGTTTTTAAGTTTAGGCTAAGAGTATCACGTAACTAATGATTTCAAGTTTATCAAATAATGGGGGAAAAGGCGGGCGAACAAAGATCCACAATTCAAGATAATCGCACAGGCTCCTAATTTCCTACGCATGCAAATCAACCAAGGTCAAAATTAACCTATACTAAACGCAAATTACTAATATCTTAGATAATTTGTTTATCAACTTTTATCAAAGATTGATTCTTCAAGCATGATAGGCATAAATTCTTTCGAACCTATTATTTAGATTAACAATTCGATAACTTTCGTTTCTCGACAAATTAATTAATCTGATTATTATTGCGGTGATCTAGGTATCATTCAACTATCGTTAAACGAATATCACAAGCTTTATCTATCGATGTCAAGCACGAAATAAACGCAATATAAATCTAACCTTTGTCGAAATAAACCGGAAAAAATAAGAAAACCGTAACGCCTCTTGAATTGCTTCACCCGTTCGTTCCCAACCCAAGAGTTTAGCTACTCATATTAACTTTGAAATCAAAAGATCTGTTTTGATTGTATTCGAAAACCAAAAGAAAAGACAAGCTCTTTGCTTTTTATTTATGAAAATCGACTATAGGTTGTGTGATGATCCTTTTAGGGTTTGATACAAGTCGCTATATATAGATGAACTAAGACGGCTAGGTCAAAACTAAGTCGGTTGTGCTTGATCGGCGGTCGGACGCCCGTCCCATTCTTCCGAACGCTAAATCGCTCTATAATGAACTTCGAATCGGTGAAGCTTTCAAACGTTCGTCCGCCCTAACGTCCAAACTGCGTCCAAACTTGCTGAATGTCAAATCTACTCCTGGACGCTCGTTCAATGCTTTAAACGCTCGTCCACTGGACGCCAGTCTAGACGCCAGTTCAGCTGTGATAGAATTTGGGTTTCTCCAACCTTATCTTCAATCTTTCCATCTTTATCTCTTCGTCATCAATTAGCTCGAACTTTATCAACTTTTGATCATCTTTTAGCCTCCAACATGTATCTACATCACATCAAACACCGCAGCGTAACACAATTCTAATAATCATAAAAATCATAATTAAAACATACAAATCCATCAACTTTGCGATTAACTCCTTAGCAACGCCATTTGCCCAATATTCCATTTAAACACGTGATTTCCATGCGATTAATACGAATGTCGGGAAAACCTTATCAAATATAACGTTATAAAGCACGTAAATTCACCCTTTACAACTCCCCACACTTAGCTTTTGCTCGCTTGAGCAAAACAAGACAAGATAAAGGCTCGGAAAGAATATAGACATCTCAACACATATACCACATAGTCAATAAATTAGATGTTCACCCACGTGAGTGTGTGCACACCATAACAAACTTCCACTAAATCCAAACTTGAGGAACTCAAAGCAAAACTAGCTAATACCCCCTCGTAGAATAGCAATAAATGACACTCATAAGATGCACCCTACAAACGTGACATATCCCGGAAAATATGATCGAATGAATCTAGGGCCTTTCCGAAATACTCGAGAGGATAATCCCTACATCATATCTATCGGTTTCTCTTGGGGATAAGATAGACGATAACTAAGCCTTATATCCATTCCATACCAATTCTCTAGTTGATTTAACTATTTCACTCTAAACACACATTAGAAGAAGCTATTGCCCTCATAGTAGAATAGGACATTTCGAGATAATACCCTACCTTACTCCAATCATAAGGCCTCTTTTCCTAACTGTCGTGAGCTTTTAGTCATCATAGTGGAATAGGACTTACGTGGTAAACCCTACCGCACTCAAATCATCGACTAGCTTCCGACACACCCATTTAACTTATTAATTCAACTTTTTCACTTTGACAATAGCTACGTGTTACTTATCACATTCAAACGTCTAGATATTCACAGTATCTCATACTTCGGAACTAAATACAAACTATCATAATTCGCACGATATATACGTAGCACTAAGCACATGACTTATAAGAAAATCAAAAACTACTAATCCAAAACGGGGTATAACTTTATAACGTAGCTCATCATTCACTATGGCTCGTGAAAAATAAATTTTGGTGAAACAACTAATTCACTAAAAATATGGTATACAGCATCCAATGACTATAACAAATCGAACAAAACGTGTATTGCCTACTCGGGACAAAACAAAATTTTGAAAATTTAGCTCATTTTAGCATAGAAATAATATCATGTAAGCAAATGTATAGATACATACCGACTAAGCCCCTCCCCCACACTTAAAAGTTCAACATGCCCTCATGTTGTGCAGAACTAAAAATAAAAGAACACTTAGCGGATTGCAGCCAGTACACGAATCAGGCAGGACGGAGCCTAGGTAGTAACACAATGTAGCCCGGACAAACTGCTAAGATAGACTCACTGAACTTGGAAAAACATGGAAACATCTCGGGAGAACGGGTACAATAACGGAATAATGTGAAAAGAATGAATGCAAGAGATAGAACAACAAGTGTCAATCCAAAAATGATCATAATACCAATGAAATCGCAATCCAAGGACGTGGTGCTAGACAGCTTACATTATTTACTAAAACACACCCTACGATAGTCAACAGTAGCGAGAAAAATAGAAAGTGCAAAAATCATAGAAGCATCCAAAAGGAAAGTAGAAATAGTCATCGTACAACCAAATCGAAGTCGGAGAAAAGAAAGAAATACATCAAACAGAGAATGCATAAAAATCCCAACATCACTCAGGCGGAAGCGGAGCATCAACCGGAGAAGGATCCGTGGAAGGGACACCAGCTGTAGATGCTGTCTGTGTAGGCTCAGGCGGCGTAGTAGATGCAGTAGCAGGGTCTACTGGAGGCTCATCCTCCTCATCATCAGACGACTCGGGCTTCTCCTCCATCTTGACCACCTCAGCTATCACCCGCTCTATCTGCTCGGAGTAGACATAATCCATATTACTGGCACTGAATACCCGCCGATCTCTCGGTTGCCGTCCATCAACGATACACTCTAAAACCGACAAAATATTATCTTGGCCATCCCGGATGTCACTCAACATCGCCCTCAAACTATGAGCCATACTGTGCCGAGTAATCTCGGAAGAAGATAATCCGAAAAGAACGGAGGCTTGAGGTGGTGCCGGCGTGGAACCAGGCTCGATGAACGGAACGGCCTCGGACTCACCCGTGAGACGGAGCTTTCTCTCTCGAATACCTCTCGGGTTCTTAGGCTTGTGATCCCGCTATACTCCGGCACTCCGGCATCGCCGCATATCTCGATGAATCAAATGGGGTACAATCAAATCTGCGCTTGTAATTCTTTTGATCGAACACCAACTCATCATAAATTGCTCGCCAACATCCACATTTAACTTGAAAACCAAAGCATACATCATCCCAAGGTCGCTTTATGTGAAAGTGTGTCAAATTATTCTTCGGCAGTAAACGACTCTGGATGAAACGGTAGTAAACTCTCCAATCTTCAGACCACGCCGTAGTAACAATCTCCTTGCGATCGCCGCCTGGCCTAAGTGTCCATGCAACATCGGGGCAAACCGTCAACCTCAACTCCTCCAACGGGTCTTGTCCCGCATCCTGCCTCTGCTTAATCTCGTCTTTATAATCCAATCCCTCGAAAGCCGCCAAACCATATTTTGCATTAATGACTTGGGGCGTAAACGGAACCTTGACACCCCTCACCATCACCACACCCGTATCCAAGTTGGTTTCTGAAAAGTTGGCATAAAATTCTCTAACCAAAGAATCATTAACCGGAGTCGTCGGGATTTTCATCAAAGCGTCCCATTGCTTATCCTTCAACAGTTGCACAAAAGAGGGATCCACATTTGTCTCCAACACTCGCCTTTTCGATCAACATATTTCTTGCAAAGTAGTGTTTTGTGTAGACCTCGTGTGCTTTTGGATTGACAAATCTACGAGGCAAGGGTGGTATAGCACTTTTCCGGCCTCACTCTCTTTCTAGGATTTTCCGCCTAGGTTCGAGTCTCTTCGTGCACGGGCGTTTCCTCCGTCGCCTCGGCTCTAGAAGGTGCTTCCCCGATGGACCCTAGGCCTCCGTGACTAAAGGAGTATCATCGTCCGCCTCGAGTCCGAGGTGGATTCATCTCTTAAGGTTGTCCTAGTTTGGGTGGCTCGAGGGTTGCTCCCGAATACTCACACCTCGGTTAGGGTCTAAATTAGAAGGGTCATCATCCAAACGCTTACGCTTGCCCGATTCGACAACCTTCTCTTTACCAGGCCTCTCGCTTAATGATCGCTTTCTTCACCATATTCACCTAAATGTCTAAACCAAACGATTCACGCAAACAAGGGTTACCCGTTTATCATCCAAAGCGGGATTTCAAACCAACCGAACCACAATCATCACCCAACAACCCATTCATCATCCATCACACACCATACCACCATAATGGATCAAAAGGAAACAAAAAAAAAACAGAAAAAGAGACGAGTTAAGATGGTATTCAAGTGAGCGAGCCGACCCAAAGATCGAACTTGCCAAAAACGTGAATTAAACCCAGAAAAGTTGTTAGGAACTTACCAAGTAGGATGAGTAGATGTTGATTGAGGTGAAAATCGGTCCAAACAACGCAAAAATATCGTCCAAAATCGAAATTTTTCTCTCAAGAGTCGGATCGCAATGGGTCCGATTCGCCAATAATATCGTCGCGTTGGAGGATTCGGTGGTGAGAATCAAAGAGAGGGGTGAAAAGCGCCAGAGCACTTTGAATCGCTCGATTTGGTCAAGAATTCTTGAATTTAGGGCAAAAGGAGGAGAGCAACCGCTTTTGCTTTTGAAAATTACGAAAAGTGAAAGTTCATTCGAAGGAGGGTATATATAGAGCAGTATGGACGCTCGTCCAACTCTCGGCCGGACGGGCGCCCACCGGGAAATTAGATGAACTGGGCGGGCGTCCGCTTTAGTAGACGCTTCGTCTGAGAGATTTGAATCACATACTGATTGGAGGGAGATTAACGGACGAACGTCCGTGCCCATGAACGTTCGTCTTAAAATTAGTCATCTTTGGGCGGCGTTCATACTTATGGACGGGCGTCGAGTGAGGCTTAAATGCGAAAATCATACAATTCCATACAACTTAAATTCAAAAGTGCATCTTCTTATTAACCTAATTAAGATTTTAAAAATACAACCGCAAATTAACAAAGTACCATCAAAACAAAAATAGATAAGTAACGGTGGGTTGCCTCCCACCCAGCGCGCTTTCATTTTACGTCGGGGCTCGACGGAGGTAAAACTAACTAAGAGGTCAGCGTGTCACAGTAGATCTCGTCCCCACCCACTACTGCGAATGAGACGTCGAAGCATGTCGATAGCCGGAGGAAAATCGAACTCATCCTGCAAACACCAATCCTCACCAAACTACCTCAAGACTCTACGAAATGCTCACCACAGCACACGAAGTGCCAAATCCGTCAAAGATAGAATCATTAAGTATCTTGTACGGACGTCTTATTGCCTCCTCGCAACTCCTCGATCGTGAAATCGCCGCCTCCCGAACAAGGTGGAACAATGATAACGTATGTGATGGTCTTAACTCGAGTACTAATATCAAAATCTACATGAAGAATTATAGTGCCTCCTGGTCCATCATCTCATCGTGATCGTGGATCCGACTAATGAGTGGAAACTCCTCGTGGCGAACTCCGTGAAGATCCATAACTAGAAAGCAAAAGCGATGATATAGACACATAAAAGCTTAGTAAAACTAACTAAAATAACATACGAAAGCAAAAGAACTAAGAAAAACTAAAACGAGATTTGATATCTGGATGCCTCCTAGTGGCGCTTTTGGTTTATGTCGTTAGCTCGACATTCAATTCAGTCTAACCCGGTCGGGCCACTTTGGCTTCCTCGCCGTCATCTCAAAGAATGACATTCTTAACAAAATTAGGTCTACAAAAACAAAGAAGCAGGACTCTGGATTCGTCCCAACCATTTTTCCTGTGCCTCGCTGATCTTCTCTGTCTGACCGAGATCTCTTCCGTACTTTATGCTTCTTCAAATCCATTTCCTTCCAAAGATTTGTTCCATGTCCCACTTCCGGCAAAAGCTTCACCGGTGATTCAAGATTATCATCGAGAGAATAGGTGCTGGGAGAACTCATCGCGATCATCGACTCACGAGCGATACAACTTAACAAATCAATGAATTTAACTACCTCGGGTGATTCCTTCCGGTTGGCCAATGTAGTGTTTGCATCGTTGACCATTGACCTTGAAAGGTCGATCACCAATCCCTTAAGTTCCAAAACGCCGCTAGAAAGACAGACAGGACCTCAAATGGACCGGACCAACGCGTCCCGAGCTTTCCCGGGAAAAGATGCGACTGGAATTGTATAACAATACCAAATTCGCCGCGCATGAAACTCCCTTTTCTTTATCTTTTATCATTAAGTAATTTCATCCTTTCCTTGCGATCCGTGAATTCTCATAAGCTTGGGCCGAACTCGTCTAATTCATGTATCTCTGCTGGAGCCTACGTTCTCCATGCAAGCTTGGGAGTCGAAGTTTAGGAACTTAATTGCCCAATAAGCTCTATGCTCTAACTCCACCGGCAAATGACAGGGCTTTCCATAAACCATTTGGTATGGTGATGTACCCATGGGGTTTTTGTAAGCGGTCCGGTAAGCCCACAAGACATCATCCGGTTCTGGACTCCAATCTTTACGATGCGAGTTGATTGTTTTCTCGAGGATTTTCTTGATGCTCGATTACTACGCTCAACTTGCCCACTCGTCATAGGGGTGATATGGTGTGCCACTTTTATGCTTAACACCATACTTAGCTAGCGAGGTCGCCCAGGGGTTTATTAATGAAGTGTGAACCTTCATCGCTGATCAGGGCTCTAGGGCAGCCAAACCTCGTAAAAATGTTTTTCTTCAGAAATTTCATGACTGTTTTGTGATCATTCAGTGGAGTTGCGACAGCCTCTACCCATTTAGAGACATAGTCTACACAGACCAGAATGTATTTATTTCCGCATGAAGATGGAAATGGTCCCATAAAGTCTATGCCCCACACGTCAAACACTTCGCATTCCAATATGGGTTGAAGTGGCATATCATATCGCCTGGTCAAAGTACCGGTTCTCGGCATCTATCACCTTGCGAAAGGCTTCCGTATCTTTAAAAATCCTGGGCCAGTAGAAACCGCATTGAAAAATTTTGGCAACGGTCTTCCATGCATTAAAATGACCGCCAGTGGGGCCACTATGACATTGCTCAATAATATCCCGTTGCTCACATTCAGGTACACACCGGCGGAGTAACCCATCCTTGCAGATCTTGAATAGATATGGTTCTTCCCAGACGTAGTACTTCAAATCAGAGAAGAACTTCTTCCTCTCCTGATAGGAAAATTCGGGATTCAAATAGCTAGAATGAAGGTAATTGACAATCGAAGCATACCAAGGGGGGTCGGGGTTATGGACATCCATATTCATGACGCTCTCGAAGGGATAATAAAGATCAATGTCCAAAGGATCTTCCTCGACCACTCGTAGTACTCTCGAAATATGGTCCGCTACGGTGTTCTCACTACCCTTTATGTCCTTGATGTGAACATCGAATTCTTGTAGTGTAAGAATCCACCTCGGCAGATCTTGGTTTAGCATCCTTCTTGTTCATTAAGTAACGCAATCTTTGCATGATCACCCATACAATTACCTTGGCACCAAGCAAATAGGCTGCGGAACTTATCCATGGAAAACACAACCGCTAACGATTCCTTTTCCGTAGTGGTGTAATTTGCTTGGGCCGGATTCAAGGTGTGACTCGCGTCACGAGATAGGTTGGAATTTACCATTAACCTCTCTGTCCCTAATACAAAGACTCCACAGCGTAATTGGAGGCATCACACATCGATTCGAATGGTATGTTCCAATCCGGAGAGATCGAGGATATAGGGCGAGGGTCAAACGCCGCTTTAAGCTCTTTGAAGGCAACTTGACAATCATTATCGAAATTGAAGGTGACGTTATCCTTCATAAAAGTTGATAAAGGTTTCGATATTTTTGAAAAATCTTTTATGAATCTCTCCCAGTAGAAACCCACATGACCAAGGAAGCTTCTTACTTCCTTCGTGTGTTCTGGGGTAATTCATCTTTTCAATAGTCTCTACCTTAGCTTTATCAACCTCTATGCCTTTAGCGGAGATCTTGTGACCTAAAACAATTCCTTCGGTTACCATCGAGATGGCACTTTTCCCGATTGAGAATCAAATTCTTCTCTACACACCTCTGCGATTATTTCATCTAGATTTTTAAGATAGTCCATAAATGATGTGCCAAATACCGAGAAGTCGTCCATGAACACCTCCATGCACTTCTCTACAAGCCCATCAAAGATAGCCAACATACATCTTTGAAATGTGGTGGTGCATTACAAAGTCAAGGGGCATTCGCCATAAAGGCGAAAGTACCATAAAGGCGTGTGAAGGTTGTTTTCTCTTGATCTTGGGGTCAATAGGAATTTGGAAGTAACCTGAGTAACCGTCTAGAAAACAATAGAATTCATGCCACGCCAAACGTTCCAACATTTGGTCTATAAACGGGAGTGGGAAATGGTCTTTTAAAGTTACCTCGTTTAGCTTCCTATAGTCTATCTGGACTGCACTGCCAAGTGACTAATCTAACAGCTACCTCTTCACCTTTGTCATTCTTTTTGATTGTAATGCCTCCTTTTTTGTACAACTTGAGTGGGGAGACCCAATCGCCGTCGCCTATCGCATAAATAATCCCCATATCTAATAGCTTAATGATCTCTTTCTTCACCACTTCCTGCATGTGTGGGTTTAAACGCCTCTCTGTGGTTGTCTTATACGCTTCGCACCTTCTTCATTCTTATTTTATGCATACATATGTCGGTGAGATTCCTCTTATATCTCCTATCTCTAAACCGAAAGCTCTCGCATTTTCTTTAGAACTTCGGTTAATTCAAATTTCTTCTTCCCAATGATAGTTTAGATGAGATAATCGAGGTAGCGCTCACCTTCTCTCAAGAAGATATACTTCAAATGCTTGAGGTAGCGGTTTGAGAACAAGGTCCTCAGCGGTTCCTCTAAGTCGGTCTTGGATTCTCCTGCTTTAGATCCTCCTTGGTGATAGGGTCAAAAACTCTTGCCTCAAGCAAGTCGACTTCTTCGAGGAGAGAAGAGTTCTTTCAGAGAGCACTTGAGTCCTCTTCACAGAGGTCTTCTCATAGGCGGCCTCTAGCTGCCTAGGGTGTAGTCTGTGAAATCATCTAACGTTTCAAGCACAAAGCCGAGGGGTTTTCGAAGGTGATCTAAGGGCTTTAACTACACTTTGTAGCGTATTTCCTCATCTCCAACACGTAGGTGACAAATCCTGCATCGCAATCTATAGTGGCTCTAGCATGAGATAGGAAGGGTCGTCCTAGGAGGAGGGGGGGTATCTTCTTCTTTAGTGTCTAAGACATACCAATCAACAGAAATGTGAATTTGTCTACTTGGACCGTAAGGTCTCTCAAGCACTCCGTTGGCTCTCTTGAAAGATCTATCCATAAGTTGGATGCTTATGGATGTAGGTTCCAATAGATGGTCAAGGTGCGCCTCTCTTGCATGATAGAGACATCAAACTAATGGATGCTCCTAAATCACACAGAGAATTTGGGAAGCTTAATTCCTTGATTTTCAGAGTTAAGACAAATTTTCCGGGATCGCCGCGCTTTTTAGAATTTCTCCGTCAATGATAGCGGAGCATTCCTCTCCCAATCTTTTCTCCATTTCGCCTAACTTCTTCTTTGAAGAAACAACATCCTTCACAAACTTGGTGTACTTAGGCATTTCAACCAATACCTCGGATAAAGGCAAATTTACTTGGGTGTTTCTTAATAGGTTGAGTACTTTGTCATACTTCTTGTCTTGAGATAAGGGGATGTTGTGCTTCCTTGGTGGGAACGGGAGCTTATTCATTCGTGTTCGAGAATACTTTCTTGGTGGAGGAAGCTCAAATGCGACTTTGTCTTCAAGATCCTTCCACCTTAACACTTTTTCGATCTTTTTACCCGTCGAGATCCCTCTGCTGAGTGACTCTCTCGGTTTCATTAATTCGGTTCTCACTCACCCGAGATCCTTCTCCACCTCGATCTCATTTTCATCTTTCACTCATCCAAGTCGTGGATCATGCGAATCTTCCCTCCTACCGAATCAAGGGTAGGAGGGTTTACTCGTTTCCTCAGTTCCGCCTATAACTAGGTTGTTGCAATTGTGTACCGGACCTCAAATTCATAGCATTGGACTCCTCTTGTCCATAGGAAGTAATGGGCGCGAGCTCGAACAATGGTTTGTTCTTGCCTCGGCTTGGGCCGCATGCCCACTTTTAGGATTCTTTTCGGTAAAACTCGTAGGTGACCTTGGGGTGCAGCGGCTAATTGTTCAAATGATTTGCCCTAACGTCTTTCTAAGTTCTTCATCGCCCTCTCTCTGCTCTTCATACTCGCCTCGTAGGGCGTGCCCATAAGTGGAGGAGTCCCGATTAGGCGGTTTTGTCATGAGTTTTGATTAGCTTTTGGTTGAGAATTTGAACTTTGACTCGAGTTGGGGTTCGTAGTAGGCATTGCGAGAGGTATTCTGTCCCGAGTTTTGAGCGCGGTTTTGGTCATAACCATAATTTCTATTCGTTTGTAGTTTTGACCTTGAGAGTTATTCTCGTTCGAAAATCTCTGGTGTTCTTTGGCGGAAGAATTGTTTCTCTCATGTCCACCATTCAAGGGGCATGTTGCGTAAATGTGACCTCTAAGCCCACAGGTATAGCGATTCACGTAATCATACTTGCCTCGTTTGTTGGGCGAAAGATTGGCTTGAAAGCCGGGGTAGGAGTGTATTGACAATGGTCACCGATGTGACCACCTGATAACAATTATCACACGAGAATACTTGTGCATTCTGTTGGAGCGAGGGTGATTTTGATTTTTAGTCATGGTCAAAGCGTAAAGTTGAGCTGCTGCAGGTCGCAATCATTTGACCATGATTACGGTTGTTGACTTCTTCAATTTTTGGTGCAAAGCGAGGAGTGTTGGCGATTGATACGTAGGTGCATAGTTGTACCTAGCTATATCTTCAAATAACTCCCACCCTTGCTCGTGGGGTTTTCTTCAAGAAGACTCTCCAGGATGAGGAGTTGACCATCCCTTTAGTGGACTCATTTAGACCATCAAGAAAGTATGGACCTTCCTCTCGCAAATCCATTCCATGATGGGGGCACTTATTCAACAAAATTTTGAAGCGCTTCCATGCTTCAAAGAAAGATTCATCACTCGCTTGATGAAAATTTGAGATCTCGTTAAGACATTGAGTTTGTCTTAGACGGGGGAAATATTGGGCTAAAAATGACTTTCAAGTCGGGCCCAAGTTTGGATAGATTCGAAGGAGAGATTTAAACCATTCCATTGCTTCTCCACGGAGTGAGAATGGAAATAGTTTTAGCTTAATGATGTCTTGGTGACATCCTTAATGCGAGTAGTATCGCATATACCCGTAAATACATAAAGATGTGTATAGGGGTTCTCGAGTTGATACCCATAGAAAGTTGATGCATGTTGCACCATCCGGATAAGTACTGGCCTTATCTCAAACGGAGTCAGATCGGTAGGGATAACTACAACCCGAACGAATATTAACATCACCAGGAGTGGCATAGTCCGCCAGTGCACGGTTGGCCTGAGCCATTGAGGCAATAAACTCTTCCTCAAAGAAGAGGTTAGATAAGAAATTTTCTTGAAAGAGTTTTCACTCGAAGTCTCTTCGATTTCCTCTTCGGAAATTGGAACGGGTTCGGGACTTTTCGTTTACGGTTCACTCGAACTACGCCTCGTTCGAGCTCAGGCTCAAAAATAATCGCTTGTTTACTTCGTGTTTGCATACAACGGAGTCAAACTAAGGAGAGACAGAGAAATAAAAGAAAGGAATCAGGAAGACGGACGGGCGTCCAAGATTATGGACGAGCGTCTTGGTGGGACTAGGATCGGGCGGGCGTTTAGTGACACAAACGCCGCTCGTTAAATCTAGCAGAATAATACTGAACGGGCGTCCAAATATTACGGACGCTTCGTTTGAGTGAATAAAAATAAAATTGGATCGAAAATTTCCAGTGGGCGGGGCGCCCAAGATCCAGACGCTGTCTGCAGTACCGGAAGAACAAGAACAGACGCAGAAAATTGCGTAAATCAAAAAGGCTACTAAGGAGAACCTTAAACCCTAACTAAAACAAAGAATGATCGATCTACCTAAATCTTATGCTAAAAACACATAAAACCGTGCCAAGTTCCCCGGCAACGGCGCCAAAAACTTGTGATGGATTTTTGTAAACGAAACAAAAAGACAAGTAATAAAAATCCGGTTAGTCGCTCCAAGTGCAAAGCTTGTAGTAAAGCGGTTATGCCGGGTCGATCCCACGAGGAACGTGAGGTTTAATGCGTTTTTAAGTTTAGGCTAAGAGTATCACAGAACTAATGATTTCAAGTTTATCAAATAATGGGGGGAAAAAGGCAGACGAACAAAGATCCACAATTCAAGATAATCGCAGGCTCCTAATTTCCTACGCATGCAAATCAACCAAGGTCAAAATTAACTTATACTAAACGCAAATTACTAATATCTTAGATAATTTGTTTATCAACTTTATCAAAGATTGATTCTTCAAGCATGATAGGCATAAATTCTTTCAACCTATTATTTAGATTAACAATTCGATAACTTTCGTTTCTCGACAAATTAATTAATCTGATTATTATTATGGTGATCTAGGTATCATTCAACTATCGTTAAACGAATATCACAAGCTTTATCTATCGATGTCAAGCACGAAATAAACGCAATATAAATCTAACCTTTGTCGAAATAAACCGCAGAAAAATAAGAAAACCGAGCGCCTCTTGAATTGCTTCACCCGTTCATTCAACCCAAGAGTTTAGCTACTCATATTAACTTTGAAATCAAAAGATCTGCTTTTGATTGTATTCAAAACCAAAAGAAAAGACAAGTCTGCTGCTTTGTTTATTTATGAAAATCGACTATAGGTTGTGTGATGATCCTTTTAGGGTTTGATACAAGCTGCTATATATAGATGAACTAAGACGGCTAGGTCAAAACTAAGTCGGTTGTGCTTCAGTCGGCGGTCGGACGCCCGTCCATTCTTCTGAACGCTCGTCTGCTCTATAATGAACTTCGAATCGGGCTGAGCTTTCCTCAAACGTTCATCCGCCTAACGCCCAAATCGTCCCAAACTTGCTGAATGTCAAATCTACTCCTGGACGCTCGTTCAATGCTTTAAACGCTCGTCCACTGGACGCCAGTCTAGATGCCAGTTCAGCTGTGATAGAATTTGGGTTTCTCCAACCTTATCTTCAATCTTTCCATCTTTATCTCTTCGTCATCAATTAGCTCGAACTTTATCAACTTTTGATCATCTTTTTAGCCTCCAACATGTATCTACATCACATCAAACACCGCAAAGCGTAACACAATTCTAATAATCATAAAAATCATAATTAAAACATACAAATCCATCAACTTTGCGATTAACTCCTTAGCAACGTCATTTGCCCAATATTCCATTTAAACACGTGATTTCCATGCGATTAATACGAATGTCGGGGAAAACCTTATCAAATATAACGTTATAAAGCACGTAAATTCACCCTTTACACACACATGTAAGTGTAGCAGAATCACCCTCAGCAAATGTTGCTTTGAACACACAAGAAGAGAACAATTCTAATGTTGTTGCCATGGAGACTAAGAGTTCCGTTAAAAAGAACAAAAACAGAGAGAAAATTGACTAGCCATCAATGATATGATGGTTGTTCAATGATCATGTTTTGCTGTCACCCAACAAGTTCTAGCTATCTTTTGCTCTGTATATGGAGAAACTGTTACCGTCTATTGTTAATCATTAATCGTCAAATCTTTGTCTGTTTAATGCATAACAATATACATGGTATGTTCAATCCTCTCGCCCAAAAAAAAACAAGTTACATATAGGTTGTTTTTGATTATGCATATAGAAGATAGCTTTTGACGAAGCATAAGCCAGAAGTGTTGGCTTCTAATATTGTTTGCTATCTTCTTAGATATAAATATGTATTGATGGTTTAGTACACGGCTAGGTTTTCTAATATGCCGTTGCTTTCTGTTATATGTAATGATGTAAGATAAATTCTATAGGATTTGGAATCCTTGTTTTGGTTATGTATTAGGTACAGCTACTGTTGTATTTGTAAGATAAAAAAATGTATTTGCAGTATTGTGTAATTCAGACCCATCTTTTGTTATCATTTCAGTCCTCTATGATTGTTACATGTACTAATTCACTTTTGATTTTCGCATGTCAATAAAAATAAACCAGGGCACCGCTCGTGCGGAGCACGAATGTTTGCTTTCCTAGTATCTCTATAATCTATTGATCTTATAAATGTAGTGACTCACCTTGGATTTGTACTCGGGTATGAGTACATACCCTAGTGCTAATCCACTAGGGTCTAACCTAACTCTCAGTGGGGAGTCCAGGGTTCGATCCCCGCTTGGGGCGTGAGTGTGGTGTTTATTCTTTCGTTTTCAAAAAAAAAAATTTAGTCGAATATAAATCCTCCGGCAAAGGTTCGAAACCGAAATTTTAAATCCGAATCTTTAGCTGTAAATTAAAAATTAAAATCTACAATGATAATAATAATAAGAGAGATTGAGGGAAAATGACAAAAAAAATTACAAAATGAATAAATAGGACACACTCCTTTTTTTAGTTGCAAAAAAGACAAACAATTTCAGACGGACAAAAATACCCCTTAATAACAGTCGCGCGCGTCCTCAGCTACAATAGCTACAATGCTACATGAACACATTGATCAGTTTGATCCTGTTTTGTTTCTGTTTTTGTTTTTATTTCCAAACATTTGTAACTTTTGATTTACAACTCCGATCATCGAAATTTTTTCTCCAAAATTCATATTTTTTTTTGCTCTTTAATTTGAGCCCAAATACGATACCCTTCCGTCGTATATTTTTTGAAAGACGAAAAAATATTTATATTAACCTGAGCGTTTTTTCTTATAAACGACCGTACTTTTGATTTAGAACACCGATCATCAAAATTGTTTCACCAAAGTTCATATTTTTTTTATCTTCATTTTGAGACCGCGTTTGATACCCTTTCAACGTAGTATTTGAAAGCCGAATTTTATCGAAGCGTTTACACTAACACAAAGATCGATGATCGATACTGATGTCGATGTCGATGACGATGCTCAGGCTCAGGCTCATTTAAGGCTTAATTATCATTAATAGTATACGATTAGCCAAAAATCATGGACTCGGAAATAGCAGAGAACAAGGCTGCATACTCAATGAAAGATTCCATTATCAATGAAGTTGTTGAACTTCTTGTTCGAACTGAAAGTTTGAGCAGATTCTCGGGGCTTTAATGGCTGTTTTAAAGCCTGATATTCAAGAAGACAAGTTGGATCGACCAGGATCAAGCTTGATGTTATTGAATCAGATTATAAGTGGAATTCAGAGCTGAAATAGAGCAGCTTTTGGACAGGTTTCAAGCTGCAAAATGAATGGAAAATTAATTGATTCGAGAGCAGATTTTCAACACCATTTTTGGCTGAATCAAAACTGCTCAAGGCTCTTGAAGAAGGCTTTTGAACTGAAAGATTGATGTTTGAGAATGAAAATTTAATAAATAAAACCCTATTCAACAAACTTCAGAGAAGGGAAAAAGTCATTATCATATCACAATAGTATCAATATCGATGACGATGATCACAACAAAGATGCTCGATGTCGATTGGCAATATCGATTAATAATATCACATGAAAGGCTTTTGCCATGCATTTCATGATCGATCCACAACCCGGGCAGTTGAACTTCATCTGATTAACAATGCATTTGCTGCAATCAGTGGTGTCTGAACCTGAAGAGCATGCTAAACTAGGCATGGCCATCTTTGATACCAATAGCAGAAACAAAAACTATCACTTGGGAGAGAGGATCCATACTCCTTTTTATGGACCTGCAGATAACGCAATTCAAAGAAGTATGGAGACTAGAAAAGTTAGAATTCTTGGCATTTGCACATGATATTTCTATGCACCTAGTAATCAAACTATCACTCTTAGATTCTTTCTGATTTTTAGATATAAACTGAACATTGAACAACCAAATCAACTTTATTCAAAAGAAATTTGATAATATATACAAACTTGAAGGTTTTTAAGCATGTAAAACTGTACATTGAAAAAGATTGACTCACCAAGATGGAAAAGGTCCCCGTAGTACACAAAAACAATATCACTAATAAAGATCATATAAGACACACAATGATCGATGCTTGATGTCGATGTCGATGTCGATGACGTGTCAGTATCGAGGCTCAAAAGGACTCTCCTTTCGGTTTTTTGTTGCAAGGTCTGTGTCCCCCAAGTCCTTGATATGAACTGAATGACTTCTTACAGTACAAGTACTCATATTTACTTCTTTTTGGAGCATGTTTCGATACTACTTTTTCTTTAGGATAATTTCTTTTAGGCCTCTTCTTGTTATTGGGTTCAATCACATTAGGCCACTTGTTCTTGGCTTCTTAAACATACAGAAGAGCATAACGACGACAATCCTATAAAAGTACGGTATTTTTCTTCTTTAATTACAAACGATAGAAACACAACCCATCACTTAGATAATTAATTAACGAATTTCACTAATCCCAAAAAAATAAAAATAAAAAAAGAGGAAGAAGAAAAGTGCAGCATCAAAACACACACACACACGCTCACGAAAGCTGATATCTCCTCAAATTGAACAAGAAATTAAAAAAGCAAACTTTGAGCCAATCCTAAAAATTAAGAAATCTTCAAACCACACACACACAGGTAACCAAAATCAAACAATTAATCAACACACACACATATCATCCTCATAACCATCACAAAAGTATAATCGATCAGAACCAAATCCATCTTAAATATCACAAATCAAAGTACATGTAAATAATTAAGTACATGTTGAAATAGTGATGACTGATGAAGATCTTATGTGATTAAGGTCAGAGATTATCTGACGAGCTTGTTTCTGAATAGCTTTTTTTTTCCCGCATCGGAGTTCAAGAAACACACAAAAGATACGAGTAAAAAGTAATGAGACCGAGAAGAAGACACTCAAAAGATGCGGCAAATATATGACTTTAGGGATTGGGACTACTTTGTCGGCTTCATTAATGTCTTTTTATGATCTATCGAAGAAGAGGAATAATAACAAGGAAAGGAAAGGAAAGTTTATCGGATGAAGAACAGCGGGGTAATTAGGGGTAATTTAGTCCGACTGAAATTATTTGTCCTTATTGCAACTAAAAATTTGAAGTCGGATTAACACTTAATTAAGGGAGAAAAAGTGGACTACAAACTAATTTTTCCTAATAATAATAACCGCTTGTTACATTATTCAAATGCTACTTGTGTTCATGGCCTAATTATTACATCATTATAAAAATCTGAAAATGTATTAAATAATTGTTCACATTTCTAAGAACATGCAAGTTTTTCATCCTTAGGAAGTTCTGCGCTAACATACGGGACACCTCGGGGTCGTTAATTTGGTCATTGATCTTCAAGGCCCACTCTGAGGCTACTACCAGCTAGACTTAATTTGCTCCCCTTTCTATGGGAGTATTTTCCCTTCGGCTCGTAAGGGCATTCGTAGCAGAAACCCTATATGATGCCTTATCCCTATAATGAAGATAAAAAATAGAGTTTACCCCAAATAGCTCCCAAATCAGAGTCCCTATCTTTATTTTTTTAGGGATATGAATAGTGCATCCCTACTTATGGGGATGCACTATTCACGTCCTTAAATATATTTAATTATTAAAAATTATAGGGATAGGGATGATGTTGGAGTGAAATAATAAATATTTAATGTGTATGAATAGGGTTATGAGTTAGAATATGATTATTTAATATTATTTGAAATGTTATAGGGATAAAGATAAGGATGTTGTTGTGGAGGTTTTTGAATTGTGATGTTGTAAAATAGGGATATGTGTTATTTTATATTACTAGCAAAATGCACGTGCTCCGCACGTGTTTTAATAAAATTGAAATTATCATGATTGGTTTATACATAATACTTCATGAGTTATATCATTACTATTAATAGTATATCATGATTGGTTTATTTTGAAAATTGGAAAAATATTATTGATGTTGTTTGTGTTAGGAAATCTATGCGGGAATACAGCGGAATTCAAAAAATTTATTTCCTATCGACCCAAGATCGACTTCGTTTAAGCAATAAACAAACAAGTAGTAGACGGCGGTTACCTTGGTTGATCTAAAAGATCGATGCTTTGACCGTCTAAGGAGAGTAGTTCTGCATAGAGCCACCCAAGTGTTCGGCCTCTACCGCTAGTCCACACGAACAGCCCGTCGGAATCCCATCATGGATTGCTATTAGAAAACTCCGGTTGCTAGACCGGCCCTTTTCCCCTCTCTCCAACTCTCTATAGGATGCTCTTTATTTTACACAAGAACTATGAGTTCTTGGAATTGTGTTGTACAAAAAGTTTGACACCCACACTATATTTATTGTGCATATGGCGCCATATCTAGGTGTGGAGGAGAAGAAAACATTTTTCCCAATAAAATAAGGAAAATATAATTGATTGATTTATCTCATTTATTATAATATCTTATATTAAAAAAATCTAGGATATTGTCGATATCTTATATTGAATATTTCCAAGTTATTGTCAATATCTAATATTAATATTTGGTAATATTATTAATTAAATTGCACAATCCAAGTGTATCACTTATACACATATGTGGCGCCACTTATCAATATAAGTGTATTTAATTAATCAACTTAATTAATATCTTGTATTTAATTTATTCATAATAAATAAATACCACCATATTAATTTACCACTATAACCTTTATAGTACGAGATAAATTCTTTCCTTATTTAGTTATCAACTATAACCACATTTTAATCCGGCTAGATGTTCTTATGTGTGTGACCCGATAGGCTTCCAAATATGTTGGTCGTAGACACAAAGTGCAAATTACGAAAATTCCCTTCATGCCTAACAATCATGGGATAGCGTCAAGCAACACACCGTGACCCCCAATCATCGGAAGAGTCAAATGCAATGACTACTACCTTTCATGTGAAATAGTTACCGTGTAACTTACAATCCTATCGCTGTAATAATATCCATACGATCGTATCTCGAGTGTCGATACATTAATGATCGTATCTTATAATCTGGATATCATGCTCTCTCGAAGTAACTCATTTACTCCCACTTTGCAAAGATTCACGAGAGTAAGACATTCCTTATAAGAAGGCCATTTTGGATATTCGATCCCAATCATAGGATACGCGATTCCTAGACGACCAATCATGTATACTCCGCATGCTTCAATATCATACCCAATCACTACCGCATGATCGCCCCATGGCTAGGGGAAACCTCAATAGTGTCAAAGCATGACAATCCACACCGTGATGCCATGAAGACTCCGGTCCAAAGGATAATTACACAACCGCCACATAGTGTGACACTTAACCGTGTAAGTGGGTCGATCCTAACGTCACGCATTCTCTAATACACGCCCACGTCATACCCAAGTGTCTTTACACTTCGATAGACGAGATCTATCACTGCCCTTAAAGACAGAAGACATCTAAAACGTGCTAGTCTGTTTATACTATCAATGTCCTGTTTAATAGTACATCAGCCTAAAGACATTTAAGTATCAAACTTATTAAAGTGATTAGAGATCTCATCAACCATAATCGCCTATCATGGTTTCTCTATCACAGTTTAATACCAAGGACGTTATCATATAACAATTCACAATTGGTTGTTTAAAAGAACAAATATATGACAACAGAAAAGCCATTTAATACATGTATAAACATAAATAAATAGTAGAAATGATCCGACCCGGTCGGATCCGGTCCAACCCGATTGGGTTTAGGACACTATTCCAACAATCTCCCACTTGGCCTAAAACCAATCACTCGCACACACAAGACCAAGTTGAAACACAAGAATCTCATGCAATACTCGCAACCAGCCCTATCCGTAAACGGCTCGCTATCCATGGGGACTCGGACTATCTTCATATCATGTTCCAAATGACCAAGTCAAAGGAATCGCTATCCAAGTTTTCCACTAGATTTAATAACGTGTCAAATAGGTCCAAAAAAGAGTGGATGCGCAAGCGGATGAGGTGGTTACCTAGATGATGGTTGTGCCATATAGCTCTTGGAATCTCACATTCAAATAGACAGTGCCAAGCAATCTCTTCTTGACTATGACAAACCGTGCATAATCCGTCTCCTACTCCACGTGCTTGAAGCCCCTTCGCAGTCGGTAGTGCATTATGCAGGAGCTTCCATAAAAAATGCAGAATACGTGGTTTGACTTTTAGTTTCCAGAGAGTACTCCAAAGGTTTGTACCTGAGGTTGAAGTGGAAGCCGTGGCATCAGTCCTAGGCTTATACTTTAACTCGTAAGCAAGTTGATAGCCTGACTTAACAGAGTAGATTCCATTAGAAGAGTAGTGACATATAATTTTATCATCTCTTCTACCCGGGGATAAATGAATGGATAAAATTTTTTCCGCTTCAAAATGGCTGAAGGCTTGCTTAATCACATCTTGTTTCCACATATGGGTTAAAGGATTAATGAGGTTGCTGACATGTTGACCAGGTAGGTTCTCCACAAAAGGGTGAGCTCGAAAAGAAGGCAAAGTCGGCAACCAAGGATCTTCTAGGATGTTAATACTGTCACCCTTTTCCAACTTTCCACCGAAGGCCTTGAAATAATAGTTCTTTTCCCTGAAGAATGCTCCTCCAAATAGTAGAGGGGTGTGATGTAATCTTAGCCACTTTGAATTCGCTCCTATCAAAATATTTTGCCTTGAGAATACGGGCTATTCCAACATATGTGACGTAGTGCTTTAACATCCTTAGGAAGCTTCTTAAGGAAATCTTGGGCATGGTTCAAAAATTATGGTGGAGAAAAAACCTTGACAAATCTTTGATGCGTGCTTGAATCTTCTTCAATCTTTAACAATGTTTTGTCAATTGTTTATTTTCTGAATCCATTTTCCATCGATAATTGAGACAAAGTTTCATAATATACTCTTGATGCTTGTTCAGACCAAAAAAAAACTTTCGTTAATTCGTACACTTTATCTTCTTTGCCTTTTACAATAAATCCAGGTAGTTGTTCAACATAGACTTCATGTAAATCATTCAAAAAACACTCTTCACATCCATTTGGTATACTTTGAAACTCTTGTATGCTGCATATGCTAGAAAATAATCTGATTGCTTCTAGTCTAGCAACTGGAGCATAAGTTTCATCAAAATCAACGCATTCAGCTTGAGAATATCCTTTTGCTACCAATCTTTCTTTAGTTGGTACTATGACACCTTACTCATCCATCTTGTTCCTGAATACCCATTTTGTGCTAATGATGTTTTTTATTTGGTTTTTCCACCAACTCCTAAACATGATTTCTTTCAAACTCAATAAGTTCTTCTTGCATTGCAGCTATCCAATCATCAACTTCAATAGCATCTTCTATTTTCTTTGGTTCCAGATGTGATAGGAATAATGTGAGCATTGCTTCAAGTTGTCTTTATGTATTAATAGTATCTCTCATTATGAATTGTGTCAACCCTGTTTCCTTTCAAGTCCTCCTAAATGGCCAACTCTCTTCCTCTTTTCATCTTTTTAAATGAATCAAGCAAGTGGATCCATTTTCCTCTTTCCTCTTTATTATCTGTTCTGAAGGCATCTTAGCTCTCTTGCAATCATTTCATTGTTAATGAAAACTTACCCCTTTTAAATTTGGTAAAAATGGCCATTGTCTCTCTTACATTCTTTTTGCAGATGACTGCATCTTATTTTCCAAACCTCTAGCTTCAATGCAACTGGACTAATGAGAATCCATAACTGATATGAGTGTCTTTCAGGACAAAAAGTTAATCCCTTGAAATCAAATATTTTATTTAATGAGGGTACAGATCTCGATTTTGAAATCTAGCAGCCTATTGGCAAATACCTGAAACTCCCCTTCATGGTAAAATCATCTAAATATGAAATCATTCAATACCCCAAAGACAAAATCTGGAAAAGACTGAATGGATGGAAATCTATTTGGCTTACTCCGGCTAGCAAAGAAGCTTAATTAAGTCTGTGATCCAATCTATTCCAACATACGTGATGTAGTTCTTTAACATCATTAGAAAGCTTCTTAAGGAAATCTTGGGCATGGTTCAAAAATTCTGGTGAAGAAACAATCTTGACAAATCTTTGATGGCCTGGATTTCTTGCGCCACAACTTGTACTCCTAAAAGCAAAGGTGTCATTGGCTTTCACAATCTGAAACTTTTCAACAAAGATTTACTTGCTAAACAGGACTGGAGAATTCTTCAAAACCCACTTTCTAATAACTTATGTTCTCACAGCGAAATATCATAAAAGTAAATTCGTTTTTGATGTAAAACCTACACAAACCTCTTGTTACTTGTTCCAAACAATTATCAACCAATAAACATCTTCTTGAATGCATTCTGAAATTCTGCTTTGACTGATAAATTGTCTTCTTTTAATATATGTATTGTCCTTCCACTTGGATCAAGCTAGACATTGGATGTTTAAAAATCAATGTTGATGCAAATTTCAAACAGAACGTTGTCTTGGATTGTGTTGTGATTAAAAATTCCGACATGGCATTAATTTTCACTTTATTTATTTCTCTGGGACGAATTTCCTCTGTAGAACTCACTAAGCTTGCGGCTATCTATTTGGGCACCGTTAAAGCGGCAAAAATCTAAAGCGATGGTTTTTGTGATCGAATCGGATAGTCTCAATTGTATTGCCTTTTTGAATCGCGATGAGGATGAGGATGATGATGACCTTGCATGGATGCGCCGCATGCATGTATTATATATATATATATATATATATATATATATATATATATATATATGGTAATACTATTAATTAAATTGCACAATCCAAGTGTATCTTATACAAACACAAATTGCGCCACCTTAGCCAACAAATTGGCATCCGGAATATTCTTTAATTAATATAATATTATTAATATCTTGTATTTAATTTATTAATAATAAATAAATACCACCATATTAATTTACTACTATAACCACATTTTAATCCGGCTAGATGTTCATATGTGTGTGACCCGATAGGCTTCCGAATATGTTGGCCGTAGACACAAAGTGCAAATTAAGAAAAAACCATTCATACCTAACGATCACGGGATAGCGTCTAGCAACACACCGTGACCCCAATCATCGGAAGAGTCAAATGTAATGACTACTACCTTTCAGGTGAAACAGTTACCGTGTAACTTACAATCCTATCGCTATAATAATATCCATACGGTCGTACGTCGAGTGTCAAACATTAACGACCGTATCTTATAATCTGGATATCATCTCTCTTGAAGTAACTCGTTTACTCCCACTTTGCAAAGATTCACGAGAGTAAGACATTCCTTATAAGAAGGCCATTTTGGATATTCGATCCCAATCATAGGATACGCGATTCCTAGATGACCAATCATGTATACTCCGCATGCTTCAATATCATACCCAATCACTACCGCATGATCGCCCCATGGCTAGGGGAAACCTCAATAATGTCAATGCATGACAATCCACACCGTGATGCCATGAAGACTCCGGTCCAAAGGATAATTACACAACCGCCACATAGTGTGACACTTAACCGTGTAAGTGGGTCAGTCTAACGTACGCATTCTCTAATACACGTCCACGTACAGTCCAAGTGTCTTTACACTTCGATAGACAAGATCTATCAGTGCCCTTAAAGACAGAAGACATCTAATACGTGCTAGTCTGTTTATACTATCAATGTCCTGTTTAATAGTACATCAGCCTAGAGACATTTAAGTATCAAACTTATTAAAGTGATTAGAGATCTCATCAACCATAATCGCCTATCATGGTTTCTCTATCACAGTTTAATACCAAGGACGTTATCATATAACAATTCACAATTGGTTCTTTAAAAGAACAAATATATGACAACAGAAAAGCCATTTAATACATGTATAAACATAAATAAATAGTAGAAATGATCCGACCCGGTCGGATCCGGTCCAACCCGATTGGGTTTAGGACACTATTCCAACAATCTCCCACTTGGCCTAAAACCAATCACTCGCACACACAAGACCAAGTTGAAACACAAGAATCTCATGCAATACTACATTAACCACCCTAGCCGTAAGCGGCTCGCTATCCATGGGGACTCGGACTATCTTCATATCATGTTCCAAATGACCAAGTCAAAGGAATCGCTATCCAAGTTTTCCACTAGATTTAATAACGTGTCAAATAGGTCCAAAAAAGAGTGGATGCGCAAGCGGATGAGGTGGTTACCTAGATGATGGTTGTGCCATATAGCTCTTGGAATCTCACATTCAAATAGACAGTGCCAAGCAATCTCTTCTTGACTATGACAAACCGTGTATAATCTGTCTCCTACTCCACGTGCTTGAAGCCCCTTCGCAGTCGGTAGTGCATTATGCATGAGCTTCCATAAAAAATGCAGAATATGTGGTTTGACTTTTAGTTTCCAGAGAGTACTCCAAAGGTTTGTGCCTGAGGTTGAAGTGGAAGCCGTGGCATCAGTCCTAGGCTTATACTTTAACTCGTAAGCAAGTTGATAGCCTGACTTAACAGAGTAGATTCCATTAGAAGAGTAGTGACATATAATTTTATCATCTCTTCTACCCGGGGATAAATGAATGGATAAAATTTTTTCCGCTTCAAAATGGCTGAAGGCTTGCTTAATCACATCTTGTTTCCACATATGGGTTAAAGGATTAATGAGGCTGCTGACATGTTGACCAGGTAGGTTCTCCACGAAAGGGTGAGCTCGAAAAGAAGACAAAGTCGGCAACCAAGGATCTTCTAGGATGTTAATACGGTCACCCTTTTCCAACTTTCCACCGAAGGCCTTGAAATAATAGTTCTTTTCCCTGAAGAATGCTCCTCCAAATAGTAGAGGGGTGTGATGTAATCTTAGCCACTTTGAATTCGCTCCTATCAAAATATTTTGCCTTGAGAATACGGGCTGAGATGGTGTGAGGATCAACGAGAATTCGCTAGGCCTGCTTAGCAAGAAGCGCTAAATTAAAGTAAGCTAAGTCGCGGAAACCAAGACCTCCATCTGCCATCTTTTTGCAGCACACATCCCACGACTTCCAGTGTATCTTTCATTTCCCCTCGGATGAACCCCAGAAAAATTGCCTTGTGTTTTTTTCCAATTCCCCAATAAGTTTCTTTGGAAGAGCAAAACATTGCATGACATATTGAGGGAGGGCCTGCACCACAGAATTAATTAAGATTTCTTTCCCAGCAGGGGGTATGAGCTTGCCTTTCCAACCATTCAACTTTTTTTGCACCCTTTCCTTAATATAATCGAAAATTTTGGTATTGGGTCTTTCGATGACGAAGGGAAGTCCAAGATATTTACCAGCCCCACGATCCAAAGGGAAGTTTAGAAGAGAGGAGATGCCATACTTGGTATTATTATTGATTCTCTTGCTGAAAAATAAACTTGACTTATGAAGGTTGATTTTTTTGCCCTGAAAGATTCTCATAGTCAGCAAGATAGAGTTGATAATAACACACGAGTCGACAGTGGCCTTAGTAAAAATCAAACTGTCGTCTGCAAATAGTAAATGTGTTAGTTCACAAGCATTGTGCTTCCCAATAAGTAACACCTCGAAAATTAAGAGCAGATGAAGCACGTCTAAGCATCGAAGAGAACCCTTCTGCACATAAAATAAAGAGAAAAGGAGATAGAGGGTCTCCCTGTCTAAGGCCCCTGCTAGGTTGGACATGAGGTGAAGGATGCCCATTAATGAGAATCTGATAAGTAGGAGTTGAAATACACGCCATGATGATCGATATAATCAAATGTGGGAAATAATAGCTTCCATGACCGATTTCAAGAATCCCCATTCCACTCTGTCGAAAGCCTTTATCATATCTAGTTTGAGGGCCATGTGGTTATTACAACCTCGCTTGTCTAATTGCATAGAGTGGAAGGCCTTGAACGCCGCAATGACGTTGTCTGTGATTAAGCGCCCCTTTACAAAAGCGGATTGGCTCGGGGAGATTACAGAATCCAAAAAAAAAAAAAAACATATTTGGATCAGTTATCTACATCTAATTGAATTTTAGTTTAGTTATCTACATCATTTTAATTTATAGATAATTAATATAATAAAAAAACGGACACTGAAAAAAATAGTGTTTATAATAATAATAATAAAAAAAAAACAGCGATTAAAACAGCTATAAAGAAAAAATGGATGATTGATTTATAATTGATTCACGCTTGGATAGCCCTTCTAAAAAAACTAACATTTTATGAATTAAACATGTAATTTCTACATTAACCTTTTACTAATAATGGAAGCCGGCTAATGTTTATGCAAACCAAGTGGATTCTAAGCAGGAAAAAGTTATTTCTACTTTGAAGATTTAGTGACATACAAATCATTGTGGCTCTATTGTTTCACAAGCATGAAATGAGCACGAGTTACGGTCAGAAATTGCCTTTACTGCAATTTGCAATTTATAATAATGTCAATCAAATTCTTTTACCAACCGATAACGAAATTATCAAAAAATTCACTAATCTACGTAATCGTCTTCACAAAGAATCAATTTTCGAATTGACAAGTAACACGTAGTTCCGGGATGTACTCAGCAAAATACACGCTACAAATATATGAAAATGTGGAATAAGAATTGCAAAATAACATAGGAATAACTTCAGTGAATCACGCACCAGTACCAAATGCGGTTACACAACACTTAAATTAAAAGCATGGCATAACGGTCTAATGGAATGTAAATTTGTTATTATTGCCGTAAAAACAACTCCACTCGGACTAAATGTCAATTATTATTTTTAATTTGTCCTTGTTCACATTTTTTTAAGGGAATAGTAATTTTAAAGATTAACCAGAATCTTCCAAAATGGTAGATATTACATACGAAGGGGTGTAAGCCCCAGTTACACAAACCAGTGCAATATTCACGGAAATCTAACTCTAATTTGACAAGCAAATCTGTTACCCTAGTACAACCATGATGGACCTGGTGTGAATGCCCTAAGAGGATCCTGAATCTTGACGACCCCAACATTGCCATGGTGCAAATTCATATTCATTTGATCCCTGCCACTATTGACTTCCTTTTGTTTGTAGCTAATCTCGACATCCATACCGGATTCTTCCAAGGCTACAATATCATCAATAATGGCTCTACAATCTTCTTCCTGTTCTTCATGCCGATGGCCAAAACAGCCGGCAATGAGTTAGATTCTATCCATTAGGAAGCCACCCCTTAATCTTTTAGAAATCCAAATAGCTTCCTTGATCGCCACAAGCTCAGGAAGAAAAATAGAGTTTCTTCCATGGCTCCCATAAAGCCCACTATCCATATTACATTGTCATCTTTTTTTTTTTTTTTTTTTGCTTAAAGCCCCCGGTATCCGGAACTCACTGGTCCGACTAATCCGGAGTTCGGCCCAGGTCGTTCCTCTAGAATCTGACTCTTACTCAAGGGTAAGGTCTGGCCAAGAACTCTTTCAACATGGCGCCTCAGAGGAAAATCGAACCGGTGAACTCCCTGGGCATCTTTGAAAACACCTCTAATAGTGATAAGCTCATTAATTCCCATCTTCATAAAACTCAATGCATGCAGCGAGCATCATTGTTCACTTTAATCCATCCAACACGAGGGGGATCCCATGAAATCTAGTGAGGAACCTTTATATATAGGACATAAAAGCAAGTTAGGATGGCATGAATTAATGAACTCTTGAGCACAAAAGAGAATAGACGGCACATAATCTTATTATGTTCTATTCTTTCTGTTGTAAAAAACAAACATGTTTATATCCTTGCATATATTCCACAAACAAAACATGAACAAAGGGTTTCAAAGGGCCTTTGAAATTCCCGTTTCTGATGATTTTGGAATCAAAAGCATTCGATATAATCCAATCATTGAAGGATAGGTTTATCAATAAGAAGGGAGTTCAAACTAGCATTATTATTCCAAACCTCTTTAGCATATGAGCAAGATGTGAAAATATGATCCAAATCCTCATAATGATTGCAACATCTAACACACATATCTCCGAGGTAGACATCTTCCTCTTCAGCCTTTCTTTTTTAAAAAGGATCTTACCATGTCATAATAAAAAGAAAAAAAATTTAATTTTGTGAGGAACCAAGGCTTTCCAAAGTTTCTTCCAAAGGGTAGAGCTAATTGATGAACTGCCATTGCAATGTGAATTGAAGAATATGATGGTGGTGGATAGAAGGTAGGATGTGGCATGTAAATTGAGGGGTGAGAAAACAAAGCGGTGGAGGCATTATAGTACGTAGGTGGCATGGTGTGGGTGGCGGTAGAAGGAGCCACTGGAAGAGATATGGTGCTTGTAACATCAGATGAAGGAACCGGAATCTCAGTACTCATTGTTAGAAGAAATAAATCAATTAAATCAAAGATAAAGATAAATACCAAATAAATTGTTTAAAATATGGTTGATCAAGCAACTAACGATGATTGATGACGCATTAATGATGATTGATTACGAATAATTCTTGTAATAAATATTGCCTTAGTGGCTAAGTAGTATATGACTATATATTTGCTATTGTACCAAAATCAATTCACCAATAAAAAAAAGGAAAACATATGTTCTACTATTTTTCATAGTATTCTGGTTTTTTTTATGGTATGAAGCAGAGGCGAGGGTTCAAGTGCATTAACATTGGTGAACCATCCGCTATTAAACAATCCACTATTGATCACCTATTCTTCTCCCATCTCTTTAGGCAATTTTTTTTTTAAAATATCCTTGTTCATCTATTTGCATTGCTTTTTAATCAACATAAGAAGCCCGAAGCATTAGCAAAACAGTGAGTTGCTTTTTGGCCTAAAATCCCAAAATTCCTATCATCCTCTCAACCAATAGCATCACACAAAAAAGAGCCCTATGCATCACACATCCACTCAAAAAAAAAAAAAAAAAAAGTATCCCAAACTTCATTCCAAAGTTGCATCACACATCTACCCACATATATCACACATCCACCCATCCAACCTATGCGTCATATTTTTTTATTTTCTTTTGAGTGCACTTATTTTATTTGCTGTTATGGAAAAAAATCTTGTCATAGTAACGATATTTTCTTTTGGCATGAATTTATATCTCTATTTTTTTTTAGTGTGATTAAGAAATGTAGGTCAAGTGCAGCTGTCCAATTGGAGGCCGAAATAAGAATCAACCAACCAGTTTTCAGAACACAACAACTGGATTTCAGAAGAGCCAAAAGAGCAGCTGGAGTGGAGATGCCCTCCAAAACACAACAACCTATGGACTCCGGAAGAACAGCCGGGGTGGAGATGCCCTCCAAAACATCACAACTATGAACTCTAGAAGAACAGCTGGGGTGGAGATGCCCTCCAAAATCACAACTATGGATTCCGAAAGAATCGTCGGAGTGGAGATGCCCTCCAAATTATGCCAAGACAAACTCAGCCTCCAAACCCGGCCTCGTTTGAGGAGGGTGTTAGAAGAAATAAATCAAATAAATCAAAGATAAAGATAAATGCCAAATAAATTGTTTAAGATATGGTTGACCAATCAACTAATGATGATTGTGTTGAAATGGTGACATAAACCGAATCGGGTTGGACCGGATCCGACCGAGTCGAATCATTTCTACTATTTCTTTATGATTATACATATATAATAAATGGCTTTTCTGTTGTCATATATTTGTTCTCTTAGAGAACCAATTATGAATTGTTATATAATAACGTCCTTAGTATTAAACTGTGATAGAGAAACCATGATAGGCGATTATGGTTGATGAGATCTCTAATCACTTTAATGAGTTTGATACTTAAATGTCTCTAGACTGATGTACTATTAAACAGGGCATTAATAGTACGTACAGACTAGCACGTATTAGATGTCATCTGTCTTTAAGGGCAGGGATAGATCTCGTCTATCGAAATGTAGAGACACTTGGACTGTACGTGGACGTGTATTAGAGAATGCGTACGTTAGACTGATCCACTTACACTGTTAAGTGTCACACTATGTGACGGTTGTGTAATTATCCTTAGGAACGGAGTTTGCAAGGCATCACGGTGTGGATTGTCATGCTTTGAGACTATTGAGGTTTCCCCTAACCATGGGGCGATCATGCGGTAGTGATCGGGTGTGATACTGAAGCATGCGGAGCATACATGTTAGGTCGTCTGGGAATCGCGCACCCTAAGAGTAGGAGTGAATATCCGAAAGGGCCTTCCCATAAGGAATGTCTAGTTCTAGTGAATCTTTGCAAAGTGAGAGTAAATGAGTTATTCCGAGAGAGCTTGATATCCAGATTATGGGATGCGATCAAGATACGATCGTATGGATATTACTACAGCGATAGGATTCTATTTACACGCTAACCGAGCACATGAAAGGTAGTAGTCATTGTGTATTGACTCTTCCGATAATTGGGGGTCACGAACGTGTTGCTAGACGCTATCCGTGATTGTTAGATGTAAAGGGCATTTTCTTAATTGCGCCTTATGTCTACGGCCAACATATTCGGAAGCCTATCGGGTCACACACATATGAACATCGAGTCGGATTAAAATGTGGTTATAGTTGATAACCAAATAAGAAAAGTTTATCTCGAGACTATAAATGTTATAGTGGTAAATTAATATGGTGGTATTTATTTATTATGAATAAATTAAATACAAGATATTAATTATATTATTAATTTAAGAATATTATGGAAGCCATTATTGGCTATAAGGGGCGCATATTTATAGTGTATAAGATACACTTGGATTGTGCAATTTAATTAATAAGATTACCATAATATTAATATAAGATATTAATATTTATATAGATATATATGGACATGCGTGACATGCATTTGCATGTGCACAATTGTAGACTACAATTTGTAGTAAATATATATGGATTTATATTTGTAATATATATTTGTGATATATACACATGTGTAAATTGATTTATGGTAATAAGATAAATATAGTCAATATAAGATATTGACAATATATTGGAAATATTTATATAAGATATGGAATATTAATGAGATAAATCAATCAAAGATATTTTCCTTATTTTACTAGTAAAATGTTTTCTTCCTCTCTACTCTACTAAGTGGCGCCTCTTTCCCTATAAAAGCAAGGGTTTGGCTGGCTCTTTTGTACACCATAATTCCAATATCTAATTGTTCTTGTGAAAAATAAGAGAGCTTCTTAGAGAGAGGTTGTAGAGAGAAAAGGTCGACCTAGCAGTCGAGTTTTTCTAGTAGCAATCCTTAGCGGGATTTCGGTGAGGTGCTCGTGTGGATTACCGGTAGAGGCCGGACGCTTGGACGGCTCGCGCACATCTCTTTTAGATCAACCAAGGTAATAGTACCGCCCCCTCTCTTATATGTTTATTGTTTAAACGGAGACGATCCTGGATCGGGAAATCAATTTTTAAATTCCGCTGCGCAACTCGATTGATTTCCTAACAGATTGATCATGCACTAATGATGATTGATTACGTTTCGATTACGAATAATCCTTGTAATAAATATTGCCTTAGTGGATAAGTATTATATGACTATATATTTTCTATTGTACCAAAATCAATTCACCAATAAAAAAAGGAATAAGTTCTCTCTTCTACTATTTTTCATAGTATTCTGGTTTTCTTTACTCATTGCCTCAGAAGTCTGCCCAATCAATCCCCGACTTAACCCCCGATCTTGACCATTATGAACCTCCATCTATATATGTTCCTCCTGAGCTAACCTCTGATCCTGCTAACTCACCACAATGCCCTGACTCCCTAGGTGTTTACAAGAGGTACCGACACCATCCGGATCAACACGGGGAGTCATACGGGTTCCTGCAACCATTCTGAAAGACGAAAGGATCAACTAAGCTGCTGAAGAAAATTATACAAACTTAGACGTAAGATAGAAACATTTCTCTGATACCAACTGTGACGCCCCGTTCCCTGACACTGTGTCCTTATCCGGAAAGAACGTTCGACACTACTATATTTTTTTAAGTAATAAAAGAAATATATATATGTAAGCCTCGTGTGACATCATGATCAGAGTAAAGCAGAAATAAAATCTCAGAACGACTCAGGATTTCTGAAAGACAAAAGAACAGATCGACCGGTTCCACTCTACGTCTGAATGAAACAAACTTTAAACGACAAACAACGAAGTAAATGTTGTTTACATCTATTACAAGTTCCAGATGGAATGAGAGATTCATGTCTAGAAGCTCTCAAACAATTAAATGTTTAAAACTCTCAACAACATTATTACGGTGAACAAAACAGAAGATAACATACTTCATCATAAGTCTAATGTCTACTTTTCAAATTCTAACTTATTGACTGGAAATCTTCTAATTTTACAGGTTATAGAAAACTTATAAACTAATATCAATTTTAAAATGAAACTAAAATATTGATATATATGTAAAATCCCTCACCTCTTTGTAAGGGTATTTTAGTCTTTTTGAAATTTATTTTCCTTTTTCCTTTTTGTTTTTAGGTTTTCTTTTCCCTCAAGGTTTTGAAAACCGACTCATGGTGATAAAAGAATATAAATAGGACCCTAGATAGCCCTAGACATCATAAATCATTTTTTATGAGGTTCTGTGATCAGTCGGCACGCTGAACCGAGAACACTCCTCGGTAAAGCGACCCAGTGGTGCCCAGGACGTGTCCAGGACAGCCCAGGACGTGTCCCAGACACCCCAGACGTGTCCTAGAGTGTGTCCAGGATCAAGCAGCACGCTGAACCGAGCACTCTCCTCGGTTAAGCGGCCTAGTTTTGGACTTCGTGGCTCGCTTTTGATCGTTCTAAATGCGTGTTTGCAGATCAGAGTGCTAGTTTCGAAGAGATTTCAAGTCCAGGAGCAGTTTCGAATATTGTTTCATCTCAAGAAGGTATTAATCATGAAACCTTAGTTTTATTCGTAGTTTTACTCTTGGATTTGTTAGAATTCGTAGTTTTAATGGTAGGGTTTATTCGTGTTTCGTAGATTCGCAAGGGTTTGAAGTTTGACCATAGTTTGATCGTTGTTTGGCTTGTTTTCGTTACGTTTATGAGGTAAGGAGTTCTTCTTATCAAAAGTATCCCTTTTGGCTTTAAAGAATATGTTTTTAATATGTTTAAATACTGTATTTTGTAAATTGGCACGAAAATGGACATGTTATGTGTTTTAGGACAAGATGCCGGACTAGTCTTAGAGCAGAAAGTGAATTTGGGATTCACTGGCTCGCTGAACCGAGGGCATCTCTCGGTTAAGCTTACTAGGAAAGTCTCAGATTGGCTTTCTGGTTGTTCTGTGAGGTCAGCAGGGCTTTCAGAATGTTATCTAGGTTTCTGGATGATTTTCTGGGCTCTGTTTTCATATATAGTGGAGATAGGTTGGTAGTATGGTGTGATTATGGCCTTTGCATGTTTCCTATAGGTTAGACATGGATTTTTAGTATAGATTTATGTGCTTTATGTGCTCTGTTTGATTTACATGCTATCGAATCTACTTAGCAGGGTATTCGTTAATAAGTACGAATAGACGGGGTACCTTGGGCACAGTTAAGGCCCATGTCGGAGAGTGTGACTAGCTATATTAGCCAAGCCGTTCTTAAGGCGGTGTGCTTATAAGTGTACCTTGGGCAAGTAAGTCCCATGTTGGAGGTGTAGGTTGTGCTAGCCGAGTTGTATCCTGCGCCTTAAAGCTAGTAGACAAGAGTCACGGATAGGAACAGACAAGGACATGAATGAGCTAAGTAAGCAAGTAAGTAGTTAATGTAACTAACATGTATGTGCAAGATAAACGGATATAGCAAATAGGCATGTTTTCTTATGCATTGATTATGTATCCCAAAGTGGTTTTCTCCTTTTGTTTAAAGTATTGTTCTAAACTGTTTGTGAAAGTGGATATAGTAGATTCATGTCGTGTCTTCCGGCTTATGACAACCATGAATCTCACTTTTGATCTTCTTTCTCCTTACTAAGCTTATGCATGAGCTTACTCCTGTTTTGGAATAAGAAGATATGCAGGTTGGTGATGTTTCTGAGGAAGAGTTCAAAGATCAGGCTTAGGATTGGAGCTTATGGAGTTTATGTCCTAGTTCATCATTTTAGTACTTCTGAATAAGGCATTGTTGCCAGTTGTTACGGTCGTTCCTTTCTTTTTAGACATGGATGTTCATTTGGGATGCTAGCATTTGTTTCAGTTATTTATGATATAGTTTGACAGCAGTTACTTTCTGGTTGGGTTGTTTATGCAAGACCCTGAGGGTCTTAATCCCGAGTCATTGGTTTGTTTTATTTCCGCATTTATTGTTAATTACTCTGATATGACGTAAGGCTTACGTGAGGTTTAGGGTTTTCTCTAAATGTCACGTGCCGAACGTTCCATTTTCCGGATAAGGACTCGGTGTCCGGGACGGGGCGTTACAGTTGGTATCAGAGCCTAAGTTAGGAAACTTGGGCGTCAAACTGCTGTCTAGGATGTTAATCTTAAGTTGTGAATCCTGAATCCTAGTCTAAGAGTGGTTCTAACCTTTCCTTCTTTTTTAGTGATGGCAGGCGACAAGAGAGTTACCCATCCTACATCTAACCGTTCTGACCAGGGTCCTCCAGCATCATCAGAACCGATCCCTCTTATAGCTTCGCTCCCACCGTTGGCCCCAGGGCTGCGACGTGGAAGAACTCAGGGCCGATCTCAGGGCCAGTCCCAAGGTCTTTCCCAAGGGCTTTCTCAAGGGATTTCTCAGGGTCTTTCCCAAGGGCTTTCTCAAGGGCTTTCCCATGGGCTTCAGCATCATGCATCATATGTCCCTTCCAGGACTACTTCGGAAAGGCTACCACCCTCTTCCCGAGCACAACATGACTCTCACACCCATCAGCAGCCAGGTCAGTCAGCAGGGTATCAACAGGTTCCTTTTACAGGCTTGTTCGGGACACAGTTCACTCCAAGAATGACAACCTTTCATACAGGCTCAGGTGTAGGCAGTGGCCCTGGTGTTCAGGGTGACTCTATGATGCACATGTTTATGGAGTACATGAGAGAACAGGATGACAGAGAGGAGAGGATGTATAGGGATTTTCGTGATAGCAGACCAACAACACAAGCTCCTAAGGCTGGTAGTTGGTATACAGACTTGCAAAGGAATGGTGCTCCAGTGTTTAATGGTGCAGTGGTTCCGAGAGAGCAGTATTGGGTCAAGGAGATGGAGAGACTTCTCGAGATTTTGGAAGTGCCCCAGAACAAGTGGGCTAGTTTGGCTGCATCTTTTCTAAGAGAGGGCGCACAGAAGTGGTCTGAGACAATAGTGACTACTGGAGGGCCGTATCCAGATTGACAGACTTTCAAGAGCTTATTTAATGGAAAGTATTTTCCCTCGTCATCTCGTTCCCAAAAAGCAGCAGAATTCTTCAGGTTGACACAGGGAACTATGTCGGTTCTTGATTACTCCCACAAATTTGATGAACTTAGTCAGTATGTACCCGGGATGTTAACTGACGAAAAAATACTAACGGATAAGTTTGAGGAAGGCTTAGGTCAACACATTCAAAACAGGTTATCAGGTGTTCCTCCAGTAGATATGGCAGATTTGTTGAATCGGGCTACTAGAGTTGAGCGGATTTACCGGAACTCTACAAACAATATGGGATCCAAGAGACCTTTTGAAGCAGCGGGAAAGAACAAGGTCCAACCCCCTGCTAAGAGGCCGATTCAGTCAGCTCCATCCTTTCCTTTGTGCTTGTTTAGGGTGATTTTATACGATTTCTAATGTTATATTTTATAACAATTTCCTCCATATTCGTATAATTTGCATAGAAATCAAGGGTTTAATCGAATTATTGAGCAAATGAGTTTTAAAAGTGGTTAAGTGCAAATTTGTGTTAATTATGTGGTTTCATTGATAAAAATCTTTGAATATGAGATGTTACATTTTGCACGATGTTATCATGAATGTAGATACGCTTGCATGTTAAATGAGGAGCTTAAACGAAGATCGATTTGAAGATTAAGAAGAAAGCTCGATTCGAATAAAGAAAGCTCGATTCGATTCGGCCCAAACTTGGTGATCAAGTATTTCAAAATATGCCACGTAACATTATATTTTGAGGCCTAAAAGATGGATTTTGAGGAAAAGAAGAAGATGCCACGAGTTTACGAGATCAACGGATCAATATTTTCCAACGTACTTCTACCGTAACCTGTTTTCGATGGAAATTTTACCCGACTTAGAGGCATTTTCAGGGAAGAGTTCTTGACGAAAGTTGTAGATACTAAAATGAGCTTTCCAACGCATTTTGAATCACGTCAATCGGAGGTCTACAACTCAAGTTATGATTTTTTACCGAATCTGCTGGAATTACGGACGAACCGGAGATATTTTGGCCAAGTTTGATGCATGTTACTCCATGTGCTCCTTAATGATGATGATGATGAGTCATAACAAACTCCACATGCTATTTTAGTGACTCCTCACCTTCACATGCAAAGTCATTATCACCTCCCACATGCTTATAACAAACTTGAGAATATTCCTTAGCATATTCTCCCAAAAATATCTCCCTCAACTACAACCTCTCCCTTATACACCTCCCCTCAACTCTCCCTATAAGAACTCCCTCATTTCCATCCATAAAGGCGCCCCTCCTTGGTCACTTTTGGCCAAGCTTTTACTTTTCCCGTCTTTTATGTAAATACTCTGTAGGCGTTATGCCGAGAATAAATTAGAATAGTAGTATTGTTGTAATCTTTTGAGCTACGGCCCTGATTCTGAAATCATAATCGAGGATGATTGGCTAAGGTCTCTAAGCTAGAACCACCTTTGTGAAGCCACCATCACCGGAATAAACAAGGATTTCGTTTTCATTTGTTCTAGTGAGTTTCTTGTTCTTCCTTCATGTTTGAATTGTTTATGTGCAATTTGTATGATCTATACTTATGTTGCATGCTAATCGAATTTAGATACGGAAGTTGATGAATTCGTAGATTACCGTGAAGGAGAATGATAATATTCTTCCAACATACGTAAGTTGAGGGTGAATGTTATTAGATTAGGATTTATATCCATATCTTTGATCCGTAAATGCTTTAGTTGTACCGAGAGTGGTGAACTAATTAAAAGGCGATGAACCGAAGGGAAAATGCCTCTTTAGCGAATAATAATCCAAGAACTTACGAATGAATATGTGTCTTTCTTGTTATTTTCGGTGGGGTGGTGGATCATCGGTGCGTTCTAGTTGTTTTAAATTATAAATTTTATTATCGTAGTTTTATTTCTTTTCACGTTTGCTACCTTAGTTTGTTAATTGAAAATCCGAGATCATAATCATCAACTTTATAAAAGAAATCGAAGGCAAAGACTCTTTTTCGTACAAGTCCTGCATGGATACGATCCGGTTTCACCACTATAGCCGCGAGCCTTCGCACTTGGGACACATCGGTTTTATTTTATTACTTGTTATCTTTTGCTTTGCATAAAACCGCGAACAAGTTTTTGGCGCCGTCGCCGGGGACTTGGCACGGAAAATTTTCGTTTTCGGTTTTTTTTGTCAACTAAGTTATCTGTTTTCGTCTTAAACAATAAAAAAAAAAAAAAAAAAAAAAAAAAAAAATCTTTCGGTAATTACCGAGAGAGAGAAAAAAATATTTTCTTTTAGTTCGCTTTTACATTACGTATTAGTTTTATAGTATTTTGTTTTTTTACATTTGTTTAGACTGTTTGAGCTTGTTTTAGTATAGTTTTTTTTTTAATTCTAAAAAAAAAAATTTAAAAAAATTTAAAAAAATTCTCGATAAATACCGAGTGGATTCGGTAATTACCGAGAAAGAGAGAAAAGAAACACGGAACACGTTTCAATCATTGAGGTTGGGTGATGGATTCTCGGTGAATCCCACTCTGCGGAAGCATAAGGATAAAATCCCGAAACCTCATGATTTAGGTGTTGGTTTCCAAACGTAGTTTATGCAAACTCAAACTCACGGGGGACCACTTTTGTATAATCCGGAGATAGAGCGAACCATCGCTCGACCAAACAGACGTTGGGCTCGGATCACTGAACCGATAGATTTAGGAACCACGGAAGGAAACAATACGGAAGGATACGTTGAGGGAGAAGCTCAAGGAGGAGCCCAGGTTGAGGAAATGGCAGATCAACGGACATTGGCAGACTTTGCCATGCCATTTATTGTGAAAGTTAATCCTGCGGTCGTGATTCCTGAAATCACGGCTGATAATTCGAACTCAAAACTTCTTTAATCAATCGGTGAGAGGTTCCACATTCCATGGATTTTCCACCGAGGACCCGCACGATCATATTCACTCATTTCTAGAATCGTGCGGGACTATTTTAATCAAAGGGTCACCGAGGGCGCCCTAAAGATGAAACTTTTTCCTTCTCACTTTGAAGGAGAAGCGAAAGAATGGTATAAATCCTTACCAATCGAATCCATTACTTCGTGGGAGGAGTTGGAGAAAGAATTTACGAGCCGATGCTTTCCACCGCAAAGACGGCTCATCTTCCGAATCGATATTCACTTTTGTGCAATCTGAGAAGGAATCTTTTACGATGCGTGGAGACGATTTAAGACTCTCTTGAGAAAGTGCCCCACCATGGGCCGGATAAACAAAGATTGGTCAACACTTTCTACAAAGGTTTGACCGAATTGACTAAGGGAATGGTGAATAGTTACTGCTTTGGAGGTGCATTTACGAGAAAGACACCGATGAGGATGGATGTTGTTTGAAGATATTGCAAAGTATAATTATGCCCCTACTACATGCGAGTCGTCCAATCGAAAAGCTCATTGCGAGGAAGTATGAGGTAGATGAGACCACGTCTCTAAAAGCTCGTTGGCCGCACTACGAAGCAAGTGGCGGCAATGAATGTTCAAAGTCTTGTGTGTGACAATTGCCATGGCCAAGGCCATCGTAGTAATCAATGCCGGCTTGACCCGATCTCACAGTCAAAGCCGTTCAAAACAATGTCGTTTGCCAAAATTGCGATACCGTTGGGCACGCATTCCATCGATGTCATCTATTGTTGCATTCGGAAGAAGTGAATACATTCACTTCTCAAAATTATCGACCTTCGGTCGAATCAAAACACTCAAGGATTCAATTATAACCGGAACCACCCTGGTTTCCGATGGAGTGACCATGCAGGGCAACAAACCCCCATCATTTTCAGGCCCCAGGCCTAATCAAAGCAATTTTCAATCCAACTATCGACCAACATGGAACACCAATCCACCGCAAAATCAAAATCAATCATTTCGAGATCTTAGAACAAAAGTTGAGCGAGCAAATCACGGCCAACACTCAATTGGCAAATGCTTTAAGTACTCGACAACCGATCTGAGAGAAATTTGGAGGTGCAAATGGGACAAATTTTGGGGCGACAAGCAAGTCGACCTCAAGGTCACCGCCGAGTTTTATCGAGAAGAACCCCGAGGGGTTAATCTGTCCAAAATGACCAAAATTCTTGCACCGATCTCGCCGCACCATGGAACTATGGTCAAGATGAGTGAATGCTATAAAACCGAGAGGAGTGGGAAAGCGGTTGGCGGTCAGGCCAACCAGGAAGCAGTAGCCCCTCCCGTGAGCATAGACGCAGGAGGGGAAGATCTTTGTTCTCCTCAGAAGGATGTTGGGACTACTATTGATCCAAGTGAAAGAGAAAATTCTGAAGAAAAGGTGAAAGTTGAGAATTCTGATGATGAAGAGAATACTGCTGAGAAGAAGTCAGATTCTAAGTTAAGTTCTGGGAAGCATGTGAGGTGGAAGGATAGGGAAGACAAAGCAATCAATGATAAGACGGCAAAGAAGCACTTTACTGAGGAAGACTTTGCTGATCTCCCTTACCCACCTAGCAAAAACAAGCTGTCATTAACAGTCGATAAAGAATATAAGAAGGTTATCGACTTGCTCAAGAATACTGAGGCAAACATTCCATTAGTTGATCTTTTGATAGGAATGCCAAAGTATACAAAGTTTATAAAGGACGCAGTGAGTTCGAAAAAGAAGCTCCAAGAGCTCGAGCACATAGTATTGAATGGAGAATGCTCAGCAATCAGCCAGACTAAACTTCTGTGAAGTTTCCTTGACCCTGGTAGATTTACGATTTCATGTACTATCGGGAACAGGGATTTCCACAATGTTCTATGCGATTCGGGAGCATCAATCAATCTGATGTCTACGTCAATCTTCCAATCTCTTGGATTGGATCAATCTATTACGCTTAAACCTATTTCTCTTCAACTTGCAGATAGAAGTGTGAAATATGCAAGGGAATTGTAGAAGATGTGTTGGTCAAGGTTAAAAACTTCATATACCCAGCTGATTGGGTAATCATGGATATGACCAATGATGAGAAAACCCCCTTGATCCTTGGAAGACCTTTTCTTGCAACTGCCCGTGCCTTACTAGATTCCTACAGTGGCGAAGTAACCCTACATTTGGAGGATGAGAGCATAAAGTTCAATGTGGGCAATGCAGTGAAGCACCCTTCGATGACACTTGTTTAGCTATTGATGACGATTTCAATCATGAGTATGATAAACAAGTGTTCATGGGTAGTTGGGATGAGGAAGAATTCAATAAACTATCTCGCAACTTGGACTAATGAGGAGTGGATAAAATTTTTAGAAGAGATTGACAAGGAAAGTTACGATTACCACGAGGTGGTAGGAAAGAAGATGAGGAGAGGCATGGTGATATGCCCAGATTTGCAAAAGGAGATGAGGCCCCTGTCTGCTTGGGGAGGCCATGATGCTTCATAGCCCTTATAATAAGCTTGGAGATCTAGAGCTTAAGGGAGATAAATTGAGACTAAGTGTGGAGAAGCCACCGTCAGTTTAGTGTTGAAACCCTTGCCTCAACACTTGAAATACATTTTTCTCGAGGGACGGTGATAAGCTCCTTTGATCATTTCATCTAAGTTAGAACCGAAGGAGGAAGAAAAGCTTATCAAAGTGCTTGCAAGATAATATCCTCGCTTTGGTTGGCAAGTGGGAGATATTAAGGGGATAAGCCCCGATATCTATATGCATAAGATCGGGATCACAGGATCGAAGAAGGTGCGACAACCTCGAGAAGGCTAAACCCTCACATGCAGAAATCGTTAAGAAGGAAATCATCAAATTGCTTGACATGGGTATCATCTACCCAATAGCCGATAGTGAATGGGTAAGCCCCACTCAGGTGGTGCCAAAGAAAGGAGGATAACTATTGAAAAGAATGAAAAGGGGAAGAGATTGCCTTACGACAAGTCACCGGTTATAGAGTTTGCATCGACTACGAAGACTAAATGAGGTAACTCTAAAAGACCACTTTCCTTGCCATTCATTGACCAGCTCCTTGAGAGGCTTAGTGGCAAGCAATTTTATTGTTTTTGGATGGCTATTCGGATACTTTCGAGATAGCTATCGACCCCATTGATCAAGAAAAGACTACCTTCACTGTCCCTCCGGTACCTTCGCTTACCGAAGGATGCCATTTGGTCTCATAACGCACTGACTACATTTCAAAGATGTATCTTGGCTATCTTCAATGGTTTAGTGGAGAAGGTGATGGAAATTTTTATGGATGACTTCTCTGTATTCGGGGACAGTTTAGACCACTTTGTTTACACAATCTTGATAAAGTTACGTCCCGGTGCATAGAAGGACTTAGTCTTAAATTGGGAGAAGTGCCACCTAATGGTGGAAGAAGGAATTGTTCTTGGACACAAGGTGTCCAAGGAAGGTATAGAGGTTGACAAAGCGAAGGTAAAAGCTATTGAAAAAATGACATACCCTAAAAATGTAAGAGAAGTAAGAGGATTCTTGGGTCATGTTGGATTCTATAGGCGGTTCATTAAAGACTTTTCTAAGATAGCCAAGCCTTTGTCAACTCTCTTAAGAGAGGATGTGAAATTTGTTTTCACCCCGAGTGTGAAAGAGCTTTTAAAGAATTAAAAGACAAGTTGATTACCTCGCCAATTCTTATAGCACCCATTGAAAGCTCCTTTCGAGCTTATGTGTGATGCTTCTAATTATACAATCGGAGCGGTGCTAGGTCGAGAGTGGGCGGCGTTTCCAACCTATCTACTACGCTAGTCACACTTTAAACCGGCAGACAAGTAAATTATGCAACAACCGAGAAGGAGTTGTTGGCGATGAGTTTTGCCATGGATAAATTTAGAAGCTATTTGCTTGGGTCGAAGTTTCTGATCAGACGAGACCATTCTCGCATTGAAGTATCTGTTGAGCAAGGCCGATGCCAAGCCTCGTTTGATGAGATGGATCTTGATTTTACAAGAGTTTGATGTTCATATCCGGGACAAGAAGGGTAGCAAGAATGTGGTAGCCGATCACATGTCTCGGTGACCGATGATCATCAAATAGAGTCGGATGAGATTGGAATTGATTTTCCAACCGAGCAACTCATGACTATTGATGTGTGCGAGGTTATTCCCGCCCATCTCTGGAAAAGGTTCTCCTTGGTTTGCACCTTTTGCAAACTTCTTGAGCGCGGATATCCGGACCACGACCGACATATCGCCAAAAAAGAAGAAATTCTTTTGGATTTGAACTATTATGTGTGGGGGCGACCTATTCTCTTCAAGCGTTGTAAGGATGGATTGCTTCGTAGGTGTGTCCACGAGTTCGAGCAGAGGACATTATAGAGCAATGCCATGACGGACTGTGGAGGTCATTATGGAGCTGGAAGATCTGCTGCGAAGATTTTTCATCCGGTTTCTCTTGGCCGACAATTTTAAGGATACGAGAGAGTTTTGTAAAGGTTGTGACCGGTGCCGCGACCGGGAAACTTTCGGCGAATGGACATGCCCCTACATCCCATTCAACAATGTGAAGTTTTCGACGTATGGGGTATTGACTTCATGGGACCGTTTCCATCCTCGTATGGGAACAAGTACATTCTCGTCTGCGTTGACTACGTGTCAAAATGGGTAGAGGCAATAGCAACATCATGGAACGACCACAAGGTGGTCAAGAGCTTCTGAGGAAAAACATTTTTACACGGTTTGGTTGTCCACGAGCTCTCATCGGTGATTTAGGAACTCACTTCGCAATACTCCATTAGAAAGATTTTAGAACGATATGGGGTGAAACACAAAATCTACTACCCCCCTATCACCCTCGCACGAGTGGACAAGTTGAAGTAAGTAACCAAGCCTGAAAAGCATTCTTGAGAAGACGGTGAATTCTCATAGGACGGATCGGAGCCGGCTGGATGATGTACTGGGGCCTACAGATGACTTTCAAAACTCCTATTGGCACGTCTCCGTTTGAGATGGTTTATGGTAAGGCTCGCCACCTTGCCAATCGAGCTTGAGCACGAGCATTACGGGCTATTAAATTCTTAAACTTTGACAAACGCCAGGTTATGCGAGAGAAAGCGATTATTGCGATTCACGGGAGCTTGATGAGTTCGGACTCCAGGCCTACGAGCTCAAGAATCGATGGGAGAGGACTAAACTTCTTCACGACAAGAAAATCAAGCATAGAGAATTCAAAGAGGCGAATGGGTTTTACTATATAATACCAGTTACATCTGTTTCTGGTAAGCTACGCACCCGTTGGTCCGCCCTTTGAAATTTCTCGGGTTTTCCTAGTGGAACCGTCGAATTGAAAAATAAGCGAGGAGAGTTGTTCAGAGTGAATGGTCATCGGTTGAAACACTATATTGGTCAACAAAAGGAACGACCGGTGGTTTTCCATCTAAACGACGTCCCTAGTCAAGACAACTCGATTTTTGGAACCCGATGATTTACGTCTCTGTGAATTCTTTGATGATATTGTGATTCATGATGATACACCTCGACTTGTGGAATCAAAACCTAAAAAAGAAGAAGAGAAGAATCATAGGAACTAAGTGGATACGAGTTTACTAATATGGCCAATACGTTGGCGAGACTTTGTTTTTGTGGGATCCATACTATTGACCCGAGGAAATCAAGAATGATTCGGAAAGAGGCCTCACCGGCCCGACCGGGTTGAAAATATTTGGGTTGTCGAGCAAACGACATTAACCAAAAGCGCTACCGGGAGGCAACCCGTTTGAATATAAAAAAAAAAAAAAAAAAAAAAAAAAAAAAAAAACTCTACTACATTTTGCATGATACTTTACTCATACTTTGGATAATAGTTTTCTAATACTTGGATTGATTTTCATTTTGTTTCACCAAGTCTCGGGATGAATGTTTGAATGTCATTTAAAGGGAACGATTAGGAGGTTTTCCGAAAATCCCGAGGAGTACAAAGAAAAATTCAAATGCATCATTTCTTAGATTTAGGTTGTTAGAACAATTTGAAATAACCTTGAGGATCTGGGTATAAAAGACTCATAGTTAATACTTTGTCACATATTTCATATCATGACCTAGTCTGCTTTTAAATTTTCAAATAATGTGTGACATGTATTAGTTTAACTACTATGCAACTAAGGGAATAGGAAATTCAAAGCTAACCCGAGTTGAAATTTTATTGTCTAGTCGAGCTCCCGACTATAATTAAGCCCTACTAGGGCGGTAACCTAGATATCTTTTCCTTTTTCCTGTAGTTTATTTCTGTCTTTATTCCATGATATTGCCTTGTCTATCATCTTTTGTGCCCCTATCCCCGAGGTACGTCTTGTTTTCCCATGGTGTGCAGGATTTTTGCGATAGCAATTGTGAGTTTCAGATGATGCCAGTTTTCCGGTGGATGGTCCACGATCTAACTGATTTCATCGAGCATTTCTGAGTCGATTCTAGGCCACTTCCGAATTGCCACTTTCGAACCACAATCACCTAAGTGTTCTTTTTCTTTTTACATTCTCGCACAACCCGAGGACATGTTGTGATTTAAGTGTGGGGAGGAATAGTCGGTTATATGTATCTACCATTTGCTTAAATTATTTTGATTCTATGCTAAATGGGCTAAATTTTCAAATTTTTGTTTATTCCCGAGTAAACAATGCATATCTTTGTTCGTTATTTTTATAGTCATTAATGCTATATTCCGTATGTTCGATAAGTTAGTTGTTTCACCCAATATATTTTTCACGAGCCATAGTGAATGATGAGCTAAATTATAAAGCTATATCCCTTTTTGATTAGTGATTTTTGATTATCTTATAAAGTCATGTGCTTAGTGCTAACGTCTCGCGTATCGTGAGAATTATGATAGTTTGTGTTTATAGCCAGAGTATGATATATTGTGAATATCTGAACGTTTGAATGTGATAAGTGAAACATAACTAATGTTCTTGCACAATAATTAACAAATAAATCATTGCTTGAGGTGTTATGCTCAATGAGGTTTGAATTGCTTTTAGCATGTTAACCATGTCGCCGTAAATCTCGAAAAAGTAATCAATTGTGTGTGTCGAAAAGTCGGTCGATGATTTGAGTGCGGTAGGGCATTATCTCGAAATGTCCTATACCACTATGATGACCAAAAGCTCACGACGATCGAAAAAAGTCGCCTTATGATTTGAGTAGATAGGGGATTATCTCGAAATTTCCTATTCTAGTATGACGGGCAAAAGCTCATTCGATGTGTGTTGAAAAAAATGAAAAAAAAAAAAGTGAAAAAAATCGAAAAATTTATTATTATGAATAAGTTAAGGACTTAGTTATCGTATACCTTATCCCCAAAGATAAACCGATGATGATATGTTGTAGGGATTATCCTCTCGAGTATATCGAGAATGGCCCTAGATATATTCTATCATTCTTTTCGTGGATATGTCACGCTTTGTAGGGTACATCTTATAAGTATCATTATTACTAGTTTGAAGGGGTATTAGCTAGTTTGCTTTGAATTTTTCAAGTTTGGACTTAGTGGAAGTTTTCTATGGCTATGCACACACATCAGGGTGAACCTCTGATTTATTGAGTATATGTTGTATTTGCTGAGGTGTCTATCTTTTTCGAGCCTTGATTCTTGTTTTGTTTTGCTCGGACGAGCAAAAGCTAAGTGTGGGGAGTTGTTTAGGGTGATTTTATACGATTTCTAATGTTATATTTTATAACAATTTCCTCCATATTCGTATAATTTGCATAGAAATCAAGGGTTTAATCGAATTATTGAGCAAATGAGTTTTAAAAGTGGTTAAGTGCAAATTTGTGTTAATTATGTGGTTTCATTGATAAAAATCTTTGAATATGAGATGTTACATTTTGCACGATGTTATCATGAATGTAGTACGCTTTGCATGTTAAATGAGTAGCTTAAACGAAGATCGATGAAGATTAAGAAGAAAGCTCGATTCGAATAAAGAAAGCTCGATTCGATTCGGCCCAAACTTGGTGATCAATTATTTCAAAATATGCCACGTAACATTATATTTTGAGGCCTAAAAGATGGATTTTGAGGAAAAGAAGAAGATGCCACGAGTTTACGAGAGATCAACGGATCAATATTTTCCAACGTATTTCTACCGTAACCTGTTTTTCGATGGAAATTTTACCCGACTTAGAGGCATTTTCAGGGAAGAGTTCTTGACGAAAGTTGTAGATACTAAAATGAGCTTTCCAACGCATTTTGAATCACGTCAATCGGAGTCTACAACTCAAGTTATGATTTTTTACCGAATCTGCTGGAATTACGGACGAACCGGAGATATTTTGGCCAAGTTTGATGCATGTTACTCCATGTGCTCCTTAATGATGATGATGATGAGTCATAACAAACTCCACATGCTATTTTATTGACTCCTCACCTTCACATGCAAAGTCATTATCACCTCCCACATGCTTATAACAAACTTGAGAATATTCCTTAGCATATTCTCCCAAAAATATCTCCTCAACTACAACCTCTCCCTTATACACCTCCCTCAACTCTCCCTATAAGAACTCCCTCATTTCCATCCATAAAGGCGCCTCCTTGGTCACTTTTGGCCAAGCTTTTACTTTTCCGTCTTTTATGTAAATACTATGTAGGCGTTATGCGAGAATAAATTAGAATAGTAATCTTGTTGTAATCTTTGAGCTACGCCCCGATTCTCAAATCATAATCGAGGATGATTGGCTAAGGTCTCTAAGCTAGAACCACCTTTGTGAAGCCACCATCACCGGAATAAACAAGGATTTCGTTTTCATTTGTTCTAGTGAGTTTCTTGTTCTTCCTTCATGTTTGAATTGTTTATGTGCAATTTGTATGATCTATACTTATGTTGCATGCTAATCGAATTTAGATACGGAAGTTGATGAATTCGTAGATTACCGTGAAGGAGAATGATAATATTCTTCCAACATACGTAAGTTGAGGGTGAATGTTATTAGATTAGGATTTATATCCATATCTTTGATCCGTAAATGCTTTAGTTGTACCGAGAGTGGTGAACTAATTAAAAGGCGATGAACCGAAAGGGAAAATGCCTCTTTAGCAGATAATAATCCAAGAACTTACGAATGAATATGTGTCTTTCTTGTTATTTTCGGTGGGGTGGTGGATCATCGGTGCGTTCTAGTTGTTTTAAATTATAAATTTTTATTATCGTAGTTTTATTTCTTTTCACGTTTGCTACCTTAGTTTGTTAATTGAAAATCCGAGATCATAATCATCAACTTTATAAAAGAAATCGAAGGCAAAGACTCTTTTTCGTACAAGTCCCTGCGGATACGATCCGGTTTCACCACTATAGCTGCGAGCCTTCGCACTTGGGGCTGACATCGGTTTTATTTTATTACTTGTTATCTTTTGCTTTGCATAAAACCGCGAACAGTGCTCACAGTGTTCTAAACGTCATCCAGGAGAATGCAGGTTTGGTAAACCAGTTTGTTATCAGTGTGGTCAGCCAGGACACATTTCCAAAGAGTGTCCTAATAGGCGTGTTCGACCAAACTCCTCCAGCCAGACCCTTCAAAGGCAAGTCAGGTGGATCTTCACGGGTTTTTGCTTTGGATACTATGCAGGCTGAAGCAGATGATTCAGTTGTGACAGGTACTTTTAGTTTTTCTTTGTTATCATGTCTTCCCTTGTTTTTTCTTCTACCTGAAACCAGCTTATGTGTAGGCTCTATCTTTGTTAATTATGTCTCTGCAACTGCTTTGTTTGATACGGGAGCATCCAACTCCTTTATCTCCAGTCGCTTAGTTGGTAAGATTATGTGCTCCCCTAGCAAGTTTTCTCCTCCTTTGGTTATCTCTACTCCTTTGGGTGTCAATAAGCTAGTAGATAAAGTTGTACGTGGTTGTAAGATCGAAGTTGGCAAGAAGAGAGCTGATGCAGATTTGATAGTTTTGGATACCTTGGATCTGGATGTCATACTTGGCATGGATTGGTTAACACGCCATTATGTGCATCTCGAATGTAGGGCTAAGCAAGTTACCTTTCGCTCACCTTTGCGTTCAGAAGTTATATTTCATGGAAATCTTTCCGAGTTCAAGCCTAATTTTCCTATCATCTCAGCATTAGAAGTTGCAGATGCGTTCAGGGAAGATTGCGAGATGTTTTGGGTTTTTGCAATGAATGCTAAAGAAGGACCTAAGCCAAAAGAAGGGTTAAAGGTAGAAGATGTGCCTGTGGTTAGGGACTTTCCAGAAGTGTTCCCAGATGATTTACCAGGGAATACTCCTGACCGAGAGATAGAGTTTCAGATTGACCTAGTTCCAGATGCAAGACCAGTCTACAGCGCCATATAGGATGGCTCCGGCGGAACTTAAAGAATTGAAAGAACAGGTAGAGGATATGCTTGAGAAGAAGATAATTCAGCCAAGTACTTCACCATGGGGTGCACCAGTGCTGTTTGTAAAGAAGAAAGATGGCACTATAAGGATGTGTGTGGATTATAGGGAGCTAAACAAGTTGACTATTAAGAACAAGTATCCTCTCCCTCGGATAGACGATTTGTTTGATCAATTACAAGGGTCAAAGGTGTTTTCAAAGATTGACCTCCGTTCTGGCTATCATCAGCTGAAGATCCGGCCAACAGATGTACCTAAGACAGCTTTCAGTACTAGATACGGGTTGTATGAGTTCTTGGTCATGCCTTTCGGTTTGACTAATGCCCCTGCAGCTTTTATGGACTTGATGAATAGGGTGTTCTCCCCTTACTTGGATCAGTTTGTTGTTGTGTTCATTGATGACATTTTAATTTATTCTAAGGATAAACAAGAGCACGAGAAGCATCTACGGATAGTGTTGCAGACCTTAAAGGCTAAAGAGTTGTTTGCAAAATTTAGCAAGTGTGAATTTTGGTTGGATCAGGTTGCTTTCCTTGGTCACATCATTTCAGGAGATGGAATTTCAGTGGATCCATCTAAGATTGAATCAGTGGTGGCGTGGCTTAGACCTACTTCAGTTACCGAGATTCATAGTTTTCTGGGTTTAGCAGGCTATTACAGGAAGTTCGTTCAGGATTTCTCATTGCTTGCTATGCCTCTTACTCAATTGACTCAGAATGGAGTTAAGTTTGAGTGGTCAGGTGATTGTGAAAAGTCTTTTCAGACACTTAAAGAGAGGTTAGTTACAGCTCCGGTGTTGTCATTGCCAGTTTCTTCTAAAGAGTTTGATATCTATACAGATGCCTCAGGTCATGGTTTGGGTTGTGTCTTGATGCAAAAGGTTAAAGCAATTGCTTATGCTTCGAGATAGCTGAAAATTCATGAGAAAACTATCCTACACATGATTTGGAGTTAGCTGCAGTTGTTTTTGCTTTGAAGATTTGGCGACACTATTTGTATGGAGTGCGGACCCGGATTTTCAGTGATCATCAGAGTCTTAAGTACTTCTTTACGCAGAAAGAATTGAACATGAGGCAAAGAAGATGGCTAGAGTTTGTCAAGGATTATGATATTGATATTCAATACCATCCTGGAAAGGCAAATGTGGTTGCAGATGCTTTAAGTAGGAGGGCATTTTCGACCTTAACTAGCCAAGAAGAGATTATCAAGCATTTAGATCGACTTGAGATAGAGGTTTGTGATCCAGCCCACAAGGAGCGTCCATTTATCCAATTTCGTTCGACCAACATTATTGGATAGGATTAAAGAGATGCGCTTGAATGATGCTTTTCTTCAAGAGATGAAGCAAAAAGTCGGTTGATAAGCCGGATATGGGTTTTGAGGTTGCGTATGATGGCTCGCTTTGGTTTAGAGGGCGTCTGTGTGTTCCCCGAGGTGTTGAGTGTTAAGGAAGAAATCATGGAAGAACACCATCATTCGGGTTTTTCTATGCATCCTGGTTCTACCAAGATGTATAGAGACTTACGTCAACACTTTTGGTGGAAAGCAATGAAGAAGGATATAGAAAGCTATGTCTCTCGATGTGATGTTTGTCAGAGAGTTAAGGCAGAACATCAAAGACCAGGAGGTTTGTTGAAACCTCTTGAAATCCCAGAGTGGATATGGGAGAAGATTACCATGGACTTCATTACGGGGTTACCTCGTTCAGTTGGCGGTATGGATATGATATGGGTTATAGTGGATCGTTTGACAAAGAGTGCTCATTTCCTAGCCTTGAAGAAGGATACGCCATTAGAGCAGATGGCTTTGATGTATATTAATCAAGTGGTTCGTTTACATGGAGTCCCAGTTTCAATAGTATCTGATCGAGATAGTCGTTTTGTGGCTCAGTTTTGGAAGAGTTTACAGAAAGCTTTGGGTACAGAGTTGAATATTAGTACAGCATTTCACCCACAGACGGATGGACAGTCCGAAAGGACGATTCAGACTCTCGAGGATATGCTACGTGCTTGCATTCTTGAGTTTGGAGGTAAGTGGACTAAGTACTTGTTGCTTGCGGAGTTTGCTTACAATAATAGTTACCATTCGAGTATTGGGATGGCTCCTTTCGAAGCGATGTATGGTAGGAAGTGCCGATCCCCGGTGTGTTGGGATGAAGTCGGTGAGAAGCAAGTTACGGGTCCAGAGTTAGTTCAAGAAGCTAAAGAGAAAGTATTGTTGATAAGAGAACGAATGAAAGAAGCTCAGGACCGTCAGAAAAGTTGGGCAGATAAACGCCGTAGACAACTTGAGTTCGAAGTTGGTGAGAAGGTGTATCTTAAAGCTTCGCCTACGAGAGGTGTTAGACGTTTTGGTGAGAAAGGCAAGCTAAGTCCGAGATATGTAGGACCTTTTGAGATTGTGGAGAGAGTTGGTCCTTTAGCTTATCGGCTACAGATGCCTCCGTCATTGGCTAGAGCGCATGATGTGTTTCATGTGTCGATGCTACGGAAATGCTTTGTTGACCCAGGGTTAGTAGCGGATGTTGATCATGACCTTTTGCAAGACAATTTGGCTTATGAGGAAAGGCCTATAAGGATTTTGGGTAGGAAAGGACAATGGTCTAAGCAGAAGTTTTCGGTTCTAGTTCTTGTGCAATGGAGTAATCATACGGCTCAAGAAGCTACTTGGGAGCTAGAGGCGGAAATGGTGGACCGCTATCCAGAGTTCCCTTCTTTACCAGGTGCGTTAAGTTTTGAGGACGAAACTTCTTATAAGGAGGGGAGAATGTAAAATCCCTCACCTCTTTGTAAGGGTATTTTAGTCTTTTTGAAATTTATTTTCCTTTTTCCTTTTTGTTTTTAGGTTTTCTTTTCCCTCAAGGTTTTGAAAACCGACTCATGGTGATAAAAGGCTATAAATAGGACCCTAGATAGCCCTAGACATCATAAATCGTTTTTTATGAGGTTCTGTGATCAGTCGGCACGCTGAACCGAGAACACTCCTCGGTAAAGCGACCCAGTGGTGCCCAGGACGTGTCCAGGACAGCCCAGGACGTGTCCCAGACACCCCAGATGTGTCCCAGAGCGTGTCCAGGATCAAGCAGCACGCTGAACCGAGCACTCTCCTCGGTTAAGCGGCCCAGTTTTGGACTTCAGGCTCAGTTTTGATCGTTCTAGTACGTGTTTGCAGATCAGAGTGCTAGTTTCGAAGAGATTTCAAGTCCAGGAGCAGTTTCGAATATTGTTTCATCTCAAGAAGGTATTAATCATGAAACCTTAGTTTTATTCGTAGTTTTACTCTTGGATTTGTTAGAATTCGTAGTTTTAATGGTAGGGTTTATTCGTGTTTCGTAGATTCGCAAGGGTTTGAAGTTTGACCATAGTTTGATCGTTGTTTGGCTTGTTTTCGTTACGTTTATGAGGTAAGGAGTTCTTCTTATCAAAAGTATCCCTTTTGGCTTTAAAGAATATGTTTTTAATATGTTTAAATACTGTATTTTGTAAATTGGCACGAAACTGGACATGTTATGTGTTTTAGGACAAGATGCCGGACTAGTCTTAGAGCAGAAAGTGAATCTGGGATTCACTGGCTCACTGAACCGAGGGCATCTCTCGGTTAAGCGTACTAGGAAAGTCTCAGATTGGCTTTCTGGTTGTTCTGTGAGGTCAGCAGGGCTTTCAGAATGTTATCTAGGTTTCTGGATGATTTTCTGGGCTCTGTTTTCATATATAGTGGAGATAGGTTGGTAGTATGGTGTGATTATGGCCTTTGCATGTTTCCTATAGGTTAGACATGGATTTTTAGTATATATTTATGTGCTTTATGTGCTCTGTTTGATTTACATGCTATCGAATCTACTTAGCAGGGTATTCGTTAATAAGTACGAATAGACGGGGTACCTTGGGCACAGTTAAGACCCATGTCGGAGAGTGTGACTAGCTATATTAGCCAAGCCGTTCTTAAGGCGGTGTGCTTATAAGTGTACCTTGGGCAAATAAGTCCCATGTTGGAGGTGTAGTTAGTTGTGCTAGCCGAGTTGTATCCTGCGCCTTAAAGCTAGTAGACAAGAGTCACGGATAGGAACAGACAAGGACATGAATGTGCTAAGTAAGCAAGTAAGTAGTTAATGTAACTAACATGTATGTGCAAGATAAACGGATATAGCAAATAGGCATGTTTTCTTATGCATTGATTATGTATCCCAAAGTGGTTTTCTCCTTTTGTTTAAAGTATTGTTCTAAACTGTTTGTGAAAGTGGATATAGTAGATTTATGTCGTGTCTTCCGGCTTATGACAACCATGAATCTCACTTTTGATCTTCTTTCTCCTTACTAAGCTTATGCATGAGCTTACTCCTGTTTTGGAATAAGAAGATATGCAGGTTGGTGATGTTTTACGAGGAAGAGTTCAAGATCGAGGCTTAGGATTGGAGCTTATGGAGTTTATGTCCTAGTTTATCGTTTTAGTACTTCTGAATAAGGCATTGTTGCCAGTTGTTACGGTCGTTCCTTTCTTTTTAGACATGGATGTTCATTTGGGATGCTAGCATTTGTTTCAGTTATTTATGATATAGTTTGACATCAGTTACTTTCTGGTTGGGTTGTTTATGCAAGGCCCTGAGGGTCTTAATCCCGAGTCATTGGTTTGTTCTATTTCCGCATTTATTGTTAATTACTCTGATATGACGTAAGGCTTACGTGAGGTTTAGGGTTTTCTCTAAATGTCACGTGCCGAACGTTCCATTTTCCGGATAAGGACTCGGTGTCCGGGACGGGGCGTTACAATATATATATATATATATATATATATATATATATATATATATATTCTTACCACGTCAAAATAGAAATTCTATATTTCTTAAACATACACACGGTGTATTAAAAAAAACTTTAAATATGTTGTCTAAACTTAATTCCATAAAAACACGTAAAAGATGATGCAAAAAAAAAAAATTAATATGAACAAAAGGCTTATTGATACAATTCTCCTTACCTCAAATTTCAAGTCACGAATCCGTTTGTGGAACAATGCGCCTTAACTTAATTTCTCATTCCTATGAAACAACCATCATTTATATATCAATATTTTTCCTATAAAGCAACTATATATCAACCTTTGATAACATTAATTTGAATCTTAAAAGGCTTACCATTTTTATCACGACAGTCGAGGAAATGTTCCACAATTAGCGTCGATTGATTTGACTGTGCCACGTCATCTGTTATAAACCTTTTATCTAGCTACTATCATAAACCTTTTATTTTGCCACGTCATCGGTTCATAATCATTTTACAAAAGGTTTGTAAACCTTTATAAAAACCTTCACACAATAAGTAAAACGGCTTTACAAAGGTTTGTAAACTTTTGCAAAAGGTTTGTAAATACAAACCTATTTGGAAAAAACCTATTCAAAAACTTTTCACGCAATCTAAAAAATCTTTTTAGAAAAGGTTTGTAAACCTTTTGATTTCTCCCATTGGAGATAGCCTATAGGCTATAACGGTGTTTGGATTTTCTTCTAACTCTTTCTTCTCTCTAAATAACTTTTTTCCGTTCTCTTGCTGCAATCGTTTGCCTCATATGATCTTCCTCCCAATATATCAAACAATAAAGTGGCTGAATGCCTCTATTTTTATTGTAAAATTAGTCATCATTTAATGGCATTAAAACGGTAAAAAGTGGGATGAATTTTATTTTGTAACTCCCATATTTAATCCACAACATAAATTCACATATTAACTTAAAATGAATAAAAATGTTATTAATATACTTTATTATTACAACTAGATATATAAATAAATAAATAAATTAAGATATTTTGAGTTTATACATAACTTCAGGTTCGGTCCGGTTCAAATTCAGATCAAAAAGTAAAATTGACTCGGGGTATTATAAAAATAATATTATTTATTCCCGCTTTACTTTTATGCCCTATCTGAAAAAATTAGGGTATTAAGTATTTAATGATGCACATTTTATATTGTATTTAATTAATTAATGTAGAGGTCCAAAAGCATTTAAATAAAAATGTCAATTAACACAAATCGCACATTAATCGCGGTAAGGTTTTTCTTTTCGCTATGCAAGTGGACTATTCCACCTAGAGTGCAAATGGTCCGGTTTTCTGGTTTTCAACATCTTTTAAAACCAAACCATTTTTACGGTATCAAAATTTACAACCCAAAACCGAACCATAGCTAGGGAAAACCATTTTATCTGGTCCAGTTTGGATCGACTTGGTTATGATTTTTCGGTTTTTAGTCCTTTTTTATAACAAATAATTCACTCAAAGGGCATTATACGACAATGATACAAGATTCTCATTCTCCATCTACCATACACCATAACTAGAATGTGACTGGGTCCTCTCTCTATATATATGTGTGTGTGCGCGCACAATATTATATTATCATATTTTTCAATTAATATGATTATATAAAGCCATGTAAACTGTTTCATTTCATCTTGTCATAGATCCTATTAGGATGTGCATCAAACTACGTGTGTGAGGTAGTTGATTGAAGTATTAATAGATCATGGACTGAGATATTAGTTAATTACATGTAGTGATAATTGAGGGGGGCCGACAAAAAGTCGGTTTACTGTGGTGATCAGTTCGCACAATGTACTGACGAAAAATCGGTTTTACTGTGGTGCACAGATAGAGTGGTATATGAGTGGATTGATGTGGTACAAATAAAGGCCCCTTAATTAATAGTGTCGATATTCATAGACATACAGACACACACATTTATATATATATATAGATATATATATATATCCAGTTTCGGTTTGGTCCTGTTTTTATCTTAGAAAACCAAAATCAAATTGTTTTTTACGGTTTGGTTTTTTACAATACAAAAACCAACTAAAAAATCATAATTTTGCATTTTCGGTTTGAATCGGTTTAGTTCGGCCGGTTGGTTTGGTTTCCGGTTTTTTTTTTTTTTTTTCACCCCTAACTCCACGTACCAAGACCAGGAGAGTTTACTTTTTTTCTCCATTAGGTTTTAAGGAGTACTTTTCTCTATATATATCTATAACAAAAGGATAACGATCATGAAAAAAAATATATATAAATAAATAACGTTTATCATGATGTGTCATCATTTCTTTGAAATTGTAAACTACAATTGGATACTAATATATATCTCTCTCTCTCTATATATATATATATATATACTTTGAAAGGTAATTGGATACTAATATTAAATGGGAAGAATGCAAAACAAGTAAAGAGACCATGATTACGTGGAAAGAAAAGTCATAAGATCTCCGGTCATAAACATGGATGTCACGGGCATGCATGGGCGGACGCATGATCTCGGTTAAGAGGAGACAATAAAAATTTTAAAGAGGAAAATAAAAAATCAAGGCGGATGCAAACAACATGTATACTAAATATATTAGTAGATTTTTTTCGGATTGAAGGGAGGCAGTTGCCTCCCCTTAGTTGTATGTAGCTCCGTCACTGCGGACATGGACCAACAAGGTTATGGCTCAGGGCTCTACTTGAAAATGATATTTTTAGGGTCTGTTTTTATATATTTGTAGTGTATTTTAGATATATTTTACTCTACTTAAATTAAAGAAAAAATGGAAAATTAGGGATAAGGACACAATCTGAAATATTTTTAAGTAACATGACAGCTACATATTTTTTATAGGGAGAAGGACAACTGCATAATTTTTATAGCGAGAAGAACAAACAAATAATCCTAAAATCGGTGAATCTTCCCAGTGAATCCCGAAATCGGTGAATTTCGACGATGAATTTTGATGATGAATCCCAAAATCGGTGAATCTCGATAATGAATTTTGAAAATTAGTGAATTTAATGAAATAATTTAAATGAAATGAATTTAACACAAGTGAATTTCGGACAAATGAATAAATAATTTTGTCCTTTATGCAAAAGTTTCAAAAAATTGTCCTTCTACTCAATTGATGAAATATTTCTGTCCTTCTCCCTCATTCCCCCAAAAAAAAAACTTAGTACTACTCAAATCAATACACATGTTTAATAAAATAAAATAAAAATTTAATCAAGTTATATTCATACACTCGTGAACATAGTTTGACCTAAAAATAACAGCTACATCGTAATTTTTTACACATTTTCTAAAACAAAATTTTGGCTTAGAGCCCCAGTTACACAGGGACGCCCTTGGTCATAAACCACACTTCCATATCATCCAGTTTTTAAATATTTTCCTTATAATTTTTTAAGTAATGATACGGATACAACATGTGGAATACAACGGGTGATACAACCATCATCTACACCCTTAATCACTCTTAATCATGATGGTTTATATCTTGCTTGTCAAGACTAGGTCATGGTAGACAACCCACCTCAGCAGTACCTAAACTAAATTACCAGCAAAAGTTATTATAACTTATAAACCGCTATTAAACGAATCAATTGATTATCATCATCTTCATCCAATCAATTTCAAAAGGCACTAAGTGATGGGGTGGATAATGCATCTAAGCCGCACACGAATCTCACCGGAATAACGTCCAAATTACGATCGGAATCATGATCTGATGCAGAAGTATCATCGGAATCGCTCCCAAAATGCCTGCCAAATCGGGAAAATGTTGTATATTGTTTTTGTGGAGAAGAGAAAGTTCAATTAGATTATTAAATAAAGAAAGACAAAACAGAAATAACATTGAAAATAAGAATATTTTGACGAATATTCTTTTGTAACCACGAGAATTTTTAATTTAGGGTTTGTGGAAACCCCAAGAAGATGAATTATATACTCCACAAACCACGAGGGATAAAAGCTTCGATTAGAAAACCAACATAAGCTAAAATGTTTTAAACATAAAAGCAAGAATAAAATTCTACTCGATCATATGGAAAAGGGTTTCATTTTTCATTTTGTTTAATTGCATAAAGTGATTAAATGAATGTTAACCATGACTTCCCTTTTGAAGTTCTACCATGCAAAGTGCTTCTCACGTCACAATAATCCACACATGCTATCAGTGGCGGATCCAAAAATTTATTCTAGAGTGATCTTGGTTTTTACTTTTTAAATTAATATACATATCCCAACAAAAAAAAATTCAATACAAAATATGGCTTTCTTGTGATGGCTTTCTTGTTAAATTTTCATAACACGTGCAGAGATACATAACACGTGCAGAGAATCAAGTCAAATACGTATAGGCAGAAGAGAAAGGGGCAGGAAGACACTGCCCATGTCGGTCGAAATTTACTTTTCATATTTTGAATTTGTTAGCTTTTGACGTTTATAATAAAATAAAAGTATTAGCCGGGTATAATTTGAGTGAATATTCAGATAATTAGACCACCGAGTAATTAATGATTCAAAAAACATGCAACACACCCTAAAAAAAAAAACATGCAACACAAACAAGACGTATGAGGATCCAGTCATCCAGAATATGTTTTCGGGTAGACATTCTGATGTTGAAGTTAGTTTAGAAAAAGAGAAATTATATAGAGATTGTGAATTCGGTATGTAAATGTGTTTACCTGAATAATAAGGATGGTTATCCTTTTACCTAGTGTATCATCGTGGTCATAGACGTCAACGCATTAAAACAGTGGGGGAAATATCTCGGAGCAGTTACGACCTCGGCGTAATGTCTGGACCGCTCATTTAAGGGGGTACAACGATTGTTTGTGTTAAAGTATCCCACATTGGAAACTTGTGGTTGTTTCACCCACCATATTAAGAGATGAACTTCCCTCACCTCACAACCTAGGTTTTGGGGATGAGGCCCCTTCTCTTATCTGGGCTTGGGCCTATGTTTTCTACATGGTATCGGAGCCACCCTTTATTGTGCAAGTGTTGGGCATATTTGTTGGCCTTGTGTGCCCGGCCCACACTTGAGGGGGCTGTTAAAGTATCACACATTGGAAACTTGTGGTTGTTTCACCCACCATATTAAGAGATGAACTTCCCTCACCTCACAACCTAGGTTTTGAGAATGAGGCCCCTGCTCTTATCTGGGCTTGGGCCTATGTTTTCTACAGTTTGGGACCGTGGGACACCTTCGCCACGCCGGCAATGAGGGATCGATGACGACCTGCGTCATGTCGGTAATTTGATATAAGAGCGACATGCATCATGTTGAAAATGACATCTTGCTGACGTAACCATCCTTATTGAAGTTGTGAGTTTGGATGAGTGCTACATGAAGAGTGACCTATCTCACCTACATCCGATGCCCCCCGGACCTTAATTAGGATATATATATATGTCATTGATAAAAAGCAGAATATTATATTTGTATATGTTTCGGAATTTGAAAGAAAGAAAAAAGAGAAAACAATTAATGGGACGTTATCTTTGGAAAAATAAAACTCCTCGTTTATTGAGGAGTTGTCATAATCCAAAGAACGGGAAAAGTTTGGAAAATCCTAAACTTCTGACACCTTTTTGAGAAAAGGGAATCTTCCAAGGATCTCACCAATCCTTTGTCGAATTTCAGATTCAAGTAGATTTTCGAATTTCTCATAAGGCAAGCATTGTTTTGGCGTCAAATTCTTGGTGATTCAAGAAGGTATGAAATTGCCCTCATTTTAGAATCTCGTAGTTTCGATCATGTTCTAACGCTTTAAGTTAATCAATACGTTGTTCTACATGTTTAGAAACCCCTAATCATAGTTAATTCAAGATTATATTGTGTTTTCTTAGGTTTTGGATGAATGTTTCAAGGATTTGTTGTTTTGCTTCAGAATTTGCTTTGATTTGGCTTGAATTCAAGCTAAGAGGGTTTTCATAATGAGCATGTTATATTTTATGGTGTTTTGGTGAAGTAAATCGGTTCCATGTGTTTTGGTTGTGTCCACGGATTATTGCTAATGAAATAAACAAGTAATATAATTCATAATCCGGTTAACCCCAAGTATAAGGATCGTAGTACTAGTGGTTAATGCCGGGTCGATCCTACGGGGAACTGATGGTTGTTAATCCTAGTTTTTTGCCTACCTAAACGATGTCACGAAAACTTAACTAAACAGGGAACTAAACTAGACAAATATGCTGAAAATAAACTAGACAGAGGACGAAATCCAAAGCTAGGAAGAATTGGTTGCGAACAAACTAAACTAATGTGGAAAAACAGTAATCTAACTAAACAAATTCAAGTTCTAAGGATTAGATCAAATTCAAAATGGACAAACAAGCGAGTTGATCCACCTATCCAACAATTATTAACTCCTATCTTGATTATATTTTCGTTTCTAACAAGTTGTGATTCATCTTATCAAAGGTATGAATTCTACTTTCAGATAATTCGCCTATTAATTCCTATCTTTCGATTTACGGAAATTAACGTGTCATAAAATAAGCAAAGATGTAAACTTTAACGTTTTAACCTAGATATTCAACCTATCAACTTTTGTTTGACATAGATTAAAGATCCATTCCTAAATCATGGTGATCTAATGTTTATAAAGACTTTCATCAAATATAAAACCTCATACATGCACATCTTTCGATATAAATGCAATTAACATCATAAAACATGATAAAGGGAACAACTTTGATTAGAAACTTACAATATAATCGAAGAAAACGAAGTCAACAAGTGTTGGATGGCTTCACAATGCTCGTTTGTAGAAGCTTAGCCTCTGAACATCCTCAGAGAACTCAAAAGTGCAGGAATTAAGAGCATAAAACTACCTACTTTTATCTAGAATTAAAGTGTATGAAAACTGGAATAAAAGCGGTAAAGATGCAGCCTAAAGCCGCCCCTGATATTAGGGTTTCGAATAATGTCAATTGGTATATCCAATGTGTGAAAATAGATGGGTATTTATAGCCTCCAAAGTCGGTTTCTCTAAGTCGGTCGGATGGACGAGCGCTCACTATAATGGACGCTGCTCGCAATTATTGAACTCTCTCGCACGCCGCCCAGCTTCCGCTCATGCTCTTCAGTATCAAAATCGCTTCTTCCGACGCCCGCCTGCTTTATCAAACGCCCGCCCACTCTGACGGGACTCGACGCCGCCTAATATGGCCTGAATGTGATTTTTGCATCTCTATCTCTTTTCTTCAATCCACCTCATCATTATCTCTTTCTTTAATCACCATATCTCGAATTTCATCTCTTTTTATCATTAGTTGAACCTCATAATAATAGCTATGAGACATGGGAAAACATTGCAAACTGTAATAATATCCAAATAATTATAATTCAACCATAAAATCACATCATTACATCAATATTGCGATTAAGCCCTTAAAAATATCGTTTACTAAATATTTCCATATAAGACCTTATTATTATGCAAATTATACAAATAAAAGGGGAAAAACATCACAAAATATAACCTTATAAAACATATAATTTCACCCTTAACAACTCCCCCACACTTAGCTTTTGCTCGTCCCGAGCAAAATAAAACGAAAATTAGGCTCTTAGATAGTATGTACATCTCAACAAATATAACATTTATTCAATAACTTAGAAGTTCACCATTGTGTGTGTGCATAGCCATAGAAAACTTCCACTAAATCCAAACTTGAGGAACTCAAAGTAAAACTAGCTAATACCCCATCGTAGAATAGTAATAGATGACACTCATAAGATGTACCCTACAAACGTGACATATCCCGAAAAGAATGATCGAATGAATCTAGGGCCTTTCTGAAATACTCAGAGGATAATCTCTACATCATATCTTTCAGTTTATACTGGGGATAAGACTAACGAAAACTAAGCCTTATTCATTTCATAGCATATCTTAAGTTGATTGAATTCATTCACTTTTTAAACACACATTAGAAGAAGCTATTGCCCTCATAGCAGAATAGGACATTTCGAGATAATACCCTACCTTACTCCAATCATAAGGCAGCTTTTCCTAACTGTCGTGAGCTTTTAGTCATCATAGTGGTATAGAACATTCGTGGTATGACCTACCTCACTCAAATCATCGACTAGCTTTCGACACACCCAATAGATTCATTTAATTATTCAACTTCTCATTTGACATTAGTTACGTGTTACTTATCACATTCAAACTTCTAGATATTCACAGTATAACATACTCGGAGCTAAATACAAACTATCATAAATCTCACGATACATACGTAGCACTAAGCACATGACTTACAAGATAATCAAAAATCACTAATCCAAACGGGGTAATAACTCTATAAAATAGCTCATCGTCACTATGGCTCGTGAAAAATAGTGTCAGGTGAAACAACTAACTTACCAAGTACATGAAATATCGCATAGATGACTATAAAAACAACGAACTTCAAATTGAATTGCCTACTCGGGACCAAACAAAGACAAAAGTGTCGGAAAATTTCGAAAATTTTAGCTCATTTTGCATAATAAACAATCTGACGTAGTAAGCAAACTCATATGCATAGGATTAAATCGAACTATCCCCTCCCCCACACTTAAAATGCAACATGTCCGCATGTTGTGCATAAAGTAAAAAGGATAAGAAACTTAGCCGAATTCAAGCGTGGAAAACCGAGCCGCTGGTCGCCGAGCATGAAAAGGCCAACGCTCGCAAACAGCGTGGAAAAACGTTCCAAAACTAACTCAATCGGATCTCGACAAAAACTAATCCCTGCAAAACTCGAGAAACAGAAAACTCGGGGGAAAACGGGGTATAATACGGCAGTAGAGACATTAAATTAAAACGGAATAAAAAGAAAAGGTCGTCGATAAATACGTCAACACAAGTCAAAGAACGAGAAACTAGAAAGTAGCAAAATGTATAGGTACAGCCAAATCGAATTAAATGTATCAAAAAAATGCAACAACAACCAGAAAGATAGATATAAAAAAAATAATAACTCAAGGCAGCCCCGGAGTCGTCTCAGCAGCATCATCAATAGCATCATCAGCCGGAGCATCAACTGGAGAAGGATCTGAAGAAGGGACATCACCGTAGATGCAACCGGTAGGTCCGGCCGCGGCAACAGATCAAGAAGTGGTCGGCTCAAGATCTCTATCGGTAGGAACTCTCGCAGCCCTCGGATCCACCTGAGTCTCCTCATCACTGCACTCGGTTTTTCCTCCGACTTGACCACCTCGCCTATCACCCGCTCTATCTCGCTCGGAGAAGACATAATCCATATTACTTGCATTGAATACCCGCTCATCGGCCGGTTTCCTTCCATCCACTATACATTCCAAAACCGATAAGATATTATCTTGGCCATCCCGGATATCACTCAACATCGCCTCAAACTATGAGCCATACTATGCCGAGTAATCTCGGAAGAAGATAATCCAGAAAAGAATCAAGCTCGAGGCGGTGTCGATGTGGAACCAGGCTCGTAACGGGAACACCTTTCTCTACGAATAGGGGGTAACTTTTGGTCATATGGTCCGCCGATACTCCAAAACTCCCGCGATCGAGACATAACCGATGAATCAAATGTGGAACTATCAAACTCCGGTGTATACCTTCCGTTCATGGAAATCTCATCGAATAAGGCTTGACCTACATCTACATTCAACCCGAACGCCAAAGCATATAACATCCCAAGATCACTAATATGGAAATGTGTAAGATTATTCTTCGGGATCAAACGACTCAATAAAACGGCATTGGACTCTCCAATCCTCGGTCCATGTCGTAGTGACCAACTCTTTCTCTGGCCATTGGGTCTCAATGTCCAAGCCACATCCGACAAACTCTCAATCTCAACTCCTCCATCGGGTCACGACCATCCTCACGCTGCCTTCTCGCACTTTCCTCTTTATAATCTAAACCTCTCAAAAGTCGGGTAACTTGTACTTCTCATTTATGACCTCAACAGAGAAAGGAACCTTAACACCTCGCACCATAACGTACTTCTCATCTAAGTCCGCCTCAGAACAGTTAGCATAGAACTCTCGGACAATAGAGTCATTGACAGGAGTAGGAGGAATTTTTGTTAAGGCAGACCACTTCCTAGCCTTTAACATATGAGCGAAAGTAGGATCAACTTGAGACACTTTCACCTCTCTATCAAAAATAAGACTCCTGGTTGAGTAATGCTTAGTGTAGGCTTCATGTGCTAAAGGATTGACAAACCGACGAGGCATCGAAAGAGGGGTAACAGTCTTAGACTTCTTCTTAGGAGGTGCTCTCGGTTCAGGTTCTTCTTGCACAACATCCTCCGCACCACCCTCAACTCGAGATGGCTTGGCTCTAGACGACTCCTCACCACGAGTGCCTCGAGACATTCTAATGAGAGGGACCTCATCATCTTCCCCAGTGTCAGAATTGGAAGGGGAATCATCTCTTAACTCACCCCCACGTTGTCGAGACGCCTCAGAGGTTGCTCTCGGATGACAACACCTCGGGTTGGAGCAATGTTGGAGGGATCAAACTCTAAACGCTTCCGCTTACCGCTCTCCCTAGCTAAACCTTTACCATAACGTTTCACAACTACCTTCTCACGCACCATTGTCAAACCAGATAATTCACACAAATGGTTACCCGTTTATCGTCCAAATCGGGATTTCAAGCAAAGCACACCACCAATAACCACCACAAAACACCACATCATCATCATAACCAAAATTTGGGGAAGAAAAGAGCAACAAACAGAAAACATTATGAGTGCATATTCAAGAAAATGAGTCGAGCCGAAGATCGAACTCACAAAAACTTGAATGGAATCGAGAAAAGTTGCTATAGACTTACCACACGCTACGTAAGGATGATGATCGAATGGATTTGAAGCCCAGAAACACCAAGATTGGCCACCAAAATGTGAATTTTTGTCAAAGAGTCCGCACTGAAGAATCTCTGATTCTTGAAATTCTGTTGGTTGTTGGAGAATTTGGGTTATGGAAGTGAAAAGAGGGTGTTTAGAGCGTGCTAATGCAACTTGAATCACCCAATTTGGTTCAAAAACAAGGATTTTAGGTTTGGAGAAGGGGGAAAGTCGGGTTCACTTTTGAAATCGCAGAAAAAATGAGGGTTCGTGTCTCGTAATGTATATATATAGGCTCGTGTGGACGCCGCCCATCCCGACGGACGAACGCTCACTAGTAATCAAGATGAATCGGACGGGCGCCCATAAATTCGCACGCCGCCCATAAGGCATATTTGAATACAGATATGAGGGATTTTTGCAGACGGGCGCCCACTATATTGACTAACGCCCAAAAAATATTAGTCCGGACGGGCGCCCATATTCATGAACGGGCGCCCACTAAAAGGTGATAAAATCATAACTTTTCACACATATGCTAAATTAAAATCGGTGCAACTCTTATTAATATCAAATAAAATTCAAAAGTACAATGATGAAAGATCAAAACACAAAATAACTTAGAAAAAAAAAAAAATAACTAAAACAAAGGGGTTGCCTCCCACTCGCCACTTCGCTTAACGCCGGGCTCGACGTAACAAAACCTAAGTAACAATAGCTAGTTGTCATAAAGCTCGCCTACCTATAACCCCGATAAAACGACGGAGTAAATCAACAAATGGAGGAAAGTCATAGTCATCCCGAACACCCCAATCGCTATCACCGCTCTACACCCTCGAAAGTGCTCATCCTGCAGATTAGGGCTAATCGATCAAGATCGGATCGCTCAGATCCGATATGGTCGCCCTAAAGCTGCCTCGCAACTCCTCAATGGTAAAATCTCCACCCCGAGCATCGGGAACAATGAGAACATAAGTGATACCCTGATGCGGGTAAGAATATCTATATCTATATCCGTAACTATCGTGCCGCCAGTGTCCATCCGAAACGGTGAGAAGGGAAATCCTACTAATGAGAGGGAACTCCTCCGGCAAAATACCGTACTCTATATCTAATCGAATGCTAAACTGAAAAAAAGACAAAACTTAATTAGACTTAGCTTAAAGCATTAACAACTAAAACAAAAATAAACACACAAAGAGAGTAACTAATATAATACGGATATCTAGGATGCCTCCTAGTAGCGCTTATTGGTTTATGTCGTTAGCTCGACACAGTTGAAGCTCACCGATCAGCCATTTGACTTTTCTCGCCACCCATTACCTCGCTTTAAGTTCGATCGATTGTGGCGCAGAAACGACACTTAACGCACGGGATTAATGCTTTGACGCTTTCCGTGATACGTTGAACCTTTCCCATGGTTGACTTTCTCCTTCGTAGAGTCCTCTCGATGACGCTTTAAGTTGTTGCTCCTTTCATATTCCTCCATATCCCAACTACCGCTAGAACTTTTTGTGATAGACCACTACCGCCATCCTCGTGAGAAAAGATTGGGTGAGACCTCGCCGAGTCATCGACTTCATTAACATCACATCCAAGGATATCGAAATTTAACAATCAAAGGCTTGTCTCAGAGGTTCACCAATGTAGTGTTTGCACCTTTGACCATTAACTCAAACGGTTGGTCTTTATAACCGAGTAGTTCTAGAACGCCCAGAATGATTTGGAGAATCTCAAATGGACTGCACTAACGTGTCCTCAACTTTCCAGAAACAAATGTAACCTGGAATTGTATAGTAACACTCGCTTCTCCAACTTGAAATTCTCTCTTGATCTTTGCGCCATGAAGGAGTTTCATCTTTTCTCATCGATCCTGGCACTTTCGTAAGCCTGGAAGCCTAAACTCGCCCAACTCATGCAATCGCCGCAGCCGGGTGTTTGCCACAGATTGGGAATCGGTTAAGAAACTTTATAGCCCAATAAGCCCTGTGTTTCTAACTCAACCGGCAAGTGGCACGACTTACCATAAACCATCCGGTAGGGTGATGTACCCATGGGGTCTTATAGGCGCAAGCGATATGCCCACAAGACATCATCCAACTTTAGACTCCGCCTTTTCTATGATCGCTTCACTGCTTTCTCAGATCTTCTTCAAGCTCGTTGTTGCTTCGCTTCAACTCGACCACTAGTCATCGGATGATATGGTGTGCCGCTTTGTGACGAACACCATACTTCTCGAGGACTTTTTCCAAGGGTCGGTTGCAAAAGTGTGTCCTTCATCACTAATCAAGGCACGTGGACATCCAAACCTCACAAAGATATTCTTCTTTAGAAACTTCATGACCGTTTTATGATCATTGCGAGGAGTGGCTATTGCCTCCACCCATTTCGATACATAGTCTACGCAGACTAAGATGTATTTATTCCCACAGAAGATGGGAAAGGACCCATAAAGTCAATCCCCATACATCAAAGACTTCGATTCAAGAATGGGTTTCAAAGGCATGTCAAATCGCCTTGTTAGAGTCCCGGTTCTTTGGCACCTATCACCGGCTTTACAGAAAGCTTCGTGTCCTTAAAGATCGCACAAGAAAAACGGACTGGAAAATCTTCGCAATCGCTTTTCCAAGGACCAAAGTGACCACCTGTGGGTCCACTATGGCATTGCTTTCGATTATATCGCGTTGCTCGATTCGAACACACACCTCCTTAGCAAACCATCTTTACTGATTTTGAAGAGGTAAGGTTCATCCCAAACGAAGATTTCATATCGTAGAAGAACTTCTTCTTCTCTTGATAAGACATTTCAGGTCAAGATAACGGGCATGAAGGTAGTTGACAATGGAGGAGTACCAAGGAACGCCCGAGCGCAAAACATCTATCAACATGATGTTTTCTGTGAGGAAAGTAAAGATCTATATCATCGTGATCACCCTTTTCCTCACTTAACATCCTAGAAACATGATCCGCCACTACGCTTTCAACGCCTCTTTTTATCTTTAATTTGAACGCCAAACTCTTGGAGGTCGTTATCCAACGCAGTAGCGCGGTTTAGCCTCTTTTCTTTGTCATTAGATACCGCAGCAAGTAGCGTGATCACCCACACAATCACTTGAGCACCCAAAGAAGTAACTACGAAACTTATCCATAGCAAAGACTACGGCTAATAATTCCTTTTTCGGTGGTCGTGTAGTTAACTTGAGAAGGATTCAGTGTGTGATCGGCATAATAGATAGGTCGAACTTTCCATTAAGCTTTTGCCTAAAACTACACCAAATCGCATAGTTGGATGCATCACACATAAGCTCAAAGGGTAGGTTCCAAATCAAAGCGATATAAGTATTGGAGCAGTAGATCGACGATTTTTGAGCTCCTCAAACGCTGCGCTCGCAGCTATCATCAAAGGCGAACTCAACGCCTTCCTTAAGTAAGGTAGACAGGGGCTTGGCGATCTTTGAAAAGTCCTGGATGAATCTCCTATAGAAGCCGACATGTCCGAGAAAACCTCTGACTTCGCGAACATTCTTAGGATAACTCATCTTCTCGATAGCTTCCACCTTAGCCCTATCTACCTCAATACCTTTGGCGGACACTTTGTGGCCAAGAACTATCCCCTCATCTACCATAAAATGGCATTTCTCCCAATTGAGCACCAAGTTCTTTCCACACACCTAGATAACACCGATCAAGATTATCGAGGCAATCATCATCGAAGGATTGACCAAAGACCAAAAGTCGCCCATGAAAATCTCCATACACTTTTCAACTAGCCCACAAAGATAGCCATCATACACCTTTGAAAGGTGGTCTGGGCATTACAGAGACTAAATGGCATCCGCTGTAGTTTAATGTACCATAAGGCGGGTGAAAGTGGTCTTCTCTTGGTCAATAGGATCGATGGGTATCCGGAAGTATCCCGAATATCCATCGAGGAAACAAGAGAAGGCATGCCCCGCCAGACGCCAAGTATCCGGTCAATGAAGGAAGGGGGAAATGATCTTTCATTGTGACCTCATTGAGTTTTCTATAGTCAATACAGACTCTATAGCCTCAGAACGAGCCTCAATGCTATCTCTTCTCCTTCTCGTTCTTCTCAATAGTAATCCCTCCTTTTTGGGGACTACTTGAGTAGGGGATACCCATTCACCGCCGGGCCGATGGCGATATGATACCCATATCTGTAAGCTTAATGATTTCCTTCTTGACTACTTCTCTTGCATGTGAGGGTTAAGCCTCCTTTGGGGTCAGTCTTACACATTTGGCTCCTCACTAGTCTTGATCTTATGCATGCAGATGTCGTGAGGTATTCCTCGATATCTCCCACCGCCATCCAAAGGCTCTTTCATTTTTTCGCAAGACGCTTTTACGCTTTCACTTTTCTTCTATTCCTCGATATAGCTTGGCAGATATGATCATCAAGGAAGCTTGTCACCTTCCCGTAGGAACACATACTTAAGATGTTTAGCAACGGCTTCGTAACTAGATCTCATGGGGATCCTCTAAACTCGATTTAAGCCTCCACTTTTCAACTCAACATCGCCGAGCTTACTTAGTGGCTCCACCGCCAAAGCTTCTTCTCTTAATAACTCATCTTCAAGGTCACCGCCAATTGATCTAGATTAACCACACCATGACTATTCAGATTATCGATCAATCGCTCATATTCCGCTTCCACACCTTGACTTGCTCTTCCATACAAATCATTGAAGTCATTAAATGACTCTCAATGGAAAAGCCGGTTGAGAAACCAGAGGGTACTTGAATAGATTTAGAGACACTATAGCTCACCTCTTGGTCACCAACTCGAATAGTTACTTGCCCACCATCACAATCGATGAGGGCTCTAGTCAGAGAAAGGAAAGGTCTTCCAAGAATCGGGGGAACATTCTCACATTTCTCCATATCTAAGACGTACTCACCAACCGGAAAGGTAAACCTATCAATTTGAACTAATACGCTCTCGGGATCCCCAAGCTTTCTTAGAAGATCTATCGGTGAACCAAGGTTCATGGTGGTGGGTTCTAGAAGATCTTGTAAACCAAGTCGATTGCAAATGACAACGGCATCAAGTCGATGGATGCACCCAGTCACATAAAGAATTTGGGAAGACTAGGCCTCCCATCCGCAATGTGAGCACGAATTTGCCTGGTCACCCTCTCTGATTGGTAAGTCATGATAATTGACCATTGAGCGATCCTCACCAATTGCTCGATCCATGTCTCGCTAACTTCTTTTAAGAAAACAACATCCTTGATGAACTTGGTATACTTAGGCATTTCAACCAAAACTTCGAGAGTGGAAGATTAACTCGAGTATTTTTCAAAGAAATTAAGCACCTTTTCATACTTCTTATCTTCATGCAAGGGAATGTTGCTTTTCTAGGTGGAAATGGAAGCTTTTAAGGTCACTCTCGGAAAAGACTTTCTTTGAGGATGAACTTACGGCCTTGTCTTCCGTGATCTTTCCACCTCACCACTTTTTCGACTTTTATTAGTCAAGGGATCAGCCACCTGACTCTCAACCGAATCTTCTTTCCTCAGGGGTTCAGCCACCTGAGGTGTTTCAACTCTTTCATTTCTCGGGGGATCAGCCACCCGAGTACTCTCAATTCTTTCACCACTCAGGGGATCAGCCACCTGAGTATGCTTTTGCAGGACAGAGGATAATGGGTGCTCAACTTCCCCTCCTGCACCATAATTGGCAGGAGGGGCTAGTGGTTTCCCTGGAAGCCAGGGGGACCACTCAGCTGAGTGCCACTTCTTAAACTCATTGCACTGGCCTCCTCTTTACCATACGGAATTGAAGGTACCAGTCGCTGTGCATTGGTCGCTACTCGCCTCGGCTTGAGCAACTTGACCGCTTTTTGGATTCTTTTCCGTAAAAGTCAAGCAATTGCCTCGACGGTCCTGGAGCTAATCGCCACCATTGTTGCCTATTTGCCTTTCAAGGCTCTTGTTCGTATTTATTAGAAGTTGAATACTTTTGCTTTGCTCCTCCAACTTAGCTTCGAGATTGTTGGACCGAGGGGCCTTGAGAGTTTTGGGGATTTTGAGAGTATGGTCGGTCAATGATTCTCAAATTGAGAGTTGGAATTGGCGGGCCAATTCTCGATTGAACCTCTGAGTATTATTTGAAAAATTTGAGTTCGCCTCGATTGAATCCAGGGTTTCATTGAAGTTTGGATTCGATTAAAGCTCGGATTGAAATTTGATTTGAATTAAAGCTCGGATTCTCGCCAAGCCCTGGTTTTGAGAATTATTCGGCCGAGAATTGGTTATTGAACCGCTGGATTAGATCGCCGAGAAAAAGCATTCACTTCAGCATTCATTCCAATCATGGGACGTAAGCGCAAGCGGTGTGCTCGGATCATCACATACTTGGCATGTGATTGGATTATACCGTCCATTATTATGAAACAACATTGACTTGATGAGCGTAGGGGACTCAAATTGACATTGGCCAAACATGTGACCACCGGACAAAATTTTTTCGCAATACGTAACCCGAGGGTTCATGGAAACGAAGGAGTCCGATTAATCGGTTTGAACTTGAGGACTTGCCATCCGCTTTTGCAAAGATGGCAATCGACTTTGACATTTACTTCCTCCATCTTGGGAGGAAGAGGCGCTTGGATGGCCTGATAGGATGGGACATAGTTGTATTTGGCAATGTCTTCAAACAAAGGCCCATCCTCATCGTGTCTTCTTCAAAAATGCCCCACCTGATGAACTATTGACCATGCCCTTAGTGAGCTCGGTCAATCCGCTAAAGAATGTATTGACTTGCATTTGCATTGGCAAGCCATGGTGGGGACATTTTCTGAGAAGGGACTTGAACCTTTTCCAGCAATCAAAGAAAGACTCATTTTCCTGCTGACGGAATGTGAAGATTTCGTTCAAATACCGGGCCGCCTTTGATGGAGGAAAATATTGACTCAAAAATTTTTTTCAAGTTCGGCCCAGTCGTAATGGATTCCGGCGGAGAGAGTGATACCACTCTAAAGCTTCCTCGCAAGGAAAATGGGAAGAGTTTGAGCTTGATTACGCCCTCACTTACACCTTGATACGGGTAGTACCGCATATGTGTAGAAATGTGTGTAGGTGAGTGTGGGGTTTTCGATTGGAACCCATGGAAAATGGATGCATGCCGCATCATCTCAGATAAGTCCGGTTTAAGCTCAAAGTTGAGCAGAATGGCCGGCATGATGATAGCCGGGTTGATTGTGATCATTATTGTATGGCATAGTCGGCCAACGTCCGCTCATCTTCTCGCAGCCCATTATTACTATTTTTTCGATCTCTCCGCAAGATATTGCTCAAATTCTTGATCTAGGCGTTTCCTCGTCGAACGGTCTCCGCTTATTGGGTCGGACTATGGTCCGCTCGGGGTCGGGGAATAGATTAGTGGTCCCTTATGACTACGAGTTTGCATAAACCGAGGCCCAAATCAAGATATTGAACTTAAAAACTAAAGAAAAAGAAAAAAAAAACTATTTAAGAGATTAAAAGCCTAAAACTAGTATCAAGATCTAGGAAAAAGAAAGAGAAGAGAAGGAAAGATGCAGACGGACGGGCGTCCGAAAATGTGAACGAAGCGTCGCTCGAAGTTTGAGACGGACGGGCGCTCGTAAAACCGAACGCTGCCTGGTCTCATTGAATATCCTCTGGACGGGCGCCCAGAGAGGTATGAACGCTCGTCTGCAGGTCGGAAATTGATACAGAATCGAAGAGTTTTCAGCGGACGGGCGTCCAGTAAACTAAACGCTCGTCCAGATGCTGAAAAAAATTCAGGGAGGAATCGAAAATTTGCAGAGAAGAAAGAAAACAGAGTACAAAAACAGCAAAAATAGAGATATAAACTTGATGACTAAAATCTATACTAATTACTCACGGAAACACACATAAATAAAACAGACTAAACAGTTAATATTAACAATTAAGATATTACGAAAAACAGAAAAATAAAACGAAAATCTAACCTAACTACTAAACAAAACTAGGCAACCGCTCGTTCCGGCAACGGCGCCAAAAACTTGTCCACGGATTATTGCTAATGAAATAAACAAGTAATATAATTTATAATCCGTTAACCCCAAGTATAAGGATCGTAGTATCTAGTGGTTAATGCCGGGTTGATCCTACGGGAACCGATGGTTGTTAATCCTAGTTTTTTGCCTAACTAAACGATGTCACTAAAACTTAACTAAACAGGAACTAAACTAGACAAATATGCTGAAAATAAACTAGATAGAGGACTAAATCCAAAGCTAGGAAGAATTGGTTGCGAACAAACTAAACTAATGTGGAAAAACAAAGAATCTAAACTAAACAAATTCAAGTTCTAAGGATTAGATCAAATTCAAAATGGACAAACGAGCGAGTTGATCCACCTATCCAACAATTATTAACTTCCTATCTTGATTATATTTTCGCTTCTAACAAGTTGTGATTCATCTTATCAAAGGTATGAATTCTACTTTAAGAGATAATTCGCCTATTAATTCCTATCTTTCGATTTACGGAAATTAACGCGTCATAAAATAAGCAAAGATGTAAACTTTAACGCTTTTAACCTAGATATTCAACCTATCAACTTTCGCTTGACATAGATTAAAGATCCATTCCTAAATCATGGTGATCTAATGTTTATAAAGACTTTCATCAAATATAAAACCTCATACATGCACATCTTTCGATATAAATGCAATTAACATCATAAAACATGATAAAGGGAACAACTTTGATTAGAAACTTACAATATAATCGAAGAAAACGAAGTCAACAAGTGTTGGATGGCTTCACAATGCTCGCTTGTAGAAGCTTAGCCTCCGAACATCCTCGAGAGAACTCAAAAGTGCAGAATTAAGAGCATAAAACTACCTACTTTTATCTAGAATTAAAGTGTATGAAAACCGAATAAAAGCGGTAAAGATGCAAACTAAAGCCGCCCGATATTAGGGTTTCAATAATGTCAATTGGTATATCCAATGTGTGAAAATAGATGGGTATTTATAGCCTCCAAAGTCGGTTTCTCTAAGTCGGGATGGACGAGCGCTCACTATAATGGACGCTGCTCGCAATTATTGAACTCTCCTCGACGCCGCCCAGCCTCCGCTCATGCTCTCTCAGATCAAAATCGCTTCTTCCGACGCCCGCCTGCTTTTATCAAACGCCCGCCCACTCGACGGGACTCGACGCCGCCCAATCAATATGGCTCGAATGTGATTTTTGCATCTCTATCTCTTTTCTTCAATCCACCTCATCATTATCTCTTTCTTTAATCACCATATCTCGAATTTCATCTCTTTTTATCATTAGTTGAACCTCATAATAATACCTATGAGACATGGGAAAACATTGAAAACTGTAATAATATCCAAATAATTATAATTCAACCATAAAATCACATCATTACATCAATATTGTGATTAAGCCCTTAAAAATATCGTTTACTAAATATTTCCATATAAGACCTTATTATTATGCAAATTATACAAATAAAAGGGGAAAAACATCACAAAATATAACCTTATAAAACATATAATTTCACCCTTAACAGGTTGTTAAACTGATGTGTAGAAATGTATAGCAGGTAATGCTTGTATATTGTTGTTTTGGTGTTTAAAGGGCTTGAAATTGGTGTGGGAAAGTCTGGAAATCGAACAAGAATGAAAAAAGTGCATAAAGGCTCCCAAACTCTCAGCATCCATAGGCGTTGGTCTATGATTTCCAAGGCATGGGCCTATGGTGCTGGAGTGTTGTTTTGCCTGTTTTTGCGTACTTTTGTGTTTAGGAAGTTGGGCTAGTGTATGGAATTCCTAAACAAACTCGTGTTCGGCTTGGTAAAGCTCGTGATCGTTTGTTTGTGAAAGATAACGAATCGAGCTCAAACTAATTATTAAACTCGTTCTATTAACGAACGAACACGCGTCAAGCTCGCGAGCGCTCGTTTATGTTCTCGATCCGTACATCAGTATACAACTCAAATTAAATATTACTAGAAGACCTATTTAATTGAACCGTGTATACTCTTCAACTGTTCATTTTCCAATTCTGCCGCTTCGGTGACTCCGCCACTTTGATGACTTTGCCTCTTCGGTTTCTACGATATTGAAGAAGACTAAAGTCCAAAACCTTGAAGAAAATGGAATCGGCATCTCCTAACCATATATATTCTTCAACTGTACAGTCTCTTGTCTTTCAATTTCAATTTCATAACTCCATCAACAAAGAAGAGATTGATAAGTCTGAAAAACAAGATCGTAGATTTGTCTCTCCCCCCAACTGATTTGAGGTTGCATCAAGTAACATCATTCTTTTCCTAGAGTTCTCTTCTTCTTCTAGGTACATCTATCTGCCTCTGATATATTATCTTTATTTTTGATTGATAGGAACAAATCTGCAGATGCATAAGAATGTATTCCCTTCTTTTGTTTTACAGGTAGAATTCATATACCAAACCAATGATTTCAATTTGTTTAAAACAGACAGAAATATGATACCTTCCTTTACGTTTTTTTTTTGCCATATTTAGCTTTTGTACTGTGTAAATATTTACTAGATGTCTTAATATGAGTTTTCGAGCAGGCATGATGTGCCATGATTTTTTTAAATATTTTGTTGTAAAAGAGATTTTTCCCATGTGTTTTTTCTTAGGGTTGTCCTATATGTATTTAGTTTCCAGAATTTAAAGCACTTTTTAGTTAAAAATAAGCAGCTTTTTTGTGTTTTATGTTTGTTTTTTATGGCTAAAGTAACTTGTTTGGATTTTACGCTTGTTTTCTATTGCTAAAGTAACTTGTTATATAGGAATGAAAGTCAATGAGTTGGAGTTAACTCATTAGTTTGTTTATGATATCTCTTTTTCGTTAGTTTTTTTCTTGTTAATTAGTTTTGTGCTAGGTGTGTTTTAAGCTTGTTTGAGAGAAGCATGTCCTGCTTATACTTTGGTGTCCTAGTTTGATGCTAGCCACCTTAATTTTAGTACTAATGTCACTGAGTTTAATATTTTTTAAAGCTTATTTTTCGGTTGTTCAGTACGCATAATGTGCCATGATTTTTAATTTATCTAGTTGTGAATTGTCTTTTTTACGTATGAACCTAGTTTACAGAATTTCAAGTACTTCTTCAATTAAAAATGGGTAGCTTTCGTTTTAGTAGTATGTTATTATCGTTAATGTCACTAGTTTTCTATTGTTAAATTTACTTGTTATATAGAAGTGAGTTTCATTCAATAGTTGTGATTATTTTATATAATTGCTTGGATAAAATTGAATGTTAGTGTTTTTTTTTATTGACTTTTGAATTTGTTGCGATATACTTTTTTGAATCCTAATTCATATATATGATTTATGCTTTTAGTCTTTATATCATGTTATGATGGTTTGTTTCAGATGATTACTTCATATCATCTATTCTGTTTGCTAGGCAATGAATCTCATGAAGAAGCATATTGTAAGAAACAAAGAAAGAAAGTATCAAAAGTATGGGATGAAATGACTGAAGTTAAGCATGGAGATATTGCTAAAGTACAATGCAACCATTGTGAAGAGTTGTTCACCAAAATACCAGGTGATATAATCATACGTTATCAACGCCACATGAGAATGTGCCTTCAAAGGAAATTGTGGTTATGGGAGCAAAACGAATAAAAACAACAAGTCTTATCTTTTGCCGAGACTACTACAAGTTGCAAGACGTGTTTTTTTCTTTCCTTTTCTTTTCATGTATTTCGGGGTCCTTGATTCTGATAAGCACTTTTGTTTTTGTTTTAATGATGTTCCTAACTTATGTTATGGTGTATGATGTATTAGACTTGTCTGTTGTTTATTTTAAATTATGGATCTTGGTGTGCAAATATTTTCTGTTTTTTCATTTAAATTATGGATATGGTGTTCATTTAAATATTATTTGAAATTGGTGCACAATTCACCTGTTTTTCCTAACTTATTAATTTGGAAAAAAAAAATGAAACAGAATAAATATCACTACACGAGCCTAACGAGCCGAGCCCGAATACTACAATGTTGTAGCCGAGCCGAACTCAAACAAGATTTTGTGTTTGTTTAATAAACAAACGATCACGAGCATGTTCGTTTGGTAAACGAGCTCGAATTCAAACAACAAATGTTTGGTTCGGCTCGGCTCGTTTACGGCTCTAGAAATAACTTGACAAAACCATGAATAAGCTTTTGATGCGTTTAGTTCCAGCACCAGATGGATCTTTGATTAGACGAATTACGGGACCGTCGGAAGATTAGAATTGGTGTTGTGCTTTAGTGAGTTAGAACTCATCATTGGCTGTGTATGTGCTAGGACTTGGCCATAGTCTAGTGGTCTAAGATGATAGAGTAGAGTTGTTAAGTGACCCTTTACTTGAGCTAACTTAGGTGACTAGTTAATGATCGATAATATACACATTTGTCTAGTTAAAAGCATAAACATCATGTCAGTTCTTGATAATGTACAAGACAATATCACAACGTGTTTTGTGGTCAGTAAAAATGGACAAACTCCACCGAACACACACACTAATGGGTTAGCGTGGGACTGCTAGAGCGATTCTCTAGTGGGTTGCATCCCATATGAGTCTTAGTACTCTATAACTAAGCGCAGTGCCCTTGAATGCTTGATGTAACAAAGATAAACTAAGCTAGAATTAAATAGGAATCTCACAACGTGTTATGGGACATAAAGTGACACTTAGACTTTTGTCAAATACACAGAGATAATCCTTAATAATGTCTTTACTCTCATAACATTATAAAACTTGTTGTTCAATAGCTTCCACATTTTACTAAATACTCAATGTACTTGCCCCATTTGAACGTTTTGTATATTTCCCTTCCTGAGAAGATTTGTAGGATGATGTTGAGTTTGAGGCTGTTGAGTGAGTATTAGCTATGTTTGGAGATCATATCATGTTTTCATTATTACTTTGTTGCTTTTGAGATTTTGTACCTTCTATTATGTTAAGTCTTGTTTTCAGTTTGGTTTAATTTGTAATCTAAGACTTATGCATGTAAGATAAGTTCCCTTTGGATTTGGATTTCATATGTTGTAAGATGCCTTTCGTTGTTGTAAGATATCATTCTATCTTTAGGTGGACAACATTGTTACTCTTTTATGGATTTTGGCATGTTTACCCGAGTCTATTTAGCTTTTGCGTCGTTTTACTTTTGATACGATGACGTAAGGCTTACGTATAATGTTAGATGCATTTAATATTATACGTGCGAGACGTTATTTTCTGGATAAGGTCTTGGTATCCGGGAACATGGCGTCACAGTCGTGGGTTCAGTCTGCACCAAGATGATGTGATACGATCTGAGAGGTCAAAGTGCAATCGTTCTGACGCTGATGACATCTGCCTGTTAGATGACACCTTGCAATTTTTGAATTTCGAAACACCGATTTATCGTTTGATGCTGCCAGAAAATGGGCACGCCCACGTGGCACCTCTTTGGTGGCTCAACCCTTGACTTAGGGAAAGAAACCACTTTTGACTTCCTAGAGACGATCCCAGGGGGCTCGCCCATCCGTTTCGTCACCACTGATCTTCACGTGTCCGACTGTAGTTGGACCCGGTCATCACGGTCTCTGGCTGGTTGGAGAGGAATCAGACACTGAACTTTTGGCGATCGGCTGTACGACCGCTGCTGATCTCCTAGGTCAGACCAAGTCCTTAGACTTGTGCAATCTTGTGGTATTAGGAGCTTGGTCATCGTCCCCGATCCCTATGAGCCGACCCTGGCATCCCAGTATACCTCTGACAAGAGTCTGTCTTTAATCTTATACCTCGTTTGCTTAATAACCAGATAACTATTATAGAATCCTGAATAATAAAGGCTCGAATCTTTATCACTTAATGCTAATATTTGAATACCATAATTATCTCCTATAATCATGGAGATCTTTCAATCATAATCTTTTTCCTTAGGGAATACGTCAATCACACAGACACGCCACTTTAAACCCAAGGGCATAAGCCCCTCTATATAAACTGTCCCTAAGGAACTACGGATGACTTGATTCCAATTGAACCATTGGATACGTAGGGCAACTTGATCATCATCTAGTGCAGTCTAACACAACTCAAATCACCCCCTCCATCATCGTTTTTCTGTGTTCTTGAAGCGTTCTTAGGTCATAATCAAGGAAGCGAGTTTAGAGGATTACCTTGACGATTTTTGGATCGTCATCGTTGTTTCATGAAATTGCCTGGAAGAACGCAACTATTCGGGTTAATTACAAACCGACACTTATCTTTGGCTATCCTCTTTCTTCCTGCCATAAAAAAGAGAGTCAATCCATCATCTTTTCTCTTTACCTTCATAAATGTTGCAGAGCCAAACGGAGAGATCTTCTTTCTCAACGTCTTTTGAGAGAAAAAGTTTCTATCTTCTAACAAGTAAGCCCATTTATTAATTTCTACATTTTTCCAAATTATGCGTTTAGTTAACAATACAATTTATACATCTTCTTCTTAGTCGGATAACGATCTCAATAGTGAAATTCTGAATCTCCTAGCTAGTCACTCTTTTGAGTCTGGGTCATTTAAGCCCGGCCCCCCGACAAGGTTTCTCAATAATTTTTTGCATAACATGTTTTCGGTCCGTTAGCCAGAAAAAGGGGAAGCAGGTTGAATCTTTTGGTCTTAATGTAGAGACGTACAGTCGGTGTAAGGGATATTCCATCTATTGTCACAAGGGGGAAGTGATAAAGGCTTTCCATGAGTACGGGATTAATGGATAGCTAGGTGTTCATGCCCAGTTGCCCACCCTTCCCAATTCTAACTAGATCGCCTTTGGTTTCGAGTTAATTATACCAGCTATTTTTTCATCATTTAACTTCTTGCAACCTATGTCTAGCCTATACAGGGGCGCCCCTGTGCCAAGTGGCCGAGTACTAATGGGGCTCAAAATCAAAATGAATTTTTAAACCTACCGAAATTTTGACCTAATATTATATATATAATCAGATTTATATGAACAATGAATGTATTCGCTAATTGTTAAGACTCAAGTATACTAGTGATGAGGCTTGGCTTCAAATCTTGCAGCCTTCTGATAATTTTTGTTTTTTTAAACTGGTGACTAGGAGTCGAATAAGTGAGGTTTTTTTCCTTCCAAACCATGACTATCACACGCAGCTTTTTTTTGTTTTATTTTTTTATATACTTTTTGGTTCTTTTTTTTTTCCGGCTACGAGGCTAAAAATTTTTTTCGCTGGCTCTCAATTTCCAGACAAGGGACGCCTCACGGAACTTATAATTACCCCTAATGAGATTAGGACCGTAATATGTTTTACACTATTATGTAGAATAATAAGTCAAGAGTTTTCAACCTCTTTATTTAGAACTTTCTTCAGCGTTAAGGAGTCCGGAAACACTCCAGATCCTGGTTTTACTTTTCCCACGTACCGGTGTGGGAGAGACATCGATTTGGACGCCCGAATTCTTGTTGATGCCATCTCGATCCTTCATCAATGGATGGAAGAGTTATTTCTTTGTCCGAGCTGCAGATATGTCCAGTCTAGGGCGTTGGAACAAGAAGAAATATGGCGGGAAATTTGGTAGTTAGACTCATTTGAGTCTAGTCCAGTCTGAAACCAAACGGAGCCTAGAGGAACGACCTGGGCCGAACTCCGGATTAGTCGGACCAGTGAGTTCCTGATCTGAGAACTTTAGCAAAAAAAAAAAAAAAAAAAAAGATGACAATGTAATATGGATAGTGGGCTTTATGGGAGCCATGGAAGAAACTCTATTTTTCTTCCTGAGCTTGTGGCGGTCAAGGAAGCTATTTGGATTTCTAAAAGATTAAGGGGTGGCTTCCTAATGGATAGAATCTAACTCATTGCCGGCTGTTTTGGCCATCGGCATGAAGAACAGGAAGAAGATTGTAGAGCCATTATTGATGATATTGTAGCCTTGGAAGAATCCGGTATGGATGTCAAGATTAGCTACAAACAAAAGGAAGTCAATAGTGGCAGGGATCAAATGAATATGAATTTGCACCATGGCAATGTTGGGGTCGTCAAGATTCAGGATCCTCTTACTAATGTTTTAAGTATTTTGGCGGATGATATGAGGGGTCTCCACCTTCTAGAGATTAGCTCTTTGACCTCTTCTTGTATATAAAAAGGGCATTGTTAATGACACCACATCGAATATACTCAGACATCATATTTGTGTAAAATTCGATTTTTTAGAGGTCGAAATGTGTTATTTCAACTTCCGAAAAATCGAAATATGTTATTTCGACCTCTAAAAAGTCGAATTACACAGGTGTGGTGTCCGAGTATATTGGGTGTGGTACCATTAACATTGGCCATATAAAAAAATGAAGAGTATTTTTTTTTTTTTTTTAAGAAAAATGAAGTGCTTAGAACCATCCCTAGAAGTGGCGCCCCAAATACATATGAATGATTAGGTTTTCATCTTATGAAAGCTTCCTTAAATAGAGTAAATTTTGACACTAGGTAAAATGTAATTTTACCCAAAAAAAAAAAAAAAAAAAAAAAAAAAAAAAAGGTTTGATGATTTTTATAGGCTTAAAGGCCATTTAAGACATCTTTGCTACTTTAAGAAATAGTAAGGCTACTTAGTCACATTAAGTTAGGCCCAATATAGGAGTCTTTCATTTAATCTTTTTTTCTCCCTTTTTTGAGGGCATTTCTACCTATCTAATAGAAAGCCAAAGGTTAACCATATGTTGACACTTGTTTTTTTTTATTGGCTCCTTTTTTACTGTTCATCTTCGTCTCTTCGGCCCGGTCCAGTAAAATAAAAATAGGTAGCCCAGCTTCAGTTTTGCTACAAAAGAATAATTGCTGCAACTGTTCTTCCGTCCGGGTTAGGCCCCAAAAAGGAAATCTCAGGAAAAAAAAAAATATAACCCTGAAAACCCGACTCAATCCTCTCATTTGTGCGCCGTTTCTGTAAAATCCTCTAACCCTAATCCTCTGAAGCCGTTCTTCATCTCCATGGCCGAATTTCATGAAAGCCTAACGATTTGCTGCGATCGGTATCACCTCTCTTCGAATCCCAGGAAAATCGGCCCTTTATCTTCTTATCTTCTAGCCGTTTGCTCTAGCGGACTCGCAGAGATTTACGGGAGTTAAAGCTCTCATTTTTCAGTCCAATTTCAACTCGTTCTTCATAAAACGAGATTCGAGTGGTGAAACTCCGTCGTTGTGGTGTATATTAATTTATGTATATGGGTGTGTCATTGATAAGCCATTGTCTTAATTGTCTATTCTTTTGTTTGTGTTCTAACGTTTTTTTTATCTTCATTTTTCTCTCTTCTGGTTGGGGATTGTAACAGACATGGATGATCAAAAGGAAGAAACACGACTTCACTTCTTGGATACTGCTATGTGTTTTCAGGTATTGATTCGAACGACTATTTAACTTGAGTCCTTTTTAAGGAAGACGATGGTCATTTTAATTGTAAGTTTGAATTTTCGCCTTTCATCTTCGTTCATGTTTATATATATTTTTTATTGATACTATTATGATTTTGCGTATTCTTTACTCATCTTAGCAGAGCTTCTAAAAAAATGTTATTATTATTAGCAGTTTGACAACCATTGTTTTGAAGTATCAGGCTGGGTTGAATAACCACAACCTAAAGCCAATGTTCCTTGCATACTATTATTATTAATAAATGGTTGTTTTTGTGTAAGGCTTAGCTGTTGATACCAGTCTAACCATTGTGTTCTTATTACTTTCATTTAGTTTAGTGATTGCAGGAACGACACTGTAGACCGAGATTTTCACACAAGCACTTGGCATTTGATAATAAGCTCACTATCTGTTTTCAACCTCTAATTGTGCATGCTTATTTATGTTATCCTTTGTTAACCATGTTTTTTTCATGTATAATATTCAAATCATCATCCCGTGAACAAGAGAATATTGTTGTGGTTATTATCTATGATTGCTTTACGTGTCTGGTTATATTTTAAGTAATACTCTTCTACCTATCTAATAGAAAGGAAGGGTGTTAACCATTTGTGGACACTTGTTTTTTTTCCGATTGGCTTTTTTTTACTGTTCATCCGTTCGGCCCAATCCAGCAGCAAAAGATATGTATATTTGGACTTTATAGATCGGCCCATCCTTTTTACCCTTGCAAAACCTACTGAATACCCTAAAAACATTGCTTTTCTTCTCCAGCCGTCATCAGCAGGTCGATTGAACAACAAAACAGGGGCAACATTAAATTAGTAGCGGCAGCCTTCTTCATCACCATTCCGTTTTCTCCACGTTTTCTTTCATTGCAATCATACAACGGTCTTAAAGCTCAACATCTTTAGAAATCGGTTGAGGTATTGAGCTTTAATTCGTTTATTGCAGTTGGTGTCTATTTTTCCTTTTAATAGAAGAACTAATACTTTTTGTTTGTCATGGTAAACAGATATGCGTTTACAATATGTTGGCTTCTGTTGTTTTCAGGATTTGAGAACCGAGGCCGATCGTCTTTCTTGAACGTTTTTGAAGGTTAGTGATTTGGTCTTTGGTTATTCATCTGCTGTTGCTTCGTAAGTGGAAGAATATATCTGACGTTCTGTTTTTTGTCTCCATTTTCTTTTCCTTGCAATCATAGAACAATCGTACAACTATAGATCTTCAGAAGTCCGTTCAGGTATTGAGCTTTAATTTGTTTATTGCAATAGGTGTCTATTTTCCCTTATTAACAGAACAACTAATATTCGTTTGTTATTTGGAGCTTTAATTCGTTTATTGCAGTTGGTGTCTATTTTTCCTTTTAATAGAAGAACTAATAATTTTTGTTTGCCATGGTAAACAGCTATGCGTTTGAAATATGTTGGTTTCTGTTGTTTTCAGGATTTGAGAACTGAGGCCGATCGTCTTTCTTGAACGTTTTTGAAGGTTAGTGATTTGGTTTTTGGTTATTCATCTGCTGTTGCTTCGTAAGTGGAAGAATATATCTGACGTTCTGTTTTTTCTCTCCATTTTCTTTTCCTTGCTCATAGAACGATCGTACAACTATAGATCTTCAGAAGTCCGTTCAGGTATTGAGCTTTAATTTGTTTATCACTACTGGTGTCTATTTTTCCTTATTAACAGAACAACTAACATTTGTTTGTCATTTGGAGCTTTTTTCAGCTGTGGCGGCATGGAAGAGATTCATAGTCGTTGGAAGCTCACGACTTTTGTTGTGATTTATCTTTCTCGGTGAGTTAAATATCCTTTCAATCTTGATTGCATTGTTATTTGCCTCTTTAATCTCCTTTGATTATGTTTGTCTTTAATGTTTTTGCCCTTATTCATCTCCTTTGATTCAGTTTCTCTTTTTATTCCTTTCAAAATTGGTTTTCCCATCGATTTCGTTTTGTAAAATTAGTAGAGTTTAGATTTTGTTCTCAAAGTTTCGCTTTTTTCAGTTTCTCACCTTTCATCACTGCTTCGCTGCCGTTACTGTGCTTTTAAGTTCTTGTTTGAGCAGTGAAAAACCTGAAGTATTTATGAACAACAAAACAGGAGCAACATGAAAACTACTGGGTCAGTTCTCTCTTCATTTTTTCTTTCAAAAATTGGTTTTCCCCATCGATTTCGCTTTGTAAAATTGGCAGAGGTAAGATTTTGTTCCCAGAGTTTCGCTTTTTCAGTTTCTCACATTTTATCACTGCTTCGCTGTCTTTACTGTGATTCTAATTTATTGTTTGAGCAGTGAAAAACCTACGCCATTGGTGTATAAGGATTTATGCAGATGACAACACTATGACATATGATAAGCTAATGTCTTAAATGTTATAATCCTTTGTTTTTGTTCTTGTTTTTTTTAGGTTATTCACTTTACTATGAAACGATTATGTGTTTTCTAATATAAGTCTTCTGTTTTTGAAAGTGCCAGGATATCTCGGTGTGAAAGCTGGTGGAAATAGGAACAGCATCAACTAATACGACAATTTAACTGTTATCTGCTATGTGGATATCAAATATCACATTAAATCATAGACTCGGGTGAAAACAAATCTTTGGTAAGCTGGTTGCTTTTCCTAAAAAAAAAAACCAACTGAATATTTGCAGGAATAACTTTCACTATACTATATATTCTGTTTGCTCAAAACTATTATAAGTAATAAATAACTTTTTTTCAGAAAGATGTTGTCGATATGAATGAAGATAGAGGTATGTGAATATGTGATGGTTACAGCATACATATCCATTTGCATTATATTATTCCATATGCTTTTCGTACAACGTGGAATCTTGTAGTTTATTTGAGTTAAATCTTTAACGTTATCTAATCTATTTGTTACCTTGTCGTGTGTTTTCAAGGAAAAGTTTGTGTGGTGTTATTATATTCAAGAAGTGTGAATATATTTATTTCAATCTTACAAAACTTTCAAGGAAAACATTTGTGTGGTTACGAGCTTGTTGTTTATAGCGTGTTTGATGCTACACATATCGTACTTTGATTAAATGCAAGCAACAGGATTTTCGTAGTAGAATTTCTGTTGGCCAAACGAAGGGCCATATATAAATCGAACCTAGCTAATTGTCCAACATGGTAACTATCTTCAACATTTTTCCTGGAATAACACAGCTTAGGGTTCTTTTTTTAGTAGATAGAGGGGTTATTTGTTGAGGGAAAATACTATTAAATCTTTCTCATGTTGTCAGCTTTTCCCCTCAATATAAATCATAGGAGGGTGCTGAATTTAGCAGTTTTATGTCTTATATTTTAAAGAATTGATCTGCTGAATTTTGTATTCTATTTGATATTCATTTTTTCTAGAGAATTTTCCCTTGGAGAGAAACTTTATGGGCTTGAGCTCAAAGGAGAGTGCTGCAAAGGAAGAGGTTGTCGATGGCTGCAAGAATTCAGGTGAATTCATCAATCTCTTCGGTTGCGCTTTTTTATTTGTTGTGATGGGATCATTTGGACTGACTATAGGTTTTGTTGTCTTAAGTTGCACACTTGCTTTCTTGATTTGATTATGTTTGAATTGTGAGCTTTTATATTAATGGGATAACTGAAGTTAGTTTGAGCTGAATTTTGGTTGAAAATTCCAAATTTAAAGTGGATTTTATCATTGAGTTAGATTTTGAATGTTGTTCTTCATGCTGGCATTTTTTTGCCTTTCAGATTAGTTTCTTCACTTACGTTTGTGGAAAGTTATTCTCATCTGATATATTATTTTCCATAATTATGCACCTCCGGTTAGTTGATTGATAACAATTAGCAAAAATACATCAATTCTGGCTCCCAAATATTTTTTTACCAGAGATCAAGAACTCGTTATTTCCTAGATCTACGGTTTCCATACAAATCAATGCATGGTGGTTTTTTTTGTTTTTGTTTTTGTCTTTTTGCTTAGTTAATATAGTTATAATGGAACTTCCCTTATATTATATAGGTGTAAAATGATCGAGGAAAACTGTAATTGCAGTGGAGTCCCATCTTTATAGGAGTAATCTTTTCTCTTTTTTTTTTTTTTTTTTAAATTGAGAGAGATCATAGAGAAACTATAATTGCAGTGGAGTCCTATCTTTATAGGATTAACGCTTTTTTTAATTTTAATTGGGGGTAGGGAGGGAGAGACAGAGGATTCGAACCTTAGTTGATATCATAAAGTGCAATGACCCTCACCAGTGGACCAACTTCAATCCCCTTCATAGGCTTAATTATAATGTTATATGTGTGGTAGCAAGATAATCTTTGATTTCTTTTTTTTTTAGGATGAATCAAATATTGTTAGTCTTTAATCTTCAGATATCGGCATAGGCAGGCACTTTGTAATCAAGTCTGAGTCTACCCTTTGTGAATATGATTTGAAAAGTTGGAAAGAAAATGAAATCATCTGTCTATATTATTTCACTTTTATACTTTTATCTTTGATTTTATGAGTTTCCTTACTTTGACAGGATTATTTTAATACCTGTCTTGGTGTATGATATCGGTTTTTCATGGTTTATGACTATTGAAGGATTCACAAAAAATTCAGGGGTTCCTTGGCCAGTGATTAACAAGGTGCCTACGTATCCCCATTCTGCGTATTCTGGAGATGCATTTGATACCAACTACAAAAACCTGTCTTGTGAATTACAGGTATTTTTATTTTTCATATATTGTTATGTATGTACTTCTTGGTCCAACATTAATTGCCTGCCCTGCTTTTCCTTAGTGTGTAGGCCAAAACATACTGGATAAAAAGCAAAGGTTCGCTTAAGTGTTACACGTAATGCTCTTTACAATATTCTATGTGCAAACTGTCAAATGATCGTTTATACTGAGGTGGATTGGAATGTTGAATGTTCAGCATGTTTGTTGCTTTCTCCGATGGAAGTTAGGGAATATAAAAGTATATCTAATTGTAAATGTCTTATGTAAGCTTATACCATTGCGTTGTATTGTATTCTACTTATTATCTAAATTGACCTGGTAGGATTAACCTTCCAGTGATTTTGAATGATGAAAATACGAACATGAGAAGCACGATAGAATCCCCCCATGCTGAACAGCTTTGTCCATTCACTGAGATTAAAAAAACTTGAAGATGAGGTACTCATTTCATGTTGATATCGGTTACCTTCTTGGATATAACATGTATTTGGTTTACTACAACACCATCACACTTTGTTGCTTTCTTCTTTCGTGTCATTTGATTAACATACTATGTAACCATGAATTCGCAGGTACAGTCCCCTTTGAACAACATTTCCATTGAAATGGACTACACATAAGTCATTTGCTTTGTCAAGTATTACTATAAACTGATCAATGGTGAAATGCTTCGAAGGTATGTGATACTTAAGACCTACACTGCTAACGAAATGTAAGCATTTACTCAGAATACAGCAGCAGCAATAGCTACGACAATCGGGCTTGATTCAGCGACTTATGCTACTGTATCTAATGAGCTAGCACTCGTCACACGCCTCAAACAAAGCAGATGGGTCAAAAACTCAGTTTTTTATGCCCATAACTAAAAAGATTTTTGAGGAAGTTGGCCTTCCATCCTTCCAGTGCTAAGAGGACCATTAAATTTGGTAAAATAACTCCTGAAGATTTGGAAAACGTTGCCTCGCAACTCCCTCGTTCAGACCTTAACAAGATTATGGAAACACCAAAAGGAAAACACAAACATGTTTACAGTGTTGCTTAGTTAATACTAATCCATTTTTCTGATGCATTGAAGAAGTTCTTTTCCCCCATTTTTCTTCGTTATCTTGTTCATTAACTGTTTGCATATCTGGTTCATTTGGGCCTTAGGTTGCATGTATTTTTAGGGAACCATTTGTTTAAAGGTTGATGTTCTTTTCTGCTTTTTGAAATGCTTGCTGTGAATATGACTGCTACTTGCTTGTTCGGCCCTGTTCTTTTTACGTATTGCTGAACTCTCAGTCTTGTTTTGGCCTTGCACTTGTGATGAAGCTTAGATTTGTTCTCATTACACCTGTGAAACCTTTCTTCAGCTTGTTTATTTCAACCAAAACTTCTACACATTATTTCTAAATGTCATTAATGAAAGGGCCTTGCGTTGCAAGGCTGAAACCCTGCTAGTAATCTAATTAAATGACAAACACAATCTTGTTTCTATTTAATTTATTATTTGGTCACTTTTATAATCATATATTAAATTAGACAAATTATATTCAATTAATTTAATTTATTATTTATCATATAAATAATCACTCACTATTTAATGTCATATAGAAAATAATTTTATACATATACTTTAAGAAACATAGTCGTTACGGAAACCAATTTTTCCGTTTATTTCATTAATCTCGGAGTCGTATCACCATAGACTTGAGATTGTACTATTTCGGAATAGAGAACATGTTTATTGCACCTACTCATAGTAGTTACCGAGTGCCCACTGATATAATCATTATCTATGGATAACCCTCAATAGATAGTCACTACTAGAAAACAACCCTCTAATGAGGAGAAATTAATAAGGAGCTATAATTTCGTCATTAAATGATATTTATAATGAGGAGAGCTAAAAAATTTCTTAGTTGATGACCAAATTTTTGGTCTCCTCATTATTGATCATAATTTCTCCTCATAAAAAATACAATAAATAAATCTCCTCATTATTCAAATTTTTTTTTTCTCACTTTTCTTAACTTAATTATTTTTTATTAGGTATATACAATTTTATGTAAACCCAACACATGTTGAATATTTTATGGTACGTTAATTAAATTGATTAATTTTTAAAAGTAACATTCACTCCGTTAAAGTTTTTATAAGTACTTTATACAATATATAAGCTTTTAATAAGTGAATTTATTAGTTACAGAATTACTATTGTTTATTTGATTATAATTATCTCACTTAACAATCCATGAAACATTTCTGTTTACTATCATATGACAAATTTCTTTGTTAGTTATTTTGCAAGAATTTAAAAATAATTAATTAGATATTTTAAATTAATTATTGTGCCAATTTAATTGGTTAATAATTAATTAAATTATTCATTTTATTATTTTGGATGCTGGACTCGGTTTTGTATAATGTTTTCATTTAATCCTAATTTCCAATAAACCCTAATATCTAATTTACCCTATCCGACTTCTCCTCATTTCATCCATCTCTATCAGCCGTTTCTCATCACCCTCGTTTCCTTCTCTCCTTCAATGCTCTGCTGACCCATTTGAATTTCCAAGCAAATGATTTCCCCGTTTTCTGCAATCATGTCTTCTACCTCGTGCCGAATTCCTCAAATGGAAAGTCTTTTGAATAATACAGCAACACGAATCCTGAATTCGTGAAGGTTTCAATGTTCGAATCGAAGTGATTAACTGCAACCAATTTCTTGAGATTTCTGAAAGACATGTGTACTGATTTGATGCATTCGAAGCCATGGATACGCAGCTCTTCAACCCGTTGATGGCTTGGCGTTTCCTCTCTCCATATGGCCAAAAATCGGAGCTTTAATTGCCGATTCTTTGTCTAATTCAGGGAAGTTTCAGTTTGCACTTTTTCGCGTGTTAATTTCGTGATTTTTCGGCTGATTTAGAGTTGATAATGTGCTGATTATTTGTGTATTTCGTTTTGGCAGTCCTTAATTAAAGGCGTGGCCTTTTCGAAATCTTCGTGTTCACGTGATCAAAATCAGTGCTTCTCAGCCTAATTTTCAGGGAAGTTTCCGTTTTCTTTTGTTAATATCGTTTCATTGAATTGGTTTGAATTCGATACTCTAATGATTATATGGTCATACCTCAAGGGCTATAAATAGCCAAATCCACACTAACATGAATTGGCACCGATTGAACACAATAGCAATCCAACATTTTCATTCTTTCAAAAGTCTGCTTTTGTGAGAGTTTTGAGAGTGTGGGCAAGGAGTTGAGTATCTTGTGAGATACTACAACTTGAGGGTCGATCTCAAGCTCTTGTATTGGAGGAAGGGGGTAGTTCCATCCAATAGCTCTGCTTCAGATCGGTGAAGGTGAAATTCTGAGGTTCTTCTTGTGCGAGAATAATGTACTCGGATTACCCTTTTGTTTTAAGTCCTGCTTTTGCCCCTGCTTTGTTTGTGTTGCATCCGTGTCTTTGTTGTGTCACGATTAGTATGCTTGTGCAAGATGCCAATTGAGTCTGCACTAATCATTTCTTGTCTAAAATTGCACTAAAGTGTGTGTCCAAGAATTGTGTGATTGATCTCTAAAAACGGAGAAACTCTCTTGGTAGAGAGGACCTGATCAGTGGAAGACTGACACTCGGCTTTGTTGAGTATTGATCTCCTTCTCTTGGACACACCATAGTTAATTCTGAAAAGATTTGATTGATTTCCTGTGGTAAACCTTATTCAATCATCAACTTGCTGCCTTGTCAAAAATTCAGGATCTGTTCTCTTATTGTGTCTGGTTTGATATACCAACACACTGCCTTGAGCATAAGGCCTCAGAGACTGAATTTCTAACATCCTTGCAAGGTTGTGCCCTTGAGTATTAGTTTGACCTTGTCTGATTCCTGTTCACCCTTATATTAAACTGCTGGGAAACTCAGAATCACTTCTTTGGAGTTGAAATCTGTTGCTTAGTGCCTTGAGACAAGTCTACATACCTGTTGTTCTTAAACTTTGCTGAACCATCATATTTGTTCTTGCAGCACCCTTGTTCAACGTGTAATAGGTCTCTGTTTAGTATAATTTGCTGATATGCTGATCTTCGTGTGCTTAGATTTTGATCAACAGGCCTGATGGTTTCAACCCTTGGTCTTAACTATCACTCCTGTAATCAACTGAGTGATCAGCTTAGTTCTAATCAGCTCTGTGCTTGTTTATCAGTCTGCTGAATTATACTTGCTGTAATATCTAATCTGACTCTGTTTTTTTTTGTGTAATCTAAAATATTTCTAAGTCACTTTTTTTTAATCTGGTTTGCAGTCATTTTCATTTCCTGATCCGAGTTGTGGTAATGCACCGAATGGCCAAACTGTAAGTCAAGCAAATACGAATACAGGCAATCCGATTTGTGGAACTAATTGTCAGTTGCAAGGTACTCTTTTGGATGTCAATATGGCTACACCATTATTTAAAGTGCATTTAAGAACAAATGTTGATTCAACAATCATGGTTGATGCAAATAATGGACAATCGTTACAACCGTTCTTTCCGGTTTCTACAAAACGGGAGAACTGCAAGAAGAAAACTTCTCATTCTTGATTTGAATGGGCTAATTGCTGATATAGTGATGCCCCGGCCACTTGATCGTAGACCAGATATAAGCTTATCCAGTCGTGCAAGTAAGACTTCTTATCATTGGCATTTACGAAGATCCCATGAACTTCTTTTTCTTTCATTTGCCTCTTAATGTTAATGGTGGGAGAAACAGTTCACGGTTTAAGTGTTACGTGTTGGCGTGTTTTTTTTTTTTTTTTTTATAATTTATAATTTTCAAGAGAGGCCGTTTATTACGATTTTCAGAAGTTCTGCTTTGAAAAGTTTGATGTCGGCGTCTGGTCATCAAGATCCAAGTACGATTTCTGTCCTATTCAGCTTTGCTTATTAAATTTGCATTTTTTTTGTTTAACATTTGTTTTCCTTGTTCTTGTAAATACGGCTTACATTTCTTGTTGAAGTAATTATAAAGATATACCTTTTCTTTTACTTTCTTTTCTCGTGCCTAACGAATATAAAACCATCTAATTGCTTGTATCGTCTATACAGGAAAATGGTTGTCAAAGTGGCTAATTATCTATTTGGAGACCTAAAACATAGGTTGCTTTTTTTTTTGGGTAAGAATACAGAATACTACATGCACTGTATAAGTTTTAAAACGAATATTATATTTCCTGTATATCCATTCCTGTCCTGTTTCATTTGTGATCAGGGCTTATATCAAGTATTTAATTTTTTTGGTTGATTGACTTGATTTTGCCCATCTCTTCTAGTTGTTTTGACACAGAGTTCCATATGTTTTTATCTCTTCTTTTATGTTTTTTTGGGGGATTCCCGTTGCTTTGTGTGTTTGCAGCAGTGGGTTTTAGATTAATTGAGTGCAAAATATGTTAAGGCTGTAGAAGCAGAAAAACGTGTGGATTGCTTACGTGATATATAGAGTAAACGTGTAAGCAGTTGATTTTAAGAATATATTATACCCTTTTAGAGATAAAGCAGAGTTATGACATGTTGATTGCAAAGCAAGTTTCCGTTTTCTTCGATGCTGATTTGTGTTTCTGTTAATGGCATTTATTGCTGAAAAAAAACAGAGTTCAGGTTTTAGGTTAGGACTCAAAAGGCAGTTACACTTTTGTGGAGTATAGTGAACTTTAGTGAGTTCTTGATAAGGAATGAACTTAAATGACCTCTGATGAACATGCTGCTTTTGCCCAAGGGAAAGCCGCAAATTTATTGAGTCCGAATCCTCTCCAGTGATCATCCTACAGGGATCGGTTCATTGAGGCCGGTTTGGGTGAAAATTTCCCCGATCCCGGTGATATTTTACTGGTCTAGGATATCTTTAAAATTAGTGAGAATTTGAAATTTTCACTGGGACTGATTAAAATTTCTCCAAGATTGGTAAAATTTTCTCTCTTAGCTGATAGGTTCATCTCTCTTTTATTAATCATGTTGTTTTCTACTAGAATCTTTGAATAATCTGAGTTGTATCCATATCAATTTCAACTTGGATATTTTTTGTATCTAGCTGTTAGTATAGCAACCTGCACCTTATTCTTTTATACATATTGAATAAACAGCTTCATTATTTATATCTGTTGGGAATCCCCTTTAGTCAAGTCCTGTACTTGCTAGTCAATCTAGTTTGAATTATAACTTTTGGCTAATGTTGCCTGCTCCTTTTTTGTGAAAACAATAAGTTAGCTTATGGTCTTTGGAATTGCATCTCCAGTATTTCAAAAAAATGGTACTTATATATGCTAAAAAAATATTGTTCTACATTTCATTTTACAAAAATCCTACTTCATATACAAGACTATTTGAATCTTTTATTGGTGCTGAGACATGTGCATTATCAAATGGATTAATCCAATTGAGAGATTAATAACTGTATTTGAATTATGTTACATGACTTGTTCCGTTGTAATGTGTTTTAGTGGATTTCATTTACAAGACTATTTGAATCTTTTATTGTTCTTGAGAGGCCTCTTACTTGACATAAATTTAGTTTTTTGGTTCCCAAATATGTTCATTTTATTCTATATTTTGTTAAAAAGTGTAGTATTAAAAAACATTGAGCAATTTTGAGTTTGATTAGGATATTTGTTATCATGTTTTATTATTATTACTTTGAGTTTAATGAATTTTTCCTTTGGATTAAAGGCTGATACTAATTTGTATTTGTTGTATTTGCTTTGCAGGACTTGTTCGGATGTAGTGTGTTGTCTTGTTCTTGGATATGTTTCAACTTGCATTCTTCATATTTTCAGGCAAGGTGCTTAATATGTGTATGCATTGTAGTGAAATCATTGTCAAAATTTTCCTTCCTGCTTTAGTGTCTTGTTATGAAAGCTTATGAAGATGTAAATCTTGTATGTTTATGATTACAAAAAAAGTACATCAATATTGTTACAATGTAGTGACGGATCAATAGTCTTATAATGAGGAGAAGTATCATAAATATTTCATGATTTAATGAGGAGCAAATGTGTTTTTAATGAGGAGTTGTGTTGTATTGAATTTTTATCTAATGAGGAGTAAATAATAGATAATGAGGAGCTTAACTATCTTTACAAATAATTTTAATGAGGAGCAGATATTCTCATTAAATGTATGATTTAACTAATGAGGAGATCCGTTTCTCCTCATTATATATCTTTAGCGGCGGAGGCTGCAATGAGGAGTGAGTTCTCCTCACTAAATGTCTTTAATGAGGAGAAATGGACAATTTATGAGGAGAATTCTCCTCATTATAAGCCGAATTTCTAGTAGTGAGTTTTTATACGGAGCCAGGCATCGTCCGTAAGACTTCTCTGTAACATCTTATCCTCGAACTACTATTAACCCCTAGTGATCGATATCATTTGATCATATCAAAGGTGTGCGCTATTGATCAGTCCCATGATTAACTAATGAGGGAACATCTATCTACTTCCTCTTACGAAGAAGCAGTGAACTCCATCTTTGTGACTAAATTCCCGGCTACCGATCACTGAGTGATGCTAAGATGGTCGAGATTAAGAAAGGCACTACTTAGCCAACCATTCCACCAAATCAAACGTCACCCTTGAAAAGACATGTCTATATTCACTCTAGGATTAAGAGTCAATTCATAAATGGTGATCTTGTGATTGAATTAGAATCTCTCTTTACGGACTTAGTACGAGATCATTGAATCGATCCAGTCCTAGGTGAACCATTTTCACATATAAGTGTAGCCTTTAAGGTGTCCAACACCGACGGCCCGGATTTGGCATCACACTCTAAGTGTTCTGGAGCACTAATGGTGGTTTGAGTGTGAGATCCCCGAACTCCAGTCAGTTATGAACTTAGTCAAGTCATCACGGACTAAGTGTTTAAGGTATAACTCAATCCTCCGTACATAACATTTATACACCGAGTTTCATTTATATCTTTGCAATTAAGCAAATACATGATCAATGAGAAAATATTAGTTTTATTTAATTAAAACAATACATTATTGCTTTTCCTGGCACCATGTCTAATAGTACAATGTGCCCTCATTAAAAGTAAATAAGGATCAGAAACATGAAAGACTAGGATACGACAAGAACATGATTATGTCAAGTAAGAAACATTAACATGACAGACAAGACAAGAACATGTTATGGCTAGTAGACAAGTAAGTAGAGGTTAGTAGATGGCTGACGTAAGTTTGATCAGTTGGCTAGACATATTAAATAAGTAATTAATGAAAAGAACAAGAACGTGCAAGATTAACTGAACATAAAGAATATACTTATATTTTCTATGCATTGTTCAAAGTGTTTTTAAAGAGGATTTGTCCTATGTTTTAAGATATGCTTTTAAAAGTGTTTTATGTATTCTCCAAGTTATGATTTAAAATTGTTTGTGAACTAGGGATGAAGTAGATTTATGTCATTTCTTTCGGCATCCGACAAAATGAATTTCTCTTTTCATCGATTTTCTCGTTACAAAGATTAGCGTGTGAGCTTACTCATTTATCTAGAATAAGAAAATATGCACGAGTTGGATGAATGGACATGGAGGGCGGGCATAAAAATAAAACTATGAAATTCTTTGTGTATTAGCAATTTCATATATAGTCGAGTTGAGTTGATAATTAATGTTAGTAACTATTTATGATTTAATTTGACAACAGTTATAATTTGTTGAGTTATTTAATAAAATATTTTTTGTGTTAGTTTCCAAGTCTCTTCTTTGCTTCCACGCTTTCTGATACGACAAGTAAATTATAATTTGCTCTAAATATCACGTGTTGAACATCTATTTTTCAGATAAGAATTCGATATCCGAGACATAAGAGTTACATTTTATGTTACTGTCATTTTGATCTCGATATAATGGTTATGCAAGGACGGGTAATACAACATGCATGTGTATGGTTGTTTAAGAAATAAACTTATCTTCCTTCAAAGAAAAAAAATAAAAATAAATAAACTTATCGTTATCAACCATACAAATAACCGCTCTGACACCTTAGTTATTTATGTATCGTTACTATTACACAAAATTTTACTAAGAAATTTGGTCTCGTACATTTTCGGAAACTCTCCAGATTTTGACGGATTTGTCCAAACTCCCACTGTACACTAACCACGATGGATCCCTCTCCTCCGCCGGTGGGGGCAACTCCTGATCATTATCACCGCGTTCTTGTTCAACGGCCAAGCATTTCACCGGCCCACCGTGGCCCGTCAGTAGATTCAACAACGTGTGGACCCCACCTTCATCTTCCCTCCTCCACACGCAAATATTCTTGTCCGCCGATCCACTCACCACCAACCGTTCACCACCGATGGCTAAGCAAAGCACGGCCGACTTATGGCCCCTCAAAATCCCTCCTTGCGTAAAGAAATGTTTTTCACCTTCCCAATAGTTGACCAACCCGTCTGACGAACCGGCGTAAACCGTCGCCGCCGGTAAGTTCACCGCCAACGACGTTACTGCATTTTCTTTATTTAATAAAGTAGTTGCTAGAACATGCTCTATGTGATTCCCTACTAATTCTTTCTTCCAAACATTCACCGAGCCGTCAGCTGATCCGGTGAATATCAGTCCGTCAAATCCGACGACGACGGTATTCACGGCATCATCGTGGGCTTTGATTGATTCGATACATTTGGAATCAGATAATCTCCAAACCTTTACGGTTTTATCCCATGAACCTGAATATAACAAACCTCCATCTGCATCAATAGCCATACATGAAACCGTATCAAAATGCTTAATCCATGGCACGTTTTGATGTCTCCGAACTTGAACATAATTATTCGGGTTAATTGAGCTTGCAAGATAATCCATCGCTGTGGGTAAACTACCGACCCGTTTGTATGATTTCCTTTTCTTCCCTGAAGATTTCCATACCCGGATTTTTCCATCTTGATGTCCGGTGAAAATCTTTTCACCTAAAACAACAATCGCTTTGACTAATCCACTATTTGATTTGAACCCAGAAAATTCTTCAAGGTTTTTCCATACTCTAATGTTCTTACTTTCGGAACCGGTGTACAACAAATCGCCGGAGGTAGCCAAAGCATATATATTACCTTCTTCACGGAAAAGGGATCCGATTAAGCCCATTTGACGAATTTCTTGTAGAGATTCAAGAGGGGGATAGTGCTGTGTTATCCAGGGGGATTTGGTAAAAGGGGAAGCTTGATTCCATGGAGACATATAATAATAAGGAGAAGTATTGCCGCTGCTGGGCGGAGTTGATTGAATGTTGTTGAAGGAATAATTAGGCGTACTTGAACCACCGGAGGCGCTGCTGTCACGGCCGCCGAACATATCCTCAGCATCATCTTCTTGATTATTGGAAGTTGTAGTATCGGAGTTGAGTAGTGCTTCCAATTTTTGACGTTGACGGTGGCTAGTTTTTCCGGTGGGGGGAGTGTTGTTATTGGGGTTGGTTTTCTTGTTTGTCATACTGAAACAAGACATTGATGGCATAGGTGTATGAAAGAGGAATCTAAGAGAAATATTATTATATTGGAAATGTTGTGATTTTGGTCAAATGGAGGAACAATTTTGAAAATAGTTTTGGATTGAAAATGTTGTGATTTTGGGTGGAAAAGTTCTTTTCTGGAAAGGGAGGCCGTGGAGGTGTATATATAGATTGGATTCCCCCTACCACGTATCCACCTTTGTCAAATATTATAAACTACAAAATCATGTCAAACATAAACTTTTATGATTTCATCATATGGTTATAAGTAACATCACAAGTTATTAACATGGTATCGGAGCCAGAGGTCATGGGATCGAACCCTGGTTGGAACATTATTTTAAAAAAAAAATTGTGCAAGTGTTAGAGAGATTGCCCACACTTGAGGAGGGTGTTGGGTAGATTCATGCACACTTGAAAAAAAAATTGTCTGAAGTGTTAGATGATTCTTTAACACTTAAGGGGGGTGTTGGACAGATTGCACACACTCTTAAATGATAAGAAATATAGTTGCGCCTTTACTAACACCAATTGGTTGATTCATTAGATAGTATTTATTAGGACGTGAATTTTACTATGCTCCTGGACCAAATCCTAGTTGGTGGTGTAAACCAATAGAATTTAAAGGATTTTTTGTGGTTTCTTATGTTTTAAAAATCAATCACCAATCATGTTATTTCAAATTGATGACATGGTGGTCCAATTATTTGGTTCAGGACCATCATAAAATCATTGTAGAGGAAGAAAAATGTATGTGCTACAACAAAATATGTATTTTTCACCATTGATTTTTTTGTGACTCGTTTGAATTAATAGGTTTCACATCATAATCAATGGTCCAAAAGTGTGTTGTGCATTTTGTTGTAGCATTATCTTAGGGGAAATACTTGTGTGGTGTTTCCACACGTGTAGGGACACCGTGTGTACACATATGAACTTTTTGATCGTTTCACCCTTACCTTATCGACGTCGAATCTACAAAGCAAACTGCAACTACTTTATGATCTATGGGAATCTACGATCACGAAACAAATCTAACTTGAATTTTACGCAGCCTAACCTAACCAAGATCAAATCAAAGAAACTTTACAAAAGATTAGGCTTTTACCTTAAGATTAGGATTCTAGGAATGAAAGTGCATCTGAATGATTAACCGCATCGAAATTCAAACTACAGTCTGTAGAATACGCACATAATCGATCAATATGGCTGCATGACCTTGCTCAAGTCGCTTCCTCTTAGGGCAGCAATCGAGGAGCCGACCCAAGTTACTTGGCTAGACACAAAAACACGAAAATCTAAAGTATAGGCTTCTCGAAGCCCTTTTATAGACTTTTCAGAGTCATATGTTGGTTTTTTCTTTCTTAAAGATAAAGAATTGTTTATTAAAACTTAAAGGAAAGGGAAAAGGAAACATAGTTTTGAAAAGACGGAAATACTCATATGACGTGGGTATGACCCGAATCACACACGTGACACTCATTTAATTATTCCGGATCTTCTAAGGAAATCGGAACCCACGAGCCAAGAGATATATCAAACCTCAAATGGATCACAACATTAAGTAAGGTAACCACCACGAGGCGAAAAAGCTTTCCGAGTCATCGACTCGGTACATGTCATTTTTTGATACCCAAAGTCAGTTCGAACTAAAGATTTCTTACGTGCTCATATCACCGACATGGTGCCCGTTCATCTGGGTATAGATACATGTAGCTCGGTATAAGCCTTTATGAACTCAGACAGTGGTTATATAGTTAAACACGACATTACTCCACGTTTCCATAATTGTTCCATAACTCTTGCTTACAGGGTCATGGTTTCACCATTGTTGCCCTATCAACAGCATCGGCTCATTGACCACGACGTCAATAATGTCATCCTTAACTCCTCCACGAATGAGGCCTATAAAAGGATCGTTTTCTCTGACTTTCAAAACTACGTACGTTGAGAAACACTACGTTACGATAGTTTGATTCCTTAAACCTATAAGTGTAGGTTGGTAGTTAATCATGCATTGACCCAGCTATAATTCACCGACAATTAAATCCACTCTTTATAGTAGTCGGATTATCCTTACGAAGTCCAATTATCCGGTTCTCAACCAGATTTCGGTAACGACGGTTTTGAGCATCATCCCCGTACAAATTAAAAGGGACGTTTCACATAGAAATGATGGGTTTTAAGAAAACTCTTTTTATTTTGTTAGATTATCTATTCTATGCATATTGTTTTATAACATAAACAGTATGTTCTAGCTTTTTCAATCCATCTGGATTTTTGTTAGAACAGATTGCCCACACTTTTAATGTGTAAGAAATAAAGTAGCGCGTTTACTGACACCAATTGGTTTTAGTATAATGGTAAGCGCTTGATCTTAATATGGTATCATTTGAGGGGGTGTGTTGGGACATATTGCCCACACTCTTAATATATAAAAAATAAAGTATCGTCTTTACTGGCACCAATTATTTTAATAGAATGATAAGCGCTTGATATTAACAATTTTCTATTATGTATATTTGCATATTAATCCAACCCATGTGTTAAATTTTTTTTTGTTCTTTTTTCTTTTACTTTTGAAGGCTTCATGTCATGTGTTAACCTTTTGATCCATATAAAAACTTGGGTTGACGTAGTGTAGTGTTTGTATATTTTCTTTATTAATAATTCGCTACAAGTCTAATAATATCAATTAATTTCCCCCATTTGACATGTTGTACATTAACGTTTATCCAAAGGTCAACATCACAATGTGTGGGGGCTCGCATGGAAGTAGATTTTGCGGGATCGTGAAAGTAGACACGTGGTTGATTTTCATGTGGTTACGAAGCCGGAAGAAGCATCACCCACCTTTATTTTTATTATTTATTTATAAATAAATGTATATTTTGGAGGAAACTTCACCAGTTTTATTAACAGTTGGCAGATGTGGGTGTCTTGCTATTTTAAAAAATCATTACTTAAATGAGTTACACTTTTCATCTATTGATTTTAACGTGACATCTATTAATTAATTTATGTAAGACTCATGAAAATTTATAGATGGCTTCTACCGGCATCGCGATTTTTCTATCAACACCTTTTATCATATTATTTTTCATTTACTTTTGCCCACTACCAAATTACTCAACCCAACACAAAAATATTATAACAATAAAATTTACACTTTAGTCCACAATTTTTTTTTTACAGAAGTCCCACAATTAATATAAAAAACAAAATTTTCTTCTCTTCTACAAACCCCCGTTTCTAATTCATTATCACCCTCTTCCCCCTCCTCCCCCACCTTCCGGCCACCCCCTTCTGGCCAAGAAAACAACCACCTTTCCTCTTCTCTCAACCACTCCCTTCTTCCTCCCTCAACCACCCCAAATCAAACCCCTCCCACGCAGCTCCACCCCTTCCCCGCCGGAAATCTCCCCACCTCTCCTTTGTTAGAAGAATATTGTTAATTTTGTTTTAATTATTACCTAAGGCTATGTAAGTCATGTTTATTTTTCACTACTAGAGTAGTTTGCACATGTTTCCCATTACTATGTAGTTTTCCAGTTGTCAAGCCATGATCCCATGTTTCCTATTTTATAGTGGGTAGTGGACTAGTGGGTAGTTTATTACTACTTGTATATATATGTTTGATCCATCATTGAAATTTCTTAAGTTTTCCTAAAAACTATCTCTTCCATAAAAGTTATCAATGATATCGGAGCCATATTCTCAACCGCAGTGGGAGAAAGATCCATGGCAGAAACAAATTTTGTTCAAGCTTCCATCTCAAAGTTTGATGGACAGCATTATGATCACTGGAGTATGTTGATGGAGAACTTCATGCGTTCTAAGGAGTACTGGAGCATCATTGAGCAAGGAGTGGTTGAACCAGCAGGAAATCCACCCCCAACTGAGGCTCAGAGAGCAGATTTTGAGAGTAAAAAACTCAAGGATCTGAAGACCAATAACTATCTGTTTCAAGTAATAGATAGAGCTATCTCGGAGACCATTCTCAGCAAGGAGTCATCAAAGGACATATGGGATTCAATGAAGAGGAAGTACCAAGGAAACACCAGAGTGAAGAGATCACAACTACAGGCCTTAAGAAGAGATTTTGAAACCTTACAAATGAAGGAAGGTGAATCTGTCTCAACTTATTGTGCCAGAACCATGGAAATCTGCAATAAAATGAGATTTCTTGGTGAAAAGATGGAGGATGTAGCAGTTGTGGAGAAAATTTGAGGTCACTAATCTCAAAATTTGATTATGTGGTATGCTCCATTGGGGAGTCAAAATACATTGATGCTTTGTCTCTTGATGAATTGCAAAGTTCTTTGCAAGTTCATGAACAGAAGATGAAGAGAGGATCAACAGCATCCAATGAAGAGCAGGCCTTGAAGACCACTGCCTATAATAGCAATTATAGAGGCAGGGGTAGAGGTAGAGGAAGAGGTGGAGGGAGGACTACCAGAGATTCTGACAGCAGGGACAACTCTTAGGCATCCAAGAATAAAAGATTGCGGTAAGTTGGAGTGTGCATATTCTGAACAGATGCCCAACTTTGTATGTTCAAGAAATGAGACCAGAAGAAGCATGGAGCTCAATCAAACCATCTGCAAGTCACTTTAAGATTTTTGGATGCATTGCTTATGCTCATATTCCATATGCAAACATGAAGAAACTCAGTGATAAATGGGAGCAATGTGTGTTCTTGGGGATCAGTGAAATGTCCAAGGCATACAAGTTGCTTAATCCTATAACCAAAAGGATAGTAATCAGCAGAGATGTGGTGTTTGATGAACTGAACACCTGGGATTGGGAAGCAAACAATGCTCAATTCCATCCAATTCAGAATCTAATAGATGAAGATTCAGCTGAGGGTCAGCAAAGTCAGGATCAGCAGACTCAAAATCAGCAGAGTGATATTCAGCAGACTCCGGGTCAGCAGACTCAAGACACTGAATTGACGGCAGCAGCAGAGGGTTCATCAAACCCTAGTTCAGCAAACTCAAGTCATGAAATAGCAGCTGAGGGTTCAGCAGACAGACCTCAGAGAACTAGAAAAAGGCCGGGTTGGATGACAGATTTTGAGGTAACAGGTTTACCACAGTCAGAGAAGGCCACTTACAATGCTCGATTTGCTAGTGAGGATCCAATCACTTATGAGGAAGTAGCCAAAGACAGAAAATGGAGGCGGTCTATGGATGAAGAAATCACAGCCATTGAAAGGAATCAGACTTGGAGTCTTACAGATCTACCAAAAGGACACAAGACTATTGGTGTCAAGTGGATCCATAAGACAAAATTGAATGAAGATGGCAAAGTCAGCAAGTATACGGCTAGACTAGTAGCCAAAGGGTACAAGCAAGAATATGGGATTGACTACAATGAAGTGTTTGCCCCAGTAGCAAGAATGGAAACTATCATACTAGTGTTATCTTTGGAAGCTCAAAACATTGGAAGGTACATCAAATGGATGTGAAATCAGCATTTTGAATGGTAAGCTGGAGGAAGAAGTATATGTGGATCAGCCACAAGGTTATGTGAAGAAAGGAGCAGAAAGCAAAGTGTATAGGCTTAGCAAAGCCTTATATGGGCTCAAGCAAGCCCCAAGGGCTTGGTACAGCTGTATTGATTCTTATTTTGTGAAGGCGGGTTTCACAAGGTGTCCAAATAATAATCAAGGATCAGGTTTCCGGATGCCAATTTATGGCTAAAATGGGCGCCACTTTCTAGTGTATATATATACTTGGATTGTGCAATTTAATTAATGTGATTACCATATATTAATATTGGATATTAATTGATTTTGAAAAAATAGATTTATGGTAATAAGATAAATATAGTCAACATAATATATTGACAATATCTTGGAAATATTTAATATAATATATTAAATTAAATGAGATAAATCAATCAAAGGTATTTTCCTTATTTTATTAGGAAAAAGTTTTCTTTCTACCCAATCTACTAGGAAGCTTCTCTCAAATTGGGGTTACATAGGGGCGCAGGTCACCTTATTAAAGGGAGGCTTGGCTAGCTCTTTTATACATCACAATTCCAAGAGCTAATAGTTCTTGTGAAAAATAGAGAGCTTTTTCTGGAGAGATTTTGAGAGAGAGAAAAAGTCGGTCTAGCAACCGAGTGTTTCTGGTAGCAGTCCATGATGGGATTCCGGCAGGCTGTTCGTGTGGATCACCGGTAGAGGCCGAACGCTTGGGCAAGCGTCGATCTTTTAGATCAAGCAAGGTATTCACTGGCTACTACTTATTTTTTTATTGCTTAAACGAAGTCAATCCTGGTTAAAAGGAAATTAATTTTTGAATTCTGATGCGTTCCCGCGTAGATTTCCTAACATTTCCGGCGCCATTTAACGATGTTTGAAACTGTCCGGGTTATAATCTGAGTATAATGCTGGTAATTGGACCTCCAAATGATGATCCATAGCGTAAGGGGTCCCGGAGTTGGTCTTCGGATGTCCACTCTGAAGCAAGTCAGTATTTGTAGACATGAAGCTTCTAAATGACTATATAATTGCCAGTGGGGTGTCCGTATATATGAGAATGGGGATGAAGATCACTTTATATAGTTCAATAATCGTGGATGGTGAGTTATTGCACATTACCATGATTAAGGTGAACATCAATGGGCAGTTATGGCTCATGCCATAATGGGACAAAAACCTTGGAGCCATTAATAGAGCAGTTACAGTCGTAGTGTTATGTCTTAGTAATATCCACAGTGCTCATTCAATGGAGTGTAACCGCAATCTGAGATCAGGGATGACCTGCATTGTATTGAGTATAATTGAACGAGGTGGCTTGCACGGCGTCGTCAATAAGAGACCATGGACATCTTTTGTCATGGCGGTTATAAGGGACAGGTGGCGACATGCGCCGTGTCGGTTGATTAATATAATTAGAGCAACTTGCGTTGTACTAAAGATAGATCTTGCTGATTTGAGGCTCGATATCAAGTTGAGCCCATGCCGCCTCATATGTTGGATGGCATTTATCACTCTGTATGAAGTCTAATGAGTGTCATGTGTACGATAACCGATCTCACCTATATCACTTGTTAACGACAAGGACAATTAAACTCACTTGTCAAGTTATATTATTATGAAGGACAGACCCAAAGCAAGGCGAAAGGGGTTCTAAGCCTACCCATCCCAAAAAAAGAAATCTACGAATTGTGTATATAAAATTTTATGTCCATAAAAACTTCAAAACCAACCCACCTATCAAGTTTAACTCAATTTAACTTCTTCAAGTTCGTTTTTATGGGCGAAAAATGACTTTTTTTATAATAAAAAATGACTTTTAGTTAAGTTCTAGATTTTCAAAGAAAAATTACCTTGTGGTGGTAAAATAACATAATAAATAGGTGGGTTTTATTAGAGCATCAATTTTCGGTAGTAAAGCTATATCACAATGTCACATCATTATTTAATATACATTTTCTCTACTAACATTCTTTCTACGAACTTTTCTTCCACGATGCATACACCTTTTGAAAATCATTATACCATAGACCCACATTATATAAACATTCTTTTCTACAACACACGAACTATAATTAAAAAAAATAAAAAATAAAAACAACAAAATGTCAGAAGTTGAACCGGTTTGTGCAGACAAACCTATTCTCAAAAACCTTTGTTGATTCATCATTTTACAATGGTAATCAAGCTTTCGAAACCTTTGTTGATTCATCATTTTACAATGGTAATCAAGCTTTCGAAAAGCTTTATTTATTTTTTCAGAAACGAAAGAATAAACACCACATACACGCCTCAAGCGGGGATCAAACCCTGGACTCTCAACTGAGAGTCAGGTTAGACCCTAGTGGATTACCCCCAGGGTATGTACCTGAGCCAGCTTTATTTTTATTAAACCTCTCCTGTGGAGATACTCTTTAGTATTTTTTTAATTACTTCCAGTATTATATGTACATGTTGTAATTTGTGTGTTAATTGTGATCTCGAAAGTAATAAGTGGTCGCAATAGAATTCCCTAAAAACATTTGGCATACCCAGTTCAAAATTTCCGTCCTTGATTATTATTTGGAAAAGAATAAAAAATGAAAACGATTTTATTATTTAGTTTAACAACAACAATAGTCTCAGTAGGGATAAAAGTGTGTATGCGTATATCTTTCGTATCTGTAAAAACAACAACAACAATAACCCAAAACAAAAGTTAAAATGTGTGCTAAATATGGAGCCAAGAGGAAACGTCCATGTGGAAGTATATCTTCTTGTTGTATATAAAGTAAAGTCAATGTGAAAGGTGCTGTTAATAAAAGTCAATGTGAAAGCGAAGCTCCAAAAATTTCATCCTATTTTTCCTATAATAAAAATATATATATATCATCCATTTTTGTTGAAAAATACTTGTGTGGAGAAGAAATTTTAAATAAAGTGACAGGTGAAACAATCAGAATCATACATTTTAAATACAAAAATACACGATGTCTTTATACGTGTGAAAACACCACACAAGTATTTCTCATTTTTGATATGTAATGTGTCAACGCCCATAACACATATATCAGGACGACATATTGACATTTTCACAAAAAAGACGTGATCCTTACGATTAAAGAAATCGGCACAAAAATCGCACATACATTATTGGTAAAAAGTCTATTATGGTTTTCCACCACCTAGCTACTACTTCATGTGCCTTATAAGTGAACTAATAGCGGCGTGATCATTACTAAATTGCCCCTCCAATGAAAATGAATGATTCATAAATAAACTTAGATGCATTGTGATAAGGTTACCGATTATCGGTACCGTGACGGATGGTTTTTTATTCGAGGGTTTGGGACTCTTGGATCCTCCACTAATTATGTTTTTTAGAGGCTCAACAACAAAACTCGGGTCATGAATTGACCCCTTACACATGGTTCAGATTAACTTCAAAGCCTTACGGATCGGCCACGAGGATCTGAAACATGGTCTTAACCTCGTATAAGCCTTGTCCAGGTTTGAGATATCTTTTACTACCTCCGTCCCAAACGTCCCAAAATGTAAGTCCGTTTAGATTTTTTCACACAGATTAAGAAAATAGTTAGGTGTTATTAATTTTGATTGTAAAAGTCTAGAATACATTTTGGCCTCATTAATGTAATAGTAGTAAAGTACTAAAGTAGATGAATGTATAATAAATTATAGGTAAATTGAAGAAAAATGTAATAAATGCTCCATTGGTATTGTAAATAGACTTATATTATGGGAAAAATTCAAAAAACTAAACGAACTTACATTTTGGGACGGAGGTAGTATAATGTTTCGGAGCATCAGATTCAACTTACTATTATCCGCGAGATCCTCTTAGCACTAGCTTGGACCTCGTTATTCATTGTGTTTATGAGTGCCTACTTGACCTTGGGTCTCTTAAACATACTCGACCTCTAGATGTACAGGAGCTATTTGATATCCACCCTCAAGACACCTTCGGCATGCTCTGAGGACTGAGGTTCGTATTGTGTGGATAGGGCACGTTTCATGTCTTTTCATAATCATTGCCAGACATGTGTATGGATCTATTATGCTAACATGCGTTAATCATGAAGCAGTTCAACCTCCATAACTCAAGTTACTTGGTGTATGGGACACTTTCCCTTACAATTTCCCCACATTTTTTGATCTCACGTCTTAGCTAAACGTGCCACAACTGCCTTTTACAAGCAAGTTTTATAAATACCACATCTCTTCCATGCTGAATGGTACGTACTACCTCCGTGTCTCAAAATTTAAATCATCCTATACTTTTAGTTTTGTCTCACAATATAAGTCATTCTAAATTATCAATGCAACATTTATTACTATTGTATCTATCTTACCCCTAATTTATTATCAATCCAATAACTTTTCATTATTTAACAACTGTTGCATTAATGATAATCAGAGGGCATTTTCGACATTAACCATCAAATTTATGACATTCAACTACTTTCTTAATCTGTGTAAAAACACCTAGGATGACTTATATTTTGAGCGTTCCGTTCGATAGAACACTTCCATCGGACATTTGCTTTACAATATTTCTTCTTCTTGCCTTTATTTTGATCATTCACTTGATTCACACATTAGGATAATTTCATGTATCATTAGTTGGCACCAGAAAGGGCCACCAGAAAGCTGTTCTCCACCAAATTTTTCTATCGCTACCATGAAGCCTTACGCAAATAAGTCAGAAAAATGTTTCTCAAAACAATTACCGGTGTTTATCTTGGTGATATGCTCGTTCAAGATTTTGACAGACCTGAAACCTATGAAAGGTCAAAAAGCCTTTTCACATAAGCTAAGACATTAGTTTTGGCCAGAAGGATTCCATTCATATATGGGAAAACAACAACGCCTTGGTCTTCAATGTATTGGCCATGTGACATGTGACATGTGAATTGCATCGGTTCGATGAAAAGTTAAATAATGGAGGAAAATCCGAATGGACATGTGACAAAATGAGTTGCATCGGTTCGGTGAAAAATTACAACCACATATAGGTTGCATGTTAAGATCAAGCGCTTACCGTTGTACTAAACCAATTGGTGTTAATAAATACAACCACATATAGGTTGCATGTTAAGATCAAGCGCTTTGGTATTAATTAAGACCATATCTCTTTAGGCATTTAAGAGTGTGGGTAATCTTTCCCATATTGGGCGACTCTCCCAACACTTGCACAATTTTTCATTCAAGAGTGTGGGCAATCTCTCCCAACACCCCCCTCAAGTGTAGGCAATCTCTCCCAACACTTGCATAATTTTTTTTATAAATAATGTTCCAACCAAAGTTCGATCCTGTGACCTCTGGTTTCGATATCATGTCAAGATCAAGCGCTTACCCTTGTATTAAACCAATTGATGTTAATAAAGACGTTACTATATTTTTCTTTAGGCATTTAAGAATGTGGGTAATCTCTCCAAAATCACATAGGTCCGTTATATATAGTAATATCTAGGGCATCGCCATCTACCAATAATTACCACTCTACCCTTACTAATATATATAACAAAATATATCACATATATCACAATATATATATCGTAATATTTCACCTATTCGGTTGAATCACTTTTTGAAAGGATGCAACCGGTAGTGAATAACCTTCATTTTCTCCTATAAGATCCTAGCACACAAGTGAAAATGTGGCGGCGATTTTCAATAAGAAATTCATTCTCTTTCAAAAAGGCCGGCTTCTTATGTTATTCATAGCATCCGGAAATACACTTTGTATATTTTTCGAGTCAAGAAGAGATTTACAGATCATGATCGGACGCCTGCTTCTTCTCATTGAAGTGCAACAATCCGAAGAAGGTATGACTGTTGTATCTTGGGAGATGATTGTCATTGCCGTGTGCACATAAACGGGACAAAAACGTCTTAAAGACAGAGTGCTGCACTCGCATCAGTCAATAAGTTTTTGTCCAATTTTTACAGTTTTCGTTTTTTGCATTAATTACACGTTAAACAGCATGGTAGATTCATAATTTCCCAACAATACCAATGGATCGCCACCTCACTATTGCAATAGCACACGAGCAAGTTTGTCGACGGATATATGGAAGACATGCTCATCAAAAGCAAGCCCGACACCAATATCGACAATCTCATGATGACCTTTTCGACTGAACCCGACAAAGCACACCTGGGGCTCGGTCTAGAAAGTTCTTGGAATATATGATCACAGAGAACAAAATAAGGGCCACCCCAATTAAGGCGGAGACTATAAAATGTATGGAAATCAAATTGTTGACACAACAGAATACAGAAAAAATTTATTTCTTTTTTACCCAGAGCGAATCCACTGAACACAATCGAATACGTAAAGAAAAGGAAAGAATTGTTACCTAAGTAAGATATATTTCAATAAGGTTGATTGTCTTTAACAATCACTCTCCAAGTGTCCAATATGTAACGTTGATTCACACGAACAACTCCTCGTATATCCTCATATATAGGATTGGTACTTGAAAAGCATGACTACTAGATCACATTTTCTCCTCTCTGGAACACTTGAGAACCCTTACTATTTGTTATGGAGAAGAACTAGACTCTCCCCTATTATAGAAGTATGGGCGGCCAAGCGTGCCTAAGTGCGAGGAGGAAGAAAAATTTTCCTCATAAGAAAAAGATTTAGGTACCCCTCAAAAAAGAAAAAGTTTTAGGTATTTTTATTAAATAACTTTAATTAATTATGCATTTATCTTAATCAAATTAGAAAAAAAGAATAATCCAAAATATTATATATTTTAGATAAACAATATCTTGAATATTAATATATATATATATATATAATTTGTGAAATAGCATAATTAAAACCCTTATTGATTATAACGAGCTCTGATCCTCAATGTACCAAGTTATATCAATGATCAAAATATTCAAAAAGAAAATTCAAAGTTGGAATGGTAAGTTTCTCTCACATGATGGAAAAGATGTCTTGATAAAATATTATACATGCTCTTCCTCAGTATGTTTTACAGTGTTTTTCTCCTACATAAAACTCTTATTGACAACTCAGAAAGGTGCACGAGGCAAATTTTTGGGGTTCCTCTGAGGGAAATAAACAAATTAATTGGAGGTTTTAGGATATGTGGTGCGAAAAAGAAAGCATGGAGGTCTCGGTTTTAAAGATCTCGAATATTTTAACTTGGATCTTTTGGAAAATCAAGCTTTGGGACTTCTCTTGATCCTCAATGCATATGGGCCTGCGATTTAAGGACTATACATTATAAGAACCATTCTTATGCTACGATCACTAGCTATCCATCTGCCATTTGGCGCAATATTCTCGATCAAGGGAAAGATGTGCTGTGTGTCTTAGATGGAACGTGGGGAGAGGCGACCGTATCAACATTTTTGAGGATCCATGGTTCCATTTCTATCATCCTTCCGAGCTCACCTTAACTTGAAGTGTTCTCAAGTCATCAAGTGGATTGTCTTATTGATCCATATACTCGCTTTTAATTCTTTCGAGGCAGAGAAGGTTTTAGCTATACCAATGTCCATCTGGGCAAGAGATGACAAGCTTGTTTGACATTAATGGAAGAATGGGCTATATTCGGTAAAAACATACTATGATCAAGACTATTTGGAAAAGTTTGTGGAAGCTAAAAGTCATGCCAAACATCATTCACTTTTTATGGAAGTTCCTGAATAATATCATACATACGGCCTTACCGCCTTAGGCTTACGCTCAAGGGTGAGATTGGAGGCGGGATTTGTGCTATTATGTCATGAACGGGGAAATTGTGCATCCGTTGTCTTTTTGAATATGACATCCCTAAAGTTATTTGGCAGAAACATCCAACCCAAAATGGGTTGGTAAGAAATCAGTGATGTTTAGTAAGGCTCATAGTTAGACATTTCGGCTTTGTCAGGTCTTTGAATCCATTCCTTTATGTATTTCTTTGATGAAATCTTGCGTATAAAGGATGAGATGGGTTTAGTACGGTTGATATGCCTTGTATGGGACATTGGAAATGCAAGGAACGATCGGATCTTCGAAGGTAAAGCAGTGCATGTGAAATCTCTCATTTCTCGATCAAATTCAAATTCAAATTCAGAAACAAATAAATATACCTTAACAGTGTCGAAGAACGTGACTGCCTCTTTTGTACCAAACTTTATTCGGCAACGTGAGCCTCCAAACCCATCCTCATTAAAAATTGAATGTTGATGCAGCTTTTAAGGAATATGGTGCGACTGATGGGGCGTTTTGCGCAATAGCCAAGAAGAAATCATACGTAGTTTCTCTCAAGACTAGAAGGAGATTTGAAGTTATGGTTGGAAAAACTAACAATTTATCGTGCTCGCTCTAGTTATGGTTTTCGTGTTGTTTTTAAGGCGAGTTATTATCCATTCATAAAAAAACCGACGCATCATTCAAGGGATGTCTCCAGTTTGGCTACATCATTGAGAATTGTCGTGCTCTTCTCCCTGCTTTGTTTGCTTTACTGTTGTCAAAAGACGGGGTAACATTCCATCTCATTTATTAGTTAGTGAACGACTCCACATTGTTGGATGTGAAATGAGGCACATCCCCCCTTCTCATGTAATTCATACTTGTTTTGCGGATGTTGAGTAATTAAATATGCGTTCTAAAAAACCAATAGGGATGTAGATGAGTCAAGCCGTTCGTGAACGGTTCGAATTCGATTCAGTTTTTCGCTCAAATAGCTCGGTTTAATAAGGCGAATAGGCTCAACTCAAATATTACTCAAGTACTAAATGAGTCAATCTCAAGAATTTGTGTGTTCGACTCGTTAGCTCCCAAGCATGGTCAAGTGAGAATACTTGTGTAAAATTATGTATAAATGAATTGATGTTTATTAAATTATATGTTTTAGAGTTATTATTTGTGAATTAAATTGATAATTTGTTAATGAGACTTATCTCAATGGTTAAGCGAAGCGGTAAAAATAATGTTGTATCTTGTGCGGTGTGTTGAAATTTAGTCTGAGAATTTTATTATTATTATTATCTGAAATTACCCATTTACCCTCCTCCCCTTTGATCATAGTGGTGTGTGTTAAAATTGAGTCGGTTTTTTTTATCATCTGAAATTACTCTTTTACCCTCTCCCCTTTGATCACAGCACTTGCTGCGTTTGAGGTACTGAGTTCGAGTCTGAACAGTGTGAAAAATATCGAGATTACATTACATGTACTTGAGAAATATATATATACACACACACACACATTCAAACTGAGCTCATGTACGAATGTTCTCACGATCGAGGTTGAGTTCGATAATAATGTTAAGTTCCTAGTTGAACTCGTAATCACCAATTTACTACGGAAACGGATTTTATTCTTAAGTAACACACTAAAACCGATTGGGGAAGTTCCGAAAAATACACACCAAACCACTCTTTCGTAACGAAAGAGTACTTCTTTGCTATTATTAAATCCAATTTTGTATCCTCATGCTTTCGAACTAGTCTTCTCCCATCTCGTTTTTTTATTTTTTATTTATTTTGAAGGCCAGTTATCATTTATGGTGAAAATTACTTTTGGATTTGTTTCGAACACTCGGTTCAATTAATACATTTCTTTAACAAAATTTAAACGAAGAAAGTATATCACCTAACTAAATAAGTATGCTATTATAACATTTACGCCCTAACTTAAGTATTACACCAATATCTTAACACAAAAACATAATTCACTTTATTATTACTTTTTCACCTTTCAAGTATTTTCAAAAATTATTTTAAACTCAACAATTAGATCTTAACTTCAGTTAAAAGGTCCTCTAAAATTTAAGAGATGTTATCGACGTCAGATGGTGAGTTTTGTTAGTTTTCGGGAATTTGCAGGCAATAAAATGACAGGTCCTTCCTAATATATAATAATAGAAACTCCAAACTGCTCCTAATAACTTTTCCGGTTAGAATAGAATGTGGAAAGCTTTAAGTTAGGCAGACGTTGCAGTAATAAAAATAATACTTTTGCATTGGGAATAACATGTAACGAATAATCACTAACTAAATTCAAGGGGCGAAATTGAAAATAAAAATAAAAATAAAAGGCCCGAGAGAGATAGTGGCACACACATGTCTAAAATTTCAATTATGACTGTTCACCAACTTAAACTTGCTTACTAAGTGAGAGCCATAAAATTCCTGTGGCCTACACACTATATTTCATCACTTTGCTTTACAAAATAGTAATTACTCTAAGCTAACAAAACCAACATCACTGCTCTATGCCCCCACCCACCCACCCACCCACCACCACGTCAAAGTATGAACCCATTGCGCCCCATTTCATATTTCCATTATGCCATGCCACAGCATAGAAACCACAAACACAGCACATAATCAAATGAAAACAGAACTGAGTTACCTTTAGAATGGATTTCCAGTAGCAGACAGCACCCCCAGCTGTTTGATGGGGGAGATATAGCTGTGCACTTATCACAGCAATCACGCTTGGATCACAGGGTAGTCAGTGATGCCACTTGCTTCTTCTAAGTCGAGTAGTGTTTTTATCAGAGATGCCCAATATGCTTGTATTCTCCCTGCTGCTGCCATCATCCGTGTCATACGATAGATTTCATCTAAAAACCTAAACATGTATCTTTCCCAAAATGCACCTTTCTTCAACATTTACTAGCATCAACGAAACGAAATATTATTTACAGAACAGGTCTGCAAACCTAAGCACTTGTGCATGATGGTCCCGTATAAGCCTGTACCAATCTTCTGTACACTCACATCTTGTATGTCTACCATGTATTATTGGCGTCAAATACATTCCAACAAGATCCATGTCAGAACCATATACTCCAAAATTTTCCAGACAACAGCAGTGACGTATCACATGTTCCATTGATACCCCAAAAGAAAGTTCTCATTAAACTGTTGGAACCAGTTGTTAAAAGCTAACCAAAGAAAGCACCGAGCTACAAAAAAAAAAACAGGTATTTAGAGATTCGGGTATCAACAACAAAAGTTGATTGTACTGCAACCTTGTCTCCTTGTAAGATCAAAATAAAGGTTATGTAAACTCATGGCGGCCCTGCACGACCCATTATTCCATGTTACTTTCGGCAGATACAAAGAAAATTGTTGCCACCAAAACTTTGCACGTCTTTGAACATAGTGAGCATTAATCGAAACGCTAAGCCAAGACCACATGTGCCAAAGACAACATTCAATTATCAGTTTTTGACCAAGAGCCATTCCCCAAAACCAAAGCGCTTCAAGCAGAATGTGGCTTCCATCTCTCCCCAATACTGTTGCAAAAGCCCCTTTCTTTTTTCCCTTTTATGGTTATGATGGGTTCTTCCACTTGTTTCCTGTTATTATACCTAATCAATGTATAAGATATTACGGTCCAGCAAGCACAGGCACAACAACCCGTTTCCCAGCTCTGTATGCAAGGGAGGAATAGGACAGTGACAACACGAATAACTCCAGTGTCTCCAGCACCTCCATATAGTCAAGGATCAGCAGATATCAAACATACTCCACTATTCTCGTTTCCCAAGCACTCCTGCAGAACCCTGCTTTTTGAGAGTGCCATGTTGCCATGCATCTCGAGATTTATCACCAGACTGACCAAAATCATCCACAGAATTATCTAAAGGAGGCTTTAAAGCACGATAACTTCCATTCCTGATAACTGAAGACATATTCGATTTCTCATCATCTTCAGATGGTGTACCAGACCTGGACTCCATGTGTGTATCATATTGTCTATGACGTAATCCGCTTCTCAAACCCCTATTTCCAGAAAATTTAGATGGATATGAAGGATGACGAGCCTTTGATAACATAAAATCTTTAGGCAATGAGTCCATATCCATGTAGCACTTCCTCTCCTTAGCATCAGCAATTAGTGCAGCCCAATCCTCAGATCTAACCAGTGCATTGGCATTCCCCGTAACCTGTAACGTCGATCGGTCAGATATGAGATAAAATTGAAAATAATAATAATAATAATAATAAATCGCTGACAAGTCCATAACAACATACAGTTTCGAAGTAACAGAAGATAGTGTAATATATTATCAGAAACAAACGATAATGCTGAATGTAAGGACAGAAAGATGTACCCAAAGAGCTCTTCTGGCACGAGTTAAGGCAACATTCATCCTACGAATATCAGCAACAAAACCTACTCCATGATTTGAGGCACGGACGCATGACATTATAATGACATCTCTTTCTTGACCTTGGAAAGCATCCACAGTGTTGATATAAATATCTTTCCCTTCTTCTGATTTCAAGATATCCTCGAATTCTCGTTGGAGGCATTTCAATTGCAGCTTGTATGGAGTGATTATGCCAACTGATACTTTACCTACACCCATGTTTTTAATAGTCTTCTGAAGATGCTCATACAAACGAAGACAAAACTGAGCTTCTTCTCTATTCTGAAAAGAGACAGATCCCCCGCGATGAGATTCCCTGCCGTAAATTATATCATAAAATATATACGGCCTCAGCAATGGATCCTTGTAATATGTTTCATCAGGTAAACTGGCCACACTTTCACTGTCAGTCAGGCGCCCTTGGTAAAAATATGAAGATGGAAACTGCCTGATTTGAGGATGCATCCTGTATTGAACCGACAATAACATTGTTGGGCAGCCAGCTTGCTGAAACCTCTCGAAAAGGCTCCTGCTATATAATAAGGTTCCAGCAGCTTTACTGATGACTGTAGCAGGAAGCTGCTGAGGATCCCCGACAAGGACACATCGTGCAGCACCAAGAGAAAGGGGAGGAAGTGCTGCTACTTCACTGGCTTGTGCTGCTTCATCAATGACAACCATGTCAAAGCCATGAGTAAGACAAGAGAACAGTTTCCGGCCACTGCTTGATACGGTAGTAAAGACTATTTCAGCTTCATTAGCAAAACTTGCCTCCAGGCTAGCTCGGGCTTCCTCCAAGTTAAAATTAGCATTACGAAACCTGCCTTCCAAAATGAAAAGCCTGGAAATTTCTACCAATGTTTTGTCTCTACTCTCAACCACTGCTGCAAGGCTTTGAAGCAAAGTATCACGATTCTGGTCCCTTGCCATAAGAACATCAGGATCAATACCTACAGATCCTTGTGCACGGCCTGTAGCAGCCGCGAAATTGAGATCTCTTTGCAGGCGAGCTATTTCCTGTGACAAATGAGCTTCACGTGCTCTTAATTGGTGCATCCAACCATATATCTCATCACGATTCTTGCCCAGAAGCTGTTCGGTCCTACGTTCTACAGAAACAGCTTGAGCAGCACGAGTTTGGGAATCCACTCCAACGCGAGCAACATCCGGGCGATAAACTTTCATCTCACCATCAATAAACCCTCGATCAAGAACTCGTGCAAGTAATTCATCAGTTGCAGCATTTGAAGGAGCACACACAAGCATCCTAGGTTTTGGACAAAGTTTTGGCAGTGTGCGGAAGAGATTCTGATCCATGCTATGCAGAACTTCATCAATGGAACCACTGGCAACTGATTCAAAATTGCTTTCACTCACCTGTTTATAACTTTCAGGTGCCAGCTTCTTGAGCAATGCTGTGTAATAGTGCTGATACTGAATGAGATGAATAACATTCAGCATTCCCCAGACCGTATGAGTCTTACCTGTCCCAGGAGGGCCTTGCACCAATGTAAAGGGCCAAGGATCCTGCCTCTTTGCCGTTCCAGTAGATGTACCAGCAGCAGTATGCGTTGCTGCCCACTGAATTGCAGCTAGTTGGGGGCCATTGAAAGTCCTATGCAAGTGCTCAACAAAGTTTGGTGTGAAGCATTCAGGCACTGTGGGTGTCTGCTCTTCATATTTTGGGAAGTGATCCGGACTAGGCTGGAGAATAGCGTTTTGCATCTACAGAAACAAATATAAAGATCAAAATCTGCCTTCTATCATTACGAACTAGCTGCTTTATGGAGGTTAAAAACGCAGAAATTAATACCTGAATATTAAGGCGTCGAAAAGCATGCAACGCTACGTATTCTCTTTGGGTGGTAGCAAGAGAACCAAGTACAGTCAGATACCATGTGCCTCTCGGCTGTAGCTTGTTTAGAATGTGATCAACGTCGGATCTGCAAGCAATATAGAGCAAAATAACACAAATTTACCAGAGATTATAAACATTCATGAATCACTAACTCGTTTACTAATATAACAAGCTCAATGACACAACAGAAAAAATAGAGGTAGCAATGAGGTTTTTCAACTAACCTGTCAGGATCAAATGAATCACCGACGTAGAAATGGAGGATAGCACCAGGATAATCTCGTTTATCGAATGGCATATGTCTTCTCACAGTTCCAGCCACACGACCACTGATCCCTGGTTCATCACCTTTATCGACACCAGACATGCCACTCCTCTTCCATCTCACTGCTTAAAGTAATGATTCAGGATTTTTTTCAAAATTAACAGGACATTCTCAAATACAAGAATATGAGCACCATTTCAAACCTGATCCAGGATTCGGGGATGACAGCACCGCAACATCACCTTCCTTGAAAGTCCACTTGTGTTCAGCAAAAGGAATTACTATCACATCAAACCATCCTAGAGCAAAATAAATCACATTAAACGAGTAAATATGTGTGTTAGGTCCACACCAATAAGAAAAAAAGTCGCCGAGGACGGCAGACAGGTACCATGTCCTCATATAATTACCCATGCTCCACAACCAACAAATTTTCTACTGCAAGTTTCAGTACAGGAACACAACACAAGAAAACATGCATACCTCTCTCACGCCTTTCAAGGGTTTTTATATGAACCTTTACATGACTAGACATTGTTTCAGTTAATTCCTCCCAAGAACTATACAGCTGTGCCCGGCATTCCTCAAAAAGCAAAGGCTCAAATACTCTAACATACTCCTCAACAGATTCAAAGCGGCCAGGTACACATTGAAGCTCCGCTTCCTCTGACACACGAAGAAAAAACATCACAATCGAGAACAAAGGACAAATCAGAAGCAACTGGTTTTCAAATCAGAATAAAGTGAAAACACAGAATTCACAACATTCCCATGCCATAAGAGAAAACAAGCATGACATTATTCAAAATTATCTGACAGAACAAGTTGAGAAGACGTATAGAAACTGCTTAACTGCCTGATTACACAGTCACATAACTGCAATCAGTAAACAAAACAAGCTTCCCTTAAAAACATAAAGAGCCTAGAGATTCTCAACTCCTTGTCTATGGATAAACGGCTGAGAGCCTTCCAGAAAAAACACACATTCAAGAAGGAAAAAATTTCAACAATATAAAGAGCGTGAGACATAAGTTTGTCCTGACCCACACATATACGCCGGGAATAAATGAAAATTAAATTCATATCACGATGCCAATAATAGCCTTCAAAATCCCACAAGCTTTACTGACAGCTGAAATGCCCATCACATGAAGCAGTAAGATTCTCCCCGAGTATGAATGAGCCAGAGTAATAAAAAGATCAACACTTGCTCAAAATTCAAAAACTTGTACTTTATAATCTCCACATTTCCAATATATGGAGCATGCATCAATCTGTAGATAATTCCTTGAAGAAGGGAAACAGCTATGCCATTAGGATTTAGGACATAATGTTACCCATAATAGGTTTGCAGCACATTTTTTAGAAAAAACAGAAAGGACTAGGAGGGATATGTGCAAATTAAGCAACATGTAACACAAAATAAGAAAGATGAATTTCCATATGTAACCAGGAACTTTGGATTAGTACACACCATGATGGACTTGATAGCACACACACAAGTGTTGCAACGACGCGCGCCCGCCCCCGTGCACTCACACACACATATAAATAACCATTACCTGGATGATGCCAAAAGTTTTCATTCGTCACCTCACGCAAAAGGCGTTCCACCGATGTATCTTGATATGAAGTGTTTAAGCCAGCCTGCTTCTTGGAAGGAAGCTTTTTCCCTCCCAATTCAGGATCCACAAGATTTAGACTGGTTAAAGATGGCTTCCTGCTTGGAAGTTGCACACTTCTAAATGCCCTACCGTCCATAGGCTGCTTCGATGAGTTTTGCCTAACAAAGGAGGGCGGCTGACTCTCTGCAGCCAGATCGGCAAGACTATTAAGTTTCATATGCCGAGAAGAAAGACCGGAATTAATCTCATCGTTGCATTCAGATCTAGAGTCAATAGGCTCCGCCAAACCATTTACTTCATTACTTGATGCATCAGCTGGCATAGCATCCCCACTTGTAGGTTGATTCTGCTTTTCAACAGTGCACTCTGGAGATGGATATGCTGAACGGCCTTCTTTCACAGTACGAGTTTTGAGAGGGGCAGGAAAGTTCTGTCTCTTAGGGGTAGAACTCTTTAGTGCACCAGTTTGCTTAACATCTTCCAAATCGAGGAACATGGTCTGTCTACCACGCTTTTTCCCTAGCATCGCTTCCTTATTGTGATCGATCCTGGGCCGTTTTCCAGGATTATTTATGGATCTTGACGTATAACTTGGATCAACGCCTCTACTTTCTCTCTGTATGAGACCCACCCCAGATGCTTCTGACCCATTCACAGAGCTGATACCTGAATTACGGCCACCACTGTTTTTCCCGTCATTTGTATCTGGGCCTTGTGCTGAGCAAACAAGTTCCTTGTTCTCATCCTTAACATCCTTTGGCACATCACAACTTTTGGACGCATCTACAGAGCCCTCTGCATCAGACCATTCACCCTCTTCCTTATCAACTAGATGAGGAACAGCAGGCTGTAATTCATGCTGCCCGCCAGCATTCACATACTCCACCCTATTTGTCTTGGATGAAGAAGCAAAAGCATTCACATTGCATACATTATTTTTTCCACCAGAAGAGTTAGAATCATGATCATTTTTCGTCCGTGAGAAAGGCTGGAAACCAGAAACAGAAGACGCATGGGAGAAGGCACTGTTATTCACAATTCCTTGGGGGCCAGGAGTCACAAATAAGTCAGAGACCTTAGCATTTGATGAAGGAACAGCCCTTTGAGGGCCAGGAGAGGATGCACGGGAAAAAGCATTGCTAGTCAATATCCCCTGCGGGCCAGGAGTCGCAAGTAAGCCAAAGGCCTCTGCGTTTAAAGGAACAGTCTTTTGAAGTTGTATGCTGGAACCACCAGAACCATTCCCATGCTCTTCAACTGGAGGCTCATTAAGATCAAATAATAACTTTCCCTTAGAGCCCATCTAAAAAATACAAGCATACACGCAATATTTCTGCTTTCCACTCTTATCCAGTTCTTTCCAGCACAAACGTGCATAACATGCCAACCCACACAGATTATTGGCAAAAATATGAAACACTGGACCGTGACTAGAACACTAGAAAAAGAAAAACTCCTGCAAAAAACAAAACCATCTGAGAGCTACATCAAAGAACTTGAGTTCATAAATTTTTAAGCCAGGACTGCAAAAAGTAGTTTTGAAACATCTATTTCAATACCATTGTCAGTTGTGCAACTAAAAAAGAATCCAGGGTGAAATGTAAATAATATTGGATTCACACCTAATACATGCTTACCGTAATTTCAAAGAGAACAGAAAAACAAAGGAACGTGTGAAGGGACGATCACTAATAGTTACTTATCCAATATTTTAACCTAAAATCTTTGAAGTTCTTTAAAATTAGCAACGAGAATCAATTATGAAAATCACTGACGCACTTGCCAAGATACTCGCAGTAAATTTTCATGATACAGATCGTGCTAAAGAGATTAACAAAGCTCAAGCACCAGAACCACAAAGAACAGTACGACAAAATCCAAATATTCTAACAAATTCAAGACTAGACCAAAGAAATAGAACGGCAGCTGTAAGTAATTCTACAACAAAAATATTAATTCAATAAATTATATATAAAATAAAATAAAATAAAAAAGCAAATGCCTATTGATTTCCAACACAAATCATATTCTAACCCTAAAAGAAGTTCAAGCTCTGATCCCTTTCTAACCCCAATCATAAGCCACTCCTATCAAGATCCACATCAATAAAACTTATTATTCATCCAATTATCGAATGCAATTAGAATTTGCATAACATACACGGAATTCCATTACTGCACAAAACAAGTACCATGTAATCAAACATACAGGGAAACTGCACAGATATCACCAACTATTTAAAAAGAAACAAACGAGGGAATCTACCAGTACGAAACAGCAAGGTAGACCTAATTTAACAAGAAACGAGACGTCAAATGCTTAATCAGAAGTATATTCACATAGGACAAAAACAAATATTCTAAGCATAATCCAGAAAATAAGCCTAATCGTGTAATTGTGTTCACATTTGAAAGCTAGAATGAACCTTGCACTAATAGTTCACACATTCTCAAATGTAAAATCAACAAAATTACATCAAACCCACCTCAAATCAAAAAACAGAATCCTCAATCTCATGATCAAACACGTTACCAAATTCAATCTCATTATCTTACACATTACACAAATCCACACGCACATGATCAATCTAATTAAAAGAAACTGAATTTGTAAGGAGGAAGAGGAAAAGCAATTACCATTCAGAGATAAGGATCTTCACAAATGCTTTTTCCACTTCAAAACCATAAGTGAATCCATAATTTTTAATCTAAATCTACACAAAAGTGGCCTGGGAATATAAAACTCATAAACAGAGCACACCAAATAAATCAATCAAAGCGGATGCTGATCAATTTACAATTACCTGAAATGTAAGCATTGAAGTATTAAACTTTACCCAAAAGAAGGATAAGAGAGTAACTAAGGCAGAATGAAAGGAGCATCCATCAGTTTACTATGGAAAATATACTATTCAACTGTAGAAGTAGGATTCACATACTTTAAGGCTTGGAAGCACTACCACTGAAAGAGATAAGTATTTAAAGGTTGTTGGTACACATTGAACGAAAGTGAAAATGGCACCCAAGCAGAAAAAAAACTAAGTACAGTTGTGCCAGATTTCATAATATACTTGAAATTACTTTAATACATGCCTTTTGAGTGGACCATTTGAATTAAAGTCTGTAAATTAATCCTATACCAGTTCAAATTTAAACACAGGAAGATGCAATTAAAATCTGAATGAAGAAGCTTTAAAAGAGCCTTAAAGCATAAAGGGGAGAAGGGAATTAGTTATATTAAGACAAACAATTCATTATGCTGCAGATTAAACAACAATCATTAACAATTAGAAGGTATTTTTAGTTTAAAACACAGATCACCTTCATGCTAAATACAAAGTAAAGAATCTATGACAAAACCATCGGTTTCACTAATTAAAACCTTGCTTAACTCAATAATCAAAACTCTAAAAAATAACAAGAATAAAATCACCAGATTCATTTTACAAATCATCAACTTTGAAATGTATAAGCTATCTAACATCGATGTGATCAATTCAAAAAATAAGGGAAAACATAAAAGCTTTGAAATTCAAACACTGCATAACATAAAAAGGGGAAAAAATAGAGGAAAGCGATTCGAAATGGATTAATAAGCCCGCTGGAGATCAAAGAACTATACTTACACTCTCGAGGCCAAAACTGTCAGCATTCCCGGAGTCCAAAACAATCTGACGGTTGAACGACGAAACCGAGAGCTATTTCAGCCGTATCGCTGAGATTAATTTATAAAGGAAGGTGAGAACTACACCTCCGTTCATCTTCATCTTCAACGGTGGATATCGATCGCGACTGAGCAAGAACCATCTAGTCCGATTTTAGGAACGGAAAACAGCCGTGATTTCAACTGAGATTGCAGGCGAAATCGACTGAACGGAAGAACGGAAGAACGGAAGAAATTTCAGGTGGAGATCGATTGAATGGAAGAATAGCGGAAATTGCCAGGGAAATCGATTGAACGGAATAACGGCAGAGATTGCCGGAGAAATATGGCGGGCCGGGATTAGGGTTTTTTATATGTTTAGGGAACGAAAGAAGAGAGGCGCATGGAATGGAGCTACTTCATTTTTTAATTTTTTATTATCTTTTCAGAAGGTTTTTTTTTTTTTTTTTTCACTTGAAGAATGTTATAAATGTGAAAAAGACGAAAAAAAAACTAGTAAATAGTAATTGATATTTAATTTAGAGGAATTGTTTTTATGGTATTAAGGACAAACTTATGTTTCATTGGACCTCTATATTCCTTCTTTTATTACGTTTTATGTAACTTACTTCTAAAAAAAAAACTTACACAAACTGTTGGAGTTCGAATTGCACACAACCGTCCGAACAGATTAAAAAAAGAAATAAAAATGTATAATTGTCCAGTGATAATATAATTTGTCTTATTTGTCTTAAATAACATGAATACAATGTCACTGAATTAGATATCTAATATTGCACGAAAGTTGTTCTTTTTTTTATTATTAAAGAGACTGTCTTTTATAATGTCTTTTATAATGGCTTAGGGTTTCTTACTTTTTAAAGCTCGTAAGGTTTTTTTTATCAAATTCTTTATAATAGTCAATCTATTAACTAGATAACATGCTTAATAAATGGCTTCAACCCAAAGAGAGCTAGGCATTTTATAAACATTGAGCATGGTTCTTATAGCTCTTGAAGAGTATTATTCTTACTTTCTACATCAATTTGTTAAGGGATTCTAGGAGCTGAGAATCGATGTTTAATTCCAATAGATTCACATATTGAATCATCCAAAATCAACAAATTCTCCTCCCTTAGTACTCCAAACACATGTGACAGTTTAACAAAACTCTTTCTAAACATGCTTAACAATAACCTTAAAGGTTGGTGCATTATCATTCTTATGTGCTAAAAACAAACTCTATGTATACCTAGAATAGTCATCAACTATCATAAATGCATATGTTTTACCACCAAGACTCTTAACTCTAAGAGGTTCAAAAGGGTCAACATGCAACAATTCAAGTGGGCTTGAAGTGGAGATTAATTTATTGGATTTGAATGATGTTCTTGTTTGTTTTCCTCTTTATACAAGGTTCACAGACATTTGCCCATAGAAATTCAAGTTAGGGACTCCCCTTATCAATTTCAGCTTCAATGGCTTCTGGATTGTAGCAGGGTGACATGACTTAATCTTTTGTGACTTAGGCATTAAAATAAGTGGTTGTAAAGAGTTGTAGATTATCTAACTCTAAAGAGCAGTGACGGATCCAGAAAAAAAATCTTAGTGGGGGCACCGGTATAAATTCGAAAGGCGAGTGGGGGCATCAATAGTGTTTTTACATTTTTTACCTATAAGAACACGTCGATTTTCGAATCTCAGTGGGGGCCAAGCACCCCTCCTATTTGCAGCTGGGTCCGTCCCTGGAGTATATAGAGTGGATATAAGGTGGTGAAATGGGAGTCATAAGGCAGAGACAATCGTATCAGCTGTATCAATGTCGAGTAATGGAACTTGATGAACTGACGGAACTCACCTGAACATGCTTGACTTGTAAATAAACTTGACATGTTTTCTTAAAGCTCATGCACTTAAATATTAAAAAAAATATTATTCTTTTTGTTCTATCACTAAAGTAAGACTTCCGCTGTTTTTGAAAAAAGTTGCTCAAGATTTTTTTTTTTATATAACACTTTCACACACGGCTCATATCAACATTTTTGCTGACGACTCGTATTCTTTGTCTCTTTCCTTTTGTTTCTTTTTCCTTTATAAAATAAACCAGGTGATTGCTCGAGGTAGATGATCGGAGAATGAGCTATGACATCGACCAAGATTCTAGATCGTGTTGCGCATTTTATGTTAGTAACAACTGTAAAATTTCATTTGTTGTAATATTATAAGGAAAAACTTACTGAATATTTGTAAATCATTTGTGAATTTAGTGAATTATTTTGGGTTGTCTAGTATTGTTATTGAAGTTGCGGCGAGAGCTTCGCAACCCCTTATAGAATGGCTCCAGTGGACCTAGGGGTCGGGAGTAGGGTATTACACGAGCCCTATGGAAGAACATTGTTTGCAGATATGGAATTCCAAAGACGCTGATTTCTGATAATGGAACCCAATTCGAGGATAAAGCTGTTAAGGATGGGTGCTCTGAATTGCACATAACACAACATTTTACATCAGTGGGACATCCCCAAGCTAATGGGCAGGTCGAACAGACCAATAGGTAGATCAAGACTAGATTAAAGAAGCGCCTCGAGAAAGAAGGGGAAAACTGGGTCGAGAACTTGCCCAACATATTATGGGCCTACGGAACAACTCCGAACTCAGCCACATGAGAAACTCCATTCAGCCTGCATATGGTTGCGAAGCAGTAATTACGGCTGAGATCGGCCTACCCTCACCCAGATCGGAGCTTTACTTTGAGAAGCAATTATCCGAGCTCAGCCATTCTGAAGACGACCTTGAAGAAGCTCGGAATGTGGCATTCATTAGAATGGCCAAGTATAAACAGAGGATTTCTCAGTACTACTACTCCTGGGTTAAGCACTCGTATTTTAAAGAGGGAGATCTGGTACTCAGAAAAAACGAGGTAAGCATGCAGGGACCTTAGGGTAAACTTGATCCGAACTAGGAAAGTCCTTATAAAGTTGTCAAGGTACACAGAAATAGAGCATATCAACTGGCTGATGCTAATGGCCGGACCATCCCACACAATTGGAATGCCAACAACTTAAGAAGATTTTATGTCTAGGGCAGGTTCCAGATTTTATTCCCTTATTTGTTTTGCGTTTCGACTTCTATTCCTCAAATAAGATGTAATTGAACATCAGTCATAATAATAAAGTTTAAATTTTGCACATATGCATGTTTATTATTTAAGTTCATAAGAACAAGAAAGTTTGCCAAGGACAAACTTCCTAAGTCTGCAGGACAGACGATCAGAACGGAACTGTAGGTCAGACTCAGAAAGTTTGCAAAGAACAAACTTCTCAAGTCTGCAGGACAGACGATCAGAACTGAGTTGCAGGTCAGACTCAGAGAGTTTGCAAAGGACAAACTTCCTAAGTATGCAGGACAAACGATCAGAACTGAGTTGTAGGTCAGACTCGGAGAGTTTGCAAAGGACAAACTTCCTAAGTCTACAGGACAGACGATCAGAACTGAGCTGCAAGTCAGACTCAGATTTTTTTCGAAGGACAAACTTCCTAAGTCTGTAGGACAGACGATCAGAACTGAGCTGCAGGTCAAACTCAGAAAGTTTGCACTAAAATATGCTAAGTATACCATCCGAGATTAGAACTCATGCATGGTATACTGAGGGGGCATGTTACCCTAGAAAGTACCATGAAAGCAAATTAGTATGACGTAAAGGCTGCAAAAAATTGCATAGAAGCCAAAGTAAATTGCATATATATTAATAATTGTCAAAGTACAATTTTTCAAATTTTCAAGAAAAATAAATGTTCACGAAGGACAAAATACGTAGAAAAGCTTAAAAGGCTATCCTAAGACTTAGGAGCAGGATTCTGTTGAGCGGAAAAAGCAGCAGATCCAGAAGCTTGACGAGCAGCAGCAGGCCGCCGAGCATACTTGGCAGCTATGTCCTCTCCTCCCTGGAATTCCTTAAGCTGATCATCATAGACTTTATTGGAGTTAGGCTTGTGCAACCCGTGGTGAGGGACACCCTCAATCACTAACTCGGGACATTGGCTTTTAGCCTCCTCTACGCCCAGAGTATAGCCATGCCATAAGATAGGGGTCAGTAAAGCCTTCAAAGCTCCAGAACATTCAGCAGAACTCTTATACGCATGAACAACCTGGGCGATTTGGTTAGGGATGGCAGCCGTTAGCTCCTCTTTCTCATATCGGATCCGGGTAATTGCCTCTTCCAGCTCAGAAGTTTGCTTCAAATGCTCATCAGTGGTTGCCTGCAGGTCGGCGGCGAACTAATCTCTGATCTTTTGTAGCTCGGCCTCTTGAACTGCAAGTTGCTTATTCAAATCCAAGACATCCTGGTTCCTTGACGCCAAATCATGCTTATGTTTTGGCGACTTGCTAACAGTACAGTAACTCGCTGCTAAAAAAATCCCTTCTGAGAAGAGAGTTTATTAAACCTCTTTAGAACCTCCTTACCGATCTTGGCACCCTGTAAAAAGCACTTAAGGTGTTAATAGCTCTCAGAGAAAAGTTTGATATAATCAAAAGAAGAAATAGCTTACAACAGCGGCCAAGTCCTTATCAGACATTCCCATAGTTGAAGCTGCGCCTCTGCAGCTTCGTGATCTGAGCCGTCCAGAACAACCAGGCTCTCCTCTCCACTTTGGTCTATATGTTGTGATGGGATGGTATGTTCATCCCCTTAAAGTCCTAAGAGGCTTTGACGCCTTCAGCATTCACCTTGGCGTTCAAAGATGGAACTGCCGAAGTACCAACATCCTTGGTCCTTTCCGAGTCCAAGCTCGGCTCATGTTGCTCGGCCTCGACCTCCTCCTCATCGGTGGCCTCAGCAAAATGTTGGCGAAATCGGCCACTACAAAAGCAAGACATTACAAAGGTCAGTACGAGCGGAAGATAATATATAAGCAACACAAGAAAATAAGGCGAAGTGTAAAGTCCTACAATTGTTATACTCGTCTTGGGTAAACCTCCTGTACGGATTTGGCCCCGCATCGGCCAGCCGAGCAGCCTCGATCAGCTCGGAAGGACAGTCATTCATGTCCAGAAAAATGCCAGAGTTGGCGATGTCTTCTAACAGCTTAGCCCCGACCTATGTAGGGCATACATCCGAGGGAATGAAGTTGGAGTTCCATCTACCCAACTCCGGGTGTCCATCATGGTGAATAAAGAAAAAATGGGATTTCCATTTATGAATAGAGGACTTCCCCTTATAAAGGATAGGAATGCCCCGCCGGTGGTCTGTTCGGCAAGGAAAGTAGTACCACCCAACGTGGCCTTTGACCTTTTTGTGTTGGTAATAGGTCCGGAATAGCTCAACAAAGAATTCGGTGTCCAAACACATACACTAGATGGCAAACCCTACGATCGTCCTAACTCTATTGAGGGCTATCTGGGAGGATCCTAGGTTATAATACCAAAGCACGGCTAAGAAGGCCGGACAAAAATGAACCCTCAACCCACATTCGAATTGCTTATTATAAATTGTGCAATACCCCTCTGAAGGTTGATAGACATATCTGTTCGGAATAGCCGGACGTCGGGGAGCATACCCGTCCAGATCGACCCCACACTTGGTGCAAACCCGGACAATCTCTTCATGGGTAATGGAGCAATTCAATCCATTACTACCTATAGCGGCCTTTGTGGCCATGTGGCGTTTTAAGCTCTGGAAAAAAAGGGAGAGCACATGAGGTGGTGGAGCACGGGGTAAGTTAGTAAAACGAGGGTCAACAACTAGATGTTCATGTTAGGAAATCTACGCGGGAACGCAGCGGAATCTAAAATTTTATTTCCTTTTAACCAGGATCGACTTCGTTTAAGCAATAAACAAATAAGTAATAGACGGTGTTACCTTGCTTGATCTAAAAGATCGACGCTTTGACCGTTTAAGGAGAGTAGTTCTGCATAGAGCCGCCCAAGTGTTCGGCCTCTACCGCTAGTCCACACGAACAGCCCGCCGGAATCCCATCATGGATTGCTATTGGAAAACTCCGGTTCTTTAGATCGACCTTTTCCCTCTCTCCAACTCTACATATGATGCTCTTCTCTATTTTTACACAAGAACGATTAGCTCTTGGAATTGTGATGATCAAAAGAGCTTGACACCCACTTCCTTTATATAGAGGAAGTGACGCCCTAAGATATGTGGAGGAGAAGAAAACATTTTTCCACTAAAATAAGGAAAATATAATTGATTGATTTATTTCATTTATTATAATATCTTATATTAAATAAATCTAGGATATTGTTAATATCTTATATTGAATATTTCCAAGATATTGTCAATATCTTATATTGACTATATTTATCTTATTACCCTAAATCAATTTACACATATGTATATATCACATATATATATAAATAAATATATAAATATATATATATATATATATATATATATATATATATATATATATATATATAAAATATGTACTACTAAATATATCAATTTCCTAGACACGTGAGTGGATGCATATCACATATATGATCCACGCCTACATATATATTTATACATATATATTAATATCTAATATTAATACAAGTAATCTTATTAATTAAATTCTTGCTAATCCAAGTTGTATCTTATACACGCACAAATTGCGCCACCTTACCTTAGCCAATAAATTGGCATCCGGAATATTCTTTAATTAATATAATATTATTAATATCTTGTATTTAATTTATTCACAATAAATAAATACCACCATATTAATTTACCACTATAACCTTTATAGTACGAGATAAACTTTCTTTATTTGGTTATCATCTATAACCACATTTTAATCCGGCTAGATGTTCATATGTGTGTGACCCGATAGGCTTCCGAATATGTTGGCCGTAGACACAAAGTGCAATTTACTTAAAATGCCCTTCATGCCTAACGATCACGGGATAGCGCGTCAGCAGAACACACTCGTGACCCCGATCATCGGAAGAGTCAAATGCAATGACTACTACCTTTCATGTGAAACAGTTACCGTGTAACTTACAATCCTATCGCTGTAATAATATCCATACAGTTGTTAGTCGAGTGTCAAAACATCAACGACCGTATCTTATAATCTGGATATCATGCTCTCTCGGAATAACACATTTACTCCCACTTTGCAAAGATTCTCGAGAGCTAGACATTCCTTATAAGAAGGCCCTTTCGGATATTCACCCCTACTGATAGGGTACGCGATTTCCAGACGACCAAACATGTATGCTCTTCATGCTTCGGTATCACACCCAACCACTACCGCATGATCGCCCTGTGGCTAGGGGAAACCTCAATAGTGTCAAAGCATGATAATCCACACCGTGATGCCATGTAGACTCCGGTCCTAAGGATAATTACACAACCGTCACATAGTGTGACACTTATCCGTGTAAGTGGGTCAGTCTAACGTACGCATTCTCTAATACACGTCTATGTACAGTCCAAGTGTCTCCACACTTCAATAGACGAGATCTATCTCTGCCCTTAAAGACAGAAGACATCTAATACGTGCTAGCCTGTTTGTACTATCAATGTCCTGTTTAATAGTACATCAGCCTAGAGACATTTAAGTATCAAACTTATTAAAGTGATTAGAGATCTCATCAACCATAATCGCCTATCATGGTTTCTCTATCACAGTTTAATACTAAGGACGTTATCATATAACAATTCATAATTGGTTCTTTAAAAGAACAGATATGTGACAACAGAAAAGCCATTTAATCTATGTATAAGCATAAAGAAATAGTATAAATGATCCGACCCGGTCGGATCCGGTCCAACCCGATTGGATTTAGGACACTATTCCAACAATCTCCCACTTGGCCTAAAACCAATCACTAGCACACACAAGACCAAGTTGAAACATAAGAATCTCATGCAATACTCACAACCAGCCCTAGCCATAAACGGATCGCTATCCATTGGGACTCAGACTATCTTCATACCATGCTCCAAATGACCAAGTCAAAGGGAACCGCCTCAACACACACACGGATCTCTGATGAGACCCTGGTCCTTGCTTTAAGCAATGAATTCACTTACTATATCAGCTCTATAGAAAGGTGGAAGAACCAGTATAAGGTTCGTGGAATGAACCTTCAGATCCATGTCTCGCTCTCAGCTAGCCTCTAAGGCACTATTGTGTTTTTGCCTAGTTGTAGAATTTACAGTGACCCATATGCTGGAACATTTCCAGCTCACTGTATCACTTAATCAAAGTGATTGCAAACCCAGACCGTAGCTCCCACTCGTCTTCATAAGACTCAGGATATACGTCTGTATATCTACGTTTATTTAATTCCAAGTTTCAATAAACTAGGAAACTTTCCTTAACTTGTTTAAGGATACTCTCGACCTTCACCAGATTTACTTTCATATTTGCTTATGAATCTTCATGAAGTATGAAGATCCGGCATTACCTTTATGATGGTTCCTATCGCAGTACCGAAGGAACCTTCCATAAGCATCATCTTTCACCTCATCTTTAGGACTAACGTCCTAACATAGATAGATCTTGAGAACACCGGCTAGAAGTATCTCCTTTCGCGATCTATGCTAAACCCTTTTAGCATTACATCTATATAGGTAAACTATAATCCAATAGCAGTTAAATCTATCACTATAGATTCTTATTTCTAAGATAAGAATTGCTAATCCAAGTGCTTTCGTAAAGACCTTGAACTACCAAACATTAATTGACTGTGACATGGGGTGATAATTCTCGAGAGAGATATCCAATACCTTACTCGAAAATCGTAACACACTCCCACTATACATCTTGCACATTGGGCATATCCTTCTTTTGACTAAATCAAACTCCTTTTATTATCAAACAAAAAAATCGTCTAGAGAAACTTGTTTGAGTCCATAAATGGATCTCGTGGGCTCACATATCATGTTATCGTCTGTGAACATCGGGTTGTTTGCCCAATGTCTTCAACACTATCATATAGCCATGATACGAAGTTACAACAAGCATAGTCTGAATAGAACTGGGCTCAGCCTTACAGGGGCATTCCCTCTAGGTAAGACAGACTAGGTTCATAACCTGGTTGTCACTGATGGAATCTAATTCAGATATTATGGCTCCTGGCCATATATCTCGGTCTTTCCTTTCAAACATTCTTTCATAAGTCGTGAGATATTCATTCTTCAAGATGAACATACCAGTAGCCCTTTCAGGCTTTAAGGTTATCCACAGACTTACATAACTTTTGTTTGCACTGAGCAGTGTTCTACACCTCATCTCTATGCGGCGTCTGCTCACGTTCCTTTGGTTGAATATATCTTTGTGGTTCTCAAACTCTTTTGAGATCTAATTTACTCCCACTGTTTCTTTTGGAAGAAACACTTCCTTTAGAAGACAGCACGTTTGGAGACAAACATTTTGCTCCGCGGACAAGTAAATAATATCTAGCGTACTTGCTAAGATATTCCCCAAAGTTGCATATGTCGTACTAGGCTCCAAGCCTTTATGACTTTGCCTATGAAAACTTCAAATCATCGGTTAAGATATATTCGACATTATCCCCTTCCATATCTAATATGGAATTTATTCAACCTTTATTCTTTGGAACTCGGTTAAGTATAAGGGCACTATCCCGAAACGGGTAAGGGATACTTCGCATGGCTTGCGTCACACCTTTATCATATAAAGTGCTGTTTCCATTTTGGGAACATAATCTAATTGCGTATCCCAAAGATGGTATCCTTCAAGGAGAATCTTATTCCTTTCGCAGACGACTTCGAACACCCTTTCAGTATTAATTACTTCAATCCAATTGAAGATTAATTCCTAAGTAGCTCGTCAATCTCATATTCGTACTAGCTCGAACTTTTCGGGCTTTCCGAATTGTCGTACTTCAATAAGTACATTCAACTATTTCTAAAATAGTCATAGAGATCAATAAACAATTATTTGTGGCATTAATTGTCATAAGCCAACAAACATCGGTATGTTTAGGCTTTAGACATTTTTTCTAGATCTTACAACCTTTTTCATAAAAGGGCATTTTAGTCATTTTTAGATAAGATACGTATTACCCACATGATTCATAATCATATGGTTCAACATCATCAGAATGACGTTTAATTACACGCTTCCCTTCCAGAGAGACTATGTCTAGAACAACCACAAATATTAAGGATAACAGCCATACAAATATTTCGTTGAGATCTCATCACATATATCAACTATATAGTGACAACAATCTAGTATGTTAGATTCAGTGACCTTCCAACTTTATCGGAATGACATTTTTTTTTTCAATTGAATATGTCTACTAAATCCTAACAAATAACCGAATGTATATTCTTCATAAGAACCGGAACATAATAACATTTATTTAGTTCCCTTATCAGTTTACTAGATCCAGAATATGGTAAGTGTTACAACGTTTGCTTCACCTTCCATATATGCATTTAATCTTTCTAATTTAATCATACTCGCAAGATATCATATATCTAGGAGTCGACTTTGAACTTAGATAGATTTATCTCAACTCACTTGCTTAGAATAGAAACTTCAATAAGTTCTCTATTTAAGCACATGCCCTAACTTTCCTTTTTTAATCCTTCAAGCACTTGTAAATATTTCTTAGTGTAGTCTTCATAAGACTTAAGAAAAAATCACAAGATCTATGTCTTTGATTTCCTTTCATAAAGAAAATCTAAAATTTATTAAATAGTTCATTTAACCTTTTGAATCGTATTCAAAACATTAACTATTTAATTAACCTTTAAGCAATGATAGAATTAAGTAGATACTTAAATCTTATAATTTTGAAAACAACCTTTTCAAAATTAGATGTGGTCATTCTTATCCAACGTTTGAATTAATTGTCATCGTATGACTGAATGATCATCTTGGATCGTATCCAATATATGACTAATTCGTTGAAACTTATTTCAAATGATTTAATCATATCATGAGCTTCCGCTTTCATTAATAATTAAAGTCTTGGAGCACTGCATCAATTATGCAGTCTCCTTGTCTCTAACTATTATAACGGAATTGCTCGTGTCATTGCTTATTTTAAAATGATTAAAATACTTAACCCTATTTGAGAACGTTTCTCAAAAGGTAACAACAATAATTTGGTTTTACTAATCGAGAAATAAACATAAATATAAAGTTTGCTAAAACTACAACATAAAAATAAAGATAAAAGAGTGTTGTTGTTTATACACGCAAAATAAAAAATGGTCTTTTGATTTATGATTTTGCTCCCACTAGTCAACTACTCCCAATTGACTTTCAAGAATCTTTCAAGATTCTTTAGTGGCCAAGATCCCATCTGGTTACCCCGACTCCCGACGAGGGCCGATCAACCGGAATAATTCGAAAGGTATGTAACACTTATCAATCACATCTCTATGTGACTCTTGGTGGTTGACTAGTCAACTCTTTGATAATTCACATCTTTATGTGGTAGTCAACCCCTTGCCTCTAGAATAAGACGGTCCTGACGAGGGTCAATCACCGCAATACTCTAGTCAAGTCATAACCCAATATTCGCGAGATCTCATACGATCATATCTCAATAACGACGATATACCTGTGGTAGGTCAACTCCCGACGAGGGCCGATCAGTTGGATAACAAAGGCTCTTCACCATCGCTATAATATTGGGAGACAATATTTCGACTTGATTTTTGTTGTGGAAGTATTTACGTAAATTAATTCACTTAATTAATTTTAATTGCGGTCTCATCAAATATATCTATCTCTATAGACATACATCCTACACATTTATCTAGATCGTGTCTAGCCATGCATCTATCGTATCATATAAAATAAATACAAGCACAAAATAAATAAATGCGTAAAATAACTTGGGTATGATCATGACTTTTCCTAGAGTGCGCTTTTTGAATACAAACCCATGAATAAACCGCTGGTCACAGCTTCAAAGGTAGGCTATGTGCACTAATAGGATCTTTAATCTTTCCATTCTCCAATGAGATTTTTATTTTCGTCTTTATTTGGTCTTCATCTTCTGCTCAATTTCTTTTACATTTAATTCTATCTAATAAATAAATACACCCGCCGCATTGCAGGGAGCTAACGGGAATATGGGATCTTTTTGGAGTGAAATAATAAATATTTAATGTGTATGAATAGGGTTGTGAGGGTAGAATATATTATTTAATATTATTTAAAATGTTATATTATTTAAAATGTTATAGGGATAATGATAGTGATCTTAAATTCAAATTTTGAATTCGACACGGCCGAGACACGGCGTTTTGAACGCCCGACACGTTGGGGACACGAATTTGACACGATCTTTGTAAAACACGCAAAGGACAGGGATATGTTGATTATTTTATACTCCGTCGCAATGAATTGATCAACCTACGTCTATACGTTTTTTTAATATATATATTAATATACATATATATATATATAAAAGCGCCGTCGGCGCGTGTCGTTCCTCAAATTCATGTCGCCGTGTCAAAAGCAATAGATTGAGATCTTTGAAAAATAGGGATATGTATTATTTTATACTCCCTCCGTTTTTTTTTAAACTGTTAAATCTGATGTCCAAATTCATCCAAAAAGCAACTAATCTTAAGCTAAAAAGTGATCAGGTTCATCCAAAAAATTATATCAAACGTGACAGTTAAAAAAAACTGAAAGTTTATTATTTTAGAAATAAAATTTAAAATATCTGATAAGAATGCCTTATAAAATTAACAGTACTTGAAGTAAAATATAAATAAATGGTACAGGACATAATTTTAAAACTTGAGAAGTGATTGTGGACCATTAGGTAATTATGATTATTGAAAAAATATCGTGTCCCACGAATAATAAACAAACAAAACAGTATAGTAATTCCGTGTTATTACGGACTATTGGGCCACCTGATTTAAACGCCACCTGTCTAATTTCTGTGTCTAAGTAAAAACGACTGTTTTATTTCTTGAAGAAAATAAAATAAAAACAAAAAACTCAAACCAAAAAATGAAACACACACGTAAACGACGCGTCGTTTACTTGAGACAATCGAAATTGGCATACAAAATTGAGCAAGGTGATCTCATCCCGATTTAAACGTGGAGCAGTAGGACTTCCGTCAATTTTCGGTGTCTAAATAAAAACTATGTAGTTTCATTTGTGTTTTATTTTTAGGTTTTCCATAAATTTTCTGAAAAAAATAAAACACACATAAATCTACGTAGTTTTTACTACGATACCGAAATTAAACACCGAAAACAGATGATCTCAACCCAGGAGTTCCCTAGTAACTGACTTGCAAAACTAAGAACAAAATTTCCACGTACCAACTTCAAATCTGTATACACATGCAACAAGGCTATCAGCCAACCCTCCCCCCCCGATGAAGTCGTGGTCGTAGACGAACAAGACTTCATATATATCGTTGTATAATTATTATTCTTCCGCGTAATCATCTAGAAAAAAAAAACGCGTTGATTGTGGAAAATTACTTTGTCAGTCAAGTCAGTCGTTGCGAGTAAACGTTGATCTCCTGCTTTAAGTAGAGATTTAATTTTGTTTTGAAGTTCAATAGGGGACTTTGTCGATTTGAATGTCTTGCATTGCTCTGCGTTCTGTGTTTGTGAATCGTTGAATTCATAGTTTCAATTTTTTTTTTTTTTTTTTTTTTTTTTTGTTTGTTTGTTTGTTTTTTTTTTTTTGATTTGTTTGAATTTCATAAAAAGGAAAAGAAAAAAAATCCCGCTCTGTGTGTAGGCAGAGATGCTTAGTTTATCGAGGAGTAAAGCGTCAGTTTCGGGATCAATGGCCGATGATTCTGAGAGCTACAACGTAGAATACTCCTTTGCAGAGGAGTACCATGGTCCTCCGGTCAGTTTTAATATTCCTGATGTTGATCCGGTTGACGTCCGTCGAATTCCGATAGCCTACCTGGTTTCCTCAGCTTCCGCACTCGATGAAACGACTATTCCGGTTGTTCAACCGATTCTGAAGAGGGAAAATGGGGATAAGGAATTTTCCTTCAAAAGAAAAGCCAGTGCTATGGTTGCCTCGAGGAGAATTTCTAGAGGCGAATTTCATGGTTCTGGTAGAATTTTTCCTTGTAATACTGTGGAGCGGTCACTACTGGAGGATGTGATAAATAATGATGAACGCCCACAAGAGGTGTCAGAATCAGAAGGCTCAGGAAGTTCAGGTAACAAAGAATTTCCAAACAGCCAGGAGCGAAATGAGGTTTCTGGGAATTCAGATATTGATGATGTACATGAAAATCCCGAAATTCGGATAAATCCTAGTAGATATGTGCATAATCTGAATTCAGAAATTATTGAACACAGTTTGAGCTCATCTGAAGAGTCAGAGATTTTAGAACATGAAGGGATAGAAGATAAAAAAACTGGTTCTTCTAACAAAGGCAAACGAACAACATTAGTAACCTTTCGTGATCCGAAAGAGAGTGTTACAACTCTTGAGGGAGGTGCTCTTGATGTAATGACAAAAATGATTGAAAGGCCAATGCTTAGAATCGATGCAAAAAAAGGGTTATGCTATCGGTGTGGTAAAGGGAATCGGCTTACTGAGAAGGAAGCTTGCATAGTCTGTGGTGCCAAATACTGCAGGAATTGCTTGCTGAGAGCAATGGGGTCAATGCAAGAGGGAAGAAAATGTATTACTTGCATCGGATTTCGAATTGACGAGTCCAATCGAGCTTATCTTGGAAAATCATCCAGAATGCTTAAAAGGGTGCTTACTCAATGGGAAGTTAAGCGGATTATGAGAGCTGAATTATCTTGTGCAGCAAATCAGTTGGCACCCCATCTTGTTTGTGTAAATAGTAGGCCTCTGTCCCTTCCCGAGTTAACTGCATTGCAAAGCTGTAAATACCCTCCAAAGAAGTTGAAACCTGGGAAATATTGGTATGACAAAGTATCTGGATTTTGGGGAAAGGTGAGAGGATCATTTAATCATTTAGTAATAAATTTTCTTACAAATGTGGCAGTAGGCAGTATTAATAGAGTAGTAGCAAGAATAATTATTTAACAAAAGGGGCTGTAGCTAGATTTGTACTTCGTTTCTTCCTTTGGTATACATAACAATTCTTGTCTGCTTAAAAACAGGAAGGGCATAAACCTAGCCAGATCATCACTCCACTTCTGGATGTCGGGGAAGCAATAAAGCGAGATGCTAGCAATGGAAACACTAATGTACTAATAAATAACCGAGAAATCACTAAGACTGAACATTGGATGTTGCAGGTTCGTGTCCTTCATTACATGGTTCAAAGTTCTCAAACTCTTTTGTATACATTTCAGCAATTCATTGATTTTTTTCGCAGATGGCAGGAGTGAATTGTGAAGGAAACACACACTATTGGATGAGTGCAGATGGTTCCTTTCAGGAAGAGGGTCAGAAAAATGTCAAGGAGAGACTCTGGGATAAGGTGCATACGGATTTGCTTGTAATTTTTTTTCTTGTTTGTCTTATCTGTCATGGAAGCTTATTTCTAATTGAGGCTTTCTAAACTTACTTTCAGTCTAGCGTCAAACTTATCAGTGCTGCATTGTCTTTGCCGATTCCACCTCAATATTTCAATGAACCTGCACACAACGGTGATAAAGATGTTTCAGAACACCTACCTGAGAATTTCATGAGAAAGATCCTTCTAGTTGGTTGTGACCAATCAGGGACGAGTATGGTATATAAGCAGGTAACCATTTTGCTGCCTTTTCTGCTATCAACTGTTACGAAGCCAAACATGGGAATAAGTATTTAATCTCTCATAATGGAGGTGATCACAATCTTAATATTATATGGAAAACTTTGTGGGCGATAAAATTGCCTCCTACATTCATTATATTTGCTTGGCTCTGTCTTCATCAGAGATGGCTTGCACATGTCTTTCAATTTGATTAATCAGGCTTGAATCCAACCTTTTCTTGTACGTTTCCCTTCCTTGAGTAGCAGCACCATGATTATCACCCCCATATACCAAAATCTGCTCAACATTTTTGTGTTCTGTCCACTGTGTATCACTTATTGAAACAGAAGGCATCATGTTATTGCTGATAAAACCTATAGACCTGTTTAGAACCTCAAAGCACCATGCTTAGCCTGGTTAAGATATTTCTCAGGTCCATTGTCCCAAAACCAGTGTTTAGCATAATCACCATCTTGAAATAAAGTGGCTTAGGTGGAAATCCCTACTTCTAGGTGAGTTAAAGTAAACACCGACACCAGTTGCATGCTGAATCAACAATTGACCCATTGGTAAGAGTTACCAGAAATGACAAGGGCCTTTGGTTGGATGGCTTCATAGGAAAAGCAAGTAGCTCCTCTATTTTTTTTTTGGAGTTGAAAGCTATAGAGGGGTCACAATTTGCTTGGTGTGAACACCTAGGCAAAGGCTATTAGCTAAAAAATGGCAGATGCTTTAGCTCATTTTGGGAACATTGTTCTAGTGGAAGAAGATCCACAATACATGATTGAATCTCTTTTGGAAGAAGATTTTAGAGGGGTGCTAGTTCTTACACAATTGGCCTGAGGCCTCCTTTTTTAACCCAAAAAGAAGTTATCGACGGCCATGAAATTGTGCTAGTAATAACTATTGCATTTTGGCATGTTTTGGTGAGAGATGGGAGATATTTGCCTATAATGAAGGCTTAAATTCTACAAATGGTAATACTGACTCTGTTCTGACATTTGAAAACCCTACACTCAGATGCTTGTTAATGAACTACTGTGTATAGATAGATAAGCGTGATTGTAGCTGAATTCATATTGGGGATTGTGACAATATTGATGTCTGGAAATGTAAACTCCAGGTGGCTATTGGGACTGTGGTCCTTATTAGATGTCACTGGTATATAGATTGGCTGTCTAGCACTTTTAAGAACCACCATTTAGCATATCCGTTCTTGTTTATTTGCATGGGAAAAATTATAATCTTGTGGTTCCAGCTTACTCCTGCATTTTGTCTTCGACAACTCTTCATACAAATTATTTGATATACAACTTTGTTTCTTATAATTTTCTTCCGTCACTTCATAGACAAGTTGCTAAATGTTCTGCATTAGTGCAAAGAAGGAAATTCAAAACTGGATTGAAGTCTTAGTGTCAATCTTCATGTTATTATTTTTATATTATATTAAATGCTTCTTGGATGGAAGCTCATCCATAGAAAAATGTAAATGCTTTCTCATTTTGGATGCCTATTACAGGCAAAAAATCTGTATGATGACCCTCTCTCAGAAGCTGAACGTCAAAGTATCAAGTTCATGATAAAAAGTAACTTGTACCGGTATATTGCTATTGTCCTTGAAAGTCGTTTGAAGTTTGAAGAAGATTGCTTGCAACAGTTGAGGACACAACGGATTCGTGAACCTGGTCCCTCTGGTACGATTTTTTTTTTTTTGCTATCTTCTGTCAACATCTTTTGATCTATTATCCGAGTTACTAAGAGCAGGTGTTATTGACAACCAAAAAACTATGCACAGGTTCTCAGATGGAAATTTTTCCAAATTACCAAATTATACTACCTAGTTTATTTAATTTCCCATTCAGGTTTTAAATTTTTGAGGTTTAGCTCTGTACCTGACAACTAAGATATTATTAGGTATTCATAGATTGCTTGGCATATGTGGTTTGCTTACGTAAGACATGGTCAAAGTCGATTTTTTTGTTTAGATGCTTCCTGTGTTAGAAGCCTCAATCAGTATCTTTAACTAGGGGAGTGTTGGGCATGTTTCGAAATTCAAATTCCAACTAACTGTAATGTTTTATATTGTTGTAACAAGCAAACAACCTAGTTTTTTTCACTATATTTCTACTGACTATATTTGGTGGCTTTTCTATTTGTCAACAGTCTACCCTGATGAAGTAGAAAAGAATACTGAATACTCCATAAGCCAAAGGTTACAAGCCTTTTCTGATCTACTTATTCAAGTCAAGCTGTCTGGCAACATGGAGGCCTTTTCCTCAGAAGCTACTGAAGAGTGCCCGCAACTGGTTGAGGAACTGTTGCATAGCACAGGCTTTCAAGCTGCATACAGCCGGATAAACGAGCTAAACTCCTTGCCCAAAGTAGCTAATTATCTCTTCGATCGAGTAAGTGGAGCTCTAGTTTCTTACTTTGTGATAGATATTAATAATGTCTTCCGATTTCTGTTGATGACATTCATGCGTCTCTTTTTTTAAGGCTGTTGAGATCTCAAGAGAAGAATATGAGCCCTCTCAGATGGATATTTTGCATGCTGAGGACATCACTTGTTCCAATGGAGTTGCATGTATGGAGTTTTCGTTTCCTACCTCCCCTCAGAATGACTATATGGACTCCGTTGATCAGAATGATCCATCAATGAGGTAAGATATGTTCCTTCTTTAATTTCAGCGTGTATTAACTTTGTTCGAACTTAGATAGTTTGCATGTTATGCCATTAGTCATCCAAATCTGTAACAGAAGTTTACAAACACTTGCAGGTATCAACTCATTAGTGTGCAGGCAAGCAACCTTGGACAAAACTGCAAGTGGTTGCAGATGTTTGAAGACGTGGATCTCGTGGTCTTAAACGTATCTTTGACAGATTACAATGAGTTTTATGTAGACAGTAACGGCGTTTACATAAACAATATGATGGCAAGCAAGGCAATGTTAGAGACTATAATTACTCATCAAAGATTTTCCAATAAAAGCTTCCTACTACTTCTAAACAAGTTAGATCTCCTGGAGGAAGAACTCGAGCACAACCCTCTATCTCAGTGTGATTGGTTTCAGGATTTCAATCCAGTGGTGAGCTACCATCGTTCATCAAACAGCTCTAAACACAGTAATCCATCGATGGCTCAACGAGCTTTCCACTACATTGCAGTCAAGTTTAAAAGATTGTTCAGTTCATTAACAGGGAGAAAGCTGTATGTTACATCAGTCAATGATTTGGAGGCGGATAACGTACAAGAAGCACTTAAATATGGCAGAGAAATCCTTAAGTGGGAAGAAGAGAGTGCCAGATTTTCCAGGAATGATAATTCTTCTGAAACCATTGATGCTAGCTCTACTTCCTGACCCTTTTGCTGTATGAGATTTTTTTTTTCGGTGCATTGGTTGTGTCAAGTGCATTCGTGGATCCAGAATTTTTTTTTCCAGTGGAGGCATCGGTGTAAAAATAACAATCCAGTGGGCGCATCAGTGGTATATTTTTTTTTTTGTACATTTTTTAAAAAATAAAATCCCATAGGAAATTAAATAATATCTGATTTGTATACGAGAATTCATTGTAGAATTGCTCTTTGAAGATGAGTAAAAGAAGGGTAGGCATAATAAACTCGGCTGTAAATTGCATATTGTGAACTCATATACAAGATTTATTCTTTCTTTCGGATGCGTTCTTCCTTTCCCTTTTCTTGAATTGCTTGTTGTGAAACATTAGTTGATCGATCTCTCTCTCTCTCTCACTCTCACTCACACACACACACATAGAGAGAGTTAGTGATAGCCCGAGTCTAATTTGACTCCTATGTCATTTTCGGATCCCGGTGACATCATAAAGTATTTTATAAAATAAGAAATAATTTAATTACAATCGAAATATATTAAATACAATAAAAATAAAATTTAAAACCTAAATTATCAATCAAAATCAAAAATCAATGATTGAATATTGATTAATGAATCATCATTAATTTATTAAAATAGAAAAACGAAATTAAAAAAATAAAATGAAAAAAAAAAATCCTTGATTTAATTAAACATATAAAAACGAAATAAAAAATATATATAAAAAAATCTTCAAGATCCTCATCAAAATCTTTGAATAATAAAGGAAACTAACTAAATACTTTGGTTTCACCACACTTTTAATAGCGTTTCATTTTTCCCCACTTTTAATAATTAAAATAATTGAAGTAATTAAAACATAATAACCATAAAATAATAAAAGTTACCAAATATAAAAAGATCATTGATAGCAATTTATAGGCACGTGGTTTTGCTTAAAAGATCCTTGATTTAATGAAATTATAAAAACCGAAATTAAAAAAAAAATTAAACATGCACCCAAAAAGAGTTTCTACCCACTTTTAATAAATAAAATAATTGAAATAATTAAAATATAATAACCATAAAATACCATAAAATAATAAAAGATACCAAATATAAAAATATCCTTGATTAAATTAATTATAATCGAAATATATTAAAATACAATAACCATGAAATAATAAAAGAAACCTAACTAAATACATTTGGTTTCTCCCCACTTTTAATTGCGTTTCTTTTCTCCCCACTTTTAATATTTAAAATAATTGAAATAATTAAAATATAATAACCATAAAATAATAGAAGATACCAATATAAAAACATCCTTGATTGCAATTTATAAGCATGTGATTTTGCTTAAAAAATCCTCGATTTAATGAAATTATAAAAACCGCAATTAAAAAAAATTATAAACATGCGAGCAATTTAATTAACTACATGATTCGTTAAAGATTACAATTTACCTCTTCGGAAACTACACTGTTATATATTAGAAACATAAAATAACAAATATTCTCAACAGCAATTATAAACCCTGAAGCATAAAAACAATATGGTGAAAGATGCATCAAGCACGAAGGGCAAAGGTAACGCATTATACTTCATGTCCACCAATATTCGTGAAAATTTATGTTTTTCATTATCAATTTCATTATTGTCAATTTTACCGGTATACTATCAATGTTTGTTGTAATTTTTTGACTTTTCTCTGGCTGTAGGTAAGCAGCGTGATATGAACAAACTAGAAGTTAAAAGAAGAAAATATTCTCAATTGACCAACGAGGAACGATGCAAGAAGATTAGAAATGTCGTGGAAACTAAAAGAAAAAGAAAAGTTGAATTGATATCTGCATTAAATCGCAATGGTATGCTTTCTTATACATATGGCTAAACCTTTTCCGTTCTTATAGAAACATGTACATATATCAGAAAGTAAAACATTTATTGTTTTCATCACCCCATTTAAAGTGTGTTTGAAAAATAATATATACACCACAATAAAACTTATATATTTTCTAATATTGCTCCGAAACATATCAACCCACAATATGAGACAATCCATCCGGAGATTGACCTGGTTGTCAATTATAATACAACCATAAAGAAAGCTGATACTTAAGTAGGATAAGTGGAGTTGATGTGCAACTACACAAACTTCAAGGATATTTCAACGGAAGACAAGAAATTGATTGGTAAGGTTCCTAAATTTCGTTTTACAACTTCAATGCTATATTCTCATAAAAATGTCAGAATATTGAATTTTGTCGATACCCTGATTAGTCATCTTGATACACATACATAATATTTCCAAGAATAATTCTATATTTTTAATCACTAGGATATTTCGGTTTTATTATAATCTTACTATAAAATTTTATTATTGTAATATTGCTAATCTTTCATTCATCTTATTAGATGTCTTGGGAGTTTTGGTTCACTTGAATCCAAGTACCATGGTCAAAACCAAAGGAACAATGGAAATTAGAGACATAAAACACATCAAATTGATAAACACGTAGTTCGCTATTCCAACATGATACCCCAAAAATATAATACATTCTTTTATTTTTATTAACAACAACTAAATTGTTTATGTAGAGGTGTGCTACTAACGGTGACGTTATGGAAAGACATGGCAAAGAATGAAGGAAAAATGCTCGACACATGTTCAGATGACAAACCTATCATAGCAATTACGAATCTATCAAAGCGAACACGTGAGTAATACATACATCAATAATACATGTACTTGCCTCGAACAAGGAAGTTCTATCTATATTTTGCATGTTATGTCTTGCATGTGAATGGAAAGTAAACACCTCATCATCATCCACACTTCATCTTGATCTGAAAGGCAAAGAGAGTCGAATGCTGCGAAAATGGTAAATACATTTCGCAAAGTCAATTATATAAAATACTTACTTATTACCACTTACATCATAATTCTGAAAACTAACACCATTTTCTTCAATATATATATTCCTGATAAACAAAAACGCGGACAAAGAAAAGTTCCAGGAAGTGAGTATCACCCAAAAAATACCCCAACCAACGGAGATGAAGCTAACAGACATTGCACTCAGTCAACAATCACTTTCTAAGGTAAATAACCACCAATTTAATTGTACATATAATCATTTAATTGTACTATGTCGTATAACTCTCATTATTTTACAGGGTGCATACTACCAGTTTTCAGCAAGAGTCATAAAAGTCAACAATATTCCTAAAATTTGGTACGACTCATTCATGTATTGCACAAAATCAGTGCAAGAAAGACCGAATGGGTGGATTGCTCAAACTGTGGCAACATTGGCTCAAAACAAGCACCAAGGTTATCCAAATCAACATGTTTATCCTTAACCATTAAAAATGTACAACTAACAACAACATTCTTATGTGGATTAGGTATCGAGTAAATTTGACGGCGAAATCTGAAGACCACACTGTAGACATCACTTTGTTCGGAAAGACTGCCAACACGCACGCTGAATGAGATGTATCGGAGTACATGAAGGTGAATTGCAAGGTAACATAGCCAAATATCTCTATAAAATAAAATCTTTAGATATATATAATTCTTTATGTTACTAATTTATGATATGATGAACATACACAAAGGAAAATGAGAATTATGAATACTAATTCATATTTAGATTCAATGGGAAGCGGTAATATACTTATGGTATCAATGCTACACCCAAACTAATAGCAGAGGAGATGCAAAAAGATACACACGCATCAACGGTACAATCAAAGAAGAAAATTAAGAAGAGCTAAATTAATGTAAGCAACGACAAAAGTCAGCTTACAACCGCAAAAGTCGAACACACAAGCCCAATTTATATCGATGATGAGGAGCCGATTGGAAATATGAAGAATAAAATTAGATTATCAAAAATCGAACAAGAAAAGGATTATGTGGGTTACATTTGTTTTTTTATTTAGAATTCGGTTGATTTGTTTTTTTTCCTTCAGGAGAGTTGATTCTATTTACTGTTTTAAGCAAATAAATTAATTAATTAAATATAATGATTATTGTATTCATTTGATTTATTGTTTTAAGCAAATAAATCAAATAATTAAATAAATAGGACATATTCACAAACATGATGTAATAGGTCGCCTCCCAGGATGGCAGTCTGCGTACCAGTCCGAATCCTTCGGGAGCAGAGCCACCTCCACCACCAGTTCGAACTCTTGCCCAACTCTTACCCAGAAGGAATAACCAATTTTTCCCGTCCAAACGAAGGAGGCAATTAATTACTTGTTGTCAGTTTCCGCCAGTTAAAAACAAACCGATGTCTATTGTTTACACATGTTTATGTTTGCTCGTAGGTTTACTTAAATCAAGGATTTTTTTGTATTTTTTCATTTTTATTTTTTTAATTTCGTTTTTCTATTTTAATAAATTAATGATGATTTATTAATCAATATTCAATCATTGATTTTGATGATTTTGATTGATTATATAGGTTTTTAATTTCGTTTTATTGTATTTTAATATATTTCGATTGTAATTAAATTAATCAAGGATCATTTTATATTTAGTATCTTTTATTATTTTATGGTATTTTATGGTTATTATACTTTAATTATATCAATTATTTTAATTATTAAAAGTGGGGAGAAACTCTTTTTGGAGAAACACACTCACACTTTTAGAATAGTAGAGATAGAGATTATTTGAGATTTGTGATATACATGTTATATGCTTATGTTTTTTGCATACCAAACTTGTATACCCCGGGTATGTGTTTTAGACATGCATATGTTAAATTGTTTTCAAAGCATGTTTTCTTAAGTTGCTGGTTTTCGGGTTACCGATCCATCGACATGAATAGGCTACCGATCCATCGACAACATGGTTTTCTGAAAAACGAGTTTTTATCAATGAATGGTATTTTGGAAAGTTTGAATAACCTAGAAATCTTCTTAAATGGTTTGTTCTTATTATATATTGGTAGTGGAACAATTTGAAAAGCATGTCTTGTAGTTTCTATTTTCTATATAATCATGTCCTATTTAGTAAAAAGAAGGAACTTATGCTTATAGATATTCTCTGAGCCTAACTTTCTACCCGTAGTAAATAACTACGTGTTTCATGCTACAGGTAGAAAACTAGGTACGTGTTATACTCTCCCCGTAGAAAATATCTACACATAAACAATTAGCGACCTACATACAACCAGAGAGAATCTATTCTTTATCGAAAAAAAATACACTAAAATTTATGCGATACATATAGTTTGCTTCCCAAATTTTTATTTCGCTTTAAAATTTTATTATTCTTTTACCCGAGATCCTGCGTCCGCCCATGCATGTAAACACAATTTCAACTAGATTCAAGCAAAATATCTACGAACTAAAGGCTTTTCTTCATCGTCCTTTCCAAATTCTCGCAGCTTTGAAATCCACAACGTAAACAACTACAAACACAACTAAGAGTATATAAAAAACAAATCAAATCAACACAAAAAGGGGTTTAGATGTTTACTTCTTGTGCTTGGTCTTGTACGTGACTTGAACTCGCCATGTTTAATCGATTCTTCTACTCAACTACTTCTTTAAACCTACGGATTTTGCCTTTCCCCAATCAGATTCTTCGCTTCCTACACAAGTTTTTACACTGACTCTTGGTTTTGACAATGTTGCAATTAAAACGGGTTACAAACTTTTAAACAGTTCACATACTTAATCTATCCAGTGAGTCTTTTACACGTTGATAATATCTACGTGGCCATCCATTTCATGTAGATAATATCTATGGGTAAATGACTCGCCACGTAGATATTCAAAATCAGAATTATCTATGTGACGAGACATTTCCCCTGTTAATTTTATCTACGTGAAGACATTGCCTATAATAATATTTACGGGTAAATGTCTCTCCACGTTGATAATTCTAATTTTGAATATCTACAAGAATGAGTTCTACTTGTACATATTCCAGCAGATAATAGCTACAAAAACCTTGTTCTATTGTCAGAATAGTAGCCGGAAAAAAGTGATATTCAATTTTCCCATTATATCCTCATTCCTTGAACCAATCAATCTTAGATTTGCATCAATCCCCACCGTTTTCCAGCGATGCATTGTAGAGAGAAATTATGACGCATCATTTATGAGAATGACACAAAGTGAATGCACGTGATTAATCGAACACATCCACTTTCACACAGTAAAGATGTATGTGTGTGAATTGGATGTATCAAATTCATCAATTTGATATAAATTTTCAAAAACTAGTGTATCATACCTTCTTCTTCTTCTTCTTCTTCTTCTTCTTCTTCTTCTTCTTCTTCTTCTTCTTCACAAAATGTAAAATTTTATTGAAAAAGGAAAGATTTACAAGGTTTTGGGCCCTCCCGGCCTCCCCCAAAAATACATGTGTCCTCAATGTACTTCCCCCACCTCCTTAAAAGCCTAGTCCCGAAAACCCAAGGTGGGGCAAACCGGGTGCTAGGGAAAGAGTGTGAGCCTCCGTACACTGGAAAATCAACCAAAAAGAAAGATTTTTAACTCCCAAAAATAAAATGGGAGATGCAACTCCCAGGAAAACAGAAAAGAAAACCTACTGACTTAACTATCTCAAAAACCTACCAGGGAATAAGAAAGACATACAAATTGACCTCACAAGCCTTTTTACCATCTCTTGATGCTGCATCCTTCAAACACATGGGTAATCAAACCGCACCATAGCCAAAGCATAGGAAGAAAATAGCAGCAAAAAACGATGTACAGCAGCAAAAGGTTCATCTCTTGATTCCTCAACCGAAGTGTAGCCTAAATTAAGTCAAACAACAGCTTTTTGACAGCATTGTTCCAAACCCCCGTAGAAAACCAAGCAATAACCAGCATGTTCCCCCAAATCCTGCAGCAAAAAATAAACCACAACAACATCTCCAAAATTGCATCAAAGAATAGCAGACAAAAAAAACTTGGGCAAAGTCAACCTGTTTGCACTCTTCATAAGAATGAAGAGTGCTTCCAGGATTGAAAAGCTGTCAAATGCTGAATCTCCTCGAGTAACATGCAAAGCAGGCAATTGCTAATTATCTCTCAAGACTAAAAGGCCAAGAATGCCAGGCAATGTGGAACAATCCAAATCCTTAGATGTGTGAGAAGTACTCCCCATTTTTGCTAGGTAATCTGCAACAGCATTGCCCTCTCTATGCACATGTGAAACTTGGATATGATATGAAGCAATTAATGAACGCAAATCATTGATATCATCCAGGTATCTCCATGGAACTGCAGTAGATCCAAGAATCATGTTAACCAACAATTGGGAGTCAGCTTCCACATGTAAAGGGTGAGAAGATTTATAGGGGCAACGTTCTAGGCCATCTTTCATTGCTCTAATTTCAGCTTCCATATTGGTGCAAATGCCATAAGTTGCATAGCCAGCTTGCAAAACCTTCCCTGCATAATTCCTGGCCACAAAACCACCCCCCTGCAAAGCCAGGATTGCCTAACGAGGAGCCATCACAGTTTAGTTTTAATTGCTTCTCCATTGGAAACTTCAAAAGCACAAGCTGAATTTTCTTTAAAGGAGGAGGAACCAACTTCTGGATCAAGCCACTTTCAACCAAAATAAGATCAGCTGCTGAATTATGACGTAACTTTATAACTTGTGATGCAAATCCCAATCGAGTTTTAATCGTGACTGAATGCCTTCTTGGTGAGAGGCGCTAGAATCACCATACATAACTGAATTCCTACTTTTCCATAGTTCCCACAAAATGAATATGAATAAAGCTTGTAGCACTTTGCCAACGGAACCCCCAACCGGGTTTTGAAACCAAGATTCATAAAACATTTCCAGTTGTGCCGTTGCGGTGTAAATTGCAAAATAGACTGAAAATGAGACCAAACCTGTTGAGCCAACTGACATTTCCAGAAAGTATGAAGGGTAGAATCACAAAATACACACTTGAAAGGCCCGTGAATATTCAACTTTTGAAGCTGTGGAGGAAAGGGGAGCAGGTTGTTATATAACATCCATATAAAGAAGGAGATCTTGATGGGGATATAGGGTTTCCATATTTCTCCTAATTCATACCGTGTAGGCTTCTTTTTACGATTAAGCGATATCTTTGAAGAGACAAGTGAACTTTCCAGAAGCACTGGGAGTCCAAATCCATTTCTTAAAAGATCCTCCTTTATATCTTGAAAATTCATCCATAATCTCCTGAGATGTAGATAGCAATTTCCAGGCATGCAATTTGTATAGAGGAAAATTACTGTTCATAAGCTTGGATGCCCACAATCCTTGCCCAATTTTGAGCTTCCACCATAGTTTACAAGAAAAACTTTCTTGTATACTCTGAAGACTTTTAAATCCCAATCCATTTTCAGACACATGAAAACATAGATCACCCCATTTACGCCATGTTCTCTTCCTCTTCTCTAAAGAATCATTCCACATAAATTGAGACATAATGGCTTCCAACTTATGTCTAACTGCTACAGGAACTTGCATAGCAACCATAAGATTAACTGGAATTGATGACAACACGTGCTTGATCAATATGATCCTGCCCCCTGGTGATAACATTTTAGAATACCAACCTTGCAATTTTTTTCTCAAATTTTTGAATGAGGGGCTGAAAATAGGAAGCCTTAGCTCTACCCATAAAAATAGGGTAGCCTAGATATGTGAATGGTAAGGTAGAGTGCCTCATTTGAGTAATGACGATCACTTGACTGATAGTTTTTGCAGTTGCTTTCTTACCAATGACAAAAGAGCTCTTCTGCCTATTGATTTTTTGCCCAGTGGCTTGTTCATAAATTGATAAAAACTGCATCAGTTTATCTAAAGTGGATTTCCCTCCATTAGAAAACACTATCTAATCATCAGCGTATAATGAGTGTGTGATAGTTGGAAAATCCTTAGGAGTAGAAAAAGTATCTTTACCCGGAATGTATAAACTCTTGAGACCCCTTGAGAGAGATTCTGTTACAAGAATGAAGATGTATGGGGATAAAGGATCTCCCTGTTTAATGCCCCTTGAATACTGAAAATAGACTGTCATTTATTAGCAGAGAAAACCAGCTGCCCTTTAATGTCACAAGTATCATACCTCTTATATATCGTGTATCCAAAATGTCACGAGTAATGATAGGTACGCAATCATTATGCTATAATAAATTATATAACCATATTTCTATCTTGGATCATACAAAACTAAATCATAATCATACATAGAAAATATGATTGTATCATGAACGATCGTATTTTATATTTATTGTTACTCAAATCTCAACCCAATCAAGATGCGTCTTTTTCACGAAATGTCCAAACCCCACGTCACCCTCTCACCCATCTTCTAACAAAAAAAAAAAATGAAAGAAAAAGAAAATTTAATCCTTATCCATTCACTCTTATCTTTCCCCTAATCAGCTGAAACTTTTTTATTTTTCAAATCCTAATAAAATAAAATAAAACCTTCAGAGCATAAATATATATTTTATTTATTTTTATATTTATAAAATATCTAATCCTTGTCCACTCCACTTATCTTCCCTTTCTAATTCATTATTATTGCATTAATAAAGCCTCTATAAAATAAGAGTAATGCACTCTCACAGCGTTATCCCTATCCAAATACAAAAAGTTTTATCTACAAAATAATCGCAATGCTGTCAATTCCCTCAAATCGTTTACCAAATTATTCAACTAATTTGGTAGAAGCAAATGATCCCAGATCAGGATTATTATCATCATCATCATCTCAGTCAGCTAGATGTGTTTTGTCGCGTCGTAGTAGAATCAGAATCTGTTGTTGTTGTGTTTCGAGAAACAACAATGCATATAATATCCCGAAACTGGAGCCTTTTAGCAGAAGCAAAATTGAAAGAATTGTCAAAGACCCTCCTTTGATTCAGAAGTCCGAGAACCAGCTCGCAGGTTTGCCGCCGGATCTGCTGTTATTTTAATTTTTTTTCTCTTTACTTTCATTTTGTTGGAAATGTTTCTTGTTGCATCACGCATGATAGGATTATTAATTAATTATAATTAATTAGTATATGTGTTTGTATTTTCTTGATATTCAATGGGTAGGCGTAGGCTGACTCAATACCTGATTCCCTCAAATTTCCTGAAAACACTAAAATTTATATAGGAAAAGATTATATAAAAAAAGATGATCAACAGTGAAACTGGGACAGTGATTGTGGTGGTGCATTTAAATGGTGTCTTCTACTTATGATTTTGTGTTTCAGACACCCATTCATGATACACATATATTTGCTTTATGACAAAGAATTTAGTGAGTGGAATAAAATAATATCCCCATTATTGGTGATTTGATGGTATGAATTTTGGATGTTGTTGTTCAGATTATTGTTCAGTGCTTGATGGAGAGGCTTCATATGATTGCTGGAAAGCTTACTTCGAACTCAAAGATATGGAGGTCAGTATTAGAATTATTATTATTCATCCCCTGAGACTGGTGCTGCTGTGTATACCTTATTTGTGTCTATCTATTTTGTCATTTTTAATGAGTCTGCTTTCTTAATGCGGATACACCTTATTTTCACTTAAAAACACGGGTGTTTTGCAATGTAGATATTATATACACTGCAAAACACCCACCCGCGTTTTACACCTAAAAAGATAGGCGTATCCGCACACACCATCTAAAAATCTCCTGAACTTACGATACATGGTTAATATTACCTGTATGATAATGGGTGATGGATATGAATAAATGCAGAAAGAGTGGCCAAAGGAAGAAGTAGAAAGGCTGATAATGGAAGCAGGTGGAGTGAAATCACTAATCGGTTGCATACATGGAATTGCTGAAATTCACAAGGTGAAAAAACTAAGTGCTACTAACTTCAACTCATCATCATCATCATCCAGCTCTCCTATTGAGCAAATAATAATAAGAAGAAAAGTAAGGGACTGTTGTTGTCCAATCCCAGACGGATTGCCGAAAACTAAGGAAGAGCTTGAAGAAGAAGAGGATGCCAAAATGCCAGACTCACCTTTCACCAGGTTGCTCAGAACTAAAGGGACACACCCTGCTTGGTATTCCCCTTCACTTGATATTTAAAAGTCCAGTCCAATCCGCCGACATAACTTACTACTAGTACTAGTACTAGTTTTATTGTAGCTGTCTGGTAATAAAAATCCCATCTCTTGTTGGCTACTTTTGTACAGTGTTTTGAATTTTGTTTTTGTAAGAATCTGGTTGCAAATGTTATTGCAGATTTAGATGTTTCTGTGCAATTTCCCTCCTTAGTCAAGATGTGCTCTAGGAGACATTTTCAGTTTTGTGCAGTTTTTTGGCTACATAAATTTTATTTTTTTTTTGTTGTTTTTTTGTTGGGGGTTGAGGTTATGACCACATCGCTTCTGTGTCATTAATAAATGGAAATACATGTTAGGGGTGTAAACGAATCGAACCAAATCGAACAGAGTATTGCTCTAACCAAGTCTAGCAATATAGAAAAAATTCGAGTTTTGAGTTGAGATTTAAATTAGTTTTAAAAACTCAAGCTGAGCTTGAGCTTGAGCTTGGAGTGTAATAGTTTTTAAAAGTTAAATAAAATAATTTAAATTATCACGTGATAAGCATCTATGAAAAAGAAGTGTCATTTTGGACATTTATTATGTGATTTTTTTAATTAAAGATGTATTAAATAAATACCTCCATTGATTTATAAGAATGAAAATTTCAACATTTGATATACTTACATTGTATAATGATACGTATACATATCTATAATAACATGTATCTATATATATATATGTTATATAGACATAATTATACTTACATTGTATTATGATAAAAATACATATATCTATAATAACATGCATGTATCTTGGGGTTCCTTGCCTCTGAATGACGTTTTGAATGTTTGTTTTTTTCTTTTTTTTGATAGAAATTTGAACGTTGGACCTTGATTAATAAAACTTTTACCTTTCAAAAAAAAAATAAAAAAATCGAGTCTAGTCAATTTCGATTTCGAATTCGAGTTGATATAAGCCAAGTTGAATCTAATTATGACTCGAGTCAATCTGAAGCTACTCACGAATAGTTTGACTCATTTACGGTCGTAGTACAAGTGAGTAAATTAACTTAATTCCGAAATAGACCATAAACGAAAAAAAAAAATCATGAGAGAAAAAAGTCTACTCATAAATTTGTCATAGGTGTTGAGTACCTATGTACCAAGTAGAAAGCCAGTCAATGTACAGGAGCTATTTTACATTATGAAATAAAAACAATTATCCAAATAATAGTATTAGTAGCACTCAAGGCCTTGTCCTACTGTGTAAAAGTTGTCTATGTTACCAAAAAAAAAACAGAAGCAGCCACAAACTAACTGACCTAATGCTACAACACTAAAGGACATCTTTTGCATGAACTAAACTGAAATTGAAGGAATAAATACAACACAAAAGTTATCCGGTGCTTCCGGAAAACTCGCCAGAAAAGGCACTCCCATAGGATGCTGATCCAGTAGTGTAGGAGCTTGTAGAAGCACGAGCTTTCTGCAGTTGCCGTATTTTGAACACATCTCTTGGAAGGGATTGGCTTTGATCTGCTGTTGCCGTCTCATCGTCATCATGTCCTAAAACGAGTCACAATTTGATAATATCATATACATATATATATATATGTATATATATATATACATATATATATATATATATATGGGGGTTACTGCAGCATAAGTTTTAGCCACAGTGACTACATAACGACAAAGACGAATTTCTAACACCAAATAATGATGTAAACATACTGTTGTCTGGTCTTTTTCTCTTTTCAGCCTGCCTGTCTCTATTTGGTTTGAATTTCCCAGTAGCAGAGACGTCATTCGTTTGTGTTTGCTGGTTTACCGGTTTCCCAGTTGCCAATGGCAAGTTGCTTTGCAGGCATATGGATATCACAACATCAACGTTTGGCGATGGACCTAAAAGCATATGCATCAAAAGCATAAAATAAAACAACACAGAAAATTGGAGAAAGCAATGAATGTTCTGCTAGTTAAAAGCAATGAAAGCAAGTATGTAATTACAAAAGGGGAAATCAAAGAAAAAAGTGTATTGAATTGTCTGTGCTAATACCTACCCGAAAAAGAAATGGCCTTGGACTACATGGTGGCATGAAGGATGAAGTCACATAGCAAATGTGGGGAAAAGGGAATATGCACAGGGAAAACAGAAATTAACGTCGGAATGAAAAGGTTGTTGTACAGTAAATTACCGTCAACGGCGGGCAAGTTTGCTACAAATGCTGCTAATGCAGGTGGTAAGGTATTCACAGGATAGTTCCCATTAGCTGTTGCAGCACCAACAAGTGATACACTAGAACTAGAAGGCAAATTGCTCGAGGTGCCTAGCTGGCTGGGAGCTGGGAGATCTAAATAAAAACCATCATCAAATTAAAGACATTTCTGAGGTGTAAATATTCGGAAGTACATAAAACGCTGTATTTCAACAAATGGAAATGAGAAATAAATCTGTCAAATTGCTTTGAATAATGTTTCGATAAAACCAAGATGAAAATTCGATTTCTCTGCCATGTCAACAATTTCAACTTTTTTATACAAGCAATTTAAATTAAAACTCAATCGGAATAAACCTCCATTACATAGCTAAAACAGATGAGAGACCAAACACATCAAGAATACATGTTTGTACTGAAGCAATGCCATCACATTCACCAACAAAAAGGTGTAGTTTGACAACCCTTATAGTCTTAATTTCAATAATAGAGAAACATAAAAGGCAAAGCTCCGATTAACTTATGCATCAATTTTGAAGAGTCCCATTTATCAACTTTCTGCAAAAGGAACCTTAAATGTTGATGATTTTTTTAGATGAGAAAACATGAAACTCAGGGGTCAAATCCAGCAACATATGGCATACCAGTCATTTGCCGAGGATCATAAATCACCATCCTTGAAATATCTGGATAAACAACTTTGGCAGCACTTGAAGTATCTGGGACTCCAGAATAACCCTTATCTGTGCTCAGGTGCAAGATGGTCAGAGTGCAATCAAGATAAATGATAAAAATCATGGAACATATAGGGATGAATATTCTAGTAGTACCTGAGGAGCCAACCCCATTAGCAAGGGCTGGCTTGTCAATCTTCTTATTGATGTTCTTGAAAAGCCACTACAGTTGAAGCATTGGTTAGGGGTTAATGTACATTAAAGACCGTCAGAGTTTTAGATACTCGTCTCCGATGTGGTTCTTTTCTTTAAATAAATAAAAAAATACATGCGCCAAGTAACTAACATACAGTCTTACTGAGATGAACCATGAAGTATAACCCATAAGCTGTAAAGCGGAATTACCTCTTGCCTTGCTAAATGATCCAGATCCTTGGAAGAGCAAGGCCACAGGTCCATGAAGCTATAACGTGAAACAACATCCTGCAATGAACTAACTAGAGCTGATTCTTCCTCATTGCCAGTCCTACAAAGAGCTTCCTTCCTTCTTTGCTCGACCTGATTCAGAAGGGGAAAAACATCGTTGAAGTGTATAGTGTTAGAATATTGACTCTTTTATTATTTTATTATATTATTTGTAATTCTTTTGTCACTTTTATTACACTTAATATTTTATTTATTAAGGTGTAATTAAGTGTACAAAAGAGCTGTTAGTTGTGCCTCTTTCCTAGCTTTTTGCTGATGGAACACTGTCCATTGTTACCGTTGGAACAGTGTTCCCGGCTTTACTTTTTATCCAACTAGCCGTTGGATCTACCCTCATAGTATTTAAGGAAGAGGGTTGTTGTAATAATACTTAATGAGCTTTCTATTTTAATAACAAAATAATACTTTCCTCATTGCTTTATTTCTTACATGGTATCGGAGCCTTAGGCTTTTTTTTTTCTGGGATTTCTTTAATAATTCAAATTTCAAAATCTCAGCTCTTTCTTGATCAATGGCCGAGTCATTTGCAACTAGTGCAGCCACTGATTCTTCTTCGTCTTCTTCTGAAAACCCCATAATCTCTGGGGAGCTTTAAAACATTCAAGCTGTCTATAAGCTGAATGGTAAGAACTACCATAAATGGTCTCAGTTTGTCAGAACCTACTTGAAAGGTAGAGGCAAACTAAGCCATCTGCTGGGAACTGGACCTGCTCCTACTGATCCTAAGTTTGCTAGCTGGGATGAGAAGGATTCGATGGTGATGTCCTGGCTGTGGAGCACTATGATCACAGAGATCAGTGATACCTGCATTTTTCTGAATTCTGCCAAGGAGATATGGGACCATGTACAACAAACCTATTATAAGGTTAAGGATGCAGCTCAGATCTATGAAATAAAGGTAAAAATTCAGAATACTAAGCAAGGAAATAAATCTATCACTGAATACTCTAGCCTTCTACAAGGGCTATGGCAAGAACTAGATCACTATCAATGCATCAAAATGAAAGATAGTGATGATGCCACTACCCTTAAATGAATGGTTGAAGGGGAAAGAATTTTCTCCTTTTTGGTTGGTTTGAACCAGGAATTTGACCTTATAGGGGTGCAGATTCTTGGCAAAACTGAATTACCTTCTCTGAATGAAACCATGTCTATGGTAAGAACAGAAGAGGGTAGAAGGGGTGTTATGCTGGACACTACCAATACTGAGGGTTCAGCTCTATATGCTGGACAAAACAAAAAGAACTATCCTAAAACCAATGAGTCTAAGGAAAATATGGATAAGAAATCTTCCAATCAGAGGCAAGTCCCTAAATCTGGGGATAGGGACAACCTCTATTGTACTCACTGTAAAAAGAGCAGACACACCAAAGAGTTCTACTGGAAATTGCATGGGAGACCAGGGAAAACCAAAGAACCCTTGGCTCACATAGCAAATTCTGGCAAGTCTGAGAGTGATACTCAGGGGATGGATCAAATCTCCAAGAATCAGAACCCCAGTCTTGGACAATCTGAAATTGAGAAGTTAAGGAAGTTTCTGGATACCTTGGAAAACCCCTCATCATCCATGGTGTTTTCAGGTATGGCTTCCCTAAATCTCTTGAATCAGAATGTCACTAAAGATTGGGTTGTTGATTCTGGAGCTACTGACCATATGACCCCTAATATTACTTGTTTCTCTGTTTATGTGCCCTGTACCACTGAAAGGAGCATTACTGTGGCTAATGGCTCCTCAATCAGTGTTGCAGGCATTGGCAATGTGATAATAAATGATAATTTGATCTTAAAGGATGTTCTGCATGTTCCCAATCTATCTGCTAGCCTTATATCTATCAGAAAACTGACTAGAGACTCTAAATGCTATGCTATGTTCTCTACTAATTTCTGTGTGAAACAGGATCTAGAAACAATGAGGAAGATTGGACTTGCTAGGGCTAAAGAAGGTCTTTATGTTTTGAAGAATGAAGATGATAACAAGACTAGTTGTCAGATGTCATCTTTTTTGTCTAATTTTAATCATGATAAGATTATGTTATATCATAGGAGACTTGGTCATCCCTCTTTTCAGATTCTTATGCATTTGTTTCCTACATTATGTAAAGGATTAAATTCTGAAGGTTTCAAATGTAATGAATGTGAGTTTGCTAAACATAAAAGGGTGCCTTATCCTATTTCATCTAATCTTTCTACTTATCCTTTTAATCTTATACATAGTGACATTTGAGTCCATCTACTAACCCAAATATCAATGGAGCACACTGGTTTGTCACCATTATTGAAGACTATACCAGAACCACATGGTTATACCTTATTAAACAAAAATCTGATCTTGCTCAGATTTTTCCTGTCTTTTACAACATGATAATGACTCAGTTTGATGTCAAAATCAAGAAAATCACAGCTGACAATGCAAGAGACTACTTCAACAAGTTCTTAAACCCTTTTTTGGAAGAAAAAAGGGTTATGCATGAGTCATCCTGTGTTCACACACCCCAACAGAATGGGGTGGCTGAAAGAAAAAACAGGCATCTTATGGATACTGCTAGGGCTCTTCTTTTTCAAATGAATGTACCAAAGAACTATTGGGGAGAAGCAGTCCTAACAGCTGCTCATCTGATAAACAGAATGCCTACCAAAATTCTGGAAAAGAAGAGTCCCATTGAGACTCTTACTAAACTATTTCCAGATTTTCTAAAGACAGAAGGGGTTCACCCTAAAGTGTTTGGCTGTGAGGTGTTTGTCCATGTACATCAACCTAACAGGGGAAAGTTAGATCCCAGATCTGTGAGGTGTGTGTTCATTGGATATTCCAACACACAGAAAGGATATAAGTGTTATCATCCTCCTACAAAGAAGGTGATTGTGTCAAAGGATGTTACCTTTTATGAAATGCATCCATACTTCACAGGGAAGTCTCTCATTCAGGGGGAGAAAATCATGATAGACTCTGATAAAGACATGTCCCTTCCTCACTTTAATTCTGATTCATCAGATACTAATGAGGAAGAACACTGCCCTATCATTGATCATAATCATGAACCCTCAACCACTGAACAAGAGGCAAATATTCCAATCACTGAACAAGACTCTGTTGTTCCTGTTACAAAAAAGAACAAGGAAAAAACTCCAATAATCTATTCCAGAAAAAACTATATCAGATTAAAGGACATGATTCCTATTGAAACGGACACAAGTGATAATGATGCTCCTAGCCCTAAGGAGGACACAGAATGTGATGATTCTAAAAAAATTTCTTCCTCCAGTAGGGAAGACCCTACCTTTGATTTACCAGAATCAGGAAAAAATAGTGGCACTCCTGTTGAGGAACTTCCTATTGCTCTAAGGAAGTCAACTAGGGCTTGCACCAAGCACCCTATAAAAAAATTTCTTTCATATGAGAAAATTTCCAGCAATCAAAAGAAATTTATGAAAAATCTTCTTAATGGTTCCGTTCCTAATAAGCTATCTGAAGCTCTAGAGGATGAAAAATGGGTGAAAGCCATGAAAGAAGAGATGAATGCTCATGAGAAAAATAAAACATGGGATTTAGTCACCCTTCCAAAGAATGCTAAGACTGTGGGATGCAGATGGGTCTTTACCATCAAATATAGATCTGATGGATCTATTGAAAGATATAAGGCAAGGGTTGTTGCCAAAGGGTATTCTCAAACCTATGGCATTGACTACTTTGAGACTTTTGCTCCTGTAGCAAAGATGAACACTGTCAAAATTCTTCTGTCCTTAGCAGTTAACTTTGACTGGAATTTACATCAATATGATGTGAAGAATGCCTTTTTGCAAGGGGAATTAGAGGCAACATGTTCCTCCTGGATTCCTACATGAAAAAGGGAAAGTGTGCAGACTAAACAAGGCCCTATATGGCCTTAAACAGTCACCCAGGGCCTGGTTTGGGAGATTTGCTAAGGCTATGATCATTCTGGGCTATAAACAAAGTTAGGGAGATCATACCCTATTCATAAAACACAATAACTCTGGGAAGGCCTCTATCCTTCTAGTTTATGTTGATGATATTATTATCACTGGGAATGACACTGAGAATATCAGAGAATTAACCAACTTTCTGTGTACTGAGTTTGATATTAAAGAATTGGGAAAGCTCAAGTACTTCCTAGGGATTGAAGTTATGTACTCTAAAAGGGGAATATTTACATCCCAACAGAAATATATACTTGATCTTCTTAAAGATTGTGGAAAGTTAGGGTGTAAACCTATGACCACTCCTATTGAACAAAATCATGGTTTAAGTCTTGCTTCTGAGGATGAATCTGTGGATAAAACCACTTATCAGAGACTGGTGGGTAGACTCATATATCTATCCCACACAAGACCTGACATATCCTTTGTTGTGAACATTGTCAGCAGATATATGCAAAATCCTAAGAGACGTCACCAAAGGGCAGCATAAAGAATTGTAGAATATCTAAAGACTTGTCCAGGACAGGGGATACTCTTCAAGAAAACAGATCACAAGAAGTTGGAAGCATTCACTGACTCAGATTATGCAGGATGTATAAATGACAGGAGATCTACATCTGGACATTGCATATTCTTGTTTGGAAACCCTATAGCATGGAGAAGTAAGATGCAAAGAGTAGTGGCCAGATCTAGTGCTGAAGCTGAATTCAGGGCACTAGCTATTGGGATGTGTGAGTTGCTGTGGCTGAAGATCATCATGGATGACCTTAAAGTGCAGAGACATTTGCCTATGATTCTCTACTGTGATAATCAATCAGCTATTGAAATATCCCAAAATCCTGTTCAGCATGACAGAACTAAGCATGTGGAAGTGATAGGCACTTCATCAAAGAAAAGCTGGATGCAAAACTGATCACTCTTGCCTTTATCAACTCTCAAAATCAAATTGCAGATGTTCTTACCAAAGGGCTTCCTAAGAAGGCCTATAATTATCTCCTCAGCAAGCTAGGAATGATAAATATTCATTCACCAGTTTGAGGGGGAGTGTTAGAATATTGACTCTTTTATTATTTTATTATATTATTTGTAAATCTTTTGTCACTTTTATTACACTTAATATTTTATTTATTAAGGTGTAATTAAGTGTACAAAAGAGCTGTTAGTTGTGCCTCTTTCCTAGCTTTTTGCTGATGGAACACTATCCATTGTTACCGTTGGAACAGTGTTCTCAGCTTTACTTTTTATCCAACTAGCCGTTGGATCTACCCTCTTCGTATTTAAAGAAGAGGGTTGTTGTAATAATACTTAATGAGCTTACTATTCTAATAACAAAAGAATACTTTCCTCATTGCTTTATTTCTTACATATAGTGTTTAAATATGTAATCTACACACCACCTCCCCCAACAGCTTAAGCTTTTGGGAGAGATTGTAATTCAACATCGTATCAGAGCAGGAGGTCAAGGGTTCAAATGTCTGTCTCCACTTCTACTCATTTTGTCAAGTGTTGATTGTCATTTATATGCCTTTGTGTGCCCTTTGTTATAGACTCACACTTGAGGAGACGTATTGAAATATATATTGGTAAAACATGTAAATTATTTACCTCTCCAACAACTTAAGCTTTTAGGAGAGATGGTGCTTCAACAAACACACATGTATGTCTGTGGTGACAAACAAGTGACCACATAAATAGTTATTACTCTGTGTTCCGCCGTCTAGAAAAAATTACAAAGATGAATCAAGTCAACTTTGAATGACAAAAGTACCTTCAACATGCTTGCAAGATCTCCATATGTTTGCTCAAACTGTGTAAACCTTTTCCAAATCTACAAGAGAGACGGAGGAAAATCAAAAAGAGCATTAGCAAGCACACGGGTACGGCTAATCATATTTAAATTTGACAAATGCGGAGTATCACCTTAAATTTTAGAAGTATGAATAAAGCATGGTTAAAAAAACTCTACCTCCCTTGATTTTTTACCAAACTACAACTACCCCCCCCCCCCCCCCCCAAGATCAAGATTTTTCATACACGTACATTACTTGTATTCCTAATAGAAGTGTGTATACAATTATATTAATATTCTGCTGCCCTTTATTGTTTTGTCTGCGGTCTTTATGGCTGAGTGGTGGTAGTTGTATTTACTCCTAGCTAATATACTAATTAGCCGTATTTAGGGGACAAGATTATGGATACATTTATTACATGTTCCGAACCGTTGCCCATCTCTTGTAATCTATATAAGCATGGCTTATGTTCCTGTTTTGAATAAGGGTATTACTTTTCTCTCACATAAAACTACAGAAATGGACATGATTCCATTACTGATTGTGACACACGATAGAATATAATGGATGAAATTCCAAGAAAGGTGGCATGTGACGGATATAAGTGGTGATTGGCGGAGTGTGGTGGCTCATGATGATGGTAAAAGGTGACATATGATGGTGGCGGTTGGTGGGTGGTGGTGGTGGTGTTGGGTGGCAGTTGTAATGGTGGGTAATTTCTAATTTCATTTCATCGCATTCTATCCATTTTTTAAGGTAATGAAAATGACCATTTTTCATTCCATTACAACCATACCCAACCATTCCATCACTCCAAATGGACCCTTAAAGTAAAACAAGTCAATAGTACACACTGGAAGTTTTCTAAACGAGTAATGAAACTCTACATGACAAAAATGTGATATTCCATGATCACATCATAAGAGGAGGAAAGAGGATGTAAGCAAAAGATACCTTGTATTCTTTTTTCCTCCCCTTATTGATCCACATCATTCAATTTATTTAGGAAAAATTCAGGTTGTTAGTTCATACTTTTCTTTTCAAATATAGTATTACTCTTTCTGAAATCACACTAAAATCTACTTAACAATAATGAGCTCCACTGCTTATTCAAAGGAAATCAATTATATACATCTCCACAGAAACATCACACCTCAACTGATTCATCAGGTGGGAGAGAGCTTAATGCTCTCTCAAACAATGCGCGGATATTTCTGTCATCATTCAAACGAGATAGGAAATCTGCATATCTGCAAAGAACGAAACGAAGAAAGAGTAATTGATATATGAATGAATGGGTATATACATCTTAAATAAAATATAAATGGTACAAAGATTAAGTGACATGCAGAAGTTGTGGAATGTTGACACTTGACACTGACAGTGATTACAGCTGGTAAATTTTAAGGTGCCTGGTTCTACTGCAAATTAGGAATCCACATGCAATGTGTTTCTGAAAATGAACCATGCCAATTTTATAGTCTTACAAAAAAATATTTTGTATGGCTAGTAATTTGCAAATTTGAGACCAGACTTTGTGGAAAACCCTCACTAGTCTCAGTTGTCATTGAGTTGACAAGCCATGTGATGACCGTATTATTTTCAGATCTCCAATGTTTCAACTTTGGAGACCCTTCCTCAGGCGGAGCAATCTAACCTGCGAGGTACTCATATTTTCTGTTTCTGCAGATGAGCATCAACACAGATTACAGTTTACATAATAATTCCCTAAGAAAATTATCCCCATTTATTAATTCCATTCAGTTTTTGATATTTGATGGGAATAGGCATATTTTCTGCTGCTCCTTGGTTGCCAGATTGCTGAACATCTGGTCCAGAGATAAAGATCTATCCAGCTGTCTTAAACACCATCACCAACCTATAACACGGTTTTGGGCTGCTTGCACATCTATGAACTTTGTGTTGTGATAAGGCCTTGTATGGCCATAGACTTTTAGTTAGGCTTGTTACATTTGCCTACTAGTTCTAAGTATCTAGAAAGGCTTCTATTCAGCTGGGCCAAGTCCACAAATCTGTTGGACAGATTTTACATACAGTTGGGCCGATTTAAGCACTTCAAGCACCTCCAAGCTGCTCTATGATGTCGTCAACACCTCAAGGTAGTGAAGCATACACTTCAAAGGTACCATCTCCAAATGTCATGCATATGAGGCTGTCCTTTCCTTAATGAATAAGTGTTCTTAATCCTTAAGTATTCTTAATGCTCAAGTTTCCTAACATGTTGTAAGTGCTTATGTCATAGTCCACTAGCTTAGACATTTCTACCTCTTAGTAGCTTATGATTATGCCTTGTCCAATATGTAGGATATTTTGAATGAAGAAAACTCTTGTTTATCCACATTATTATGAGGATTAAAATCTCTAGATGATGTCTTCACTACTTGAACATATCAAGCTTGTTGAGCACTTGCTTGTGGTGTTCCTACTTGATTTTTAGGTGCTTGGATTGTTAAAATGTGATGTTATTCTCAACCTGACTTTTCGCATTCCTCTCAGGAATGTTGACTGAAAATACTGCATTGCCTCCTATTGAAGCTGCTCCAAGAAATGACGGAGCAAACCTCATTCAACAAGGAACTAATGACAATCTTCACCTCCTTACCACTCACAAACTCAATGGTAACAACTATATCCTATGGCCGCGATCCATTCTCATGTTTATCTCAGGTCAAAGCAAGGAAGGACACCTCATGGGTGAGGTGCCCAAGCCAGCTACTACTGACCCAGCACATAAACAGTGGAAAGCTAAAAACAGCACTGTGATGTCATGGCTCATTGGATCTATGACACCAGAGATTGGAGAAAGTTTCATGTTCTATGATACTGCTGCTGAGGTCTGGGAGTTTACTCGTGAGTTGTACTCTCAGAAAGAATTCACCTCTGAAATCTCCGAGCTAGAGTCTCAACTTCAAGAGTTAAAGCAAGGAAACCTATCAGTCCTGGACCACTACAACTTGCTGAGCAAATCTTGGCAGCAGTTGGACTGGTGCAAAGAACACTCTTGGAAGTGCGTTGATGATGCGAAAACCTTCAAAGCCATCGTTGAGAAAAAGAGGATCCGTAAGTTCCTCATTGGCCTCAACCCTGCATTGGATGATGTAAGCGGAAGGGTTCTGGGAAAAGTCCCTTAAACTTCCTTAAAATCTGTGTTTTCTGAGATTCCCCTTGAAGAAAGTAGGAGGAAGTTAATACTGAAACCTACACCTACTGAAAATCTCTCAACTCAAGAAGGCTCTGCACTGGCGGCTCAACACACAAATTCAAAAAGGAACGTCCATGGTGTGATCATTGTAAAAAACATGGACACACCGAGGAAACCTGCTGGAAGATCCATGGTAATTGGTATGCCTCATGACTGCAAACCAAAATCTAGGAGTTATAGACCCAGTAGAGCAACCCGATGACAACTCAGCAAGAACAAACTGGACCTGATCTCAACTTCTTCAACCAAGACCAACTGGAGACTCTAAAGAAACTCTTGAACAACTCATCCACTTCCGAAACCAGAACTAACCAACCCTCTGCAAACCAGAACAAACCAACCCTCTGCATCAGTGGCATTTGCCGGTAACCTTTCTGGAACCCATACTGAACAATGTGCGGATCATTGATTCAGGTGCCTCAGACCACATGACAGGTAAAAAATGGTTATTCAAAATGCTTAAACCTTGCAGTAATTCAAATGGAGTAAGGGTGGCTGATGGTTCATATTCCAGACTTTCTGGGATAGGAACTATTACCATCTCTAAAGATTTAACTCTAAACAATGTGCTATTTGTTCCCAACCTACCTGCAGCCTCATATCTGTCAGGAAATTAACTAAAGATAACAATATCTTGGTTAAATCCATACTAATCATTGTGAATTGTAGGACATGAATTCCAAGACGATGAGTGGCGTCTCAGCTAGACTTGAACTGTCTGCGGCTTAGGTTTCTTGGAGAAAGGGTTTTTATGTATTATAAAATACCAACATGTGCTGAGGAATAAACTACAGAAGTTTTTCCCTAAATTATTTTAACAGAAACCAAGCCATCACCATGGAGTTTTCAGATCTCCAGGAACTTAATTTTGGATCTCCATCCTTTGGATTTGCGATCTCCCCATTGAGATAACCCAATTTTCCATTTCCATTAATGACTAATTTGATGGTTTGAGCCCACTTTAGATAATTCTTCCCTGTGAATTTTAAGGTGGTTAAAAGAACAGAACTCGGTTGGGTTTGAATTTCTCCACCGGTTGGAATCTCAACCCTAGTTCCAGCACTAGGGTTTTCATTAGTGGATGAACAGCCGATAGAACCAGAAAGAGGATTTCTAAGTTCTCCAGTCACAGCGGCATGATAACTCATCGTGTAGTTTATAGAGATTTACATGCTCTGATACCGTGTTAAAAGAAAGAAGCAAAAAGAGAGTAAACAGGAACTGTTATTATTTATTTTGTATATTTACAAAGAGCCAGAATGCTGCTTATAAGAGAAATAACACCAGAGTCCATACCCTAACAAATTCCTTAAAACAAGAAGTTTACTTAAACATAAGGCTAGCTGCCTAGTTCAACCCTAATTAGGGTAATAAAAAAAACATAAATAAATAAACAAACAAAAGTGCTGCACATGTTTCAACACAACTAATAGACATTCCTGCTACCAACAACCAAGTAGATATATGAACGGTTAATATACAAACAAATTGCAGATTCTCTAATTAAAAGATACACTACTACTTTGTTTCAACATATTTAAACACCCAAAATTCTTCAAAATTTCCAGATATTTTTTTCTTCTTCGGTTGGGATTTCCTTTCTTCACCTAATCCTAAATTACAGACAAGTTATTGTAGATAGTTTACACTTGCGTGTGGGATAGGGTCAGTAGGCAAATGATTATTAAGGGTCAGCAGGAGAGTGTGAAAACTTTAAAAAGGAATGCATAACAAGAATCCTCAGTTAGAAAAGACTCACTCAAGAATATATGAAGGCTCGTGCATGAAACGCTTCATTCCAGCTTCAAACACACGGTGTGCAAACTGAAAACATGGAAAGAAGTTATGATAAAACAATTTCTTTCTTAAACTCCATAACATGTAGTGCTGTCTTCAAAAAGAGAGAGCCTTCATGACGCATTTTCATGTTCTCAGATAACATAGAGAAGTAAAAAAAAAGGGAACCTTATTTAGAGTTAGTCTTATAAGCTGTTCAATGTCACATTGTATTGAAGAAAAAAATACGGCTACTACTTGAGCACATGCAAAAGGCTCCATTTAGCATTTTTAGGATGATCCACATCTTCCTCAGCCATTCCAATCTAAGCAGTTGGCCGAGAATGTATATCACATTTATCATGAAATATTATACTCTCAGAATTAAATCTCAGAGATAAGCGAAGAGACTTGTCATCAAAGTTATGATTCCTCCAAACCAGCAGTAGAGTGAAACTGTTAGGACTTGGAGAAGCAGCTCCACTTTCCTTTCTGAATATTACTGGCTGAGGAAAATGAAAGGTGCCACAAGAAGGCTTCACTGAGAATTCACCAAGAGTTATCTGAACTGAAATTCCCCTCTGGTGTGGGATACACTCCCCCCGTCCCGTCCCTAAAAAAGTGTCACTTTTTTTAAATGGTTTGTCCCATAAAAAGTGTCATTTTACAAAAACCAATGCCATTTATTGCTCTTTTCCTAACATATACCCCTAATCCTTCCTCATTCATTACCCATAACCCGTTTACCTTCCAAATAAAGTATTAAATAAAGGGCATATATGTCAATGTAATACCAAAACACAACACATTTATTGAGTTTCTTAATATGTGTGAAAGTAAAATGGTGACACTTTTTAAGGGATGGAGGGAGTATTATGCAAAACTATCCTATCATTCTTGAAGAAAAGCCCTATGTTAAGATTCAATATGGTACAACGCTCAACAAAAAGGAAATAGACAAGAGATTCAAGCTAATATATTTTAAAGCACCTTTGCGTCCTTATCAAGACAAAATGCCATTGTTGCATAAGCGACATAAACATGGTATGTGCAACTAGGAGACTTGAGTGAGTCCATGAAACATTTTCGAGCTGCATCCACTCCTTCTGTTCTTCTTAGAAAGCGAATAAACTGCAATGCCGACCACAGATGAGATAGAGTTCTGTTAGATTTTACAGCTTCTTATTAGTCCTTATTTAGTTTTATTTATTGTTTTAATAGTCCTAAATAAGTACCCTTAATTGTCTTATTAAAGGGCTGCTTTTTCTGCTTTTTCTCTAAGTGACCCACTATCCAACTAGCCGTTGGAATAGTGGATCCTGCACCTTTTTCTAGTCGTCGTGTGTCCTCTCCTCATCTATAAAGGAGAGGACTTATTATATCTTTGCTTAATGAGCTTTCTATTCTAAATAAAAGAATACTTTCCTCATTGCTTTATTCTTCACATGGTATCAGAGACAGAGACTTAGGCTCCATTCTGGCATTTTTCCTAAAAAAATAAAAAAAAATACCATCTGATCTGTCTTTTCTTTAAATGGCTGCTGAATCTACTGCTTCCAGCACTGCCACTGAATCCCTTACCTCTGAAAACTCCATAGTTTCAGGGGAACTTCAAACATCCAGACTGCTTATAAGTTGAATGGAAAGAACTATCTCAAGTGGTCCCAGTTTGTCAGAACCTTCTTGAAAGGTAGAGGGAAGCTGAGCCATCTTCTGGGAACCGGTCCTCCTCAAGATGATCCCAAATATGCTAGCTGGGATGAGAAGGACTCTATGGTGATGTCTTGGAACTCTATGGATCCTGAGATCAGTGACACTAGCATGTTTCTATCTTCTACCAAAGAGATTTGGGATACTATGAAACAAACCTATTCTAACATCAATGATGCAGCCAAGATCTATGAAATGAGAGTAAAAATTCAGAACATCAAGCAAGAACTTGATCATTATCGATGTATCCAAATGAAGGACAGTGATGATGCTGCTACCCTCAGAAGAATGGTTGAAAAGGAGAGGATCTTCTCCTTCATAACTGGCCTTAATCAAGAGTTTGACCCTGTGAGGGTTCAAATTCTTGGAAAAAGTGATCTTCCTAATCTGAATGAAATTATATCCACTGTTAGAGTTGAGGAAGGTAGAAGAGGTGTCATGTTAAACACTATATCTACTGAAGGCTCAGCTCTGTTTGCTGGTCATAATAGGGCTGGATTTCCTAGACCAATTAGTCTAAGGAAGCTCCAGACAAAAGAATCTCTGCCCAAAAATAGAACCTGAAATCTAGTGATAGAGATAGCCTTTTTTGCACTCACTGCAAAAAGGGCAGGCACACAAAAGAGTTTTGTTGGAAACTACATGGAAGGCCATGCAAAAGTAATGCCCAAGCACATGTAGCTAACAGCAACAAGGCTGAAGGCAGTATGCAGGGGGCAAATCAGACTCCTAGTCAGAACCCTAGCCTTGGTCAATCTGAGATTGAATAATTAAGAAAGTTCCTTGATACCATGGAAAACCCTTCTTCATCTATGGTTTTCTCAGGTATGGCTTCCCTTAATCTTTCAAATCAGAGAGTTACTAAGGGGTGGGTTGTTGATTCTGGGGACACTGATCATATGTCCCCCTCCCTGCATTTGTTTTCATCTTACATTCCGTGCAGTACCAATAAAAGCATCACTGTTACAAATGGCTCTACTATTAAAGTTGTTGGTACCGAAATGTTAGATTAAATGATTTTTTGACACTTAAAGATGTCATGTAGGTTCCAAATTTGTCTGCCAATCTAGTTTCTATAAGAAAGTTAACTAGAGACCCAAACTGTTATGATTTGTTTTCAACTAACTTTGTGTGATTCAGGAATTGGCAACAATGAAGAGGATTGAACTTGCTCGACTAAAAGGACTCTATTTTGTGAAGAATCAAAAGGATGATAAAGAAGTTTTTCAAAAGACCTCTCTGTTTTCTAAAGTAGATAGTGATAAGATTATGTTGTATCATAGAAGGCTAGGTCATCCGTCTTTTCAATTTTAAAACATTTGTTTCCTGATTTATGTAAGGATCTATATGTTGAAAATTTCAAATGTAATGAATGTATCTTTGCCAAACACAAAAGAGTTTCTTATCCTATTTCATCTAACCTTGCTTCTAATCCTTTTGATCCTATTCATAGTGATATATGGGGTCCCTCTATCCTACCTAATGTCACTGGTGCCCAGTGCCCACTGGTTTGTAACCTTCATAGATGATTGCACCAGAACCACCTAGATATACCTTTTAAAACACAAGTCTGATCTGACTCAAGTGTTCCCTATTTTTTACAATATGTTTCTTACTCAATTCAGTGTTAGGATCAAGAAATTAAGATCTGATAATGCAAGGGATTACTTCAAGAGAACCCTTAATCCCTTTCTTGAAGAGAAAGGAAATATTCATGAGTCATCTTGTACATATACACCTAACAAAATGGGGTGGCTGAAAGGAAAAATAGGCACCTTCTGGATAATGCCACAGCCTTACTCTTTCAGATGAATGTACCAAAAAATTACTGGGGAGAAGCGTCCTTACTGCTGCTCATTTGATCAACAAATTACCCACCATAGTTCTTGGAAAGAAGAGCCCTATTGAGGCTCTAAAATCCTTTAATCCTATCTTTATGCATGCTGAGGGAATTCCTCCAAAGGTATTTGGATGTGAAGCTTTTGCTCATATTCATCTCCCTAACAAAGGAAAGCTTGATCCTAGAGCCCTCAGACGTGTCTTCATTGAGTACTAACACTCAAAAGGGGTACAAATGTTATCACCCTCCTACCAAGAAGATAATTGTATCAAAATTTATCACCCTCCTCTTCTCCTAATCAAGAGGAACTCTCTGATCCTCCTGATTTGGAAACAGTCTTTTGTATCTAAGGACACTAGGGACACTCCGGATCTTCCTAATGCTAAAAGGAAGAGCGTTAGAGCCTGCACTCTACATCCCCTTTATCCTATGAAGAATTTCTTATCTTACAATATGATTTCTCAAAAACAGAGAAAATATATGAAACGTATGAATTGATGATTTAGTTCCAAAAAAATCTGAATAGGGCTCTATCAGATGAAAAGTGGATTAATGCCATGAAGGAGGAGATGAATGCCTTAGAAAAAAAAAAAAAACATGGGATCTTGTTTACCTCCCCAAAGGGATAAAAAAAAAAGTGGGATGTAGATAGGTGTACACCATCAAATACAGATCAGATGGTACCCTAGAAAGTTACAAGGCAAGGTTAGTTGCCAAGGGATACTCGAACCCATCGAGTTGATTACTTTGAGACCTTTGCTCTGTAGCAAAGATGAACACTGTCAAGATTCTCCTATCTTTGGCAGCTAATTTTGATTGGAGATTATATCAATATGCTGTCAAAAATGCTTTCCTTCAAGGAGGCCTAGAGGAAACCATCTATATGGATGTTCCTCCTGGCAGGGAAAGTTTGCAAACTGAAAAATGCCTTATATGGGTTTAAACAATCACCAAGGGCATGGTTTGGTAGGTTTACCCATACCATGCTCAGGCTAGGCTACAAACAAAGCCAAGGTGACCATACTGTGTTTATCAAACATAATCAGATTAGACAAGTGTCTATACTGTTGAGTTATGTTGATGATATTATCATTACTGGCAATTATACTGAGAATAATAAACTCTTGAAAGAACTCTTGTGTAAGGAATTTGATATCAAAGAATTGGGGAAACTCAAATACTTTCTGGGAATTGAAGTTCTTTACTCCAAACTTGGCATTTTCATATCCCAACAGAAGTACATTCTGGATCTTCTAAGGGATCGTGGAAAAATAGGGTGTAAACCTGTGGACACACCAATTGAACTCAATCATGGCATAAACATGGCTCCAAAGGATGAACTTGTAGACAAGCAAGCATATCAAAGGCTGGTGGGAAGACTTGTCTATCTTTCTCACACAAGACCTGACAACGCCTTTGCTGTCAACATTGTCAGTAGATATATGCATGATCCAAGAAGATATCATCAGAAAGCTGCTGAGTGGATTGTTTACTACTTGAAAGGTTGTCCAGGCAAAGGAATTCTTTTCAAGAAAGGTGAACAAATGACTCTTGAAGCCTATACTGATTCTGACTACGCAGGTTGCTTAGATGACAAAAGATCTACTTCTGGTCATTGTGTTTTTCTTTTTGGCAATCCAATAGCCCGGAGAAGTAAGAAGCAAAGTGTTGTTTCAAGGTCCAGTGTTGAGGCTGAATTTAGGTCTCTAGCAATGGGTGTTTGTGAGCTCCCATGGCTGAAGATTGTCTTGGATGACCTCGAGATCAACATAATGTCCCTGATACTGAATTGTGACAACCAATCTGCCATTGCTATTTCACATAACCCAGTTCAACATGATAGAACCAAGCATGTGGAGGTGGATAGACACTTTATCAAAGAGAAACTGGACTCCAACCTTATAAAGATCTCTTTCATCAACTCTCAAAACCAGATTGCAGATGTTCTTACCAAAGGACTACGTAAGAAGGCCTTTAATTATCTCCTCAGCAAGCTAGGAATGATATCCATTCACCAGCTTGAGGGGGAGTGTTAGATTTTACAGCTTCTTAGTCGTCCTTATTTAGTCTTATTTATTGTTTTAATAGTCCTAAATAAGTACCCTTAATTGTCTTATTAAAGGGCTGCTTTTTTGCTTTTTCTCTAAGTGACCCACTGTCCAACTAGCCGTCGGAACAGTGGATCCTGCACCTTTTTCTAGCCGTTGTGTGTCCTCTCCTCATCTAGAAAGGAGAGGACTTATTGTATCTTTGCTTAATGAGCTTTCTATTCTAAATAAAAGAATACTTTCCTCATTGCTTTATTCTTCACAAGTTCTACACTCCTAATCAGTTACAAATTCAGATATAGCCACTGGTATTCTTGTTTTGACTGCACCTGTATATGTGAAAGAGCTGTAGCATTGTCATCAACAGACAGAAGACTTTCATATACTTTCTTAGCTGCCTGCATCAGTTCCATAAAAAATCAAATAAGCAGGGATTAACGAGAAATAACAGGAAATAAAGCACATACAACATTTCATACCGGAATTGATCCACGAGATTCCTCCAACTCTGCGTAAGAATACTTCAGCATTTCTGAATCTGTACATGATGGCCAGTAAAATTTAGGAAAGAGGCTCAAAATTGGCAAAACAATGGAAGAAGAAGAAGAGACTATAAAAAGCAGTACAAGTAAAATTAAGATTCACTGCATGTCAATACCAAGCCCAAATTATGGAGAGAGTCAGGGTCATTGGTTAACATTTGTAAATGAAATGATGGTTTGGTAACTGAAAGAAATTACAATATAAACAAGTACCAGGAAGAGCTTTCAAAGCACGGTTGAAGATTTTAATTGCAGAATCTATAGAACCACTTTTAGCTTGCCATGTTGCATAGTCATACCATATGTCAGGATAATGGTATAAGAACATGAGACACTAGCACAAGCAAATAACCCAAAGTTAGTTGGTCATATGGAATCAATTAAAGAAGAGCAGAAATTGCAGATAACATTTTCCATAACAAGACACATAATCTACTCAAACTGTTGATTCTGTAATTTCTAACATTTATTCTGCATAGTCTTTGTCAAGGTCGACTGGATAATCAGGAACAATATTTTGTCCAACTGAGAAGGGGAGGGGGAAAGGGGGAAAGAGGGAGAGGGAGGGAGGATGAAGGGGGATAACAAATCTAGTCGAGAACTAATTTCTCATTGGTGAGAACAAATAAATACAACACAACTATTGCTTATCTGTAAACCTAGCCAAAATCACTGGAGTACTGTAAGAAATAGTTAAATTCAACGGAGTATCATCTGAGAAATTAAATTTCTGAACGTGTCCATGTTTGTGAATGCATGAACACACTTAATGTATCATACTGGCTGTAGCCATGACCGGATGACACACAAAAAACACACGCAAGTAGACATACAATATTGAAACAAAATGCATGAGGATTCCAGTATCAAGTTTTACTTAGATATGCAACAATTACAAGACAGATTAAAACAAGAGGAAACAATTTGATTGATAAGTAAAGTCTTCATAAAATGTCTCTAAACAAAATAATTGCAGACAATTTAAATCTCGTTATTCAAAAGCATTCAATCATCATTTTACCAATATAATCAGTAGACAATCCAGTAAAAAAAACTGTACTGGCAGTGAACCAATGGTTGATAGGACTACAGCAGCATATCACATGAAACCCAACAACTTGAAAAATCGCTTGTATAATAAGACAAGTTCAAAGATCAGATTCCTAAGAAACCTAGGACATTAACCATTAAGTGCCCAAGAGGATGAAAATCCAATACCAACTAGACAACTTGCATAATTATTTCTTGTAGTGATGGGCAGGCATAAACCATCTTCAACTTTGGAATTCGAAAAAAGAAGCTACAGACTGATCCCGAGCAAATTTATATCAATTGCTGCAATTTTCTAACCATGAACTTAGTTTTAACTCTGTAAAAGATGAAGCTGAACCAGCTTAAGTTACATGAAGTACTTTTCTTTAGTTTTTGAGTCTGATGATGAACTAAAGGTACTTTTCATGCCACAGAAACTATGGTTTGGATAGTTTTCAGGTTTTCACCCCTTCCATTTTGCATTAAGATTGGTTTAACTCTTGCCCAGGATCATTTAAAGAATGCACCAATGTCCTATGCAGAGTATACTCTTATCTTTTACGGTGCCAGACTATACATATTTTAAAAACACGTTATTTGATACAATCACAGCTCAAATGAAGTAACCATTTTTGCCCATTCGTAACCAGCCCCCCCCCCCCCCCCCAGCCTGCTGCAGCCAACACTTCGACCCATTTGTACCTCCTTGATCAATCCAGCAGCACTCCTGATTATTTGTCAATGAGCTCCATGGCTCCATTCGTAAGCACAAGAAAATTGGTAGTCATGGCAAGTACAATCTTCAGCAGGCATTCTGGAACATGCTTTCAATGTCAGCACTGTGAACCTACTCTAATGCCCTTTTGGGTTAGATAATCGTCCCTCTGATGAACACCATAATAAGGGAGCCAAATTGTACATTCTCAGTAAGAGGAACATAAACGACTGATCAGCTACACTTCTACATCAGAATGTCATCAGGCAGATGTTTTGCATTGTTACCGCTGAAGTAATTTATTTATTTTTAGTGGATTATTTTATGCTTCTTTCTATCATTTATTTTAATCTCTTTCCCAGCTGCCCTCATGATTAAACTGCTTATTTCAGAGCTGTTGTGTACCTTTGGGTACTTAAATAAGTAGTTTATGAGTTGCACTTTGAATCCAGCCACCACATTTATTACACTGCCGGTCGGTACTCTCTTGTATCTCTATTTAAACCCAGATTGGGTCTGTGAATAAAACATAAGAGTTTCTTGCTCTAATTTCTTATATTCCGCATGGTATCAGAGCTAGAAATTTTCTTTCCAAAAATTCTTTTTTTTCCGGTCTGAATGTCAACCGTCTCTTCATCTGAAATGGGTGAATCTACTGCTGAAAATACCCATTCTCTTCCATCTAGGCCCTTTGAACTAAGTTCGACTACCATTTCTATTCATAAACTAAATGGTAGCAACTATCTCAAATGGTCAAGGTCGGTTAAAATGTCTATAACTGGGTAAAGGAAGATGGAGTATTTAACTGGAGCTGCAACTCCACCAGTTTCAAGTGAATCATGTCATGGCTCATTCATTCCATGACTCATGAGACCAGTGAAAATTTCATTCTGTATGACACTGCTCATGAGATTTGGGACGCAGCTAGGGACCTATCTCTAAAAAGGATAACACCGCTGAAATCTATGAAGTCAAAGCCAAAATTCAGAGTCTATGCCAGGGGGAGCTGTCTGGTACCCAATACTACAACACCCTATAAAGGACTTGGCAGCAGCTTGAAATGTTTGAACAATTTCCTTGTCGACTGGAGAGATTCTCTCTTCCTATTTAAACTCTTGTAATTAGTCTATCAGATTAATGAGAAATATTCTCTCTTTCTCTCCAATCTCTCTTACATTCTACAGGTAAGAATTGAATACTAGTCAATACAAAGTGTCACAACATATGACAAACCTATTGAGCATTATTAAAAATAACTGAAACATGGAAGCATAGACATTCTTAGGAGGCACCTGTTCGTATGTGAATGCTATTTGTCTATTTGCAGCAGCACTGTCTATCCTCTGCGGATTTCCTCTGAGGAAAAGCAAGAAACAGTAAACAGAGGACCATGGGCGACACTCAGAGACAAAAAACTACATGATGATCAATGTTTTGATTCCATAGATGATATTGGCCAAATTCCGTGATGTATATATGGGAAAAGAAAAAAAAAATACACATTTGAATAAAGCGTATCAAGAATGTGAAAGACAGTAGACATACTTTTCAAAAGCTATAAACTTTTTCCATGCCATCCACTGTGTTTCTTCCTGTAGATGGAAGATGGTGAAATAGATTCAGCCACTAATAGCATTGTATACATACCAAATTTAAAAGGCCACAACAATCATAAACACCACAATGAAGTAGTCTGTTGAAAGACCTCTTAGCTATCTCCCTTCACCATGTAATTAAAGCGAGATACAACAAAAAAAGGCAGTCATACATCTTGTACATCTCTACAGTTTCAATATAACCAAAAATATTACACAACAACCGCATGTTCTCTCTCTCTCATTTTTACATTCTTTATTAACACCTATTTTATCATTTAATTTAGATTCAAATGTTGTTGTTAAGAGTTTTAGACAACCACCTAATTAAAAAAGTAAATCAGAATTTCCTTAATATATTTTAAATGATTAGAATACCGCTGAATGTCACTTTAGTCATTTATGTCCAAAATTAAGCAAAATATTATCTTATATCTATCTTAAATGTTAAGGAATCGATATTTAATCCCTTAATATTTTTCTTTTTCAACTTTATCATTTTCAGCATTCAGATTCAAACATTATTATTTAAATTCAACACTTACATCATTTCCATACTACATAAATTAAATTCATTCATTTACCACTGAAGCACTGTAGCAAATTAACCAGATGGATGCCAATGTATGAAAATTACCCGTGACGAACCAGATGGAGGCACAGCAAGCATGTTCCAGTCAATTTTATCAATGAATTTTTTCCGTTCCCTTAATACAGCCCTTGCACTGTTATATTTAGGTTGATAATCAGATATCAGGCCTTTAGCCTGCACGGTTACACATCATTAGATCACAGCTATAAATATAATTACTCAAAACATCAAGCAGTAGCATATTAAATGTCGATTGCTGCATGAGGTTTTGTATGCTTGAAAAAAAAAAACACATAAAACAAGTTCAACGAATTCGTCAGGCCAACCAACACGCATACAAAATGCGTCTTTTTCGCCCAACGAGATTTAGAAGCCGATACCACCAATGCAATCAAATCCAAGACAAAATCCTAGTGAGAGATACTCGCATTCTCCAAGTATGACAACAGCCAAAAAGGTGAAGTGCGTGTTACTCGCACAATCAGAATCAGAATATTACCAAGGCACGGCTAACTGAGTTCTCGAAAATTTCATACTCTCTCCAAAGTTGCTCTATATTGAGAGTAGGTGTAAGAATAGCTTTTTGATACGCTCTGCGTATAGTAGTCATACGTTGAGTTTCTTCGGCAGGAGTCGGAGCCTGAAACATAGTTAATTATGATGGTAAAACAGCAATACACATGACAACGGTGTAAAGCACGAGTTATCAAGTACGAGAGCAGAATGAAGGATTTTCTAACCGGTAGTGACTTCAAAAATGATACATACTCCACCCATAGAGGACCTGATGCAGTGTCTGTTCCTGTTAACTCATGACATTCAGCAAATAATCAATTCATCTCTACACTGCCCGTCAACTACAAGAAAAGAAATTCAACATACAATATATACATAATTTCGGAAATGATACAAAACATAAGAGCCATATGCAAGTTATTTTGGTTTAACTAGTCAAGGGAACTACCGAGTTTCTAGCAGAGGAACCTAATCTGGGTAAAGAGAAAATCATGGATGACTAGCTTCTAGAGAGATTTAACGTGGCTAGGGTTCGCTGCTGTAGTACATAGCATCTGGAACGAGACAAATCAATGATTCCAATACTCAACATTCGGAAAAGTGATGAAGCTTTAAGAGATCACGACTGACATTAGACTTCTTGTGTGAACTCAGGGGAGAGAACCTGCTCTTGTCCAAGGGTGGGCAACTGCCCCTTTGGATCCCGAAAAAATAATTGTATATATGAAAAGGTTTCAATCTGCACCCCAGATAATTTAAAATTGCCCCCTAACACTAGTGGATGTTAGGACACGTCATTTTTCATTTATTTTTATCAGTTGGAATAATAATAAAAAATGATATGTTTTTGGCATAGTAATATTTTTCTGTCTAATTTCTAAATAGAAGCTTCTGTGCAATTAGTGTTGACAAAAAAAAATCCCTTTTTTTGTCTCTGTGTACGAAAGCAATGTTGGTGCGAAATCCAAGTGACATTCTTTACATGAAAATACTGGTGTTGAATTATATGGAAATCTTAATAACCACACACATTATTGTCAAAATTTATAACCGGTTAATCAAGTAGTTACCTTCAAAAATCAAATTAGTGTCATTATCAGGAAACCTTTTTTTTTATAGTTGTTGATGGACTCAATAACCAACTTTAACTGGGCAAGTTTTTCCCTCTATTATATTATGCAGTAAATTGGTGCAACTTTAATAGTTTTACAAACTATAAGTAATAAAATATATTTAAGTTGTATTAGTATTTATTGCATTTTACAGTTACTTATAGTCATAAAAGGTCAATATATTAGACAATGGCCAAACATTCAAAGCATAATAAAATCACATTTTTTAGGTATCGCCTATTTGAAATAATTATGAAAAAATTATTAAAACAGATGCAAAAAAAGCCTTATTACAAGTTCATATAAGTCTCTATGTACTAACTAGTAGCACGAGAACAATTGCAAACACCTTCTACTTGCGATATCAATATCAATAACGCGCTACATGAATACACTTCATCCAATCAACGCATTTTGTCAAAGTTCACAGTTATTATAGCATTCATACTTAAAATTTCCAACAAGTCTAAACAGTTGTACTGATAATAACATGCCAAAATCTAGCCTCTGGTAATCAAGATCATAGGCATACCAATGCAGTTAAGCGTGAAATCAAAAGCCTTCCTAGTTTCTTCCTGGCCTTCTATGCCCCTCTTATCATTAACTTTCCTAATATATTGGATATAGCAGCGCCTGCCATTACAGTGGTACAATAATATAATAGTATGAGACTTTCAATACATTAAAAGAACACCGCGAGGGGGCGCAGTCGGAAAGACAAAAAGAACCGAAGAGGAATAATGAACAAGAACATAAGAATGATTCAAGTACCAAGTAGTGAGAAATGTCAGTGTTTCAGTACATTGGATGTTACAGGTTGAATCGTATGGAAGAAAAGAAAAAAAAAATCAATGAAAAGCTGATTTCATCTCCAACCGAGTGTCATCCTTGGAGCCAGGACAAATTCTTTTCAAAGAACTTCAAACATGAAATTCTGTTCAACATATCCAGCAACAATTCTCTGACTTATGTGAGTTCAATGTGATAAAATGATGAGCTGGTACGAGGTCAAAAGGCATAAATAAGCTACAAGTGTTAATGTTCGTAAAGAAAGATTTAGGAAATGAGGACTAGTGGGATCACAATGACAGCATAAGCTGCGTCATTGAAGTTGACACGGAGTCCTACGACAATGTCATAATCACATATCCTACTTATGTTGATCTGGCACTCTCACAGCACATTGCACATCTGTAGAGCATATAAAAGTTCCAAGAATCTCATTTTAAGGATGAACTATGAGTGTAGATAGGTATTTTAATAATTCTTTTTGTATGGTTAATTACTAATTAATCTCCCTCTACTTTTATGGTTAGACTAGTTAATACATTTAGCCATTGCAAGTCTTTTACTCCAGCTGGAGTAGTTGGAAATTAGATGTTAAGTCTTTGTGTTAGGTGGTTGACCCTTCGGGTCTCATCTTGTATATATATATAAGTCTTCTCCCGGCTCCAGAGGGCATTTGTGCAAAAGAATGATCAGCTCACCAGAGGCGATCCAGAGCGTGCAGCCATGTTCAGCTGCAGCAATAACCCATCAATCCGGGGCGGTTGCGGTGGCCGAAGCGCACGGGAGATCGCAGCAGGGGGGCGTGTTGGTCCCCAAGGAAACCGAAAATGTGATCATTGCGGCCCGGCCTATCACATCATTGATCAATGCTGGCTCCTACATGGCTATCCTTGTCCACGGCAGCAGCAAATCAGGTAAGTACTCCTAAATTACAAGAGATGGCTGAACAGGCAGATCAATCAATTGGTTTTGGTCAACCAGCCACCAATCAGCTGGAGCACCAACTGTGGCCGATTTTGTGCGATCAGACAATTCTCCTGCTTGTTTAGTGTCCTCTAATAACAGCCCATGGATTTTAGACTCCGTGGCAATGGAGCATATGACCAGTCTGTCTCACTCGCTTTTATATTATAACTCTCTGGCCTCACCCACACATGTTACTTTAGCCAACAGGTCTAAAGCCCAATTTTTGGGCACCGGTGTTGTCGTTTTGAATTCTGTTATTAAGTTATCACTCACACTTCATGTACCCGGATTTCCATTCAATTTCCTTTCTATTAGTAACTTACTAAAGATTTAAATTGCTCAGTAATTTTCTCGCCTACATCGTGTGTCTTACAGGATCTCTAGACGAGGAAGACGATTGGTATGGGTCATGAGAATGGAGGTCCTTACTACTTAAATACACCACCACAACTGTCTGTTGCCTCACATGCCGATTCTATGACTTGGCATTGTCGCTTAGGCCACACTCCATTACCTGTTCTTCAAAAACAAATTACCAACATTTCCAATTTAGATTTTTGTGAAACTTGTCAGGTCAGTAAGCATTGTCGTACTTCTTTCAAACTTAATTCAAATAACAGGAGACAAACTCCTTTTGAGCTTGTTCATTCAGATGTATGGGGACCATTTCACATCCCTTCCAATAAATTTCGTTACTTTATTACGTTTGTTGATGATTACTCTCGTATGAGTTGGATTTTCTTTATGAAAGACAGAACATACATAATTTCTTGTTTTCAGTTATTCCAAACAGAAGTCCAAACTCTATGTGATCACACCACACGAATGGTCGGTAGTGATAAAGCCAAAGAATACAAAACACAATTCTCTCAATATTTGTCAGACCATGGGATTATACATCAAACTTCATGCGGCTATATTCCGCAACAAAGCGGGGTGGCTGAACACAAAAACCGACACCTTATCAACGTTGCTCGTGCTCTCATGATTCATATGCACGTCCCAAAGATTTATTGGAGTGATGTGGTCCTAACCTCTTGCTATCTTATTAATTGTATGCCCACCAAGAATCTCAAGGTGAATCGCCCTCCTCCGTTCTATTGCCAAACAGAAATATTTACAGATGTTGATTGGGCTGGGTCCAAAGAGAGGTACTGGGTATTGCACCTTTGCGTGGTGAAACATAGTCACTTGGAGAAGCAAGAAACAGGGTGTAGTGGCACAGAGTACAGTAGACAGAGTTTAGGGCAATGGCTCAAGGCATATGTGAGGAAATATGGATGAACAAGGTACTTGAGGATATGAACATGAGTCCAGAGTTGCCACTCAAGTTGTACTGTGATAATATGCCTTGAGATTGCAAATGACCATGTTCAACATGACAGGTCCAAGCTTGTTGAGATAGACAGGCATTTCATCAAGGAGAAGCTAGAAGATGGGATAATGTGTATTCCATCATGCCATCTGCTCAACAGGTAGTTGATGGTTATACAAAGGCACTGATGAAGCAGCAGTTTGATGGTTTCAAAGGCAAGTTGGGCATGACAATATCTATGCAAAAATCCCATTTCATCTATTCAAAAAAAAAAAAAAAAAAAAAAAAAAACTATTCTAGCACAAGCTTGGTCTGGTAGACACCTACAAACCAACTTGAGGGGGGGTGTGTGTATATAGTTGTTTTAATTAATATTTTTATATGGTTAATTACTAATTAATCTCCCTCTACTTTTATGGTTACACTAGTTATTATATCTAGCTGTTTCGAGTCTTTTACTCCAGCTGGCGTAGTTGGGAATTAGCTGTTAAGTCCCTATGCTAGGCGACTGACCCTTCAGTTCTCATCCTGTATATATTAGTCATGTTGTAACCTTTTTCATAATAAGAAAGAATCCCTTTATTATTTTAAACTGAATCAATATCCAAATTCCAACCACTACCACTTTGATATGATCGATTGATGATCTCCTAAGGCCTTTCAATGACCTTTTTTGGAAAGGTTGACAGATTTTTTCAAGAGAAAAGAAAACTTACTTCTATCTTTTAACTTGGACTACAGATTAAAATTGATAGAGGTAGTCTTTCTAGCAGAGATTGGACTGCACATGCAAATTGTCCTAACATACCACCTTTTAAGACCTGCCTTCCACAAGGATAAATCAAATCGGCAAAATATAAACTAAGAACTGACAAAGAAACGCTTTTCCTCAACATCATCATACCAGAGTCTTTTTCCTTCCACAACCACACTGAGACACAGTAGTATCAGACCCCCAGTCAAAATATGGAACCTCCGGCACCACCTTACATATCCATCTCAAGATTTGAAAACTATAAATTTATTATAACCAAAGATGGCTTAACACTCACAAGCACACACATATCCACACTAATTACACAGATAAAATAAACATACCAGATACCACGAAAGAATTTCCTCTCTCCACCATCAAGGATCTCTAACCTTATTCATCGCAAACCTCTTAATCTTCTTCCATTACGCTTTTTCATTCCACCTACCTTACTCTCCTAGTACTTCTTGTTGACAAATTTACAATGGACAACATCTGGCCGGCAGTCACTTGTTGTAAATGGCAGTGTATTGAGGTTCCACCAGGATGATGGTGTGCTAATAGTCTAGTAAAATGTGTGTTGGTTGATAGCGTTGGTTGACTAGTCCGGGCATGAGTTTGTCCGAAAAGAGAGAGACAGTTATGGTGGCCCTACTAAGAATGATGATCAGTTGATCTTGGCATTATCGGAACAATAAGATTTCCACAGTATGATGAGGATTTTTGCTGTGCTCAATTTGTATATGTGGTGGTGCCGGAGGTAACTATTCAAGGTGAACGTGGGCAGCATGGATGAAACAGAGGATAAAATCATCATGCCTAAACTTGATGGACTTACATACACGTTAATTATTACTTAAAATATAATTGAACAGTATGAACTGGTTCCAATTGTGTGTTTTAACACCACAACAACAAAACACATAATCCCCACTAGATAGGATCGACTGTATGGATCACATATCTCCATTGTGCTCTATCACAAACCATATCCCGACTGATACCCAAATGTCTCATATTATTCATCTGATAAAAGCATTTCCTAAATAGTGTATCTCTCTTACATTATTCCTCACATTATACAACAGCCAGTATACAACCTGATACAAATCAAACAAATCTCAAGTCCAAACAAGACTAGGGAGGGGGGAGGTAAGTACCTCTTGAGTAACGAAAAAAGGAAAACAATGCATCCATTGGTTAAGAAAAACAGAAATGGCATGACGTAATAAGATATACCATAGAGGAACATTTAGACAGTTCATCAGGCAACGGCTAAATATCTGTTTTACTGCGTCATCATTATTTACTCTCATGTATGCCTCCACATACTGCTTCCAATATTTTGCCTGGAGAGAAGAATTACACCATATCAGCATTACTCAATTGCAATAAATGAAATTCACCAATCACATAAGTATACAAATGAGAGGCACTTGTTTTCGGTTATATAGCTCAGGAAACAAATTTTTTACATAAAGATCCTAAACAGCAAGCATACTAAACGTGCAGAAGGTGGAAATTAAGGCCAGACTGCTTAGCACAGAGGCACGCATGAAACGCAATAAACAATATTTGTATTCATCTTCATCTTCTGATCAACTAATTAAATATTCAAAGCTGAAACACTAATAAGAAAGTAAGAATCAATTAGAATAATAAGAAGGGGTTTACCGCAGTAGGAAAAGTAGCCAGAAGCTGTTCGTATATTGGTGCAGCCTCTACAATTGGTAAACTCTACGCAGAAAAGAAAACAAATTTTAATTCCGTGAAAAAATCAGTTGATCATGAGCACAAATTGAGTTGTTCAAGCAGCCATACCAGTGCCTCTTTAGCAAGAACCTCTGCTGCTTCAACATTGTATTTATCAGTCATCGTATCTTCGTCACCAAACTTCTAAAGCAAAACGAATCAATCACAGGCCAAAGGATTAGTTGTTTCCTTCTTTCAAACACAGTAAAAATCAAAGGAAATATTCGTATAAGTGTATGCAAACCTTATTGATGAGCCAAGTCTGGTGCCTGAATTTGTTTATGCAAGGCGGTGGCGCTGGCGCTGGCGCCGGTATGTGTTCATGACACAATTGCAACCGGGTAAATCCTCTGAACCGGGCCGGATTTATATATTGAAACCGGTCGTATGATCTGTTATTTTTATTTTTATTCTAATTTTTTTCTATCTACTATTAAGAGCATCAAAGTGATCTTCCCACAATCACCCGTAGGCATTTTGTTAGGTAAATTGTAAGGCTGACATGTGGCATTTTAAATATTTACTCTTCTTTTCCTCCGGTTTTTTTCCCATATAGTATGAAGTAGTAAAAGTATATATTTTCGTCCCAAAACGTATATATATATATATTATAATTTTTTTCATTTCACATTGTCCTGAAATTTCCCTCAATTATCCTCACCTCACCTGGCTGTAAAAGGGTCTCGCACTTTCCATCAATACAGCTACCGTTTCTCGGATTTCGAAGGGGGCCAAGGATTATAGTATCTGGCGAAGATCTTACTGCGTTTTATCCAATGAATGGTACACGTTTTGGGACGAATTAGGTCTAATCAAGGACAAAAAAGGTGGGTGAAAAATGGGAGGTTGATGGAAAGTACAAGAAGGCTTTTACATGGTGGTTTGTATCGAAGGGTTTTACACGGTAAGTATTTGATCGAAGGTTTTTACCTGGATAATAGCATTAGTTTTTCTTTTCTTTTATGTTCATATTCAATGGCTTTTAACTCTTTATAAAAGATGTTATTTTTTGCCCTTATAGTCACTAAACGGTGCTTTCTACTTTCCAGATTCACTCGGTTCAAGCACGCAGTCAAGACAGCTTTAGCAGGTAAATTCCTTCATTCTTTGTATTGATTATTTATTATATATGTGCATGCGGATTTATTTGATGCTTTAAATGCCCTCATTTTCTATTTACAATTATGTGTTGTTAGTTGAAATTTATTGATTTAGGTTATGTATTACTCTGCTCCCTTTATTTGTGTATGCATGCCTATTTGTTCATCTTATTTTTGTTCTGCTGTGTTTGTTGGAATTACTGCTTTTGGCTTGTGCATCTAGTTTGTTGATGCACTTTTACCAAATAGAGTTCAGTTCATTCCTTGTCTGCTGATGCAATTTTACCAATTCTAAACTTAATTGGTGCAAAGTGTATTTGGGTTGTCTGATTTGGTAGCTTTAGTCTCACATCATAGCTAATTTTATTTTGTTGTTTTTGGTTAATTTGCTAAATCACTACTTAATACAAAGAATTTTGGGAGGAAAAATTGAAAAATTGAAAAACTGGTGGTGATTGATTTCTAATCATCCTTGGGTAGTTGGTTTATAAAGACTTTAGCTTCGCGATCTGTGCAATACAAGATACAGGAAACAGAATCGTTTATATATAAATCTCTGATAAAACTTGCTAGACATGATGATGATTTTATAGAATTAGTAGTTTTTGTTTTGTCCTGGTGTTTCTTGTTATTCAAATCCTACCAAGGGGTGATTGGTGATGAATGGGTGGTTCTGATTATTGCAGGGTTACACATATATCATGCGATGTAGTGTAAAGGACGATTTTAAGGGCACCACATCGGAAACAATTGACTGGCAGAAAGTCGATTATAAAGTTCAAAATCTAAATTTCACACGGTGAGAAATCGATTCTTCTAGGGAATCAACTGAAATAAAGTCGATTGTACAGTGGGCGCCAAAAATATTTGATTTTGTGTGGTGCCTATAAAGATGCCCATCTCTAAATGGTTTAAGAACTACTCATAATACTTCCTTCATGGCCGTTTAAAAAATTGTCATTGTTGAAGTAATAAGATCATGATTTGTATCTTGAAAACCAAAGTCATTCATATTTTTGAAATTCATGCCAGTGAAGTACCATTATATTGTACAAGCATAATATTTAATAGGAGAGGAAATCATACTCAATGACAAGTAAAAGAAGAAGAAAAAAGCTTTCTTCCTTACTGATTAAAACTATTTAGTTTATTGAAGAGAGATCTACGGCATAGGATAAAGAAAATGGCGCTTAACATGTACTTTTCCTATGCATTCATTTAGAAAACAAAGGTTTTAGGTACTTTTAAATGTTGGTAGCATTAAATTTTTGAGCTTTTTAAATGTTAGACCTTTGTGCTGTATGGATGCTATTTTTCTTGAACATAATTCTGGTCCCTGTCTTTAAAGTACTGCACGAATAGATGCCATAATGCATCTAATTTATTATTTATGATGTCTTAAAACATTTTTCTTTTTTGGGTTTTTGAAAGTGAAATGGATTTGGAGATTTGTTGTTATTTTATACTCGTGAGAGTTGTGATGTTCTTTTAATTCCTTTGATAATTAGGTGTTTGTGAATTTTTTCAATTTCCAAATGTAATAGACCTCTGATTAAACTGCAGTATCTTCACGATAACAAAAACGGCTTTGATATTTCTCATCGTTTTTGTTGGTTCTAGACTACGGTGTTCGTCTGGTGTGTTACAGCGGTGATATTGTTGCTGGTTCTTCGTGCTCTGTACAACTGCAATGACAGCTCTTCAGGTACTGCTGCAATATGCTTTACTTATTGTCTCAACTTTATTATATTTGACGATCAAAAAATCGTCAGGGTAATCCTCTCAACTTGCTTCCTTGACCTAATGATGCTTCAAGAATACAGAAAAAACGATTATGGAGGGGGTGATTTGATTTGTTTTAGACTGCAATTGATGATGATCAAGCTGCCTACGTATCCAATGGTTCAATTGGAATCAAGTCTCCGTAGTTCCTTAGGGACAGTTTATATAGAGGGGCTTATGCCTTAGGGTTTAATGTGACGTGTCTGTGATTGACACTGATTAACGTATTTCCTAAGGAAGAAGATTATGATTGAGTGATCTCCATGATTGTAGGAGATAATTAGGGTATTCAAATATTAGCATTAAGTGATAAAGATTCGAGCCTTTATTATTCAGGATTCTGTAATAGTTATCTGGTTACTAGGCAAACGAGGCATAAGATTAAAGACAAGTTTTGTCAGAGATATACTGAGATGGCGGAGTCGGCTCATAGAGATCGGGGACAATAACCGAGCTCTTACCACCACAAAAGTGTACAAGTCCAAGGACCTAGTCCGACCCAGGAGATCGACAGGGATCGCAGTGCCGACTACTAGAAGTTCAGTACCCGACCTCTCTCCGACCTGTTAGAGACCGAAACGATCCGATCCAACGGCGGTCGGACACACGGGGATCAGTGGTGACAAAAACGGATGGGCGAGCCCCCTGGGCTCGTCTCTAAGGAGTCAAAAGTGGTTTATTTCCCTTGGTTAAGTGCTGAGCCACCAAAGAGGCGCCACGTGGGTGAGCCCATTTTCTGGCAGCATCAATATTAAATCGGATGTTGTTATGTTTTGGTTAGGTACTTGGTCATAGTTCAATATTAGTTGGCCTTTTGCAGTAGTTTTTTTTTCTCTGTCAGGGAACTTTTATTTATTCATGGTTGTTTTAAAAGCTTGAAACCAATGTTTAAGGAAGATATTAGATCTACTTCGGTTAAACAAACTCAACACGAAAAAATAAATAATAGAGCTACAATTCTTGGAAGATGGAGAGAGAAAAAACAAGGGAGAAAAAATACTTTAAACATAATAGAACAATTATTGAACCAACACTTCAAGCTACGAAAAGGCATAAATTGTCACATAAAATTGATCATGCTCCAACACTTCTTAATTTTTTTTGTGCCCCTACCATTCAAGAGATGATTATGTGTGAACCTCTTTTTTAGTGGTTAAATTTTCTTTGTTAAATCCCCCCTCAAGCAGTCCTGCTCTTTATATGTTGCGAGTACTTAATCTTGTCTATAAGCTTGTGATGCATTGAATACGGACAAGACCGATGTTCCAAACTAATACATGATCCTGAGTAAAGGATATCATTAAGTGTGATCGTGGGTCATCAAAACCTGATTCTTTGAGTGTGGTTTGATCAAGTTTGATAGATGTTCTTGGTATGGGATCATATATATAGGATGATAAAATTATATTAGTTGTTTAGCGGTCAACTTTTCACCTAATTATTTGCAAGGTCTATGGGAAATTGGTGTACAATTAATATAGTATCTATACAAATTGATGGGGTGACAGATAAATTTCCAGCTCATACACTGTCTACTCTGCCTCAAATCACAATATTGTTTTGGTGAACCATATTACTTAGCATTCTTTTGATTGGTTGATAATAGTTATGTTTCTCTTACTCATGCTGCAAGAAAACTGTTGAAGTGTGATATGTTTAAATATATATATATATATATATATATATATATATATATATATATATATATATATATATATATATATATATATAATGAGTTTTATGTTTAAATATTTAAACCATTCACTTTCTGAAGCTAAGCTTCTGAAAGAGATGGTGATCCAAGAAACTAAGAAGATGATAGGCAAAACGTTTACGTTTTCATGTTTGTCATTCTACGACTGAAAATTGTGGATAGTGCACGCCTAATTAATATATCAAGGGTCTCTGTAAGACGACTCTACGGAAGCTTTAGATTTGTGTACCATTTGCATACTATTCTATTTAGGATCATAAATTGAACAAATAGCATTATTATGTGTTATCCTCGACTTTATCCTTTGTTGTGCAGTACACATACTTCTCATTATCGTATATTTCAGTGTGAAGTGTTGGCTTTCATGTTTTCTCATTTTTGTGCCCCTATGATTTAGGACAAATTTTTCGTTCTTAATTGTAATGGTCTTGGTTATATAGAAAAAGTGTATTTTTGCCTATATCATTATATTCAGCTTGTTAAAGTTCCCGTATTAGGCTTTAATGTCATTTCGACTGAATTTTGCAACGATTAACAAATTTATGTATGTTAAGAAGTATGTTTATTCTCAGCTTAATGTCGATACCGTTGAAAAGCCAATTCAAGGTGCATCTGAAGTTAATCCATGCAATACAAATACTGCTGGAAAAAAGTAGAAGCAAGTTCTGGACTTGAAAGCCTAATCAAGAAAAACAAGAATAAAGAAAAGGAGTGTTGAGTTGTGATGCTGTTATGACTTTGAACCATTACAATCAACCCTGTAATAGTACTATCTCTTGCTAAATATAATGTTTATGTATTATGGGAATTGGGAAAAAAATCTAATGCTTATAAAATACATAAACATGCAAGTATACGGGGTGAAATAATCCTCGTTATTTGGTAATTATGTATGGCCAAGAGTAGCCTATCCTCTGAATGGATGTATGCATGATATAGGGCTAGAAACTGCTCTAACTTTTGTACTTATGAAGCTGCATTATCTACTTAGGTTGTTAATGTATGTCCCGGCCTTGTTTGGAGTTATTTATTTGGTTATTAATTTCTCAGTTTTTTTCCCTCATTAGTATAGGTGATTGAAAAATTTAAATACAATCTGTATTTTCAAATTACAGATCAATATTTAGCCATTTGTAACATTACATGTTGGGCCCGCCGTGCCTTGCACGGCATTAACGTCTACTAGTTTTAAGAGATTTTGACAATTTTGGTCCCTCATGTTCTAGTTTTGTTTAAAAAATAATCTTTATGTTTCTGAATGGCCTTTTTGGTCCTTATGTTTTTATTTTGGTCCTTAGGTTTCTGAATGACACTTTTGGTTTCTTATGTTTGTATTTTATTTCAATTTTAGAATAATTATTTAACTAGTCGTTTCAGTTAACGCTAACTAAATGTTTGATGATACCCTCAAAAAAAATTGTTTGATAATTCAACCTGACAGCCACGTATATTTTCATATCACATCTAAACGATTAAATATCGATATTTCCATGATTTCTCTTTCAAATCCCTAATTTCTATTCCTCAAATTGACACCAAGGTGTTTAATTTTTTTTAATGTCGATGTTTAATCGTTAAATATGATATGAAAGCTTATGTGGCTACCCGATTAAATCAAATGTGTAGTCGACGTTAGCTTAGATGGTTAATTAGAAAATTACTTTAAAATTGAAACAAAATACAAACTTATGAGAGCTAAATTGTCATTCAAAAACAAGCATATGTTTTGAACAATGCTAAAACATGAAGAACCAAAATTGTTAAAAACTTTTTTATTTTAATCTGAAGCAGCGGAAGCTGTTTTGTCTCCCCGCCAAAAACCACCTTCGGCGTCCTTTCTCCGGCTTAATCCGGCCTCCCTCCACCAAAGGAATTATGCTTTCAAGCAGCACCAAACCTTGTATGCTCCCCATTTATATTTCCACCGCCGCTCACCGCCGGTTTCCTTGCATCATCTCGTTTAGCCTCGCTTTACCGACCACCTGCTTAGCAGCCAAACGCCGTCGATTCTCTTCTCATCCTTTCCCCACTCCTGTCTGCTCCGCTTCTTCCTTTAGTACTTCAGTCGAACATGTCTCCGAAGAATCATCCACCGACGACAATGGGATTGATTCGGATCTTTCGAGCGATGGAATTGACGCGGAACCGTTCATATTTGACTCATCGTTCGATTCGACTGAATTGAAGAGGTTCGAGTCGGGGCTTGTTGAGGTTAAAGAACTGGAGGAGCTGCCTGAGCTGTGGAGGCGGTCAAAATTAGCTTGGCTTTGCAAGGAATTGCCTGCTCATAGAGGTGCCACGGCGATTCGAGTGCTTAATGCTCAGAGAAAATGGATGAGGCAGGAAGATGCAACTTATGTCGCCGTTCACTGCATGCGGATTCGAGAAAACGATACTGGTTTTAGGGTAAAAATTTCTACCTCTTCGGATTCTTACTTGAATTTCGGAGTTTAACAGCATTTCTAAGCTGTCTCTATCAATTAATTTAGTGCTCCTTGTTCTTCCGCATCATGTAAAAATGTTTACTGGCTGTCGAGATAGTGTTCTGTTAGAAAAATCATGCTATAAATCTTGCTTGCTTTATGATTGACCTTTGGGATTGCTTCAGGTTTACAAATGGATGATGCAACAACACTGGTTCCGGTTTGATTTTGCGCTTGCTACAAAGTTGGCAGATTACTTGGGTAAGAATGGAAAATACTTGAAATGCAGGGAAATCTTTGATGACATAATTAACCAGGGAAGAGTTCCTTGTGAGTCCACTTTTCACATGCTAATAGTTTCCTATCTTAGTTCTTCTGTCCGCGGCTGTGTAGAAGAAGCATGCAATATTTACAATCGAATGATTCAATTGGGAGGTTATAAACCTGAGCCACACCTGCACAATTCACTGTTCCGTGCTCTTGTTAGCAGACCCGGGAGGTCTTGTAAACATTATCTGAAACAGGCAGAGTTCATTTATCACAATTTGACGACTTTTGGCCTTAAAGTACACAAAGATGTTTATAGTGGGCTCATTTGGCTTCACAGCTTTCAAGATTCAATAGATGAGAAAAGGATTGCAGCATTACGAGCTGAAATGCGGTCAAATGGAATTATTGAGGACCGAGTTCTTCTTGTGTCTGTATTGAGAGCTTATTCTAAGGAAGGAGATGTTGAGGAAGCTGAAAAAACTTGGAAGAAGCTTCTCTCTCTTGATAATAATGATCATCCTCCTGCTGCAGCTTTTGTGTATGTAATGGAACTTTATTCACGGATTGGAGAGCCTATGAAATCGTTAGGACTTTTTCGGAGGTTGCAGGAGATTGGACGGACAAATGTAATAGCGTACCAGAAAATAGTAGAGGTGTTTTGTAAAGCTCAAAATACAGACCTTGCCGAGTCTCTTATGGAAGAATTTATCAATAGTGGCTTGCAACCTCTGGCACCAGCTTTCATGAATTTAATGAAGATGTATTCAAACCTAGGATTCCATGATAAATTGGAGGGAGCTTTCTTCCTATGCCTTGAGAAATGCCAACCTAATCGTGCCATGTACAATAAGTACCTAGACTCACTTGTACAACGTGGTAATGTTGAAAGTGCTGAAGGGATCTTCAATCAGATGTATAGTGATGGGAAGATTGGCATCAACAGTAGTTCATGTAACTCGATTTTGAAAGCTTATCTTTCTTGTGAAGATTACATTAAGGCAGAAAAGATATATGATTTAATGTGCCAGAAGAAGTATAATGCCGAACTTGAACCAGAATGGATGGAAAAGCTAGATTATGCTCTTAGCTTGAGAAAGAGTGCTACCAAAACAAAGGTAAAACAGAAGCTCACCAAAGAACAAAGGGAGATCATTATGGGGATGCTTCTGGGTGGATTGCAAATCAAAACTGATGAAAAGAGAAAGAAATCTGTGGTAATTTTCGACTTTGATGAAAATTTAGAGACCCATTGTGTTCTCAGACAACACGTATACGACCAGTACCACGAGTGGCTACGCCACAATAATGAGCTAGTTGTAGATGGTAGTGATGATGTTCCATTTTATTTTCCCACCAGCCCACATACACACTTTACGTTTTATGCAGATCAATTCTTGCAAGACGGGAAACCAGTGATACCAAAGCTAATTCACCGGTGGCTGTCACCTCCAGTTCTTGCATACTGGTATATGTATGCAGGCCAGAGAACATCTAAAGGAGATATTCTGTTGAAGTTAAAAGGAGATCGAGAAGGGGTGGAAAGGCTTGTGAAATCATTGAAGTCAAAATATTTGGATTGCCGCGTAAAAAGAAGGGGGAGTGTGTATTGGATAGGTTTTCTAGGAAGCAATAGTCTATCGTTCTGGAGACTAGTGGAACCCTTTATTCTTGAAGATCTAAAAAACGTTCAGACTGATTGCATATCCTCCGGGAGAACAAAAGGAACAGAGGCTTCCAATTTCGAAAGCGGATCCGAGGATGATGAAAAGGTTTGTGGTAACAATTTATTATAGGATCTCCATTTCACTGCTTGAGTTTTTTGTTATTTTATGTTCTTATCATTCAATGTCTTTCTTTTAGGCTAATTGATAGCAGTGGTTTTGATAGCACTATTGTATATTACTGAAACTGAAGATGATTATATAACCTACAAAAACATGTTGGGTTATATATCCCCTAATACGTCAATTACATTTGTGGCAATTAGATCATAAGTTGTATCAAGTCACAATGTAACGTTGCATTGTAATATGATGTTTGATGTATGGGATAAATTGACTGATAGAAAAGAAGGATAGATTTTATGGAAGAATCGTTGTATGAAAGTTGTACAAAGTGGCATTTACGAACATTGTAGCCAAGTGGAAACCGTTATATATATGCGCCCGTACGAACCATGTTTAGCATAACCAACCAGACTTTTTTTTTTTGAGATAACCGGCCAGACTTTGATACCTATTGTTCGAGATATGAGATTCCAAGTCGGTTTCTACACCTGGGATCTTTTGTTCGAATGTGTACCAAGTGACACACGAATAGTCGTTCATTTTACTATCTTTCACACTATTATGCTAAACGCTGTTCGTAAAAGTCACTGCAATTTAATGTATTTGAGCTTCTTTCCAAGAGAAATATGTGCTGATAAAGAGCTAATGAAGAAGAGGGGAATGTTCGTCATTCCAAATGCCTGAAAATTTGAATGACAAAATTCAAATTCATAGGCTACTTTTTTATTTATAGTTGTCGTATAATCTGCCTATACAAGAAGAATTGTTGAACTTTTTAAAGGGTTACTCCTATCTTCCCAAAGCTGAGGTTTTGTTAAACCTTCTGAACTCACTTGTAATATAATATTGCAATTTCTTGAGTTTGAGTATAGAACAAATTACAGAACTGTATGTGTTGTCTGTTTGATATAGCTGTTTGTTTGAGCTGGATTGAGCTTAGTTGGAGCTGCAATCAGCCTCTGTTTAGTTAGAGGAACAATTAGAGATCCTTGGGCAAGCTTAAAGTCAAAGAGAAGTGCTGATAAACTCAAAAAAGAGGCAAAGTTACTGAACAGGAAGTCTGGTTGCATATTCTAAGTATGGGTTGTTGCTGTGCTGTTAAGGAGTTGATCAGACTTTATCTTGTGATCTAGCTTTGGCTTAGTGGATGCTATTGAGTTGTAACACTCTTTGTAACGGAAGCTATATGGTAGTAAAAGAAATCCCATTATAGGGGGGTTCAAATTCATGTCACACTTGATACAAGATTGACCGTAAGTTGGATGATTTATATCCTCTTGTTGGAACCTGGCTAAACAACTGTGTTCTCTACTTTCAGGTTACTTACTCCATCCTGGTTGTTGTATTCTTGAATGCTTACTTTGTTTAGAATTGATTGAATCCATTCTCAAACATAAAATGCAAGTTGGCATCTGACAAGTAGACGTCACTCGCGTTAGAACAATTATACTTTAACCTCTCAGATTTGCACCATGTTATCTCGGCGCAGGCCTAACCCACATTACATATCCTAACCCACATGATGCATGTCGCCTTTATATCAATTAGCCGACGTGACGCTAGTCGTCCTTGGTCCCTCATAGCCGGCGTGGCGTCGGTCGCCCATGGTCCTTTACAGCTAATGTGACGCAGGTTGTTCTCGGTCTCAAACAACCGTTACACCCCATTAAATGAGCACCCCGGGCAATATGCCACGCAGTGTAACTGCTCCGTATTCGCTTCACTACTTTGATTGTTCAAGATCGTGTTCAAATTTGATTGTTAAACGTACTTTTTTCCAGATCGAGTTCGGCTCGTTAATGTTTGAAAAATCAAATTCAAATGCATAACTAACATATTATAAAACAATATTCAAACATTGTAATAAAAAACTGTTATAAAAACCTTAATATTCTATAACATTACTCTTAGTATCTATTGTATGAAAAGATGACTTATTATACGAGGTGGTGGAGTTAGATTGTACATTGATTCATTTATATAGACAAGTTCACAAACATAATCGAACGTTAATGAGTCAAGATTGTGTTCGTTCATATAGAAAACAAGTTTATAATATTGTTCAAGCTTGATTAATTAAGCTAAACAAACATCGATCATGAACATTAACTGGCTTAACACGAACTTGTTTGCGAATGACTCTATTCGTTTAAGAGCTCTATTCTCAACATGTCATTCTCATTAAGGGAACTTCCGTATTATTTTAATCGAGTAATCATACAATCTCCTCTTATGAGAGATTTTATAGTTCAACAGTTGTATTGTAGCAAATAACATACATTAAAGTCTTTTGTTTATTCTTTCTTTCATATAATACATTTTTTTTGTAAGATTAAAAATAATAGGTTATAATATATGTCAAATTATACATACAGTATAACCTCGATAAATGAATAACCTCGTCAAATGAATAATTTTCTCTGGTCTCGACTTGGGCAAAGGGTCTTAAAATAATGTTCGTTAAATGAATAACCTCGCTAAACGAATATTTTTTCTGGTTCTGAGGGTATTCATTTATCGAAGTTATACTGTACAGCTTTCTTGGTTCTTTCGCGGTTGTGTTGTAAAATTTCTCCCCTTATGGTATGTTTGTTAGGCGAGAATGGAATGGAATGAAATAATTTTTCATTTCATTTCAATGTTTATGTATGATTATGAGATAGTATAATGAAATGAAAATTTATTCCAATGGAATGAAAAATGTTCATTTTCAATCATTCCAAAAATGGATGTAATGCGATGAAATGAAAATCGACAAAACACGTGGGTGATGGGGTAAGAGTGAGTGGGTTGTAGGGTAGGGTAGGGTAGGGTAGGTGATAACGTAGGGTAGGTAAGGTGGGGTAAGGTAGGGTAGGTTGGGTGATGGGGAGTAGAGTAGGTGGTGGGGTATGGTAGGTAGTATGCGTAGGGTAGGATATGGTGAGATAGGGTAGGGTGGGATAAGGTGGTGGGTTAGGGTAGGGCGGGATAGTGGGTAGGGTAGGGTAGAGTATTGGTAGGGTGAAAGTGTGGTGGGGTTAGGTAGGTGAGTGAAAATGTAGGTTGGTGTGTTAAGGTAAGGTAGGGCAGGGTGGGGTGGAGTAGGGTGGTGGTGGAGTAAGGTAGGTTGCTAAGGTAATGTATGTAGGGTGGGGTAGGGTAATGGTGAAGTAAGCTAGGTAGTTAAGGTATGGTAGGGTAGGGTGGAGTGGTGGATGGGCCTGTAAATGAGATGGCTACTCGTGAGCTATTCATACTCGACTCGCAATAGAGTTTGACTCGATTCGGTTTTTTTCGAGTTCAAGTTCGAGTTGAGCTACTCGAATAATTAACCGAGACGAGCTCAAGTTTTAAAATATAGTAATCGAGTAGCTCGCGAGCTTATCGAGCTTGATTAAATAATGATTTAATTAATTAAATTTATTAAATTTAGGGAACCTTTATTCGCACCACAGCTGATCTACCACCACACCACTCTACCTTTTGCACCACACCAAAAAACCAAACCTACTTTTGTACCACATTTAATCTCAAACATTTTTCATTCTTTATTACACCATATTTCTATCTTTACACCACTTTTATACTACTTCCACACCAATTATCTTTTATTACATATTGGTCCCTAAATTAAATATACCTTACATCCCACACCCCTACCTACACACCCATCTTCTTCGTCCTAAATCATCATATTCATCACCCACAATTCATCATATTCATCACAAATCTTTTGCAAAATCTTCACAAATTCATTATCTTCATCATCATCATCATAATTTTCATCATCTTTTTTCTTCACAATCATCATTACATTCATAAGTTTCATCATCTTTTTTTCTTCACCATCTTCATCATCTTCCCATCTTCCTCATCACCCTCCATCTTTTTTTCTTCATAATCATCCATATCATCATTTACGTCGAATCTCACCAAAATAAAAGGGAAAAAAAAACCTCTTTGAAAGTTGTAAATCAAGATTTGGATGGATCAAACAATGGAATCAAAAACCCCCAATTGAAGAAATTGGGGTTCCAAGCAAATTGGATGAGAATGTAAATTTGAAATTCTCCAATCCACTTCCAAATCAAATTTTTTTCATGATTTAATTCTCTAATTCACTTCCAATTGTGATTTAATTCTCCAATCCACTTTCAAGTTCAATTTTTTTCGATCCAAAGTTGTTCAAAACCCTATGACGATATATGGGCCCACTGGGTCGGATTATTCATAATTGGGTCAGGCCCAGTACAGAAGTTAGACAATAGAGATAAACGGGCCGGCAAGGTAGGACAGCACCATGTGCTAACCAGATTGGCCTTCTGGACAGAATAGTCAGAGGAGCAGGACTCCACCGCGTGCTGCGCAGAAATATCTCTAAACAGAATGATCGGATGAGCAGTGACGAAGACCAAGTCAGCGACGGCTCAACGGCCTGCAAACGTGGGTAGATCCCACGTCCAATAACATCCAGAGATAACCGGTGATAACTTACCATTACGTCAGGGAAGAGAATCACGATCTACAGCTATAAAAGGAACACCCTGAACTACGAGGGGGACTTGATTCCAATTTGATACTTGAATTGGATACATAGGCAGCTCTCTCAAAGAGTTCAGTCCAAACGAATACACAAACCTCATTGTTCTCGTATTATTTTTCCTAACTCGAATCGTCCAATTACCCGATTGTAATTTTGAGCAACATCATTTGGCGCTAGAAGGAGGGCCAAGATTCTAGTTAGTGAGTTTTAGTTACAGTAAAAATGGCAAAAAAATCAAGGAAATTCAAAGAAACAACAAAATTTACCAGAGGAGGAAAATCAAACTAGAGAAAAGAGCCCAGAAAGAAACAATCAAGTAACCGGAAAGAAAATTCTAGAAGAAGGACAAACTAGCACTCCAGATGCACTTAGACAAATGTTGGTGGAAAATCTTGCAAACCTCAGAGGAGAAGAGATAAAAGCAATTTTTGAGGAGGTCTTAAAGGCCAGAAATCAGGAGGGCGATGTCTCTGAAACACCTACTCCGCTTCAGATCGCTAAGAAAGAGAAACACGAGGCAGAATCTAGCATAAGAGTGGTAGTTACTCACCCAGGTGGTGATAATGCCAGAGCAGAGTTAGATGCTATCCTTAAGCCCACACAAGATGAGTTTAGGCTGGTATCCCCATTTTACTGAGGACATTGATGCATTTCCTTGTCCTCCGGGATTTAAGATTCCCAAGATCCAGGCATATGATGGCACAAAAGATCCGTATGATCATATGCATCAGTATATTTAGCATATGAATCTATACAACGCACCAGAAGAGATGAAATGCAGGGCATTTGCAACTCTTCTCACAGGAAAAGCAAGAGATTGGTTCAACAAGTTGAACCCCAGATCCATACCAGATTTCCCCACTCTAACCAGAAAGTTCATGCATGCGTTTATAGCAGCAAGACCTTTCCAGAGAAACCGAACATACTTGCTGACTATCAGACAAAAGAGCGAGGAAACAATGTTGCAGTTTATCAAAAGATTTAATGGAGAATCATCTCATATAGCAAATCTAGATGATAAGTTCTTAGTGGCGTCCTTTGTAGCAGGACTGAAAGAAGGGTGGCTACATGCCAAGCTGAGCAGCAAGAATCCAAGTACCATGGAAGAATGTCTGGAAATTGCATACAGACATTGTCAGGGAGAGGAGGCTAACAGAGCCAAGAGAGAGGAATCCCACAGGGATTCTAAAAAGGGAAAAGCTAATGATAGATCTGACAAGAAAAGAAAATCTGTTTGGGGCAGAGTAACCGCTCCCATTTCTGAGAGGTTAGGGAAAAAAGGTGCTTTGCAGGACAGGACCTTATTCCTCTGAACAGATCCCATGATCAAGTTCTAGCAGTAATGGAAAAGAAAGGAATTGCCAAGACTCCTCCTCCATTGAGAGGTCCAAGAGAGAAGAGAGACCATACCAGATGGTGTAAGTATCACAAAGACATTGGACATGACTCTGAGCAGTGCAGGGACCTGATCAGAGATATAGACGCAACAGAAATAGAAGGAAAGATCAATGAATGCATCGATCGAGCGTAGGGAGATAACCCCAGAGGTAGAAGAGAATTTAAAAAACAACACAACAATCATGACACGTACAATAAAAGGAGACACCGAGATCCGTCCCCTGACACTGAGGGGCATAGAGAAAATGCCCCAATCAACACAGTGAACACAATTGTTGGAGGACCAGGATAAGTTAATAAGGTTGCCGAGCAGAAAAAAGGCAGCACAGAACAGGATGGGGAAACCAAGAAACAGAAAGTGATGGGAACTGTTCAGTACGGCCCAAGAGACGCGCTACCAGCCGTTGTAAACAATGAGGGACTGGTAATAGAAGCCGTTATACAGAAGAATCTGGTCAGAAGAATCTGCGTAGACACAGGCAGCGCAGTAAACGTGCTATATTACAGTGTGTTCCAAGCAATGAAGTTAACAGACTCCGAGTTGACTCCAATGTCAACTCCTCTTTTTGGATTTACAGGACCCCCTATACATCCAATGGGCATGTTAAAGCTATTAACGACATTTGGAAGAGGATCACAGAGCAGGACTCTGACGGTCAATTACGTGGTGGTAAAAGCTCCATCAGCTTACAATGTGATTTTGGGAAGACCGGCGTTGATTGATCTCAGGGCAGTGGTATCGCCGGCACATAACAGTATGAAGTTCCCAACATTTGAAGGAGAAGCCACCATCAAAGGGGGTGTGGATGCTGCAATGAATTGCTACACAGCCACAATAAGTGGAAAGATGAAGGTACAGCAGGTGACCATGGAAGATCTTGTTCCAGATGAAGAGAAAAGTTGGCAATCCAATGATCCTGTGGAATCAATAATGCTAGATGAGATGGACCCTGAATCCACCGTCAGCATAGGATCATGGATACCTGCTGAACAGAAACAAATGCTGGTCAGAATCTTGAAAGATTACAAGGACGTGTTTGCATGGAAAGCAAGTGACATGCCTGGACTGTCAACAAAGTTGGCTGTCCATAAGCTCAACATCGACCCAACAAGGAAACCAGTGAAGCAAAAGAAACGATCGTTCGCACCAGAAAGGATACAGGTTGTCCTGCAAGAAGTGGAAAAGTTGTTACAGGCTAACATGATTAGAGAAGTTATCTATCCAGAATGGCTAGCAAATCCGGTGCTAGTCAAGAAGCCAGATGGCAGTTGGAGAATGTGTGTGGATTTTACAGATCTGAACAAAGCTTGTCCTAAAGATAGTTACACTTCCCCTAGAATTGACAGGCTAGTAGATTCTACAGTTGGTTATGAAATCTTTGCTTTCTTAGATGCTTATAAGGGATATCATCATATTATGATGGACCCTGTAGATGTTGTAAAAACCGCTTTATTACTGAATTTGGTTCCTACTACTATGTGTCTATGCCTTTTGGATTAAAGAATGCAGGGGCTACCTACCAAAGGGCAGTCAATACCATTTTCAGCCAACAAATTGGCAAATCTATGGAAGTATATGTGGATGATCTATTGATCAAGAGCAGGACTCTTGACCAATATTTGAGAGATGTAGCAGAAGTTTGTCAAGTGTTAAGACAAACAAGGATGAAGTTGAACCCCAAAAAATGCACTTTTGGAGTAAGATCAGGCAAATTCCTTGGTTATATGATATCTAAAGAAGGTGTCAGGGCCAACCCTGATAAATTGGAGGCTTTAAAAACAATGCCCGAACCGAGGAATATTAAAGAAGTCCAACGGCTGACAGGGAGATTAGCAGCGCTAAACCACTTCCTGTCAAAATTTGCACATAAGTCATTGCCATTTTTCAAAATTCTCAGGAAGGCCAGCCCATTTGAGTGGACTGAAGAATGTAAACAGGCTTTTCAGGATCTAAAAGATCATATCAGTCACCTACCAACTTTAACTCCTCCTCAGGAAGGTGATGTACTATTTCTATACTTGTCTTTTTGCAACGAAGCAGTAAGTGATGTGTTGGTAAAACAACATGGCATGTTACAAAGGCCTGTATATTTTGTAAGCAAAGCCCTGCAAGGGCCTGAGATCAGATATTATGAGGTGGAAAAGTTGGTTTTAGCCCTAGTACATGCCACAAGGAAACTAAGACCATACTTCCAAAGTCATCCTGTGATTGTGTTGACAAATCAACCCTTAAAGCAGATTTTGGATAAACCAGACAAGTCTGGGAGATTGGCAAAATGGGTAGTCGAATTAGCAGGGTTTGACATCGAATACAAGCCAAGAACAGCAATTAAAGCTCAAGCATTAGCCGATTTCTTAGCAGAAGAAAAAGCTTTGGTTTGTAGAGCAAAAGGTCGAAAGCGAAAAAGCCGAGCAGCAAGGGCAATCAGTATGTAGATGGAGCTTCAAATAAAGAGGGAGCAGGAGCAGGTCTCCTACTCATTAGCCCAAAAGGTGAAGAATTCTCGTATGCTCTTCATTTTGAATTTCAAGCTACTAACAATGAAGCAGAATATGAAGCTTTGATAACTGGCTTAAACCTAGCACAGAAGTTAGGTGTGCAAAATCTGAAAGTCTACACGGACTCACAGCTTGTAACAAATCATATCAAGGGAGAATACGAGGCAAAAGAAGGCCCCATGAAGAAATACCTAGCGGCTGGGCAAAGGAAACTACAAAACTTTTTGATGGTAGAAGTAGAACAGATAACTAGGGCCCAAAACACCAGAGCAGATGCATTGTCTAAGTTGGGGTCGAATTTCCTATCCAACAAAAATGTGTTAATTAAGCAGTTGAAACAGAAGAGCTGTGATGAGATTGAAGTACAACCAATCACACAGGTAGAAACTTGGATTTATCCCATTGTGATGTATCTAAGAGATGGAAGACTTCCTGAAGATAAAGTACGCGCCAGAAAACTGGTAAGGCTCTCAGCCAGATATGCTCTGTTCAACGAAGTTCTGTATAGAAAATCCTACGCAGCACCCTGGTTGAAATGCGTCACGCCAGATGAAGGTGATTATGTGCTGAGAGAAATCCACCTTGGGATTTGTGGAAATCACTTGGGAGCAAGAGCTCTGGCCAGGAAATGTAAGCTCTTTGGATATTACTGGCCAGGAATGCAAGAAGATGCAGAGAAACTAGTCAAAACTTGCAAGACATGCCAGGTGCATGGCAATTTGTCACACAGACCTGTACAAGAGATGATACCAATTGTATCGCCATGGCCTTTTGATCAATGGGGAGTAGATCTAGTGGGTCCATTACCCAGAGCACCAGGAAATTTCAAATTTCTTGTAGTGGCAGTAGATTATTTCACCAAATGGGTGGAAGCTGGACCGTTGACAACCATCACAGCCAACCAAATATAGAAATTCCTGTGGAGAAACATTCTGTGCAGATATGGCATTCCTAAGATCCTCATCTCAGATAATGGCACACAATTTGAAGATCAATAAGTGCAGGCCTGGTGCACAAACCTAGGAATCTCTCAACATTTCACTTCAGTAGCACATCCCCAAGACAATGGACAGGTTGAGCAAACCAACAGGCAAATAAAGCACGGCTTGAAGAAATGTTTAGAGCAGGAAGGATCTCACTGGGTGGATCATCTTCCAAATATCTTATGGGCGTACAGGACTACCCCGAATGCTGCTACACAGGAAACTCCATACTCCTTGGCATACGGATGCGAAGCAGTGATACCAGCGGAGATAGGACACAAATCTCCCAGGACGGAATTATACTGTCCAGAGACACAAGAGGTAGATATGCTGCACATCAAAGATGAGTTAGAACACAAAAGAGACCTAGCATTGATATAGATGGCCAAGTACAAGCAGAGGATTGCTCAGTACTACAACTCCAGGGTTAGAGGTACGTATTTTAAAGAAGGCGATTTAGTTCTGAGGCGAAATGATGCTAGCAAGCAAGGTCCCACTGGAAAGCTAGACCCAAATTGGGAAGGTCCTTATAAAATTATTAAAGTACATGGAAAGGGATCTTATCAACTAGCTAATGCCTCCGGAAAAACCATTCCTAGAAGCTGGAATGCTATTCATCTCAGGAAATTTTATCCTTGAAAAAGTTTATTTTATTGAGTAATGTTACCTTGAATTATTATCCTTTTTTACTTTTGTGATTATATATGTGAATATTTTAACTGGTGTTCAAACATAAAAACAAAAGGCAAAATGCCTAGAAATCAAATATTTAACTTACAGCGCAAAAGAAGTCTGGGCAGAAGACCCATTAAAAAAGCTAAGTGTCAAACTTGCAGCGCAAGGGCACTCTGGGCAGAAGACCCATTAAAAAACTAGGTGTCAAACTTGCATCGCAAGGACACTCTGGGCAGAAGACCCATTAAAAAACTAAGTGTCAAACTTGCAAACAAGAAGGACACTCACAGGCGAAAGACCCATTAAAAAAATTAAGTGTCAAACTTGCAAATAAGAAGAACACTCTGAAGCGAAGACCCATTAAAAAATATAAGTGTCAAAACTTGCAGCACAAGGACACTCTGGGCAAAGGACCCATTAGAAAAGCTAAGTGTCGAACTTGCAGCGCAAGAACACTCTGGTCAGAGAACCCAATTAAAGGCATAAATGTCAAACTTGCAAGAACAAGGACATTCTGGGAAGAAACCCAATTGAAAAACTTAAATGTTAAACTTGCAGCGCAAGATAATTCTGGGCAGCAGGCTCAATTCAAAAGCTAAATGACAAACATGTAGTGCAAGGTTGTTCTGGACAGAAGACCCACTACAAAATTTTACATAGACTATCACTAAAGGAGCATTTCTGTGCAGCGCAGACAACAATATAAATAAGCTAAGGATAAATAGTCCTAACTTCTTTGCAGCGCAATGAGAATAAGCTATAAGCTAAAAAATACGAAAACAAAAAGCCGATTCAAGAGGCTAATCAAAGTATATCATACATTAAAGACATAGTTACATAAAAGTTATCCAGAAATTGCAGCAAGACAAAAAGTTAACAAAGTTTCAAAAACGAAATCAAGAAGAAGAAGGAGCAGAAGACTGTGGAGCAGAAGGCTGTGCAGATATCTTCTTCGCATACTTGTGAATAATATCTTCCCCACTCTTGTATTCATCATACCGTTTTGTGAAGATTTCGCCAGCTTTCTTATCATATAACTTGTGATTAGGCAGAGTGCTAATCACTAAGTCATCAGGTTTGGCTTCATCAACACCAAGGGTATACCCTCTGCGCAGAGCAGGAGCCAAGATGATTTGGATTTCCTCATAAGTCTCAGGAGAAGCTTTATATCCAGCAACAACCTTCTGGATGGTATTTTGAGCAGGAGTTTCTTCCATCTACCTCACAGTTTCATCAAAATCATTCTTCATTTTCTTCACTATGGCGAGATGCTGTTGATTCTCCTCTTTTATTTCCTTCAGTTGGTGGTCTCTAAGCTTCAATTGCTCCTCTTGAGTGAATAACAAACCCTCAGCTTTGGCAAGTTTAGCTTTCAATTGCTCAATCTCCTGGCGAGCAGCAACCTCTGAAGATACCAGTGCAAGGTTGGTTTCTTCCAAGCTAGTCACCTTGGCATTAGCCTCTTCTAGGTGCACCACTTTCTGCTGCAGGACAGCAATGTCCCTAGCCATGCTAGAGGTCTTCTTGTGTAAGGACTTGCCCAGGCGGTAGCACTGCAGAAGGCCAAATCTTAGAAGATAGAAATTAAAGAAAAAATAAAGAATCTTGCAAAAAACTACTTACAGAATCAGCAAAGTCTTCAGCAGACATGTCCTCAAAGTTAAAGGAGGAATCACTCGCAGAACTACCAGAGGAGGTGGATCTGTGCCTTTTCTTCTGTCTTTGGGAAATAGTCCTTAGAGGCACAACATTCAAGCCGGCAGATTGACCACCGAGGAAATCCTCTTCGACAGGCAGATCCACAGGATTAATTGTGCTCAGGATGTTCTGGTCAGAAGGGTTTGCAGTGGGAATAGGGCTATAAACGAGCCGAATAATACCGAACCTTGGCAGGGTTCGGCTCGGCTCGAAAATTTTGTACCTCAAGGCTCGGCTCGGCTCGGCTCGGGCGAACCTGATTTTTCAGGGTTCGGCTCGGGTTCAAAGCTTAAAAAATAAAAAATATTCGGCTCGGTTCGGTCCGAGCGAGTCGAACGGTCCAACAGTTCGATCCAAAAAAAAAGAAAGCGCGAATGCAGTTTACATTACAAAGAGTAAATTGTCCAATATTACAAAAACATTTAAGATGGGTAAACATATAACAAAAACATTAAAGATGGGGAATACTATTAGTCTATTACAAAACAATGAAAACATCATAAGTCCAAATGTCCAATTGTCCAATATTACAAAACATGATAAGTCCAATCCCAATTGTCCAATATTACAATATTCATGTAATAATGTTCTCCTTGTCTTTTTCTTCTGAATCTTAGAGTTGGTTTGTGTCTGTTTGCCACGGTCGAACTGTAACTGTAAGGTCGCCAACAAAGAGAATATGATAGCTTGTTTTGCTTCCATGTGACATCTTTTGATGATTGTGCAACTTGAGATGGAATGCATTCTACATTTTTAGAGCCACCGCAAGCAGCATCAACTGTAAAGTCTATAATTTCTATTACAGACATAGATAAGTTACTAAGTTAGGCAACATTAGTTACATTACATAGATAAGTAAATTAACATAAATATATAAGTAAATTACCACCACAATGGAATCTTTCATTTCATATTCGTTTTCATGTTCCAATTCAATTGGATCTTCATTTCCCTAAAAATAATAACAAACATTCTTAATTATTACCGTCACGTCACAATCAAACAAAAAATGATTTATCTAAACAAGATTTACGAGGCAACAAAATATCTCATGACCATTACACGCCGTATAACACTGCAAGATTAAGATTACGAAAAAATCATATAAATTACTAAATTAGTATAATACCTCTTTCAATGAACGGATTCCATAAGCTTCCTTTATCCAGTCTCCACCACAAAGCAAAACCTCAATTGTATCCCTTCTCATAGAAGCTCTTTTTTTATCAACAACCCTACCACCAGCACTAAAGGTAGACTCTGATGCAACAGTTGTAATTGGAATAGACAAGATATCCATGGCCATTTTGGATAACACTTTGTATTTTCCCTCATTCCCTTTCCACCAAGCAAGGGCATCAAATTTATTAACATTTGGAAAGCACCCTTCCTCAAAATAAAGCTCAAGGTCTGATTTCTCATTTCCTTTTGATTCTAATGTCATCACAAACTCATCAAACTTTCTTTTACCAATTGTGGAAGAGGGAGGTGTTTTGGAATTGGCACTATAGGATTTTAATCCTATCTCTTTCTCATCACCATAAATCTTAACATAATGCATAAATAGTTCATCAAACTTGGCCATAACAATTTTAATCTTGTCCTTATGATTAGAAGGGTACATTGATTGATAAGCAAATTTGATCATTGCCTTCTTATATCTAGGATCCAGAATTGAACCAAAACAAAGCAACAAATCACACTCATTCCAATACTTATCAGCCATTTTAAGAGCCATGCTTTGCATATGTTTCTTACAAGAGATGTCTAACTGAGCATTGATCAATTCTTTAATTCTAGACAACTCCAAAAGAAACAAATTCACAGTTGGATAATTACTCCCAGAAATAAGGTTGGTAACATCCAGAAAAATCTCCAAAAACTCACAAAATTCATTAACCTCCTCCCACCGGTTTTCGTAAGGAACATACTTTGCAAACGAATCATCATCTTCACCAAACTTACTAAAACACTTGCTTTGTACTTGTAAGCCGTAGACAACATAACATAAGTTGAATTCCATCTAGTGTTATTGTCTAATACTAACTTATTTGGTTTCAACTTTAAATTCATTCTATCTTGAAATAAGTCGATTTACGAACCAACTAAGTACTTCACTCCGTCTCTAACCGATTCAGTAACCTTTTCAATCTCTTTCAAACCATCTTTAACCAACAGATTTATGATATGTACACAACACCTAACATGAAAAAGTTTTCCATCCAACACAAGTTTTGAAAGAGAATTATAATCGTTTCTCAAAGTAGATATGCACACATCATTCGCAGATGCATTGTCTACGGTCACGAAACGTACTTTATCACTAATCCCAAAAGATTGCAAACCCTATGTACTTCTTTTGACAATGCAACTCCAGTATGAGGTGGAGGTACATTGACAAAAGAGAGTACTCTCTTTTGCAAATTCCAATTTCTATCAATGTAATGAACATTTATTGTCATGTACCCAATCTTTTGAACCCTAGAAGTCCAACAATCAGTAGTTAGGCTAACTTTGCTAACCTTGGCTAAACTCTTCTTAAGCTTTTCTTTTTCAATTTCATACACTTTGAAGCACTCTTTCCTAACCGTGTACCTAGTTATTGGTTTGTAGTAGGGAGTATATGCTTTCAAGAACACATTGAACACTTTATGTTCTACGATGCTAAAAGGATACTCATGGGCTAAAATCATGTGTGCTGCAAGTTCTTTAACTCTATCAAAATTAAATGTAAAAGTAGATATAGAACTTGCACCTTCAGAAGTGATCATACCAAGGAGTTGAGATTGAACGGTGGAAGAATCTTTCTCTTTCAATATCAATGGCTTAGGAAATATTTTATTTCTAGCTGGACAAGCCGGTTTCAAATGCCTCATCAGATGGGATGTAGTTTTACCTTTCTGAACTGATAGTAACCCCGAGCAATGAATGCATTTGTTCTTTTTAACACCATTAACTGTCACTTCCTTCATATGCTGCCACACAATAGACCTTGGTTTGCCTTGATCATTGAGTTCATTTACTCCTCAATCTCAGTCCCCTCTTGCTCTTGCTCGCTTGCCTCAAATTATCAAATTCATCTCGAATCATAATCTCTGCCCTCAACCTCGTCCCCCATTATTTCAACATCATCTGAAGAATCAACAAGAGATTGAGTCATTACTCTCACTGTCTCACTCTCAACAGAAAGTCAGAGACTGTATTTTGTGTGTTTGAGTATATACTCTGTTTTACTGTTTATACATTTACAACAATTACAGAGTCTGTTTATAAATTAAAAAAATCACAGAGTCACTCAACTCACTCACTCAGTCTGTCTGTTTATAAAAAAAAATTAAACTCATTGCAACATTGGCATCAAACACACAAAATGCAGCCATTTTCCAAACTCAAACCAAAATTACAATTTACAAAACACTGAATTTAATTTATAAATCATAAACTATAAAAAAATTATATATAAAAAACACAAAAAAAACACAAACTTGACCTTGAGATAATGGGGGATTCTGATTTTCAGACATTGAGGATATGAATTTGATATCGTAATCACGAACGAAGAAATCAATAGATGCAATCTCTGTTTAAAAGCAAGCCGAAACGAAGCAAACAATTAAGATGATGCTCCGTTTGTTGGTGCTGTCGTGCTGCTGCAGTGCCGATAAAGAAGAAATGGGTGGTCGGAGGAGTGGAGGGGAAGGAAGCGGAAGGCCGGAAGGGTCGAATGGAAGGTGGTCGGAGGAGTGGAGGTTGAAATGTTGAATGGAAGGGGGCAGGGCCGACGTCTTGAAGAATGAAGAAGAAGAATGTGGTCGGAGGAGGGAAGGTGTTCAATTAGGTTTTCCCTTTCCCTTTCAGTATAATTGTATAAAGTATAAACCAAAAAAATTTAATTAATTTATTATTATAAAAATAATTAATAAATAGAATATAATAATAATTTAATATTTTAAACGAGCCGAACTCGCTTACGTCTGATTCGCTCGTAGATCTAATATCCGATTTTTAAGGCTCGGTTCGGGTTCGAAAATTCGAACCGGATCACGAATTGAGCTTTTTCGGACCGAATATACCGAACCGTATCGAATACTTACGTTCATTTACAGCCCTAAGTGGGAATGGTTTCCTGCGCAGCGTTACGGGAGTCAATGTTTATCTCCACAGCCTCTCGCTGGCCAGAAGCCTCACCACCTTCAGGAATAACGGACAAGGTCTGTTCAGAATCTTCTGGCATTTGTTCTGTCTCCTCCTCCTCGTCAATATCAATGTTGAGCAAATCGTCCACATTGGCCACTACAAAGATAAAGAATAATCAAGACATATTCAAAAATAAGAGCAAAACATAAATACAAACATACATTTTATGTACTGTTCTTTGGAGAACTCCACATAGCCGTGAGTTCCTGCAGATGAAGTGAGCAAATGGCCTATCGTAGCGAGAGCTTATAATGTTCAAAGTCAGAGAGATTTTGTTGCTGATAAGATAGTTAACCAGGGTTACATCTATATGGTTTTCCAATTTGTCCTTCATGGAAGAAGTATTCCAGCGACCAAGGTTCACCTCAGTATTGTGTTTCACAAAGAAGAAGCGCTCTTGCCACTTCTTCTTGGTCTTATCTTTACTGGACAGAGGAATAATCTAGTTTAACTTGCCGGCTCTATGTTAAGGGTGATTTTATACGTTTTATAAGGATATATTTTATATCAATTTCCCCATATATGGATGTTTTTCATAGAAATCGAGCCTTATATTGAGATATTGAGTAAATAGTGTTTTTAATAGGTTAATTGCAAAATGTAACGATTTATGTGCTTAAATTGTGATTTTATGTTATTTTGAGATTGTGTTACGCTTTGGTATATTTTCCTATGTTATAGATACATATTTTGGCATGCAAGAGGATTAAATGATGAGGTTCTGCATGGAAGAGAAGTGAAATGGAAGGAAGATGGAGATAAAGCTTGGAATGAAGCTTTCAAGCAGCCGAACTTCCGATGCAGTTCTTGATACGATATACACTGATTTGACTCTCGACCTCAAGAGAAGAGTTGTAGGGCTTGAAGAGAGGATTCTACAGGATTTTGAATCACTTCATTCCGACTTATGAGGCCCGAGATATGAGCGTTACAAGTTTGGATGCTGTTGCTGAAACTACTGGAAAATGTCGTAATATACTCGTAATACGACGGGCTAATCAAAAAGGCGTTTTCTGAAGAAGAGTCCTTAATGAAAGTTGTAGAGTTTTCCGAGAGCTTAATTATGACATTCAGATCATAATTTTTGGAGGTCTACAACTCAAGATATGAATTTTAGAAGTTTTATTCCAATCGAAAGAATTTGGTTGAGTCTTCAAAGAAAGTGGACGAAAGTCTACCTTGTAAACGAGCGCTCAAGTGCCAAAGATCTTTGAGCAACCGCCTTGCTTTTATGTGATTAGCCGCATGTGTAACCCTAATTTCCAGCCGCCTTACATACCCTATAAATATACGCATGCATCCCATAATTCATAGAACACAATTATTCAAACAAATAATTCTTGCCGCATTACACAGAAGCAGCAGCCCTTCTTGGGAGTTCAAGGCCGGTCACCCGAGCCTTGTGCTCGGGTGATCCGGGGTTAGATTAGATGTAGTTTTTCGTTCGTTTGTTGATTCATGGTGCTCAACCGTTGTATAAACTATGTGAGTTTAATCTTTTAATTTATTCAATCTCTAGTTTATTTTCATGAGCTTTAATTTATTTTGTATCGTTCTATGATTTTGATGCTATGATGTGAATTAGATCGAGAGATCAGTTTGCTATTGATATGTTTATAATACGAAAGTTGCATAAACGCTAGATCACCATAGAAAGATAGGATCTTTAGCCGTTAATGATGACAAGTTAATTGGTTAATTATCTAGGTTGTTAGATTCGATTATACGAGAGTAACTTGAATCTACACCGAGTTTTGTATGGTAAATCAGTCTCAACATTCGAAAGATGAGAGATAGATAATTGAATTCACCTAAGAAATTAGGAATTCATAGCTTGAGATTAAATTCACTAAGGAATTAGGGATTTGTATCTCGTGTAAAGGTGAAACCACAATTTGAATTAAAATCATAGATGAACTAGGATTGAAATCACTTGGTTTGTATGATGTTTGATCCCATGTATCCTTAGTTTAGGTTTTTATTATTTGTTCTAGTTTAGATTTAGTTTACTTGTTCTATGAGTTTATTTGTTAGTTCCTTGTTTATTTGTTTTCGTTAGTAACAATTGAGAGGATTAATTAGATTAGATTCAACATCCTTTTCCTCGAGGATCGATACCGCATGACTTATCCAACTTTACTAGCAACTACCCGGTATTCGGCCGGTTAGGAGGTAGTTTTGCATGGTAGTATAGGTTTATAAATTTTCTTTTGTTTTAATGATGCAAAATCTCTCCAACACTCTACGGCAAAAATGGTACCACCCCCCACTACCCTGTGTTAACTTGCACTGGTAAAAATTCCTAAATAACTTTACTGAGAAAGGAGTGGGGTTCAGACGACACCAAATCATGAAACCCACAAGGAATTTCACACTGTTCGGATGTATCTGACCAACTCCCAACTTATAATACTTCATTACCTCGACATACCCAGGAGGAAGAGGGAACCTTAAACCGCTATATAGCTGATCAGCGTACACTGTACATAAACCTGTTGGGGGGTTATAAGCATACTCAGTAAGTTTGGGAAGGGCAAACGCAAAAGGGTCAGTACGAATTTGATAGGTTTTCAGTAAACCAGCCATTTCAGTTTTGGTCATTTTGCTAGCAACACCATGGCAAGCCATTATAGCTCTGGTTTTATCAAATCGATTGATTTCCCTTTTTAAAGTATTCAAAAAGGCAGAATGGTCTTCTGGATATTGATGGACAATCGAAGTGGGAGTGAAAATCCCAGGGGGAAGGAGATGAGAAGGCAGAAGACACAAGGGGTTATCCCCAAAAGTGGAGGTATTTCTTAGATCAATCGAAGAGGATGGGTGATCGATGTTTATTACAGTTTCAGGACAAGGAATGGGGTTAGAAGAACTCACTTCTTCACCCTCTATTGCGATCGAAATCTTTTCGGGCGATTGAAATAACTTTTCTACAGAATCGCTAGAGGCAGTATCGGCTCTCAAACTCATGAATGAAATAAAGATTCAAAAGAAATAGAGGAATAACATAGAAACAAAGACTTACTTGTAACTGCAGATGGGCGATCACAGGTTTGAAATAGAGGAGACGTTTGACAAGAGGACTAATTATGTGACGGAAGTGGAAGCGAGGTGACGGTCCAATTCACAGTTATAATAATAACCGGGTATGACTTGGCCTCGGTTCACGACATATATTAATGATGGAGTCGGCGTTTGATTAGGCGCAATGCAGTGCAAAGAATCCACCCGGGCCCTGGGACTTATGACGATATATGGGCCCACTGGGTCGGATTATTCACAATTGGGCCAGGCCTAGTACAGAAGTTAGACAATAGAGATAAACGGGCCGGCAAGGTAGGACAACACCATGTGCTGACCAGATTGGCCTTCTGGACAGAATAGTCAGAGGAGTAGGACTCCACCGCGTGCTGTGTAGAAATATCTCTAGACAGAATGATCGGATGAGCAGTGACGAAGACCAAGTCAGCGACGGCTCAACGGCTTGCAAACGTGGGTAGATCCCACATCCAATAACATCCAGAGATAACCGGTGATAACTTCCCATTACGTCAGGGAAGAGAATCACGATCTACAGCTATAAAAGGAACACCCTGAACTACGAGGGGGACTTGATTCCAATTTGATACTTGAATTGGATACGTAGGCAGCTCTCTCAAAGAGTTCAGTCCAAACCTATACACAAACCTCATTGTTCTCGTATTATTTTTCCTAACTCGAATCGTCCAATTACCCGATTGTAATTTTGAGCAACATCACCCTATTTGAATCTTCAAAAATAGTATTTTGAAAATTTATTAAGAAAATAGCAATATGGGTTTTGTGATATGAAAATGGGTTTAGATTTGAAGATGAAGAAGATAGAAAATGGGTTTGGTGATAAGAAAATTGATTTGGGTTTGATGATGAAGATTAAGAAGATAGAAAAATGGTTTTGGTGATAGGAAAATGAGTTTGGGTTTGAAGATGAAAAATATAGAAAAATAAGTTTGGTGATAGGAAAATTGATTTGAGTTTGAAGATGAAGATGAAAAAATGTAGAAGATAGAAAAGGTGGGGTTGGTGATAGGAAAATGGGTTTGGGTTTTAAGATGAAGATGAAGAAGATAGAAAAATGTGTTTGAAGATAGGAAAATAGATTTGGGTTTGAAGATGAAGATGAAATGAAGAGGTGAAGAGGATGAAGGAGATGTAGAAGATAGAAAAATGAATTTGGTGATAAGAAAATTTGATTTGTGTTTGAAATCGAAGATGAAGCTGAAGATGGAGATGGAGATGGAGATGAAGAAGAAAAGATGAAGTTGAAGATGAGTTTTTAAAAGTTTTGTGGAAGATATGATATTATAAAATTTTGGTGATAGTAAAAAATGCTTGGCAATAGTCTTTTTTTTTTTATTTTTGTAGAAAAAAAATGTGGTGTAGAGGTAGATGTGTGGTGCAACAAGTAGATGTTATATTTTTAATTTAGGTGTGGTGCAATAATAGATTTAATGTGGTGAGAATAAAGCCTCTCTAAATTTATTATAAAATATTATTTTTATAATTCAAAAAATATTATTTGAGTCGAGTAATAGACGAGTCGAGCTCGATCTTGCCACATTTCATTAAAAATTAAATGAATTCTAAGAAAATAATCCAGCTTTCGAGCCAAGTCGAGCTATGTCGAGTGCTTAGCGATTCGAGTTCGATATTGCCTTTTTATGCCTCGATCGAGCTCGAGCCCAAACTTTTTAGTCGAGTTGAGCTCGAGCCCCAAGAAGTATCGACTCGACTCGACTCGATTACACCCCTAGGATGAGGTGGGGTGAGGTGGCGTAGGTTAGATAGGGTTTGGTTAGGTAGAGTAAGGTATGTAAGGTAGGGTAGGGGGTAATGTAAGATGATGTAGGATAATGTGAGGTTGGTGAGCGATAGAGTCGGTTGTGGTGGTGAGATAAGGTAGGGTGGGTAATGAGATAGGGTGCAGTGAGGTGATTGTCTGATTGATAAGAATGGTGATATGTAAGAAATGATGAATATGAGTAGGTAGAGTGGTGTGGTAGCGTAAAGTATGTGGTGGGATAGAGCTACCCCACCACACCCCTTCCATCATATCCTACACGATGAACCATACTATACGTCAATCCCATCCAACCATAATCGAGTACTTTTTCCCTTTTTTTTGTTGAGGAATCAGTATTTTTATTTACCTACTCATCGTTCATTATGTTGTTTTTTTATATAATTTATTTTATTTTATTATTTCATATTTCAAATGCATTAATGAAACGAAATTATTAAATTATAGAATAATGATAGAGTCACAACGAATTTATACAACGAATTGACACAACAATTATCTACACACTTCATTGTTGTGGGACTTATTATTTTATTATTCTATCCATTTCATTCAGAAGCATTTATTCTGTATTACACTCAGATATCTGTGTATCCCATTATCGGATGATCTGCTTGATTGATCGGTGTTAGATCTATATTATAATATGTATCTAACACCGATCAACGATGCATCATCCGATCGCGCACGGGCGCGCACAAGACACGGATAATGGCACTATCATTTCCGTTTCATTTAACAAACATGCCACGGTTAACCTTAACCTTGACCTTAGAAAAACGGAAACTGATAGCAGATTAATTAACATAGTTTAGGGCCTTTAGGCTACACGCATTCTTTGCTTCTTCATCCTCACTTCTTCTTATTCACATTGTCTCTGCAGTTCAGTCAATTTTCTTGCATGCTACTGACCGCTGCTAAACGCTTCTGAATAAAAGAGTTGTTGTGACTGGTGTAATGGTTTCGGACTCGGAGCTCATTAGTCGGTTACAAGCAATCTTACGGAGCTCCGACCTCGACAATACTTCGGCGGCATCTGTTCGCCGGCAACTGGAGATTGAGTTTGGGGTCTGTTTGAATGATAAAAAGGCGTTTATTAGAGAACAAATTAACACTTTCTTAAAAACTCATTTCTCCCAGAATGACAATATTGACTCTCAACCTCAACCTCCACAAGAGATATGTCAAGGGAAAGAAGAAAATACTTCTAATGATGGGGATAAAGAGGCTGTTGGGTCTGAAGGTATGGAAGTAGACGGAAATGATGATAATGGGTCTGGAAAGGATGACGAAGAACAAAGTGATAAGGAGAATCTCAACAAAAACAGGTCCTTTTGATTGTTTTGTCGATATCTGATAATATATATATTCATTGGACTTCTTCTTATATCCAAGAAAAGAAAAACGCATGCCGGATAGTCTCTCTCTCTGTGTGTGTGTGTGTGGGGGGGTTGTTCTTGTTACTGGCACATTTTCTTGAAAAAGAATTTCTTCAATTGATATATTTTTCATCTATCGGGTGCCCTTTATTTTGATCCTTAGTTGGACTCAGCCTCCTTTGTAACCAAAAAGGAGGGACCTTTATTTGGTCTCTGATTGTGATTGAAGTAAGTGAATGTTTAAATCGGAAAGTTTTTTGTGTTCTGTTTGTAGTCATGAGAATTGAGTAATAAAAAAGGCAGATATAAAGACCACATTTTTCCATCAAGGTATTTAAGGAATCGTTGCTTAAGTACTGTTGAGCTGATAATAATTTGTATCCGTCTTCATCCAAATTGATATTGCTCTTGTGTGTGCTTTCCCCTTTCTCTCAACATGATCTTCAGCTTCTTAGAAGTTCTTCAATGATTCTATTAGTTACTTTGATTCAACGGTCTGTAGACTGTAGTTTGTGTAATGGTAAAGGTCATCAACATTATTTCCCTAGAGTTTCTTGGTATTGGTCGAGTCTGTAGGCATCTATTCGAAAAGGGAAGATTTAAAGATTATAGTTCAGTGAGTGATTATGCTGCATGTTGTGCCAAGCAAGCAGGCACATAACAATGACATTGCTTTGTGAGAATCTGTAAATTTAACTCCATTGTTTCAGCTTCACAAACCCTTCCATTCTTGAACCTTGGAGGTGACAGAAACCTTAGATTTGTTTTTGTCTGCTGGTTTATACAATTTATGATGCAATGTCTGCTACATTGATTGAGGAAGTAAGCATGCATGAAGTTTTGGGACTGATTTTTTTGCACCTTGACTCATGCAGTGAAAAAGTAGACAAGGTTGTTAAGAGAAAAGGAGGAGGCTTTGCCAAACTATCAGCACTTTCTCCTCAACTTCAGGAACTTGTGGGAGTGCCAGAACTTGCTAGAACCGAGGTATGTTGTTAGATCCCAAAGGTCTTGCCTTTCGCGGCACTTTCTTTTGATGACAGTGTATCTTTGATCTTATAGGTTGTAAAAAAGATATGGGCATATATCAAGGAGAAGGATCTGCAGATTCCAAGCAACAAAAAGAAAATCAAGTGTGACAAAATCTTACGTGGAATTTTTCAAGTTGATACAGTTGACATGTTTAAGATGAATAAATTGCTGTCTAAGCACATCTGGCCAATAGAAAAGGATGGTATGTTTTCGTATGAGCAAAAGAATGTGTACTCATTTCTTTCTCAAAATGACTATACTGCCCTGAATCCTCCAGAACACCAGGGTGAAGAAAGGGAAGAGGAAAAAGAAGAGAGTGTATCCGATAATGTAGAGAAACAGCTTAAATCTGATGCTTCTGAAGTAGAAGGAAATGATGATAATGGGTCTGGAGATGTTGAAGAGGAGGACGAGGAAGAAGAAGAAAGTGATAAAGAGATTCTCAAGAAAAATAGGTCTCTCCTCCCTCTTTAAAGATGGACTAAAATGCCATGTTCTTTACTTCATGTTTATTGAGTACTAATTTTAGCCTGACCCTGATTGAAATACGTGCGCTTGGTTAAACACCCAACTTTACATTCTTTGATCTAGTTGGACACTTGAGAATTCAAAATTGGCGACCCAAGTAAAAATGAGAGAATCACTGTATTGTACTGTTGGGCTAATTAAACTCCTGTCCCTTTTCATCCAATGTTGTTGCTGTTTCTGTTGCTGTTGTTTGTGTGTGCTTTTCCCCTCTATTGTATTATGATCTTAATGCAGTGTGCTATGGCACAGAAAGGAAGAACTCTTATCAGAAAAAAACAACTTTGAGCTTCTTATAAGATCGTCAAGGTTCTGTCATTTTGAGTCAAGTGTTTCGTTTATATTATATTATTATGGTAAAGGTCAAAGTTCTGCCTTATGGCCATGAAAAGAACATTCTTGGAGTTAGTCAAGTCCCTAGCTGTCTATCCAGAGAGGGATGATGTAAACATTGAAGTTCACTGAGAGAGAGTCTATGCAGTCTGATGTGCCTAGTAAGTAGTAAGCAGGCACAACAATTATATTGCTTCATGAAAATCCGTCAATATGACTCATCTGGTTGATTTGATACCTTCTTGAATCTTTGTTGTGAATGGAACTTTGATTCTACTGCTTTTACTATAAATTTGTGATATTATATTTGCTAATCTTCTTAAGAGGTAAGCATGCTTGAAGTGTTGGGACTGATTTTGTGCCCCTCGTGTGATCCAGTGAATGTAACAAAGTTGTAAAGAGAAAGGGAGGCTTTAGCAAGCCATCAGCGCTTTCTCCTCAACTTCAGGAACTTGTTGGTGTGCCTGAACTTGCTAGAACTGAGGTATGATAGCTCATAGCTTCCAAAAGTCTTGCCCTTTCGCTGCAAATTTTTTTTTTTCATGACGATGTATCTGCGATCTTGTAGGTTGTCAGAAAGATTTGGGCATATATCCGGGAGAAGAATTTGCAAGATCCAAACAATAAAAAGAAAATAAAGTGTGACAAAATCTTACGCGCAATTTTTCAAGTCAATACTGTCGACATGTTCAAGATGAATCAAAAGCTATCTAAGCACATTTGGCCAATCGAAGAGGATGGTATGCTTTCTCATAAGCAATCAGTATCTTTGGTGGCATGGCATCTGTTGTTTTTTAATCTGTTTTTGTTTCGTTTGTCTGCGTCTCCTTTCTTGTGTGAGTGTGGGTTTTGATTTCCATAATCATATTAGTGAGGATGGTATGTTTTCGTTTGTCTGTTTCTCCTTAGTTCTTGAAGCCAGACAAAGATAAAACAATAGTTTAGAGATTCTCTGCACTGGCCTAGTAATACTTAGTTCTATTATAATCATGGATAAATGTTCTTGTAATTCTCTGATATGTTTTTAATATCTCTGATGATCCATTTCTCTTCTAGAATTACCCACTCCAGTCAAGTCTTCTGGAACAGGAAAGCAGAAAAAACAAGCCAGACGAGAAGGTGAGAACGTGAATTCATTTGTTTCAAAAAGTTAGCTTCTTTCTGGTCTACAGTGCATCGGCTTTTAGTTCCCTTCCTGACTTCATGCTGTTAATGATGTAGCACGTATTAGTATTTTACTATGTTTTAATTAGTTAATAGTTATATGGGCTTTTTAACTATTGTGTTAATCCTAAATGGGCTTTGTATTCTATAAATAGGCTATAAGTTATCAAAGTGTTGGATAGGATGTAATATTGAAATATTGAATCTTATTCTCTTTGAGAAAGATATTTCCTTTGAGCTTGGATTAGCTCGTATTTTATCCGTTTATCGTAGATCTTCTACATCATTTGGTATCAGAGCTAGGGTTTTTCCCCTCGCAGTATGATGGCCAAACTGAGTCGGGAAGATAGCCGGATCCGCAACGGTGTTCGGGATTCGAAGATCCGATTGGATATTCCGCAGAAGTTTCGTGAAAAGGTTGGTTCTTTCACATCTGAGCTGAATCACAGCAAAGATGGGAACGGAGGCCATGAAGAGGTATGTTATCTGAGCAACTACATCACATCTAGAATCAGAATGAAGATTCGTTTCTTCAATGGAACATCAAACAATTTCGTTGATTGGGCAGTTGCGGTTGAAGATTTTTTTGTGCAAATGGACATTCCGGAGCAAATAAAATGCAAAATAGCATGCTATTCACTCGAAGGGGAGGCTGATAGATGGTGGCACCATTTGCAACAGGAGCGAATTGAAAATGGGAAAGTAATGGTCTCCACATGGTCAGAAATGAAGGACCTGTTGCTAAACCGAGTCATGACCGCCATGTGTTCGACAAAATGCGCATCAGAAATTTACAACAGTAACCACGGTGAAAATTATGTGCCTAACATGCCTAAAGGACACTACCACCCAACATCATTCAAAGAAATGGAAGCAATTACAGATGAGGTGACACAAATTGGAGCAACCACAGCTGTTGTAAGTCGGGAGCAGCAAATGGAAGTTTGTAATAGCAGACATGATAAGAATTTGGGGCGTATCATGTCTGATGTGCTTTATCATTCTAATGCAACTAATCAGATTGATGCAACAACGGAATCGGAAAGTACTATGAAGCATAGTGTAGAAGAAAGGAAAAGCACTGAAAATATAGAAGAAGAAGAAGAAGAAGAAGAAGAAGAAAGTGTGGAGCAAGAAGAAGTGAACGTGGTTAAGCACCTGAAGGCTGACAGATCCATGCCTACCACTTGTTCGACGAAATCCCCTTTACAGCCGATCTGCAATGGACAAGATAAGGGACTTTCTGATCACAACATTGAACTCAGACACATCAATTCCGACATTAAAGATTCTACATTAGTTGAAGCTTTTGTGGAAGGAGTCAAGATTGATGACCCAATGCCTGAAGAACGACCTCAACAACACATGGACCAGCATGTTGTTATGCACACTTCCGCAGCTGAGGGATCTCATGAGGGTGAAGATACTAAGAGCAAAACCGTTGTCGAAACACCAATTACAGTCAAGGAAGATGTCGAAGCTTTGGAAAAGATTAAGCTGCAGCCAACATTTATCATAGCTACGGGTGATTTAGTGGAGCCAAATCTAGTTCAAGGCCAAGTGCAGCAACCTGAATCCCATCAAATCAGAAAGTTTGGACATGTCAAGTTTTGTGTTTCCATATGCTCTACCATGGTTGATGAATGGAGACTAAGTGAAGCATGTGTGGGAAACCTTAGGACATTTAAAGGTTTATTTTCAAGTATTGATTCAAAGCATGAACACATGACTAGTGACATAGTCCACACGAGTTTTGATCCTGGTGGCAAGCGGCGAATTGAACCGAATACGAGCGATAAACGGGGGTACTCAGTAATGGTGCATAAGGAAGAATCTGAAAATGTTAAGCTTGGTCACCCACCTACGAAGGAGTTACATTGGAAGTCATTTAACGCGTTTGGCAATCCATCAGTTGTGCAGCCTATTTCTGAGAAAACAAAGGGTTCTAATCATGAGGGGTTGAATGAAAGAAAGGTTAAGATCCGTAAAGCTATTATGCTAGCGGCAGCACCAAATATGTTTGTTCCTCTCATTGGTAAGCCTACCTTGCTCCACCTAGAATCCATTAAAGCAGGAGTCACGCCATTTTTTTTCAAAGTTCTATCAAAGACCGTGGAAGACAAGTTTCAGGTCCAAGGAAATTACGAGCCATACGACTACGCTAACCAAGAGTTACAGAATTGGTCGACATTCAAACTGCTTTGTAAATTTATAAAGAGCTCTTGTGCAAAATCAGTGTGTGTTGTCTCGAAGATGGATGCAATCCAAACCTTTCATGAGTATGTAGCTTTCACTTAGTCGGTTTTTGAGTTCGTTTCATTCTTATTTGATCCTGGTGGGATGTTATGCAAAACACAGAGCACTACTTTGAGGATAACTTCAGCTGAAACAACTGCGTTTAAAAATATCCCCGACCTTCAAAGAAAATATTATACGAGCATTGATATGTTAAGAACTAAGGAGGTTAGTAGGAGTATATTCTTGTTGTGTCCTTGTGTCATTATTTGGATCTACTACTGTGTGGAAAAATCCAAATGGCTAAGGTGGGGTTTGAAGGTTGAAATGATGTTCACTTTACAAATGTCTGTTATTATTTGGTCAAACATTACAAATGGTGGATGCCTATTGAGCGGGATGGAGCACAAGCTTGTTGCATCCTTGATAACAACTTTTGATGCAATTGGGGAGATTGTTGAAGACAAGGTTTATTATTGTATGATTGTTGGATGTCTTTCCGTTGTCCATGAAAGCTTAACTGAAGATGAACAACCGGTTTGGGTCTCTTTTGTAGCTGTTCATAATCAAAATCGACCCGACAAGACATTCATCATCAACGAGACGTTCTTACAGTTTGTGATAATCGATGAAGATGAACCTGTTTGTGACCAGCCTATGTTTGGAACAATCAAGGATTTTCCAATCCTCCCTTGGAACGAAGTTTTTCATGCACGAAGCGCTAAGACATATTTGTCGTCGTTTACGATTCTGGAAAGCCATAATTTCTCATTTTTTGCAGTGAGATGCACAGAACATTTGGAGCTGTGTGTTGCACTACAAGTATCGCTCGTAGACGAGCTTCTTGAGTCAGGGGGTTGGAATGACGTAGACAACTACGATACCATTGGAGCTAAGCTAAGTATTGTCACAATCTCTTCTTATTTGAGCATTTTGTGCAAGAATGGACAATCGAGAGAGTCTTTGAAATTGTTTCACAATGTGGTGAATGGGCTCGACCCGCCGATGGATTTTGATGGTGCTTGTGAGGCGTCTATGGGGATCCCTACGACTTCGCTCGTGGACGAGCTTTCTGAATAGGGGGATGGAGATGATGTAGCACGTATTAGTATTTTATTATGTTTTAATTAGTTAATAGTTATATGGGCTTTGTGGTAATCCTAAATGGGTTTTGTAGCCTATAAATAGGCTAAGTGATCAAAGTGTTGGATAGGATGTAATATTGAAATATTGAATCTTATTCTCTTTGAGAATGATATTTCCTTTGAGCTTGGATTAGCTCGTATTTTATCCGTTTATCCTAGATCTTCTACATCATTTAACTTCGTATTTTCACATGATGAAAAGGGGACCTTAGCCAATCTTTGTAAGGGATGGAAGAAAATCTTCCTCTTATATCTGCATTCGAATTCTTTGTCAATTTTATGTACGTCTCAGTTCAAAGGATTGTCTGGTTGTATCCTTTATGGATCTTTCTCATACCCTGATTTTCGTATTTTTGCTAATTATTCCTGTGTTCAAGACGAGGAATTTTGCATTTAATGTTCGATGCAGTATTGTTTTAACTTTAACCATATGCACATGGGTTTTAAATTTATATTATAAAGCAATATGTATTAATTCAAATAAATACTTTTGGTATTAATATACAGGTGAAGATGAGCCGAAGGTAAAAGATAAACGTCAGAAAGGGCAAAATTCTGGGTTTCTTGCACCACTTCCTCTGTCAGATTCTCTAGTGAAGTTTCTTGGTACTGGTGAAGATTCTTTGTCTCGATCTGAAGTTGTGAAACGAATGTGGCAATACATAAAAGAAAACGAGCTGCAGGTTTGTGAAACGAATGTGGCATTTTCATGTCCTTTTCCCCCATCCCCTTGATTATCACCAAAAAAAAAAACGAGAATACGAGGTTTCTGCTTTTACCATTGCAGATGCTAGTAATTTCTTGTTATTGATTGGTATGCCTTACATGAACACAAGACCTGACATGGTAATTTGCTGCCTTTTCAGGACCCAACCGATAAGAGGAGAATTTTATGTGATGATAAGTTTAAAGAACTCTTTAACGTCGATTCATTCATCGGCTTTAGCATAACGAAGCTCCTTACTGCTCATTTCATCAAACGAGAATGATATAAATCGACAAGATGCGCTTCGTGGAGATTGGTAACTTACATGACCAGAATCCCAGCAACTAAGGTGCTAAGATCTCCCATTGATCTACGGGGTGAAAATAGAACGAAGGTGCCAGGTTCCATATTTCGCCTCCAAACAACAAGCTTTGCTTCTGATTGGCTCTGAAAGTTCCCTGCTTTTTCTGTCACAAAATGGATTAGAGGATACAAGTAGTACTTGTATATGTAGTTAAAGATATTACAATTTCACTACGTGTCACTTGAGTATTGAGTTTCAATCTTTCTCAGTCTTGTTTAGTAATCTAGTTGAATCAATACAATTGGACTCAGAATTTAAATATCTTATTATTCAAAAAGCAATAGGAGCGGATTCCCTGAAGATTACGTACATTCTCTGTTGTTATTCAAAACATCAAGAGAAAAAGACAGATTTTCATAATACGCGTCCTATTATTGCTACATTGCTTGTACAAAATGTTTGTCTTTGTAGATGGTTATACAACACTCAAAAGAAAACTGCTGAGGGCAAAACTCTTTTTAGCTCTCCATGTGATTTAACACAGCTTGTCATCATCAAGCGGATTCCATGGTTTAGAGGTAATTGGTTTCGGATCATCCTTCTACTAACCTATGTTCTTGTCTGTGGTGGAAGATAGTCAGTCACATGTACTGATTGAGGTTTTAAGTTGAACTTCAACTAGTACAATACGGTTAATAAACGTGACAGCCCTTCATTGACAAGATGCAGATAGACGATGAGTGGGGAGAATCAAATGGCTGGCCCATCACACCAAAGCTGAGCAGGGTCGAGATGCGCGTGGTGTAACCAGTGACCCCCCTCTGCCCATAGTGAAGCCTCGGGTTCCATCAGGCATTCTTGGTCCTTTTACAACAAGTCTTGTTGATGCTTCACCCAAGACAGAACTGCTGCTGCTGCCTAATGGAGCTGAAGCGAGCAACCCACGTCCCAGTCCCAGTCCCAGTCCCAGTCCCAGTCCCGTGGGTGTCATCTGAGTACGTTGTTGCCTACCTTTTCCACGCCCTTTATTCCATAGTTTCTTTGATGTTGCTGAATTTTCTTCCATCTGCATTACATTGTGCTTTTGGGTAAATGAACATCAAAAGAAGTAAAAGTAACGCATTGAATAATAGGGATAGGAAACTCACATTATTTGTAGCAATGGTTTCTGAATTAGTTGGTTGAGATTGAAGATGAGAAGAAAGGCCTCCAGGTATTTCTGCAGGGAGTCCGTCATCATCGTCATCTAGTATGTTGTCAAAATCTGATTTCCTGTTCTTCAGAACAGATTTTGGCTGCACAATCAATATTTCCTGTTAGAAACCTACCTATTATTTTGGTGTGTTTGTGTGTGTGTGTGTTTTCATGAATTACTGCTTCATAAGCATACCGATCGCCTTTGCAGACACCTCACTCTCAGCCCTTTTCTCCAGTCCCTTTGATCATGTAATAACTCAACCTGAAAAAAAAAAAAAAAAAAAAAAAGGGTGTAAAATTCTTAAGCCATGGTTGAAATGAGGTTTTAACTAAAGGGAGAAGATGAAGTGTACATACCGCTTTCTCAGCCGATTCGGGGTTCTCGAACTCTACCAAAGCATGGAGCTGTCATGCAAAAAAAAAAAAAAAAAAACAGAAACTTAAACAAAAAATCTCCTTTGAGGCATTCTTGGTCTAAAGTCGTATATATATCTATCCTTGATAATCCTGTAAATTGATAGGCATTCTTTGTCAAAACTTTACCTTAGTACTGATGATAAAATCTCCTTTGGCACGCGTAGAAGGGTCCTGGGGATGACATATTCTAATGGTCTTGACACTGTTAAAAACCACACAAAATATACTCAGAAGCTTTGAAACTTGAATTTTACAGCACAGGTTTAGAGATGTGAGTGTTTTTTTTACCATCCAGCGACATTGAAAATCTTTTCGATGTTTTGATGAGAATGGTCATCAGGTAGATTCTCAGCAACAATAGTCCTCAACTGCAGATCTTCTTTTACTCTGTCACTGAATGGAGTTTTTCTCTTTACCCTTTTCCCATCACTGCTCACATCCTTTTTGAACCCCCATCATCATATAACAAAGTTAGATATGTAAAAATTAAACAGCAAAATCAAGAATCAAAGGAGATGTGAATCGTTGGATCAAGAATCAAAAGATCTTGATCTAACGATCCCACTCTCTCTCGTGAAGAAGCACCACCTACCAGTTTTGCAGAGGCTAGAAGTGCCTGTGCAATTAATTGATGATTAGTCCCGACAAGTGATTTGATCTTCTTGGTAGATGCCACTGCTGATATTGGCACTGTTCCAATCCAATCCCACCCCCCACAAAAAAAAAAAAAAAAAAAAAAACCCTTAGATTTGCAGAATGAAATCTTGTAAAAATAGAATCCATGTCCTGTAACAGTGCTCACCATATCCCTCAGGATCCTTGCTAATCTGCTTTGCTAAGTTATCATTTGCAAGTAAGCTCATGTCACTGAATTGGTATTCCATCTATCCATATAAACATAAAAAAAAGCCCTCTTTAGATTTGAGTAAAATATGCACAAACATGTGTGATTCAGACAACAAACCTGTTTCAAGATTTTCTTCTGCATTTCCTCGGTGAGGACATTTTTGGAGGATGATTGATCTTTAGGTGATAGAGTGGGATTATTGTTGTTATTATTATTATTAGAATTGGAAATGGAATTGTTAGTGGAAGAATTAGCATCTTGATCACCAACATAAATCCAATCCGGCACGCTATCACTATAAGGGAAATATGGATAGAAGAAACTGGTTGCAGCAGCAGCAGGTAATGATTGTGATCTCGGAACAAAAACAGGTGCATCTGCATTAAATTTGAACGTGGCACGTGCAGACGAAGATCTAGTTACAACAACATTCTCTTCCTTGTTGTTTTGTTGATTCCTAAATGCTTCAAATTCTTGGATTTCTTTCTTAGGTGGTTGTTGTTGTTGTTGTTGTTGTTGTTGTGCCATTGCCAATGCCATGTGTTTAAAAATTACAATATCACTTGTGGAACACAAAAAAGACTCGGGGGGGAAAGAAAAAAAAAGGGTCTGAATCTTTTTTGTTATCTTTTTTTTTTCCTTTCAGATGAACATATTAACAAGGTTCATCTATGTTCTCAATCTCTAGTGGGTTGTGGGGGGGAATTAAAAGAGGAAAAAGAGGATATTTGGAGCTCTACCCTTAAGTTTAGCAAACTGAATCTAATGATGATTTGGAACCACAAAGTATACATGGATGCCATTTCTATCCTTTAATCTCTCATTCTTACACATTACCGTTACTTGTGGTTTGTTTTGACCCAATTTCCCCCATTTTTTAAGGTTAAATCATACATTTTGTTTCTTTCCTTACGTTTGAAGCACACGAGTATAGAGGTTTGACTGTTTCATCATGACCAATGATAGAAAAATTAGGTCATGTCAAGATCCGTCCAACGTCCAAATTGTGGACGGAAAAAGTGCACAGCAAATTGTACCGCTTTCTTTGTACCGTCGGGGATCCGCTTCCCATGCAGATATATGTAAAATGCGCTTCATGTAACGTAAATTGTATATATTTTGTAGTTTACAGATTCATGGAGAAATTTTGGTTCATTTGAATGTTGGATGGATTGGACTTGTAAATTCATATTTAGCATCATTTATGCATCTTCATGCAATTGTTCAAATAGCTCGGCAAACTCAACGAGAGAAAATCCAAACTAGCACCCTATGCTATAAAAATTTAGAGTTCCCCAAAAAACATAAGAAAAACAAACTTCATTAAAGGTGAAGTCTTTCGAGTCAGGATAGAAAAATCCACTTTTGAGCCTAGCTTGTCCATAGTTTGTACAACTCGGGTAGTAGGGTTTTTTTCAATTTGGAAAATCGGATATATAGAAAGAAAAAAAAAACACCATGATAACTCAATGTTACGTGTCACAAACGAAAAAAAGGGGTTGAAATAATCCATCGATTGTCACTTGCTATTCAAAATAACAACAGTTAGGAATGCTAATTGCCTAACGGAGTCCAAAATCTACTCCTGAAACTTTAGCCCAAAAGCCGAGGGGTAAAAAACAAAAAAACCCAATAAGTTTCCAGATAGCGTGCCAATAGTAATCCAATCAACCTGTCAAATTAAAAGGCAAGAGAAACTATTACTTGAATACAATAACGAAAAATAAACCTGTATCTGGTGTGGCAAGCAATTCATCCACGGCAATTTCAATAAAATGCTTTTTAATCCAGCTATGATTAAGCTAAAGAGAGAATGCAAAGTATTCAATACCTGAGAGTTTTACGCCCGAGGACTAAATTGTCGTGTAAATGGTGTTGTCCAATCAGGCATCATATTAGAACACAACTTTGGGCATACTTCAGGAGAGACCTACAACACAACAGATTTTTAGCAAAAAAACGCCTTAAGGTGAACTATGACCCCCCCGTAAGCACCAAATCATAAAAAAGCAAACCTCTACTGATTATGATTGGAACATCCTTGCATACGATTTTTTCTCCCGATCATGTCTATCTGCAATCTGTTGAGATAACACAAATCTCATGATCATCATCATATTATTGGGTGACTGCAAAAATTTAAAATAATCTGTTAAGAACATTCTCTTAGCAACTTTCAAAATACACACCTTCTTCTTTGCAGCAGCAAGTTCCTTCTTTATAGCTCCTGGAAAAAAAAAGCCAACCCAGTCAGAATTTCACCCTCCGTCATTTCTAACAGAATTTAATGTCCCACAAAAAGGAACATTGTGAAAAGATTATCTGACAACATCAGGAAGACAATGGTTCAACGATTCAACACTGGCGCTAAAGAACCCCAACTTAATTAATAGTGAGTAGTTATAATTCGGTAGGCTAATACTAATGCATGGTGAAAGTGCTGTTAGCTGGAAAACGCAACAGAAACCCATAAGTAACAACTAAATGCCATCCCTTGAGCTCTTAATTCAACATTATCCAGTTAACAAGATGGTTTGTGAAAGGCGAAAAATTCACAGATGCCCTCAATACGTAAACTTTCTAAAGCATGTTCCAATTCTGGGAAACCAAGACCCAGAGTGGAACAAATAGAAGTTAAAGGAGGGAGAGAGAGGGTTGAAGCTCAAAATGCCCATAAAAGTTATTCAAGGCAACATAGGTTAATGATAGCCAAGTTAGTTCACTTCTACCAAATTCTTTTGAACAATCCAATTGTCTCTTGTGGGTATTCACAAGTGTTCTGAAGAGTGTATGCCCAAGGAATCAGCTATATAAAACCACAGAAAAGAAGACCTCAAATTATTACTAACCGTCACTAGGTTCAATCTCCAAAGCCTTTTGAAAACTTTCCACAGCCGCATCGATATCATTGAGAGCCATGTGAGCCTGGTCAACCAACAAGTTACGGACTTACAGTTGCAATTGCTACCAACATAGAACATAGAAAATGCAGTGAAAGGGAGGAGAGGGAAAAAATATTCTGTGTTGGTGGTGGGGTGCTTTATGTCTTTTAGAATATCAACAAGTTCCCAAGAGATTTGCGGTGGGAATAAAGACACCAACGCAAGTCATATGTAAATGCTTTCTTCTGTTTTCATTTAAAGAAGTCCTAAGTAAATGATAACGGAGCTAATTAAAAGCACCTCAGATAAAATATTTATATATGACGGTGGAAAAGAATAAAAAGACCAGAGACAGCAGTAGTCCCTTCTGGTTAAAAAACATACTATCCTAATTCAAATATAAATTATTTGACTTTAAGATCAAAATAATCACCTGACCCCGACGAAACAAAGCCTTTGCATTGTTTTCTCCATCACGCATTGCAAAGTCAGCATCCAACAGAGCCCCCTTTAAATCTCCAAGTTTAAGTTTACAAGCCTACAAATGAATACGATGCGTTAGCTAATAAAACAAAATTCTCAAATAGCAGTCACTAACAGAAAGAAACTGCAATCAATGCAATATAGAAGTTCCAATCACCAGGCAAATGGAATACAGAACTTTGAACCAAACATGGTAGGTAGAAACAATTGGATGAGTGGTGGCTGTCAAAAGTCAATGCCTTAAATATGCTTGCCCATGTTTATATAAAAAACAGGTTCACAGAGTAAGTTTAGAAAAGTCCATTAATGTAAAACATAGTTGCAAGTTCTCAAACATACAAAGCAAAAAAGAAGTAAGCAATGGCAGAAAATGTAAAGGTGAAGCAAATCAAACTTACAGTTATTATCTGCACAACACTCGCAATATTGCTTGATAGTACAACAACAATAACTAAGAAACATGAAATGCATAAGAGAACCCCATCATGAACAGAAAAATATATAGCAGTCCCAACACGACTTAGATGCTTTTGCAAAATAGTTTCTCTGAAGTTCAAACTAAGGTGTAGCTAAAAGTCAACGAGTTACTGGAAAATGTGGGAAATGGAGCGTTGTGTATCAAATAATAATGATTAAACAATACACATGTTTCTGACAAGTGCTAGGATTGCTATTATCAACACCAATTAAAAGAAAAACTCACCGAACTATTAGTGAATACTTGGGACTTCAGCTTCCTCAACTTTTCACTATTTTCCGCTGAAAAAAATAAGGCAAAAGAACAACACTTTGGTAAGAATTATAGCATATCTGACTAACACCGTGACATACAAAAAGTAGGAAAAATAAGAAGACTAGATTAGACTACTACTGGAGGAGAAAAGTAAAGAACATAGAATAAGAAATGTACACAGAATAAGACGCACCTTCTTCTATCCCATCCTTTTCCCAGCAAACATCCAAATAACGCAAGGCCTTTCGGTACTTTCTAAGAGCCGTCTTATACTCTTGTTTCTACAGGAAAGTGAATAATAAAATCCAGCCTAATGGGTAAATGAAGACTCAAGGAAGAGAGGACCAAAAATTGAATAGCCACCAAAGAGATAAATCAGGATACCTTAAACTTTTCATTTCCAAATGTCTTAATAACTTCAGCAGCATTCAACCACCAAGAAAGCTCTTCAGAACTATTCTCAATATCAGCCGGCCAATCAGAATATGTATCTCCATCTTTAAAAAAGTTCATGATCCCATCATCTGCACCCACTGGGATTTCACCACAATCCACGATTACAACATCCTCACTAGGACGGTCATTTTCACCAGTTTCAACATGCTCCATGGAGCGGACAACTCCCATGCCTTTGACTACCTTCCCAAACACAACATGCTTCCCATCCAAATGGGACGTACGAGTTGTAGTGATGAAAAATTGAGACCCATTTGTGCCAGGCCCAGCATTAGCCATAGACAGCATTCCTTTCCTCTCATGTTTCATTTCAAAATTCTCGTCCTCAAATTTGAGGCCGTAAATAGATTCACCGCCAGTTCCATCACCAGCAGAAATATCACCACCTTGTACCATGAAACCTTTTATTATGCGGTGAAAACGACTTCCCTACAAATCATCATAATACTAGTTACAAAAAGAACAAAAATACGCTCAAGCAAATGGAAAGCAGTACTTTCTTTCAGGATTATATGGTTCATAAATGAAGGCTCGTAAGTAAAAATAATCACCGGACAATTCACCATATGCATTTCCTTGAAAAACAAATTAAACATTCAACCACAATATATTATTATAAGTTACGAATTCAAAGATCAAAGGCAGATTTTGTCTAGCAATTCAAATGCTTAGGATGTAAATAAAAAATTTAAAAAAAAAATTCAGAAAAGCGAAATATATGCTACAATAAGTCAACGAACAGCGAAGAATCCTCCAGGGTATTTCAATTGCGGCAAATGTTAGTGAAAGAATGCAAGAAGCGACTAGGGTCAAAGAACAGTAAAAAGAGGTCAAAACTTCATGCAGCCGCTTATGCTGGAAAAAAATAATTCTAGTAGTATAAACAGCAAGAGAGAAAAGTGTAGGGAGATGGACCTTGAAATGGAGAGGAACGCCGGTGTGGGGACCGACGCCTTTTTCACCGGTGCAGAGAGCTCTGAAATTCTCGGCGGTCTTAGGAACGATGTCGTTGAACAGCTCAACTAAAATCCGTCCTTCAAGTTCTCCACCGATGCTCACATCCAGATAGCACCTCACCCTTTCCATCACTTCTTCCAACGTTAAACAACCGTGGATGATAGAGTGAGCAAGAGAGGTAAAATAGCAAGAATCAAGAAGAAACCCTAGGTCGATAATCAGAGCAAGAAGGTTTCCTTTCTTTGGAGGGAGGCACTTTAATATTCCAACTCTTTCTTTTGCCTTCTGAGTTTTCTCGCGTTTATATTTTCAATTCTCATACATTACGCACCTCTTGCTATTTTGCGCTGGTTACAGTACCGATAACTACTAGTCGTTCGAGGTCCGGTACGTGTGCATTTTACCTACTCGTTCGAGGTCATTGTCCAATGGATTGACTTTATTTTACCGTTATATTCAATCCACCGAACTAAATATCAATTAATACATAAATTTTATTTTTTTAACATTTGTTTATAAATTATTTTTAGTATCATAGTCTCCGTTAAATTTATATTTTTCTTATCATTAGTACAATTTTTTTTAAGGGGCTAACGATACCAGTTGGACAGAGGACGACTTGCGTTATGTCGGTTTATCTATTTATGAGCGGCAATGCGTTATACTGAAGATAAGTCTTGCTAATAGAAGTCCGATATCAAGTTGAGCTCATATCGGCCCATATTCTAAGGTGGCATTCATTTATCTGTATGAGGCATGATGAGTATCACGTATAGGGTGACCGATATCACCTATGTCAAATACACACCATAAATAAGTTAGGTTAATCATGAGTTAGGTATGTTTATAAGAGACGTGGCACGACGTGAGAGGTTGAAGCCCAACCGCTTCTAAGGTGCATGACATATGCCCATCTTTACCATTTTGAAATATAAAACGCCGAATTGCTCAGCTGGTGTCACCTAAACGGTAGGTAGGCGGCGGATGTGTGACATTTGGAGTTGTCGTTCGTGCACCTGTCTCGAGGTGTTGTATCGTGGAAATATTTGGAAGATCCCGCTGATGGGTGAATTACGAGCAGACACACCTCATCGACTCTTTCCCCTTGTTTCAATAAAAGAAGAGGATTGAATCCTCTGTTTTTTTTTCCTTTGCTATCTTCCGGCGCAATCTTGAGAGCTTCTATGAGAGAACTGTATTTGTTAGCCTTATTCGATAAATTAGTTCAGATCATCATACGAGTAAGCTATTTTCATCCTTTTGCTTAAATTTTATCTTCATATCATGGCATTGAATCGTCAAATCGTCAAAGATGCATCCTCCGATAAGACCCTTAGTAGGAAGGCTTTTTAGGGTCTAAGTTTGCTAGCCAATAATTTCCTGCTCCATCTTCTGCGTCGGAATCGGAATCCGATGAGGAGGTTTTTCCAGAATCTCTTGTTGTGGATGCATCCACAGAGAGAAAAGAGGTTGGATCCTCAAGTATGAGTGTGAGCAACACTCCTACTGCTCTTTCGCTGGATAAGTTGAGACAAGCTTGTCAGAAATATAGAATAAGCACGCATATTTATAAGCCACTTCTTCACTTCCTTAGTCAGAGAGCCAACGATCCTCCGGAAGGTTATTGTTTAATGTATGTATAGCAATTCGTTGATGGTCTTTGATTCCTGATCATACCATCCAATTTTCATGTTTTACACCATTACCTTAGCTTTTGTATCATGTTGCATTAGTCTAGCTTCTCTTTTTTGGCTTGGTCGCGACTTTTTTCTGGATAACCTTTAACTTCTTATTGCATCTTGCTAGAACCTCTGAAAAAATTCTGATAGGTGTTATATATGTATATATACCCCCTCCATCCCAAAATAAGAATCACTTTATAGGTTTTCATGCTAACGATATTGGAATACCGTTGGGTTATTTAATTTGGAAATTGGATCTTTTTGAGATAATTCCAACTACTGAAACTGAAGATTTTGTTGATGGTTTATGGATGATTTAAAGACCGCGTATGTACCCAGTATGTATGAGATTAAGCCAATAATGTATTTTTGAATTGTTAGGATGATGAACCATTTATAGGACTCCCTCGTGGTAATGCAATGATCCATGATTTGTAGGGCCTGTGATTGAGGGTCCGTGTAATGTCAATCGTGGGGCAATCATAGCTCAATTGTGCTAAAATCATGGGTTGTGGCAGTTAATGGACATAAATCGTGGAAACATGCCCATTAATCATATAGCATTTGATTAAGGACCAATGTGATGTCATCGTGGGGCAATCATGTCTCAATTATGCTAAAATCATGGTATGTAATCAATCATGGGCAGTTAATGAAGACAATCGTGGGATCCAGCCTATTGATGCAATATAACCATCTTTGGAGGTCGGAAGTGACATATTCTGCTCGGGAGCGATCTGGATAGCATGGTCGTTTAATTGTTGCTGATATGAGGTCGGCTAAACTCTAAGGGCGACATAAGGCCCAATTAGGGTCGGCTTATTCCTGAATAAATCCTCTGGACTTAAGGCCCAATTGTGGGCTTATGCCAAATTGGCCCATTGACCATTTTGACCCGCTTGAGGCCCAATATGAACGATATGTATAAATTTCGGATTATACTCATGTCACGTACATACTAAAAAACTGAAAGAATAATAAATATTAGTAAATAAAGCCTAAAATTCTCTTCGACTTACCATTGATGCAAAGGTAAAAATTGATAGATGAATAATAAATTAAGGGTAAGAATAAGAACAAGCCTAACAAATATTGTCTTGATTTTTATTAAGGGTAAGAATAAGAACAAGCCTAACAAATATTGTCTTGATAATGGAAAGTAACTATTATTATTGTACAAATATATTAGTCCAAAAGTGACTATTATTTTAGGACATATGTAGTGTATATGTGAAACCCCGACTTCATGGGTATTATAATTTAAGGGTAATTTTGTCTTTTTGGAAAACATGTTTTCTTTTCCTAATATTTTAAGTTTAATTATGCTTTATTGACCTCAAAGTCGCCTAAAACTGACTTAGGGTAGAATATCCATAGAAAAAGCCTTCAGGTTGCTCTAGACTTCACATAAATCCCGTTTTCAGAGTTTTTCTCTAAGCAATGGGCTGCTGTCCCGGCCACCCTCCCGTGAAAGTGCCCAAAGAGATAGTTTTTTTAGCAGCCTAGCTTTTCTGGATTCGTTCAGCAGCACGTTCGAATTATTTTTGATTTCGAGCAGAATTTTTAGGCTTTGAATATTTTCTTGAAGGTAAAATCTAATATTTTCGTATTTGTTCTTGGCTTTGATCTTGATAGGGTTAGACTCCCGTAAGATTTATGTTAGATTCGCTGTTGGTTTGTAATTTTGCGTAAAATTTGGAAATTAGTTGTTGTTTGGTTCATAGTTCGGCTCGTCTATAAGGTAAGGAGTTCTTCTTATCATAAGGTTTCATATTTATTTCTAGTTTACATTTTCAAGTAGTGTAAGTACTTTTTTAATGTTAAAATGCACGCAAATCGGACATATCTATGTGTTAGGGTTACTTTCGGGTACTTGTAAGACCATAAACTAGTTTTGAGGCTAAGTATTGGGCCGCTTTCCTGGCCCTCCACTCAAGAAAGTGGGCTGACGCTTCAGACTTAGTTTATGGATGTTGTGTGTTGTGAGCAAGGTTTTCAGAAAGTTATTGTGTGTTTAGGATACGTTTCTGGATTATGTGTCAATGCGATTAGTGGTGATATGATGGTAGTCTGGTTGTGATATGGCCTTTGTATACTCACGTAGGTTAGTATGGACTTCAGCGTAAAATCTATGTGTTTAATGTGCTCCTACGTGTTTATAGTTAGTGTGTTGCGATGTACTGAGCGGAGTACTGTGGGGCGTGGATTTTAAGTCCTGTGTCAGAGGTATGGCAGTTGTGCTCACCATATCGTTCAAAATGAAGTTATTAAGCCCCGTTACCATGAACATGATACATATGACATTCACATGCTAGTAAAGTATATGGTATATAGATCTCGTAAGTTGGATCAGTAGAACATGTATATGTTGAGTAAGTAGTTAATGAAACAAACAATTGAGTGCAAGATGAACTGAACGTAGCTAGTAGGCATGTATTCTATGCAATGTTTAAAATTGGTCTTCAAGTGGTTTTCCACTTTTGAACGCCCCGGCATCGAGGTCTCTCCAAGCCTTCTACCAGGGGTGAAAGCAGACAAGATTGAAGTTCATGTAACATAATGACCATTATTTGTATAGATTTTCTATCATGAATCACTGCTGCCTACATGGGTCAGAGCAAGATACGTGAACTCTCATCATTATGACTAAATACTTTAACCTGTGACCGACACAAAGGTTTGGGGTTTACGATCTGTACATATAGAAGTTGTCTTGGCTTCTGTCCCTCGTCAATACCCGACACTACTACAAATTATGATATAGGTCACACTTAAGAAATGATAACAATCACAGTTTTAATAAAACCGAGACAAAGAAAATATATATATTACACTTACAACTTTCTATCACAGTTATCGAAAAACCGAAATAAGTTATATCAATCTATCCCATTTTAAAGTGTGACTTAATTGATATGATATTTTTGTCACAGTTATTGAAAAAACCGAGATAAATTATATCAATCAATAATACTTTTAAACTGTGACTGAATTGATATGATATTTCCGTCACAGTTATTGAAAAAACGAGATAAATAATATCAATCAATCTCACTTCTAAAAAGTGACTGAATTGATATGATATTTTTGTCACAGTTATTGAAAAGCAAGATAAATTATATCAATCAATCTTACTTTTAAACCGTGACTGAATTGATATGATATTTTTGTCGCAGTCATTGAAAAAACGAGATAAATTATATCAATCAATCTCATTTTTAAACTGTGACTTAATTCATATGATTTTTTTGTCACGGTTATAGAAAAAGTGAGACAAATTATATCCACTAATACAAAAAGAACCGTGACAAGGAAAGTGTATATATATCACACTAGATTATTATCACAGTTATTGGATATACCGAGATGTATTATACCAATAAATCTCAATATTTAACTGTGATTAAAATGATTAGATATTTGCATTCAGTTTTAGATTTTTAGGTGTGATTGATTTTATTTCACTATTACAAAATGATAAATATCACACTTTAAATGACAAAGATATCAGTTTTAAAAAACCGAGACAAAGAAAGTAAAACAAACACATTACTTTTTTATTATCACATTTTTTAGGAAAACTGAGACAAAAACATTAATCAATCACAGTTTTTAACTGTGACTGAAATAATATGATATTTTATAATGAGATCTCACTTTATTGTGATTGAAAATGGGAAGAAAGAAGGCATTGACCCAATGGTAATTAGTGTGGCTCATTTATCCGGAGTATCCGGGTTCGAGTCCTATTGGGGATGAAAAGTGTGTGTGCGTATATTGAAAAAAAAAGATTAATGATCACACTTTTTTAGGTGTGACTGAAATTACAATAGATCTCGGTTTTTAAATGTGATAACAACAATAATAGATCACAGTTTATAAATGTGCTTGAATTAAATACTTATGTCACACCTCAATATGCCACACTTTGGAAGCCGTGACTAATGTGAATATATCACACTTAAAAACTATGATCTTTATGCTTTTTTGCAGTAGTGTGATGGGAAGACCTTTAGATAAACGGTGCCTTGTCGGTTCAAACCTTCTATTGGAAGGCAATTGTGTTTTTCACATAATTTCTCGCTACTCATGTCAGCATTCTCACTTCTGATATCTCCAGATCTTGTCGACCAAAAACCTTCCACAACTGACAGAACGTTCCGCTACTGACACTTGAAAAAAAAAACTTTCAAGGTCTCCTCGCTTCGGTGAATCGCTTGAGCCCTGATATATTTTAAATAGGTCTCCCTTTACTTAGCAACTCATCTGTCAGTCTCATCACCAAGAACTCCCGGGCGGCGACAAAGGTGCGATAGACACTCGACTTACATGAGAGGATTTACTGCTCGAAAGCATATGAGAGGTGCATATGTCACTCGAACGAATGTGAGAGGATTTAATGGTCGTGAGATGAAGCAACCCGCCTGCTGATGTGGCCAAAACGAGAGGTCCAATCTAACCGGCAGTGTACCGGGTCGACTGTAGTCTAGTTTGGTGAGTCAAGGTCGTCTCCTCGGGGAACTCACACTTATGAGGTTACACACCAAAAAGTCTATATTACTTCGATCTAGGTCGCAATTTAGTGAAAGATTAATCAATTGCATAAATAAAGTGCTGAAATAACAAAGATGATAAATTATAAAAGAAGCTAACCAAGATAATGTGTAGCCTAGCTATCCTCTTGCAACATCATGGGAACGACTTTCTACCTTCCTACCATTCGTGTTCAAAAGTGTGAAACGGTGCACTCCTAAACAAGTAATTCCCCCTCATACTAGTGAATGGAATTGCTTTCCACCTCCTCATTGGTCTAGGTGCCATAGGCCTAATGATTCGGTATGCTACGCCCGTGAATGCAATGGCAAAGCCAACTATCCCTGGATAAGAAATCGAATGCCTACAAGAGGTCGATTTTACCTTCCGGTTCACCTACCCTTTTCCCACGTCTAACATCTCCGTTCGGTATCCGTTAAACGTGTAAATGCTAACACTAGGCAATTACTCTAATGCAAGCAATCAATACAATACAAGCAGGCAAAGCTTCACAACAATCAAAACTAACAACACAAACAATCATTCCCAATCAATCACAAGAGGATAAACGAAGACTACAACATAATCTTGGCTATAAAAACCTAGCCACTCATGTCTACAAACATAATCATCTCAAGATTAACATTCATACACATAAGAACAACTGAATGATAATAAAGATTAAAGATTACCACTTCAAATGATGAAATTTGAGTTGGTGTTCATCATCCAACCTCAAGAGCTTTAATGGAGTCAACACTAGTGTGTTAAACTTCAACAAGAAATCAAAGCTAAACTAGAATCCTTAAGGGTTACAATCAAATTCAAGTGCTAAGTTCTACTAAAATTCGGCTTTGGAAGCCAGGGGTGGGGGGTTGCCTGCAAGATGGGAAAGTTGGAGAAGATGAAGTGTGTTTTTGATAATAATGTGATTGGAAGAATAAAAGAGATTAAAATTTTGCTAACTCTGCACTCTTGACTCGCGTCACTCCATCTTGGCGCACGTCATGCTAAAAATTGCACTAGTGGCGCAGGTCAAAGCTTCTTGGCGCGCATCACGTCCAGTTGTGGTAGCTGGCTGAAAGACATCTGCATTAAATGCTCAACTACTCCGTGACTCAGGTCATGTGACATGGCGCAGGTCATCAGTATATAAAATCACAACATCATAATTTCATTCTCCCGGTTGGCTTGGATTGAGCCGTCTAATGTGTATCAAATAATCCTCGTGGGCTGAAATCCTCGCCACAGCACAAAAATCATCACAAAAGAATCAAAAGCCACCCTGAGGTCAGAATCCACACTCCCAACCGTGATATCTGTGCTGCAAAATAGACACAAAGATACCACGTGTAAATCTGATAACAAAATCGGCTAATAACTAATATAATACAACTAAAAACATGGTTTTTCTGCAAATTCTATGTACACAAAATATGGTTCCCATCATCATTCAAATTGCTCAAGTTGATGTCAAAATAGCACTAATTGCATTAGAAAAAGGGGTAAATCATCAGAAATTATATCATCAGGTTGACTTACATCACCTGCTGTGGCGGGGCGGCTCTTTCACTATAAGACTTGGACGGTTATCCATACCTTCGAGAATTGATGTGTATTCGATTCATAGGCGCTAACAATCATCAATATGCTCCTATTGTTTCGGAGCTTTTGAATTATGCTGATCCCAAGTACTTCATCTCCATATGACCGTTATAGTTATGGCCGCCGTTCACCGGGCCGGGCTTCGGACGCCAGCTCCCCTGCCATTAGGTCACCAACTTCCTTGTCTTCTTTTGGTCAAGCTGACTGACTGGTGGAGTCACTAACTTGTCAAAAACAGAAAGAGGTCAATCTTCATCTTCGCTTGCTTTCACACCAGCCTTTGACATAGCGTAGCCCGTTAATGACGGGAACTATAGGCATGATCAACTACATCACATGTCAAATTGGATTTTAAAGTGAATTTCCTTATGTTTCAAGATATGCTTTTTTAACGATGTTTTATATATTCTTCAAGTTATGCTTTTAAACTGTTTGTGAACATGATGAAGTAGATTCATATATATTATGTCTCTCAACATCTGACAAACATGAATCTTTAATTTGATCTTCTTTCTTCTTAATGAGTTTGTGCACGAGCTCACTTATTTATTTGGAATAAGAAGATATGCATGTTAAAGACGAATTAGATGATAAACATTGAAATCAAGTTTATGAATGGAGCCATAGAGTTATTTATGTTTCAGCGGTTTCTTTTTTGGTTGTGTTGAGTTGTAACGACGAATGTTAGCAGTTATTTATTATTCTAGTTTAACAATATTTGTATTTCTGTTTAATTAGTTGGTTAATGGAAGGTCTTAAGGGTCAGTTCCCGAGTCTCTTGCTTGTTTCTTTTCTTTCGCGTCCTCTTTAGTACTATGATATTACATGAGACCTACGTGAGTTTTAGAGTTTATTTTAAATGTCACGTGTCTAACTCTCAATGACCGGATAATGACTTAGTATACAGGACATCGCGTATAATATAAATTGACTCTTATTTTCACTAAAGATGAAGTGTATAAATGACAAGGGTTACAACTCTTATTTGTACGTGCATACTGCTTGTAGTGGAAGGGGAAACATAAAATTAGAAAGTTGAAAGACTTTTAAGCTTAGCAACTTAAAGTCAGGATTAGGTACCTTAGCAGCAGCTATTTTGGAATATTATTTTTTATTTCGTCGTACGTTTTAGTTTTGATTTTGTTTATGTTTTCTGTTTATTTTTCCTACCGTACAAATTTTTTTAGTCGAAAGTAACTAATTAAGAATGTGGTAGAGGGATATTAAAAAAATTGTGGTAGTTCATCCATTGTTTGTCAACTAAAACTGTGGCCAAGTCACATTTGAAAAGAATTTGAAGAATGAAGACTTTATTTGCACCCGGTAATTCTACCCGTACACCCCATATCTAATATGAAGAAGAAAAAAAAAACACTTTGCCAAGGCATTTAACCTACTGATCAAATTTACGTAAGCTATCGTATATTGTCTATCATGTTTATGTTCCTTACTTACTTAGCATATTCATGTTTTTGTCTTGTCTTTCGTATTCATGTTTCGTTTCATACACTAATCACTTAACTTGAGGTCACAGCACGGCTAATATAACTAACCATACCTCAAATATGGGACTTTGAATAGTACCCAAGGTCATGGCCGGCCTACCCATTAGACGGGTCATGCGACTGCCGAAGGCCCACCAGCCACCGTCAAGGCGTGCCCTAGTTACATGTTTTGTTTAAAAAAATTGTGTATGTCTAATCTCAATCAGCCAATATAATGTGTGTTTAAAAAAAAATAAAAAATTAAAGGCCCAATGACAAAAAAATAAAATAAAATTCACGACCCTTATAATGTGTATTAATTAAAGGCCAATGACCCAAAAAAAAAAAAAACAAGGGCCCTTAATGTGTATTAATTATAATAAAAAAAATTATCAACACATTAGAAAGCCAAAAGAGACCAAATTCCTACAATTACTCAAGAACGTTTGAATGTGCTAGTCATGACATCGATTGAGAATAATATGATTAATGAAATTGACAATTCTATGAATAAAAAAAAAAGACAAATCTACTTTGATTCGCATCTAAATGTGCTACAAGAACAATATTTGAGTAGTAATTTGTAAATATGTTTTGTGTATACGTATGAATTTAATTTTGTTTTTAAATATGCTAGAAAATGTATGTTGAATTACTACTTTGTATGTATGTTTTTGTTAGATGTAATATCGTCGGATCAATTATAGATTGACCCGATTACGCAGCGAAAGGCATCAGATCTAGATCTAAACGAAACAAAATACATAAATAAAAGATCTAATCCTACAAGGGGGTTTAGGAGCCTACCTTTTATGGTGCTTAACTCCAAGAACGATAGATCTCCAAGAACACGTATTTTGAGAAGCCACAGCCTTCCAACGTGTGTCTCCCAGCAACACCAGGTGGATGGTGTTTCCCGCGCCGGACCTCCTCCTTGATATGCTACCGGAATAATCCCAAGATTATTCCAACTCAAACCCTAAGAATAGAGGCCGAAATTTTCACCAATTTCTCTTGTGAATAGTGACGTGAATAGTGTGTTTTAAAAGGCTTGGAAGAACTCTCTTTATATAGGAGAGTAAAACTTAACCTCCAAGGATTAAATAATTAAGAGATAATTATTACATTAATCCTTTTTCCAAATAAAAGATAAATAAAATAATTATCCCAAACAAATTAGGATAAATCATATTATTATCTAATATTTCATGAATTATCATTTAACAAATAAAAGATAAATCACATATTAAATAATTATCCAAGAAAACTAATTTCCTAATAATTAAATAATATAACAAAACATGCGCCACCAACCTTAATCAAATAAGGTCCACGCATATTTCCTATATTTGACCAATTTGGTCAAAAGGTCAACACACTTATTTATTTGGAAATCAAAAAAAATGTTTTTTCCGTGTGTTTTTAATTATTTAGTCAACTAAACAATTAATCCACATATCAATTAAATAGTCCAATCCAACTATTTAATTATAATTGAGTGCAACGACGAGAAACCTATATCTTATATTAGAGCCCGCGTCGGGGCCACTGGACCCATATTCAATGAGCTTTACAATAAATCGAATAAAATTATTCATCGATGTAATAATTATATCCAACCTATTAATTCGGGATTACACCACCATAAACCCGAAAATCGAACTCTATCGAATATAGATAACTTACACTCAATTTATGAGTCGAAAGCGTCCAATGATATAATCATTACATACGGATAAATCCTCCATGATCGCTCATTTCGATTCGGGATATTTCCGTAAACCCTTCTCGAAACATATTATCCTTATTTACCATTAACCCCTAGTGATCAATTAGTTCATATTCAATATAATATGAACTCGGCCGATCGATCGCTTTAGGGGTCAACAAATAAGAGGAATCGTATGCATCTACTTCCCGAGGAAGGAATGGATTCCATATCTCGTGATAGCACGTACTACTCACTCATCCCGAGATAGAAATAACGAGAAGTGTTGGACCACATACTTCAAGTGATCCTTACTAACACATCAAACACTACCCTAGTCTAAGCGTTAAATGCATGATCGCCTCGGGATTAAGATTAATCCATACATGATCATCTTGTGATTCGATAAAACTTCTCGATTACGGAATTATATCGAGAACTCAAATCAAATCGGTCCAAATTTCTATATGATTATCATCATATATAAATGCCCCACTAGTACCTATTATTACCGATAAATCCGGATAAGATCGTCACACCTAAAGTGTTCAGGCGCATTAATAGCAAATTAATCATGAGACCCGTGACTCAGATTAATAAACGCTACGGACTAAGTTAATTTTAAGTACATCTCACTAACTCAATCCTCTTGTGTATAGCCATACACTGAGTTATGTGATTACATAAACGAGGTACTTAGGGTTTTCAGTAGTGTTTTAATTATAAACATACATGCATATAATAAGATGAATTATTAATTCTGTCCTCAAACAATTATATAATTGTCTTTCGGGCACTACACCTAACAATCTCCCACTTGCACGAAAGGCAAGTGGATTAATTGTTTTAGAGCACACCCTTATTTATCTATATCTACAACATTCTCCCACTTGCTCAAAACAAGTGAGACGAATCCCTCAAAACTGTACCCTCCAAGCGCATCTTAGTAATTCATCCTTCCAAGCACGACCGGAGTGTGCCGCCGCAGGGTAGGTCAGTGACCCGGCGCATACTCAGAATCCGAATACCATGTGACCTGGTACACTGATCAGGTAGGATGTCGGCTTGAGTCAATCTTTGGGATCGAAACGTCGCCTTTCCATCTAATCCGGTGGTACGATATCAATATGCCTTTGATTCAACACCGAGGACGAAATCGACTTAACGATCATCCTTCATCTGACCTAAAGTCAGAATCAGTGTCATCACTTATATTCTAGTTTGCACTGAATATACTTGCATATTATTCCTCATTCTCCCGAAGATACTTGAGGATTCACTAAACATCCCATTTCAGATTCATCCTCGGTGTTTAGATAACCATTCCTGAGAGGTAGGGTAGACTACATCGTTGAATGCTGCATAAATGCAAGAATATCTTAACCAGGTGAATGGATGGGATTGCCAATGATCGATTCTTGCGGATTTGAGCGAATCAAATCCTTTAGAATGAATCCCGATGGCATGTCAGACTTTGACTTCAGATAACACACTCATGTTGTTTCCAACTGTTTCTGTGTTACCATTCAAACACTAATCTACATACTACTTTACTAATATTGATGCCCAGTCTACAAAAGACTTATCAACATTCTGGTCAAGTCCACATATTAAAATAAAATAACTTTGAATTGACCTAGAGGTTTGCTTTAATCCCGAAGGATATAAGCTATGGCAGGCATCCTGCCAAAGGTTCTTCTGAATAAATTAAGATACCGTTAGTCTCGCAAAAAAAGTCTTAGGGAATCACCCCTATTTTCTGCGCTTTAACGAATCCATTATTTGTTCTTAGCTAAAACCCTTCTATTCTGAATGAATTCAGATTCCGTTGTTCGGCAAGGAAGTCTTAAGGAATCACCCCTATTTCTCGCTTTCTGACGAAATCAAGCAAGACTGAGTGATAAGAGAGATCACGGTCTGGTTAACTCTCTACCTTTTAAGGAATCACCCCTAAATTACTCAGCTTTGCGTTGCAAGTTAAACTTTCCTATTCATTCGACTCTTCTCCGTGTAGTTTCAATTACTCCCACTGGGCCTGAGATACTCAGGTGGTTCTACAAGAGTTTCAACAGAATTAGAGTATCATACTCCATTCACAGGGTTATGGCTTTTAAACCAACCTCTATGATCAGGATCCTATACAGTCCACGAAGGACTATAGGTCATCAATCTACCCTATAGACCATAAGGTCCTGCAATGGGTAATGGACAAACCATACTCCCACTGCGTTCGGGATGGAGTGATATACTGATCTAGTTTAGTAGTTTTTATTAGTGTTTTCACCAACTGCCGGTGTTGGATGTGGACTGAACAAATCAGTTAGTAACATCTTGAGTACAAATACTTCAAGATCCAAGTTTGTTATTTATAGACTCTATCGGACCGAGTTTGACAAAGATAACCGTCATTCTCTCGATTTTACGAGTTTTATAACCAACTTGTACTCAATGCATTAAGATATTTCACGTCCTGAACGTGTACGCAAAATTTCCGATCCTACCTTCAAGCACTCGGTGCTAAATGCCTCTATTTACGGAAGTGGGGTGAACCGAATTCACTCCTTATCCACAAATGCGTAGGCATCTTTTAGGTAGACTTCTCGGTTTTTCAATACAACCGTTATTTTGCAACCAATATCTTAAATGAGTTCAAGAAATGATCGTAGCACATCAATAACTTTGTAAGGCAAAATTGTGGTGTATCCTTAGTGAAAACATTTCACCTGGGAGGTAGGCCGAGCATCATCCCAAGACTACGCAATAACCTATTTCGAGTATGGAATACTCTATCTCTCAGTGAAATTAGAGATTTCCTCCAAATATTTTTGATAAACTTACCGGAGTCTCGAATAGTAGTCAAACAAGATGTCACTACTTCAAAAGCTCCCACTAGCTTGTACCTTTCATATGACCCGAAAGATTGTTATGAACAAGCTATGTTACTTTTTTAAATCTATTACCCTTTCCTCGATTGAAAGGAAACTTAGTCATTGTTCCTTTGAGACAGTGTTCCTTTGACTCGGAGATAGGAATCACCCTAAGCCGCCTTGAGATCTTGTCTTTAGGAATATGCACTAATTAATAGAATAGAAAGAAGCGTTTATCGAAATACGGAAACCATTTGCGTTTATATGTTTTAAGATGTGTTACTAATACCTTTTCAACAATGATTAGTGGTTCGACTTTATCAAACAAAAGTCCGAGTCTTGGATTCGTACTCACGATCGTTATTACATTCATCGTCAATAAGACAAACAAATTATCCTATTGAAAATGAATACGTTCGTTCCAACGAATCCAAAACAGAAAATGAATTTTCTCAGATGCTCAAGAATTGAATCCGAGATTCATTTCCTTATATCACTCCCACTAGTCAATCTGAAAAAAGCGCCCGTTGTCTATTTTATTTATCGTTTAATGCAAAGCTACCTAGTTCTTCCAAAGAACTTTAGCTTTCAAGAAAATTGCTAGATACATTGGACGGTGATCCGAAATCACTTTCATTATCCTCTAATTTCCAATTTATTAATTTTCCGGTTTAGCCTTAAAACTACTTAGTCTAGATGACTAACACGTATAAACATTCTTTCCCATTCTCGACTTTCCTTAGATGGAAACAGATCTTGAACTAGCGATTCGTGTGAGTAGACACTACTCTTGAACGTGACGCGTTCGATGTTACTTGCTTGGACTATCGATTTTTCTAATCGTTAAATCATAAGACCAAAGCTCCGACTAGTTTATCGGTTCCAAATACCGTCTAACTAGCAACACTTTGTATTTATGATTTTTCAAAGATCGAAAAAATCCCCGAACTAAGCTCCCACTAGTTTATCGGTTCAAATCTTTGTCTAACTAGAAATGCTTTGTTCATGATGTTTCAACGATTATAAAATCTCCGTAACTAAGCTCCTACTAGTTTATCGGTTCCAAATCTTGTCTAACTAGTAACGCTTTATTCTTGTTTTTCCAATAAATGGAGAAACTTACATGCGATCTATTACACATTTCTAATAATTCGAAAAACAACAAATCATAAGGCTAAGGCTCCCACTAGTTTATCGGTTCCAAATACCGCCTAACTAGCAACGCCTTATGTATATGATTTTCCAATTTTTCAATTTAGAAATTTGTTGTGTAATTACACTTTTAAAATTCACTAAATGAATTTTATCCGATAGTCCTATGTCATATTTTGTAAACTAAGTATGGTCGCTCTCGTTCAACACGAGTGACACCCGTGACACACCTGCATTATGTCACTTAAGTTTTTAAAGGCTCAAGAGAAAATTTCTTCCGAAAAGTTAATCGCATTTATTGATAATTACAACGTACTTGTTACTTTCCACATTTTTATTGAAGTCCTATTACTAATAGCTTTAGTAACCTAGAGATCTAGTTGTAAATAAAATGACAGAAAGTTAAATTCAAAAATAAATTTTCACTACTAGATTTATTTTAGGAATAATAAACTATAAAAGAGTTTATCCTACCATTCCAAGGATTTAACCTCGCATAAGATCGTCCGAGAGGTCGATATCAAGACTATGATGGTCAAACGAGACAATCTCTCTCAATGATTAAGCTTCGAGAATCGAACATCTCACGGGAATCGAGACATCCGGACCTTAATCATTGATTACCTTCCTTTTTCTAGCCTAGATATTTTCAAAATATCCATAAAAAGTGTGACCTACTATATCGGATCTCGAGTACGCCCGAGTATGCCTACGAGGGGCAGGTCAGTGACCCGACGAGTACCCGAAATCCTATCCTTTCGGAGACCAAGCCTTGAATTTTGATAGCGGTGAACACCATCCGAAGGGGGCCGAAATCAAAGCGGCACGAGGCGTCACCATTCTCTCACGTGCTTGCATCTATAGTAGAGGCCGTGGGGTTGGTCGTCGCTTTCCCGCTCCCACTCAATATTTTGAAAAAGTGGTGGGTTTACTAATTACGGTTGCGGTCTTGACAATAAGAAACAACAAATCAAAGTACTCCGAATAGGGTCGGTTATGTAGGCAATCCTACGCCGTCTTATTCGTTGGAACATATGTGATAGTTCAGGCCAATCCGGCAAGAGAAGCCCCGTTTAGCCCGAAGGCTTATCGGCTATGCTAAGTCCTGTCGAACTGCTGTAACGTGCATCACACGCGTGGAGGGAGTCGATTGAGCGGCTCGGTTGAACTCGCCAACCATGGTTAGACCATTTCCAACCCATGTACTAAGATTTTCCGATCTCTAGATTTTCATCCAAAACGTAATCTCATTTCTTTTGAGTGTAAGTTATCTATATTCGATAGAGTTCGATTTGGGTTTATGGTGGTGTAATCCCGAATTAATAGGTTGGATATAATTATTCATCGATGAATAATTTTATTCGATTTATTGTAATTTCTTGAATATGGGTCCACATTAAACGCGCTCTCTAATATAATAGCGTATAGGTTTCTCGTCGTTGCACCTCAATTATAATTAAATAGTTGGATTGGACTATTTAATTGATATGTGAATTAATTGTTTAGTTGACTAAATAATTAAATACACTGAAAAAAAGACATTTTTCATGAATTTCGACCCAAATAAGTGTGTTGACCTTTTGACCAAATTGGTCAAATATAAGAAATATGCGTGGACCTTATTTGATTAAGGTTGGTGGCGCATGTTTTGTTATATTATTTAATTATTAGGAAATTAGTTTCTTGGATAATTATTTAATATGTGATTTATCTTTTATTTGTTAAATGATAATTCATGAAATATTAGATAATAATATGATTTATCCTAATTTGTTTGGGATAATTATTTTATTTATCTTTTATTTGGAAAAAGGATTAATGTAATAATTATCTCTTAATTATTTAATCCTTGGAGGTAAGTTTTACTCTCCTATATAAAGAGAGCTTCTTCCAAGCCTTTTAAAACACACTATTCATGTCACTATTCACAAGAGAAATTGGCTGAAAATTTCGGCCTCTATTCTTAGGGTTGAGTTGGAATAATCTTCGGGATTATTCCGGTAGCATATCAAGGAGGTCCGGCGGCGGAAACACCATCCACCTGGTGTTCTTTGGGAGACACACGTTGGAAGGTGTGGGCTTCTCAAAATACGTGTTCTTGGAGATCTATCGTTCTTGGAGTTAAGCACCATAAAAGGTAGGCTCCTAAACCCCCTTGTAGGATTAGATCTTTTATTTATGTATTTTGTTTCGTTTAGATCTAGATCTGATGCCTTCCGCTGCGTAATCGGGTCAATCTATAATTGATCCGACGATATTACATCTAACAGTTTTTTTGCTGTCAATGAATTTTGTATCTACAGATATTAGAAGCGCGATGTCAAAATAATATTTTGTAAGTATGTTTTCGAAAAAAAACCCTTAGAACTAAAAAGGACCCTTCGGCGAAGTCGCCGAAGGCCCCGAAAATTTCAGGGCCGGCCCAATCCAAGGTACTCCGTACAATGCATCGTCTTAAGAACAATATGGCTAATACATCTAGTCATACCTCCGACACTGGATTTTGAATAATACAATGGTACTTTGTACAGTACATTGCAAGGTAAAAACACGTAGGAGCACATAAAGCAAGTTCCATGTTAAAGTCCATATCCAAACTACGAGAACCTACCAAGGCCATGGCAACATCGAACTCCCATCCTATCTCCACTACTCGTACCCAAAACACATAAAACAATTTATAGCAAAGTAACTAAGAAAACAAAATAACGTTTCGAAAACACAGTTTAACAAATACCCGGCAACACATAATCATGTCTGGTTTCGTGCAATTCAACATAAAACAATATCCAAAACAATTTAAAGACATAATCTTTAAACTAAAATGGAACCTTTTGATAATAAGACCCCTTTAACTTTAAGACGAGCTGAACTACGAACTAAACATCAACTAACTTCCAAATCTCACGTGAATCTACAAACCGACAATGAATCTAACATAAATCTTACGGGGATCTGACCCTATATACCAAGATCAAAGCCAAGAACAACTATGAAAAGATTAGATCTTACCTTCAAGAAGATATTAAAAGCCTAAATCTACCGCAGGAAATCGAAACTACTTCTGAACGAACCCAAAAATCAACCAGACTGCTCCAAAAATTAAACTACATCTGGAAATCACCCCGTACGCTTTCTCGGGCGGTGGCTAGGGACAATGGCCCTAGGCTTAGCGAAAAACTCAACGTGAAATTCGTGAAATCTAGGACTATCTAGATACTTTTTATAGGGTTTTCAGAGCCTATATCGGTTTTTAGGTGACTTGAAGGCCAAAAAAGTCTTAATTAACCTTAGAATATTACGAAAAGAAAACCTAATTTCTGAAAGACAAAAATGCCCTTAAATTACAAAACACAAGAAATCGAGGCTTCACACTCTATTTTATAATTTTTCGGCAATTATAAACTCATGGAGTTTATAAAGTTAACTCGCGATTTACTTACTACTATGATATGCAAAGTCTATGTTCTGGGAGGGAATCAGATTCGGCTTAGTGGTAAAAGTCATTATACTTCATGATGAGAATCATAGTTCGATTTCACCTTAACTAATGGTAACAATCATTACACTTCCTTTTGAGAACCCAAAAAAAAAAAAAAGTAAAATAAATCTATTTTTAATTCTCAAAGTCAATGTTCCACGAAATAAATTGTGTTTGCCAAACCCATTAACGCATACAATTTTGCGGTAGAAAAAAAAAAAAAAAAATCCCAAATACAACTAGAAGACATGAAAAACCAAAACATGCAAGAGACGACTTGGTCATTAATCTTTTTTTCTTGTGTACATGTGTACCAACCAACTTATGTGTGTGAAAGTTTTGACCTCCCAATGTTTACTTCCCAAATTATTTTCTCACATTAATTATAACAGTATGAAATTGTGAATCATCTCAAAATCCCTATAAAACCTCAATAATCTTGTACCCTTTTCAAATCCACCATCAACACAAAACTATCTAATCTACTTCTTTGGCTAGCTCTCTTTTTTTAAACTTCATTTTCACAATCAAATTACAAAAGCAACTAATTAATGGCTTCAAATTTTGAGGGTAGAATATTAATGGTTCTTGTTGTGCTTGTGTTTTTTGCTTCAATGTTTGCTAGTATTGCAAATGCTAATAAGAACCTCACCAACTGGAACTTTGGCAGCTGGCCTTATAATCACAACAATCATAATGTAAGCCAACCAAAGAGGATTATAGTTGGTGGCTCAGAAAACTGGCATTTTGGCTTCAACTACACTGACTGGGCTATCAAAAATGGCCCCTTTTATCTTGGTGACACTCTAGGTATATATCCCTTTTATCTATTGTTACCTTTGTCTTACTTCTACCGCTCACAAATCTTCTATATATCGTGTATGCACGGATACTTCATCTTACAAACGTATCTTGTATGTATATATATATATCCGAGACGTATCAGATATCGATTCAGGACACAGATACTTAGTTGAATACATATTAGGGGTGAATTTGCAATTTTCAAAAGTTAGACACGTTATTGGATACATGCATCTTGACTACAGATACGAGTATCCGGAGAACAAGATACACTTTGATCCTTAATATGCATCATGCATGTGTACATTCATACATACATACAAATATATATATATATATATATATTAGAATCGAATATTTCTGATGTTCTTGCCTTTGTAACTTTAGTTGAAAGTATGCAACAAAAGGAACACTTATTTTTTTTCATATTTACAATTTAATCTTTTTATTTTTATTATTTACAGTTTAGTCCTTAATTTTTTATTATTTACAAATATATCCCCGGCCGTATCCGTATCCAATATTTTTTAAAATCTCGTATATGCGTATCCCGCATCGTATCATCCGTACGTACTCGTGCATCCTAGCTCATACGGTGTGCGATCATGCATGTTTACAGTGTTTAAATACGACCCACCAAATGCAACGACATTTCAACACAGTGTGTATATGTTGCCGAGCTACTGGAGCTTTATGAACTGCGATCTGAAGTGGGGAAGAAGATAGCAAATGTGAATCAAGGAGGAGGAAACGGGTTCGAATTCGTGATCAAGAAATGGCAGCCATATTATTTTGCATGTGGTGAACATCAAGGAATGCATTGCAAGAATGGGACTATGAAGTTTCCTGTTTTCCCATTAATTCACTGGAATTGAAATCTCTTTATATTCAAGATGAAGGTTGCTGCTTTGCTTTCTTTTGGATTGTTTTACTGTTTTTATGTTTTTTCCATAATTAGTCTTTATCAACGTTTTTCCACTGCAGTTCCTTTTGTTTTTGTTGTTTTTGTTGTTTTTTTTCCCTTCCGCATGGATTGTAATACATGCATGGATACTTGAATAAATGGATTTGAAACTTTTAATGATTTCTTTATTTTGTAGATTTAAATAAAAAAAATTGTGGTCTATAAATATTTATCTAAGATGAAATGCATCATATTTTATATTTTATATAATAATGCGATAGATATAAGGAAAAATTTATAAAATCTGACTGAATGGACGATTGAAGTAAAAGAAATTTTACAAAATCTTTATTTTACGGTAAAAAATATAATATCTACTAGAGCGTTATTTTTCCTAAATATAAATACTGAAATCTCTAAAATAAAGATTTTAAAGGATTTACAGGTTCTACTTCAAATGCTTTTACTTCACAACGAGCTGAGTATCTCGGTCTCTATATATCATGTCATGCTTCATTGTTTTTTTCTTCTTCAACAAACTGAAATAATTATCTATCGAGTAATGTTAGTTCCACAATAAAATTAACACACAAATTTTATATCATCTCTCTAATTATGACATAGCACCGATCTTATGTCATCTCTCTAATCATAATCACTAATGTAAAATGTGTTGTGTATATTTTGTTGAGGATATGATATTTTTCCTTTCTGTAAATCATAGAAATGACATCACGAGGGCAGACCCAATATAGATCAAAGGCGAAATCTAAAATCGATGTATTTTTATTGGTAAAAAATGTAAAAACATTATTGATGTCCCCACTCGCTATTTGAATTTGTTCCGGTGCCCCTTTGAGCTTTTTCTAGGTCCGACACTGTGGGTACATTAGGCCAACCGAACTCATGAGCCAGTGTATCTGTCTAATGTCGAAAACAATGACATACAAGTATGTATCGAAAGATTCCATGCGCTTAGACTTCATGTTTTCTAGGAAGAATAATATTACCTATATTAAGTATTTTCACACATATACGTGATTGGTTTGATTGTTTCAATATAACACAACTTATATATGACGAAATGATAATGAATTAAACACTTAATCTTACTTGTGTCATCATAAGGGGGGCGAAATACGAAAATCGATGTATTTTTATTGGTAAAAAATGTAAAAACATTATTGATGTCCCCACTCGCTATTTGAATTTGTTCCGGTGCCCCTTTGAGCTTTTTCTAGGTCCGACACTGTGGGTACATTAGGCCAACCGAACTCATGAGCCAGTGTATCTGTCTAATGTCGAAAACAATGACATACAAGTATGTATCGAAAGATTCCATGCGCTTAGACTTCATGTTTTCTAGGAAGAATAATATTACCTATATTAAGTATTTTCACACATATACGTGATTGGTTTGATTGTTTCAATATAACACAACTTATATATGACGAAATGATAATGAATTAAACACTTAATCTTACTTGTGTCATCATAATTTGATCATATACACGCACTCTCTGTCACATTTGATCAAATATTGTCATGTAGTGTACCTGTATTATATTTTATTTGTACTAATGCCACTTAAGTTTAGACTAACATTACATGACACAAAATTTATTGACATATTGTAGATAATATAATGATGTCTCAAATGAACTACAAAGCTACATTGCACACAAAAAAAGGCATCAACATATGAAGACATCAAATGTTCATATCATATTGTATATAATTGAATATGTCAACATATGATACATCATGATACACTTATTTATCATAAAAAAGATACGTTGTATTAAGAAAAATCAGCCAAATGAAGCTACATGGATCACCACAATATCACATTTGATCAAACGTCCAACAAGATGCACAAAGTCATCTTGTTGGGATTGGCTCAGTTCAGTTGAGGACAGAGGATGGAAGATTCCGTAAACTGAGTGAAGTTAGACATGTTTACAAATGACCAAAAACTTGGTATCTCTCAGTTCCTTGGACAGCAGGGGATTCAGTTTTAAGGGGAAAGTGGTGCGCTGAGTGTATATAAAAATTCAGTTATGGTTCTCAAGGGAGTCAAGAAGGGGACTCTGTATATATTACAAGGGTCAGTTGTTGCTGGTTCTGCTGTTGTGGCATCTGTTGAGATTCATCAGTCACGGCTTACAAAACTGTTGCACATGAGACTGGGTCATATGGGTGAAAAGGGGATGCAGATTCTTTCTCAGAAAGATCTTCCTGAGGGATGTAAGGTCAAGAATCTGGACTTTTGTGAGCACTGTGTGTTTGGGAAGCTTCATATGAGCAAGTTCTCAATAGGGGTACACAACACAAAGTCATCACTTGATTACATTCATTCTGATTGTTGGGGGCCATCAAAGGTGGAGTCATTGGGTGGTCACATGTATTTTGTCTCCTTTATTGATGACTATTCAATGATGACTTGGGTGATGCTAATGAAACACAAAAGTGAGGCATTCAAGAGCTTCATGCAATAGAAGGCTCTAGTTGAAAATCTGTTGGGGAAGAAAATCAAGAGGCTTCGTACAGATAATGGTCTGGAATTCTGCTGGATTGAGTTTGATACATTGTGCAAAACTGAGGGTATTTCCAGACATCATACAGTCAGGAATACTCCTCAGCAAAATGGTGTAGCTGAAAGAATGAATCAAACTCTTCTGGAGAGAGCAAGATGTATGCTTTCTCATGCTGGTTTGTCAAGGATATTTTGGGCAAAGGCTGTAACCACAGCTTGCTACTTAATCAACAGGAGTCCCCACACAGGGATCAATCTTAAAACATCAGTTGAGATGTGGTCAGGCAAGCCTGCAGATTATTCAGTTCAACGGGTATTTGGAAGCACCGTTTACTATCATGTCAGTGAAGGGAAACTGGAACCAAGGGCCAAGAAATAAGTGTTTGTGGGGTATGGTGATGGAGTAAAGGGGTACAAAATTTGGTCATCAGCAGAAAACAGAGTTATTCTCAGTAGAGATACAGTTTGATGAACATTCTATACTCAGTTCATCAGTAAGAGGGGCTACTAAATCTGAAACCAGTGTTGAAACTGAGAAAACTGACAGTAAGGTGGAGCTTCAGGTGGAGTCAGTTGGAGTGCAACAATCAACTGATCCAAGTCAGTTTTCAACTGATCTGGTTGCTGAGCCAGAACCGAATCCAAGCCAGTCAGTTGAGCAAATGTCATTTGAGCGTCAATCAGAGCTAGAAGATCCAATGTTAGGGTACCTCCCAAGAGGTATGTGTTTGATGATATGGTTGGCTACGCACTTTAAGTTACAGAAGAAGCGGATGATTTTTAACCTTCTACTTACAGGGAAGCAGTGACATGTTCTGAAGCATCTCAATGGCTTGCTGCCATGGGAGATGAAATAGAGTCATTACTGAAGAATCATACTTGAGATCTAGTTAAACATCCAGCTGATAAGAGAGTTGTTACTTGCAAATGGATTTTCAAGAAGAATGAAGGGATAACTGAGGCAGAAAGAGTTAAGTATAAAGCACGTTTGGTTGCAAGATGGTTCAGTCAGAAAGAAGAGGTGGACTTTGATGAGATATTCTCACCAGTAGTCAGATATACTTCAATCAGAGTGTTACTAGCAATGGTGGCACAGTAAGACTTAGAATTTGAGCAATTAGATGTGAAGACAACTTTTCTACATGGTGAGGTAGACAAAGAAATATACATGACTCGGCCAGAGGGTTTCCAGGTTCCTGGTAAGGAAGATCTTGTGTGTAAGTTGAAGAAGTCCTTGTATGGACTAAAGCAGGCTCCTAAACAATGGTATAAAAGGTTTGACAGTTATATGATCCAGTTGGTTACAGCAGAAGTCCTTATGCTTGCTGTGTTTACAACAGTCAGTTAGAAGATGGATCATACATCTATCTTGTGTTATATGTGGATGATATGTTGATAGCTGCAAGAAAGAAGTCTGATGTTCAGTATCTAAAAGACCTTCTCAGTGCTGAGTTTGAAATGAAAGATAGTCAAGAAAATTTTGGGGATGGAGATCTGGAGAGATAGAAGTCAGAAGAAATTGTTTTTATCTCAGCAGGAAGTTTGGCATGTCAGCTGCTAAGCCAATAGATACTCCTATGGCATCAAATGTTCATTTGTCAGTTTTTGCTTCACAATCAGCATAGGAGAAGGAATACATGTCAAGAGTTCACTATGCTAGTGCAAGTGCGATTAGCGATCGATGTATGCCATGGTGTGCACTAGGCCTGATCTCGGCTCGAGCGACCAAAGGTGTTGTCAGCAGGTTTATGGCTCAACCTAGAAAGGAACACTGGAAAGCTGTGAAAAGAATGTTCAGGTACCTTAGAGGTACAACTGATGTTGGTCTTATTTATGGAGGTGATACTCAAGAACTGATCACAGGATACTGTGATGCTGATTATGCAGGTGATGTGGACAGCAGAAAATTTATGACTGGTTATGTTTTCACATTGGGGAATTTAGTTGTCAGCTGGAAAGCAACTCTTTAGGCAACAGTGGATTTATCAACTACTGAAGCTGAGTTTATGGCTCTTACTGAAGTAGCCAAGAAGGGTATCTGGTTGAAGGGACTAGTCAGTGATTTGGGGCTACATCAGGATCAAGCTGAGATCTATTGGGATAGTTTGAGTGCAATTTGTCTAGCTAAGGATCAGGTTCATCATGGGAGAACCAAGCATATTGATGTGAGGTATCATTTTCTGAGAAATGAGAAGAGGGTTGTAGAAAAAGATCAACACCAAGGATAATCCTGCTGATATGGTCACTAAACAAATTCAGCAGAGCAAGTTTCAGTTGTGTCTAGACTTGCTAAATATTCAAAGCTTGTAAACTAAAATCTGGATACTCAGTTCATGAAGGCAGATCAACTGAGTGAATTCTGAGGAGAAATATGGTACTGTACATCCTGGCATTGACGAATGCATCTGGTACAAGTACGTCTGATTATGCAATCTGATTGACTGTGAATGGGAGTTCAAGTCAAGGTGGAGATTTGTTAGTTTTGGTGACTTGATCTCTAAACTGATGAATAATATGGTGGAACTAATCTGAAAAATTGAGACTGAGAATGATGGTCAGTTCAGTTAAGGACAGAGGATGGAAGATTCTGTAAACTGAGTGAAATTAGACATGTTCCACAAATGACCAAAAACTTGGTATCTCCCAATTCTTTGGACAGCAGGGGATTCAGTTTTAAGGGGGAAAGTGGTGTGCTGAGTGTCTATAAAAATTCAATTGAGGTTCTCAAGAGAGTCAAGAAAGGGACTCTATATATATTACAAGGGTCATTTGTTGTTGGTTCTGCTGTTGTGGCATCTGTTGAGATTCATCTGTCACATCTTACAAAACTATGGCACATGAAACTGGGTCACATGGGTGAAAAGGGGATGCAGATTCTTTCTCAGAAAGATCTTCTTAGGGGATGTATGGTCAAGAATCTGGACTTTTGTGAGCATTGTGTGCTTGGGAAGCTTCATAGGAGCAAGTTCTCAAAATGGTACACAATACAAAGTCATCGCTTGATTACATTCATTCTGATTGTTGTGGGCCATCAAAGGTGGAGTCATTGGATGGTCACAGATATTTTGTGTCCTTTATTGTGGAGACATTATTTCTCTGATACTAGTTTGTTAAAACATAGACAAGAAGCTTGCAGTTTAAGAAAGATTATAACAGAAGCAATGCAAACGTAAAGAATGGCGGAAATTGATACAACACAGAAACAAAGAGAACACAGTGATTTAACGTGGTTTCCAGCGTTGTGCCGACTAATCCACGGACAGAAAGGAGATATTTTATTATGCACAAAGTTACAAGGTATTCCTCACAAAGTGAAAGACACACTCTTGCATTGATTACAACATTGGTATTTATAGACACAAATCCCAAACCTTAACCGTCAAAGATCTTTGTCGGAATTGTCATAAATACCCCAGATGTGGACCCCAGCTACATCTGTTATCCACCACATAAAACTTAGCTCAAAAGTGACTTTCCCAGACTTGTAACCAACTACCCAGATGTAGAACTTAGCTATACTCAAGAAAACTCAAAGAGACTGTAATCGATCACGACTTGAAGAAAAACCAGGTTGCACTTCATCAAACTGACTTTCACAGAACTGAATATACTTAACTGAACTGACCATCATTCTTAGTCTCAGTTTTCCAGATTAGTTCCATCAGATTATTCATCAGTTTAGAGATCAAGTCACCAAAACTGACATCATACTTACACAATTCAAATGTAATGACAAGTTTGTCTATTACAATGTTGTTGTATATCCTATAAGTAGGGCTGAGTTGAGTACATTGTGAGACTACTGCTATCTTGCTAAATCCAAGGCCTTGTTAAAATATCTCTAAACTCTCATTGTAATAGAATCCTTCAAAATACTCTTGAATTTTAAGATAAACATAAGATAAAGTTGTTATCTATGTTGCTGAAGAGTTGTTGACTGTTCAAGGCTTGATTGAGCTCGGTTGGAGTTACAATCAGCTAAATAGAAGCTAGAGGTGCAATCAAAGGTCTTTGATCAAGCTTGAAGTCATTGAAGAAGTGAAGATCGCCTCATAACATAGACAAAGTTATTGAATAGAAGGAATCTCAGTAAGGGACGTTGCTGTGCTTGTTAAGAAGACTGATAAGGCATTATTGTGATATGGATGTGGCTCGTTAGGTGCTCGTCTACTTCTTTGTGAGTGTTGTATGCTTGCTCACTTAATTATCTCTGAGTTCATTGAATCAACATCAAATCATTTACGCACTAAAAGTTCAACAGAATTTACATTACATTACAGTCTGCCACAAACAGACCTATAGCTTAGTTGAACTGTTCGGAAGTCTTGATTAACTTGAATTGAGTTATACTTGGTCAGACAAGTGTTATACTTATCTGCAGTCAACATCGTAACCACTTGATCATTGTTATAACTTGATACATTGAGGATCACAACAGTTACACTAATTTTCATCGTGATATACTTTGAAGGGGAAGATTGTAGGGTAAAGTTTGGTCATAACCATATAACCCTCTTTTGGTTATCTAGTGACCTAATATATCCTACAATTTAAACCTCTATCTACAACGTCAACTTCAACGCGTGTTACTTGAGTCACTAACAAAAACTTCAACACGTGCTTCTTGAGTTTCGCTAACATCAACTTCAACATGTGTTTCTTGAGTTTCACTAACATCAACTTTAGAGTTTATTTAGTTTCACCAACTTCAGTGTGTGTTTCTTGAATTTCACTAACATCAACTTCAACAACACATGTTGCTTCAATTTCAATATATTTTTCTTTCAAAGTTATGAATAAAGCAGATTTTTTCACAAACAAAGATCAACCACCTCACATGATTCAATATCATTCTCATTAAATGTTGTATCAATTAATTCCCAACCCTTCTTTCATTTCCCTATATAACTCATCATATGAAATGTTTTCTGAAACACAAATACTCATCATTTCTTTTGTTTCACTCCTTACATACTTCGATGATCAAACACCATTCACCGTCTTTTTCACACACGCAATCAGGTAACAAACATAAATCCACACAGTATAACTATAACGACCACCTATGAAGAATGGTCGTGGTCATGTATCAATTAGTGATTATTGAAGATACATGGGACTTGATTCGTCGAACAATGAATAAAGCAAAATCAACAAGTAAGATATAATAATACATTCCCTCGTTGAACAAACAAACAACAAGAAATATCATCGTTTAATTTAAAATATGCAGGAATTCTAATCTAATTACTTTCTTTACTTACTAGAAATAACAATGGCAAATTTGCTGGAAAGCCGGGATTCTCAAAGCCGAGGATCCAGACTCAAACTAGAGGAGAAGAGAGACGGAAATTAGAAGAGAAAGTAAGGAGATATTTCATTCATCGTCATCATATCCATGTTTACATATCTACTTTACATAGGCCTTCACTACAATTGGGAAATAAGACATAATATTCTGTTGAAATAGTGTCCTAAACCCAATCGGGTTGGACCGGGTCGGATCATTTTTACTATTTCTTTGTGTTTATACATATATTAAATGGCTTTTCTGTTGTCATATATATGTTCTTTTAAAGAACCAATTGTGAATTTTTATATGATAACGTCCTTAGTATTAAAATGTGATAGATAAACCATGATAGGCGATTATGGTTGATGAGATCTCTAATCACTTTAATAAGTTTGATACTTAAATGTCTCTAGGCTGATTTACTATTAAATAGGACATTGATAGTATGAACAGGCTAACACGTATTAGATGTCTTCTGTCTTTAAGGGCATGGATAGATCTCGTCTATCGAAGTGTAGAAACACTTGGACTGTACGTGGACGTGTATTAGAGAATGCGTACGTTAGACTGGCCCACTTACATTAAGTGTCGCACTATGTGGCGGTTGTGTAATTATCCTTAAGACTGGAGTCTTCATGGCATCACTGTGTGGATTGTCATGCTTTGACACTATTGAGGTTTTCTCTATCCACAGGACGATCATGCGGTAGTGATTGGGTATGATATTGAAGCATGCGGAGTATACATGTTTGGTCGTCCGGGAATCGCGTATCCTATGATTGGGATTGAATATCCGAAATGGCCTTCTTATAAGGAATGTCTAGCTCTCGAGAATCTTTGCAAAGTGGGAGTAAATGTGTTATTCCGAGAGAGCTTGATATCCATATTATAAGATACGGTCGTTAATGTTTGACACTCGACGTACGACCGTATGGATATTATTACAGCGATAGGATTGTAAGTCACACGGTAACTGTTTCATATGAAAGGTAATAGTCATTGTATTTGACTCTTCCGATGATTGGGGTCACGGCGTGTTGCTAGACGCTATCCCGTGATCGTTAGGCATGAAGGGCATTTTCGTAATTTGCACTTTGTGTATACGGCCAACATATTCGGAAGCCTATCGGGTCACACACATATGAACATCTAGCCGGATTAAAATATGGTTATAGTTGATAACCAAACAAGGAAAGAATTTATCTCACGACTATAAAGGTTATAGTGGTAAATTAATATGGTGGTATTTATTTATTATGAATAAATATAATACAAGATATTAATTATTTTGATTAATTAAATATGCATATTGATACATATAATTTCGAAATGTGTATATATGATATACATGTATTTTGCAAAAATTAATCATAGTATTATATTAATTAAAGAATATTCCAGATACCAAATCTTTGGCAAAAAGGGCGCATATTTTGATTGTATAGGATACATTTGAATTGTGCAATTTAATTAATAAGATTACCATAATATTAATATTAGATATTAATTGATTTTGAAAAAATAGATTTATGGTAATTTGATAAAGATATATTCAATATAAGATATTGTCAATATATATCTTGGAAATATTTTTAATATAAGATATTGAATATTAATGAGATAAATCAATCAATTATATTATTTTTTTTTTTACCAGTAAAATGTTTTCTTCCTCTCCCACTCTACTAGATGGCGCCACATGCACTATAAATATAGTGTGGATGTCGAGCTCTTTTGTACATCACAACTCCAAGAGCTAATAGTTCTCGTGAAAAATAGAGAGCTTCTTAGAGTGAGTTTTGAGAGAGAGAAAAGTCGGTCTAGCAGCCGGGTTTTTCTAGTAGCAATCCAATGGTGAAATCCGGCGGGTTGTTCGTGTGGACTAGCGGTAGAGGCCGAACACTTGGGCGGCTCCGTGCACAACTACTCTCCTTAGACGGTCAAAGCGTCGATCTTTTAGATCAAGCAAGGTAACCACCGTCTACTAGATTATTTGTTTATTGCTTAAACGAAGTCGATTTTGGGTAAAAGGAAATCAAAATTTTGAATTCCGCTGCGTTCCCGCGTAGATTTCCTAACATATTCGACCTTCACTACTTGGGAAACAAGACATAATATTCGAATAATAGAAAATAGACATCACCTATGACATCACTAACGGGCCCAACGCTGTAACGCCCCCAGACCCCGGGTCTGGTAGCGCTAAATGAGTCATAAATGGTCAGGTCAACTACTTAGACTGTCGTCAACGCTTGGTCTAAAAGGTTAACCCGAGTTGACAAGACATTTATGTCTCACACTTATATGGTGGTGATGTGCTTCCCCCACTTCCAATGTGGGATATCACATTCTATCCCTTTATAAGGGACGTCCACGCCAGGACAGTCAAGACTTGTCCCACTGGACTTGTCCCAGTTTCGTCCCTACCAGAGAATCTAGAGGTGGCCCCCCACCGACACACAACATAGTGTGGCACTATCGTCAGGACCCCGGGCCTGGTGGCGCTAAATGAGTCATAAATTGTCCGGTCATTGATACCATTCTGTAACGCCCCCAGGCCTGGTAGCGTTAAATGAGTCATAAATGGTCCGGTCAACCATTTTAGACCAAGCGAGGACGGAGGTCTAAGTGGTTGACCGGAGCAATTATGACTCATTTAGCACTAGCATGCCCGGGGTCTGGGGCGTTACAAAAGCATTCTCCAGTTGTCTTTCTAATTTTAACCTCGGGACATGACACCAACCGAGTCGGGTTATTTAGGTTAAAGGAAAATCGGGTAGGTCCGGTTATTAAGGGTAGTATGAGTAGAATGTGGTTTTTTTTTCGTGTGTTAAAAAGAGCCTTATAAAAACACTAATTCACAATCTAGTTTGTTTTATTGTTTTAATTTTTTTTAATTTTTTTTTGAAATGAAATCACAAGCTAGTTAAACACTTGGTCAAAGTACGTAGTTTGATTCAAATGGTAAGTGATTTGAGAATGTCTAGGGAAGCCACCGGTTCGATTCTCCTCTGAGGCGCACCATGTTAAAAGAGCTTTTGGCCATGCCTTACCTCTGAAACCTCTGAGACGCACATGTTAAAAGAGCTCTTGGCCAGACCTAGACGTGACCGGTTCCGGGCCGGTTCCGGGTCCATGACACGACCCTCCGGTTCCATTTTCTAGCCGGTTCCGCCGGTTCCCAGGAACCGGCGGGTTTGGCGGTTCCCCGGTCCGGGTCCGGGTCTCGACGGTTCCCGGGTCAGACGGTTCAGATCACGGTTCCGATCACGGTTCCAATCCCGGTTCCAAAAAAATCAATTTTTTTTTACAAAATTTTTATAACTTACGTTAAAATTAATAATAAATTCTAATTGGTTATTAAACTATATATAATATTTAATTTCATAAGTATGTTTAAAAAAAAACACACGGCTTGTATAATATTTAATTTCAACCAATCTATATATAATATTTAATTTCATAACTTATATTCTAGATAATTTGTAAGTAAATTAAAGATTATAGTTTTCTAATTGCTTATTTTTTATGATTGATTTGTAAGTAAATTAAACTTATATTTCATATATTGATTACGATGATTTATACTTATAATATTATGTATATAAGTTGATATTATATCTTAATGAATCGAGGCAAAATGTATATAAAAGTTGTTTTATTAAGCAACACCATTACATAATTGAACAATACATCAATGACGACAGTCACGGCACACTTGAATCACTTGATAGTTGATACACATTACTTAACACCATACTAATAGTCTAATAAACTTCATATTAAAAATACAAACACACTACTAATACACTGAATATTCAAACATAATATGACACTAGAATTTGTCTTCATTATTGTGGAAGCATCTTCATTGTCTTCATAAACACCTCCAAGCACAACACAACGACCGTTTCACATTTTTGTTCTCATAATCATCATTGTTGAGCTTTGGCACATCAAGATGGAGTCATCTGAAAAACATGAAATTTTTAGTCTATATCATGACTATGCTTGATTGGAATTTTATAAAAAAAAAAGTAATAAGTAAATGTACATACCAGTCACTCGTAATCTTCTAGGTTATCATCTTCTTCACTCCCGTGTGCTTGCAGCTTGTTCCAGTTATAACAAAGATCGATTGTCCACCACATCTTGGTCATCTTCTTCCGGTGGAATGACGTCTTGTTGTCTCCGTTCGCTAGCACCCAATCTTTGAGGCACATTTGATGTTCTAAATTTCTTGGGTGCATGCTCGCTCTCCTTTGGCTAAGCATGTTTCCGCCCTCACTAAAAGCCCGCTCTACCGTCACGGTTGACACTGGACACGACAAAAATTCAATTGCCATGTGTGAGAGAATTGGGAAATCTCTTGAATGGCTCCGCCACCATCCCAATATATCCTACCAAAATCGTACTCCACATTCGTATCAATCTCGAAAGTAGTCGATAGATATCTATCTATTTCTTCACATGAGGACGATGAATCAACCCTCGGCCTCGGCCTTTTCGCGGATATTTTTTCCATCGCTTTTCTCAATGCTGAAACTTTTCCACCTCCAGGGTTAGTAGAACTTGTACCTGCATTATAGGAGGGCCTAGTATCCCCAACTCCGTAACGAATATCATAATGAGCGTACAAATCTGTAAATAATTTAAGTGTATTTTGAACCACTTCCTTGTGGTTAACTGGTCGGGACGCCGGATTAGGAAACAAGAATTCATAATAACTCTCCAAAAATCCTGTCAGTCCCTCTGTATGAAGTCGAGGGTCTAGAATAACAGCAATAAGATAAAGCTCGGGTATGTGTAGCATATACTTAATCCATTTTCGTCTTATAGCTGTTAAACATGGAACCAAGTCGGGACATGCTTCAAATTCTTCAAACAAATTTACTATCTCAATCGTCCTTGGTAAGACCGCATGTGACGTTGGTTTATAACAACTCGAAAAGAACAATGTAGCCTGTTTGAAAGGCTCCAACATATTCATCAACATCTGACAATCACTCCAATGGCTAGCATATAGAGTTAGTTGGCCTTCACAGTGTTCCGCTACAAAACCAACCAATAGATCTTTATATCGATGTGTTTTTTGCAATAAATCATACATCGAGTTCCATCGGTTTCGGGTAACAGTGGGTAATCTGTAAGGCTTTGAACCATGTTTTCTGCACCATTGATTCCACCTTCTTTCAAGACTATGTCTGGAATTGATAAACTGGCAAGCATTCTTAATAACTCCAATGCTCGAATTTAAAGCATCCATCGCATCAAGTACGCATAAATTCAGAACATGGCATAAACATCTGATATGGAAAAACATACCGCCGCATATAGGTTGGCATATTTGTTTCAATTCAACAATTGACAGATCGTTATTGGAAGCATTATCAAAAGAAATAGAGAAAATCCTTTTCTTCAAGCCAAACTCATCCAAGACTTTTGATATGATAGTACTTATGTTGTGTGAATTGTGCCTTTCGTTAAACGCTCGATACGCTATCAAACGTTTTTGCATATTCCAATCATTATCTATCCAGTGACAACTAATACCCATGTAAAAATTATGCTGCCCCTTATCACTCCAAATATCACCACACAAATTCACATCATGTTTTATGCCATCTAAAAGATTTTGTATTTGTTTACCTTAAATGACGTTACCAAATCTCTCATCATAGTAGATCGTGGGATTTTTTGAAACGACGGTTGCCAAGCTGTTTGAACGCAGTGTTGAAGATTTAAGCTTTCAGAGAACTGAAAAGCTAGACTCTCGGTACATATGAGATCTACAACCTCATTCCTACTCACTCTTGTGCTGTATGGAAATATATCAGAAGTCGTACCTCCACTAGCCGAAGTAGGTGGCCGCGTTTGTGTCTGTCCCGTGATCGAGGCCCCATTTCTCTGGATGGAACTTCTTGGCATGCTTTCTCGTCGTACCATAGCCATCCCCTTTGTGAATCTATAGTTCTTGTCACAAAAGTTACATTGAGCAGTGTAAACACCAGTAATGCGCCGACCATCTGCATTAACTAACGGAATTTTTTTGAAAAACTCCGTAAATATCCTTGATTTGAGAGGTTCATGATAGTCATCCTCTACTTCATTAATACCTCCTTCAAAATGATCATCACTTTCTTGTGTACGACGCGCAGATGATCGTGCTTGATTACGCCTACTACCACCAACATCTTTTCCACGTCCACCACGTGAGGTCCGTGAGGAAGAACCGATTGGATCAGGAATTGGAGTAGCATTTTGTTGGGATTCATTACCCACATATCCAGGCACTACGAATTCCGGCAATCCAGTATCAAAATCATTAACATTGAAACCAGGCGGAGTAGCAAATTGATAGACCGAAGTGTAGTTTCCATCAACATCGGTGATGTGTGTTAAGTTATCAAACTGAGGCCGGTAACCGCCATCATCGAAAGTTTCCCCCACAACTGTGTCATGTAACTGATTTATATGAGAAGTCATAGGTCGTTTCGACATTTTTTGTTTTGCAAAATGTAAATAAAAAAAAGAAAGGCGGATCGGAAAGAGTAGTATAAAAAAAAATTAGCCAACTATCTCTTCAGACCGGAAGAAGTACACGAATAAATCAGAACAACTTCAATTCACAGTCTGGCGAGTCTTAGATGGATAATTATAGAAATAGAGAAGAAGATTTGATAGGTAAAAATAATAGAATTATAAGAGTTAGAAGAGAAGGTGTGAGTAAAAATAGTTGTGAGTGTGGTGTATTTATAGTGTTGAAGTTGGAGTAGAAAATTTAAAAAAAGAAAGAAAAAAAAAAAAAACCTGCATATAGCCGTTAGACCCGGCGGGTAGAACCGGACCCGTCGGGTCGGCCCGGGTCTGGACGGTTCCAACGGTCATATTTTGTTTTTTTTTAAACATATATATATATATATATATATATATATATATATATATATATATATATATATATATATATATATATATATATATATATATTGAATTTCAGCATAAATTTATATATAAATGTTTCTTGTTTTTATTTTGAATAAAATATTTTCTAAAAAACATTTTTAAAATACAAAAAAATTAATCAAAATACTCTTATAAAAAAATAGTAACTAGTAAATACATTATACATCACATGTAAATTTAAATAAATAAAAAACAAAATACATCACATTTCCCCAACTCCCATAACACTATAAATACATCTCAAAACCAACAAATTTTTTCTCACACATTCTTTTCTATATCTTTATATCCTTCTTCTATTTATCTATCTTCTCATTTTCTACTTATTACCATTATAATTATCAATAATTCATCTAACTCTCAACAGACTATTAATTGAAGTTGTTCTGATTTATTCGTGTACTTCTTATAGTCTGAAGAAATAGTTGGATAATTATTTTTTATTATTTGACAATGGCTAATCCACATGCTCCTATATTTACCGATGAGGATGACGGTGGTGTGCCATAGGACGAACATCCTTACGAGACTCGATTCACATCATAGATCAATTTATCGAGTACCGTGAAAACTGGATGGGTAGAGCTATTGTTGGTGAACAGAGATTGGCATGAGAAAGTCTACCGATTGAGATTACGGAATTGGTGGAAAGTGTAGAGATCGTATGGGTTCGCCATCGACCCGACCCCGATTCACGAGATGAATCGCTCAATCGTTCGTGAGTTCTACGCAATTGTTGCCACAACGGGAAATGTAACAAGAGAATTCACATGGCGCGGTGTACACGTCCAATTCACACCGCGTTGGATCAACCATTATTATTTACTTGATGATATCCCTCGTCATTTTGATTTTTTCAGACCGTTTCAGTGGGCTGAAAGATTCTAACATGGTACGACATTTTGGTGAGACTCACCTCTGGGCACTATGATTAGAAGGAGCGGTCAACATTACCTCGTAGATGGACCCACTGAAGTCGTTCGGACAACCATTTTGTTTCTTGCATATCACCTTCACGGTATCAGAAACCATACCGAACCGCCCATTGAGATGTACATCCTTGCATACGCTTTTCTTACGAATGAGCTAATAGATGTAGGCCAATACATCGTGGAAAGAATTGGCCGAGATAATTATGGGCAATGCAGGTGATAGTTATATTTTCTTTCCATTTCTTATTACCGCTTTTGCTAGAGAATTCAGTGGTACCGCAATATGATACTGACAACCTTTCTCGACCTAATGAACCTATTTTATATGAATAAAAGAAGTAGGATGTACTTATGTAGTTTATTAATATTTTGTATCATTTAAATTTAATTTGATTAGTCAAAGTGTAACATTTAAATTTAATTTAATTATGTGCTCTTCCTTGTCACAATAATTTAAATAGTAGTATTTGATTATTTGTCTATTTGATTATCAAAGTGTTACGATATATTTCATTAATAAAGTAATAATAATGAGAAATATATTTTTATGTTGTGCAAGCACTAAGTAAAATTAAAAACAACATTTTATGGTATATTAAAATAAAATCAAATATTTTGAATATATATCCGTTGCCAACCGTTGGTCAAATTGGAATTTGAAATCTTGGGCAAAATTTGAAGGAGAAAGAAAAAGAAAATGAAAAAAAAAGAAGCAAAAACAGCCGGTTCCGGGTCCTCCGGCCGGCTTCAACTCATGATTTTAGGCTTCGGCTCGAACCGCCGATTCTGGCCGGGCGGTCGTTGGAACCTAAAACCGAGTAGGAACCATGGAACCGCCGGTTCCGTGGACCCGTGGACCCGTGGAACCGCCGGGTTGGACCCGGGAACCGGCGGGTCGGAATCGGATTTGGACCCGGAACCGCCCACGTCTAGCCAGACCTTACATCTGAATAAGAGTTAGACTCTGCAGTCACGACCACTACCGAACTCCGTATGGTCAGGCCTTATCTATGAATAAGAGTCAGACTCTGAAGTCACAACCATTACCTCTGAGGCGCACCATGTTGAAAGAACTTTTGACTGGGGCCTACCTACATACGAATAAAAGTCGATTCTGCAGATCGCGATCATTCTGAGAACTTCAGATTAATCTGATCAGTTGATTTGAGATCTGAGCCAAAAACACTTTGTCAAAGTTTAGTTTATTTTATTTTTTTGGAATGTGGTCGAAGAGTTCAAAATTTTTAAATAAACGAATCTCCCTTCCTTCATCCAAAACGACAACGTTCTTCCGAAGACCTTAGTGACACAGACAAGAACGGTCCCTCGGGAAACCACCAGTGATCTGTCGTGCCTGCCCGGGGGAATTACGGGCAAAATCACCGGGAATTGGTTGCCTTTATCTTCTTTGATCTCTTATGACAAGGGTGGAGATCCTTGAGGATTCTGATTGCTACTAGATTCAGTTGCTTGGGGTTAACAGGGGATAAGGGGAGGCCTTTTGAGAATTATCATCATCATCAGCTAATTATCAAGAAAATTTCTGCTTTGTACTGCACCCGGTGGAAAGCACAATTTCCAGCCATGACTGAGGTACGAACCAACTTTTTCGCCCGCTTCTTTTCATTTCAAAGTGAATTGAAAAATCAAATATTTTATTCGACTCTAGGTCAATCTCAGTGCGATAGCTAGGGTTTGACATTGAGGGATTGGGTGCAGGAGCTGTACCTTGGTTAGAAAGAAATACTTTGTGAATTAAGTTTGTGTTCTGCTGTCTAAACGAATCATTGTTCTACATAACATGTTCTGAAACGTATTTTTGTTCACAGTTTGTCAACAATCGAAGAAAGAAGAGTTTTATCTTATTATCCCTAATATAAAATCTTCATTTTTTTTTTCCAGTACTGGGTTAGTCAGGGGAACAAATGGTGTGATTTTTGCAAAATTTTCATATCCAGCAATCCTGCTAGCATCAGGAACCATGAACTCGGTCAACGTCATAAGGACAGTGTTGCCCAAAGGCTCAATACTATGCGGGAACAGAAAGTCGCTGAAGACAAAGAACAGAAGCAAGCTGCTCGTGCCATTGAGCAAATAGAAGCTGTAAGTGCCTGACTTTAATCTGTTCTTCAACAATTTTATATGTTTGATTTGATTGGAGATGCAGTCGAAATTTATTATTCTCATCAAAAGAATTATTGGAAACCGTTTTGATGTTTAAAAGTGATTTCAGTCATAGTAGATGAGAATCAACACTTTTTGGCTCCTCAAAGATGACAGTGTTCCCCTCTTGTTGTAATAATTATGCTCTTAATATTGTGTGTTCATTTGCTTAATGCTCGTCTCATATGTCAGACACTTTGTTTCTTTTCTTCTGTGTTGTTTTTATTGCATTTTTGTCAGTTGCGTGTGCTCTCATGCTCTCCTTTCCAGGGTGGGTGGGTGGGTGTGGGGGGGTGCTAGGTGTTTTAGGTGAGGATAAAGCACCATATGGACATTTTTACAAATTGTCATGTGGGTGTGTTCCAGTTTGACTTGGAAGTTAGGTTGAGGCGTTGAGCTTTTGATTTATGTTGGAACGAACTTTATGACAATGAACACACCACGCATACACACATAGAAAATGGCTAGACGGGTACGAGACATGAATTGTCATTGTAGGTTGTTAGATTAATCATAAAGCTTTTTTCATGCTTTGTAAAAATCTAAAATCAAACTGTGACAGAAAGCCAAAAGCAGCTACCAAAAGGACGTGGCAAATTTCCAGGAGGCTAGAGATTCAAATTTGCTAGCTTTGGAGGATGCTGGATTTTCTGGGGGTAATAATTGCATATATTTCCTGTTTGTAATCTTTGCTGAAATCGATGATATTTTTTTTCCTTCTGTTCTTTGAATGTTCTATCTAAATTGAATTAGTGTGATGGCAGATTGGGAGCATGACAGCTCGTCTGGATATTACTACAATCAGACTGTTGCTTGCTATTATGACCCAAACTCTGGATTCTACTATACCGAAGCTCTAGGTATGTATTACTTTCTGGTCTATTGCTTTTGTTTTAAATATACCAACTGTAACATCCTTTTTCCTGTGGAACGGAAAACCTGAGCCTTTTTGGTTATGGGATGTTCAGCAATGCCCCTGAAATCCTAATTTCCCAAGGACACGGACATCCCATGTGTCACACACGAGTCATTAAGCACACAATATAAACATAGAGATTTACGGTTAATGATACACACCGAATTATCAGATGAATGTCATTTGTATATAAAGACAAAATATATAAATGTCATTAATGCAACTGTGTAGCGCAATAGAGACTGTTTCATACAAGAAATTCTCGAATTAACATGCTGGGAATGTAAAACCCTCAAATTCAAAACTTGCATAACTTGAGAACCTTATGGACTTGGTATATGTAATTGCATAATAAAATGTGACAGGTAAATGGGTCCCGGAAGTAGAGGCACTTGTTGCAGTTAGAGGTTCATCGTCCATGCAAAAAAAACCTCTTCAAAAAACGCCTCCGGTTATATCAGAAGCTAAACAAGCTTCAGATAAGAAAATTGCTGCAACCCGATTACCTGGGCCTGTTGTAACAACGCCACCTAATCCTAAGAGAAGTTTGAAAGGCGCTGCTCCTTCTTCACTCACTCTGAACAACAAGCGGAAAAAACCCGAGGAGAAGAAACCTAAAAAGATATCTGAAGAGGAAGCCGCAGCACTTAAGGCTCGGGAGGCTGCAAGGAAGAGGATTGAAGAAAGAGAAAAATCGTTGCTTGGCCTTTATAAACACTGATTATAGTTTGATATTGTAACAGGTTGTTTTCTTATTTTACGACACAAGGTCATTTTTCAGCATAATGACTGCTTCTTGAATTTTTGTTTTAAATTGTTGGCCATTGTATAATTTGTATCTTCTGGTTAAAAAAAAATGGTGACCATTGTCCGGCGATCTCTTATGGCTTATTCAAGTGTCTACCAAGCATTCCACCGGTGTACGCAATATCTGCACGCGTACAAACTTGAACATACATCAGACTCCCTAATGTTGACGCATAAGGAATCTTTTACATGTCATTTTCTTCAACCTCATTTTTATGACACTGTTTGAGACTAAACTTGTATCCCTTAACCACACGGGAATTGATAGGTTGTTGCAACCGGAGATAGAGATCCATAGAGCAATTGAGCAACACGGTAAACCTGAATAACAATCGACATATTTACGCTATCTAATTTATTTCCATTGCGTATTTTGTCGTACTCCAATATTGATTCTAATTGTGGTATCAGAATCTACCTATAACTCGTTATTTTGTATGTGGAAGTGTCGTTGAGTTATTCCTTAGTTTTGACGGATTCAAACCGTGTTTTAGATAAATTGAAAGGTAAAAGGTTGTAAATGACAGATTTTAATCTAAAATGGTTGAAAAGGACAAACATGTAGTAACACATGTCCAAAAATATAGTAACACATGTAATGACAGTCCTTCTCAACCATTTAAATTTAAAACCTGTCTTTGTGGACTCTGGCCCCTAAATTGAAATCGAATAATTTTCAACACACGAGATGTATACCATACTCAATCCACATTTTAAAAAGTCGGTTATTAAAAAATAAACTTTAAAACAATCGAACAATGAGAAAAAACTTTTGACAATCGTGATTGTTTGTTTGGCGCTCGGTAGAAGATTTCCTCTGCAATTTTCTTTCTCTCTTCACCGTTTTCCCTCCCATTTTCCGTTTGCCGCAACAGTTTGACAAAATTGACGTTGCTTTCCGACTTCAAATCGCCTACCTACCGGAGCCTCCATAGCAATGGCTACCACTTCGAACTCTTCTGCTTCCGGGAATAAGAACAAGAAAAAGAGGAAAGCTGACCAGAATCAGAAAACCTTAGGAATGACATGGGGTGCTAATTCCCGTTCATCTTCTCGCTCCACTTTCAACAATTCACCCTTCTCTGATTTCGGCAGGTATATGAGTTTGCAGTGATTCATTATTTCATGTTCTGTTTAATGCTTTATCAATACACCTGACTTTTGGCATTTCATATTAGTTCATGAGAATGGGCCTATCCCGACTGAGGATGGTTCATGCCATTTTCTCTAGGGAGAGTGAATCATTGCTCATTTTCATTCCTACCAGCCCAGTTATGTATTTGCTTAGTGAATTGTGGATTTGTTTGATGTTTTTTTCCGGGCAATACCGTGTAGCTACATGGCTTTGAAGAATCAGAAGCTACATCAACAGTTTGATGCGGAGGCTTCATCTTCTTCTCTCAGCCGTTCTACTTCTGCAAAACCTATATTTGAAGGAATTTCGATTTTTGTGGATGGATATACTATGCCTTCCAGTCAGGTGTGAGAAAATTCCCATAGCATGACGATTTACTGCTCAAAGTGAAATCTTTTACTGGTAAACTGAAGTAAAATCAGTTTAGCTCCCACACAATCAACAGCACTCTTACTGTTACTAGGTGGGGTCAGATATATAGACTGTCTATCTATGGTGATTTGTCATAAACCTTTGCTTCCCCAATGCTCATATAAATCATATCCTTTATAACTGTCCTACTCCATGTTTCTTCAGTCCTCCTTTCTCGTTTCACATGTGTCACACGAAAAATTGGCCAAACAATATGAGACATTTCTTACCCCTATTGTCTTGGCCTACCTTTTAGGCGCGTAAAAAATTGACTAGCTTTCAGATTTTGGTGTTTGTAAGACTGAGGGTTTACTTTTCAGGAATTACGTGGTTATATGATGAAGTATGGAGGGCGATTTCAAAACTATTTTTCCAGGCATCGGGTGACACATATAATCTGTTCTAACCTTCCAGACAGCAAAATTAAGAATTTGAGGTTCGCCTTTAAATTTCTCTCTATTCATCCAAATATATGTTGTATTGTTGTTTAGTAACCGAGCAAGTATTATTTTACTTTCGTTCTGAACAGGTCCTTTAGTCGTGGGCTCCCAGTTGTTAAACCTGAGTGGGTGCTGGATTCTGTTGCTGCCGATAAGATTCTAAGCTGTATGTTGCAGTTGTGTCTATTTCCATACTGATAATCGAGTCTTGGATGTTTTTTTGTAGATTTTTTTTTTGTGAGGGTGGGGAAGGGGAGTTATATCAATAAAGTTTATTTATATGCACAGGTAATATGAAACAAAGGCTCTGTAAGTATGGAAGTGTTTCCCTTTAGGTTTAGCTGTTGGTAAACCGATATACCCCAGTCTTGAGAAATGAGAAAATAGGTTGATATCTGTCTTTTTGATGCCCTGTCGTTGTCTCTAATTGGTCAGAGTTGTGGAAATATAGCTGGGGTCGGGAATTAGGGTGTTAATAGCAGCTTATAATACTATGTTCTTTATTTGTTCATATTCCATTTTTGGAATTTAGCATCATCACTTAACTGTGGGTACTTATTCTTCTTGTAATTGTCTATGCCTCTGCTGGAGTTAATTATAGAGAAGCTAGAAAACAAAAGCATTTACTTGCTCGAGATCTTTTCATTTTTCTAGGGGTGCCCTACCAGCTTTATCTTTTTGGAAGTGAAGCGAGTAACCAGCCAAAACTATCAGATTTTTTTAGCTTGAAAAACACTGAAGCATTGAACAGCTCTGAAGAGTGCACAGATTCTAAAGCAATGTCTGCAACTAGTAACTCTTCTTCGATTGGTGAAGCTAATAATCGTGCTGGTGAGTACGAAGCTAAAGAACATGAAGACACAGGTGACTTGATATCAGATGAAGGTGTGCATGTAAGTAGTGCTTGTGGATCATATGAACAAGCAACTAATGACTTGGAATGTGAAAACCAAGGGGAAGGGAACAATGATGCTGACATAAATAATAGCATCCATGAGTTCCTACAACAAAATAGTTCACTTCAAGAATCTAAATCAATCCCTGATGAGTTCCTGGACAATCATTCGACTGAGTTGAGTTCAAACAGCACAAGGCCTGCCGGCATGGGCCATTCAACTCTCTCTGATGTTAACTTTGTACAGAACTTTTTTAAGGTAAAAGCAAATGGGGATATGCTTCTTTGTGCTCTCTTTTCTTTGGAGCAGGCAGACTGAATGTCTGACTGAGTATGCTGAGTTTTAAATTTCCATTGCTAATTCCTGTTGGAAACAGGCTAACTTCTGAAATAGTGTTTTGTTATATACCTGCAAGAGCCAGTGTAGCGTGGCTTTGAATGCACTTGTGTTATTATGATTGTGTTGAATGTTTGAGGACTGCATGGATTGGATATCAAGTGAACTCATCTATAGAATTTGTTGTCGTACCATTCAGAGTTTGGTCCTCTAAGGAGATAACCATTTTCCTGAGTCAGAAATTGCTAAGGATGTGTAATTTCATGCAAAAAAGTGTTTTCATGTTCTCGATGTGGCAACTCCCATGTATTTTTTTAACAATGTATCATCAAAACCAATCGTTGATGGTTTTTGCTTTTTGATTCAGTACTCCAGACTGCACTTTATTGGCGCTTGGAGGAGCCGGTATCGTAAGCGTTATCCAACCTTATCTAGCGGGATAAAATACCCAAGTTCCCATGATAATCGTGCTTCAGTGTATCAGGAAAAAGTTGTGATTCATATAGACATGGTACTTCCCAATGCTTTCTCTGTCGTTTTGAACAAGAATTTTGTTCCCCAGCACACTCCATCCCCCCTGGCCTAGGGGTGGGAAGTGGACAGCATACACACACACACATATATATGTATGCGTGTATATACATATTTATATATATGTTATGTGTGTATGTATGTATGAATGTATGCTTTTTTATATATATGTATATGTGTGTTTGTGTGTGTGTGTGTGTGTGGACACATACAACTATGCATATAAATATAGATATATAGACAGACATATATATATATATATATATATATATATATATATATATATATATATATATGTGTGTGTGTGTGTATGTATGTACGTATATGTATACATATATTCCCCTGAATTTACTTGATATTTGCTGCTCTGTCCTTGCATTTCGATGTCCCGTCTTTTTATTCCAGTGTTAATGCAATAGTTTTTTACCTCCAGGATTGTTTTTTCGTTTCTGTGGTAACCAGAAACCATCCCGATCTAGAGAATAAGCCTGTTGCTGTATGCCATTCAGATAATCCACGTGGGACATCAGAAATTTCTTCTGCAAATTATCCTGCTCGAGATTATGGTGGTTTCTTGTTCCCAGGGTTGCCTAATACATCCACCTTTCCTGCTTAAGTTCCTGTTATATGGGATTCACAAGTTTGGTATTTATGTGATTGGAGTTCATTATACACTGTAGGAATAAAGGCTGGTATGTTTGTGAGAGATGCTAAGGCTCTTTGTCCACATCTTGTCGTTGTTCCATATGATTTTAAAGCTTATGAGGAGGTATTGATTCCCAACTTCAGTTTAACATCTTTGTCTTTTCAGTGTGCCTTTTCTCGTATAATGTACTCTTCTATCATTAGTTTTGTCATGTGGTCTTGCATTTCATATGAGTTCTGGATTTGTAGGTGGCTGACCAGTTTTATGACATCTTGCATAAACACTGTAGCAGAGTTCAGGTATACTATTATGCGTGTTCCTTTCTGTCTCATTCTGTTAAATCTTAATTGTGACTCTTATGGTTCAGGCTGTCAGCTGTGACGAAGCATTTATGGATGTGACAGACTCTGGAGTGGAGGACCCTCAAACTCTTGCCTTGAATATTAGAGAGGAGATTCTTGGTATGACAAGATGTAGTGCAAGTGCTGGAATTGCTAGCAATATGCTGCTTGCACGTGTTGCCACAAGAATTGCCAAACCTAATGGTCAATTTTATATTCCTCCAGAGAAGGTGTGTGCGGCTTTTGGCGTTTATTTCTTTTGATGATACCTGGAGTAGGATATTATTAGGTGATTGGTAGGGCTGTTGAGTGTTGGAATAAAAATGCTTTCTTGATGTGCTGACTTCCTGTGCTTTAGTAATGTATTTGTCACAATTAATGTATACTGCATAACTAAAAGAATGTTCTGAAGTGTAAATTCATATGTATTCTGCTGTTCTGCAAAGGATACTTTCTCATCATGTAATTAAGAAGAATTATGGGTCTATGGCTATCTGGACCCATGTACTTGCATGATATTTTTATTTTTTATTTGGTCCTGAATGCTACATACATTTAACAATTTTTTTTGTCACTCTAAATAAATATTTGAGTAATCATTAGTTTGGTCCTTACTCAACCGACTTTATTATTCATCCAGGTGGATGACTATTTGCATGACCTTCCAGTTAAGGCACTTCCTGGTGTTGGCCGTGCTCTGCAGGAAAAGTTGAAGAGCAGACAAATAGAAACCTGCGAACAGATGCGTTTGGTTTCAAAGGTTATTATTCTACTTGGCATAAACTTGAGTTTGCATGCATTCTCTGTTATTTGAAGGTTGGTTCAGCATAGGTTTAAGTGTTAAAATATAGGTGTAATTAGGTTCCTTAGAGTCTCCTTTTATGTTTTTCCTTTTGTCTTAAGTGTCCTAAATATGTAATTAGGACACTTTCTATCGTTTTTCTGTTTTTCTGCTTTTGGCCCAGAATACACTGTTCATAGACGTTGGAACAGTGTATTCTAGCCGTTGGGGGTTTTTGCCTATTTATTGTAATCTCCTCCTTGTTTTCTCAACAAGGAACTATCAATAAAATACTTATTTCCTCCTATCTTTTTTTACATGGTATCAGAGACTTGTGGTTAAATCTCCTCTTCATCCTTCTCAATCCCATTTTTCTGAAGTTTTTTCCGAACTCACAAAAAATGGCTTCTACTGCTGATTCCACTGATTCTACTCCATCTTCAAGTGGAGTTATTCTCAATCAGGGGGGTAGCAATGATAACTCTCATCTTCTCACAAACCATAAGTTTGATGGGAACAATTATCACCTATGGTCTAGATCTCTTCTTATGTTTATTCTTTGGAAAAAGTGAGAAGGATACATTGACCGTGAAATCACTGAACCTCCGGCAAATGATCCACAACTCAGGCAATGGAAAGCTGAAAACAATGTTATCATGTCCTGGCTGATTGGATCCATGACCAAAGATCAAAGTGAAAACTTCATGTTTTACAACATTGCTGCTGAGATTTGGGCTGCTGTCCATGATCTTTACTCAAAGAAGGACAACACTTCAGAAATCTATGATTTCAAATCTCAACTAAAAGATCTGAGACAAGGTGATTTAAATGTCACTCAATACTACAGTCAATTGAGCAAGATTTGGTAGCAACTTGATCTTTTCAATGATCACAAGTGGAAGTGCCCTACTGATGCTAAGATCCACAAGAGCAACACTGAAAATGACAGGGTCTTCTCCTTCCTAATGTGATTAAATCCTTGTTTGGATGATGTAAGGGGTAGGATTCTTGGCAAATCTCCTCTTCCTAGCCTCAAGTCTGCCTTTTCTGAAGTCAAACATGAGGAAAGCAGGAGGAAGGTCATGCTGGGAACTCAACCTCATCCTATTCCTACTCAACCTGAAAGCTCTGCCTCTGCTCTCCTATCAAAGGGTAGTCAACACCAAAAGGGCAAGAAAGAGAGGCCTTTCTGTGATCACTGCAAGAAGGTAGGACATTCCAAGGAGACCTGCTGGAGACTCCATGGAAAGCCTACTGATTGGAAGCCAAAATCTGGAAGGGAATACCAAGGCAACCTTTCAACTCAATTGGGAGAAGGGACACCTAGGGAACCTTCTGTTTTCTCTCAGGAACAGATGGAAGTTCTGAAAAGGCTTCTACACCCCTGCTCTCCGGATCTCAGAACCCCGTTCTAATACCTCCACGGCTTCACATGGCACACTCAGGTAATCATGCTCATTCCTACATTATATTTGACCTTGAAAAACAACTTTGGATTGTTGATTCAGGGGCCTCAGAACATATGACAGGAAATAAGGGGTTGTTTCACTCCTTAATTCCCTGTAAACATGAAAGATTTGTGAGAATTGCAGATGGATCCACTTCCAAAGTGCAAGGAATTGGATCTATCAATTTTTCCAAGGATCTGATCCTTGATCAGGTTCTGTATGTACCAAATCAGTCATGCAATCTCTTATCGATGAATAAAGCGGTAAAGAGACAAAACTTATCTCATCATGTTTCATGAGAATAAGTGTATCTTACAGAGAGAAACGATTGGGAAGATGATTGGCAATGCTAGTGCTACCTCCGGCCTATACATGCTACCTACTAATGTTGGTTCTCTGGATACCAAAACTCGACTTTTGTTATTGATTACATTAATTGTAATAGTGACCTATATTGTTTTATGGCACTATAGATTGGGGCACCCCAATTTTTGTATCCGAAAAGGCTTATGCCTCGGTTATTTATCAATAAGAATGTCTCGATTTTCGATGTGAGATCCGTTGTATGGCTAAACAAAGTAGGGTGTGTTTCATACTAAGTCTTATGCTCCTCCAAGCCTTTCCATCTTATACATAGTGATATTTGGGGACCTCGAGGCCAAGAATATCACCGGTACAAGATGGTTCATCACCTTCATTGATGATCACACCGATTTGTCTTTGGGTGTTCTTAATGAAGGAAGGCGTAGGGGGCAATCTTCATGAACTTCTTTTTCATGATTAAGACTCAGTTTGAAACTGATATTAAAATCCTCAAGTCAGACAATGGGTCTGAATATCTTGAGAACCATCTAGGAAAATTCTTCAAAGAGAAAGGGATTATTCACCTAACTTCGTGTGTTGATACTCCCCAACAAAATGGGGTTGCAGAAAGGAAAAATAGGCACCTCCTTGACACTGCAAGGGCACTTATGTTTGCTATGAAAGTGCCTAAGCATTTTTGGGGAGAAGCTGTCCTAACTGCCACATATCTCATTAACAGAATGCCATCTAGGGTTTTGAAATTCAAAACCCCCTGTGGCAGTCCTGTCTGGATGCATAGCATCTTCTCATTTAATTCAAAATCTGCCTCCTAAAGTTTTTGGGTGCATTGCATATGTTCACAACCACCAAAGAACCAAACTTGAGCCTAAGGCATCCAAGTGCATTTTCCTTGGCTATTCACCAAGGCAGAGGGGTTACAAATGTTACTGCCCTCAAACTAGAAAATTCTTTAATACAATGGATGTCACCTTCTTTGAAGTTAAAGCCTTCTACCATCCTGAAGAGGAATCTTTGGACTATGTCTCATCCTCTCAAGGATGGGATATGAGTCTTGGAACTTTGCACTCTCTGGATAAAGGAAGTATAAATCTAGGGGAAGTTACTACCCCTGATAATACTCCAAATCCTTCTAACCTCTTTCCAGAAATGGAGCCCTTAAACCCCAGACCTCCAATTCAGAGGGTCTATACTAGAAGAAACAGGAATGAACTTGAGAATCAAGAACATCAACCTCATTCTGAGAATGATGATTCCTTAGAACCTCATGACACTTATCAGGATCAACCTGAGGATGGTACTACCTCAGAATCACCTGAAAGATCTATTAGCACGGTTAATTATGATGATAGACCTATTGCTTTGAGAAAAGGATCAAGGGCTTGCACCCAGTATCCTTTATATAATCTCCTAGCAATAGACAATATTTCTACTTCCTATCAAGTTTTCATACAAAGCTTGGATAAAAACAGAACTCCTCACTCCATCCATGAAGCCTTGGGGATTCCTGAGTGGAAACAGGCTGTCAATGAGGAATTAAATGCTCTAAACAATAATCACACCTGGACACTGACTTCTCTTCCTAAGGGAAAGAAAACAGTGGGTTGCAAATGGATTTTCACTTTGAAATACAACTCTGATGGCACCATTAACAGGCATAAGGCTAGATTGGTTGCTCGGGGTTACACTCAGACTCATGGCGTAGATTACCAGGAGGCTTTTGCACCAGTGGCAAAATTAAACACCATCAGGGTGCTCCTATCTATTGTTGTGAATCTAGATTGGCTCTTACACCAACTAGATGTGAAAAATGCTTTCCTAAATGGTGACCTAAAAGAGGAAGTATACTTAAAGTTGCCTCCTGAAATTGACTATCCAGGAGCTGAAAATAAGGTGTGTAGATTACACAAAGCTCTTTATGGACTAAAGCAGTCCCCTAGAGCTTGGTTTGGCCGTTTTACCAAAGTTGTTAAGAACCTTGCGTTCATACAAGGTCAAGCTGACCAGACTATGTTCACCAAGGTGTCTCCTTCTGGAAAAAGAGTCATCCTCATTGTATATGTGGATGACATTATTATTACTGGAGATGATGCCCAAGAGATTGAATCTCTAAAGCATTGTCTTGCAAAGGAGTTTGAGGTTAAAAACCTTGGACAAATGAAATACTTCCTTGGAATGGAAGTTGCTAGGTCTAAGGAGGGGATCTTCATATCCCAAAGGAAGTACATTCTTGACCTTCTTTCTGAAACAGGGATGCTTGAGTGCAAAACTGCCTCCACTCCTGTTGATCCTGGGGTAAAATTGGAAAAGGAAAGTAAAACTGCCCCTGTGGATGTTGGCAGATATCAAAGACTGGTGGGAAAATTGATTTACTTGGCTCATACTAGACCAGACATATGCTATGCTGTGAGCCTGGTCAGCCAGCTTATGCATCATCCTTGTCAAGAACATCTTGATATTGTTCATAGGATGCTGAGGTATCTAAAAGGGACTGCTGGACAAGGTCTTATCTTCAAGAAATCCAAAGATAGAAAGATCCATGTCTTCACTGATGCTGATTGGGCAGGGTCTGTGGTTGATAGAAGATCTACTACTGGCTATTGCTCCTATTTTTGGGGAAATCTCACAACTTGGAAGAGTAAGAAACAACCAGTGGAGCAGTGCAGAAGCTGAATTGAGGGCCTTGGCCCTTGGTATTTGTGAAGGTTTATGGCTCAGAAAGATCCTAGTTGACCTAAAGATCAAGAAAGAGCATCCTGTAATTCTCTCTTGTGATAATGTGTCTGCTATCAATATGTCTGAAAATCTCATTCATCATGATAGATCCAAACATATAGACATTGACAGACACTTTATCAAAGAAAAAATCGAAGATCAAGATATCAGCATTGAATTCATACCCTCTCAAGATCAGGTGGCTGACATTTTTAATAAGGGTTCTGCTCTACCTATATTCACCAGAATGAGATGCAAGCTAGGGGTGTTAAAATATAGGTGTAATTAAGTCCCTTAGAGTCTCCTTTTATGTTTTTCCTTTTGTCTTAAGTGTCCTAAATATGTAATTAGGACACTTTCTATCGTTTTTCTGTTTTTCTGCTTTTGGCCCAGAATACACTGTTCATAGACGTTGGAACAGTGTATTCTAGCCGTTGGGGGTTTTTGCCTATTTATTGTAACCTCTTCCTTGTTTTCTCAACAAGGAACTATCAATAAAATACTTCTTTCCTCCTATCTTTTTCTACATTAAGAGTTCAAGTTGGACATTTTTGTGGTCAAGTCTCTTTTTAAAGTATCTATTAATTTGTATAGTGATTTGACCGATTTCATAAGTCCTTAAAATGCATAAAAGGGAAGTCTCAGTGCAGTGGGATGTTGTTTATGTACAAGGGCCACTATATATAAAGTTTTGCTTGGGAGTGAATACTTTTCTGTTGCTAACATATAGTGAACACCATCTCCATTTATTGTTTTCTGAAAGAGCCTTGAATTGAAAGCCTTTTTCACCTCTTTTTTTGGTTGCTTAAATTTGGTAATGATTTTTACGATTTACTTGTTTTAAGAAATCTAATGGTCGATTTGATTTGCTTATTATTCTCTTTGATTCTTTTCCTATCTATATGCATAGATCGTGCTCATGAGCTAGCCAAAATGTACGAAATCTTTTTTTGCCTTTGCCATCTTCTATTTGTCTCTTCCTTCGGCATCCACATAGTCAGAACTTAACATATATATTTTTTGCTGTGATCCTCGCTTCTTGATGGTTGCCCCCCCCACACACACACACACACACCTCACAGAGAAGAATAGAACATTCTTGTAACTAGGTTTAACATCGAACTGCTGTTTTTTGTTTGTTGGTGGGTGTTGGTGTTTTATTATTATTGCAGTTTTCACCATTTTTCTTTTGCATGTAAGGAGTCCACCTTTTTCCTTACATTATCTTAGATGGATTTTTTGCAAGGGTCTGGTACTTGGGCCTACCCTTAGGATCAAACTATAGAGCTTTTTTACCCCAAGAACAATGATAATTTTCTGCTAATGGCACCTACTTGGATCATTGGTTGCTGATGGGTTACATTAGGGTCAGAATGGTTGCATGAAACTTTCAAGTCTCCATAAGTCATAAATGTTCCATTTAGTACGAGGCTCATGATTATTCTTACTATATTACTTCTTGTACCAAAGTTATCAAAGCGCTAGGCGAAGTGCCTAGTGCTTGAGTGCCTAGGTGACAAATGACGAGCTTCTCGTCATGTATTACGCAACACAGGCATGCAAAAATAGCTGAAACCATCATACATGTTAGCTTGATGTCCACATCATGTCACAAGTTGATAGTCTTGTGATGTTAAATTTAAAATTAGGCACATCCTTGAGGATATGTCGAAAGTGTGGCGTATGACTTTTGAAGTACTCGTGCTTATGGAACATCAAATTAAATCAAACAGAATATGCCAAAAAAATAATGAAACATAAATCATAGCAATTTACGAGGGTTTGAATAAGCAACAAAAATTGGTCCTCTAGGTGCTACATGCTAGACCTTTGCCTTTCGTTTAGGCGTGCCTTTGACAACTATGTTTTGCCTGGGGAATCGAACTAGGCAAGATAGGCAACCTGGAAAAGATGTCCCTGAGCTTTGTCTGACAAGGTAGAACTTAGTCTGCTTGCACTAAGTTTGAATTTCTTGCAACATAATCATCAATAACTATAATTGTTTCTTAGGTGGGAATGAGAGGGATTTTTTGGATTTATATTCTCAATAAGGTGGCATGGGCATGGGCTGTAATCTTGTTTGCCGATATTGTCATGGGAATATTTCAAATGAAATATATTGAATATATACATAGTATAGTTTATGTATCATATTGTTACATGTTTTATTTTAGTAAATAGGCCGGTTACATCCTTACAAGGATCACTTATTACTACCCACTCTATAAAGTGTATCATAAGTAGTATTTATTACTTTGTTGCTTTTTCTCTTTCCTAGATAAGCATGCCTTTTACTTTAAGTTCAAGAGTCTTGTAATATGCCTATTTAATTGAGGCTGTTTATTCAAGTAAAATAATAAGAGTTAAACTTTTCTCTTAATCATCTTCTTCTTCCTCTCTTTTATCTCTATATGGTAGCAGAGCCTCGATTTTTTTTTTTTCAGACTTCGATCTTTCAACTCTTTTTTCCTTCCACTGCTTCAAACAAGCATGACAGAGGCTCAATCTTCTTCCTCTTCTACTCTCTCTTATTTAATGGAGTTGATAATCCATCACTCCAAATCACTTAAAAACCGATCGGACGAATTATGTTTCATGGTCCCAATCTGCTTACACTTATGTCTTGGGCGGAGGAAAGAGGGGAACCTCACAGATCTCTCATAGCTCCCACGGACACCAACTCAAAGGAGTTTGACACTTGGGAGATCAAGATGCAGATGGTAAGATCATGGCTTATGAATTCAATGATGGAAAAAATAAGCTCAAACTTTTATATGCAAAATCAGCTCACAAAGATCTCGAAAAAAGCTGAGTCTTTATACTCTAAATGAAGGCAACTATGTACAAGTTTATGGGTTGAAACTCAAGCCGAGGAATACGGTTCAATCTGGGCGACTATATAAATGAGTATTTTAATACTCTAACTAATCTGTGGGAAGAATATGATCAACTCACAATCAAGAAATGGAAGTGTACCGAGGATGCAGGCATTCATAACAAAGAAGTAGAAAGGGATAGGCTTCTAGACTTCCTAGGAGGTCTAGACATCACTTATGAAGCAGCTAGGGAAAGAATCCTTGCCATATCTCCATTTCCATCCATTGATGATGCATTCAGCATTCTAAGAAAGGAGGAGTGTAGGAGAGGAGTGATGCCTATAGCTGGTGGCATACTGCCCACTCCAGGAGGAGCTGTCTCAGGCTTTAAAGTCAACGAATCAGCCGCATCATTTAAAAACAGAGGTCGCCAATGCAATACATATAATAAAGCAAGAGGAGTGAAAATTGGGCCAATCTCTTATGTGAACACTTGCAAAAGAAGAAGGTCATATTAAGGAAAATGTCGGCTTACACGGGAAACCACCTCATCTTCTCAAAAATCAACAAGGCAAGGCGAGGGTAGAGGAAAGAGTTGAACAGGGCCTATAATGTTGTTTGAAACAGAGGCACGGTTTCTCGGAAGAACAAACCAGCACACCCTTCTTGGATGATGTTCATGAAATCGCAACCACAAACTTTGAATCAATCACCTATTGGAGCTGCTGCACATGAAGAACACAAATGGATTGTTGACTCAGGTGCTTCTAGCCATATGACAGGTGATTTTTCTGTTTTTGAAACTTTCACAAGTATTGATTCTTATCACTATGTTACTATAGCTGATGGTTCTTCAAAGAAAGTATTAGGAAAAGGTAGAGTCAAACTTCAAACAAACATTACCCTAGAAGATGTCCTCTATGTTCCTAATCTCAATTGTAACCTTCTCTCAAGCAGTTTTGTAGAGATAGAAAATGCTCAAATAACTTTCTCGGATACCCATTGTGAGTTTCGAGGATCCTGAGTCTATGATGAAGATTGGCGGTGCTAAGAGTACTAAGGAGGTCTTTATCTATTTCATAGCAAGCTCTGTGAGGAAACAAGTGGATTATTGGCTAGTTTAGATTCTAAATGTAACAAAATTCTTCACTTACATTTTAGACTAGGCCATCCTAATTTTGTGTACTTGAAAAAGTTGTATCCTTTGTTATTTTCGGAGTTTGTATAAACACTTTGAAGTGTGAATTTTGCATCCTTGGTAAACAAACTAGAAATGTTTACAAATCTATTCCCTATACACCCACTCGCTCCTTTACTCTTGTGCACACCGATGTTTGTTTGGGGTCCATCTAGGGTCTCAAATCTATCCAAAAAAACCGTGGTTTGTCACGTTCATCGATGACCATTCCGAACTTCATGGGTCTATTTAATGAACCAAAAATCGATGTTGCAACCGTATTCACAAATTTTTACACCTTTGTTGAAACACAATTTAAAACCAAAATTCGAGATCCTAAGATCGATAAATGGGATCGAATACTTTAACTCTCAACTCTCTCTTTCCTTCATCGAAAAGGAATTGTCCATCAATCCTCCCAGCACAAACACACCTCAACAAAATGGGGTAGCAGAGAGGAAAAATAGACATCTCTTAGAAGTTGCCGTAACCTTGATGTTTACCTATAATGTTCCTATTTTTACTCGGTGCCAAGTCGTTCTAATCGCCACCTACTTGATCAATAGAATGCCTTCAGACAGCTTGAATTTCAGAACCCCATTAATGTCCTCAAAGGTACCTACCACGACACAAAACTCCTATCGATATCTCTAAAAGATATTTGGTCAGACTTTGCTTTTGTTCACAATCATAACCCTCAAAGAGGAAAACTTGATCCTAGGTCCATTAAGACTATCTTCCTTGGTTATTCTCCTACTAAAAGGGGTACAAATGCTTTGACCCCAAAACACATAAGACTCTATGTCACCTTTGATGTCACCTTTATTGAAGATCACCGTTCTATGCCAAATCAAAATCAAATCCTTGAACAAAACCTTCTTCCAGAGAATCACTCACCCTTGCCCATTAGTGTTGATGATACCATCATGCCTAACTATTCTCCCACCTTGAAAAACTCACCCATCAACGTGAAAAAGAGGCCATTATCTACACCGAAAACACTTGGAGACTGAACCTCATTGATGACTCTCTTATCCAAATTCTATTCAAGAAACCGAGCACTCATCTACTTTACCTACCTCCTCCGAATCTTGTCTTGACCTAACACCTCCTCGTATTGAACTGAGCCGCCTATTGCCCTTAGGAAAGGTAGGAGAAATTGCACTCAACATCCTATTCAAAAATTTGTGGCCTACTGTAAAGTCTCACAACCTTATCAAGCCTTCTTATCTAATATCGACACCCACAATATTCCCAAGTCCATTGAGCATGCCCTAAGTGATCCTAATTGGAAAACGCATCCTTGAAGAACTATCTCGCTTTAGATAAAAATCATACTTGGGATTGTGTTCTTAAACCACAGGGAGTAAGACCAGTGGGGTGTAGATGGCTCTTTACCATCAAACACAACTCTGATGGTACCATTAATAGATACAAGGCAAGACTGGTTGCCAAGGGTTTTACACAGACTCAAGGTATTGACTTTAATGAAACTTTTGCACCTGTGGCTAAATTAAACTCTGTCGGGATATTAATTTCCATTCTTCTTTGCCATATGAATTGGCCTCTCTATCAAGCTGGACATCAAAAATGCCTTCTTAAATGGGGATCTCGAAGAGGAAGTTTATATGCACTATCCCCTGGTTTTATGATCAAACACAATCATGTTCTGAAGTTAAACAAGGCTATCTATGGATTAAAGCAATCTCCAAGGGCCTGGTTTGACAGGTTTACCAAGGCTATGAAGGAGGCTACATATCATCAAGGGCACAGTGATCATACCATGTTCTACAAACATGGTCATTCAGTAGATAACTATCCTCATTGTATATGTGGATGACATTATCATCACTGGAAACTCGAGAGGAAGAAATCGACTCCTGAAGACCTTTCGAATCGGCAATTTGAAGTAAAAGACCTAGGAGCTCTGAAATACTTCCTTGGTATTGAAGTTGCAAGATCATCCAAGGGTATTCTACTCACTCAAAGGAAATACACTATGGACTTATTGTCAGATTATGGCTTGTTGGGGTGCAAACCTGTTAGTACACCTCTTGATAATGCTGTGAACTTTGGGAAAGATGATACTGGACCAGACATTGATGCAGAAAAATATCAGAAGCTTATAGGTAGATTAATCTACTTATCGCATACCAGGCCAGATATATCATTTGCTGTAAGTACTCTCAGCCAATTCATGCATTCTCCAAAGGAAATACACTACAATGTTTGTTGTCCGACTATTAAGATTTTTGAAAGGAGCCCAGAAAGGTATACTATTCGAGCAGGAAAATAAAAGAATTGAGGCATATGTGGATCTTGATTGGGTTTTGCAAATATTGATAAAAATCCACCTCTGGATGGTGCATTTATGTCTTTGGTAATCTAGTTTCTTGGAAAGCAAGAAACAATCATTGTGGCTAGAAGTTCACTGAGAAATTTGAGTACAGGGCAATTCTTTGTTTGTATGTGTGAAATATTATGGGTAGTGTGAGCTTATGAGGAACTAAGACTTGTTATTTCTACTCCTACTTGTCTTTACAAAGTGATAGTCAATCTGCTATTGAAATCACTAAGAACCCCGTACAACATGACAGACAAAGCATATTGAAATTGATAGACATTTTATCAAAGAGAAGGTGGTGAAGGGACAGATTCTTCTATCTTATATCAACTCAAAAAATCAAGTGGCTGATGTGTTCACCAAAAGTCTACCTAGCACGTCTCTCCTAAAGTGTATTGACAAGCTTGGTCTGCTAGATATCTACATCCCAGCTTGAGGAGGAGTATTGAATATATACATAGTATAGTTTATGTATCATATTGTTACATGTTTTATTTTAGTAAATAGGCCGGTTACATCCTTACAAGGATCACTTATTACTACCCACTCTATAAAGTGTATCATAAGTAGTATTTATTACTTTGTTGCTTTTTCTCTTTCCTAGATAAGCATGCCTTTTACTTTAAGTTCAAGAGTCTTGTAATATGCCTATTTAATTGAGGCTGTTTATTCAAGTAAAATAATAAGAGTTAAACTTTTTTCTTAATCATCTTCTTCTTCCTCTCTTTTATCTCTATAAAATAAATACGTTGTTTCCCCAGGAATCTCTTCAAAAGGATTTTGGCAAGAAAACTGGTGACATGCTTTGGAGTTCTTGTAGAGGAATAGACTGTCGGTTGGTGAACACGTTTCAGGTTAGAAAGTATATTAGACTTGTATGACTTTCAAGTAGTCTGATATACCTTGTCACTTAAGCTGGCAATCGAGTGGGAGAAATCTGAATTTTTGACTAGAAAGCACCTGCTCGTATGGTGCCTAAGGACTTGCTTCATGCGTTTTATCACACTTCACTATGCCGTATAATATTTCTTTCATACTTTCTCTTTTTTTTATTCTTTTTTTGCAGGAAAGCAAATCGATAGGTGCTGATGTGAATTGGGGTGTGAGATTCAAAGACATGAATGATGTTAGTGTTTAGAGGCTGTCATTGTTAATGTTTCAACAACCTGCCTGCCTTTTCTTCCTTACAGCTTTTGAACATCTGGCTTTCAGATTTTTACTTTTACAGGGGGTGGATGGTCTGTTTAGTTTCACGCTATTATTTATTTTGTGTTTTTGTGAAGCTTACTGATGCTTTTTTGGTTTCAGACCAACCAATTCCTGTCAGCACTTTGCAAGGAGGTCTCATTGAGGTTGCAAGGATGTGGAGTGATGGGTCGCACCTTCACTTTGAAGGTTTCAGAATATCAATTATATTTTTTTGTCTTACCTAGTGTTATTTATCTTTTGTATGTTTTTATCGTTGTGATGCATCATCCCAATAGTTCATATTGCCTCGATATTTCTACCGGTAATTTCAGATAAAGAAGAGAAAAGCTGATGCAGGAGAACCTATAAAGTATATGGGTTGTGGAGACTGTGAGAATCTGAGCCGTTCTATTACGGTATGCAATTTGCGTGCTTCTTGAACTGTTTTTTTGTGTATATTTGTGAATTCTGGCTATTAGTCGATTGATCATTGTATGATTGGAATCAAGCTCCCCTTGGCTACGGATGATGGTGATGTGGTTGAGAGGATAAGTGCTCAGCTGTTGGATCATTTTCACTTAGGTAATCCATTCACTGAGTTATCAATCTAATGGGTTTTGTTGATCTTCACAGTATATGTTACTGTTTCATTTTGAATAGTTGCATACACCTTCCAATGAAAGCAATTAGTGAAGGAGGTTTAGGTTAAAAATCTGGCAATTTTTCGGTTTGAAGTTGTTCGTCCAACAACCTCTTTACACACTTGATAGTCATGCTTGTTCTTTTAATTTTGCCAGTAGTCTCGGATTTCCCATGATTCACTGTATATTAATGATATTTGTGACCAGTATCATTCTGTTTATTTTCTGGATGTCCTCTCAAGTGTTCCACTCAATTTTCTCCAGTTTGATGAGTATCTTGTTAGGACTTGGTCGAAGGGTCTGAATTTACCTTAACAGAGTATGGTTTTAGTGAACAAAACTCTGAATACCTAAACTTACGCATTGTTCTGGAACTCTTATTAGCAAATGTCTGTCAGGGTCCCAGTCCAGTAGTAAAAATCTCCCCTCCTGTTTTTTTGTGTGTGCGCTTGTGTTAACTGTTAAGGCCCCTGTCCCTGATTATTTCTGGCAGCCTTTCATTTTGTTAATAATGGCCAATGTTACTGCCTACTTTGTAAGTGCTTTGATCTTGTTCGATGAATGCGTACTTCTTGTACCCAATGATTTGAATATTTTTTGTGGTTCAAATTCTTTCGTACTTTTTCCTCACCATTTTTGGTCCATTCTTGTGGAAAAAGTAGAAAGTGGGCATTGTTCTGTTAGTGTGATTGAACGGTGTCTTCTTTCAGTAGTGTAGCCCATAAGATATTTGGTTAGCTCATTTGCTTCAGTCGAAGCTTATTGTTGTCATTTTCTTGTTTGGTTCATGTAGATCCAAAGGATATAAGAGGTATGGGTTTGCAGGCTTCTAAGCTTGAAAGCGCAAATACAAATAAACAAGGTCTGAAATCTGAATTCCATTCATTTTTGCTAACATCATCATTTTAAACATAGTTTCCGCTTACCTTCATGGGCCAGTTTCCAGCCAATTCGGTATCGTCTCTTTCGTCAGTTTTTTTAGTAAATTGGTGCTCACCTTTTCTAAAGTTCATTGATTTGATATGAAGGGCATGAGAAGAAATCTATCCGGTCTTGGCTTGTCTCGTCATCAGCAAGAACAGGATGTTGTGACGATGGTAACTGAACTATTTTTCTTTAAAGTTTTGCAGAGCACTCCATTTGGATTTTATAGGGAAGAAATCTGTATAATGAAAAGTACACTTGTTTCCTAGTCAATGATTTTAAATTGTCTAGTGATATTAGGTTAAATCTCTATGATGAAGTGTGTGCAATGTGTTACTGTTGTTTTTGACATTTTTTGTGTTTATCTTATTGTTTTTTGTTTTTTGTGTGTGCGTGTGGTGGGGGGCAGGGACCAGTAAGAATGGATCCCTTTTTCTTGGTGGTTGAGCTGGAAGTCAACCATCATATGTGCCATGGCCAACTATACATGCTAAAACTTTGATATTGCATCTGCTATTTTGTTGTGTACATTGAACTTTGGCTTACTACAATTCATAAACTTATAGTAAGTTTGAGTAACTATTTTTCCTTTATCTTCTTTTGGTAATAGAACTTAATACTCCATCCGTCCCTAAATATAAGTCATCCTAGAGTTTTCACATAGTTCAAGAAATTGGTTAAATGTAATCAATGTATGGCTAAAATGTCTTATACACCCTTTGACTATCATAAATGCAATAGTTATAATAAATCTGGTTGGATGAATATAAATTAGGGGTAAGATGAAGAAAATTGTTAATAAATACTCTTGGTATTGTAAATGACTTACAATAAGGGACAAAATAAAAAAACTAGAATGACTTATATATGGGGACGGAGGGAGTATTTCGTTTCTTGGTCAATGTATACAATGTACATCCAGAGTGCTTCCACAAGTTTCCTTTTCCACATATTCCATAGACTACTGTAGGCAAGCTCACACGTACTAAACCCTCTGAAATCTACCAACTCAATCCAACACTCTTTCCTGCTACACTCCCTTTCCTTGTACACTAAGGCTTTCAGGATGAACAACCATATGTTTTTTTGACCAAGAGCATGTAAAGAATAGCTGACTATGAATTCATATAAGGAGATTGCATAGGCAGCACTGTTTTGAATCTACGACTACCCAATTCCGCGGCCATTGTAAACAAACCAGTACTCAGCCACAATATAGCCAGAGTCTCAGGCTGTATTACCTGAAATATACCAGTGCAAAGCAGTTCTTGCTATTCCTGGCATTTATTAATTGTATATTCTGTCTCCCATCTATCATGTTGAAATATCAGTGCATAGTAGTTTCTTAAATCTCCTTATTTGTTGAGGAAAGAAGAAAGAGAGGAAAGAAGGAACTTTATAAATTACCCAGTCTTATTCCACAAGATAGCCAGGGTCTCAGGCCATATTACCTGGAAATATACCCGGGCAAAACAGCCTTTACCTAGGTATTTAATAATTTCATGTTTCGTTTCCCAGTTTCTATGTGGAAATACTAGTGTGAAGTATTTGGTTATAAGTCTTCCCGATTTGTGGAGGGATGAAGAAAGAGAGGGAAAAAAATGAAGAAAGTAAAAAACCAATGATACAGCAGAGAGTGCCTTCATTTGTCTGAAGAAAGCTTGTCATTTGTTTGCGTATACCTCATCGATTAATACTCTTTTCAGAACCTGCTTAAGTATGCACATTCTTTTTGACAAACCCTTCCCATCATAAAAAAGAAAACAATCCCATACACATGCAGTTTTAAGTCACTAACTCGTCCCAGGAATCAACTTTGGTGTTTACTTTGTTGTGTTGAAATCCATCTCCTTTTATCTGGGACTTGGATGCTAATTTTCTAACTATTCCTTGAGTGAAATCAAAGCTTCAATGTTGAAAAGGACATGTTCACTATTTGACTATGAAGCATGGTCTTCTTCTTTAGGCTGATTTATTTTGTGCAAAATTGTGTATTATTGCAAAAATACCCAATCCTCACCCCTCTGTTTCGGTGTTTGTTGTTGTAGATCGCAGTAAACAAAACATTGGTGCTGGTAGACTCACGGATCCATGTTGCAACGATGAATCTCTGGCTCAAAAAGATAGTGAAATGTCTGCTAGTGAAGCAAGCTTGATACAGAATGCAACTCTCCCTTCTTTAGATGAACTTGATATTGGAGTTGTAGAGTCTCTTCCTCCTGATGTTTTGACAGAAATTGATGAATTGTACAGCGGAAAATTGAAAAAAATGATTTCTAAGAAAGTAGAAAAACCTTGTTCCAGCAAACAGTTGATGGCCTTTAAAAGTATTGACGGTAAACAAAAAAATACTTGGGACCTTCTTTACTTTTCATATTTTAAGTTCTTTTCGAACTTTAAACTAACTTAGTTATTTTCTGATTCAGATGCAGTGAATGAGAATACTTCCTGCTGCGAGCCCATAGTGCCGTCAAATAAGGTTTTCCTAATAGTGTGTCTAGTTTTGTTGGTTCGATGGCTATCCGGGAGATGGTTTTCCTTGTAATCTGAACTAGAGCCATCTCCCGTTTTATTGTTCTTATAGATTCTGACTGCATATATTTAGTTTTATGAATTCCAAATGTTGATATTTTTGGTTAACTTCCTTTCCCCTCCATTTCTCTATTGGTAGAAATATTCTCCCCATTTAATACTGTCGTCAAAAGCTTTTTCCATTTATCAGTAAAAGAAGAGAAGAGGCAACCAGCTACTGCTCTTTTTCTTTCTAAAAAATTCCTGCTCCCCTTGTGCTTTAACGTATGTGCCCCCCTGTCTTGATGAATGTAATGTTTCTGTGGTCAGCATGTTTCCCAGAGAAATGAGGTTTTAATCAAATAATTTTACTTGTTCAGGTTTCAGGCATAGGAACATCTGAATTGATCAATGCTTCTGAAGTTCCTGAGCCAAACAGCCTCATGCCCTCATCCTTAAGTCAACTTGATCCCACAGTGTTGCAACATTTACCTGATGATGTGAAAGCGGACTTACTCGGGTCTCTTCCTGCTCACAGGATCCAAGACATAGTTTCAGATGATATCTCATGGAAGTGTGGTGCTAAGCAGATTGAGCCAGGGGAACCCTCGTCAAGCAAGAACCTCTGGTCTGGAGATCCTCCAAGATGGGTTGATGACTTCTGTCGCACTAGCTGTCCATTGTTGAATATGCTTGCAATTTCGTCCCACGAAGTTGGAACTGGCTGTCAGCTATCGACCATATTTCAGCATTTTATGCCTAAGACACGTTTCTTGGACATGGGGTCTGATGGTAATGATGATTCAGTTAGTTGCTTGTCTGAGCTGATCAAGCAATATGTTGAAATTAAGGTGGGCTCAGACATCGAAGAGATTTATGCTTGTTCTAACATTCTACGAAGGTAACTGCTTGATCGGTTCATATAATGTTTTTGCATTTGTATATTACCAATCGCTACTCTAGGAACTGTCAAGAATCGCCTTACCACACTCACTGCATATGAATTAATGATAATAGGTAAAAAGACCTATTTCAAAGTTTCCTTTGGTTAAAAGGCCGAACTCTTTTTTTCTTGGCAATAATGACATTCGAAACTGTGTTTTTACTTCAACACCCCTCCTATTTAACAAACGATAATAAAAAATAAAGGCTTCAGAGTTTAGGGGTGAATGAGGGTTTAGGGTGTAGTTTTTGGGGATAAGTTGGAGGTATTAGGGTTTAGTTTGGGGTTTTAGGGTACGGATTTTTTTGGGGGCAGGGGGTGATTTGTGATTTTTTCTTTCAAAAATCTGAGGGGGCAGGGGGGCATTGGGGTTGTTGTGCCTTTTTCTATTAATGTTTCAATTTTCTAGTGGGAAATATAAAGTAAGGGTATTTTTGGGTTATGGTCTGTCCTTTTTTCCAAGGAAACATGAGGGGTTTTTTTTATAAAGAAACTATGGTTTTGTCCCTACCATGTTGACGAGCTTCCCAAAGAATTATTAGGCCTAGTGATCATCAAGTGATCATTCAATATCCTTAATCATTCTTGTGCATGTAGCATACTATTTGGTCTTTATATTGTTGGGAATCTTGGGATAGAGTCATTGAAGAAATTCCTTCCAAGGCCAATTTCGAACAAAGGACCTGAATGTTTTAAAATATTTTTTGGGAATTGAGATATCCCTGTCTTGATGTGGCATTCTTTTAGCCTGAGGAAGTATGTGGTTGTACTTACTATCAGAAACCAAACCGGTTGAGTTACCAATGGATCTAAATGTAAAGCTTTCTAGAGGAGGTGAACTTTCTTAGAACCGCGAAAGGTATAGGATGGTGATTGACTGATTGCTGATTGGTAAGTTGCCCGTACTTTGGGATTACTTGACCTGACATATGCTATGCAACGAGTGTTGTGAGTCAATTAATGTCTGCACTATAATACTGAAGAGTTTGAGAAAAGCACTAGGAGCTGGTATTTGCTACAATGATCATGGACACTCCAGAGTAGAACACCACTTTGATGTTGGTTGGCAAATTGTTTTATTTATAGTAGTTCTACTACAGGTTATTACTTGTATGTTGATGGAAACGTAGTGCCTTAAAAATGTAGGAAACAGCTAGATGTTTCTGGTACATGTGCAGAGTCTGATTATAGAGCTATGGTTCAAACTACACATGCCTGTTAATTTTGGTTAAACAGATGCTTGCGGTTATGGACAGTAAGGATTTTGTTCCAGCGTTTTGACTATTTATATATTTTGAGTGTTCCATGAAAGAATAGAGCACATCGAGGTTAGTAATCATTCTGTAAGGGTGACGAATCTGTAGGTTTGGGAATGTCAGTATCAAATGACGTTCCCCCGCGAAAAATAATCACATAAATATCCAGTGTCGTGTAGTAATTTCATGGTGCCGTGTAGTAATTGTGGTGCCCAAAGTATTTTCATGGTGCCAATAGAATCCTCCTAAAAATTTTCATCTTTCCATGTACTCATTGATTGCATATTTGGTTTCAGGTTATCTTTGAGGTTCAAAATTTTCCATGAGGTTTATGAAAGCATATTGCCTCACCTTCAGGTTAAAATCCTGCTTTCTAAGCTCCTCATTGTCTGGGTTGTTACTTTGTTGGCTCCATGATCCTCCTCTAGGCATTTGTTGGTGAAAAACCTTGTTTATTCTTTACTGTTTCTAAGTAAAACCGTTTGTGTTGACAAAGGTTGCTGTTGGCCAACACTATGGAGGGACTCTCAATGTTTTTTTGACGGCGTAGTTGCCTTGCTTTGCTTGCTTGCTTTCTACATGATCAAGTAACTGCTTTGTACATATGTATGCCATGGAGTGAAGCATGGATGTTCATTTTAGTACTAGACTGGGTAAGCAATATTCTTTATGTTTCGTCCATATGTATATTTTTCATCTTCAAGACCTGGTCTATTTAGCGGTGTTGGGAGTTGTAAATGATTGTTGACCTTTGTAGATTTGCGTAGAAAAGTTTGATCGCAGTTTGCTCGTAGGAAGTGTTGTTTGATAAGGTGAGGAGGTCTTGTGAAAAAACAACTCGCTTTTGGTTTAAAGATCATGTTTTTATTATACATATACTAATTTCTTGTAATTTGCACGAAAATGGATATAATTATGTGCTTAGAGTAGTTGCATGTTACTTGTAGCTCAGAAACTGAACCCATGAGGTTGCACATGTCGGCTCCATGACCCTTTGTGTGGGGGAAGCAACCTGGTTGATCTACCGAGATTTGGTTTTGGGCCTATCGCTAGTATTTTCAAGTATTGTATATTTTCTGGTAATTCCTGCAAATCGTTTTAAGTATATTTCTATGAGTAGTGGAGATAGGTTGGTAGTATGGTGTTGCTATGGACCTTTGTATGATCATATAGGTTAGAATATGGGCTTAAACATGTTTTTATGTGCTTTATGCGTTCCTACATGCTTTATGTGTTTGCCAAATGTTCTTGATAAGGTACACTTCTTTAAACGCATTGTATTATAAGAGTTCTGCTATTTGAGGATCGTATGAATGACCGGTTGGATTACCCCTGTTGTAGCTCAATGTATTATAAGAATACCGTGATTTTCTGTGTCACGTGGGATGTTGGCTAGTCATATTACTCAAGTTGCATAAGGCCCTCATGCTAGGTTGTTAGCATATGTTATTATTTGGTGTTGCCTATTTAGTCAAATATATGATCAAGCTATCTACGAAGATAAATAACATGAATACACTTGGCATATAAGAATATGAACATGGTAAGTAGGTAGCTAATGAAACTGAACAAGTCCGTGTAAGATGAACTGAAGTAGTCAATAGGGCATGCTATATGCATTGTTTCCGGTATGCTTTTAAAGTAGTTTCTCCATTTGATACAAGTTTATGCTTTCTAACTGTTTTGTAAAATTGGGTGAAGTAGATTCATGTCATGTCTTATGGAGTTTGATAAACATGGATCTCTTTTTTTTTTATCTTTTACTCCTTACTGAGCATCTAGTTGCTGCTTACTTCTTTCTTCTGGAATAAGAAGATATGCAAGTATCAGAAGAGTATGATGATGAGCTTGGTGAGCAAGTTTAGGATTTCATGGAGTTTAACTATGTTTAGCTAGTTGTTTTAGTTTGTTTCTTTTGAATAAGTCATGTGTGCAAACAATACTAGTTCTTTCTTCAGTCATGTTGGATGTTACGGGTTCAGTGATTGTTTTAGTTATTTATGATTTTAGTCTTGACAACAATGATATTATGACGTTTTGTTGTGTCCTTATGGAAGATCCTGAGGGTCTATCCCCTGAATCTCACCGTGTTTTTCTTCCGCACAATCTATAACTACTCTGATATTAGTTTTAGGTTTTTTTCCCTAAAGGTCACGTGACAAACATTTCACTTCCGGATAAGAACTTGACATCTGAGAGTGGGGTGTTACGGTTGAAGAGCAAAAATAAGGACAAACTGGCTAGGGTATACAATTGAATTTTTTCCATTATTTCTTTAAAAAAAAAAAAAATGAAGATTTCGATGAAATACATCATTGTAAGCACAATTTGCATTGTAATGTTGATTGTTTTCCTCAGTAAGGAAAATGTTGATTGTCATGCAAAATAGACAATCATTCAAATGATATGTAGTCATTTGCTGTGTTCATTATGTATGATATTTGTCTTTTTTTTATAACGAAAATGGTCGTCTAACAATTTTTTTTGTTCGGTTGATGACAGGCTATCATAGTAGAATCGAATACGAATGGTGGATCGTGAAAGAAGATGATAATTTTCTTAAATGAATAAACAATGTGTAGATTATGTAATTATTTGTGTTGTAAATAATTTGTTTGATGATTTTGAAAGATGGATGATGTTGTTAGCTTCATATGGATTCACATCGTCTATCGATATAAAGTTCCGCGATATATTGTCATATACAATAGGAAGTTAATAACACAAAGTTGTCTATTTATAACGCGCCATCTAATGGACTTGTATGTTTGATATTTTTTTTTTCATAGATTACATATTTCGTTATCGTTCACGTTTAGGCTGCCGTAATAAAATGTGTTCGACTTGTCCAGTCAGGCCGCTAAAGGTCGAGGGGCAGCCGCAGGGCCAACCGGCCCCAACTCGTCTGGTCTGGTCTGGTATCATGACCATTTTCGTTATAAAAAAACCAAAAAATGGTAGCAAATAAATTCTGTGACAAATTAGTTAAGTCCCAAAACTCATTCCAAAAAGGCTATATTTCTGCAAACATTGAGTCTCAAACAAAAGAAGAAAAACTGAATCAAACTCGCATGAGCAACGGGAAGGTTAACCTCTAAGGCACAATTTCACCTCCACGTGCATTATCTACATCCATTGCATGTTTTAGCCATTCAACAATCGCCTCACATCAACCAGTGATACTCATTATATCATCATCAAACGATTCAGATAATGGTGGTTAATGTTTCGATTCCACGATTACAAAAAAAATATATATATATATATATATATATAATTAAAAACAAATCTACAAAGCATTTTATGGTGCAAAACTCAGGAAGCAGGAACATATACACGGAATCTGCTCCAAGAAGTAAAAGCATGTATGTAATCTGCACAAGCTTCCAGCAGCAACTGTTGGGACAATATTTACAACTTCAACTTTTCTATTTCATTAACCAATATCATCCCTTCATTGAGGTAATGAAGTCTCGTCGTTGTAAGCCAAAAACAAAAAAAAAAAAAAACAAACTACTCTAGGAAGTTAAACCTAAATGTCCATCTTTGCACTTGTTTCATGTCGTAGGGGGCAAGTAAATCAGGATCTGACACGAAACATCCCAAAATTTTGAAGTAAAGTTGGCTACTTTGACCCTAGTCTACATAGTAAGAGGCCTGGATAGCTTGCTATCTTCTGCTAACAAATAATTTAATTTAATGAATGATTTCCTAAAGTAAAAACCCTATGCACAAAAGGCCTGCCAAATGTTAAATCTCAATGAAGGAACTGCTCGTATGGAGTTCCACTGAGTACCTTTTTGACGTCATCCCAGTTTTCCACTTGAGAAGACAAGGGCCCTTTATGTATTCTAACCTGTCGACTATACAGCTCCCTTTGTGGAACCTTGAGAAAATCTTGAACCTCTAATAGTTTCTGAAAAGGAACAATGAAACACAGATTCAGTGAATGTGCATGTCAAGATTACACGTAAAAACTTTTCCCAGAATCCATGCTAATAAGCCACAGGTAGTATAATAAAAGAATGGTTTTAGATGTCTTACAGTTCGATTTTTGACGATGTCCTCATAATATAGGACCATATGCCGCGTGCTGTTGAAGTATTCTAATGCTTTAGCAGCCATTTCTTGTACTTGTCTCAGGTTTGGTATCAGTAATGTTGTGTCAATAGTCGGCTTGTACCTTGCAAGTATTTCAGCCTGCAACAAGGTTCCCACTTATCAAGTTGAGAGAAATGCAGAAATTGCCCACAGTTGGCCAGTTCAGTTTTTTTTAAAACATTTGGATTGTATGCTTTTTGATGCTTTGTGCGAGGGAACTGAAAAAATACGACTCTTTGGAAGGTTTTGGCAGCTTTTCCATACGTAGTACCTTTGGTAAGTGTAAAAGGTCTGACCGTGCAGCAAGCATGACTAAAAAGGTGGGTTTTTTTTTTTTTTTTTTCATTTTTCGTAGCTTTCGTGACCGTTTCTATGAAAACATTTAAGCGAAATGTTTAACAGTGTAAGCATATATATTAAGTTTTCCATTCAACGGGGTAAAAGAGGCAAGAAGATATATATATATATATATATATATATATATATATATATATATATATATATATAGAGAGAGAGAGAGAGAGAGAGAGAGAGAGAGAGAGAGAGAGAGAGAGACCTCCTCTGGAGAATGAACATGTGATTTGTGTGTTCCATTCAACGGCTTAACATTCTGATCATAGGAATTCGCAAGAATTGAAACCATCCTGCGCAAAAGATTTCTTCGAAAGAGAAAAATTGCTGAAACTCCTTTATTTTTGAAGTATTCTACTATTTCTTCATGATGTTGCATCAAACCCTGAAACGGATGCCCATCATACATAAGAAACAAATCTCCTACATAACATGTCTTTTTTCATATGAAAGAGAAAGTCCTCAGAATTTGGACACAAACTTTTGTTTTTACAAATATTCCTCAGAATTACATGTAGGAGTCAGAATGATGTCACAAAGATGATAATGCTATTGTATGAGAACACGGCATAACGGCATTAGAGTGAAACAGAAATGCAAATCATTCAAATCTACCAGAAAACATCTGCATCAGAACCTCTACACATATCTATAAAATAAAGAAACGCTATTCATATTATACATTGTGAAGATTTTAACGTGTTTCCCTCTGAACAGAAAGTTCGTAAAATGGAGAAAAGTAATGTTTGGGTGTATGTTAAGTGACACTTATACAAGTGCTACTTCAAGTCTATCAATTCTGGCTGCATCAAAAACCTTAGGAATGTAGAGAAGCATACATAGATAAATCAAATACGCCAGGGAAATGTGTAAGAAAAATAAGTCATTCTCCTTTCTCCTTTGTGAATGATAGGTTTCAACAGATACGTAACAGTTTGGTGGACAAAATAAAGGGATACTGCACTTACAAGATTATATCATCGTGCATAATTTTCGAAGCTTGTTCATGTATATGTACAGACAAAGAAACCTAAATGTGCAGCAAATTAAGCATCTCCTAACATAGCTTCATGTTATTCCAAACCAATACTTATAACTGTCCTGAACAATTGCAAGCCCAAAACCTTCTTGTTTTTTTTTCTTGCTCTACACATGTAAATTCCAAGTTTGATGGACCCAAACAGAGACGTACTTGTCGTAAAAAGTGGTCACGTAGAACGAAGATGCATGATGGGGACATTGACTGTTTGGACACAGAATCACCCTGATTCAACTTGAATAAAATAAAACACTTTCATTCATCTTGAATAAAGTAGAACTCTCTCTCTTTCTTACTTTTCTGAATACAAACATCACATCTACTTTATTCTGACACAAAACTCAATAATATTTCAATAACACTTAATTTGAATCAAGTCGAAATATTTCATGTCCAAACGAGCGTTGGGATCCGCCTTGCTGCACATACTTCCATTACTAACTGTACATTTGAGTTAAGTTTTATGTCTTCATCGTGGACTTTTGGTCGGGAACTCGGGATTTACGATCCTTAATTCTTTCAAACAACTATCAAGGAAGCAAATTTGAAGGTCCTGGCCGGAAAAAAAGCTCTTAACGGATGCACACTCTTTCACGGTTATACGTTCTCTTAAGTCCAAGGTAAATCATTTGTCTTTAAAGTACCTACAGCATAGCTAATTTTCACTAGCTGGCAAGGGCGGCGTCAGGCTTATGCATTCTGCTAGGTGCAGATTCTTTTGGACCTAGATGGAGCATCACACCAGAAATTTTCCCTTTCATGTCTTTAATGTAAATTTTATACATGTCTCAAGAAAAACAGACCAAATATCTTTATGCTCCCAACTAAGGTAGTCTTTTCTAAATTTACTTGCCAACTTTTGAAAATACCAAGGCAGTCAGAGTTGAATGATTCAAGTTTTCCAACCTCAGAATCACATTTAACCCGCAAAGTGAAAAGGCTAATATTTCATTACAAGCTACTTATTCTTTACACAAAAGAATGAACACCATTGCAAATACGTGGCGATCAGCTTTCACTATAAAACTATTACAAGCACCAAAGTTTTTTATGAAACTGGTGAAGATTGCAAGGCTTGTTAACAATAACTACCCAAGTTTTGGCAAGCCTGAATGCGTAAGAGGATATGCCCATCATTCAAGTTAACAAACATCAGTATAAGTAAATGACGGTATTATGTTATTCAAAACACAGGTAGCATTACTCGTAATATGTTGTCAGGAAAACGAGGAGGATTCAAAGTCGTATACATTATCAAGAAATTCATAGACTTCAGAAATAAGTTACCTGATTAAGCATCCACTTTAATCCAACAGCAGCAGTGCACTCGTTCTTGGAAGCGCTATTTAACCAGTCCAGATTGTAGATTTTGTCCAGTGTTCCAACAATTGTTGAGACATTTGCTCTTCGTACTTTAACAGAGAATATCTCCCCGTTTGAGGTAATGTTGGTATGATTGTTCAACAATGTCTCAAACCATCCACTACCTGATCTCTGGGTCGACAAAATGGCAAAATACCGCACAGGATTGCATGCACACTCGGCCCTACGTAAAGAACACACACACACACACAGCATATCAAGCACTGAAGATTCCAAGACCAAAAAGACGATACAAAACACCATTATCCACCTGCTAAAAGTTTCAGGTTTGGGGAAATGGATGTATTGCTTCTCCCAAGGATCAACTTGAGGCATCTCACAAGGTTTCACCACCACTTGGATTTTTAGATACTGTGATTTGGTGTGAGCATTAATCTGCTTAAGACAGATTGTACATATGTACACCCCACACACCATAGAGATTATCAAGACCACCATTCTCAACAACAATGTAGACTTCTTGGGAGGCTTAATCACCAAACTATCCTGAAAATCGAAACGCAGCGGTTTAGCTAAAATGTCTTAATTCCATTAAAACCTTATAACATAACATTACTATGACCAAAGAACTTTCACCAACTGATAAAAACATACAAAATTAGAAATTTCAAACTGTTTCATCATAAAGATGAAATTTTTTTCCAACTTTGCTATTGCAAAACACAACCTTTTAAATTAAATAAAAAAGAATGACACATAACGAAATTAAACGCATATGTAAACGTGGGTTTTGCTTCCTCTGTTAATGCTATGCCATTGAACACACAAAAAAAGAAGGAAAAAACAATGTTGGTATCAAATGATCGACCAAAGCACATACTAATAAGCAGGGAAAGAATAGCTTTTGGTTTTCACATCTTTTTGCACACAAGTATGCCACGACCCCTCCATCTCCGCCGCCCCCTCCCGGAGGTGGGGGGGGACCAAAAGAAACGGATTAAAGATAGCAAATCAAGAGCTAAGCATACCTTGACGAAGAAAACGAGATCTTCTGTCATCGTATACCCGTAACTCCAAAAAGGGTAGAGGACAAATTTAAAGGGGCAGGCAGGCTGGCAGCCAGGAGGAATCAGGAGCTAGAGTTCAACTCTTGTTTAACCACAAAATTATCCTTGCAGCTTCTTCGTTCATCCCACAAGAATTTATCTTCCCCATATATGCAGGAAATGCATTAACCAAAAATCAATATTAACGCCTCGAATTTCTCATAAAAAAAGAAAAAAAAAGATTGGCATTCTCTCGTGATGTAATGAAGAACAAAGGTGTTGTAAGTTGTTGATGATGACGACAAAAAGAAATGTTAATCTCCTCTCGACTTTTTGTAACGCCTTGTGCTTTTATTATTATATATATATTATATATATTATTTTATTAAGACTTTATAATATGAAAAATTATAATATGTATATAGAAATATGTGTAGAAAATCTTTATTCAGGTACTATAATTTTACATTCTTTTTTCAACTCAAATCATTTGAGATAAAACTTTAAGATACATTTTATTTTAATTTAAACCTTAAAAAATCATATATATCAGGTTTTTTCTTTTTCAGTTGTTTTATTTTGATATCATATTTAATATTTTTTCAAACGTCAACAAACATCAAAACACTGGATTTGAGTTTACATATGCTTTATTATCACAATTCTTTTTTCCAAATCCTTTTTTTTTTTTTTATTTACTTTTTTTTATTTTATTCACACTACTTATATTAATGACTCCGCTTTAAGATTACATGTCTGTAGAGTTAGATAATGTGCTTAAATTAATGATTATGTTTCAATTATCTGATTTACAAGAAGGTGCTTGTATTTTTTTAATAAGGGAAGTCGGTCAAATGAAATGGAACTAATTAATACGTACTACTTTTTTTTTTTTTTTTTCAAAACTCAGAAAGAGACAACTAATTAACGTACTTTATCTCAAAGATATGATTATGGTTCAAGTAATGACGTAATGTTTTTTTTTGTTTTTTTGACATGGGGTAATGTTAAATATTGCAATGGTGATACATTAGTATAAAACCAAGGAAAAATAATCTAATCATTTAGTTTTTTTTAATTATAATTATATTGATATCCTTGACCTTATTCAAGGACGGGGCATTTATAATTCTAGGAGGCTAAGTCCATAAGGAAAAAAAAATATTACACTAAAATATCTACGTAAATCATTTTTAATTTTTGATACATCAATATTCTTAATTCGATATCCGGATTTAATTCGATATAGTCTATTAGTTCGTCCCAAGTTAAAATTATGGCTCCGTTCTTGACCTTATTTTATGTAACAATTGTTAAACTAAACATTTCCGTAATTACTGTGATATGAAAACTGAATAATTTAAAGAGAGCAATAAGATTTGTTTTTTATGTTTAGTTTATTATCAACGTCAATTATATTAATAATTCATATTATTTTATTGTAATGTATAATTTGAAAATGCTTTAACTTACTCTAAAAATAAAAATAAAATTGCTTTAACTTAATTTGGTGAAGATAATCAGCATGCGTGTTAAACGTGTCTTTAGAGGAAAGTCTCCCTCGAGTATACATCATTACCCTAAGGATACTAGGATTTGTAGAAAAAAAAAAATCTATGATAGGGTGTGTAAAAAATCCAATTGAAGAGGCAATACATAACGTGTGATTTTTATTTTATTTTATTTTTTTGGAGGAAATAACGTGTGATTTTGAATTGTTTTATTTAGGAGACGATAAGTGTAATTGTATGTGAAAACAATAACTAGGTAAATGAATATCTATCAATATCTATATTTTCATCACACCCGGGATGTCTTTAACGTAAGCAGCAAATTTTACAATGGTCAATGACCATCAAACTCAATTTTGATTTTAATGGTTGAAAATTAATACATAAACACACAATCGTCCATGTGATGACATATATCCATCAAATTTTGTGGTTATTGACCAGCGTATAAAAACAGTGAATATGCATCATTAAAACTTTATTGGGAAAAAACTAGAAAAAATAATCATATTTTAAGGGAAAATAGTAAAGATTATTGTGTTTGACTTACTCACGGTGAAAACTTTTTTTTGATGAACGATTGACTACTTTTTTCTCCGACATATAGTAGATAATAACGTCTCGGTGAATAAGTCACTATGATAACCCTAGTTCTTAAAATTAAACCCGCGGGGATAATTTTGTCTTTTTCAATGCTTTTAGAATTGGTTAGTAGTTTTTTGACCTTAAGATAATTTTTATGCAGCCCTAGAGCTTTGTGAACAAGTTCTTAGATAGCACATAAGTCAGATTTCGCAATACTGCCGGCCTTCTAGTGGTTAAGTCGGGCCGGCTTTCGGACATCACACCCGTCGTGGAACCGACCTAATCGAGGTCCAGCGGAGATTCTGACGTCAGCTTTACTTGAATTTTCGTGGGGGTTCTCAATTCGGCGACGATTTTCTTTGTTGCGTGGGTTACCATCTAAGAATAGACATTTTTAGTGATTTTTGGGATCCGATGGGGTTTAGCAAGTTTTCTCGTGAAGAAAAACGTAACATCCAAAATGTAAGAAAGATTTTGTCGATTGTACTTGATATTATGTTCTTTTGGCTTGAAATATCTCTGTGAATTTGTGCATTTGTTGTTGGAATGATTGTGTGTGGTAGTCTATGATTAAAGTTGGTAAATTGCAATATTTCACACCATGCCTTCTTCGTGTTATATTTGTTCCGTTTATTGTTTTTTTTCTAGTGAATCGTTCAAAAAAAAATCACCCTTTTATTACACTTAAAAGCTTCTTATTGAAAGAAAAAATCAAAACAATTCTACCCTTAAGTGAACAAATGTGTGGAAATATTACTCAATGAGACTCGATCTGCTTGAGGCTTCAAGAGGTGCTCACAGATTGCCGAGTCTTAGGATTTCGTGCATAATATTTTGTACACCTTATTTAATTATAAAATTAATTGTAAAAGACATATTAATTGTGAGTCATATAAACAATTAATATGTCAAACTCTAGTTTACTTTATGTCATGTATATAACTTTTACTTTTACTTTTGCATGCTTGCCGCCACATCTACATCTCAGTGGCCGCCAAGCTAGCTAGCTAGCTAGTCCTCTATCTCAATTGTATCTATTTATACATCTTTTTACTCAATGAATAAACTAAGTTGAAGTTTACTCTTGTGTTAACACATTCTCAAACTCTCTTCATGGTATCGGAGCCATTTGTGTTCTAACTTTTCCCTCATTTGCAAAACTCATATTTACGAAGAATGTCTTCCACATCCGACATTACTTCAACCTCAAGAGACTCTCAAGACCTCAAATTGATAGAGTCTTGACAACTCTCTTCTTATACAAACCATAGACTTGATGGTAACAACTATCTCATTATGGTCAAGGTCTATGAAAATGTATATTTCTCGGACAAAGTAAGATGGGATACTTGTGCGGAACAAAACACACTTTCTTGGCCGACCCCAGCCAAAAGCATGGGACACAACAAATAATCAACTCATGACCATCCTCACGAGGGTCAATGACAAAAGAGATAAGTGAAAACTTTATGATGTATGATAATCTTTGCCAAAGAAATGCAGGATAATGCCGAGATCTTTACTCCAAGAAGGATAATACATCCGAGGTATATGAACTAGAAGCTCAGATTCAAACTTGCGAGGCAAGGGGATATGTCTCAGAACTCAATATTTCAATCAACTATCTAAGGCTTGGCAACACTTAGATATGTTAAAACTCACTCTTGGAATGATGTCAAGGATGTTTTGCTCTTTATAAAGACATCATAGAAAAGAAGAGAGAGTATTCGAGTTTCTCACCGGATCAATCCTACTCTTGATGATGTTAGAGGAAGAATTCTTGCCACCAAACCTCTTCCAAATCTCAAATCCATGTTTGCCGAGGTCAAACATGAAGAAAGTAGGAGAAAAGTCATGCTTTTGAAATCCCCTACCGACAACCCTACTGAAGGTGCGCCTGCACGATCGCCGTGGCGGCTGAGGTTACCGAGACATACAAAAGCTCTTGAGAAAATCGAAAAGCGTTCGTGATCACCGCAAAGCGCACAAATCACACCAAGGACAATCTATTTGGAAGCTCCATGGCAAGCCTAACTCCTCAAAACCTCGAAACCTATCGAGGGAAAGTCAAGGCGAGACACATCGGTGAGGAGGAGAATGACAACCAGATGAATGCTCGGTTTCTTTGCATTCAAAGCCTTCTGAATCAACAAAAGGAAGGTAGTCACTCTCTCGATGTTGCTACTCATACTCATACTGGTAAAATCTACTCTTCCCTTAGCAATGAAACATGGATTGTTGATTAGGGCATCCTCCCATATGACCGGTAATAAAAACCTTATAACCAACTATATGCCTTGTCACCAAATCCATAACATTAAAATCTGCCATGGATCTATCTCTCGTGCAAAAGGTGTTGGAAATGTTAAACTCACTAATAAGATATGCCTACAGGATGTCCTATTTGTTCCAAACTTAGACTGCAATCTTATATCTCACAAGAAACTCACTAAAGATTTGAATTGAATTTGTTGTTTTTAAGGAAAATCATTGCACATTCCAGATCCTACTTCACGTGAAGTGATTGGGAAGGCTAAACCTTATACTGGATTGTTTCTCGTCAACTCTGCTGAAGATGTAGATCAAGAGATGACCGCCTCGCCACCTGCTCTCCTGCACTTTAGACAATATCATGTTATGGCATTATAGATTAGGACATCCAAGTTTTGGTTACTTAAAATCTTTAACTCTGAATTGTTTAAAGGATGTAATCTGAATGACCTTCAATGTGATATTTGTCAATTTGCTAAACTTACAAAATCATGTATGCTAAGTTACCTCATTTGCATTCCTCACCCTTCACCTTAATACAATAGGTGATGTGTGGGGACCCTCTAGGGTGAAAAGTATAACAGGAAAAGGTGGTTTGTCACCTTTATTGATGATCATACCAGAACACTTGGGTTTTTAATGAAAGACAAATCAAAGTTGGCCCTATCTTTCAAGAATTTTATCATATGGTCTCCACTCAATTTGATACTAAGGTCAAGATCTTAAAGACCGATAATGCTCTAGAATACTATGAGTCTAATCTCGATTACTTCTTGACAGATAGAGGAATTGTTCATATCAAGAGTTGTGTGGAAACACCTCTCCAGAAGAATGGGGTTCTTTGAGAGGAAGAACAGGCACCCCTACTGAAAATGGCCAGATCAATCATGTTCACCACACATGTTCCTAAATATATGTGGGGTGAAGCTATCTGATCGCAACTTATTTACTCAACAGACTTCCCAGCAGAGTGTTAGGTTTCAAAACTCCACTCCAAACCCTACTCGACCACACACTCGCCATCATCTTGTTTCCCGGCTTGCCTCCAAAGATCTTTGGTTATACTGTGTTTGTGTATATCCATGCTCAACACACAGTAAACTTGATCCTAAAGCTCACAAGTGCATTTTCCTAGGTTATGCCAAGGGCGAGAAAAGGTTACAAATGTTATTCCCTATCGAAAGAAATTTTACAATTCTATGGATGTAAAATTCTTTGAAAGGACCCCTTATTACAAAGAAACCCACTGAGCCATTCACCGATGGAAACCTGATTGAAATTGACCTAAACCCTTCCCTCAAAGAAACTCTAACCCTCAAAGAACTCCATCGATCCTCGGCAGATCGAACTTCAAGACCTCTAATGACTTCTCACAACTTTAATACTTCTCAAAGAACCTCCTGAACAAGAGTCTCATCGACCCAGAGCCTGCTTGATCCCGAGCTCACCGACACTCAAAGAATCTCATGATCCTCAAAGAACTCGCTAACATTGATGATAGGCCTATTGCTCTTAGGAAGGGAAAGAGATCATGCACTCGATCACTCTATTCATTCTTATGTATCTTATGATAAGTTATCTCCTGCTTTTGCCATGTTTTCACAGACTGGACTCTCACTCTATTCCTAAAAACATTCAGAGGCCCTTCAAAATGATAAATGGAAGGCGGTCATTAAAAGCAGAGATGACAACACTTCGGATAATCATACTTGGGATTTGACACCTCTCCCACGGGCAAGAAGACAATCGATTGCAGATGGTTATTCACTATAAAATACAATGCCGATGGCACTATTGACAAGTACAAAGCAGATTGGTAGCCAAGGATTCACTCAAACTTATGGCATTGACTATAAGGAAACTTTTGCACCAAAGTGGCAAAACTCAACACCGCTGGGTTCGATCTCTCTACCGTCCCAACTTGACTCGGCCTCTTCACCAATTGGACATCAAAATGCTTTTCTAAATGGGGACCTCACCGAGGAGGTTTATATGAATGTACCTCCCGGTTTTATCAATCCTCATACTCAAGGCAAGGTGTGCAAACTAAGGAAATCTCTATATGGCCTCAAGCAATCACCAAGGGCATGGTTTGGCAAATTAACAAGCGTGGTCAAAGTCTGCTGGATATCACCAATGCAATTCGATCACACTATGTTCATCAAGACAACCAACCGTAAGAGGTCTATTGTTATTGTCTATGTGGATGATATCATCCTCACCGGAGATGACTCTACCGAGATCCAACATTTGAAGACTCACTGGCAAAGGTGTTTCGGTGAAAGACTTGGGTTTTCTCAAATATTTTCTTGGCATGGAAGTAGCAAGAAACAAAGAAAGGCATTTCTGCCTCCCCAAAGGAAATATGTACTTGGATCTCATCAAGAAATCGGCATCTTTGGGGTGCAAACCTGCTATATCCCCCAGTAGACCCAGTCATACCTGCTCTACATGGTGACATTCTTTGTCGAGAAAGAACAATATCAAAGGCTTGTAGGAAACTCATCTACCTCTCCCATACAAGACTGATATTGCATATGGTGTCGATCTGGTTAGTCAATTCATGCATTGCCCTCTTGAGCAACATTGGGATGCGAAGAATAGGATACCGAGGTATTTAAAATCCACTCTGGCCAGGGCCTCGCACTTCACCAAGTCTACCGATAGATCAATCAAGCGTCTACACCGATGCCGATTGGGCCGGATGTCACATTGATGGAGGTCTACCACAGCTATTGCTCATATATATGGGGGAACTGGTTACTTGGAGGAGCAAGAAACAACCCATCTTGTGTCAAGAAGCGATCTGGTCGAATTTGAACTAAGGGCACTTGTACTTGGCATTTGTGAAGCTCTATGGCTAAAAAGTGCTTGGCGAACGAACTTCAAAAATCAGATCGAAGAACCTATCACACTCTGTTGTGATAATAATTCACCTTATGCATGGCGGAAGATCCACCCATCATGATAAAACCAAGCATGTGGACATTGATGATTACTTTCTACGAAGGAGAAGATTGATGCCAAGATTATTCAACTCCAAAGATGTTCCCTCAAGCAGATCGAAATCGCCGATATTCTTACCAAGGCTATTCCACCTCTTATGTTCGGCCAGACTAAGTAGCAAACTTGGCTGCATCAACATATACAAACCACTTGAGGGGGTGTGGAAATATTACTCAATAGACTCGATCACGAGGCTTCACAGGTGCTCACAGATTGCCGAGCCTTAGATTTCGTGCATAATATTTTGTACACCTTATTTAATTGTAAAATTAATTGTAAAAGACATATTAATTGTGAGTCATATAAACAATTAATATGTCAAACTCTAGTTTACTTTATGTCATAGACATAACTTTTACTTTTTACTTTTGCATGCTTGCCGCCCACATCTACATACTCAAGTGGCCGCCCAAGCTAGCTAGCTAGTCCCTCTATCTCAATTGTATCTATTTATACATCTTTTTACTCAATGAATAAACTAAGTTGAAGTTTACTCTTGTGTTAACACATTCTCAAACTCTCTTCAAAATGGTATATGATACTGGAAAGTTTTATTTACTTATCAGATTGTTGGATGAATTTGTTGAAAATTTTGGGCATTCATACTCTTGGCGTGGCCTCATGTGAAATTGTTCATTGCTATAGCTACTTAAGACTTGATTGTGAAAGGTGGGAGAGTTTCAGGGTTGTGACTTATCGGGCCTTGATTTCAATGAATAATGACACACAATCTTCCATGGATCATATTCTTATGATGGATAAAAGCGGGGAAGGGTGGGGGGGATAGAGTGATTTATGATTTTTTTATGTGGAAAAAAACCGAAAGGGTTCGGGATGAGGCCGAGGGAAAGCTCCTATAAATAGCATATAATCCACATACAAATGTTATATAATACTATGTTATTTAAAGTTTTATTCAAAGGGGGGATCTTAAGCGTTGTGAATAATAGGTTCCAACACTGCTTCTTTAATAAACTTTGATAATCTAGGTAAAATCTAAACTAAATGCATTTAGTTTTTTGGGTTTTTAGGGCGTAGTTTTTTTCTTTTCCTTTTATGCATGGGATCGGAGGATAACTAGAAATGGAAGGGTACGCAATAAATGAGCCTAGGGTTGTCGGTGGGTTGGAGAGATACGTGATTTATGATTTCCTATGGAAAATTGATTTAGGAGGGTTTAAGGTTTTTAAAGGATATTTTAGGGTTTTTAATTTTTAGTAGGCCTAGGGATTGGGGCAGGGGATAGATGTGATGGGAGGCTAGGAGATAGTGGACAGTGGTAAGAGTGGGTAAGAGGGAGGCTATAGTGATTAATTATTTTTTCTTGGGAAACAATTTGATCAAGTTGTTTTAGGTTTAAAATTAGGATGTGGTTTTTTTGAGTCTCGGGGTTAAGTTGGTGGCAGAGGTTGGGATAAATGGAGCATGAGGTGATGGTAGGGACTGAGGTTGATTTATGAAATATTATGAAAAAATCTAAACCGATGCAGACGTGTTTCTTACGTATTTTTTTTTCTTTTGTAGACAAAAAATCTTCTACATATTTTGTTTTGCTTTTGAAATCAAATTATTTTTTTCACGAGTTATTCATATAAATATAATTTTTTTCTAAAATAAGCAACGTAACGTGCGGAAAGATAAGGATATATGCAAGATATATAGGATATAGCATTCCCTATCTAATTCAATCTTACCATTTTTCATATAATTTTTCCTTATATACTGACGATGCTGGATTTTGTCATGTATAATCTCGGGTCAATTTAATCTAGGGATGATCGAATCAAGGATGATTTTGGGGGTGATTTTAGACTGAGCCTGAGAGTCTCTCTCAGGTTGCCTACGTATCCTGTTATGTTCCAGGAATCAAGTCACACGTAGTTCCCGAAGTGTATATTTATAGGGAGTTCATTACCCCTAACCCTAAACCATGTCGGTTTGGGTAAAATATCGTATTAGCCCTTTGGGCTTTTACTAGCTTATATGGGCTTTGCCCATCGCCCTAGTTATCCTATGGATAATGGGCATCTTCACCGGTGCGGACTCGTCCTCGAGGCCGACTTAATCGACTTGCGTTAGTCGAGCTCGGGACCCTTATCCTACACTCGCTTAGAGTCGATCGTCGATTCCCGAGTCGGGAACCGACTGCATGTGGACGTTTGTTCGTATTGCGGGGACCAACCGTGAAGCCCATCGTCTCGGTTCTCGATCATGTCGGTTGTCGATGTCTCAACTCGTAACTTCGACCCCTTGGGCTATCACTTATTCTCGCTTTCGGGAGGACTATCTCGTGACGCCACGTGGAGGTGCGATATTCGGTATCGTCATAAGTCCCCGATCTATCTCGAGCTCTTGAGGTCGTCCGATCTGTCAAAGGTGTATCTCGCCACCGTCATCCAATGCTCAATTTAAATCGCCTCGCCAGAGACTTACTATTTAAGCCTTGACATTCCTATCCCGTCGGACGTTGAAATGCCTTGACTTTATTATATAGTTGAGCATTATCCGACTGGCGGACTTAGCTTATTTGCCTTGACCTTTTTGTCCCGTCGGACTGAAAGGGCCTTGACATTGTTAGAAAATGAGCCTTGACTGTATCGATTTTAGTATTGTCCGACTTGAGGACTTAACTTATCCTATACTTAGGCATAGTATTTTCTCAGATTGTCGGCATGCCAATGTCGAGGAACTATCGACCCGTCTGTTCGACCTAGCTGAGAAGAACCCAATGGGAGAGCTTTAAGAGCCTGGTAGGGGCCTTCCCATCGAATTCACGCAATTATCTTCCTTGCCTTAGCATTTTTGGACTTTTCTTTGTTGTTGCGTAGTAGAGAGATGCCCCTCGGTCCGTCTCTTTTCGCTTTGTCGAAATCGATGCCCTTTCGGTTTGCCGATATATATTTCGGCTACGATGTCCTAGTAATTACTTGCCTAAAAGACGTAATGCGTGATCGCCGCTCGGATCTCGGCGTCGTGGTGTTTCTTTGTCGCTCATGACTCATGACACATGATCGCCGAGAGATTTGGACATGATCTCAACTCGATGCCTTAGCTTTTTGGTTCCATGGAACTTTTAGCTTTAGTGGCTGTCGATTGAAATGATCATGTTGCCCGACCTCGATGCCCTAGTAAATCCTCCCCTTTAGGAGTCAAATTACGTCGCTGTCGACTCGGACTTTGATGCCATTGCGTTTTCGTCATTTTAGGACTTATAGACGTTGGATGTCGACACTATAGGAGTCCGACTTGCGGGTCCCGAAAGACCGTTGAGTAGATTCTTTGGGGAGTGGATTCTCGAGACACGTAAGATACTAGTCAAAAAGTCACAATAACCGTGGGGATAGCTCCCGAAATAAGAATGCTCGTCCCGCCATGCTCGGCTAGGAGAGTTCCAAGATAAGATAGGTCGATCCCGACGTGGGGAGAGTTCCCGAAATAAGGAGGCTCATCCCGCCACGCTCGGCAAGGAGAGTTACAAAATAAGATAGTATTAAGATGAGATGCCGAGTCGAACTCAGACTTATTAAATATGCGCTCATTGGTGAGCTCCAAATACGATGCCGAGCTTTATTTTGCTTCAATTTTTGCAGTATTTTATTTCCTCTTCTTTCACGTGTCGATGTTTTTTTAGCTCTTCGCTTGTCGATTGGCTCTGTTCGCTTTTTGCTTTATCGATATCGTGTTGCCCCCCAAGTGTATTATGAACCTCTGGTTCTTATTGCATTTGTGATCGGCCCGCTTGCCTTAGCCTTTTGTCTCTCATGACTTATTCGACTTCCGGAAGCGTTTTAATTCGATGTGGTGAATCGCCTCTGACCTTGGCCTTTTTCGCCCTTTGGGCTCGTTTGGCTCTCGGTTGGGACAAGTGGTCCGACTATGCGAACCGTCCTTTGTCCAGGCCTTTTTCGCCCTTTGGGACAGGTGGCCCGACTATGCGAACCGCCCTTTGTCCGCACCTTTTTCGCCTTTTAGGCTCATTCGCTTTCGATCGACATTTGGCCCGACCATGCGAACCGCCCTTTGCTTTAGCCTCGTTAAGCCTCTTGGGCTCGCTTCGGCTTTTAGCTTGGACCTTTGGCCCGACCACTGCGAACCGTCTCTATGCCTTTGCATTCGTCGCCCATTAGGCTAACTTTGCATTTGGCTGTACTGAGATGTCCGACTTGCGGATTTCTCTAGTCATTGTTGAATATTTGCCTAGGGTGTAGTCCTTTGGACTTAATTCCTTGCCCTCGAAGTGTAGTATGAGTGCATGACTCATGGTACACTTGAATATGAGTCGACCTAGCTTTGTATTGCCTCACGGGCTTGACTTGGCTATTTGGTCGGAGCTCGATTCGACCGCCGTGCCTCGCCGGGCTTATGAATCGGTCGAATTAAATAACTCCTTATTCGACCGTCGCGCTTCGTGGTGCTTATGAACCGGTCGAATAAGGTATCCATCGTGGGATCTTCCAACTGCCTCGCATCGTGGCTTATCGGCAGATTGGGAGTGATATAAGCATTTTCATTGACTTGGCTTTATTCACTATTTTATTCAGACTTCAACATGTCGAGGATTCGTAGATAAGATAGCTCGACCCTCCGATTCGGTAGGTGAGTTCCAAAATGATATAGCTCGACCCACCGCCTCGGTAGGGTGAGTTCCAAAATAAGGAAGCTCGACCCGCTTGATTCGAGTAGGATGAGTTCCAAAATAATATAGCTCGACCCCCTGGGATTCGGTTGGATGAGTTCCAAAATAAGATAGCTCGACCCTCCAATTCGGTTGGGTGAGTTCCAAAATAAGATAGCTCGACCCGCCGCCGGTAGGGTGAGTTCCAAAATAAGGTAGCTCGACCCGCCAGTTCGGTAGGGTGAGTTCCAAAATAAGGTAGCTCGACCCCCCAGTTCGGTTGGATGAGTTCCAAAATAAGATAGCTCGACCCTCCAATTCGGTAGGGTGAGTTCCAAAATAAGATAGCTCGACCCGCCAGTTCGGTAGGGTGAGTTCCAAAATAATATAGCTCGACCCGCCACGCTCGGTAGGGTGAGTTCCAAAATAATATAGCTCGACCCGCCAATTCGGTAGGGTGAGTTCCAAAATAAGATAGCTCGACCCTCCAATTCGGTTGGGTGAGTTCCGAAAGAAGATGGCTCATCCCGCCACGCTCGGCTAGGAGAGTTCCAAAATATGATGCCGAGTCGATCTCGGACTTAGGGCAAGACGAGTCCGTAGAGCTCGAATGCCGGTGCTCGATATCTCGAGTCTTTGTGGTGCAATGTAATTGTGATAAAAAAACATTACACATATAATAAAGGCTTACAAAGTGTATAAGAATTTCAAATAAAGATTGTAAGAACCTGGAGAGCTAAAGAGCTCGGCTCGATCCTTGGAGCTCGAGAACTCGCTTCGTGGATAGCTAGATACGGTAGATAATTCGTTGCTTTCTCGGGCACCACAGCAGTGTCTTTCCGGTGGCAATCAGACCTCGAAACGGATTCCGATCGGCACGAAATTTGGAGGGATCGTTCTTCCCTCACTTTTCCTCGATGTGACCGGTGGAATTGTTCTTTCGACGGCTCAATCTCCGGGAATAAGCCGCCGAATTGGCAGCTGCTGTCCAGAATCCTACTGCGTTTTTGGTGCCTGCAGTAACTTCTTTGCCACGATCGAGAAATCAAACGAACTCCGATCGGCCTAAAATTTTGAGGGCTTGTTCGTTCCTGATAATTCTCGAATCTGACCGGTGGAAATCTTGTTCCGACGGTTCAATTGTCAGGAATATTCAGCCGACTGGAACCTGCAGATTAGGGTTTTTCTGCTTTTTTGTACGTAACTGCAACTTTTAGGCGATGATCTGGAATCGAAACCTACTCCGATCGGCATGAAATTTTTACAGATTGTTCTTCTCTCTGTATTATTTAATATGACCGGAGGAATTTTCATTCCAACGGTTGAATTGCTGGTAACAGGCCGCCGACCTGAAACTGCTGATTAGGGTTCTGCTGCGTTTTTGATACAGCAGCAACTTCTTTGCGACGATCGGGCGATTAAACGAACTCTGATCGGCCTAAAATTTTGAGGGCTTCTTTTATCCCCCTTCTTCTTCATTCTGACCGGTGGAATTCTTGTTCCAATGGTTGAAACTCCATAAACTAGCCGCCGATCTCGCTGCGGTTTTGGTGATACAGCAGCATCTTTCCGGCAACGATCGGGTATCTAAACGGACTCCGATCGGCACGAAATTTGGAGGGTTTGTTCGCCCTTCCTTCTTCTTCAATCTGACCGGTGGAATTCTTGTTCCAACGGTTGAAACTCCGGAAATAAGCTCGGATCTGACTGCGTTTCTGGCATGTTTCTGCCATTAACTTGACCACCATCACTCCTTGATCTATCATCGATGAAGGCGCCTCCTTCTAAATGCCAATGACGATCTTTGATTTTGTCATATATAATCTCGGTCAATTTAATCTGGGATGATCGAATCAAGGATGATTTTGGGGTGATTTTAGATCGAGCCTGAGAGTCTCTCTCGGGTTGCCTTACGATCTGTTATGCTCTGCGAATCGCTCACACGTAGCTTCCCAAGTCAGTGTATATTTATAGGAGTTCATTACCCTAACCCTAAACCATGTCGGTTTGGGTAAAATATCGTATTAGCCCTTTTGGGCTTTTACTAATTTATATGGGCTTTTGCCCATCGCCTCTAGCTTATCCTGGCTGATAATGGGCATCTTCACCAGCGCGACTGCATCCTCGAGGCCGACTTAATCGACTTGCGTTAGTCGAGCTCGGGACCCTTATCCTACACCGCTTAGAGTCGATCGTCAGATTCCCGAGTCGGGAACCGACCTGCATGTGGACGTTTGTTCAGATTAGGGGACCAACCGCGGCGGCCCATCGCCTCTGCTTCTCGATCGTATCGGTTGTCGATGCCTCAACTCGTAACTCGACCCTTCGCTATCACTTATTCTCGCTTCGGGAGAATTATCTCGCGACGCCACGTGGAGGTGCGATATTCGGTATCGTCATATACATTCTAATTTTTATGCTTATATTTATTCTTTTTATCCCGTAAGTCGCATGAGTTTTTGACTAATATACCATAATATGAAGAAAAAATAACTTATTTACAAAAATCCCATGTTGAACTAAAGCTACCGGTATTAATACTAAAATTTTGTGGTTTTGTTTTAGAAAGGAAAAAAAATGATAAAATGCAGCAAATGTTTTTTTTAAATAAAATTTAGCTTCCATTAAGGGACCAATGGAATCCAATGTGGATGGGCACATTCCTAGATTCTTCTTGGGATCGGAAATCGGACACTCTTCCAAAATTTTGCTTCGGCGGGATTTTTTTTTATTATTATTTTTTTTTTTTTTTGGAGATTTATTGCTATTTTCTTATGCATTTCTCACCTTTGGGGGAAATGTATGCATGTTTTCGTGACGACTTCATATATAGCATTTTTTTTTTTTTTTTTTGTTGTTGCACAAAATCATCTTTTACTTTTTGATTTCCTATTATTAATACGTTTTCTTTTTTTTTGCTAGTACAGTATAATCTCGATAAATAAACAAATCTGATTAGTTTCGGATCATCAAGTCATATTTGTGGTCGGACCACCATAAAATTTGCCGATGGGTGATATCTATACTATATATATGCTCTCGTCCCACAATATATTTTGTATCATGTAATAATATATTTTGGATTGTCTATTGATTGATTCTAATTGATCTTATGTATATTACGATTCTAAGCATCTATTGTATTCACATCCCAAATTGTGCTATTTTTTATCCCTTATTCATTTGAATAATGCACGAGCAATTTTCCTTTCTTCTATACTTTGGATTTCCTTTGTTCTCTTGTTCTTCCTCTATTTTAATTTCTTAGTTTCATAACATAATTTTGTAGATGTTTACGCTAACTAAAAATAGAGAGAATATTGTCCAAAAAAATTTGGAGAGATTTAATGGTACACTATATGAAAAGATATAAACTGAAAATGTGAAAATAAATAAATAAATTGAGATACAAGAATCTTACAAAGGTTTATTTTAAAATCCTACAGACTGTACGTGTAAAATTCATGAATTTAGTTTTTTTTTGTTTTGAAGGGAAAATGAATTTTATTAAGCCAAATCCGCAATAGCGGCGGAGATTACATCATAAGGGGGAAATGCTCTCCAAACAATGCGATCAGTATGACCTAACCCATGCCTAGCCAACAAATGCTCCGGAAAATTGTCAGTGCGCTTGACAAATGTAAAAGAAGAGAAAACAAAGCACCATTTTATCCTTCATTACAATAATAATTCTGAAGTTTGGAAAAAAAAGTCGGTATGATAAAAAGTTATAGGTAGAATGGGTAAAAATGAATGAATATATTTTTTTCTTAAAAACTCCCGGTATCCGAGCTCAATTGACCCGACTAATCTAGGGTTCGGCTCGGGACTGACTCTTACTTAGGGATAAGGTCTGACCAAATACTCTTTCAACATGATGTCTTCGAAAAGAATCGAAATTGTGAGGTCCCTAAACATTCTCAAATCAATTATCATTCGAGTCAAGCTACTTGCTTAAAACGAATAAATATTTTGCTATTAGGTTAAAATAGCAGAGAACAAGGGATAAAAATACAGTATGAGTGGATGTAGGCTTATATATCAACAACGGGTGCAAGATCCTCCTGAAATGACTTTATCATATAAATAAACATACCAACTAGAAAAAGATCTCCTACAATGGACTTAACTGTCAAAGTGTAAAATATTATATAAATGACGTCGTTTCATGTGTTAATATACTTGAAACAATGTTGTTTTATGTGTAATGTTGCACTTGACCGTCAAATGCATCAGAAATGATGAAGATCCGATACAGTGTCCATTCAAATGTAATAACAAGATATTTAATGGGATACATTGGATAGGATATAAAAAAGGATACTCATGATTAAAGTTGTCAACCTAGATTGGACCAACACCTCCAAACACAATGTACTCCGAGGGGAAAACAATAGTAACTTTTAATTTTTTGAGGTAGTGTCCGATAACAACGACGGAGACCTCCCGCAACAAGTTTAGGTATTGTCGGGTGTCAAAAATGGACATACAAGTTCGATCCACTGTCTGATACAAAAAATAAAGACCTTTTTTCAATAAGGTTTGTTGCATCCATTAGGACTTAAATTCAAGACATTTTGTTTAAGCAACTACAACTCATCCAACTTTGACCAACCTCCGTTGGTGCGATTTTGCTGATTTCAATTGGTTGTTGTTTCAACTTTGTAACTTGTTTTTAATTTCTTTAGATGAGTTCTATTAGTATCTCGTAAATACTTTTCGACCCAACCTAACCCGGAAAGTATTAGTTATTACAATAGGTTATTCTATTCATCTACTATACAAATCTTTACATATATATGAATACAGTATCGGGAGTAATTTTAAGGTGCCAATATATAGCCAATAAGTATCACCTTTCTTTTTGTTTGGGCCCAGGCTAATCTATAAAATATGTTGTGTTCTATTTATTGACATTGTAGAAATCTGTTGTTCAAACTCATATAAGAGGATGCGCCTTCATCCCCACACAAACCCAACCAGGCAACCCAACTAATAATGAAAACCAACCTGAGGAAGTCATATCTTAATATATGAATACATGGAGTAATTTTAAGGTCTGTAATCACCTTTCTTTTGTTTGGGCCCAAGCCGTTTCCGGCTAATCTATAAAACATGGTGATTCTATTTATTGACTTTTAACACGCCCACTCTCTTAATATGTCAGTGTGCCTCTTGCACTCTCAAAGCCCAACAACAAAGAGCCCTCTACGCTTGCACAATAATGGGGTGTGTCTCTGATACTACGTAGAAATCTGGCGCCCAAACACATATAAAATGAGAGCGCCATCATCCTCAAACCCTGCGCTGCTTCCAGAATTATCAGCCATTGCAGAATTTCCAAAAAAAAAGCAAGAAATGGAAGTAAACCGGAAACAGAAAACAAAAATTGAGAACAGGATCAGAAACACTCTCAAGGCTCTGATTGCTCCAAAACAAAACGATTCTCTCAAGAATCAAACAGCATACGCAGCTTCTTTTTTTGATACTATATAGAAATCTAGGCCCAAACTCATATAAGAGGAGGTACCTCATCTCCAAAACTTAGGTTGTGAGGTGAGGGAAGTTCCCAATGTGGGATACTTTAACAGACATCTTAAACATATCTGTTACACTACATTTACATGTTAAAATTTATTATCGTTGTGTTGTCGAAAATAATTAGGAATGCCAATAAAACATTCTTAAATCGATAATGTAATAAATATAGAATATAAAGTCTAGAATAATGGTAAATTACAGCCGACAAAGAATTGGAATAATGGAGAAGTGGATTCATGGTCATCTCACCTAACCTTCATGGTCGACACTGGAGTTAATTAATATATTCAAATATAAAATTTAAATTTAAAAAAATCTATCCAGTTCTAAAAATTTGTCAACCGTTAGCTGGTGGCACGTAGTGTTTTACTGGTATGTATTAGTTTTACTTTTACTCTTCAATTTCAACTGCCAAAGCCAGGAAGTTATTGTGTCGTGAGAGAATTTGAGGTGAAGTGACGGGTGAAACGATCGAAACCACACACATTTAAATCTGAAATAAAATCGTGGTATGAAATGCGCCACATGCGCGACGCCTCTCTACTGACGTCATGTGGAGACACAACACAATAACTTTTCCCAAAGCCATACTATTATTCATGACAAATGAATTAATTTTTAAGAGGAAGACAAACGATTTTTATGTCAACAAATTACATCTTCTTGTTTTTCTTCAAACTTAATACATTTTATTTTGTGTGTGTGTGTGTTTTGTTTTTTTATTTTTTTTTAAAATTTTTATTACATCTTCTTGTTAAAAAGCAATAATGTTCTATTCTATGTAACGCTTGGAGCAACGTTTTGAATTCTTACCTTATTGTACACAATTAATGGAGAGAAAGTGACAGCCTTCAATCATGATTAATGTCAATCGACTATGTAACGGTCCGACCTAAAACTCCGAGTAATTTCTAAATTCTGACGGTTCAGCCATAACATGCGATTATTATGGAAAAAAATCGAGTCACGAGGTCTCCTATGGTACGTTAGAAACATGAATGCAGAGGATGAAAATAAAATGATTTGACTATTACAAATCTCAATACATAATTAATCTATAAATAAAGCATCAATGTGCTTACAACCACCCATCATCGTTACTATTACGTAAATTTCATACTTTATTACGACTACAGGCTTACTATATCATACTAACCACAAATCCGCAGTGTGAATAAACCTCATTGTAAAGAATTACAAACAAAACCCGAAGACTATGGAAAACGACATGATGAATGTAGTTGTGATTTTACTATGTAAATTGATTCTATTAATATTTTTGGAGAATGTGAAAGTTGTCGATAAACGTGAAAGTGTGAAAATGGGAATAACGAGGGCGTGCGTGTGATTTTGCTCGGTCCACTGAAAGGGCTTACTAGTTGCATAGGTGTGTGTTTGTGATTGTTGGGTCCACAGAAAGGCCTCAGTACTTTCGGTGTGTGTGCGCGCTACTATGTCCACTGAAAGGGCATATGAGTACAAGTGGGTTGCATGATTGTGTGTATGTACGCGCGCGGTGGATGTGCCCTAGCAAGGTATGACGGTTGTTGGGTGCGTGTGCGGGTACATATTATGCTATTAAGGAGCATATGTGTGGTGATATGGCCCCCAGACATATGTGAATTTCTAAGGCTATGTACGGAGAGTTTGATGGATGCATTGGAGGTGTTATTTCCGGGATAACTTAAGGTGCTAAAGTCAAATCAAGCCAATTGCATGGTAGTGTAGGTGTGTGCGTGACATGTTAACAAACTTGAACCTTTGTGAGACAAACAAGATAACTTGGAATGCATGTAACCTGATAATGTGTAATGTGGTTGTTGATTGTGCTCATCACTTGTTATTTGATATGCTATGTGGATATGCGTGTTGATGAAAAACTGAATTCACGGGTCATCATATCCGAGGATGAAACATGAATTATCTTCAACGCTATTTTTATTACTTATCAAGTTGATGCTCATACCTTACAATTTTTTTGATACAATACCTTACAATTTCAAGAGCTTAAAGAGTTTTGTGAGACATGGATGAATCATTCCTTGAAGCATACAAGTTGGGGCATTCCCCGAGTATGCATTGGAAATCATAGTACTATTGGTGTTTAGTTATTACGCGTTTTTGGTGCAAAAAAAAAGTTATTACGCTTCTTTTCTTTTTCATATTGTTAGGGTGTTGTTAGTTTCCTTAACGAGAACAAGTTGTAACCGTTTATGAATAATTTAGTAGGAATAAAGTTGACTGGTTTAGTTTTTCGAGCAAAGATGGTTTCAACACTTCCGTGTTTGTTGCTTGGTAGTTGAGTCGAGTAAGACCTGCGTGAATTTTGATGTTTATTATATTTAAAGATTGTATTAATGGAATATGTGGATGCCCCAACTGGTATGGCAAGGGTCATGGGCAGGTTGAGGTATTTAAAATTGGTGCTAAAGGCATGGAATAAGGTGGTTTTTGGAAATGTTCATCAAAAGGTTATAGAACAAGAAAGTATAGTATAGTAGGCTGATTTTTTTTTTTATGAAGATCCTTCAACAAGCAATAAAGATAATTGGATGGATGCTTGTGCCATCTATTCACAACTTTTGGATCAGCAATAGATGTTTTGAAAGCAAAAATCTCGGTTCAAATGGTTTACTTCTGGAGATAGAAACACATCTTTTTTTCATGCATCAGTCAGACACAAGAATAAGCAGCTCAGTATCCTGAAATTTCAAAACAAGCAAGGGCAATGGTGCATAGATAAGGCATCTATTGAGCAGGCAGATGTCGAATTCTACTAAGATTTGTTATCTGAGGAATGTGCTCCAGTGGAGGAGCAAATAAATTACTTTTTGGATTTTATACCTACCTTGGTGACTGTTGAAAAAAATCAACTACTAACCAAGACAGTCACAAAAGATGAGGTTCATGAGGCTGTATTTAGTCTTGATCCCACAGCAGGTATAGATGGTTACAATGGAGAATTCTTCAGGCACTGCTGGGATATAGTGGGGGAGGACTTGACCTTAGCTGCTCAAGATTTTATGAATGGCACCCCTCTCCCAATATCTGTTGGAGCCATCCTAATTACTCTTATTCCAAAAACTGGGGCCCCAAAATCATTCTCTAAGTTTAGGCCTATATCCTTGAGCACTTTCCTTAACAAGATGCTAAATAAGATTTTGAGTTCCAGATTACAATTGATATTGTCTTTTTTGATATCAGAAGAGCAATCTGCTTTCTTGAAGGGCAAAGACATAGCTGACAATGTCTTACTAGTTCAAGAGATGGTACAGTTCCTCCATAAAAAGACAATGGGCCATAACATTATTTATAAGTTTGATGTAATGAAGGCTTTTGACAAAGTTTCTTGGCCATTTTTGGAACTTCTTCTAGGCAAATTTGGCTTATCTTCTCATTTTGTTAAGTTAGTTATGAACAATTTAAAAGGGAGTTGGTTTTCTTAATTGATTAATGGCAATCCTGCAGGATTATTCCAGTCATCTAGGGGGATTAAGCAAGGGGACCCAATATCCCCTTATCTCTTCATTCCCCTAACATAGGCACTTTCTAGAGAAATTAAGACCATCTTCACCCCAGGTCAAGACACCTATGCTGTGCCTAGAGGTTTTCCAGTGATTACTCACTCTTTATATGCAGATGATCTCATTGTTTTCTCAAAGGGCAACCTGACTTCAATCAAGAAATTGATGACTTTCCTTAAAAGCTATGAAGAAGCCACTGGTCAGAAGATTAACAGAGGGAAAAGCTCCTTCTTGATTGGTAAGTAGGCTCCAGCACAAACTATTCAACAGATCCAAAATCATACTCATATGCAGCAGGCAACCCTCCCTATTGTTTTATCTTGGTTGCCCTATTCATATAGACAAGGCTAAATTTGATGCTTTCACTGGTTTAGTGCAAAAATTTGAATCCAGGTTTACACGGATGGTCTGCTAAGTTACCGTCTCCTAGAGGTAGGGTAATTTTGGTAAAGCATGTCTTGTCCTCCTTGCCAATTAATTTGATGGCTGATATGCATCTACCTTTCTTTGAGAAAAAGATTGAAAGAAAAATCCGGAATGATTGAAAGAATCATGTCCCATTTTATATCGGAATGACTCTTCAGATATCAAATGATAAGCACGATTGGTTAGTCATCGCATTATGAATTAACTGGAGGAAATGGGATTCACTATGCTATCGACATTCGAGGAGAATGGCCTTGGATTCAACATCGACATGGATATCAAACATGTCCAAGAAAGCTTTAAAGGGTCATCGCAATTACATAAGCTTATTATTAGGGTTGGAAATTAAAAAATCCAGAAAAGGCTATATGGGCCTCAAAGTTCATGAACAAAAATCCAGTATCCTTTGTATAAAATGCATGCATGGAAATTCATGCTTGTCATCTAACTCAAGAAAGCTTCTCATGCATCGATGAGAACACAAGATATATTCAAAGTTCATGCCTTTCAACAAAAAATGGATATGGACTCCTTGGACTAACTCAACAATGCTTCGAGGAATTTTATTGGGATGCCTTTCAACTTATAAAAGCAGCTTTTTACGAACATAAAAGAAGAAACTATCTAAAATTTGAATTGGGGAAATTTGGAAGCCTTATATCCCAACTAGGGTTTCCTTCTTCCTATGGAGATTATATAATGGCCTACTTCCTTTTACAGATCAATTGAGAAAGATGGGGATTCATGATCCTTTTCGGTGCCCTTTTTTGTCCTGCAGATGATTCTCTGCTGCATTTTTTTTGGAGATGCTCATGTGATCATTTCCAGGGTCTACTAAATTTCAAGCCAAGTAGGCAGACATGGAAGGATTTTATGCAAGATTGGCTTCTAAATGATCACAAAGGTGCTATTAGAAAGGTGAAGAAAGTAGTTTTCTATTTCAACTTATGGGAGATATGGAAACATAGATGTAGTATTCTCTATCGTGATCCAGTCCTATCAATTAAACATATGGTTGCAGGGATTCTTCAAAATTTTCAGAATTCTGCCAGTCACATGAAGTTGAAGTTAAAGCACTCAGAAGATCAGATTTTGATTCAGAATGGACTAGTTACTACATTGCAGAAGCCTTCTCCCAAATGCATTGTGCTTGTCCAATAGTCTCCTCCAACAGACCCTTATGTTAAACTCAATAATGACGGTTCAGCTTTGGGAAATCCATGCCTTGCTAGGGGTTTTTTTGTTAGAAATAGCACTAGCAAAGTGTTAATAGCAGGTTATGAAGCTTTTGGTGAAACTACAAACATGGGAGCAGAGATCAAAGTTATGCTGGCTGGAATTTCTGAATGTTTGAACCAGGGCTACCATCAGATTTGGGTTGAGACAGATTCAGAGATTCTTCTTAAAATTCTTACACATAAGGCACAAGTTCCTTGGAGATATATGATGGAAATTCATCAACTTCAGCAGTTGATTCAACAGTACCAACTACATGTTACTCACATTTATAGGGAAGGGAACTCAGTGGCTGACTATTTGGCTAATATTGCAAGCTCAACACAAGAGTCAAAGCTGCTTAATTGTTTGCGATTGAGATGAACTATGGGGCTGCTAGTTTTGAGAGACTCTCTAAATCTTCCTGCTTTGAGGGTTCAAAAAAGATGATTAAAATCCTGCTAGCACAACTGGAAGCACTCTTAATTTCATGAAGAGTGCAATAAGGTTGTCTCTTTGCTTTTTTCACAGCTATTCTAATTTTATTGGTGTCTTTGGAAATTGCTATTGTTGGTTCACCTTGCAGAGTGAAAATAGGCAGATGAGGCATGGACAAGCAAGATAAGAGGATGCTTTGCGAAGGAATGCTTGCTGTTTTAGCGCTCCGACAATTGTTTGTTGAAGTCTGCCGAGTCAGTTTCAAGTTTGGCAGGCTGTTGAAGATTGAAATATGTGGTCTACCATTTCTTCTGGAAAAGACATTGTTTTGCAGGCATCCGCGTTCCCAGCTGCAGCTTGAAGCATTTGGAATTAGATGCAACTTTTCAACCTGGACACACTCTTCATTTAAAATAAGGAGTGCACACAAGTTGTACCCCATGTTATCTTTGTTGATACTTTTTTACATATGTTATGGAGATGCTTTATGGTGTTTGCTCCTCTTTTGCAGGCTCATTTGGATGTTGCCGCCTATTTCCTCTTAAGATTCAAACTGCTTTTGGTCCTAATAATGATTATGCTGATTGTTAGGATCGAAGACACACCTGTGGTGTTGCTAGTTGTTGATTTACTAGTTATTTTGGTTTCTAATTGTTATATCCATGTTTAGTAGGTTTTACTCTCTTGATTCGCATAGGAGTTGCATCTCCATAATTTTTCGTTTTTCTTTCAAGTTAGATCTCCTGCATTTTTGGCTAGTTATTCCAATGTGTGGAGGCTCACACTCTTCCTATAGCACCCGGTTTTCCCTATAATGGGTTTTTCGATCTATGGTTTTAAGGAGGTGAGAAGAAGCATCATAGCGCACGTGTATTTTTGTAGGAGGCCAGGGAGGCCCAAAACTTAGAAATCTTTTTTCTCCTATTAATAAAACTTACAAGGTTAAAAAAAAAGATTTATTAATGGATTATATAACGTAAAAATTAAAAAAATAAAATTTAAAAAAAGTATGATTTGACCTTATATAATGACATGCAATAATTTTAAATTTTTGATCACAGATAAATTTTTTAATGGCAGGATCATAATTTAAAAAAAACATGATTGAGTGTTTGTTTTTATATATAGGGTCCATCATAATTTTAATATCCTATCTGGTTGGATCCACCAGATAGATTTGATCCTTACACCTAAGCACACGAGATATAATTTGATTTTGGATCATAGTAAAATTTGTAAATGACATGAGTCGATATCATGGAATTAGTGGTAAAATATTACAATTAATAACGTTGTATAGCTATAAAGTAGGAGCAAAATTGTCAAAATATTCCGGGTTACGTGTCTTATTATGATTAGCTAAACAAAATAGTGATCACACTTTGCATGATCCTCTTCCACAAAAAAAATAATAATAATAAAATAAATCCCCAAATTCCTAACGGCATTGCCCATGTGCCTGTCACCGTTAACGGAGTACAGGACCACATGTTCTCGGTTCGCCTTCAAACCGTCTCGTCAAATCTCCATCGTCCGATCACATCACACCCCGTTATTTCATTATCCTAATTTCCCATTATACCCCTACTTATCCCCCAATTAATTCAGCTTCAGTGTAATTATTACTGCTCGTTGGCTGTTCCTCTTTTTGCTTGTGTGTGTGTATTTCTGTGCCCCCATAGCTGCAGCTTTTTCAGAAAGCCAAGGGAATAAATACACTGTTCATCCTTCTTTTTTCTTTACAATACTATAATTACACGAATATTCATATGGATCGTTAGAGAGAAGGGGGGAAAATGATGGAGAGTAAGAGAGAAATGGAGGCTGAAAATGAAGTTGCAAGGATGAAGAAGGAGGAGGAGGAGCTAATTACGAGCTCGATTAAGCGAAGGAAAATTCATGATTCAGAGATCGGAGCTGATGATTCGCTGGAGAATTCTGAGATGTCGACGCTGGTTATGAATGGTGAATTGTCATGTGATTATTTGAAATCAACAGATCTAAAGGTGAATTTGTGAATCCAGATTCTGTTTACTTTGTGATTTTTCAGTTTTAATGGAATATTGAGCTTTTTTTTTTTTTTTTTTGTATTCGTTCATTAAATGTTTGTACTCGTTGGATTGAATTAGCTGGAATTGAATATGCATTTATTGTCGAGTTTGCAGGGCGGCGAGGATTCTGAAACCGTAGCTTCCACGTTTATGAGTGGTGAATTCAGGTAGAGAGTTTTGAATTTTGAAACGTCGGAGGAGGATGTATTTATTAGAGATCTAGCTAGTATTTACGTTAAACAGTACTCTCTGAAAATTTCTTTTCAAAGAACTCTCCCAGAATTTCAAAAACACAAAAAGAAACTTTTCTTGATTCCGATTTGAACAGTAATTACTTGTTCATCTTCTTCTATTTTTTCCCCTTTCTTCTCCAGTTTATTTATTTTCCCATATGAAACATGCAGCGAATATCATCAATTTTGGTTGTTCAATCTTTTTGAATTAGTGTAACATTTTTGCTCCTGCCTTTTGGATGAATCTTAATTAACAGTATAGAGACCAGTCCGTCAGCCGAGATTTTGGGAGGAGAAGAACCCGGGGAGGAAGCAACGATGGACTCGTCGCCGTCATCATCAACAAGAAAGAGAAAATCCTCTCCTCGGAAATGCTGTGTTGCGAAGACGCCGCCGCCGTCCACGGCTGAGATCGACGAGTTCTTTTCTGCAGCTGAAAAGTCTGAGCAAGAACGATTCGCTAAAAAGTAAGTAAATATTCACTACTCATTGTTTACAAAGTGTCTACACCATTACAAGATCTATAATTTAATTAAGTTTTTTTTTAGGGGAATAATTTAATTAAGTTGATTGATAATTAAATCCAGTAAACTAGTATTCTTTTTTTTTTTTTTTTTTTTTTTTAATGTAAAACACCCAGCAATCACCATATTTTAGCAAAAAGAAACACAAGTCTTAGAAGTAGAAAAGTTAAGTACTAAAATATATATACTTAGTAGAAAAAAGCTTCTGGCTTAATGTAGTAGTACATCTTATTCTTATTGTCATCAACTTTGGTACTGTATGTATCAAGGATTTCTTTTATCATAAATCTCCCTTTGGTTTTGTAATAAGCAATTAATTGCATAAAAAAAAAAAGTTTAAGATTTTTTTTTTAATGGGTACTATAGATTATTCGAGCTCGGTCTTGTCAGAAAATTAATCGTACCCACGGCTCGCTCTTGATAGTATCTTAGATGGTTTGAGCTCGGTCACCCACAGCTCACTTTTGATAGTTAGAATCATTATATCATTCCACGCAAAAAGAGCGAGACCGCCACTTGCACCCACACACTAGTAAGACTAAAAGCAAGAACAAAAACCGAGATCGAACAGACGGCAAATAATTAAACCTACTAGAATGCAAAATTAATTTGATAATTAGAATTAAACACATGATTATGTTATTGGGAAAAAAGTGTTTCGTTTTTACAAACAAATTTGTGGTGTTGTGCAATCTATAATTCCCTTTACACACTTATACTTTATATACATGTTTCATGCAAAAAAAGGAAATATAAAGCTAGTTTTTTTTTTTTTGAAACTTCCTTTGAGTAAAGTAATAGTATGTGGTTTTCAGTTTCAAAATAATAATGATGATAATAATAATAAGTGGGGGGTTTAATTAATTTGATTTCAGGTACAACTATGACATAGTGAAGGATGTACCAATGGAGGGGCGATACCAGTGGATACCTCTAATTAAAGAGCTTTAATTGACAAATTAATAAGGGAATACTGTTACGCTTACGGCACCAAATTGTCATATATATATATAAATATTAACCAATTCCACAAATATTAGTATTTGTAGTACGTACAACTTAATTAATCTCAATTTAATTATTATTATGTGCTTTTGAATTACCAAGTTAATTATGAACTGATGTAATTAGTTTTTTTTTTGTATTACAATATTAACTTATATTAATTAGCCAATGTTTGTGTCCGTACGTGTTTATTATTAATCGTGTTTCATTTTGGCATGTTTATTGTATTATATTCATTAATTTTTCATTAACCTTAACTTGTAAATGTGCTAGAATCGGCCATACCATACTATTAGGATTTAGGATGTATGCTCTCTCTAAACATTATACTACTATATATAATTGCACAACATTTCCGATTAGGGAACATTTTGTGTGTATAATTTTTTTAGTTCCAATTTTTTTTTTTTTTTTTTCTTTTCTTGGTGAGTTATAAATATGAGGAACTACAAATAAAAGCAAAAAAACGCCAAAAGACAGAAAATGAAGAAAGATATTAGGTGGTAGGCCTAAGTGGGGTAAAAAACAACCTGTACATGTTACATATGTGTATGTACTGATCAAAAAGAAGGCGGCTGGCAGAGGAAGGTATAAAAAAAGCCACATGCCAAAGTTGTGAAAAAAAAAAAAAAAAAGGTAATTAATTAAAACGGGGAGAACAAAAGCTAGCAGGAAAAGAGCACTTTGGGATCTTCTTGATCTTCTTTGTATTGTATATATAAGTGACAAGGATAAGTCATATATACAATTAAACAACATTGTTTCATTCTATGTAGCATAAGGAAATTCTTGTGTGTTATTATTATCATTTATAGGGTTAGGTAGGTAGGTAACATGAATCAATTTTGGATAAGATATATTTCGACTTGATTCCTATATATTTTGAGAGAATAATGTATATATTGTTGAAAATGATGTTTCATTTGCATCCAATTTTGTATTCGAATAAAATTGATATAATATGTAACGACCTGACCGAGAGTTATGGAATTCAACGCGAATCCCAACCGGTTTGTTCATAATAACCATAATCAAGGCATGTCATGTCAACAGAAAACTTTGATTGAACATCTTATTCTTTGATTGATTATCTGATATGGTCAATTCATGTCACTTTGTATCACATTATATCATTTATATATATATATATGCTACTAATGCCACGTAAGTCTTAGACATACATTATTTGCACAAGTTTTATATGTATTATGCATATGATATCATTGTTGTCAATACCACATTTACAATGTCACAATTCATACAATACATCAAGAAATCAAGTGATATATCATGTAATTAAATATGTCGACATGTGATACATTATGACACATTTGTGTATCATCTTTGTGGGGACAAATGACACAAATTACATCATTAATCAAGCCAATAATACCACATCCACACTGCTTGCACCTCACAATTCACTCACTTAAGCTCAAGTGGATGTGAACCTCACTTACACTCACAATCACTTCACCATCCTCTTGAACAAGAGACGCAACGTCTCTTCAAGCTTTGAAGCTCCGGTTGTGATGATCAAAGAGCCTATAAGGCTGAGAGAGTTGATAAGGTGAGGGTTCAGAGTTCAAACAACCGAAATTCTCATCTAACTGAATTCAAATCTAACGGCTACTTTGTTGAACATAGGTTGTTGATCCGAGCTTATAAATAGAGCCATTTGAAGAAGAAGAAAGATATGATCAATCTTGAATCTTAGTTGAGGATCTTGTCTCTTTTTTTTATGAGCTGAAACTGTAATTTTTTCCATCAATTTCATGAGATTAATTTAGAATAAGGATGACAATTGACAAACCGTGTATGTGCGATATGTTGTTGAATATGTTATAGCGAAGTTGATCTGCAACTAGTTGCCGTAAAGAAGTAAAGAAACACACTGAGACCTTAGATCAAGCTAGATCGACAGATAAGAGCAAGACCAAACTTGGATTCAGTCAAGGCCGTTGCAATTGCAAATGCTGATCAGTGATTCAGATTCTGAGCAGAGAATCGGACTATAGTTCTAAGTTGATCAAAGTTGACTGCTTGTTGATCAGCTTTGGTTAGAGAGTTCATACAATGACACAATTCATACAAGACATTAAGAAATCAAGTGATATATCATCTAATTAAAGATGTCAACATGTGATACATTATGAAACACTTGTGTATATCATCTTCCTGGGGATAAATGATACAAATTATATCATTGATCAGGCCACTAATACTACATCCAGGTTGCCACTTCACAATCTGCCCACAGCTTAAGATAGTTTCGCAAGTGGATGTGAACATCACCTACATTTTTAATCACTTCACCATCTTCTAGTGCAAAAGACGCAATGTCTCTTCGAGCTTTGAAGCTCCAGTTGTAATCAGGCGGCTGCAGAATTTTTGACATGGGGGTCAAAAATTTGTCATTTTGTTCTTATCACACATATATTCGTATATTCAATTCTATACATGTAATTATAAGACAATAGATGAAAAATGGGTCAATTTATCACATCGGCTGCACCCCATTGATAAGGGTGGAGCCGCCCCTGGCTGTAATGATCAAAAAGCATATATATACTAGTTACGGTAAGCGCGCGATGCGCGTTTTGGGCCCTCAGTTGGATATATTACCTGGAGATGTGTGTAGCTTTTAGGATCATATCCGGATTGTTTTCCGAAAAGCCTTGCTAAGGAAAGGGACCGTTGTGAGGAGAACGATGCGCAGATGTCGAATCAAGTTAGGCGTCACGTGGTTGAGAATAAGGAGCAAAACAGGTTGGTGAACTTATGGCGTGGGAAGCACTTTAAGCTTATCAATGCGAATTGTGTGTGAGAAATGTGTGCTGTAGTGAAGATGTGTAAATTGTATATGGTGTTTGTAACAAGAATGATGCAATTTCCAGTTTCATTAATAAATATAGACGAGGGTCAAAAAATTCAGATAAAAAAAGGGTACAGTTAAACTCAAATGGAGTGATACCTTTGAAACATCTTCAAGAGATTGCCGCGCTCTTTCAAAGAAATACCGCAGAGAACCAATATGTAACATGTCCATAATGCAACCCAAAAAGAGAATAACAATACAGGTCGCAGACAAAAAGAAAATGATTGTGTCCCATATTCCTTATGCTTATCAAAACCATCGCTTACGTTGTCACTTCCATCTTTCAAAGAACGTCTTTGCAGAAATAATTTCTTTGGTGGTGCATCAAGGCCATATCCTAAAAGAAGAATTATCTGTAATAACATAGCAATGTGAAGAAAACCTTTAGAGCATCAACCGAACTTCTTCACTTTTATAAAGAAGAGAATCTTGGCTGCAGGAAACATTTAAAGGACAATACCGGTATACTTAAACATGCTGGATCTCTAACCACCAAAAGCCCAGATCCTAAAATTCTGGTCCATGGAACTTTAGCTAAAAGCAAAACGGCGACTTTTTTTTTTTTTTTTTTTTTACTTAAAACATAAAAATAAATTTATAAATGCTAAACCATGAAAACTCAAACTAAAAAAATGTAGCTGCTTACAAGTTACAAGCAGAAATAAATGGGGAAAACACAATGCAATAGAACAGCCAAATAAAAAGCTAAGAAAAATTTGCAATGGAACAGTTGAGATATGTATATATACATACCAGTGGTGAGGAAGACAAAATAGACAGTAGAATCGACACCAGAAACTCTGATGACGTCAGCTTCACTTGAAGATAACGCCTCTCGGATCCAAACAAACGGGTTGCGGGTCTTCTTCCCACTCTCAGTCGGATCTAAGCCTTTCAAGATCCAATTCAAGTAGTAAATGACATAATTATCAGCCTTCCTTGAAAGCCATGCGAACAACAGCATAAGCACCACAAACAAAATGAAAGAAGTCCCTAATGATGTCAAGAACGCCTTAAACTCCATTTTCACAATTCAAAAACAAAATCCCAACTTTTTCCAAACAGATCACGATAAAGATAACCATTAAACCAGTAAATCCAATAACAAATGAAGACTACAACAGAGGCATACAACATATGCCCCTCACTGCAACTACATGAAAGTGCAAAGAAAGGGTATAAAGACAGAACAAACACTACAATTCCTACAAAATAAACATAGTGAGAAACACATTGATAGCCTAACCACTCTAAATATCACCCTCAAAATCCATTTTCCTCTCTGGCAGCTATCATATAATAAAGTTTGCAGAGAAACTTGAACCATTCAAAACATAAAGGTTAACGGTGGAACATTAAACTATTGCAAATCATATACAAGGCTGTCAGACGAGCCACCATGACAATAAATATCAAATCCTAACTATTAAAATGAGCATTTTCAGAAGCCAAGCCATAGTTCAAGACCAAAAAATGAATGGAAGTTGACCGTGAACGATAACAAACTTTATACACAAATTCTACAACATGCTAAGAATTCACAGTGTTCAGTGACTATATCTCGCATGAATGCAATTATCTACAACAACAACAACAACAACAACAACAAAATCAAAATATCCTAAAAATGCCAAGCAAAACATCAAATTCAAGAATAGAACAGGCTGAAAGGAAAGTAGAAGCAAATAATACATAAAATCAACAACCATAGTAGAATAGAACAGGGCAAATACCTTCATCCAAATGCAAGAACAAGGGCAAATACCTTCATCCAACTGAAGCTCTTCCTGAAACAGTAATCAACATTCAAAGGTAAACTTCTGAGCAAAAATCCAAACCTTATATAATTCAAAGGGGTATAGAAGTCTGTTGTACCTTATGAATCACTCCATCATCTATAATTGAACTACTCAATTTCTTGAATAGTTCATACAATGCCTCTACTTCATTTACTGTAACTGTAAAATTGAAAAACGCGCGTTATACACCAAAATATTTATTCAATTCACAAGGAAGGGGAAAACATAGAGGAAAAGAGGGAAAACCGAATCATTTAAAGCTGTATCAGTAGAAAGAAGGTGACTGAAGGTGAAGTTAACAATTAGTCAAGAAGTATCGTAACGAAATTGAGAACATAGTGAAGCAGAAGAGCACAAATTGCATGAACAAAACCTTAAATCCCTGAATATATACGACAACAACTAATTGAATCCTTACCCCTACTTGTAACGGTAGAAATAAAGCTAAAATCCCAAATGGCGGCGAGAGATTGGGATTAAAGAAATGAATCCTCCTCCCATCTTATTCAATGCAACTCAACAAACCCAGCCTGCAGACACCACAGTTTCACAAAAATAACATCAAAATTCAGAAGACGAGCTTAAATCATCAGCTTAATACATATATGAATGATCAGAATTTTGAGATAAAAACCAAAAATACAAATGCCAAGGGCTTAAATTTACCAACAGCACCCAGCTCAAACCGAATTTTGAGATAAAAACCAAAAATACAAATGCCAAGGGCCTAACTTTACCAACAGCACCCAGCTCAAACCTAATTTCACTCAACTATTTTTATTTCTTTCAATTTCTTAACAAATTAAGATCACTGGAAAAATAATCCCAAGAACAATTAGCATAAAAAATTGCCTGCGCGGATAGCTAAGCTAAATGAGAAACCACCCTTGGACTGTGTACCTTGAAGCTAAGCTAAATTAGCACAATTCATATCTAAAATCACACATAAATGATGGCACAAAGCAACAAACCAAAAATTGATCCATCTAAGATTGGTACCATCAAGAAAAGCAAGCACGCATATGAAATTGACCACAAAATGATTTGAATCCTTGTTTAGAAAGAACATACCTTCAATTTTTAGGATAGCCGAATGCACCACTACCACCGTGGAAATCTTCCGCTGCGACGTTGAATCTTCGATTCATTGCACGGGATAAGAATGAGCTGGGAGTGAGCAGAGACAAATGAACAAATAAAAGAAAGAAATGAATCCCAATAAAGGCCTCAACCACAAGAACATCTCCATTGGAGACCTCTCTGTAAATCTTACTGCAATTATTATCAGACATGAAATCTCAGCATAAAAAAACTCTTTTAACACCAGAAACCAGATTAAAAATTCAGTTCATATTTTTTCTCATTTCTTGATGTGGGATCCTATAAAGATCGAATCTTGAAGAAGATAGTAGAAGCTTGAAACAAGAAAGAAGCAGAACAGAACTCTAGATAATGGCGGTTTGAGAAAGCAGTAGATGCCACGAAGCAGAGAAGCTGGGAAGCACCCATTGGCCTTCACGGCCGGTGGTGGACAACCTGCTAAAATGACCAAAACGGCGTCGTTTAGTACGACCAAAAGCTGAGGATCAACAAATAAAGGTTACTCCAAGGTATGATATATGACCGAGAGAGTTGATAAGGTGTGGTCTAAAGTTCAAACGGGCAAATTTCTCATCCAACTGAATTCAAATTTAACGGCTACTCTGTTGAACATAGGTTGTTGTTGATATGAGCTTATAAATAGAGCTATTTGAAGAAGAAAGATATGATATAAATCTTAGTTGAGGTTATTGTCTATTTTTTTTGAGTTGAATCTGTAATATTTTCCATCTATTTTTTTAGATCAATTCAGAACAAAGATGACAAACCGTGTCTGTGCAATATGTTGTTGAATGTTTTATTGAGCTAAATTGATTTGCAATTAGCTGTTCTAAATAAGTAAAGAAACACACTGAGACCTTAGATCAAGTTAGATTGACATTTAGGAGCAAGATCAAACTAGGATTCAGTCAAGGCTGTTGCAATTGCAAATGCTGAGTGATTCAGATTCTGAACAGAGAATCGGACTAGAGTTCTAAGTTGATCAAAGTTGATTGCTTGTTGATCAGCTATGGTTTAGGGAGTTCACTGGTTATACAATCTAGTAAAGGCTGTAAGTGATTAATAAAAGAATTTCACTGGACGGATGTTCAAATCCAATGATACAACATTGATTGTTATCGGGTTGTTATGTATGTATAATTTATTAGATCTTTTGTGTTAGTACCCCGTCTTCTTTTACTCTCACTCTCATGTTACATGACTTAGATTAACAAGTACATTTTTCTATTTAAAACGAATATATAACTTACAAAGTGTCCAAGGGCATGTGATGCAATTAGGGCACCAAGATATGCAATCTCCTCCTTTTTAAAGTTTATTAAAAGCTTGTAATATACATATATATACAACTAATAATATAGTACTACAACCCAAAGGTAGATTTGGATGGAGAGAGAGGGGAGGGCATGCTAGCTGCACGTGCCGTGTGGGAGTGGTAGTCCTCTGACTTCAATGTGCTTTGGATCTAATGCTAATTAAACTAAACCAAAATTTAAAATTTTAAAAAAAATCACTTTTTTTTTTTAAAAAAAATTTAATTTTAAAGTACAGACTGTACAGTAGGATGAAGAATGTTGCTAATCAATGAATACTACTACAAGTAAATAAAGAAATTAGTGTAGAAAAAGAAGGTTGGTCCCCCCGACTCCGCAAAAGCTAATTTTTCGTTATACACTTTATGGTGCTACTCCCCGTAACTGTAAGTAGTAGTAGTAATATAATACCGGCTTATCCTACTAATTTATTTGCTTGACAACTAGTTTAAGAAAGTCGATTCTTGACATAAATTTATCTTTTGAAAGTCGTTTTGAAGTAATGTAAAGGCAATATGGTATATCAGTAGAATCCCGTTAATGCAAATAAAGGCGTTTTAAAAAAATATATATATATGGCTAAGGCCACACATCCCTCTTGTATAAAAGTACCTTAAATTTGGGATCTTATTAAATATGCTGTAACACGGGAAAAATATAATCCCTCCGAGCACTTGTGATAGATATTGTAAAATTTTAAAAACTCTAGAGAAAAATAACATTGCAGCATAAACTCTATTTTCTACTCTAAAATACAGATTCTGTTAAACTTCATTTACATCTACCGCATTAATCAAGATTCTGTAAATTTTATTTTATACCTACCGCGTTATTTAAAATAGATAATTTGATTAATTTCATCTTGGATAAACATTCTGTAAACTAGAAAAATATGTATTAAAACTGTAAAAGAAAGAATTCGTTCAGAGAACCTGGTTTGAGTGCTCTAATAGATGGTCACTATTTTACCTTCGCGTATTAATTTTTTTAATAAATGTGTTGTGTTTTGATATTATATTAATATATATGTCTTTTTGTTTCAAAAAAAGAAAAAAAATGTGTCTTTTATTAAAGACTTTATCCGCAAGCTAAAATAATTATGAGTATTTAATACGGAAATATTAAGAGTATATTTTGGAAAGAAAAAAAAATTATTAAATGATGCATTGATTTTGTAATATTGATACCTATTATGAGACGAACCAATTCAAAAAAAAAAATGACATTATATAATCATTGGTGACAGATCCAAAAAATTGATCTAGTGGTATCATTGATGTAACAACCCAAACTTTTGATCTAGTGGTATCATTGATGTAACAACCCAAACTTTTAATAAAATGTAGTATCGTCTTTTCAAAAAATGAGTGTTTTAGCGGTTAAATAGTTCACTAAAATTATATTCGCTTTGAATTATAATACTGCTAAAGTCGAAAGAAATAGCAATATATAATGGTGTAGTTTAAATAAAATAATGGCTTTCATCAATGTGTTTGGTTCAGAACAGAGATAATATAGTAATTAAAGGATTTATATGAAAAAGGAGTAAGCTTATCACATATGTATTACATATACATACGGGTGTTAAGTAATTGATACTCATTACCCTTATTGATTGTATGTTTGATTGTTTTAGAGTACCACGACTTATAGGTGACTAAAATGACATTGAATTGAAAACTTAACCTTACCATGAGCTCACATTTTGATCATACACTTATTTGATACATTCTATCACGTTTGATCAAATTACGTCACATAGTGTATCTGTATTACATCATATTTGTACTAATCCCACTCATGTCTTAAACTTACTATACATGACACAAAGCTTAATGTTATCATACATATGTTATTACATGATCTACAAATTAAACTACATTGCAATACAAGACATCTACACATGAAGACATCAACTATTCATATAATACATTGTATAATTGAAGATGTCAACATGTAATACATCATGATACACTTATGTATCATATAATGATACATAATATATGAAGACATATCAGCTTGTCAAAAGGTCAAAGGAATGATCCAAGGATCAAGATCTTGTCAAAAGAGCAAGTTGGTACACTTGTAAGTATCATGTCTTGTTAATGATTTATCTCCGACCTTTCACCATCTTCTCCCAACGGTTCTTGTGTCCTTGAGCTGCAAGTGCATTCATAAAATAAGCCGAGTAAAATAGAGGAAGAAGAGAGTAAAGATGTTAGATTCAAACAACTGAAATATTTCTAAACACAATTCAAATGCAATGACTGCTTTTTTGTTCAACAGTGGTTTCTTATTTGCATATAAAAGGGGTTTGAATGTCACATTTACATATTCTAATCTTTCCAAAGCTATGAATTTGTTGAATCCCTTTAAACTCACTTTGTAATAGAGATCATCCAATTATTCTAAGTTCTAATAAAGAAATTGAACATAATGTTGACTGTACTTGAGCTGTCTGTTTGAGCTGAATCGAGTTGGTTAAGAGCTGTAATTAGTTGCTATTGAGCTAGAGTAGCAATTAGAGGTTCATGAGCAAGGTTGGAACTATTGAAAAGGGCAAAATCAAGCTCAACACAAAAGCAAGGTTGCTAAAAAAAAGAGGAAAGTATGTTTGTAGATTTCAAGTATGTACTTGTGCGTGTGTCAATGAGTTGATCAAGGCATTGTTGTGGTTCAGCTAAGACTCGGTGATTGCTCTTGAGTTGTGACACTCTTTGTAGCAGAAGCTATTTGGTAATAAAAGAGATCCCATCAAAGGGCCAAAATACACTGCAAGTCATATTTGTGAGTGGTGATTGTGTTGGTTGCAATAATCATAATGTGACGAAAATCCATATGGCATTGTCTGTTTGATTGCGAGATTCCGATTGCTATTTGGAATGGATACCATACGGGTAAGTATTGGCAAAGGTTTTGATTGCTTTTTCTTTATTTATTTCTTTGACGTCTTACTGAGCAAAGTGGATGATTTACATGAAGTTTGGGTTTTGTGCATTCTTTGGAATATACGGAAAGCGATAAGTATTGTTTACTTTTTTGGACATAAAGATCTTTATGTTAACACGGTCTTAAACCAATCCAATGTTGAGGTGGATGAATAACCACAACAAATTCTAGATTTATCACCGATGGGAGCATCATTGCCGACTTCCGTGCTCTTCTACCATGTTTCATGTAGCTTTATTTTCCCTTTGTTAATAGATAGATAAATGTCCCTACTTACTTACTAGACAATGAAGGTCTTAAGTTAGCTGAGCTTGTGAAATTATGAGTTTCTACTCTCTCCCATGCAATTATGACTTGTGTCACTAATATTGCTTAATATATATATATAAAAATTTTAAAAAGAAATTACTACATTTTGTGGGTTGTTGATGTTGACAAACGTGACAGATTCCCACTATGCCCGAGCCTTATCAATTGAGATTAAGGATGCGATTACAGCATTATTATTAGGAATGAAAACTACTTAATAATAGTAAAATAGTACTAGTATTAATTAAACTACTACATGAATACTAAACTAATAATTAATAAACTAATACTAATACTTGTCGTCATCTGATCCTTGGTAAGTCATCTTCATAATCAATCACAACAATTCCTCTTTTAAAAATAAATAAAAAATTTAAAAAGAAAAAGCAATCACAATTCACACAGATAGCAGACGCCTTGCGAAAACCCTACGTAACCAGATACACAAGTCTTTTCATCTTCTTCCCCGTCTCTCCCCTTTAAACCGAACTTAACGGTATTATTTAATCTTCTTCTTCTCAGTTTTTTTTTTTTTTTTTATTCCCTCTCTGTAATTTTCAGTGTTTGTTTACTTGGATGGAGGTTGGTGGCAGGCCTCCATCAGAAATGAAGCTTTGATGTTGTAGTAGTACATCGTTGGAATTGGAAGCCCTAAATTGATTAATACTGAATTGAGAAAAAAAGTATTTGGTGTAGATTGAGAAGCGAGAAGATGTTTGGGTTTAATATCGCCAAGGAAGCGGAAAAGAGGTTCACTCGATGGGCCATGAGGAGAGCTTGCAAGTTTTTTTTGAAGAAGAAATTGGGGAAGTATATATTAGGTGAAATTGATCTTAATCAGCTCGATGTGCAGCTCTCTGATGGTACTATTCAGCTCTCGGATCTTGCTCTCAATGTTGATTATCTCAATCAGAAGGTATATGTTTCTTTGTTAGTTGAGATTATCTCCATCTTATTACTGTTGTTATTATTTCTTATTGTTATTAGTTTTGAATGTTAAAAAAATTTGCTTGTGAATATATTTGTATGGACAACCAAGTGAACAACTATTTCCATAGCGGCATTCTCTGTTTTGCTTAGTATACAGTGGGAAGGTGATTGATAAGACTGATATCTCTGATGCCTACCCAATTAGTGTAATGATATCCCTAATATCATATTCTATTTGTTAATCTTTCTTATCTATTATTCTCTCCTTGCCCTGGTTCTTCTCTATCTCTCTCTCTCTCCCTTTCTACCGTAAAGCAGTATCAAGTTACTATATGTAGAATAAGACTTTATTGAAACTATTGAATGTGCAACCCTATATTACTAGTGAATAATGAAATAGTGAAAGATGATAAAACGCCTCGTTGCTGTCTTGCTTTTTCAGCTTGGTGCAAGGGCAGCATTGATTGTCCAAGAAGGATCTATTGGTTCACTGCTTGTAACAATGCCCTGGAAGAGTGGTGGCTGTCAAGTTGAAATTGAGGAACTTGAGCTCGTAATTGCTCCGCGTGGAAGGAATCTTCCACCAGACAAGAGTGATACAAGTGCTTCTGGTTTGCATGATAATTGTTGGGCTAGCCAGGATTCGGGAAAGATGGAACCTGATGGAGGTAGTAGTGTTGCTGCGCTTAGCTCAATGGATGTCCTTGAAGGAGTTAAAACTATAGCCAAGATGGTAAAATGGTTGCTGAGTAGCTTCCATGTAAAAATTAGAAAATTAATTGTGGCACTGGACCCTAGTTTTGGAGAGGAACACGATAAAAGTCTTTGCAGAACCTTGGTGCTTCGAATTGCTGAAGTAGAATGTGGAACACATATTTCTGAAGATTGTACTCCGATCAATGATTCGAGTGAAGATAATTTTCTAGGCTTAAGTAGATTGACCAATTTTTTAAAATTTAGTGGAGCTGTACTTGAATTCCTCCATATGGATAATGATGACATCCAGGGCCAATGTCCATGCAACACAGCAACAACTTCGTGTGGATTTTCTTCAGTTTGTTGTCAATCTAATGCAATGACTCCAGTTCTTACAAGCAAAAATGGTGGTATTTCGGGGAATCTGAATTTAAGTATACCTTGGAAGAACGGTTCCTTAGATATCAGAAAAGTGGACGCAGATGCTTGTATTGATCCTCTGGAACTCAGATTTCAGCCGAGCACAATCGCATGCTTCATTTACTTGTGGGATGTTTTTAAAGACAATAATATGACAAGTGAGGATGACATGCTTTCTGAAGGTACAGAATCAGTATATGATGATGCTCAATCTAAAAGCAGTTACTCTACTCTAGGCTCTTGTAAGTTCACTGCAGACCCAATGGCAGAGAACAACTGTTCTGTTGTTGGCCAGGCTTCTTACAATGAGGATGTCTTTAAAAGAGGAGCCCTTTTATCAGATTCTCATCTTATATCAGATTGGGCGGGTAGCCAGAATGACAGAAACCATGTCGATCCAGATTTTGGGGCAAGGTTGGTAAATATCACTATACAATTGTGGTTATGCACTTATGCTTGCAAGTAATTCTTAGATAGCTGCCATGATTTCGTTTACAGCTTTACATTTTCAAATAATTGTAACCCCATGCATTCTTTTTTCTGAGTGGTTCATATTATGTGCTAAAATTTTACCATTTCCTGTGGCAGCATGTATCAATTTTTTGAATGTTTCGATGAACTTAGAAGTTCACATTCAGCTCTGGGAAACAGCAGGATGTGGAACTGGACATGTTCTGTATTCAGTGCCATAACAGCTGCTTCTAATCTTGCGTCGGGATCTTTGCATAATCCACAAGGTATGTGATCAAAATATCTGGTGCTTTATTTTATCAGTATGAGTATGTCTGTATGTGACCTTTTTCACCAACTCTGATAAATCTCCTATGTGAATCCATGTTTTTTCTTCCAAAACTGCAACTTCCTTTTTTTTTGTTGTTATTCAGATCTGGCCTTTCTTGCATGCACAGGGCTCCCTTTTGTTTTGTTTTGTTTTTTAAATTCAGATTTGGTGTTTGGCAAACCACTGGAACCTTTAGCTTTGACATGTGTTATATCCTTTACACATAAACCTCTAAGGTGTTAACTTCATTCTTTTCCTTGCTTCTTCCACATATGCATAACTTAATAGTAAAATTGTTTTGTATTGCCTCTTTTCATGGTAAGTGGTAACGGTTAAGTTATATAGATTTCAAATGGATAATTAAATCGAGCACATGAATTGGTGCAAATTCATAAAATTTGATGATATGAACTGAGAGTCTGATGTCCATAGTGTTATTTGTTAGCTGGATTTTGACTTGAATTGCCATTTTACTTGTTGAATGCTTGCTTTTGATGACTGAAGGCAGGCTTCTTTACCCTGTGTTAACTCCTGCACACTTTTAATTTCATAATCCTATGTGGTATTAAATCCTTATCATTGCTGTATATTGACTATAGTTTTGCGATACTTTGTAAAGAGCAACCGTTTCAGTTAATTACTTCTGCCTACGGTTTTGAAAATAGTAGTGTGTACGTCAATGTGCAGTAAGCCAAGATCATCATGGACTTTTGGTTATAGTGATCCATTTTATTTGAAGAGTCACTTTCAATAGCCATGTACATAGGGAGTAACTTGTGCAACTTAATTTGATGCTTTTGATGCCCAATTTGGTTTCGTTGATAGAACCACTGAACTATGTTTATCACTTCTCTTCATTTTGTGCCTTGCGATATGCTTGTAAGTTGAACTATCCTTTGGGTGTGTATGTTGAATGATTCTTGATACTCTTCCTTTACATAGTGAGGGAACCCTGAAGCTTTGAAGGCAAAAAAATGCTTAGAGACATGTTACCTTTAAGTCATAGTAATATACTTGATGTCGTTTTTATTTTTGTATCGTGCTCGTCATATTCTAAGCGCTTGTTCTCCTTATCAGTGGATGCAGAACAGCAGTATGTTGAAACCAACTTTACGTTAACTATTTCCCAAATATCTCTCGTTTTATCTTTCTTTGACGATGATCATGTCCATTATTGTGGCTCAATGGATAATCATGCCAAGGCTGGCTCAGATGTGCGCTATCTAGGAGCTCAGCTCAATGGCCTGTGCCTTGTGACACAGGTAACTCTTCTAGAATTTTACTACGTTTTCCTTCACTGGTATTTTGCATGATATTTCCAGATATTTAATATTTTTATGCTTTGACATCACACACACTGATATTAACAGGTGTGCCCAGCAGAGATGAATTTTGATATTAAGGTTGAGCATGTAGAGCTGGACGATTACTTCACTCCTCAAGATGAGAGTATATGTTCTAAGTTGCATGGTCATTGTGACAGTAAGAAATGTCATGTTGAGGCAATTCAAAAAATTGAAGATGGTGTCGAAGATGCTCTTATTCGATATAAGACATCCTTTTCAAGGGCAACACATAATGGCTATGATTTAGGTGCTCGGCAGAGCATGGGTTCTCAGAGTACTTGGAGCAACAATTGTCAAATGACTGAGAGAGATGATTTTGTGAAGAAAAATTTGCTTAGGACATTGGGTATTGGTCACTGTCGAGTCAGTATAAATACCCGTGCTTCTGGAAATATTTTGGTTGGCCCAATATCTTTTACACTAAAGCTGCCACCGTTGATTCTGTGGGTAAACTTCAGTTTGGTTGATTTGATTTCTGATCTTCTGAAAAGAATCAGTGCTTTTGGAATTAGCAGCAGAAAGAATGCTTCTGCATGCAAAGGCCAGATCAGCAAGAGTCCATCTGCTTCTCAAGGGAGTGAAAGGAAGGATACTGGTTCTTGTGCCTCGTCTGGCTCAACTAATGAAAGTGTGAAGGGTAACATATTTCTTTCTGATACAAGGGTAATACTTTGTTTTCCTTACAGTAAGGGTGGGAATTCGGCTAGTTACTCTTTCTTTAACCAATTTACTGCTCTCGACTTCTCTTTTGCACCGATGTTGCTTGACAAAAAGGTTGAAGCATTTGAGCCCTTCTCTGCAACTAGTTCAAGAAAAAGATATTTGCTATCTGATTCTAGATCCTTGCATGTAATTCTGGGAAACCTTCATGCATACTTCATTGCCTCTGAAACGCAAGATGTTGATGGAAGTGTGTTCTGTTGCATGTTGAAGCCAAAGTATATTGCTAAAGAAATTATGTCGATTGCTGATGGAATCGGTGGGTCTTCTGTAATAAGCATGTTTTGGCAGGATGGTGCTCTTACGGGCCCTTGGATAGTTAACAAAGCTAAGCTTCTTGCTACTGATGGGACCTTGAGGAACAGTGATAAGTTTATGGGGAAAGATTGTGAGTTTGCAAGTGTAATTACTGTGAAGGATGTGGAAGACTCAGATATTCATACTAAGCAAGAGATAATCTCAAGCTCAGGATTTTTTTTGCATGCAAAGTTTCTTCCGCTCATGATCAACCTAGAGAAGGTCCTGTACGATAATCTAGTTTCTCTTCTACAACAGTTGGGTGGTTGTCTGTCATCCATGACCTCTGATACAGTATATAAAGAATCCGTGTCTCAAGGAGCAATTCTAGTGGAATTTGATTCTGTAGAAGTCGCCGTTACATTGTCTGTAGAAGAGGCTGTTCAAGGCTTAGTCCATAAAGAGCTCTCTGGTTCTTGGCGTAGGCTTCAGTTCAAAATTCAGAAATTTGCCATTCTCTCTGCTTCAGACATTGGTGGAATGAGAGATGCTAGTTTTCTTTGGGTGGCTCACCGAGAAGGCAACTTGTTGGGATCTGTTACGGGAGTTCCGAGTGAAGAGTTGCTTCTCATTTCATGCAGCAACTCTTGCCTGGGACGTGGTGATGGAGAAGGTTCAAATGTTTTATCACCAATGTTTCCTGGTTCTGACATTATACACTTGTGGCACCCAGGGGATTTTCACAGTTACACATCTGTGGGTATGAGATGTGGGACTATTGTCACGAGAGATGGTCGCTTGGACTGGTGGGATCAAGTATGTTCCTTTTTCAGTTCTCCTTGTGAATTTGAACAGACAGGTGACAAAAGCTTGCCAAACGAAAGGCGTGGATCGTCCTTTATTCTTAATCTGGCAGATTTTGCCTTGAGTTACGAACCATTCTCATGCGATAGTATGGGCCATGAAGGCCCATCTTTAGAGCCCTTCTCTGATACTATTGGTGCAGATACTGGCCAGTCTTGCTTTGCTTGCTTACTAGCGGCATCTTCCTTGAGACTTTCTAACACCAGTTTGTCTAGTCATTCTGTTGAGGAATACAAAATTACGGTGCAGGAGTTAGGTCTGCTTCTATGTCCTGCATCTGGATCTATGAATGTTTTTGGCCGATACGGTGCCGATCATCTCAGGATGGTTGGCTATCGGAAAATTGCACAAGTGCCACATTTTGAAGCTATTCTGAGAACACTTCGTGATCAATTCCCTGTTTGGGAAGTGGAATGTTCTGATTCACACATTACTCTAAATACTTGCAATGATACTGCTGCTGGTCTGATTCAGCTTTGTGCTCAACTTCAGCAACTTTTCGCACCTGATGTGGAAGATGCTCTTGTGCACTTGCAGGCTAGGTGGTACAATATGAAGAAGGCAAATGAGGATATTGGGAATGGGACTTCTGATGTTGATGCTTCTTCATCTGTTTTTAAGCCTCCGAATTTAGAAACAAATTCTATTTCATGTTTAGGAAACTTAATGAATGAAATCTGTCTAGATACATTCCAGCTGGATGATAATTGTGATGAACAGGGTGATTATTTTGATGAACATCTTCATAGGTTGTATGATGGATATAATGTGCAGCCAAGTAGTCCAATTGCTCGAGATGCTGAAAAAAATTCTGCCCATTCCTCCTTTACTGAATCTTTGCCTGCTCTTGGTTTGGAAAATAGTGGAATATCATTCATGCATGACAAGATACCCCATTTTATAGAAGAATATTTTTTGTCAGATCTACAACCACTGTCAGGGTCGTCCTTGAAAGGCCAGCCATCAAAAAGTGTTCTTAAATGTAAAGCAGATTTTTTAGACCGTGAGAAGAATAGGGGATGGTATGGGGATGCCTCATTAAGAATATTGGACGATCATATCTTAGATGCCGATGAGCAGAATAATTCGTGTCATCCTGATGATAGTGAGGCTTCCACTAGCTACGCTAATTCTGATTGTTATCGTGAACTTAAGGGGCGTGTACTTTTCAAGAACATGAAGGTTCTTTGGAGAATGTATGGTGGTTCAGATTGGAAGGGCTGTCAGAAGAATGCTAAGCTTTCTGCTGTTGCTTCAGGACGAGATGCAACCGTTTGCCTAGAGATCTCTTTGTCTGGGTTGAAAATCCAGTATGATATATTCCCTGATGGTGTGGTACCTGTATCTAGGCTTTCTCTCACCATTGAGGATTTTTCTCTAAACGACTGTAGCAAAGACGCACCATGGAAACTGGTTAGTGTTTTGCTGCTCGACTTTGTTCACATTCAGTGACCAATACTTTTGGAAAGGTCTAATCCAAATATATATAATTTTTTTTTTGGAAGGTGCTTGGCTATTACCAGTCTAAGAATCATCCCAGAAAATCATCCTCACAGGCTCTTAAATTGGAATTAGAATGTGTCAGACCAGATCCGTCAACTCCTTTGGAAGAATACAGGTATGCCTTTTCTCCCTTCTTACGAAGGTGTTTTTTTTGGTTTGCCTAACCACATTTGCTAGGTGTCTATATTTTATGACCTTAGTAGTTGGAGATTGTATCTGGTGAATGATAGTAATGGGAACAGCTAGTGCAGCCTAGAGTTTAGCTTACACCCAAGTGAACAAAGAGTGATATATCAGTCAAGCGAATTCTGGTGTACAATTTGATTTTTAGTGCTTCAATCATTCTCAAAATTTACTTTAGATTGAATGTTTTGATAAATTGCCATTTTATCCAAAAGTTTTAGACGCTAAGGAAAGTATAACTTACGTATGCATGTATAGTCTAGCACGCCTCCTCACATGACTTGTCAATACGTGGACAAGAAACAGTTTCAGTAGAGTAAACAGGCTGCAGCAGCAGTAGAAGCCAGTAATAATGTTTTTTATTTAAATAAATGGATCAGTTGTGAAGCTTGATTCCAAGAGCTCCTACTATGGTACCATGAAAAACTATCATCTCACTTGAAAGCTTAAACTGTTAAGGAGAAGTATAATTTATACATATATATTGTCTAAAAAAAATCTCTTGGTTTGCACATAGAAACCCCTTTTCTTTGAAATGAATGATCTGTTAGTTGGCTTTCCCAAGGAGTGACAAAAATGAGTTGGATGAGTAGGATGACATGTAATAGGGTTTTAGTTGAGGTATCTATCGTTTTAAGAAATCTTTCTTCTTCAAACAGGAATTGTTAATATTGTGTTTCCAATCATCCAAGCCATACACACAAGCCACACCCTTTGTCATTTGTCCCACAGAAGGACAGGTGGTCTCTTCATTAAGTTTTACCTGTATATAAGTCGACCAAAGATGCTGATGGTTTGAGTTTGTCCCATCTTTAAACATGTGTTTGGTATGATATACCGGTGCTTCCTATTCATCCTGGTCAAAGATTGGTGATTATCCAAATTTGTTTGAGCGTAAGCAGCAGGCTGGTCTTGCGAATATTTGAAAATACTGTACGGATGAATGAAATGTAGGAACAATGGATTTGGATGTAATTTTCCAAACTAAATATTGTTTTTCTTTTTTGGCAGGTTACGTGTTGCTTTGCTTCCTATGCACTTGCAACTTCATCAGAGTCAGCTTGATTTCCTCATCAACTTTTTTGGAGGGGAAAGCTCATCTGTTGATCCACCCATGGATAATATGCGTGACACGTGGGAACTAGGAAAGGATCCACTGAGTAGTTGTAATCTTAGGGGTCAGGGGACGATTGAAGAGGCACTGCTCCCCTTCTTTCAGGTTAGTTGTCCTTTCTTAAATCATCTTTTAGTAGGGGGGCCTTTAAGGGCACCCCAGTAAATCTACATCTTCCCTTAATGGCACCCCAGTAACTACCTATTTTTAAACATTGCTGTGGTGCCCCAGGTAGATTTACTAGGGTGCCTTTAAAGGCCCCCATTTTCGCTGGACAGAAACTGTCCGGAAAAGTGGACCACGCAAAATATACTCGGTGAATTTCTTATCAGAAGAATGAGAGTGCATTGACATTGTATAATTTTGTTTTGACTCTTTTTTTGTTTTGTTTTGCAGCAATTTGACATATGGCCTTTTCTTATTCGGGTTGATTATAGTCCTCGTCACGTTGACTTAGCTGCATTAAGGAGAGGTAAATATGTGGAGCTCATCAATATAGTTCCTTGGAAGGTAAATTTCTTCTCTTGTTCTAGAATGTTCAACTTTGTAGATGAGTACTTTGTCAGGTTGCTTTTACAAAATCAAATTGAACATTTGATTTTTTTGAATGGATAGAGTTGGTAAAGATGAATGCTGAAACAAAGAAACAAAATTCCAAAAGAACTACGAAGAACATAAATTTTTGTGTTAAAAGATTTAGCATTTGCAAATGAGAAGATTGATTTAACTTATTCTCTAAATAGAAGATTACAACAGGTATATACAAGTTTACAGCGCCAGGCAACCACTCAGCATCCTTATTACTCCAGCCAGCACAACTACAATAAGTATTCTGTCAACTAACCAGTAACTGCCGATTAATACAACTAAACAGTTTCGTAGTTAATACAGACTATTTGCACATGCATAATAACTACGTTTAAAACAATTAACTAATATTCTGTGAATAACAAAATACCATCATGTGTGTTTAAACTGCATAAGCACCTCTCTTTCAGTTCAAGCTCTATCGGAACTTGGTAGTTCTAAGCCGACTCAAATTCTTTTCATCTCATTCAATGAACAAAAAATTATGAAAAGGCGTTTGGAGAGTTGATTTTTTTTTTATGTATCTATTAGATTTACTGAGCAAATGTATAGACATAATTTGTTTTTATTATTCGTAACTTCTTTTATGTCTTTCGCAAGTAAAATTGCATGAGCAAAACAATGGATAGCTGGTGATAGCTTCAGTTCTGGAATGTGTAAATTTCTTGGAACGGTCGTGGTTTGTATTATATGGTGTGGGCCAAATTGTTCAGGGACTCACTTCTAATGGACGAATGGTGCTAAGCATTTCTAGTGGCATGTTTGGAGTGATCATCACCTAAATAGTTTTCGGTGTACTTATAACTTATTGCTGTGTAGAAAATTGCATGCCTTTCTTTTTCTCACTTTTTTCTGGGATTGCAGTGTTCATGTTAGAAATGATTAGTGACAGGTAATGAACAGTATGAACTATTTGTAGTTATATTTGGTAACTTTGTGTGACCAGTTATGCCCTTTGCCTCATGTAAAAGTTACACATGCATCAGCTATCCTAGGATGCTGTAATGCTAATTTTGTTTGGCTTCCTGGATGTTGAGATCTATTTGTGATGTGCATGTACAAGAGAATTCTACACTTCTCATTTTAATAGGGATTATGTCTTGCTTAATATGGATGGTGATCGTTATGCTATGTAATTTATTGTCTTTTTTATACAGGGGGTGGAGCTACAACTCAAGCACGTACATGCTGTAGGAGTGTATGGGTGGAACATTGTTTGTGAAACAATGATTGGAGAGTGGTTGGAAGACATCTCTCAAAATCAGGTCTTAGTTGGCCTCCTTGTTCTTTCTATTTTATTTTCTTGTTGCTTTTGACTCATCTTCAATCTTTCTGATGTTTCGCAGATGCACAAGTTGTTGAAAGGTCTCCCACCAATAAGGTCATTAGTTGCAGTTGGCTCTAGTGCTGCAAAGCTTGTCACAATGCCCATGAAGTGCTACAGGAAGGATCGCAGGTTGTTGAAGGGAATGCAAAGGGGTAAATATCTGTTTTAAATTGCTTCTGGGTGTACATCTACATCTCTGTTTGCTTGTTAATAACACTAGACCCAATAGTGTGACTCCAAGAAACCGAGGAAAGAATTTTGTTATAGGGGCTCTAAAACTAATCTGTATAGCCTCTGTTTGATCCCTTTTTGAGTTGCTCTTAGTCAATGAATGGAGCACATCACACTGATATTATGATTTGTGATTCTTTTATGATTTGTGATTCTTTAGTGTTAAAATTAGCATAGCTGGTATTTTTCTGTCTTGAGGAGTTGTATAACTGAGTGCTTAAGGCTTGTGACTGTTTATCAGCGATACTGACCTTCAATGGTAGGGCTTTTTTGTTCATCCTTTGTTGATTTTTTTTAGTGCTTCGATATATTGACCAACTTGGTGTTGTTTCCTTTTCATAGTTTTTATTTTGGATATGTGGAACTTCATTAATTTGCAGCACTTAGAAATGACCCATGTGCCTATACACAATGAAAGCATGCATATTATGAATCGTCCTCAATGATTTGCTTCTGTTTCATCACAAGATAGGCTTATAGTGTTCATTTCTACTAGGTACAATCTCCTTTCTTAGAAGTATTTCACTTGAAGCAATTGGGCTTGGGGTCCACTTGGCCGCGGGAACTCATGAGATCCTCCTTCAGGCAGAATATATTCTGATGAGCATCCCACCCTCTGTAGCATGGCTCCCGGAAAGAAGAGGACATACAGATGTGAGGTCTAATCAGCCAAAGGATGCCTTACAAGGGGTCAAACTGGTGAATACATGAACTACTTGTATTTGCAATAGTAAAGTCCTTTTGTGATTATAGGGATGTTCTTGGTTCATATTTTACCAAAATTTTATTGAATATACCCTATTGCTTCCCCATACTTGTCACTTTCTTCTAGCCTCTTGTGTGTAGAAGGTTAAGAGTATAGTGAATGTCAATTCTGCGGTTTTGGAGTACTCATGAAAAGCAAGGATTACCTACATGTAGATTTTGTATCTCTTTTGGGATACCATTTAAGGTTTGGATGTGAATAGCCGCTTATCAAAATTTCAGACGCTCCCTACACCAACATTCATTTTGTTTAGGGCCCACACCAGGCTGCATCTAGAAATGATTAAGGGCCCACACCACATTCATTTTGTTACTATTTTTAACATGTCCACTTAATACTGGTGACGTTCATACGTGGCTCTTTAGATTTGCTTGCTTTTATTTTATCCGTGTTCAATTTGTGTGATGTTCTTGCTTTGTTCACTTTTCTTTCTTCAACTGCAACTTGCCAAAGTTGGGCATTGCTGTGGCACCTTTGTACTACAGTACTCCGACTGTCGCATAAAAAGTGTCTATTTTTTGTATTTCACACAGATTAAGAAAGTAATTAATGTGTTTGTGTATGAAATAAGCATTCAAACAATAAATGTTAGGATTGGGGTAGTTTGGAAAAAAGACATTAAATGATGTGGTTTTTCTAAATGAACACTTTTTGTGGGATTTTCAAAAAGTGGACACTTTTTGAAAGACAGAGGGAGTAGCAATTTTGAACTTATATTCTCCTCTGGGAATATGCTACTTACCAGCCGGGAAATTTTCTCACAGGCTTATGAGAGTATCAATGATGGCCTAAACAAATCTGCTTCAGCTTTGGTGCGGACTCCATTGAAAAAATACCAGCGAGGTGGTGGTGTAGGATCTGCTTTGGCCACCGTCGTTAAGGGTACCCCAGTAGCAGCCATAGCTCCAGCTTCTGCTGCTGTGCGAGCAATGCATTGTGCTCTTCTTGGTGTGAGGAACAGGTCTGTCCTTTTTTGCATCTCCAGGGTTTACATTCTTTCTGTCTTGGTTAATAATTTCAATCTTTTATCGCATTCTCATACTCCATTTGAATCTTTGATAGATGTCCGTAGCTGACATGTTTGATATAATGTTTTGCATGCAGTCTGGATCCCGAACGTAAGAAAGAATCCTTGAATAAATACTTGGGGCCCACACAGCATAGGAAGTTTAGATAAGAGGTAAACCATTGCGAGTAGCTCTAATCAATTGTCATTTTGATATATTGCTGGCATATTTCATTAGAAATTCAAGGTGTTTTATTTTTTTATTTTTTTGCCATGTTGAAGGTGTTACTGCAGCTCTTAATTTCACTTCTCTATTTATTGTGACAATATTCTGCTTCAACAATTGCTTCCCCAGCAATTCATGTTAGAGTGAGGGTAGCTAACACCGAAAATATCTAAGGTACAACCGTTGTACCTTAGAAATGGACGTGATATAACCATTTTTACTAACTTTCACATGGTAAGGGTGTATAGGGATAGTAAGCATAAAATTTTACAGGTTGATGTATAGATGTTGATGAGTATTCACCTAAGCACCTAATTAATCTAAGGCGACGAACTATGGCAAAAACTTTTCGGTTGTCTTTTGGCTTTAAAACACTAAAATTCGTCCTTTTAGAGCAAACGCGAAATCAAGGGTTTTGTTCAAGTTTGCTTCTTCCTTATGATGCATATCAAAACCAAAGACTTGTTCGGTCTGGTCACTGGTGGGGTAAGGAGTTCAGGAGTCTCATTCACAAGATCTCTAATTTTTGAGTTCGAACCTTGTGAACGGTAAAACAGTGCTGGAAGATTCTAGCCCCTCAAATTGAGGTCTTAGAAATCAAATTGGGAATACTTGGTTCCAATATGACCATGGAGAAACCGGTTGAAACCAATCACATGGTTGGTACTTGGAGGTTATAAATCTTGTGTATAGGGACTAATATGATTTCAGCATGTAAAATACTTGAGAGTAATATGATGATACTTCTAAAGTTGAAAGAGACTCCCACTTCATAGTTATTAGTTGGTGTTTGGTTCTTATTGTTGCTTCATTTCCCTTTGCAAAATTCTCATAAAAGAATTTCCCTCCCTCTTATGTTGCAGGTATATGTATATACATATGGTAGAAGAATTCTAGAGAATCGATTCCTGTCCAATGACAGATCCTGCAGATTTTGTAAATAGAGGGTGATTTTAGGTTGTACATCCACACAATCCAGGCCTTGCAACTAAGGTCCTTGGTAAAGCTTTATACTCAAGTCCATTGTATATATTTGTATATATCTTTTTAAATGTAATGAGACTTTTTTTTTAAAAAAAAAAATCATTTTTATGTGTATATAAAGGAATTTCTTTAGTGTGAGGAGCTCATATTATTCCCAATTCTAACATTGGTATCAAGCAGATGAGATTATATGGTATTGTTTTAACATTTATATAATTTGTATAAATTTGATTGATTTTTTTGGTTGAATAATGATACAGACATCTCCCATTGGTGCAGCATGTTGACATTTGCATAGTTAATAATTTGTCAAGTCCTTAGACATTCTAAATGCTGACGTGTCAGCACTTGAATCAATCATGTGTAAGGTTTGATGCATCTTGTGCACTGCCTAGAATGAATGATCCTGGGTCGATTAAAGATGGAAACTGCCACCTACCCTTGAAATGGGCTTGTTCTGGATGAATCTGAACAATACGATTTCATTCCAGGTTTAAACTGTGCGGGTCAGATTAATCCATATAGTAACTCTATAAACGTCGAGTTGCCACCTAAGAATGTGAAGACCACTGTATTAATCTCGCTTTTCCTTTGTGTATATGCACTAATGAGAATAAAAGGGTTTAGCTCATGTTTTAGTTACAGACTCGGCATTAATTAAAATCAGAGCTCAAAGCTTTTGATACATCATTACATAGACGTTATTCGGCACCTAACATCTCACGATCGAGATAGATATTACAAGTAATCATAGCATAAGAGCATAATAATACAACACTTTTCCTTTTGTTAGTTGAGTACGAGAGAACGAGTCATCATGGTTGTGAATTCATCCATGTCTATCACACCATCACCATTAGCATCAACACCTCTTACCATTTTTCTACACTCTCTATGGCTGCATCTTTCACCTAGTTTTCTTAACACCTCGTATACTTCATCCACCGTTATCTTACCATCACCATCCTTATCAAATGCCCTGAACGCGCTCTGCAAGTCTACCGCCTTCACCCCTCCACCTTTCCTCTGTACCTCCACAAACTCGTTGAAATCAATGTATCCATCCCCATCCAAATCAGCTACTTCAAATATTTGCTTCACTATTCTTGTCACCGGAATTTCCTTACCCATGGCTTTCAGTATGGCCTTATACTCCTCCGGGGAGATCTTCCCGTCCTTGTTTGAATCAAACTTATTGAATACTTTCCTTAACTCATCTAAGGTTGGGTGATAAGCTGGCAACATGCCGGAGTTTTGCCTGTCGTTTGAGAACAGACGTGATGGCCTCCTTAAGAATGGTCTTTTCGAAAGGTTATACTGTATATCTAGGAAACTTAAGCCTTTCATTTTTTTTGTCCACAATTTGATAGGAGAATAAAAGATCAGACTCAGGGGTATGAGAAATAGGAGAACACAACACAATGAACCTTATATATTATTCAAGGGTTACAAGGAAAGAATCAGATTCCAATGTCACCTAAAAAAGCAAGTAGTTGATGCATAAAGTACACAAGATAAGGTAGAACAGTATTCTTACTTTTCCTCGATATAAAGTTGAAATCTAAAGAAGCAAATGGAATTTTCTTGTGGTAGCTTTCTTTAAAGGGGCCTGTGAATATACGCAAGATAATTAGGAAATACAATAATATTCCTCAAGTCAATTTATCCTTATTGTTTTGTCCAGACAATGCCCCGTTAGCTTGAACATGGTTTATATCCTATGTGTACAAGTACTACCACCATGACTCCCCCACCCCACCTTTATCTAAAGAGTACAGAAGAATGCTGATGTCTACCACCCTACACCCTAAGAAGCTTGTGATGTTGTTTACGAGGCTGCTTCCCTAGAAGACCTGTGACTTGAGTATTATTTGCACTCCCCTCTTAAGAAAAATGAGAAGTAGTAAATCCTATAACTATCGCCGCTTACAACAAAATACCTCCGAGTATCAATAAGAGGCTACATTGAATACCGATACTGCTGGTCAGGGAGGCTTTCCATTATCCAAGTCCTCCATCACGTCAATATCTTTGCGTGCAGTAATCTTTTGTACGTATCCTGCAATTTCGCAACATACTGAGGTTCAGTAAGATGGCACTACCCACAAAACAATTCAGCCAACTAAGAAGAAATTAAGTTCATTTTGATCTGTAAAACTACATCTGTACTTGCAGCACAAATAAGCAATTTTTGTAGTCATCAAAATTATGGAACATCAATAATGCATGTACTATGTAGCAAATATTCATCTTATGATTCCATAACCAAATTGCTTGAAACTTGATAGTCAGAACCGAATCAAACTCGAATCAAGATCAAGACGAGCTTCAACTACACTCTGTACCGGGTGAAAATTTGAGCCTAAAGGCCCTAAACTCTTGTCAGGCGTAAGCTATAGCTTGAACTTGACCATCAAAATAGTTAGAAGGTTTATTTGAAATGTTTAGTTCATTGAGTAATATCAATATTGAAGGATCAATTTGCGATAAGTGGGGGTAAAATGTATAATGAATTTGATTATCTAACATTTTAGTTTAACACCATAATCTGAAAATTTTTAGGTTTAAATACTTTGGAAAAGCTAAATTGCATGGAGCGAGAAACAAATCAATCAATCCCAATAAGGGCATGCATGATGAATTTAATCATCCAGCTGCAAGCTAAGAAAGAACATTACTATCGAGTTTTTGCTTGATTTAAGTTTGAAATCAGGCTTCTATGGTTTTAAACGTGATTGAGTTCGTGTTATTCATCTAAAACTCAGATGTTAATAGTTGGACTAAGAAAAAGGAAAAGAAAGATAAAATGCAGAAACTAATAGGAGATGCAACTGTTTATTATGGTCAGCTAGAGAGTATAATGACTGTATCTTTCAACAACAATATTTCTACCTAGAACAGTAGCCTTCCCATCCAAGTTTGAGAACTTTCATGGTATGGAATAGTTATAAACTTTCTACTTATCGCATAGAATTTGATCTTTGTCGTCTAAAAATAAAAGAATGAGGATGTAGATTAAGCATCCACTGATTCTCATGAGAGCGCAATTTAAAAATTAAGGAGACAAAGAAGAGAAATTAAAGCTCACTGACCGAGAGACGAAAGAAAATTTACAATACACTGTCATTTCAAAATCTTTGTACCAGAAAAGAGGAAAGCTAAACAAAAAGGATTACTATGAAGGGAAAAGAGCTTTCATACATTTATACCATAGACAAGCCTGTCGCAAAGAAAAAAAATTCTATATCAAGGAGATGAGGTCTAGATATGATATGGAGTCACGGAAATCTTTGACAAAAAGAAAGAGCCTGCCAGTTCATGTTGTTAATTAGTTTGAAATTAAAAAGGTTCCCTGCAAGCAAGCTTAGTAATGTTTTACAAGAACGACTAACTTGACTTTCATCTGCCATGGACATTTGACTATCTGAGAAATATGCTTCATCAAATTTGCTTCACATGTTTACTAAAATTTTTTTTTAAAAAATAATAATTTTTTTGCTTCACATGATGTGATATTGTGCCTAGGTGAAAAAAAAAGTTACAGCTCATCACGACTCTCCCAGAATAAGATTGGGACAACCACTGATATAACCAAGATCTAAACATCAATAAATAACATTGATAGGGGTTGACAATCACAAATTCATTGGTTGGACAGGCGGATTTAATCCTGACAACTTAATTTACAATGTTGAATAGCAATAATGTGGGAATCCCACACCAAAAAGCCACTACATACAACAGACATGAAAAAAAAAGATGCTTAAAGATGACAACGCCAACACTTTGGAATGATAGGAATAATAGGGCTGGACCAAAAGAATAAATCCCTGTCAGCACACATGGCATGATAAACTTGCAAGCATGTTTAGAAAATTCTGTCCAGAAGTAACACTTTGTGGTCATGAATAAAAAGAGAATATGATTTACCTAGAAGATAAAAGAGCAAACAATACAAGTTCACAGAAAGATGCAGCACACGTGAAAGATTTCATGCTTAGCAAGTGAAGAATTAATGATCATCAAGTAATTTATCTGTTATAATGTTATTCATGGATCAAGTGGCAGAGACGAGGGTATCAACAGCCCATTCGAATTGGTTGATAGTAATACAAGAGTTTCTTACCACATTCAAACACCACAGGATACCCCTACATTGGCTTCAACAGGCTCATTGGCACTGATAACAGGAAGCACATACAATAATTCTCCACATCTCGCTAAATACAAGATAAACACAAACAAAACAATAGAGAAAACTAATAAACGTGAACACGGGGATATAAAAGGAGTACCAATTCCAGAGCAAGGTATGCATTTGCAAATAGTCTCTTTCCCTCTTTTGTTATAGTAGCTGACATATCCACTGCCTTGGCAACTTCGACACTTTCCGGTCCATTCATAAACCACTTCCTTACAATCCTGTTACCCCAATAAGAAGTAAAAAAAGTCAGGGAGTGACACCAAGAAACCATGTGACCTCCAGAACATTGTGCATCAAATTATTACCATAAGGATATACCTAACGGCAATTAAGTGAAAAATAAGGCGACTTTTCACAACAAAAAAAAAGTCTGAGTCTAAATAATGCAACATCAATTGTTAAAACCGAATGCTATACAGGTAAAGTTTATACCTAAAACGGTGAACAGAGATCACGTTTAATTTGCAATTTATCAAGTGACATGAACAGATTCCCAATTATTAACCAAAGCAAACAAAGAATTACAATTTAAGTACGGATTAATAATAACTAAGTTGTATATACATTATCTTCTTGAATGAATATAGCAACTGGAATGATTTCAGCTACCAAACGCAATCAGTCGAGCAGAGAAAGAGTAAATTTTCAGGATGCTGGTGAAGAATCGAAACAACTCAATCGATGATTACCTGAAACACGGGGTCACACCGGAGCCGGCGGTCAACTTCTTCCGGAGAAACAGGAGAAGAGTCCGGGTAAGTCATAGGAAGAGGTAATGCATCATCATCGTCCCTTAAGTAACTTTCCCGGTCACGTGACCACCTCTCTTTAGCTTTCGCCTTAGTAGTATCCTTACCGCTCTTACCCACACTCCTCCTTTCCGAGGACGGACCAGAAGAAGTACTGGAATCGCCGGAGTTACGTCCTATGATACCAGGAATTGCTGCGTCGGCAGCATTCGGGAAAGTGAACCACGAACGAGGAAACGATGGTCCCGCCGGCAGGTCTGGAGCGGCGGCGCGGCAGCGGAAGCTGGAAGTTGCAGGTGAAGTGAATATTTTGCAGGATAATGGGAAATCGAATGGCGTTGAATGGGTAAACAATGAATTGGGGCTTAGAAACACCATTCGAGAAATGGGCAGTAGCAGGAGGCAAGTTCTGATGGGAGCTTTGGAGCTCGAACTTGAGCTGTAAAAAGATAAGGAGATATTCGCAATATAAATTTACTTTGTAACCCTCCACATGAAATCTCAAGTTTTCATGTAAAATCTTTAAAAACAAATCGTTCTTTGAAAAAGTAAAAAAAAAAAGGTTTTTTCTTAAATCAAGTTTATTTAATGTTAACTAATATTTTCTTAGGTTTCAAATCAAGTTAACCTATAAAAGGATTCTTAGCTAACCTAAACATCATAAGTTTTCCGAAGTTTCGTGTTTCCGAGTTCAAGGAATCCCAAGGCAGCGGGGTAAGACACCAGTTGGTTTAATTTAGGTTGATTGGGTGGATCCATTTCGGATTATTTTATTCATTCACTATCTTATTTACTTTATTCATCCGTTCATCACCAATCGTTTCACCATATTTAATATTAATCATTCATTTTATTCACACTCTAGAAAATAAAATAAAAATAATGTAAAGTAATGATTATAAGGTTGAAATGTTTCTTTATTAAAGTTTGTTTTGATGAAGAAATGATTGGTGAAATGATTGGTGAGAGAAATATTATATTGATAAAGTAATGGTTGAATAAAATAAAATAATGTAAAGGTATAATAAAATGAATTGATTAATATTATTTTATTTGTTGATATTATATGAAAAAGTGATTGGTGAAATGATTGTAAAGTAATAATAAATAATTTATTGATAGTTGATGAATAAAATATTAAGTTGGATCGATAAGATAGTTGATGAATAAAATATCCAAATTGATCCAAATGGATCCATCAAATCAAACCAAACATGGTAGGTTTTTTTTCTGGCAACTCGATTGTTTCATCTTTGTTTCCTTTCGTGTTTCTATTTCTGGAGTTTTAATTGCCCCGCCTCAATGGGGTAGTATCTCGTCCCGACAAGCCTCTTGAAATTTGACAAAAATGTATGACCGTTCTGTTGGTGTCATGCAGATCACTGTATCGTGTTCTATTCGTTTCAGAAGCAGTTATTAATCAAGAATCGTCTCTAGAAGGTAAATGGCTTATCTTTTCTTATGTTCTTAGTTTTGATCGTGATTAGGGTTCGTTTGATCATAGAGTTGTTGGAAGTAGCGCCCAAAAGACAATTTATGTAATTGTTTTTATAATTAATAAATGACAGATTTATTCTCATCTTATTATTTGCTTATTGCTCATAAGTAATACACTACTGAAAACCCAAGTTGTATCATATTTAGCCATATAACTTAGTGTGTGTCACACGCGATGATTAAGTTTATGGTGATACACTTGAACTTTTGGTCCGTGGTGACCTTAATCAAAGTATGGGTCTATTGATTATACCACCATTAATACGCTCACAACACTTTATGGTGTGACTGTCTTATCCGGACCGTCGATATTGGTTATCTAAGTGATGCATTCATATATGATGTAGTCATATAGGACTGAACCGATTTAATCTGCATTTCTCGTATAATTCCGTAATTGAGAAATCTTATTAAATCATAAGATGGCCATATATGGATTAAACTTAATCCTGAAGTGATTGTACACTCCTGCTTGTTTCATGATAGAGTTTGATGTGTTCGTTAAGGATTGCTAAGATGCGCGGTCCGAATCACTTTCACGTTGACACTATTCTGGAATGAGTGAAGAGTGTGTGTGTCACAGATACGGAATCCATTCCTTCATGCGGGAAGCAGAAAGACAATCCCCTTATTTGTTAATCCTAGAAACTGATCGATCCGCGGAGTTCATATTGGTTATGAACTAATTGATCACTAGTGGGTTAATGGTAAATAAGAATCAGATGTAATGAATAAGGTTTACGGAAACATTCCCACTTTATTACGGATTGTCTGTGGAGGGTTATTCTATATGTAATGATTATATCAATGGACACTTATTGACTCGACACTTTGAGAATAAGTTATATCTACAATCGATAGAGTTCAGTTTCGGATTTATGGTGGCGTAATTCCAGAATTAATAAGTTGAATAAGAATGTTCTGTTCGATGAACATTTTATTCAATTTATTGTAGCTACTGGTTATAGGTCCATGGTCCCCGGGTTGGCTCCTAACACGCGAGTGAATTCTCGTATTTTGGAACCTCAAGAATAAATTAAATAGTTGGTCTATTTAATGAATGTGCGGATATTATTTATTCGGTAGATAATATGTAATATATAAAAGACATTTTCTATTATCCCAAATAGCATTAAAAAATGGCTCCATAAAGAAAATTTCTCATAATTAATTATAATGTAGATAATATAATTATTTATGTGTTAAATAATTATAAATAAGAAATTTGTTTTCTTATTCGATAAATAGGAAATTTGTTTTCCTATTGAATAAATGTTTTATTTTTCCTTAAAGGAAAAGATAAATATGTGTGTATAAGATAAACTTTCAAACTATTCTGGTTATTAGCCTATATAAAGAGGGTTTCTCTCAACACAAAAATGATGAAATCCAACACCATTTATGAAAAAAAGGACACAGTTTTTTTTGAAAAACTGAGAAATTTTGTTTTTTCGTCTTAGCCATTAGGAAGAAGTAAACTAGGTTTTTCCTTGAAGCATATTCGAGGAGTGTTCGAATACAAGATCGACGTCCACCAGTCGTCGCTTGAAGATACAATCCGGAAGATCACGGCATCTCGATTCGGTTGGGTAATCTCGTAACCTTTTCTTTAAGTTATTAATTAATCATTTATTAGTTAATTAGATCGCAAATTTCATGCTTCCGCTATAGATCTTGATCTAATCAAGATCTAAATGAATCTGTGTGGGTTCTGACTCGACTCGATTCATTCGAATCGGGTTATCGGGTCGGATTCAGATTCCGGCAACTCCAGCAAGAGTTTATGTTAGAATTTGAGTCTTGTTTGTAGATACATGTAGATTCAAAGAGTAGTTGCAGTTTGATCACAAATTTGGTTCATCTATAAAGTAAGGAGATCTTCAATGAAAATGACTGGTTTTTATGTTAAAGTTGTTGTTCTTACTACCATTTTCTGGAAATATGCATCGAACAAGTAGTTTAGGAATTAGGATTATGTGTATGCATCATGCTGGGGTCTGTGGGAGCAGAAGCTGAATCTATAAACTTTCCGGTCTCGCCTCAATGGGCTTGCACCTCGCCCCAACGAGCTTGCCTATACGAAGTTATTTTCAAGTATAATGTGTTTCTGGAAAATTTTGCAAGTCGTTTTAATGTATTGTTACGAGTAGTGGAGATATGTTTGGCAGTACAGTGTTTTGTTATAGACTTTTACATTATCACATAGGATAGAGAACATAGTGGACTTGATCTTTATTTTCTTTATGGGCTCCTACATGCTTCAAGTGTTTTCCTAGATTTTCTTGATAAGGTACATTAATTTATTGGCGATGTATTGCACCAATCAGTAACCATGATCTTCGTAGATGTTGGATGTCTGACTTGTTGGATTACGCTTGTTGTAGCTCAATGTATTGTACCGAATATCGTGATCTTATTTGTCATGTGGGATGTTTCGCTAGTCATATTACTTAAATCGCACCATGCCCTCATGACAAGTGGTAACACGCAGGGGTGGACGCAGAATCTCGGGTAAGGGGGAGGGGGGGGGGGGGGGCAGTAAAATTTTTTAAAGGCAAATAAAAATTTTAAGGGGGAGGCAAACAATATGTTTTGTGCATATATTAGTATAATTTTTCCAGATCAAGAGGGGTAGTTGCTCCCCTTGGTTGTATGTAGCTCCGCCACCGGTAACACGCATAGTACTCTTGACTCTTTGGTATTGTTTATTAAACAAGATCATGAAACAAGAATATTATATAAGACAAAAACATGAAAATGATCAGTAGGTTAATAAAGAAACTGCACAAGTATGTGCAAGATGAACCAAAATAGTTAACACAACATGGTTTTCATGCATTGTTAATAGTATGCTTTAAAACTAACTTGGTTATACATTAAGCTTTATTATTTACTGTTTTGTAAATTAAGTGAAGTGGATCCATGTCATGTTTCTCGGCTGACAAGCATGAATATCTCATTTTGATCTTTCACACTTTACTATGCTTTGTGCACAAACCCAGTCTTTCCTTTTTGGTTGATGGTTTAAGGATGGGTACATAGTTATGAAGAGCAATCATAGGATGGATGGTTGTCAAAATGTGATGGTGATTAGGTGATAGTTGGTATGAGTGTCATGCTTATGCTTTGGTAGAACTACGTGGGATATGTTGTACTTGAAGAAGTTTAGTATTGTTTTTTCAGTTAATTTATGAGTTAGTTGGCATTAGTGGTTCTCTTCTGATGAGTTTCTGCACTTATACGGTGCTTCTGTTCTGCGGACATTACGCCATGTTGTATGGCTGCGAGCTGTACTGGACCCTGACCCTGTTTGGTTTCAGATTGGATTGTATCCTTTTGGACCCAACTCAATATTTTATTCACTCTACTATCTTATTTATTATTATTTATTAATTATATTATTTAATTATAATTTCTGTCACCAATCATTTCAACATCAACTAATAAAATAATATTAATCAATTCACTTTATTCACCACTATATTATTTAATCATTACTTTATAAATATTATATTCATTAAAATTTCTCTCACCAATATTTTTTTTCATCTACACAAATTTAAATACTACAACATTTCAATTTTATAATCATTATATTTCACTTTATTTTATTTTACATTCTCTCTCATGAATCCATTCCACCACAATCTAACCCGAAACCAAACAGTGTGAGGGTCTATTCCCATACTCTCATCTTGTTTCCTTTTCTTTTGTGCATTCTTTGATTACTTTGATATTACGTCAGACTTACGTTGGTTTTTTGGATTTACTCTAAAAGTCACGTGCCGAACATTTCAATTCCGGTTAAAAATTCGTGTCTGGGAGCGGAGTGTTACAATTGATATCATAATCTTAGGAAAACTTGGGCATAACACTACTGCGTAGGACTGGAATATCTTAAGTTTTAAAATGATAATAGGAACATGGTCAGTAGGTAGTTGTATATGATTTGAATTCATGTTTGAATGGTACAAAGGAGTAGTTTATTTAGAAAGAAAAAAACGATTGGAGGTGGTTGATCGGCGCTTGAAGGTGGTTGAAGGAGGGTTGACAACGGATAGTGATAATATCAATTTTTTTCCAATGCCCATTTTTAGTGATATTTTTAAGGATGTAGTCTATGTGAAGTGTTTATTTTTCTTTATAGAGTGTTGGTTCATCTTTGTATAATCATAATGAATAATGGTACGAACACAATCGTCTTGTTAATCATAATAATTTTTATATAATGATTAATTTAAACTCAATATTATCAACGACGCATGTAACCGCCAAGTGACACATCGTTGAGACCTTATTATTACTCTATATCTCAAGAGCATTAGCATCAAAGTCCCTGCATCATCTTTTATCTCCATAATAGAGTTAAAATGCAGAGATACAGCCAAAAGTATACTCAATCAGCCTCCTCATCATTTCCCTAGAATAAGGACCATGAACAGTGCCACATCAAATGTAAGGAGGTACTGTAGCTCACCATACATTTTTTTTATTTATTCTTTCTCTCTTTCTCATAAAAATTAATATTGAAAAGGTTTTTTTTATAGATAAAGAATGAATATTTTAATGGTGTAAAAATATAGATAGAGATACCGATGTAGAGTATTTTGAATTTAGTTGTTTTAAAATAAGGATATGTATTTTTTAATGGTAATTTTTGAAATAGAAATATAGATTTTGATTCTAATGCTCTAATAATCGTAAAGTATAAATGGACGTTGTGTTTGAACGTTTTTAAGTGTGCATTCAACAGTGACAAACTTCTTGCTTGAGAAACACGATCGTTTTTAAAGAAGTCACCCCCTACTCAGTCTGCTTCTGAATCTTTGCCGATTTGGTGCTGTATATAGTGTATATATATATAGATAGGACCCATCTATCATGCATCCTCTCGAAGAAGATGAGGTCCGTTTCTCTTCTGATTTCTTCTTCTTATAGATGATCTTATTATGATTACTGATTCCATTTTTACAGGACGAGACGATGCATACATCGGCAGACGTAGAGGCTTTTGCGGCGGCTCTTAATAGGGATATTGACAGTGTCAGCGATGCTTCCACTTTTCAGCCTCCTGATTCCGATCTTTGTATGATTATTTTTCTTTTAGTAATTAATGGACACTGCACAATTTCTTTATTGAATTGTGATTTTTGGGTTATTCTAGCATTCAAAATCAGAATTACATTTTTTGCCCTAAATCGTGCCCCTTATTTATGAAAGAGGAACTGAACCTATTATCCCTATGCAGGCAGAAAGTAGTATTTTGGATTTTGATAATTTCTTCTATGTAGTTTCTTGATAAGAACATGGGGATGCAAAACAAGGTTGTCTTGGTACTGTTTTCAGGTTACAATTCCCTTCAATGAGGCTGGAATGAGTAATGTCTTTAGATTGTGATTGGTCTCGATTTAAACCCCTAGTTTAAGTAAACTAGCTAGCTAAACGGGACTGCTTTAGATATATCTTGAGCTTCTCAGGTTGGTGAAGTAGCATAACTTTTTTTCTGGCAAATTGTGATTTTACATGCTTATGATTTTTAACCGGTTATGTTTCTTGAACCAGTTCACAATCATATTTTTGTGTACTTTACTAGGTTAGGTTGCATGGGTACGGATACGTAGATATGAGATACGTGATTGCGAAATTAGTTTAAAGTATAGGATACGGGGTACGGAAGGCTTATCTGTGAATACTATAAATAGTTGGACTAAAATGTACATAATGAAACTATATATAAGGACCAAATAATAAATATTGGAACACAACAATTTTTAGTGGTTCTCTTCATTTTTGGTAGTTTTTCATCATTTAGGAGAACTTTTCATCCATCTATGCATATACGAATCCTTTATCCAACTTAAAAAAAATCACAAATTCGCCCTTAAGAGTGTTTCCTAAGTAACCGGAGTGTGTCTGTGTTAGATACGTATCAGATACGCAACACGCTTATAGACTTTAGTATGTGTGCATCATACTGCCCTTGCACATATATGTGCATGCCGTGTCTTCTATAGCGTGAATATTAGAGAAATGTTGAAACTCTTCTGTTTGTTTACTCATTTATTTATTATTGTTTTTACATTGTTCGTGGCATCGAAAACCTTAGCTTTGTGCCTTCCTTTTCATCACCTACTTGCTGTTTAAGAAAAATCTTTTAAGCTTGTTTTCATCTTATCTCCTTATACTTCTGGAAACTGTCTAAAGGGTTCAAGTGACAGTTATTTCTTTGTGTGGACTGTAGCAGTATTATCTCAAGGAAGTGGTTATACTTCAAACCAACTTATACCCCAGTGGAACCCTTCCACACACACGGAAAATGCCGGTTCTACAATACAACATATACAAACCGAACGATTGTCATCTGAAAGCGGCCTCCAACAGCAAGAGGCAGTCATACATAATCAGAAAGCACTGGATGATGCTTCAGTGGAGCTGTACCCCTTTCCTCCTGAGAAAAAAACATATCAGGGTGATTCCTGCCAGATACAGTCCCGACAAAATGCGCCTCATCTTTCTCAACTGGCAACTATGCATGATTCTGGGAATGTTCCAGTCCATAACCCTGGATCTGATAGAACGAACAGTGCAGATCATGAATCTCAGCACATGAAATTGCAGAATATGAATAGTCAGCCTGCTGTTAATCAGCAGATCCTAACTACTGCAGGGGGAACGAGCAATAAGCAACCCATTCTTCCAGGAGCAAGTAGTCAACAAGCATTGATTAGTGGCAACATTAATCAATTGGCAAGCGGTCCATTGCTTTATGGGAAACAACTTCCAATACGAGTGTTGCTTCATATGATACTGCCCCAACTTAATAAAGACAAAGTGATGCAGCTTGTGGCCATTTATAATAAATTACGGGTGGGTGTGCAGAAGATGGTTTTTCCTTGCCCCCCCTCTCTTTTCGCTTGAAATTTCTCATTTTAGCTTTGTCTTACTCTAAGTGGGGATGCCTTTCCAGAGAAACGAAATTTCTAGAAACGACTTTGTCAGGCACATGAGGAGTTTCGTGGGTGATCAAACACTCAGGATGGCTTTGCATAAGTTACAATCTCAGGTGCATTCATACCTTTGAATTTCTGATGGGCAAATAGTCCCTAGGTTCTTGTAATCGATGTTGAGTTACTGATAACATTGAGCTGGATAACAGGCTCGAAATGCACATAACATGCCTCAACTTTCAGCACATTCTCAGGCTCCAGCTCAACAGAGGCAGTCGTCAACAGCCTCTGAAGGTGCCTTTTCCCCTTTTTCTTTATATCACTTTATTGTTATGTATACAGTACATATAGTATATCACTGTATTAATTAATATAATATATGTACTTATATTTTCCTTTGTTAGTTCCTTGTAATTACTGCTCAAGGTCGTATCTGCCTTCATTAAGTCTTAGCTAATTTGCTGTTAGCTGTCATCAGTATAGACAAGAATACAGCTGCATTCAATGCTCTGTCTTCTAGCTGGTTTGGCTCTCTTTCTTGTAATCTATATAAGCTAGGCTTATACTCTTTTTCTAATAAGATGAATTCTTTCATTCCTTCATAGAAAACTACACACTTATTTGCAGAACTTGTTTTAGTGGGGTGTGAATTCTTCTGATTGGTGGACTATCTTCTAGTTTCAAAAGATGACCGGTTTTAGCAATCATGCAGGAAATACGAACGCTGGTAAGCCTTGTGATACAGAACGAGTGCCTGGTGCACAAGCGGCCATTTCTGTATACGGAAGTTTTGCAAGTAACCATCAACCTTTTTTAGGACAAAATATTTATGCTTCAGCATCACCTCTAAAGCTGGTACCTCATGACTCTCAAAGAAGACATATTCTTGCTTATCAGAATACGAGTGCAACATCTCCGTTAGGAATGACTTCTCGGGGCTTGAATGTTGCTAATATGCCCAAGTTTGATGGTCTGAATATTATAAATGATCCAAAGAAGTGGCAAGGCTCAAGCCCTCACATGACAAATTCTTCTTCTCTGCCACAGAATGCGGTTCAGTGGCATTCATCATCAAGTAACGAACAGAAAAGTGGGACATCATCTTCCATGACTTATGTGAAGCAGGTACCGTTTGATCAGCCGATTGAACAACACAGACCACATGTTTATGCTCCTTATGGGAGTAGTGTTCTGACTTCCACTTCCTCTGTTCATGCTGCTCAGGGAAATCCTATTCCCGGAGATTCAAAGGACGAAATGCATTATTCTAGAACAGGGTTCTCAACAAGTGCATCAACCTACAACATAAGTACTTCAACCGTCTATAGTCAGGCAGATGCTACCAACTTGGTAATTCTGTATTTTGTCGTTCAAGGATTGTTAAGGATCTTTTTGTCTTCTGAATCTCGAGTTGACAACTTTTTCATTCACCCCTTGTTATTTCATATCTTTGTCGTAGTCATAGCTTTTGGCTTTATTATATTCAGAATAAATATGCCAACGTCAATATGTTGATTACAGTGAGACTCGTATGCAATCATTGTTTTCCGTTGATTGTGCTTATTCCATTAGGGGGTATTACTAACATGTGTGTGTCTGTCTACGCAAGTGTTAGTGCATTAATTCATCTATTTACTGTGTCCAGCGGCAAACTGCTGTGTGCTTGTCAGAGACGGAAGAGGTGGGTGTCTGTTGCCATCTATTCTAAGTTATGGAGCATATTTCTTTATTGTTCTCTATGTGTGTGTGTGATTCCATTCCCCTTCGTTTACCAGTCGAACTCTCGAGAAACACCTGCTGCTCCTTTGGTGGCTCTTGTAAACAATGCTAAGGCTTCATAAAAAATGCCTACAGCTGGACAAAAGAAGCCACTGGAAGTCCTTGGTTTCTCACCACCTCCATCAAGGTGATGTGGCTGGTTTCGATATTCTTGTGACATGGTTTCCTTGAAAATGGCGTGTAGTGATTATGCTCTTGAAGTGAAGTCTTGTTGTCATCATTGTGTTAACAATTTTTTGATAATTGTTCAGCAAGAAGCAGAAACTGTCTGAAGCTTTTATGGATCAAAGCATTGAGCAACTCATTGATGTGACTGCAGTCAGTGGCGTTGATCTCCTGGTAAGAAACTCATGCCTCCCTTTACATATTTCTCTCTACTCTTTGCTCTTCCCAGTAGGATCCCAAAGAAAAGCGTGGGAGGGGGAGATACGGGAATAAATAAAAAAGAAAGATTTACGTTTCGTTTTTATGAAATTCATATTATGAATTGCCATTGATATGTGTTGCCAACATAGGAAGAGGACGAACAACTTTTTTCAATTCCTAAGGAAGATAGCCGTGTTTCAGAAGCATTACGAAAAGTTGTTCAGGAGGAAGAAGAAAGACTAATTTTAGAGAAAGCCCCTCTTCAGATAAAGTTGGCAGAAATTGGTAAGTTTTGTGCTGCTTATTAATCTTTCTTTTAAAAATTGCAATTTGATAATGAGGCTGTTGGGTTTTACCCTGGTTCCCCTTTTGACCTTTGTGACAGTGGCAAAAAGTGGTTTGAAGGGTATCAGCGACGATGTAGAGCGGTGCTTGTCACTGGTGACGTTATACATACATGCATACACACACTGACACACATATACACGTGTATATATGTATACATAAATATACATAATAATCATTGCTAGTTTTATTGGTATATAGAGTTTTCTGCTATGGTAAAAATGGATAATTTTTTTCTTCCACTTATAGTGTGTGGAGGAAAGATTTCGTGGACTGATTGGTAACCTCATCAAAGTGTCAAAACATGTAAGTGAATAAAGTTTCTTTGTTGGCTCTTCTTTGAGTAAGCTAATACCAGAGATAACTACAATTCTTTTCTGACAGCGCTTAGACAACGAGAATCTGCGACATAAAACTATAGTCACTTCAGATGTTGGTCAGCAAATCATGTTATTGAACAGAAAGGCTAGGGCTGAATGGGAGACAAAACATGCTGAAGCAGAGAAACTCCAAAAGTTGAATGAGGTGAGTAAACTATCGATAAACTCGTAGACACGGTAGTAAATTATGAAACATAAACATGTAATCCAAGTCACAGATAATTTCCGTGTATATTTTTTAAGTCCGAGCATGCTCATGAGCTAACGAGAGTCAAGCTTGAGAATGCTTAAGATTGTCTCTTTTAGCATTCAAGTCAAGTTGAGTTCGATCTCGAACCATATCAGGACGAACTATTCAAGCAAAGATAACGTCTCGTGAATCAATTGGTTTCATTTAAACCCCTAGTAGTAGTAGTATATTCTATGAACATGTGTCCACACTTGAAGATTACCGGATGGTTGGTCTTTTGTCATTGTTCTTTGTGTAAAGCATCCTGAAGGGAATCTAGAGGCAGATGATGAGAAAGACAAAGATGAAGTCCGTTCAAGAATGTGTAAGGTATTGAGAGAGGTAGTTACTTTTGTTTGTGTTTCCCTTGTTTACTTTCACCTCTCTGATGTTTCATGCTTGCTAAGTTGTCTAGTTTTTACCAGGCAAATAAGGAAGTAGAAGACATGACGCGTACAACAGCAGAAAATGTTGCAGCCCGAGCAGCTGTTGGTGGAGATGATATGTTGTCCAAATGGAAACTTATGGCTGAGCAGACCAAGCAGAATCGCCTAGGAGATCCTGCATCAACTTCCCCTCCTGAAAGAGAGTTTCCATCATCAATAAGCTTAATAAAGTACAATCAACAAGTAGACAAGAAGGTCCATGGTATGTTTGGTTTGTGTTTCCTGTAGTACTAGATTTTCTGCGTGTTTGTTATTTAGAAAGTTTCTAGCCCACCATTCCCCTGGTCCCTGATTTGTGTAGGAGTGGCCAAGAAAGTTGGAAAAAGCGGGGCTGTAGTTCCTCATCCTAAGGCAGTTGGCTGTGTTGCGGTTAAGGATGTGATTGCTGTCCTGGAAAAAGAGCCTCAAATGTCAATGTCATCCTTTATTTATCGATTGTATGAGAAAATCCATAGTGAAGAAGCCGCAGAAGGATAAGGTTGAGTGATCAGTGCGTCGTTTTTGGATACATCTTGTTCTAAGATTGTCAGGTTGAAAACTTTATAAATGCAATTAACTTGCATGATTGCTTAGTGAAACTCTTGTTTAGTCGTGAACATATCTGCTAATAATATGTTTCAGTTTTTATGAATCTCTTGCCAGCCAATGTCCTCGTCTCGTGTTTAAAATTTCATTTTTTGCTCGGGGAACTACAAAGAGAGTTGTACTTGTTTTTCTGGCGATAAGGGATTATTCGTATACGCACAGATGGATGAAAATACTAAACAGATGAAAATCACATAACCAGAACCATGTACGGGACAAGATACTTTATAAACATACTTTAAACGAGGAGCTTCAATCTGTGCACACCAACCACAACATAACAACATTTAGGAATATTCAATCCAAGTAAAAACAACAATGAAACATATATCATAGAACTCGATAATCTCGATTGTTCTCATACAGAGACATTCTCAAAGCTCATATATTTTAGGTTTTGCTTCCCCTACTTGGCGTCAGTCTTAAGATGGGGAAAACATGCGAAGAGATCAGATTTGGGGTGCTTTGCTTCTGCATGTTCCTTGCACTTCACCTCTGTGGTAGTGCACATAAATGTCTGCATGCAAACCTTGCACTGTATAGGGACAAAAAAAACCAGCAGAAAACAAAAACCAATTACTAAATGAAAAACTTCTCACAAATAGCATTTCAACTAATATACTCCCTAACAAGTAAACATGTATTTACCATCTCCTACAACATCTGTTAATGATACAAGGTCAAAAGTTTTGTCATCGTCAGGAGGCAGCTGTTTACCTATTTCTAAGGTCTTATCTCCTTCTTACCCATGCCAAGATATAGATACTCAAAAGGCTTTCATTATCGAGCATATATTAGCCTGTTCGGTATACTATAGGCTACAAGTAGTAGATTTCCGGAGAAACCAAAGTCCATAAAGAAGATTCGAGAATTCGATAAGTTAGATAACCATCCTATCCCTAACACACTTGCACAAAGTGACAAAGTATAGTACAATCTCCTGGATAGCAAAGAAGATAGACAGAGCGTAAAATATGATAAAGAGCTGACTATATATCAGATAACTCAGTATACACAAACTCCTCTGAATTTTGCATAGATAAAAAATGTTATTAGAAATCAGCTTGCACAACCCTACTCGAAGATGCAAGAAAAATGTATCTAGCACAGATAAGAGCCTACTAGCGGATAAAGTAACTCAGTATGCACTGCTAAGATAATAATATTTCTCAAGTGTCATCAAAAGTCAAGCTTGCACCAACCTAATATCAGATGAAAGAAGGAAACACCACTAGCTCACCATGGTAAACAGGGCATCATGAAAAATGTATTTAAGCAGAATTTTACATTAACACAAGGCAAAGAATACAAGACAAACGCAAGAACAACATGTTTAAACTTCTAAAACTACACTATACATCAAACTGAACAAAAAGCTGATTGGAACACAACATCAGTCACCACCACCACTTCATTTTATATACCAAGATGCACGAAGTCCCTAAATGAGCTTAAAAACAAACATTGCAATGCTATCAACCAGAAAAGAATCATTTGGCAACATCATAACCATTTGCAAAATGAATGTTTGTTAATTTTCGTTTCATTTAGTTTCACAATTAGATTGATTATGACTTATTTCCTAATCAGAGAACACATCTTTAGCTACAAGCTAAAATTCAGCACCACCAAATAGCAGCAAAAGCTTATCTCACCAAAGTTGGCTACTTTCTTAAAAAATCGCATAAGAAAAGGGGGACAAGGGAGGTTGTTGAGATAATTCTATCACATATTTCAACAATGCAATTCTTCTTCAAAACCAATTGAAAGTCCTAGCAGATCATTAATAATTATACTACTACTCTTCAAAACGTAAATCGATTTACAGGAAATCTTTTACCCTCCCGAAATTTCAAAATAAAACAGAAAAAAATACAGAACTCTTCCAAAAAGAAATTGGCAAAAGGGGGGGGAAAATCAATAAGGACCTGGATACTCATGGCCTTTTTGTTAGTGTCCAGCTGGCTTCCTGCGAAGAAATCAGACCTCCCATTAGAGCCCTAATTGGTTCAGCACATAAATCAAACATAAAAGAAAGAACAAAAAGACACGGTTTGAGTAAAAAAAAAAAAAAGTAACTAACCCTTGGAAGCTTTCATCTTTTCGAGGTTTCTCTCGCGAGCAGTCTTCGATTTCTGCGCGTTGCCTCCGCCCATGATTGATCTTGCTACTCACTTCTCTCTCTAGCCCTTTAGCGCCCTTCCCGTTTTCTGCTAGGTCTCCGATGGGCCGTCGGTATTTATATTCTGTAATAAAAAAACACAGTAGGAATTTAAAGCTTATACTCCTACCTAACATTATGTTTGTTGTTGTTAGTGGCCCGAAGCTTATCGGAAAACACGCAAAAATAATAATAAATTACAAAAATAGCTATAATTAGAAAAATACATCGGCACCATGAATTTATTATTAGCATACTCTTTTCGTTTTAATTTATTTGAGACAGTTATTAAAATCTCGCATATTAAGGATATAAGTTAATGTATTAACTTTTACAATGAAATGACTAGAATGCCCTTGGATATATTTAATGTGTCATTCTTTTTTATATCTCCTACTTAATAAATAAGTGTAAATCAAATAAAAATACAATAAATGTTGCATTGAAAATTGTACTGCCTCACATAAAGTGGAATAATATATTTTGACAACTGCCTCAGTTATTGTGGAACATAGGGAGTATTATTTATTTATTTATTACTATTTTTCATTTTCACAATGCCACCACCTATAAATTGCATTTTCAACGCCACGTAAGCTCGTCAGTGCCACTGACGTTTTGTTTCGCTAATAATGTTAGTAGGTCTGACGTTTTTTTGTACCAATAATATATTTATAACTATTATATCGATCTTGGCACCGACTTTGGTATTAAAACCAACGTCGATGACTCTAATCGCGTGGCGCTTCGTCAAAACAAACGTTAGTGACATAAACGTTATGTTGCAGATAATAATAAAAATATTATGGTAGTGCCAACAGTAATTTTAAGAGTGCATGAAGTAAGAGTGCCAATTAAAGTAAAAACATGGTGCCAATAACAGCCGAGGTAAAAGGATTTTTATTACGTGCATTCAACGGTTCTAGCGGTCAAAACATAGGAGGGAGGGGATGTTCCCCATTCGATACAACCAACCAAATTCAAACATTGTTTTGCTAAGAGATGCGCTAGAATATTTCCTTCGTGCCTAACAAAAGAGAAAGAAACAGAAGAAAATAGGCCGAAAAAGTGTGGCAATCCTCGACTATGCTTCCTATTTCGGATAGATCTTCTGAGGGAGACATGAGTTGTTGATGAATGTTCTGTGTGTCGCCTTCGAAAATAATCCTCGTGTAGCCCCATAATGTTGCCAACACAATCGCATGATGAATGACCAATGCTTCACTTGCTAAAGTATCAAAGCTTCCTTCTAGTTGTCTAGAAAAACTCTGCAATACGTTACCATGAGAATCTCGTAGAATTCCTCCGATAGCTACCTGATCAACACCAAATACGACATATACATTAAACTTGACTGTATCTGTGGGTGGCGTCTTCCATTTGTTTGCAGCCTGATGCGACCCCGAAGGAGTATGGCATTTTGCAATTGCTTGTAGATAGTCCTAGCCTCAGCTTCCGACTGAGATATGGTTGAATTTACATACACCTTGTTGCGCATACAACCAAGAACATCTCGCCTTCCATATGTTCCATAGAAGACATACAATTTCGGCCAGTGGCGGACCCAAAACTTTTTTTCAGCGGGGTCCGTAAATATTTAACACGGTAAATAATTTTTTTCACGGGGTCCGAAATATTTTTCTATAGGTAAAATGTAGAGTATTTTTATTTTTAGCGGGGTCCGTGGACCCCCATATGTATAAGGTAGATCCGCCCCTGATTTCGGCCACCCCCATGTCATATTCTTTATTTATTAATGCATCGAGTAACTCCGTCCATGAATAAACACGCAACTGGGTCAAAATTCGTCCATTTTCTTTTCAAATAGTTTGTGCAATGTCACAATCAAATAGACAATGCCATATTGTTTCATCGCATCTCCCGTAAATCTGACAAACATCATCCCCTATGCCTTTACTTTGAGGCCCTTTTGTAGTGTGTATTGAATTTTGGAAAACTTTCTATAAGAAGTGAACAACTCTAGGCTTGACTTTAATTTTCCAAAGGAGATTCCAAATATTCTTACCCTGGCGCGATGTATAAAAAGCAGCAACAATTCCTCCTTGACAATTTTTAATTTCAAAAGCTAAATGGTAGCCAGATTTCACCGAGTATACGTCATTAGACGTGCAAAATGAGTTTATCTTGTGAAGGACAATGGGAGAGAGGGATGGACTAAAAATTTCCTGCTTCATATGCGTTGAAAGAGCTTTTTAGTTTTAACCACATCTTGCCTCTATAAACAAGTGTAGAGGTCTATTAAAGCACTTACCTTGGCCGAATATAGTGTATCAGTTAGTGGGTGTGCATAGAAACTCCCAAAAGGAGGTAGGCAAGGTTCATATGAAATGTTAACAATATCTCCATTCACAATTTTCAATCGCAACTCCTGAAATAACAAGTCTCTTCCAAACAGAATGTTGCGCCAAATAGCCGAAGGGCGTGATGTGAGAGTTGAATTACAAAAGTCATTTGAGGAGTAATACTTTGGCTTAAGTACTTGACTTGAAATAGCATTTGGATCATTGAGAATTCGCCATGCCTGTTTAGCCAAAAGGTACTTATATTAAAACTTTCTAAGTCACAAAAACCGAGGCCTCCTTCCGACTTTTGCTTACAACGCTCTGACCAAGATTTCCAGTGAATTTTATCATTCCCTTCATTGCTGCCCCAGAAGAACCTCCTTGCCATGGCTTCAAGGTCGCTGATGATTTTCTTTGGTTAGGCAAAACAATGCACCACATACTGGGGAAGGGCTTGGATGACTAACTTTATTAGGACCTCATTCGCAGTTGCCGAAAGAAATTTATTTTTTCACCCATTTAATTTTTATAAAATCTATCCTTCACATTAGAGAATATTTATTCGGAGAACGACAATTTTTAACAAGATTTATAGGTTAAAAGACATTAAAAAAACGCATACCGCTGTGTTGGAAAAAAAATGTGTCCCAAGGTATTAACATTTTCTCTTTCCTACCTTATTTTAAAGTGCAAATTAGTTATAAGGCCGTCGTTAGAGAATGAATGATCATTTAGGACACTCCTAAATCTTATTTAGTTATAAGGACATTCTAATTTTAAGAAGAAAACTTATTTAGTTATAAGGACATTCTAATTTCAAGTTGATAAAGAAGAAGAAGAATAAAAAGGAAGGAAGGAAGAAAAAAAAAAAAAAGATGAAGCGCTGGAGCTGATGTTTTTTTTTTTTTTTTTTTAGATGCAGTGACATTGATGTCTGAAGCAGTGACATTGATGACTTATGCATTGACATTGATGTCTGAAGCAGTGACATTGATGAATGATGCAGTGACATTGATGTCCGATGCAGTGACATTGATGAATGATGCAGTGACATTAAGCTAAACATTCAAGATCGTGTTAAAGAATTGAGGGATTCCACAATGAATCCAATTATCAGGAGGGCACAAACAACGTGTGGCCATTACAAGAGTCATAGTGAAGAGTCTTTGTAGTTTCACCAAACTTGTACTTATCCATATTAAATGCTCCACATTTGGAGAAATGCAAAACAAGAAAGAGAGTGATCGATGCATGCGGTTGTTAGGTTTTATCGCAATGACATTGACGACTTATCGCAGTGACATTGATGTCGATCTGACGCAGAACATTGATGACTTATGCAGTGACATTGATGTCAAGCGATGACATTGATGTCAAGCGGTGATGATTGATGACATTTGTATTTACAATTAGATAAGCGATGCAATGATATTGATGTCACCGCATATACAACTTGATACACACATTTGATAACTTTGTAAAGTAACTTTATTTCTTTGTTATCTTTAAATATTTGATTGATGTTGGTTTATTTGATTAGTGTTGGTTTAAATTTTCGATAACTTTGTAAAATAAGCGTATTTCTTTTGTTTTTTTTGGTTTAAATGCATATTTTACAACCAAAGGTAGGCATAAATTGTTACAATAACACGTCATTTGCATAAATCGTTACAATAACACGCCAATGCATAATTCGATACAATAAGACATCACCGCATAGATCGCTACAATAAGAAGTCATCGCGTAAATCGCTACAATGAGGCGTCATTGCATAAATCGCTACAATGAGATGTCATCGATCAAGGTTGCCAATGGATCGCGCGTCAATACATCATGGTAGCCAATGAATCGCGGCGGTGAATGCATCGGGGTGGTTAATGGATCCCGGTGGCCAATGCATCCGGGTAGGTGGTCAATGCATGACGGTGATCAATACGTCACGTCGATATTTATGAAGAAAAAAATTGATTTTATGAAATTTATTCGGAAAAATATCAAATTTGATTTTAGAATAAAGAAGAAGAAGAAAATATGAATTTTAGTGAAAAAATTATGATGATCTTAGTTTTAGATCAAAATATATGACATTTAGAATATGGTGAATTATAAAAAAAAAAAAAAACACCCACGCACACAGTAAGTTTTTTTTTTTTGTTTTGTTATGTTTTTTTATTTATTACTTTGAACGCTTTTTTATTTTTCTCCTTCTTTTTTTTCCTTCTTCATCTTTATCCACTTGAAATTAGAATGTCCTTATAACTAAATAAGTTTCCTTCTTAAAATTATTATGTCCTTATAACTAAATAAGATTTCGGAGTGTCCTATTACCTCTAATAAGTTGAAAATCAGTCCTTTTAAATAATTGGCCCTATTTTAAACGCCATATATTTTAATCTAAATATTTAAATGTGATAAAAATTTCACCAATTTTTTTTATAATTATTTTTGTGATCTTTGTTTTAATATTTCTTTTGATATTATTACATCATTTTCATGAGATTTGCTATCGAAATTCACTCAGTAAATCTCGAACAACAATGAATTTCGAGAAATTACGTTGTTGGAATATGATCATTGTGGTCTCTCAATAAGAGCACGGAAACATAAAAAATTGTGAGGGAATTAACAATTTTGGAGTTATATATTGTGAGATGTAAATGATTAAAAATGATGAATGAAATACAAGGTGTATCGTAAATTTTTTAGGGCCAAAAGTCCAAAAAAACATAAAATAGACTTAATTAGAAAAATATGACATACAAAACATTTCATTGGTTATATGGAAACAAATTAAGACAAAAATACGTTTAATGAAAAAAATAAAATAAAAAAAGAAAAAGAAAAGGGAAACAGGAAGAGGCGCAGATGGATGTTGTTGTTGTTGTTGTTTTTTTCCCCTAGACGACCCAAAAAAGAAAAAAATTATAATTTTCTCTCTCTTACTCAATATTTCAAATAGTTATATCTTTTGATATAAAACTCCGATCATCATAATTACTTTCATCATAATTCATATTTTTCGTCCTTTTTTCCGACTTAATTGCTGAAATCAAAATTTCTTCATCGGGATGCAGTGACCACTCCGATTCATTGACCATCATGCGATTGACCACCCCGACGCAAATGTCTATCGCGATGCGTAATCGTGACATTCGACCACCCCCGACGACGATCGACCACCGCGATCATTGACCATTTTGGAAACAATATGTAACCATTTTGTTTGAAGGGAAAAAAATCCGGATGTGCCAAACTAAAAAAAAATCTCTCTTTTACTCAATATATTTCAAACGGTTATATCTTTTGATATAAAACTCCGATCATCGTAATTCTTTCACCATAATTCATATTTTTTCGCCCTCTTTGTTCTGATATCCCAATCGAATTTTTTTGACTTAATTGTTGAAAATCGAAATTTTCTTTATAAAAATCGACACGATGCAGTGAAACTGTGATGCAGAGACACCATGATGAAGTGACCACCGCGATACACTGACCACCATGATGCAAAGAAACCGCCCCGATGCATTGACCACCGCGATGCAAGAATCACCTCGATGCAAAGGTTTTACCGACGTGGCCTTTTCTAGTCTTAATAATACCACCTTAACCGACGATTATCGGGTCAAAATGTAGTGCTAGTATGGTGAGTCGAGTATCGTATCCTCGAGGAACTTAGTAATTCTTCTAAGTGTGGTTAAACACCAAAGAGTCATTATTAACTCGATCTAAATCTCGGTTTATAACACGTATCACTACTATTTTACTTAACATAAAATAAATGCATAATTTAAAATTTATTCTAATATAATAGATATAGATATATAAATATATATAGATATGCATAAGTTGCGAGAATATATATATAGATATAAATATACTGATGCCAAATATATTATTAGAGAACTAGCCAAAGTTTATATAATTGATTTATACGATCTTTTCAAATGAATGGAATGTGCTCGATCTTTCCTTTTATATTAGTTCAATTGAGTAAATGAAACGGTGCACTCACGGCGGTTAACAATTCCTCCTCACATAAGCGTCTTTAAATTGTCATATGTCCATTGTCATCACCCAAGATCCACAATCGTTACGGTTTTTCGAACAGTCCTAAGTATGATTCTACCTTTGAATAAAAGGAGTCATTCCGTTCACAAACGGTCAATTTTATTTAAAGGCTCCGGTTGTCAAGGCCGGGCGATTCAACTTTCCGGTTTAAGTTTCAATTAAACTGATGATTAAACATTATTACGATCTCGAGTACAAATTTCAATAAGATTCATCTTTTTAGGACAAATCGCCCGGGTAGAAATCGGGTTCCGTTGTCACGTTATTCACTCGGCCAATTTTACCCTCCGGTTTTCTATTAACGAGTTCATAACCTAACTATCGAGCGTCAATTCATAATTAGATTATGAATTCTTTCGAATCAAACTTTATCAATAGAAAAGATTCAATTAACTCAATTTTAGTCAATTTTACTTAGACAACATTCCTTTACCGAAAAGATCGAAATAAAACGATTACATAACTTTGGCTAGTTATTAGATTTAGCCTATTAACATTATACTAAAATAAAAACAAACATAACAAACATAAATACTTTAGAAATTTTTCCCGATTACAACAATTGAATCAGAAGCTGTATTCTTCCGGATGCTACAACGACTTCAACAACATTGATCTTCTGATAATTTCTCGAGCATTATAACGATACTACTTTATTTATGGCATAAGGCCTATATACATACCTACTACTAATAAAAAGAGGTAAATAAAATATATTTGGTACCCCTATGTGCTGCAATCTTTGCTTTATTTATATCAGATTTTTTCCAAGCCGGATCGATCCGAGAAAGGCGGATCGATCCGGGAATAAAAAATCTTATCCCCTGGATTTTTCTCTGCAGGACCACATCTTTGGGTAATCATCATGTCTCTTCGGATCGATCCGAGGTAATTCGGATCGATCCGGATAGATTTTTTCCAAACTTGATCTCAAACTTGATAAAATCATAACTTGAGCTCTGGATCTCCAAATGACATAATTCAAGATCGTTGGAAAGCTCTTGAGAAGATCTACAACTTCCCTGAAGGACTTTTCTTCAGAAAATGCCTTTTGATGGGCCATTTGTTCGTCGAAAATATAACTTGATACTGATTCACGAACCATTGATCCACTTCAACTTTAAAACTCGTGGCACTTCCTTAATTCCTTCAAAAGATATGATTTTACTCCAAAAGTGTCGCGCCACTCGGGTCTTGGTTTACCTAAGATCTCAAATAAAATACCAAAAATACCCACGTGAATCGACACAACACTCCGGTTATTAACCCGGTACAAAATTTATAACTTTTTATCATTTTTACTAGATTTTTATAGTATTTAGATTTATTCATAACTATTAATATTTTATAAGATTATCGTTATAATTACTTATATTTTATATAAAAAGAGTCGATAATGTATATAAAACATCGTAATTTTTATCATATAAATGTTATACATCAACTACTCCCCACTTAGCTCTTTTTGATCGTCCCGAAGCAAAATAAGCGATAATATATAAAAATTACGATAAAAATAATATACGTGGTAGATTATATTTCAAATTAGTAAAATATCATTTCAATATTATAAACATATTAATTATATTTTTCTTAGAAATTAACAAGATAAAAGTGTAGATAACTTTGATAAATTATTTATCAACTATTATTCAAATGAAATTTCACAAAATCTACTCAATAAATATAATTAAAATTCTAGAATTATTTTCCTATCTCAACTTGTATGAAATATTTGGAATCAAAGACTAAGTCAAGTAATTGACAAAATGGCTTATACTTTTAGGATGGGACATTGGTTAATCGAAAAGATAGAAAAAAAAATCAAAAAGAGAAAGAGCGCAAGTCGTGCGTCGCTTTTACACCTTCACGTTTGATCAAAAACAATCTCGATTAATAATATCCTCTTATTCCAACTATTTTTCAGATTTTCTCTCTTTTTTTCAATATTAAGAACTAAAAGCGTGAGTGTGTGTAGAAAAATCAAATTTACAAGCATTGCTTCATCAAGATTGATCGGAGTAATACTCTTTCGATCTAAAATTACGAGTCCGGTTTCCTTAAACTCGTAATCATTCTTGAGATCTTATGATTCAATTTTTATCGGGCTTTATACCTCATAGTGATATAGACGTTTAGATAACACCTCTACCGCTCTCAAATCATTGGAAGTCACTACCGATTTTTGTAATTGTCGATCAAAGATAAGGAAGATACCTGGTATTCGATTAATTCTGTGTAAATATGGTGCTTCGTTCTTATATATATCTCTTTTTTTTTTTTTTTTTTTTTTTTTTCACCATACACCATTCTTAGCTTCCTGCTCCATCATCTCCTTTCATAAGATGCATAAAACTCGTGGGATTTTTAGGAAATGTAAACCAAAATAAACCAAGGGTCGGTTATAATCAAAAATGCTTATTTCGAGTGAGGTCTTAATCACTCTAATCAAGTGAGGTAATTTTGTGGTGTCAAAAATCTCATCATTCCTAATCCGATTCCATATTCATATTTCGTTTTGCAAAGAAAATTATTCTAAAAATTCATTATAAATATAAGTATTTTCGTTAAATTTCATATGAAACTTACTTGATAATATTTATGTATAGTTACATATACTTAAAATCTTATAAAATCTAAAATTGACATATATAATATAATTATAATATATCAAATTTACTTTACTTAATTAAAATCTATTCTTACCAAATTATACTATTTTTATTCATATTAATTATATATTATCTAGTTATTTTGATCCAAGACAAATTAAACTAAGTATTAAGCAATTAAGTATAACTTTATATAAGAAAATTTTAATTTGTATTTACTAACTTACCTCTACTCCCCACTTACGAAATGGCATCGTCGTCCCGATGTTCAAAGAGTAAATAAAAAAGTTCAAAATAAAATTAAAATTTTACATGATTTTGATTTTTTTATTATTTATTTATTTATTTATTATTTTTTTTTTTTTAACAAACATATATTATTTTGATTAAAGAAAATGACATATATATTAAACATTAAGGAAACTATTACAAACTAAAAAAAAAAACGATTAAACGATCAACTTAAACGACTATCACATAAAAACATAAACTTAACCGATTATCAAACCGTAGATGAACATCCGGGAGTATCCACGGAAGTAATCTAATCGAGAATCACGAGATGGAAAAATCTCGCCGAGAGTAAACTCAGGCACGTGATTCATTTGACACAAAGATGAGAGATAACCCAGGCAAACGGTAACGGTCTTCCCTATTACGTCTCTCTCTTCGCAAAATTAATTGCGCTTTTAAACATCAAAACTCCCCAATCAATGTATGCTCCGATGGTTAGTGCATACAACAACAAAGATTTCATCATCCGTAACCCCATAAAAATCTCAGTTGGATAGATCCGAGAATTAATGAAGCGTTTCCACGCCTTAATTGAGGGGTAAGGCCAGAGTTGAAGAATCATAGTTATGATCAAACAACGGAAATCTGAATCGAAAGGTTTCTGTGAGCATGATTTACAACATTATACGCATCTCCAAGTTCCCAAAGAAACTCGAAGTGTGGGTTTCGATCAAAAGTACATGGTGGGATTTGATAGATTTGATTTATGATGACTGGTGAAAATGAAATAACGATTCCCCTAACTGTAATAAGTTGAGACGAGGCTACTGACGTTATCTCAGTGAGAGACGCATAAAAATCTCTGACAATCGAAATGTTTATTCTACCTCCTGAGTCCTAATCAACTTTTTCCATCCGCAACCTCGGATTAGATTTCGTCCCCACTGATCAATTTTTTCTGTGTTTAAGCCTTTCTCCATCAGAATAGGAGAACGGACGAAATTTAGATGTCTCGGGACTTCATTATGTAAACAAGAGGCATGCCTTTCAGGAACCACACCATCAGGCGTATGTGGTTCGTAATTATTAACCGAGGAGAGGAGCGTTTAGACATTTCGACACGAGAGATTTAAACTAAGCTAGATAGAGGAAAGAAGAAATGAGCAAAGGTCAAGGTCTGCGCTCTTTCCTTTTATAGAAATAAATCTATCAAGCAAAAGTAGAAAAGATCTCTTGTTTTGGCGTTTTGTACTTGCCGGATCGATCCGAGAAAGGGCCGGATCGATCCGGCCTCTCGAACTAGTAATCTGTCAGTCGGTACATTCAGTCGGATCGATCCGGTAAAGGCGGATCGATCCGGAACACTACCGTTCACGGACGAGTTGATTTTGCTTGTAAAATGCCTAGATTTTTCTAGATGACACGCTTTCTCCCTATCTTTGGTTCATTTTCATTGTGTTATAACCATAAATTTTACTACACGATGTAATACCATAATATGTTACGAAAACATGAAGATCGTATTAAAATAAAATCCTACCAAAATCAAAATAACCTAAAATTTTACGAAAACGAAATTGTACGAAAAATAAAATGTTTCAATGTCAAAAATCATAGAATGTTTAAAATTACTCCTCTTCATCACTCATCTCGACGTGGCTTGAACTTGGCATAGCTTGATAACGGGTCGATTCTTGGGATGGATCTTGAAAATAAGTTGACATCCGTGCGAGCTATCTAGTCCCATCGAGCTCATTTCTCTCGTAATATCGTAAAAATGCTTCCCCATCCCGTCGTGGTATGGCCAAATGATCCAGATCCAAATTTCATTCGGATGTCGCATTTGCCGTAGTACTGTCGAAAAATTCCTACACCACTAGTTTGAAATCCAAAAGAATGTGGCATTTGTTGGAAGTCTGAGCGAGGTGGCATCGGTGGAATGAAATCGGGCAAGGTATAAGGCGGGGTTTGGCAATGCGGAATATCCATCTCGGCATAGGTAGGGTTTTGCAGTAAATTCATTTGATATAAACCTCGCATGCCTTGACGTAAATCTTCAGACCATAATCTATTCCTTTCCGCAAAAACAGCCATATTGGCATTAGCACGATGAACATCATAGGCCATGGATTGAAACATGTCGTAAGTGATGGTATTCGGAAGTTGAGTTTGAGTTTGACTGGATGAAGGAGGGACAACAGTGGATGGAGTAGGCTGAGGTCGTCGACGGTTAGGGTCCAAAAAATCTATTCTTCCCGCCGCCTAAGTGGTAAACTAGGACCTATAAGTGTGTCATCCACCATCATCAAATTATCACTTGGGAGCTCACGGACACCTATCTGGCGACACAAGGAAGAAATAAAACATGGAAAAGGCATGTGACTGCCGGGTCTAGCAGTCAGGGAAAATTCCTTGGCCCTTCTACACATTACTCTGCCTACATCCACAGGTATATTATTAACTATAGCCCAAGCAATACACAAATCCTCTTTACCAAAAGATGTAAAATGTCGAGTAGGGTAAAGAGTGTGACTAATAAAACGTTTAATGGCTCTCATATCCCGTATACATTTTCCATAAGAAAACTCGCTTTCATGCCAGACGGCAGTGGGATCTAACTCATTCTGGGCTAGTGAAACAATATAATCAAAGTCTGCAGGCTCATCCAAATTCCAAACTGTATAATAATCCTCATTCTCTGGTACATCAGGAATACCATAAATAGCATTTATAATGTGAGGAGTAAACGGCACTGTCCTAGTTCTTAGGTTGACAGAAGTTAACTCACCATATTCTGTAGCATTGTGAGTTGCTACCAAAGAATAAAATTCAGCTACTAAGGTGGTGTTAACTTCTCCCGACCTTAAACTGGCTAATTCCATCCACTGTCGCCTTTCAAAGATCTCTTTTACCTCCCTTCCCAAATCCTTAAAATCCAAACCCCTCTCGACTGCAACTAAACACCGTCCAAATTTATTTTTTAAGGCGTTTCTAGCTGCTGTAGACGCGGTTCTATCAAAACTAACAGTCAATTCTTCTTCTGTTAAAGGCCTAGTTTCTATGACTGGAATTTGGGTAGGGATATGCGGTTTACGTTTTTTACTGGCTTTCGATGATTCGGCCATTCTACGATAATGACAAAATAACAAAACAACAACAAAACAACACAAAACAACACAAATGAGTTACACAAAATAGTGAAATTAAAAAAATTTGCTAAAAAAAAAAAAAAAAAAACAAAATTAACAAAATAAGGGACTACAATGTTACCTTCCAAAGCTTAAAAGGTTGAAATTTGGCCGGAAACGATGAAAATTCGCCGGAATAAAAGTTGAAGCTTCCCTTGAAAAATTCTTCAATTTAAATGAAAATTTGAAGAGAGTAGAGGCAAATGAGAGAAGTTTAAGAGTTGGGGTAGTTTAATGGTGATGTTGTGTGATGATTTGAAGAAAAAATTCGAATTGGGGGAAGAGGAGGCGCGGCTGTTTGAGAAAAATAAAAGAAGAAGAAGAAGGAGGGACCCGTCCCTTTTTTAGGTTTTTCAGGTTCCGGATCGATCAAGGTTAGGTCGGATCGATCCGACCACTTTTTTTTTTTTTTTTTTTTTTTTAAACTTAATAAAACTTCTACAAAATTAAAAAAACTTTTATAAAAACTTTATAAAACTTTTAAGTAATTTCATAAAGATCCTATTTATAAAATTTTCAAAAGTTATATAAAAATTTTATAAATATTACAAAATTCACGAGGTCCTAATTCCAATACTTCTAAATCTTCCGGAGTTACGACGTAACGTTCTATCAACCTAACCTTAAGAAATGAGGCGTTGAATTTTCCTTTTGATCTCCATCGGGATTTTCGGATAACCACCTAATCGTTCCTTCTTAACAACATTCAAACACTCATCCTGGGATTTGGTTGTGCTTTCCTACATTTCCTTCATGCTCACTTTTTCCACAGATTCTGCATCTCTCCTTAAAAACTTTGCCCTTCTCTTTTATCGAACTTCTCGACTTTCCATTACATACTTCTCTCAATCTGATCTCTCTCAACAATTGCTCGCTTTTCTCAAAAACCAAGCTTCTATTTTAAACGTGACATCTTTATCTAAGCCTAATTTCAAAAGCAACATAAAAATTCCTATTCTATCTAAAAAAGACATCCAGTTCTTTTACGTCTATCCGGTAAAAGACGAAACTAATTTAAACATAAATAAAAACACAGAAAAGTAGAGTAAAGATAGATAGCACCTGGTATTAGGCTGAATTTAGTTCCTCTACTTTTTAGTTTCTTGATTTCTCTGCTTTTTACTTTGTCGGAGGATCAGTTAGTAGCATTATTTCTTCTTTTAGTGCGGTTCCTTCTCCTTCCACAAATAACTTTACTCTATGGCCATTGGCTATAAAAGTTGTATTTCCATCGCTTAGTTCAATGACTCAGTTTGTAAACCCTTGTTACTTTAAATGGACCTGTCCATCTTGATTTAAGCTTTCCTGGAAATAACTTTAAACGTGAATTGTACAAGAGTACTCGATCACCTACATGGAACTCACGCCTATAGATTCTCTTATCGTGAAAAGATTTCGTATGCTCCTTGTAGATTCGAAAGCGCTTTTCATAAGAATCGAGACGGAATTCTTCTAGTTCTCATCAATTGAAGCAATCTATGATCACCGACAAACCTTAGGATCGAAATTCGAAATTTAATAGCCCGTAAGGCTCGGTGTTCTAACTCAACCTGGGAGATGACAAGACTTACAAAAAACTAACTTATAGGAGAACAACCAATTGGTGTTTTAAAAGCTGTTCTATATGCCCATAATGCATCGTCTAGTTTAACTGCCCAGTTTTTTCGGTTTGAATCCACTGTCTTTTCTACAATTCTTTTGATCTCTCTATTAGACACCTCTACCTGACCACTGGTTTGCGGATGATAGGCGTTCTCTACTTATGCGTTACACCATATTTTTCAATTATCTTGGTAAATGGTCTATTACAAAAGTGTGAACCTCTATCACTAATGATAGCCCTCGGAATGCCATAACGTGTAAATATATTCTTTTAAGGAATCGTATGACAACTTTGGTATCATTAGTGGGAAGAGCTTCACTTTCTACCCATTTCAAAACATAATCTACCATTACTAGAATAAATCTTTTCCAAAAAGATATAGGGAATGGTCCCATGAAATCTATACCCCAAACATCAAATAACTCACATTCTAAAATAGGTTGCATAGGCATTTCATGTTTTTAGATACATTTCCCCATTTTTGACAAGACTCACAAGATTTAACATACTTATAAGCATCTCTATATAGTGTAGGCCAATAAAAACCACATTGTAAAACTTTAAAAGCGCTTTTCCAACCTCCATGATGACCTCCTCGCCTCACGATCATGACAAAATGATAAAATACTTAAAATTTCATTATCAGGCACACACTTTCGATTATCCCATCCGAACATTTACGGAAAAGGTCCGTTCCTCCCAAGAATAAAATTTTAAGTCATAAAAGAATTTCTTCTTCACGCTAAGTCCAATGAGACGGAATATAATCACAAAGTTAAGTAATTAATGATATCTCCAAACCAGGGTGACATTTCCTTAGAAGGAATTCTATTCTTTAATAAGCTGCATGGTCGAAGGAGTATCTATTCTAAATAGCTTGTTCATCGGAAATGAATCTTTAATTTCTATTCCTTTCTCAACATCATTTTCCATTCTATTTAGATGATCCGCTACTACATTCTCACTTCCTTTTATCTTTAATTTCAATATCAAATTCTTGAAATAAGAGAATCCATCTAAGAAGACGTGGTTTCGCATCCTTCTTACTTAGTAAATACTTCAAAGTTTGAATGGTCTCAGATAAATTATTACCTTAGAACCAACAATATACGATCCGAACTTATCTAAGGCAAAAATTACAATAGCAGCTTCTTTTACGTAGTTGTATAGTTCAATTGAGTCATAGCTTAATGTATGAGATGCATAGTAAATAGCTTTGAGAATTTTGTTATATCTTTGACCTAAAATCGCTCCTACAACTAAATCACCGGCATCACACATAATCTCAAATGGCAAATTCCAATCGGTGCTACTAGCACTGTGCGATAGTCAATCTCGCTTTTAAGGTCTGAAAAGCTTCCTTACATTTACCATCAAAGTTAAAAGGTACTTCCTTTTCAAGCAAATGACTTAGAGGCTTTGCTATTTTTGAAAAATCGGCAATAAACCTCCTATAAAATCCTGCATGTCCAAGAAATCCTCTTAGAGTCCTTAGATTAACTGGTGGTGGTAATTTTTCAATCACTTCCACCTTGGCTTTATCAACTTCAATTCCTATTTCAGAGATTCTATGGCCTAGGACAATTCCTTCTGATACCATTAAATGACATTTTTCCCAATTTAAAACTAAATTGGTATCCTCACAAATAAGTGTAACACTTTTTCTAAGTGCGACAAACATTTACCAAAAGAATCTCCGTAAACACTAAAGTCGCCCATAAAAATTTCTAAGAATTTCTCAACCATATCGGAAAATATAGCCATCATGCATCTTTGAAACGTGGCAGAGCATTACATAAACCAAACGGCATTCTTTTATACGCAAAAGTTCCATAAGGACAAGTGAAAGTAGTCTTTTCCTATCTCCTGCCGTGAATGAAAATCAGAAATACCTTTGAATAACCATCTAAGAAACAAGAATATTTATGACCACTTAAACGTTTCAACATTTGAACTATGAATGGAAGTGGATGATGATCTTTCTTAGTATGATCATTTAGTTTCCTAAAATCAATGCACATTCGATAACTTTGTAATTTCTCTTGTTGGAATCCATTCATTCCTATCATTCTCTTTCACCGTGAAACCTCCTTTCTTTGGTACCACTTGAGTTGGACTTACCCATTCACTATCTCGATATGGGAAAATTATTCCCATTTCTAATAGCTTAATGACCTCTTTCTTAACAATTAGCTGCAAATTTGGGTTGAGGCGGCGTTGCGGTTGAATACAAGGCTTAGCATCTTCCTTCAGAATTATCTTATGAACGCAAATCTCAGGGCTAATACCTCGAATATCGGCAACTGTCCATCCAAAAGCTTTCTTATGCTTTTTCAACATTCTAAGCAGTTGATCTTCTTGTTGCTCAGTTAAAGCTGATGAAATAATAATCGGTAATAGATTATCGCCAAGAAAAGCATATTTCGATTTAAAGGTAACGGTTTCAATTCCGTGTTCTTTGGCGGATCTTCTATTGACGATTTAAGAATTGGTCCTTCTAGTTCTAATTCCAAATACTTATGCCATGGTGGCTTAAAGGTAAAACTTTCTGTATCTAAAGAAAGAATTATCTCTTTCATTTCAATGTCTTCCTCATCTTCTTTATAGATAGACGAGTTAAGCATTCTTCTAATCATCTTCAAAAGTTGGTAATCGATTATCGTGAGATGTAATGAATATCTTCTATAAAAGAACACGATTCTGATGATGGATGATTCATAGCTTTGAAAATATTGAAAGCAACTTCATCTTCATTGACTCTCAAAATTAATTCTCCTTTCTGAACATCGATTAAAGTTCTTCCTGTAGCTAGAAATGGACGACCTAGAATAAGAGGTGCTGAATAACCATCTTCCATTTCCATAACTACAAAGTCTCTTTGGAAAATAGAATTTGTCTACTTTAACCAATACGTCCTTAATAATTCCTTTAGGGTACTTAATCGATCTATCTGCCATTTGCAGAGTCATTTCAGTCTTAGTAAGCTTTCCTATGCCTAGCTTTTTATAATCCTCATAAGACATTAGATTTATACTCGCTCCTAGATCACATAAGACCTTCTTAAACAGAAATCCTCCAATTTCACACGGAATGGTAAAACTACCAGATCTTTCGGTTTAGGTGGTAACTTATCTTTGCAAAACTCATGGAACATTCTTCTTCATTAGGCATATATTCTCATATTCCTCTAATTTTTCTTGTTTGTAATTTCTTTCAAAAATTTTCCATAGGCAGGTATATTAATCAGAGCTTCAATAACAGGGATATTAACTTGAATATGACGAAAAGTGTCAAGGAAACGAGCATACTTCTTATCAGTTTTTGCCTTTTTGATTTGATCTTTAGGAGGGTAAGGTAAAGATTCTAAATCTATGACCTTTGGCTCCTTTGTCAGTTTCTCTTTTCCTTTTTCCTTAAACCTTCGAGTATTACTCAGTTGCCATGTTTCAGGTTCTTGAATTTTTTCTTTTAAATTGTTCCCTGAATCAATCTCTACTTTAGATTCCTTCAGTTCTTCCTGTTTTTCATCCTTGTTTTCATTATCTTCCATTCTAACATGTTCCTTAAATAAAGTCCTTAAATCTTTATCCATGGGATCTTTCAGAATCCTAGGGATTTTTACCCAATTTTCCCTTTCACTTTCAGGTTCCGAACTTTTATTTCTTTTCAAGAAATTTTCTATAATTTCTTCTTCCTCATCTCAGAAATTCAAGTTCATCTTTAGTTTTATCATTCTTACCATCTAAGTCATCTTCTACTTCATTATTCCCAAAGTTTTCAACTCCATTACTTCCATCGAGCTTCCTACTTCTCGTAAATTACAACATTTACCTCTCTTGGGTTCCTTTCAGTGTTACTTGGTAATCCTCCTGGGGGTCTGCTGTTATTACGTTCACCTTCCCTACTCAAATGATCTTCCATATTCCTTAATGAGGCTTCTATCGTTCTCATCCTGGTATCATGTCCACTCATAGATGTTTTCATTGAACTCATGTCCTTAGTGACTGTACCAATAGAAGTCACCATCGTTTCTATATTTTTAGCTTGAGTAGATACTACACCCATCATATTTTCCATTAGTTTTTCCCATTTTTCAACTCCTTCAGCAGCCGAGTTGAACTTTGAGTTACTGGTATACTTTGAGTGGTATGTTGAGGATAGGATCTAGGTAATGATTGTAAATTCTGATTAGACGTGTTTTCTTGATAAACTTGATTATTATTCATGTTCCTATATGGAACTGGATACGGCGGTTGTCCTTGCTTACTAGGGTTTTCAGACCATCGATAAGTAGGGTGATCTCTTCTAATAGCATTAAACGAGTTTGAGTAAGCATTGTTTAAATTCCTATGCTGCTGAAGAAAACTCACCTCCTCTCTTGAGTATCCTGTTGGTTCTTCGATCCCTAGTGGCATTTTATCCTGAATTGAGTATTCAGTTGGCGTACTATTTTACGAACTTTGGTTTTGCTCGATTGTAGGTCATCAAATTTCCTACTTAAATTTTCTAAATGTGCTAGAACTTCCGTATTAGACGTACATTCTCCCGCAAAAGCTACTTTTCTGGTGCTAGAACCGGTTTCCCACATTCTGTTATTTTTGGAAATCTTTTCTATAGCATCGTAAACTAATTGAGCTTCACTCATCATTAAAGAACCACCACATGCATGATCTACATCAGCACGTGAATCTTTTCTTAATTTACGACAAAAAGTTGAATTTGCATATCTAAGGAATAACCATGGTCGGGACAAGCTCTTAACAATTTTTAAATCTTTCCTGGCATTCCCGAGCGCTTTCTTGAGATCCTTGTCTAAAGTTAGCAACCTCGACTTTTAATTCCAAATTCCGTCCAGAGTGAAATATTGTTTGAAATTCAGTTTGAATCTCCTCCCAACTTGTAAGTGAATGATGTGGAAGAGACATAAACCAATCTCGGGCTCGTCCTTTTAGAGAAAAAAGGAAACATAGTCATCCTTGTTAATTCCTTGTGAGCACCTTGACTTTTGGTCATGTATTGCACAGTTCTTCAAAAGATAGAGATGATGATGCGGATCTTCATCATCTTCTCCTAGAATTGGGCTCTTGCGTCAATTAAACCAAAAGATGAGATTTAATCTCAAATTATTAAGCTCCTTCATTAGGTAAAAGTATGGGATTATTAGTCCGATTTCTTCTTATGGTTTGGTCACGAGATAGGCCTTGGGTTTCTTGGGTTGTTACGATTATTACGGTTCCGATTTTGATTATTTCTATTATTATTATTATTTTGATTATTAAGGTTAACGGGGTTTTGTCCATGCCCTTGAGCATGTTCGACCACTTGTTCGTGTGTTTCATCACCGATTTGACCATTCTCGTATTTCTGTTTGAAGATGATTCGTCGATTTCCACGACTAGTATGACCACGTTTTCTCTCTACTTTACTCGCCTTTCGTAAGTGTTTATGTCAGGGCTTATAAGGAGTGAGTGGGGCCTTACCACTACGGTCATCAACTAACGAAAATAGAAAATAACACGAAATTAATAGTAGTAAAAATGGTAACTTACCTATAAGGTAAGTACCGGCTTAAAATAAAAATAGAAATGAGATAAGAAAAGTGTTGACTTATTCTCGAGAATTTTGAGCTAATACAAGTAGTAACCATAGACACAAAAAAAGTTAGCGTCGTTCCCGGCAACGGCGCCGAGAAAAGTCGACGTGGCCTTTTCTAGTGCTAATACCAATCCTTAACCGACGATTGTATCGGGTCAAACCAGTAGTGCTAGTATGGTGAGTCGAGTATCGTATCCTCGGGGAACTTAGTAATTCTTCTAAGTGTGGTTAAACACCAAAGAGCTCATTATTAACTCGATCTAAATCTCGGTTTATAACACGTATCACTACTATTTTACTTAACATAAAATAAATGCATAATTTAAAATTTATTCTAATATAATAGATATATATATATAAATATATATAGATATGCATAAGTTGCGAGAATATATATATATATAAATATATGATACACCAAATATATTATTAGAGAACTAGCCAAAGTTTATATAATTGATTTATACGATCTTTTCAGTGAATGGAATGTGCTCGATCTTTCCTTTTATATTAGGTTCAATTGAGTAAATGAAACGGTGCACTCCTGAGGTTAACAATTCCTCCTCACATAAGCGTCATTTAAATTGTCATATGTCCATTGTCATCACCCAAGATCCACAATCATTACGGTTTTTCCGAACAGTCCCGAGTAATGATTCTACCTTTGAATAAAAGGAGTCATTCCGTTAACAAACGGTCAATTTTATTTAAAGGCTCCGGTTGTCAAGGCCGGGCGATTCAACTTTCCGGTTTAAGTTTCAATTAAACTGATGATTAAACATTATTACGATCTCGAGTACAAATTTCAATAAGATTCATCTTTTTAGGACAAATCTGCCCCCGGGTAGGAAACTGGGTTCCGTTGTCACGTTATTCACTCGGCCAATTTTACCCTCCGGTTTTTCTATTAACGAGTTCATAACCTAACTCTCGAAAGTCAATTCATAATTAGATTATGAATTCTTTCGAATCAAACTTTATCAATAGAAAAAGATTCAATTAACTCAATTTTAGTCAATTTTACTTAGACAACATTCCTTTACCGAAAAGATCGAAATAAAACGATTACATAACTTTGGCTAGTTATTAGATTTAGCCTATTAACATTATACGAAAATAAAAACAAACATAACAAACATAAATACTTTAGAAATTTTACCCGATTACAACAATTGAATCGTGTCGTATTCTTCCGGATGCTACAACGACTTCAACAACATTGATCTTCTGATAATTTCTCGAGCATTATAACGATACTACTTTATTTATGGCATAAGGCCTATATACATACCTACTACTAATAAAAAGAGGTAAATAAAATATATTTGGTACCCCCCTATGTGCCTGCAATGTCGCTTTCTGTTTATAGGCGATTTTTTCAAGCGGATCGATCCGAGAAAGGGCGGATCGATCCGGGAATAAAAATCTTATCCCCTGGATTTTTCTCTGCAGGCCACATGCTTGGGTAATCATCATGTCTCTTCGGATTGATCCGAGGTAATTCCGGATCGATCCGGATAGATTTTTTCCAAACTTGATCTCAAACTTGATAAAATCATAACTTGAGCTCTGGATCTCCAAATGACATAATTCAAGATCGTTGGAAAGATCTTGAGAAGATCTACAACTTCCTGAAGGACTTTTCTTCAGAAAATGCCTTTTTGATGGGCCATTTGTTCGTCGAAAATATAACTTGATACGGTGTCACGAACCATTGATCCACTTGAACTTTAAAACTCGTGGCACTTCCTTAATTCCTTCAAAAGATATGATTTTACTCCAAAAAGTGTCGTCACTTGGGGTCTTGGTTTACCTAAGATCTGTAAATAAAATACCAAAAATACCCACGTGAATCTGACACAACACTCCGGTTATTAACCCGGTACAAAATTTATAACTTTTTATCATTTTTACTAGATTTTTATAGTATTTAGATTTATTCATAACTATTAATATTTTATAAGATTATCGTTATAATTACTTATATTTTATATAAAAAGAGTCGATAATGTAAATAAAACATCGTAATTTTTATCATATAAATGTTATACATCACCCACTACGATTTATTGACCACCGCGATGTAGTGACCACCCTGATGCAATGACCACCACGATGGAGTGACCACCGTGATGCAGTAACCACCCCGATGCAGTGACCACCCCCGATGCATTGACCACCTTGATGCAGTGACCATCTCGATTCAATGACCACCCCGATGCAGTGACCACCCCGATGCATTGACCACCGTGATGCAGTGACCATCGCGATTCAGTGACCACCCCGATGCATTGACCATCACGATTCAATGACCACTGCGATGCAGTGACCACCCCGATGCAGTGACTATCGCGATGCATTGACCACCGTGATGTAGTGACCACCTCAATACAGTGACACTACGATGCAATGACATGTGAAGATATAGTGACGCGTGACGATGCAGTGACATTTGATGATGAAGTGACATGTGAATTAGGGTTGTAAGTGAGCCGGGCTACTCGTGAGCTACTCATACTCAACTCTCAAGAGAATTTGAGTTTTTTTTTGAGTTCGAGCTTGAGTCGAGCTACTCGAATAATTAACAGAGCTGATCTTGAGTGTTAAAATATAATAATCGAGTGCCTCGTGAGCTAATTGATGCTGTGACCACCCGATTCAGTGACCACCGCGATGCAGTGACCATCGCGATGCATTGACAAGAACATTATGCAATTACATTTGATTTTTTCTCATACAACATTATTTCTAAAAATCAAAATTTTCTTCATAAAATCGACGGGATGCAGTGACACTACAATGCACTGACATGTGAAGATAAAGTGACATGTGAGGATGCAGTGACATTTGACGATGAAGTGACATATGAATTAGGGTTGTAAGTGAGTCGAACAACTCGTGAGCTAATCGTACTCGACTTGGAAGAGAGTAATACTCGATTTGGTTTTTCGAGTTCGAGCTCGAGTTGAGCTACTCGAATAATTAACCGAACCGATCTCGAGTTTAAATCTTATTCATTGTCATTAGGGTTAATTGGGCCCGTATTTATTTCTTGACGAGATCCAGTATAGTTACTGCCTTTTACTTCTCAATTTTCTGCAAACAAACAAAAAAATACAAAATAACGTCCAACCCTAATTACTACAAGCATCATATAATGACTATGAGAGCTCTCCCCGAGGGAAGGCCAACAAGGCCACGGCCTAGGGCCCCCGACGAAACTCGCAATTTTAGGGCCTCCGGTTTCCTGTAATAGAAGTATATTTTAAGTCAATTTTTATTTTTTACTTAAGCGAAAAAACCGCGAAAACCCAAATTTATAGCCGAATTCAGTGAAAGAAAGTCTAATCAAATTCCGATTCATATATTTCCTCTATAGGATCGTATCCTATTTGAACAATTTCTTCCATAAATTTTACTTTATGGGGATATTGTTGTTTATTAGGGCATTCATTTGCATAATGACCCTCTATGTTACAGATCCAACATCTGCAATTCTTTTTACCCTTAGGGCAAAATTTCTTTTTGTCGAAGATTTTCATCTTTGTTTGTCGATATTTTAATTTTCTGACGTGGTTTAAAGTATTTTCCAGATTTAAAACTTTTATTTTTCTTTTTATAAGAATATTTATTCTTATAATGTTTTTGTTTTCTAAAGCTTTCTTTAGAATACTTTTTGGTTCGCATCCATATTCATTGGATGGTTCTGAAATATCTTTACAACATTTCTTATTGAATTTCTTCAATTTCTTTTGTTGTTTGGAAAGATCACAGATCTTTGCAATTTCTTCCTTTACAATTTTTATTGCAAGGCCTAAGCTAAAGAAGTTAACTCCTGTTGCTTCTGTAGTAAAACTCTGAAGAGACTTTTCTCCTACAATTGGGATTTTAGCCAATTATTGTTTTATAAACCCACCGTATTCAGTTTGTGGAAGATTATATACATTTGTCTCAAAATCACAAGTGAATCATCTAATTTATAGATGTCACATATCTGTAATTTGATAAGGCCATTTCTAGCCTTTTCTTGTTGTTTAAGAATCTCATTTGCTTTATCAGCAGTATAATTGATTCCTAAAAACATTGTATAAAAACTGGCCGTAAGGGAAAGTGACCACCGTCGTTGCCATTGGTGCTGATATACCTAAGTCTAGGGAGCTTTAAGAGGTATATTGTTTAAAAATTTTAAACAACATTTATTTCAAAATATGTATTAAATACATTCATAAAATGACATGAATTTATAAAAACTATGACTAAGATCTATATTATCGCTATGATTTCTTAACCTTTCTACTTTAAACGCTTATTCTGCAACCCCCTCAAAAATCTTGAATTGCTAACTATTCCGATGCAAACGGCAATCGGTAAAGAATCATCAAATCCGTTGATTCCTAGCATCTTGGAAAAAGATGTAAAAGATGTACAGACATCTACCAATTTGGTTAAGCCTACAGATTTAATCTTGGGTTTTAGACCAAATACTCAAGACGTTTCAGGTCTTGATAAGACTATTCAACATCCAAAATCTTCAGATTATTATGTTGTGTATAATGGTCCTTTTGCAGGTATTTATACATCATGGGAAGTTGCAGAAAAGGCAACAAAAAGAGTTTCTGGTGTCAAACACAAGAAATTCAAAACACTTCAAGAAGCAAAAGTTTCTGGAGAAATATTTGCAAGAGAGCACATGATACCAGCTCCAAAGCTGATATCTAATTCTGATTTCTTAAAGGCCACATTTACAGAAATTTTAAAATCCGAAAAGAGACCCAGTACTATGGTTTTATTAGGAAGAGTTTCAACCCTAAAAAGATTGAAAACAAAGTTGTCAATAAGCTTGATTTCGAGGGATTATCTTATCTCTTTAGACATGCAAGAACGGCAAATGAAGAACATTTCATCGAATAAAAGCTCTTCACAACGGACAACGATTCAATTAGTCTGTTCAACTTTATTGGAGGTGCAGACCCAGAAATGGTGTATGAAGCATTTTCATATGGATTAGTTAGGATGATCTATCCTAGCAAAAATATTTTGAAAATTTCTATGTTTCCAGAACAAATGAAAAAGGCAATCAAAAATTTTAGAACCAAGTTTGTCAAAGAAGCAGATCAGGCTATATTTCTAAAAATCTATAGCAGTTTGCCAGAATGGAATGATGGGAAAATTCAACTACCATATCATTTCATCGAAATTGAAATTTCCAATGAAGAAACCAGTTATAGACCTTCAAAGGTTTTGGAAGCTAGTTTCTCTCACTATGATATTGAACATATCAATATCACCAGATTCAAAATCATTGTTGAAAAAATCCTCAAAATCAACGATGATTCAAAGATCAAGGTAAATTATCAAAGCTCTCATATTTTGATAATTTAAAAAACCTACAAGAAATCGTAGGAAGAAGACTTGGAGAAAGTTCTTCAATTTGAAAAATTGTTCAAAAATGGACAAATAATGAGCTAGCACAAGGACAAAACTTGTGATATGCTTCGACAAGCTTTTACAAAAGCTAAGGTGGTATACAATTGCACAAGACGCTCTGGACCCCACCATAAAGAAAAAGAAATCCCATTAAGTGAAAATGACAAAGCAGGGCCCAACCACTTGCAAAAAGAGGCCATAATGCCACATGAAGACAAAGAGTCATCATCAGCCTACACCGACTAGCTTTAATAAATCAAGATAGTGGAGTGTTAGTGGAAAAAACGTCAGTAATGACGTAACATTGTAATAATGTCCTTCATCCTTGTTCTATAAAATGAGAAGTTCATTTTCATTTTGAGATATCCCGACTTTGACTCTCAACCTACTGAAAATCAAAGCCTTCTTATCCCAGAATGTCTGAGTAATCCTCTTATAGTGAGGATATAGATGAAAGTATAGTTATGTATAAATTCTAAAGTAGTATGTTTGTATTTTAATTATCTATGAAATAAAATCCTTTTAATTTTTTTTATATACTCCTCAAATCTTCGAAACCTTAAGAGTCATCTGAGAACCTGGAGTGGCTGAATCGACATCAGATTCAACCTGCATATTTTCACATTCCTACAATTTACCACAGGAAATAGGTATGGACCTAATCCTTGGTAATAATTTCTGTCAATTGTATGAACCATGCACACAATTCACAGATAGAATTATTTTTACCTTAAATAATCAAATTTTTGAGGGGGTTGCGGAATAAGCGTTTAAAGCAGAAATGTTAAGAAATCATAGCGAGATTATACCTCTCACAAGTTTAAAACTATGACTAAGATCTATATTCTCGCTATGATTTCTTAACCTTTCTGCTTTAAACGCTTATTCTGCAACCCCCTCAAAAATCTGATTATTTAAGGTAACAATAATTCTATCTGTGAATTGTGTGGATGGTTCATACAATTGACAGAAATTATTACCAAGGATTAGGTCCATACCTGTTTCCTATTGGTAAATTGTAGGAATGTGAAATATTTCTCCTGCCATCTTAATGTTAAGATTTCTACAGACTTTAGAAATATGTACAACTTCCCCATTTGCAATTTTTACTTTAATAGTATTGGGTGCATTTTTCCAATGTTCGTTTGGTATAAAAAAAACTTTGATGCTATGCACAGACTAGTGCTTGTATCTACATAACAATGTAAATTTATCTGTTTATATCCAGAGAACTTTAATTGTCCTTTGATATAAATAGAATTCGGATAAGTAATGTTGTTAGACATTGTTGTTTCCGTATTTAAATCATCCCAGGAAATTTCTTGAAAGTTTGAATTATTCTGAATCCTCTGAATTATATTCATTGGATGAATACTCAGAGTTTTCTTCAAAGATATAAACCTCTTCTAGAGATTCATATATTTCCTCTATAGGATCGTATCCTATTTGAACAATTTCTTCCATAAATTTTACTTTATGGGGATATTGTTGTTTATTAGAGCATTCATTTGCATAATGACCCTCTATGTTACAGATCCAACATCTGCAATTCTTTTTACCCTTAGGGAAAATTTTCTTTTTGTCAGCATTTTCATGCTGTTTGTCAGTATTTTTAATTTTCTGACGTGGTTTAAAGTATTTTCCAGATTTAAACTTTTATTTTTCTTTTTATAAGAATATTTATTCTTATAATGTTTTTGTTTTCTAAAGCTTTCTTTAGAATAACTTTTTGGTTCGCATCCATATTCAGTGGATGGTTCTGAAATATCTTTACAACATTTCTTATTGAATTTCTTCAATTTCTTTTGTTGTTTGGAAAGATCACAGATCTTTTCAATTTCTTCCTTTACAATTTTTATTGCAAGGCCTAAGCTAAAGAGGTTAACTCCTGTTTCTTCTGTAGTAAATCTCTGAAGAGACTTTTCTCCTACAATTGGGATTTTAGCCAAAATATTGTTTTATAAATCCACCGTATTCAGTTTGTGGAAGATTATATGAATTTGTCTTAAAATCACAAGTGAATTCATCCAATTTACAGATGTCACATATCTTTAATTTGATAAGGCGATTTCTAGCCTTTTCTTGTTGTTTAAGAATCTCATTTGCTTTTTCAGCAGTATAATTGATTCCTAAAAACATAGTATAAAAACTATCGATGATAGTTTCAAACATATTTTCAGATGGAATTTCTAACCAGTTTGTTGCTTTAACAAATGATTGAACGATTCTAGCGGTTTTATGTTCTACTAAAAGAAGTATATTTTTTGGTTTCCCATATGCTTCTCTATTAGTTTGAATGATCAAACTTAATTCTGTAGCCCATTTTTCTATGAGCTGTTTTCTATTCTTTTGACAATCTATGTTAAGAATAGAAATTCCTGTATCCTTAGATTCACCTTGGGCTCTAAGATAACTCGTAGTAAAGAAACTGGGTTTTTCAGGCTCTTTTATTTTCTTAGCAGAATCAGAGGGTACTTCTTCCTTAGAAGCGGAGTAGTCTCCTTCTTCTTCTTTACCTACTCTGAATGTTTCTGTAGCTTCATTTTCATCCTTAGAATCTTTCTCATGATTATGTTGTGTAGTTGAAACTTGTTCGACTACATTAATGGTTTCTATACCAAGAATTTTACTTAATTCTGGTAGATATACCATTTCAATTTCTATTTCTGACTCATCAAGAGTCATTAGCTTAACAACTTCATCTAATGGTGAAGTGTTTTGTCCATCTAGGATGAAATCATCCTCAGCAAGATGGTTCCAGAAGTAATCTTCTAGTTTTTCACTTAGATTCATTTAGTCCAAAAGGCCATTTTAAAGCATTTGGATTAACACTTGAACCAAGATCTTCGTTTCCCACGTTATAGTTGGGATAACTATACTTTCCATCTTCTGGAAAAGCTAATGTAGAAGTATTTGCAGTAGATGTATCTACCGTTATACAAGAGAATTCATTAATTTTCTCTTTTACTTCTTTTATTACTTTGGTTGCTGCTAGCTCTATTTCTACAGTGTTTCTAGTAGCATTAAATGACATTTTATCTTGAATGTCTTTTAATTGTTTTAATATGACTTTATTCTCTTCTCTAAGAAGATTTACAGTCTCATTAATTAAAGTTAAACTCACACTCATGTTGAGTTTTAACCACAAATATCTTTAAGCTTCTGCTCTTGTATATCTATTCTTCTAGACATAGATATTAGAAGTTCGATATTTGAATGTTCAGTTGAAATACTTCTTCTTGAAGAAGCTCCTACATAAAACCTTGTTCCTTGGATTTTAGATTTTCTTTAGATCCTAAAATTTGTTTTCCTTTAGCAATATCTATTGCCCAAGAATTATCAGAACTTATTTCTGAGAATTGTCTCTCTTGAATAGTTCCAATTTCAGAGAAAACATCATCAATTTCGATGTATTCTTTCTTTCTATAGTCAATGCTATGATGACTATTGGTTAAGGCATAACTTACTAGGTAAGTTACACTGAAGGCTTTATCTCCTTCATTCAAGTCTTCTCTTTCGAAGTGATGAATTAAGGATAAAACTTCGTCTAAGTTTTTACTTTCTAACTAAGTCCAAACTTAGGATAGACTGTAAACATAAACTTTTTATATGCGAGGTTGCCCTTAGCAGCTCCTAGCACACAATCTTTTCTATCGTTAATTCTATTGTCAATTAACGCTAGTTTAATGGGTGTATCTATACCCGCTTGAAATTCGGATTTTAATAAAAAAATTTATGGCACCAAGATGAACCATAGAAATTTTTGATCTGGTTTAGAATCTATTTCTTCTAGATTCTTTCTTATATCTTCCTTAGTTAGTAAGAGTAGATATACTGCACCAGAGACATCTTTGATGTCTACATGCATTTCTTGTGTATTAACAAAATAAAATATTTTGTTTTTTCTTTTTAAAAAATTATTTATGATACTGGGTACCTTAAATATCTTTTCGGTTCTAGGACTTAGCTTAGATGCATCGATTTTTGATAATATTTCTTGCTGAATTATTATCTTAGCGTTGAATCAACTTGTGGATTCATTGAAGATTATTTGAGAAGGTTTATTCTCAATTTCTTCTTGATCTTGAAGATCAGTTTGATCCAAAGGATCTATTTCCATTTTTATGGATTTTTATTCCATATTTTGAGTCTTATAACAAGGCTCTGCTACCAATATTTTTGATGGGGTTGCGGAATAAGCGTTTAAAGCAGAATGGTTAAGAAATCATAGCGAGAATATAGATCTTAGTCATAGTTTTTAAAGCATAAAGGTTAAGAAATCATAGTGAGAATATAGATCTTAGTCATAGTTTTTATAAATTCATGTCATTTTATGAATGTATTTAATACTTATATCAAGAAATAAATGCAGTTTAAAATTTTTAAACAATATACCTCTCAAAGCTCCCTAGACTTAGGTGTATCAGCACCAATGGCAACGACGGTGGTCACTTTCCCTTACAGCCTCCTGCCTGGCGTTACTCTATTGATGTCGATTCAGCTACTCCAGGTTCTCAGATGACTCCTAAGGTTTCAGAAGATTTGAGGAGTATATAAAAAAAAATTAAAAAGGATTTTATTTAATAGATAAACAAAATACAAACATACTACTTTAGAATTTATACAAAACTATACTTTCATCTATATCCTCACTATAAGAGGATTACTCAGACATTCTGGGAAAAGAAGGCTTTGATTTTCAGTAGGTTGAGAGTCAAAGTCGGGATGTCTCAAAATGAAAATGAACTTCTCCTTTTATAGAACAAGGATGAAGGACATTATTACAATGTTACGTAATTGCTGACTTTTTTTTCCACTAACACTCCACTATCTTGATTTATTAAAGCTAGTCGATGTAGGCTGATGATGACTCTTTGTCTTCATGTGGCATTATTGCCTCTTTTTGCAAGTGGCTGGGCCCTGCTTTGTCATTTTCCCTTAATGGGATTTCTTTTTCTTTATGGTGGGTTCCAGAGCATCTTGTGCAATTGTATTCAACCTTAGCTTTTGTAAGAGCTTGTCGAAGCATATCACAAGTTTTGTCCTTGTGCCAGCTCATTATTTGTCCATTTTTGAACAAATTTTCAAATTGAAGAACTTTCTCCATGTCTTCTTCCTGCAATTTCTTGTAGGTTTTTGAAATTATCAAAATATGAGAGCTTTGATAATTTATCTTGATCTTCGAATCATCGTTGATTTTGAGGATTTTGTCAACAATGATTTTGATTCTGGTGATATTTATATGTTCAATATCATAGTGAGAGAAACTAGCTTCCATAACCTTTGAAGGTTTATAACTGGTTTCTTCATTGGAAATTCCAATTTCGATGAAATGATATGGTAGTTGAATTTTCCCATCATTCCATTCTGGCAAACTGCTATAGATTTTTAGAAATATAGCCCAATCTGCTTCTTTGACAACCTTGGTTCTAAAATTTTTGTTTGCCTTTTTAATTTCTTCTGGAAACGTAGAAATTTCCAAAATATTTTTGCTAGGATAGATCATCCTAACTAATCCATATGAAAATGCTTCATACACCATTTCTGGGTCTGCACCTCCAATAAAGTTGAACGGACTAATTGAAATGTTGTCCGTTGTGAAGAGCTTTTCTTCGATGAAATGTTCTTCATTTTCCATTCTTGCATGTCTAAAGAGATAAGATAATCCCTCGAAATCAAGCTTAATGACAAATTTCTTTTCAATCTTTTTAGGGATTGAAACTCTTCCTAATGAAACCATAGTACTGGGTCTCTTTTTGGATTTTAAAATTCTGTAAAGGCGGCCTTTAAGAAATCAGAATTAGATATCAGCTTTGGAGCTGGTATCATGTGCTCTCTTGCAAATATTTCTCCAGAAACTTTTGCTTCTTGAAGTGTTTTGAATTTCTTGTGTTTGATACCAGAAACTCTTTTTGTTGCCTTTTCTGCGACTTCCCTTGATGTATAAATACCTGCAAAAGGACCATTATACACAACATAATAATCTGAAGATTTTGGCTGTTGAATAGCCTTATCAAGACCTAAAACGTCTTGAGTGTTTGGTCTAAAACCCGAGATAAAATCTGTAGGTTTAACCAAATTGGTAGATGTCTTTTACATCTTTTTCCAAGATGCTAGGAATCAACGGATTTGATGATTCTTTACCGATTGCCATTTGCATCGGAATAGTTAACAATTCGCTACTATTGCTAGTGCAAGGATTGTTAATATCCTTTTGTGGTTCCCTTGATGCCTGTTCAAGTAAACTTATTTTCATGTTAAGAACTTGAAGTTCCATTTCCATGATTTCCTTCTGAAGCTTTAGCTTCTTTAATTCTTCAATTTCTGGAATCCTGTAAGGACAATTAGTCCCTAGGTTTTACCCCTTTATCTCCAATAGGAGATTCTTCTGTTTTTCAACCTGCATATTCATGAGTTAAAAAATCAACAAATATGTTTTTACTACCTGAAATGTGATCTACTTCAAAGCAGTATCTTGATAGCCACATCTACCTTCTCACAAATCTACCTTGTTTGTTATCACCTTTTAAATTAGTTTTTAAAAAGCATGTAAAGTCTTTGTTATCTGTCCTAATTAAGAATCTAACTGGAGTAAGATAAGCTCTAAATTTTTTAATGACTCAAATTACCGCTAGGTATTCTTTCTCATTACTATGGTAATTTCTTTCAACCTTTTTGAAGCTTCCAGAAGTGTACCTACAAATTAACTCTTGTCCAGAGTTTTTTGCTTTGAGGATTCCACCCCAAAATTCATCTGATGCATCGGTTTCGATGATCAGTTTATCATCTGGTAAATGATGATATAGCTTTGGAAAGCTAGTTATATTCTTCTTAACCTTATTTACATAAGATGTGTCAGAATCTTTCCATTCTCAAAGAAAATTGTCTTTGAATTTTACCTGTAAAGGTTTTCTAACTGCAGCAAACTTAGGGATATAACTTTCAGCATAAGTTAAAATTCCTAAAAATATTTGCAGTTGTTTTTTCGTCTTCAATCCTATCTTGAAACTTATGTATATGTTCCAAAATATGATTTTGAGGATAGAATTATTCCTAATTGCAGTTAATCCTAGAAAATTAATTTTTGTCATAAAGAACTGTGTCTTTTTTAAGGATAGAATTATTCCTAATTCTTCACATTTTTTAAGTACTATCGCAACATGCAAATAGTGCTCTTTTTCTGTGTTGCTGAAGATAAGTATATCATCTACATAAACAAAAAGGAACTTTTCGAAAGATCTGAATGCATTCTGCATATGTCTTTGAAATATAGATGTTGCTTGTTTTAAGCCAAAGGGTAAAACAGACCATTGATAATGTCCTTGTGGACATGTAAAGGCAGTTAATAATTGCGATTCTTCATCTAACAATACTTGCCAGAAAACAGATTTGCAATCAAAACTACTAAAGATTTTCTTTCCTCTTATAAGAGTTAGAAGTTCATGTTTATTGGGTAGATTGTGACTATCACCTATAGTTGCCGTATTAATGTCTTTACAGTTGACAACCATTCTCTTTTTTCCTCTTCGCTTCTCAGCTTCATTTTCTACAAGGAAAGCTGGAGACATATGAGGTGATTTACTAAGCTTAATTATTTTTAAGTCAAATAATTCTTGAATTTGTTTACCAAATTCCTCTCTGTCCTGTGGATATAAATCATAGGTTTAACCTTGACTATAGTTTTAGGATCAATAAGTTTTATAGTAGTCTTCATCCAAATTTTAGACTTCTTAGGGCCTATAGGATTGTTACTACAAACTGTTTCTAACAAGTTTTTAATCTTTGTGAATTTTTCATTTTCTTGATTAAATTCTTGTCCATATTTACATTCTTCTATCACCCCTCATCTAAAAATGTGATTTTGTCAGGGCTGACATGGATAGGTGCTGGTTTTAGAGTCTTTGAATTCATTTTCATAGATTCTAAAAATCCTTTTTGTGCTATGGTAATAGCTTTTCTTATTTTATCTATAATTTCTAGTTGATTATTTAAGGTAAAAATAATTCTATCTGTGAATTGTGTGAATGGTTCATACAATTGACAGAAATTATTACCAACGATTAGGTCAATACCTGTTTCCTGTTGGTGAATTGTAGGAATGTGAAATATTTCTCCTGCCATCTTAATGTTAAGATTTCTACAGACTTTAGAAATATGTACAACTTCCCCATTTGCAATTTTTACTTTAATAGTATTGGGTGCATTTTCCCAATGCTCGTTTGGTATAACAAACTTTGATGCTATGCACAGACTAGCGCATGTATCTATATAACAATGTAAATTTATCTGTTTATATCCAGAGAACTTTAATTGTCCTTTGATATAAATAGAATTCGGATTAGTAATGTTGTTAGACATTGCTGTTTCCGTATTTAAATCATCCCAGAAAATTTCCTGAATGTTTAAATTATTCTAAATCCTCCGAATTATTCATTGGATGAATACTCAGATTTTTCTTCAAAGATATAAACCTCTTTTAGAGATTCATATATTTCCTCTATAGGATCGTATCCTATTTGAACAATTTCTTCCATAAATTTTACTTTATGGGGATATTGTTGTTTATTAGGGCATTCATTTGTATAACGACCCTCTATGTTACAGATCCAACATCTGCAATTCTTTTTATCTTTAGGGAAAATTTTCTTTTTGTCAGTATTTTCATGCTGTTTGTCAGTATTTTTAATTTTCTGACGTGGTTTAAAGTATTTTCCAGATTTAAACCTTTTTATTTTTCTTTTTATAAGAATATTTATTCTTATAATGTTTTTGTTTTCTAAAGATTTCTTTAGAATAACTTTTTGGTTCACATCCATATTCAGTGGATGGTTCTGAAATATCTTTACAACATTTCTTATTGAATTTCTTCAATTTCTTTTGTTGTTTGGAAAGATCACAGATCTTTGCAATAAATCCACATGTGGATACAAATTCACGACTAGTGGAGCAGCCGTGTCCTAGAAATCCATGAAACAAACGTGCATAGCCTGTTCCACGAAGGAACCGGATCAAGTTTATAGTATTGGATAAGGCATGAGTAGAATCTTTGTAGCTTCAACATTTCCTTGAGGATATCCCATGTTGGACTAAGCCAATTGCAGTTATTAGAATACACTACGATAGTGAGTCATATATAAGAGAGACACATAACATATGTATAATAGTAAATCTCGACACATACGTCGTAAACACAATAACATTTAACATTGATCTATAATAGTGTGTTTTCCATCAATTATTTCAAAAATGAAAGAAAATCTTGCGGATCCGCTTACAAAAGGTTTAACAATAGATCAACTATCAAGATTTGCAAAGGGAATGAGATTGGCTTATTACACATGAACCCTTGTAAAGACAACAATGATGTTGACCGGATATCCCAAGATAATGGTTTAAAATGGACAACAAAGTTACGAGGAAAAACTTAACAATTACCCGTTCTGTTAAATTAAAAGTAACGTCCGCGTATAGTATAAGGTTAATTAAACGAAAGCTTTTAATAATTAACTTGAATAATCCATTAATTATCCATACATCTAAACACTTCTCTTCCATGTTTTTCAATAACTTATACTTCAAAAGATGTTCAACAATTAATACATATCGTTTACACCCAGAAAAAACACTCATGACAATACATTGATAAATGAAACAAAAAGGTAGTTTGGAGATGATCGAAATGATATGTGACAACCATTTCTTTAACACTATGAGCCCTTAATTCCCATTGATGAGTCGATCATTTTCTAGGTGTATATTGGTGCACCAGACATGCGACAACCTTCGCCCAAAGCTTTATTTTTGCCTTCACCGTTTCAGGATCATCATCTGCATGCCCACCCAAAAGGAAATCAATTAGTGATTTATACTCTATTCAGTTCTTGAATATTAGCCTTTAGGATCCGTATATATGTTGTGAAGATTTTTGTGCCACATTCCTTGTTACTCATATCAACTTATTATTATCTTTTAAAGCTATTACTTTTTACTAACAATGTTTTCTTAGGAGAATAACGAGGTTAGACAAAAAAAAGTCCAACAATTTATTGAGACAATTAAACAACTGAACTTCCTCAACCTAAAAAAAAAAAAACAACTGAACAAAAGGTAATATGATCATTAATATAGAGGTAATGACAAAAAATTCTTAAATAAGTCCTTCACATTTTAGTTTACTAAAAAAGTAGATATTACATGACAGTTAATAAATTGTTTGTGGGCCTGTTTTTTGTTTTTTTTTTTGTTTGTGGGCCTGTTGTTTTTATGTTACAAAATCACATTATACCTTATCTAAAAATAAAAATAAAAATAAAAATAAAAATAAAAATAAAAACAATTTGTGTATACCTCATCAATTGATGTCACAAATCTTTCTTAAAAATACTTTTACAGGTGTGAATAACTAGTCACGGAAAGAAAATTGATGTATTTTAAAAATAAAAATTGTATATTAAAAGTACAAAAAGTATATTATATTTGTCATAGATTCGAGAGTTGCTATTCTTTCATCAAATATATTAAGATCCGGATTTCACTTAGTTCACAACCTAGGTTTTTTCAGCATAAGATTGGATCTCACATCATGGTAAACGTCATTGCATTTCCGGATAAGAACTAGATTCAATCCCGTCATTTCCCTCAACATATATATAAAAAAAAAAAAACAGACAATCAACAAATAAGGTTGAAGGATTTTTTTCCCATATAATGACACAATCTGAAATTAGGGAAATTAGGGATAATGACACAATCTGAAATATTTTTAAATAACAGGACAACTACATATTTTTATAGGAGAAGGACAATTGCGCATAATTTTATAATGAGAAGAACAAACAAATGAATCCCGAAAAATCAAATGAATCTCCTAAGTGAATCCCAAATCAAATAATTTCGATGAATGAATCTAAAAATCAATGAATTTAAATAATAAATTTTGAAAATTAGTGAATTTCGTCAGTGAATTTAAACAGTGAATTTCGAATACAAGTGAATTTCGACAGTGGATAAATAATTTTGTCATTTATGCAAAAAAGTTTCAAAAGACTGCCCTTCTACTCAATTGATGAAATATTTCTGTCATTTTCCCTCATTTCCCCTTTTTTCTCTACTCTCTCACACCATTAACATTTTCTCTTTCCTTCGTCCTTTTATCAATATTCATATCTTTTGATCGAGATCTTTAAAGAGATCTTAAAAAATGATAGAATTGTGACCATTTTTATTTTTTCATCCTCTTCATTTTGAGACCTCATTTGATATCATTACATCGTTATTCATATGTTTCACTTTCGAAATTCACTCAATTAAATTCAACCAAAAAAAAATCAAACAACAATAATTTTGACAGTGAATTTGAGAAATTACGTCGAATGTGGTCAACGTGGTCTTAAAATAAAGAGCACGAAATATAAAAATTACGTGAAATAATATCATCTTTGAAGTTGTTGATTGAGATACATATAAACATAAGCGTTTAAAAATAATAGATAAGAGCCAAATCTTATTTGTTTCTCGATCTCAATCTTAATTATGTGCATGAGCTTAATATTTTTTTCTTTTTGGTAAAACTTTTGAAATGATGACATTTCACCTAATTTAAATTCTTATTTTGTCCCCCCAACCCCAACCCCCTTCCCCCCAAAAAAAACTCCTCTGCCTTACCACAGTTTCAAAAATAAACATAGATTTAATTAAAGGATGAAACCCCTCATTTTATATGTTGTGTGTCTATATTTTCATCTTTGTATCAGAGTCTTTACCTACGTTCATTTGATATTGTTATTTGCCCCACATTACAGACATTGTTGGATATATACTACATCTGTCCCAAATTTCAAGTCCGTATAGCTTTTTGAATATTTTCCATAATATAATTCCATTTAAAATACCGATTGAGTATTTATTACATTTTTCTTCCTTATACCCCTAATTTATTATATATTCACCTACTACAACTATTACATTAATAAGAGTCAAAATGTATTCTAAATTTTTACCAATAAAATTAATGACATTTAACCACTTTCTTAATTCAAGTGAAAAGATCTAAACGAATTTACATTTTGGGGATGGACGTAATATTATTTGTCATTATCAAGGATGAACACAAAAATGAAGGAAGTATTTATACATGGGAAAATTCAAAACTTTTTATTTATCATATGAACATCAAGACACGTGAATGCTTACGGTAGATATTTTAAAACAAGGTATATATCATATATGTATAACATACATTTAAACCATTGAGATCTACTAAAAACATTTGCAGAAGAATGTCTAATCAGATCTCTCTCCCCCCCCCCCCCCCCACAAAAATAAGATCTATAACATAAATAATATTTAGAATTTGCACTAAAAATATAGCACAAACTGTCGATTATCTATTCGAATTATAAATTATATAAAGAGATTCAGATTTATTTTCATCTGAATAAAAATATTGAAAAATAGAGAATAATTGAGTATAAGTTTATAAAATACAAATCTGTGAAAAAGAACTTATGCAAGTGATTTATATTACCCAAATTAATAAACGAAAAAAGTAGTATTATTTTAAAAATAATCACGTACCTGCATCAATGAAAAAGGTAGGTTTTTCATCTGATGATAGTTTGGCTCGTTCTTTAGAACCACTAGCTTCCACAAAATTGTTCAATTTGTTGTCTTCAGTTTGTTTATTGACACCGTAGATTAGTGTTTCAAGTGCAGGAAATGTCTTGGTTATCTTTGGATCTATCTTGGTTTCATCAAACCCAAATCCAAGTTCAATGTAGCCTTTCAATTCCTCCATGTCTCCAACCGTGATGTTGCCACGGTTTCCATCCAAACCACGGCGAAAGTGGTTGTGTTTCTGCTTCCTCCATGCCTTCTCCTGACGTGTGTTCACCGATGATGGCTTTTGTCGTGGTGATGATGAATGCATAGGCTTGGCATTTGATTCTGACATGTTTGGAGAATTGCTTATGCAAGGGAGGACTGCTGCGTGATTCTTGAGTATTCATATATATATATAGCATGTGAGTAGACGTTGTCACACTAGACAAATTGATACTACATACGTTACAAGATCACATGATACACCAGGGCGGATGCAGATCTCTAGATGAGGGGAGACGTGATGACTATTGTGATTTCTTAACCAATCCAACAAATACATGTTACGATACATACTCAAAGTTGTGACTTGAACCTTGTCTCTTTTTTTTTTTTACGCATTTAATCCGCTTTGTTTCGATTAGTCTCTTATCTTTTATTTTTATTTTTGTTGAATTGTATGTCGTTTCTGTATACATATCACGTGACTAACTCCGTCTAAAAGTTTAAAGCTAAGGGACAATTCTGATTTTTTTAATAAACATATGGGAACTATCAAACTATAATATAATTATGCCCAAAAAAGAAGATAAAAGGCAAGAGTGTTGTTCGAAATTAACTATCAATTAAGGTCTCAAAACGAAGAGGATGAAAAAAAATAGAAATAAAATTGATGAAATTTATTATTTTTGTAATCTAAATCGAAAGATACGAGCGTTAGAAAATGATGGAGAAGTTATAAAATGTTAGAAGCATTTCTTTTGAGGTTGAGTTTTCTTAAAATATGACATTTATCCCATAAAACTTATCAAATGTTCTTTTATTAATTTTTTTTTTCAAAAGTGTCGTATTTGTTAATTGTCTATTTATTTTATATTGAAACATGATGCTCGGCCTTGAGATATTGTTGTAGGAATGGGACAATCATCGCTACTTATTAAACTAACAAGCTTTTGTATTAAGACATTTTTGTTTTAAAATATTTCCATTTGACAATTTTATGTTTCGTATTATAACTCAACTCTCTAATTCTATGTTTACTTTAAAGTTAGTGAAGTTTTTTTTTTTTTTTTTTTTTTGAATAGCTAAGTGAAGTTATTGTTGTACATATTTTTTTCTTAAATTTTTTTGTAATAATTTTATCTCTACCAGTAAAAATAAAAACAAAAAAAATCTCAGAATACTTCAGGTACTTTTTTAGTGTCGATATGCTTTCACATGAATCATCAATAGCGATACGTTATTGAAACCGATACACATGTATATTGTGATGAGTGTTGACTGCGACGTGCTCATTTTGTTTCTCACTGTACTTTGTTTGTATCGAATAGGTAGGCATTTACTACATTCGTCCTAAAATATAAGTCATTATAGACGTTTTGATGCAGTATAAGAAGAGTAATGCAATATCACACTACTAAATCACACTAAAGTAAACACACTACTTGGCAAATCCATGTGGATCTTATCAGATAAATAAAATCTACATTGATTTGCCAAGTAAGTAGTGTATTTAATTTAGCGTGATTTTTTTAAAAGAAATAGTGTGATTTAGTAGTGTGATATTGTAATACTTGTTTAGAAAGTGGTTGTGTGTCATAAAATTTAAGGAGAAATGTATAAATAATTCATCGAATGTCATTAATGCAATAGTTATAAATGAGTGAAAAATAGTTTGATTGTTAATAATTAAGTGTAAGGTAGAAAAAAATTAGAAATATATGCTTCACAGTTGTAAACGTAGTTGAGTTTTTAATAAATTAGAGGTAAGTCATAAACTATTTTTTAAGTGTGAAAAAAAAGAATATTAGTGAAAAAAAAGAATATTAGTCGATTAATAACCTGAAACGTATCAAACCTTGACCGAAAAATCTGTTCATGAACGAACCGGTTTAGTTGAAGTATGTTGCTGGAAATGAATTACTACCTCCGTCCCACAAAAAGTGTCCACTTTTTGTTGGACACGGAGATTAAGGAAATAATTAATGTGTTGTATTTTAAAAATGAATAGACAAATATACCCTTAACTAATCATAAATGCTTGTTTTGGAATATGAAAGGATTATGGAAAATTAAATGTTAAAATAGGGGTATGATTGGAAAAAATGTATTTAATGATGTATTGGAAATTTAAATGGATACTTTTTATTTGACAATTCATTTTTCCGTTATGGACACTTTTTTGTGGGACGGAGGTAGTATTATTGTTAGATCATACTCCCTCCGTTTTTTTTATCTGTCACATTTCAGAATTTGTTTTTATTTATTTATCTGTCATTTTACATTTTCAATGCATCATTTATTATTTTTTTCTCCTTTACCAATAAAGTATTTACATCTCCAATAAAAAAAATACATTTCCGATACTAAAAACCTCTTTACCAACAAAGTATTACCTTTCCAATAAAAAAAAATACATTTCCAATATTATATTTTAGACATATTAATTATTTTTTTAATTTGTGTGATTTTTCTCTCTGCGACATATATATAAAAACGGAGGGAGTATCTAACTCAATAGGTATATTCATTTATGTGTTTAGTTGGGCATGAAATTTGTCAATTTTAGGTGTCCATTGTATTATTTTGACCGCGGATTAAAGCCTATTTTGTTATAGCAATTTATTTGCCTCTGCTGGGGTTATATCATTACAATATAGTATGCATGTTCCTGTAAATGTGTGCTATGTTTGTGTTTAAACCAATCCGGATAGGGCACATTTTTACGGTATAAATAAACATAAGCTTTTGATTTAATTGACATCGACATATGTAATTAAGAATCTATTCTGATATAAAGAAATATAGTAATACCTTTACAAACACCAATTGATTTTAGTATAATGGTAAGCACTTGATCCCAACATGGTATCGGAGCAGGAGATCCCGAGTTCAAACCCCGCTTCCAGTATAATTAAAAACGAAAACGGTAGTGATACATACATATGTAGTGGCACATGTTGTGCACAAATGTGTTGTGCAAACGAAAAAAAAAAACAAGTGTTGGGCCCACTCTCTTATTATAGGCCCACACTTCCCAAAACAAAAATACAAGTCAAGATTTGGGCATCTCTCCTTTCTTATTGGCCCACACTTGAGGAGGCGTGATATAAGCAAAAATATAGTGACACCTTTACTAACAGCAATTGGTTTTAGTACAAGCGCTTAATCCCAACATATGCAAAGGCCCACGCTTCCCAAAACAAAAAAAACAAGTTAAGAGTTGGGCATCTCTCCCTTCTTATTGACTCACACTTGAGGGAGCGTGATATAAGGAAATAAGGAAATATATTGGCGTGATATAAACAAATATAGTGGCACGTTTACTAATATGAATTGGTTTTAGTATAAACGTTTGATCCCAACATATGCAAACCACAGGTGAAAAAAACCGTTACTATAATTTAGAATAACACCAGACATTGCTATGTTTATCCGCTGGAAAAAAACGAGGTCGTTAATGCCTTTAAAGATTACGAGAATGAAGTTCAAAATCAACTTAGTAAATGGATTTAAATATGCCCGTCATGATCATGGCGGAGAGTATTATGCACCGTTTAATGAGCTTTACTTAGGCGCCCGCATTATTTGTCAAACGACTGCACCATACACACCACAATCGAATGGTTTTGTTGAATGCAAGAACCTACTTCTTAAATATATGATGAATACTATGTTGATAAATTCGGGTCTACCTCAAAATTTGTGAGGGAATGCTATCCTCACAACGAATTTCATTTTGAATAAAAAAGTTTCAAAGAAACATGATGAATCTCATATGAATTGCGGAAATGTCACCATCTTAGCTATAAATTCATAAAAGTATGTGGGTGATTGGCAAAGATTGAAGTACCTAAGTCGAAACAAATAAAGATAGGACCTTAAACAGCTGAGTGCATATTCATTTGAAAATTGACGAGCTACGTCGTAACAAGAGGGCCAAGACATTAAAGTCATTTGGTCCAAAATTTTGAACCTGTATGGTAAAAAAACTAAATGAGGACATATGCTAAGGCAATGCCAACTTCATAACCTCCCTTCAGGAAATAAACAATCAATAGCGAGATAGAATCCATCATGAAAAGCACACTTGGGAGTTGTTTGACCTTACACTTAGAAATAAACCACTCGGATGTAAGTAGTCTTCAAGAATAAGCTAAAGGTATACGATATACTGACAAGTATAACGCCATAATAGTAGCCAAGGGTTACCGTCAAAACGAAGGCTTTGACTTTTTTTCATGCATACTCTCTGATTACGAGGATTACTTTGATTAGAGGTGTCGTTGAAATCGTTGTAGTATATATCCTAGATATATGTCAATTGCATGTTAAGACCACATTCTTGAATGGTGAGTTGGAAGAAAAAATATACATGAAACAACCCGAGAGGTTTGTAGTTATAAGGCAAGAGAGATAGATGTGTAAACTCGTTAAGTCTTATACAGGTTGAAAGAGCCACCGCAACAACGGCCCCTGAAGTTTGGTAAAATTATGTTGTCGAATGGGTTTAAGAAACACAAGTGAGATAATTATGTCTACATGAAAAACACATCAAATACATATGTGATAATTTGTCTTTATGTTGATGGCATGCTTATCATGGGGAGTACTCATGATATTATAATGAATACGAATAATATGTTGACAACGAACTTCGACATTAGAAGACCAGAAAGTTGTAGACTTAATCTTTGGGAGTAAGATCCTTAAAATGTCCGATAGACTTAGGTTGTCATAGAGTCATTACATTCAACCTGTCTTGAAACGATTTAATGCCTTAGATGAAAGTTCAATGAAAAATATGATTGACTTAAGTCAACACTTAAGCAAGAAATGAGGTGAACCTATGGAACAATTGAAGTATTCAAAGGTGATTGGAAGTCTAACATACATATCAAATTGTACTTGGCCAGACTTAGCCCTTGTTGTGAAAAATATGAGTAGGTTCACAAGTAGTCCTGATAAAATATTTGGGAAGCACTAAATAGATTGGTGAGGTACCTATATTATACTTTGAATCTGAGATTGCAGCATACGAGATATCCAATAGTGTTAAAAGTATACCGCGAAACAAACTGGATAAACACTAATGATTCAAAATCCACCCGTGGATACATATTCATAACTGGTGGAACAATTGTGTCCTGGAAATCCATGAAACAAACATGCAAAGCCCGTGCCATGATGGAACCAGAGTTTATAGTATTGGAAAAGGTATGAGAAGAAGTTGTGCGGGTTCAAAATTTTCTTGAGCATATTCCATGTTAGACTAAGCCAATTGCAGCTATTAGCATACACTTCCATAGTCAGTTGGCTATAGTAGGACACGTAACAATATTTATAATGGTTCGCCTTGACACATACGTTGGAGACACAATACCATTTAACAATTGATCTATAACAGATTGATTTCCATCACTTATGTAAAACGGTCAATTACGTAAAATTGAAGGAGAATCTTGTGGATCCTCTTACAAAAGGTTTAACTATAGATCAACTGGCAAGATTTACACATAGAATGGGATTGAAGTTTATTACACATGAATCCTTGTAATGGCAACCCAAGCATGTGGACTGGAGATCCCAAGATAATGGTTCAAAAAGATCAACTAAGTTACGAGGAAAAATGTACCACTTACCCATTCTGTTAGAATAAAAGTGACGTCTAAGGCTTTTTTGTTGTATAAACGAGACCTTTTATTTACAAATCATTGAAAAGATTCGTACAATGTTGTATCCTGGTCTTCCCCTTATACCAAACGGCGTATTCGAAGCGTAGCTCTGCCTCCTTAAAAACCTATGTATGGCAAACCCGATGTTGGTAAATCCAACAAATAGGAAAGAGTACAACACCCTACACTTCAAAAAAAAAACCCAAGAAAACAAACACTAGGATGGTATATACATCCGAGTATGGGTAAAAGTGAAGAAAGTAGCCATCTTTGGTTTGATCTCCATTCACTACTAAATGATGTTCTGTTTGAAGAAAATTGTATTTACTTCTCACCATCCATAAATCTACCAGCTTTGCCTCCCACAGGTTCCATTTTCTTCCTTGAAAAGAAACTTGTCTCTCTTCACTCATGCATTCCTCCATAGTCTTTGTTTCAGTCCATGCGTGCCAAAGTATCACGCAATAGTTCCAGCTAGTATTTCCTGCAGGGATTTTGCATCCAACCTCACGAATAATGACCCAGTAGTAAAAGCTAATGTATGTATTGAACATCTATAAGAAAAATTCCAGACTGGTAGCCAAGGGTTATCGACAAAGGAAGGCTTTGACGTTTTTGATACATACTCCCCGATTAAGAGTATCACTTTGATTAGAGGTGTTGCAATCTTTGCGGTCTATAACATGGAAATCCATCAAATGAAGGTTAAGACTGCTTTCTTGAACGGTGAGTTGGAAGAAAGAATATACATGGAACAACCCGATGGGTTTTTAGTTCCAGGGAAAAATAGAAAGATGTGTAGACTCGTCAAGTCTTTGTATGGGTTGAAAGAGGCACTGAACCAATGGCCCCTGAAGTTTGGTAAAATTATGTTGTCAAATGGGTTTAATATTAACGAGTGAGATGAATATGTCTACATAAAAAAAACAAATGCATATGTGATATTACATCTTTATGTTGATGACATGATTACCATGGGGATCGAGTACTGATCGTGATATTATTATGAATATGAATAATATGTTGACAATGAACTTTGACAAGAGAATACCTGAAAGTTTCAGGATTAATGTTAGGGATTAAGATCATTAAAATGTTTGATAGACATATGTTGTCACTTTGTCATTACATTGAGTCTGTATTGAAACGATTTAATGTCTTTGATGAAAGTTCAGTGAAAAATCCGACCGACTTACGTCAACCCTTAAGCAAACCTATGGAACAATTGAAGTATTCAAAGGGGATTAAAAGTGTGACATGAAAACACTTAGCTTGTGTTGGGGAAAAACCGAGTATGTCCACAAGTAATCCTAACAAAATTTCGGAATGCTTTAAATAGAGTGTAAAGGTCCTATAGTATACTTTGAATGATTGTGGTGTAAGAGATATCTAGTGGTTTCAGAAGGATACCGCGATTCAAACAGGATATTAGATACTAAAGTTTTAAAATCCATATGTGGATACATATTCACGACAAGTGGAGCAACTGTGTCTTGGAAATGCACGAAACAAACGTGCATAGCCTGTTCCATGATGGAACCAGATCGAGTTTATAGCATTGGATAAGGCACAAATAGAATTTTTGCGGCTTTAAAATTTCCTTGAGGATATCCCATGTTGGACTAAGCCAATTGCTGTTATTAGAATACACTACACTAGTCAGTCGGATATAAGAGAGACACATAACAATATTTATAATGGTAAATCTCGACACATACGTCGTAAACACAATAACATTCAACATTAATAGTGCGATTTCCATCAATTGTTTCAAAATTGAAAGACAATTTTGCGGATCCGCTTACAAAATGTGCGATTTCCATCAGTTAAACTATAGATCAACCGTAAAAAATTTACAAAGGGAATGAGATTGAAGCTTATTACACATTAACCCTAGTAATGGTAACAATGACGTTGACCGGAGATCCCAAGATAATGGTTCAAAATGAACAACTATTAGGATCAATCGCTAACCATTGTACTAAAACCATTTGGTATTAGAAAATGTGCTACTATATTTCCTTATATCACGACCCTTCAAATACGGACCTATAACTTAGGTCATGCCTCCTCAAGTGTAGACCTATAAGAAGGGGGAGAGGCCCAACACTACACTTTTTTTTTTTTTTTTTTTTTTTTACCTATAATAAGGGAATGGGGCCCAACACTTGGTTGCTTTTTTGTTTATTAATTGTGCCGGAAGCCGGACTTGAACTCCGGATCTCTTGCTATGATACCATATTTAGATCAAACGCTTACCGTTGTACTAAAACCAATTGGTATTAGTAGATGTGCTATTATATTTTCTTATATCAACAACAAAGTTACGAGGAAAAACTTAACAATTACCCATTCTAATAAATTAAAAGCAACGTGTGCTGATAATATAAGGTTAATTAAACAAAAGCTTTTAATGATTAACTTGAATAATCCATTAATTATCCATACATCTAAACACTTTTCTTCCATGTTTTCACTAACTTATACTTCAGAAGATGTTCAGCAACTTCAATATATATCGTTTACACCTAGAAAAAACTCCGGACAATACATTGAAAATTGAAACAAAATGTTGATTTGGTTGAATAAGTATGAGCCCTTGATTCCCATTGAGTCATTTTCTAGGTGTATATTGGTGCACCAGACATGCGACAACCTTCGCCCAAAGCTTTATTTTTGCCTTCACCGTATTTGGTTCATCATCTGCATGCCATCATTACCCCCCAAAAAGGAAATGAATTAAAAGAATATATTTCTAGTGATTGCCTTTTTTTAGGATCTGTATGTGGTGAAGGTAGATATTAAATGACGGTCAATAAAATGTTTGTGGGCCTGCTGTTTTTATGTGACAAAAGCACATTATACCTTATTTATGGTATGAACTGCCTAAACAAAAATTATTGAATAAGTATAGTCGCCCCCTGTTGGGATGTACTATTAAACCTAAATTGGGGTTATCCGCTAAAAACTATGGTAGAGCAGTTTATGAATGTTTTCGCGGTGGACTTGATTTTACCAAAGATGATGAAAACGTGAACTCCGAACCATTTATGCGTAAATAAAAAAACATTATGTATACATTATCGATTGATGTCACATTTCCTTCTTAAAACTACTTTTATTGATGAGAATAACTACTCAAGGAAAGAGAATTGATGTATATTAAAAGTACAAATTGTATATTACTTGTCCTAGACGACGATGCTGGATCTCGTCTACTAATTAATCTCGGTCAATTACCTTTGTGACAATGATCTTTAATCCTATGAACCCTAAATCGTTTTAAATGGGGATATGTTTTTTGGTGTATTTTAGACTGAGCTCTCGAGTTATTTCTCTTGTGTTGCCTACGTATCCAATGACTGTATTGGAATCAAGTCTTTTGTAGTTCCTTAGGGTTGTTTATATAGTGGATGTCTCCTCTCTTTCCTTGTCCTGCAAGGAATTGCGTTATTATTATTAATATTCCCTAAGGATATAGACGCATAGATCCCTATAATTTAGGGACAGTTAAGGACATATTTAAATGTCAGAATCATAGTCTTTATAACTTATAATTCTTTCATTATTTATCTTTAGCTATCCAACACGTGGAATAACAACCGGGGCTGCTCTATGCGTCCTGCGCCTAACCCCCAAAGCCACTATGGCCGAACTGGGCAGATCCTCTTCGCCAAGCCTTAGCCGACATGCGGTGGTTGGAGGAGGAGCATCTGCCGATCTCCCGCCTGGGGTAAGGGACATGCTCTTATATATGTGTTTGGGGCTTTTAGCTATTAATGCCTTACATTTAGAGGCTAGTCATTTATTATACGACTTAAAAGGGTGACACGTGGCGTAGTTCGAGTCGGCCATCATCAGAAGCCCCCCAGGTCTGACCATGCTTCTAGCTGGTCAGATCTGCGCTAGTGCGGCTCGGCCGAACTTGTCCGACCTCGCGTTTTGAACTTACTAGCTGCCAGGTGGCAGCCTATTAAATAAGTCATCATTGCATTTTTAGGAACCGAGGCATTTTTCCCTCTTTCCATAACTGACGTCGTTTACACGTCCTGGGGGGGAGGGGGGTTATAACCCTTGTCTTTTCACATCAGACCCTCCCACTTCTTCACTCTTGCTATTGAAACGACGATTTGGGCATTTCTTCAAGATTCATCCGCATTCTTCAAGTAAGCATTTTCTTGTATCTTTTTCTGAGTTTGCTTTCCTTTTTCTTCTTCTATTCTTTCCGGTTAATGAGGGTTGGCCTAGTAACCAGTAGTTCCATAGAGGGAATTTGAATCCTCATATTCATCGGAAGGAGAAGTCTGTCAATCTAGGGCTCAAATTGAAGCCCTTGTTTGTATCCCTGCCTCTGATCGTAGTGAACTTAGGCAGATAGTTGTAGACTCTCAGCCTATTAATCCATCTAGGCCTCACTCCCATTTTGGGTTTACCTCTTTAAATCAGAGTCTTATAGCACACATGACTGCTAGGTCAGCCATAGGTTGTTTTGGGGTTAACTCCAAGCTTAAACAGGACGATCTCCTTCAGATCTGCAATCTATATAACATTAACCTGGACCAGTACTCTCCCCGTCTTCCTGGGGGTGCGAACTTGTATGCTCATCAGCCCCCGGAGGGGTATTGTACTATGTACAATGAGTAGTTTGCTTGCGGCCTTAGGGTTCTTTCTATCCGGCCTTTTTGGCCATTCTCCGTCACTACCATTTGGGCTCTGCCCAGATCGCCCCTAACGGAGTTAGGAAGATCATCGGCTTCACGATCTGGTGTAGATGTATAGACACCGAATTCTCTGTAGATTTGTTTAGGACATTCTATCAGCATAAGAAGGTTAGGAACCGTAGCGGGTGGTACTATTTTCCACGCCGAACGGACCACCGAAAGGGCATCCCCATTCTTTCAACGGGGAAGTCTTCTATTCACGAGTGGAAAACCCACTTCTTCTTTATCCGTCACGGAGGGCACCCTGTACTGAGTATTTGGAATTATAATCAACTTCCGGCTGACATATGCCCCACTGGGGTTAGCGAACGACTGTTGAAGGATATTGCCGAATCGGGTGTCTTCGTGGACCATCAAGAGTGGTCCCCGAACAGATCAAGGCAGCTCATCTGGCTGACTCTGGGCCTGAGCCATATCTGAGGTTTACTCGCGTAGAGTATGATAATTGTAGGACCTTTTCCCTCTGTATTTTTTACTTATTATTTTTTATGCATAACTTGCATATCTCTATCTGTTCTTACTAACCTTGCTTCCCTTTACTCTTTTAGTGGCTGATTTCGCTGGGATTTTTGATGAGGCCTTAGAGGAGGAGGAGATTGCTGCTGAACAGAATGAACAGATCACAAACCCAGATATAACTGAGGTGGCTGGCACTTCAGAGGTCCAACCTGTGAACCCCGGGGGAACCGTTTGAGATATTCACTCCTCTGAGCAGGGTCTTCAGTGTGACAAATAGGCTATTCCCTCACCCCATATAGATAGAGGGGCGAGGAAAGCCTGGTTATCTTAGACGATTCTGGGAGGAAGAGGAGCAGGCCTGATCGAAGGGATCAGGATACTTCAGATCTGGAGGGATGCTCTACTCCCCATGTTGGTACTATGTCTGATCTGCCAGACAGAGATCTGGCCGCTGTGGTAAGTGATGTAAGTCAACCTGATGATATAATTTCTGATGATTTACCCCATTTTCTAATGCAATTAGCGATATTTTGACATCAACTTGAGCAATTTGAATGATGATTGGAACCATATTTTGTGTACATAGAATTTGCAGAAAACAATGTTTTTAGTTGTATTATATTAGTTATTAGCCGATTTTGTTATCAGATTTACACGTGGTATCTTTGTGTCTATTTTTGCAGCACAGATATCACGGTTGGGAGTGTGGATTCTGACCCTAGGGTGGCTTTTGATTCTTTTGTGATGATTTTTTGTGATGTGGCAAGCTACCATTAGAGGGTTCAATCCAAGACAGCCGGGAGAATAAAATTATGATTTTGTGATTTTATACACTGATGACCCGCGCCATGTCACATGACCTGAGTCACGGAGTAGTTGGGCATTTAATGTAGATGTCATTCAGCCAGCTACCACAACTGAACGTTACGCGCGTCAAGAAGCTTTGACCTGCGCCACTAGTGCAATTTTGGGCGTGACGCGCTCCAAGATGGAGTGACGCAAGTCAAGAGTGCAGAGTCAGCAAGAATTAATCCTTTTTATTCTTCCAATCACATTATTAGCAAAAACACACTTCATCTTCTCCAACTTTTCCATCTTGCAGGCACCATTCACCCCAAGGCTCTTATAGCCAAATTTTTGTAGAAATCAACACTTGATTTTGATTGTAACCCTTAAGGATTCTAGTTTAGCCTTGATTTCTTGTTTGAAGTTTAACACACTAGTGTTAGCCTCATTAAAGCTTTTGAGGTTGGATGATGAACACCAACTCGAATTTCACCATTTGAAGTGGTAATCTTTAATCTTTATTATCATTCAGTTGTTCTTATGTTTGTGAGTTTTAATCTTGAGATGATTATGTTTGTAGACATGAGTGGCTAGGTTTTTCTAGCCAAGATTATGTTGTAGTTTTAGTTTATCCTCTTGTGATTGATTGGGAATGATTGTTTGTGTTGTTAGTTTTGATTGTTGTAAAGCTTTGCCTACTTGTATTGTATTGATTGCTTGCATTAGAGTAATTGCCTAGTGTTAGCATTTGCACGTTTAACGGATACCGAACGGAGATGTTAGACGTGGGAGGAAGGTAGGTGAAGGTAAAATCGACCTCTTGTAGGCATTCGATTTCTTATCCGGGGATAGTTGTCTTGGCCATTGCATTCATGGGCGTAGCATACCGAATCATTTGGTTTAGGGCACCTAGACCAAGGAGGAGGTAGAGAGCAATTTCATTCACTCGTATGAGGGGGAATTGCTTGTTTAGGAGTGCACCGTTTCACACTTTTGTACACGAATGGTAGGAAGTCGTTCCCATGATGTTGCAAGAGGATAGCTAGGCTACACATTATCTTTGTTAGCTTCTTTTATAATTTATCATCTTTGTTATTTCAGCACTTTATTTATGCAATTGATTAATCTTTACTAAATTGCGACCTAGATCGAAGTAATATAGACTTTTTGGTGTGTAACCTCATAAGTGTGTGTTCCCCGAGGAGACGACCTTGACTCACCAAACTAGACTACAGTCAGACTCAATGTCATGAGTCTACACTCTAGGTGTAGATCAAGCCCAGGAACAATGTCCTGAGCTGGTAATTGAGAATCTTCCCCACGGGGGACTTCGCAACCTGGCGGCAACAAAGTTATGAGGCTAGACTTAGAGAGTTTCAGGCCGGTGAAGATCTGGCAGCTAAGTACGTCCGTAGACATGCTACTCGTCAAGCCAGTGCATCTTCAGTTCAGCCTTCTGATGGGTCTTCAGATCATCCTTCTCAACAAGATCCCTCTGCTGGGTCTTAGGTTATGATTTTTTTTCCATTTGAAGGATTCGTAATAATTTCATACTTTTTATTGCCTCTTTTGACATATAAAACCTTTTAGGCACTTGTTGTGCTATCATTTTCTTTTGGCTTTTAGCCTCATTTTGTTCTCTGTTTCTTTTTGGCTTTTAGCCCTTGCTTTTCAATCAAGCATAATCATAATTTAGGGCCCTTTGCCCCCTGAAGTACATCATTTACAAGCCTTGCGTTTTATATGATGTACTTTAGTATAGGCTCTGAATGTTTGTCTTGCAGACTTAGAAAGTTTGATTATTACAACTTTCTAGTTTATAGTACGTCATAAGTGTTTAACCCGGGAGTCAAGGTCGTCCTTGTCGGCTGACCCTCTTTAAAATATGAGTACTAGATCTACACCCAAAAGACTGTACCCTCTTTAAAATATGAGTGTTTAACCCGGGAGTTGTAGTACTGAGATATACGCTGTTTATACTTGGCCATTCTAATCAAGGCCATATTCCGATCTTCTTCTAGGTCATCTTTCGAATGCCTGAGCTCAGTTAATTGCTGTTCTTCGGAGTAAAGAGCTGCTTGTGGCGATGGCAGGCCGATCTCAGCCGGAATTACTGCCTCGCACCCGTATGCTAAGCTGAATGGAGTTTCTCCAGTGGCCGAGTTGGGCGTTGTTCGGTATGCCCACAAGATATTGGGCAAGTGCTCAGCCTAGTTTTCTCATTCTTCTTCTAGGCGTTTCTTTAGCCCTATTTTGATCTATCTATTGGTCTGTTCAACCTATCCATTAGCTTGGGGATGACCAACAGAAGTGAAGTACTGAGTTATGTGCAGTTCGGCACACCATTCTTTGACAGTTTTGTCTTCAAACTGAGTTCCATTGTCGAACACCAAAGTCTTTGGGATTCCATACCTGCATACTATGTTCTTCCATAGAAATTTTTGTATTTTCTTCCTAGTTATGGTAGTCAGTGGTTCGGCTTCATCCCACTTGGTGAAATAATCCACTGCTACAATTAAAAATCGGATGTTGCCGGGAGCTCGTGGAAGTGGTCCCACTAGATCTACCCCCACTGATCGAAGGGCCACAAGGATACCATAGTAACCATATCTTGAGATGGTTTATGTGATAGATTGTCGTGCACCTGGCATGACTTACACTTTTTCACCAATTATTTGGCATCTTGCAGCATTGTTGGCCAATAATAACCGAACAACCTGCATTTTCTTGCTAATGTCCAAGCTCCGAGATGATTTCCACAAATTTCCAAGTGTATCTCTCTAAGAAGGTAATTTCCTTCTTCAATTGTGTCACATCTAAGCCATGGTGCGATGTAAGACCTGCGATGGAAGACGTTCTCAAACAGGGAGTATCTTGTTGATAAGAGTTTCATCTAGCCTGAACTTTATCTTGGGGCAAGATTTTATCACTGGTATAGGACACAATAGGATCCATTCAAGTACTGGCTTGCCTGATCGGCTGAACGATCTGCTGATCGTAGCTCGTCTCTTTGAGGAGTTCTATCAACACTTTCATATCTGACACAAATCTTGACGCCAGTTTAGATAGTCTACTCTTCTGTTCTCTATTCGGGGTATCTGGTCGACCTGGACCTGTTGAAAATTTTCAAGTAGAGATCGAGCCACTGTTAAGTACTTCTTCATGTGCTCCTCTTTAGCTTAATATACGCCGTTTATATGGTTTACAACGAGCCGTGAATCGCTGTAAACTTGCAAACTATCTGCTCCAATCTTGTTTGCTAATTTGAGCCTGTAATTAAGGCTTCATACTCTGCTTCATTGTCAGTTGTCTGAAACCCAAACCGTAAAGCATAGGGGAACTCTTCCCCTTTTGGGCTTGCGAGTAGGAGACCTGCCCCTGCCCCTTCTTTGCTCGCTGCACCATCCACATATAATTTCCACTTGTTCTCTTCTTGTTTGGGCTAGTCGTCTTCCAGGCGAACAGCTATCCCTTCAGCTAGAAAGTCTGCTAATGCTTGTGCTTTGATGGCAGTTCAAGGGCGAAAAACAATATCGTACTCTTCCAGTTCTACGACCCACTTCGCTAACCTACCTGAGGTTTCAAGTCATCTTAAAATTTTCCGTAGAGGCTGATCCGTGATTAAGCCTGGAAGTAAGGTCTTAACTTCCTGGAGGCATGAATCAATGCTAATGCTAATTTTCCGAATTTGAATATCTGACCTCTGGTCCATGGAGTGCTTTACTCACAAAGAAAACCGGTATCTGCTGTCCGTCTTGTTCCTTGACCAGTACAACGCTCAACGCTTCTTCACAAACTGCCAAGTAGACATATAAGGATTCTCCTTCCTGAGGAGTTGTTAGCGTAGGCAGATCGGCAAAATACAACTTCAGTTCTACAAAGGTCTTCTGGCTCTCCTCATCCCACTGGAAAGGACTTTCTCTTCTTAAAATCTTGAAAAAAAGGTAAAGCACGCTGTGCCGATTTGGAGACAAAGCTGTTCAATGCTACTATTCTTCCCGTTAGCCGTTGTATGTCTTTAATGATTCTTGGGGCCCTCAAGACATCTACCTTGTCCGGGTTGGCCCTAATCCCATCTTTGGATATCATGTATCCTAGGAATTTGCCCGATCTGACCCCGAATGTGCATTTTTTAGGGTTGAGTTTCATTTGAGTTCGCCTTAATACCTCAAGTACCTTTCTGACATTCCTTAGGTATTGGTCAAGAGACCTGCTCTTGATTAGGAGGTCATCCGCGTACACCTCCATGCTTCCCCCGATCTGCTGGGCAAAAATTTTTGTTTACTGCCCTTTGATATGTTGCTCCAACATTCTTCAGGCCAAAGAGCAGAGGTGATGTAGTAGTATGTCCCAAATTCTGTTATGAAGGAAGTTTTTTTTACCTATCTTGGGGATCCATTGCAATCTGATGATATCCTTTATATGCATCTAAGATTGCAAACACTCCATACCCCACTGTTAAGTCCACTAGACGATCAATCTTGAGTAAAGCATAACAATCTTTCGGACTTGCTTTGTTGAGATCGGTGAAGTCAACACACATCCTCCAACTCCCATCTGGCTTCTTGACCAGTACTGGGTTCGCTAACCACTCGGGATATACAACTTCTTTAATAATGTTGGCCTGCAACAACTTGGTTACTTCTTTCTCAATTGCCGAGATGCGTTCAGAGGCAAAATGCCTTTTCTTTTGCCGAACAGGTCTCCTGCTCGGATCTATGTTCAGCCTGTGTATGGCTAATTCTGGACATAATCGTAGCATGTTGGTTTTCCATGCAAACACATCCCTGAATTCTTTCAGAAGATTTACCAAATATCCCTTGTATGGGCATGGAATCCATGAACCTACGTTCACTGTTGAATCTGTCTGTTCATCCCATAGACGAACATCCTCTATCTGATCTTCAGATGACAAGCTCACTTCATCTTCTAGAAGCAACTCTTTGATGCTCACTTGCTGAACCATCATTTTTCCATTTATAGTTGCTGTGTAACAGCTCCTGGCTGTTTCCGCGTCATATTTTATTTCTGTAGAGCCTTCCCCCGTGGGGAACTTCATACTAACATGAGCCGGTGAGAACACAACTCAAAGATCGATTAGTGTTGGTCTTCTCATAATTACATTATAACCAGAAGGGGATTTTACTACCACATAATTTACCATTAAGGCCCTGCCCTTGGTTCCTTCCCCAAAAGTAGTTGGGAGCTTGATCATACCCATATGATGAACTGAGGGTCCGGCAAAGCCGAACAAGGCAGCCGACACAAGTGTGAGATCGGCATCCTTTAGTTCCATAGCTCAGAACACATTGTAATAAAGGACATTCACGGCACTTCCGGTGTCCACACAGATCCTCTTTGTCAAATGGCGGTTGATTACTGCCTCTATTACCAGTCCTTCATTGTTTATGACCAAAGGAAGGGAGTCCTTGGGACCATATGTCACTTCTCCCAACAGTCTCTACCTTTAATTAGGTTGAGTGGGAGCAGTAGACCTGCTACTGCCTGTTTCTTTGGTTCTTTCAGTGCTGTTCGGTCCTTCTGAGATCGTATTGACCGTATTAATTGGACGATTGTCCATTTGTCCATCCGGATCTGGTGAGTGATCTCTCCTTCTTCGAAACTCGTCTCTGTTATCTCTACATTGTAGTTATTTCTACGCTTGAACTCTCTTCAGCCACACGTTTCGGATTGATGAGACCGTTCTACGACCTCATCCAACTTTCCTTCCATTACCGCTGCATCAATATCTCTTATCAGATCCCAACATTGCTCTGAATCATGACCAACATCCTTATGATATTTGCAAAATTTGTTAAGGTCTTTCTTCTCTCAGGGTCCCCTCATTGGTGGTGGGACCTTGGCTATACCCTTTCTTTCCATAATTGCGAGGACCTGCTCGCGAGATCTGTTCAAAGGGATGAAGTCTCTGTCCTGCAGATCTCCCTTCTTACACAGCCAATCTGATATGGGTGCAGTTACCCGATCCCAAACCGACTTCCTTTTCTTGTCTGACTTATCTTCAGACTTGCTTTTCTTTCCTTCACCTCTTTCCATCTCTTTTTTAGCCTATTTTCTTCTGATCCCTTGCAATGTTTATAGGCTACATCTAAACACTCTTCCATTGTGTGAGGGAGTTTGTTGTTCATTTTGGCGTGCAGTCGTACCTCTCGCAGACCTGCCACGAAATAGACGACCAACATTCGATCATCTGTGTCCCGCACCTATGCAGATTCTTCATTAAAACACTTTATGAAGTGAAGAACGGACTCATCCTGCCTTTGCTTCAAAGTAATGAGATGAGTTTGATTCCTTTGGAACGGACGAGCTGCTATGAAGGTATGGACGAACTTCCGTGTTAGTGCTCCAAAGTCGGAGATCGACCTGGGAGGGATCTTGTTGAACCATTCCCTAGCTCTTCCCGTGAGCAGCGTAGGGAAAGCTTTATACTTCATCTCATCTGAGGCGTTGTATAGGTTCATATAAGATATGTACTGGTGCATATAGTCATAGGGATCCTTAGATCCATCATATGACTCAATCTTAGGTATATTAAAGCCAGCTGGTCGCGGATAGTTATCGATATGTTCAGTGAATCGTGATGCACAGAGGAGTTTGTCTGATCGTCTACCGAGCAGGGCGTCCAGTTCGGCCCTGTCCGTGTCATTGGGTTTATGCACGTTTCTCTGCTCTGTGTGAGCGCTAGATTCCACAACCTCCTGCTTTTTATGAGCTCCTTGATGGAGATCTATTTTCGAGACTCCTGGTGGATCCCTTCCTTTGAGGGTTTCATCGAATATGGCCTGAAGGGTGATATTGTCCATGTTTTTCAAGGCTTCAACCAATGTCTGGTTGGTTGGATCTTGAAGGGCCGGATTAGGCTGATGAGTATGATCTTCAGTAATGTTTGTTCCTTTTTGAGCGGCCGTAGCTTGGCTTTCTCCTTGGGTGGTTGCGGTTGATCCATCTTGTTGTGCCGGATCTACAGGATTTGCAGTATTCTTGCCGGTGTTTTTAGCCATTGTTGATCATGAGGATTTTGGGATTTATTCAATCACTTTATAAAAAAGATGGCCCTCATTCTAGCGCCAATTGACAATGCTGGATCTCGTCTACTAATTAATCCGGGCCAATTACCTTCGTGACAATGTTCTCTAATCCTATGAACCCTAAATCGTGTTAATGGGGATATGTTTTTTTGGTGTATTTTAGACTGAGCTCTCGAGTTATTTCTTTTGTGTTGCCTACGTATCCAATGATGTATTGGAATCAAGTCTTTCGTAGTTCCTTAGGGTTGTTTATATAGGGTATGTCTCATCCCTTTCCTTGTCCTGCAAGGAATTGCATTATTATTATTAATATTTCCCTAAGGATATACACGCATAGATCCCTATCATTTAGGGACAATTATGGACATATTTAAATGTCAAGATCATAGTCTTTATGACTTAGGATTCTTTCCTTATTTATCTTTAGCTATCCAACACGTGCAATAACATCCGGGGTTACTCTATGCGTCTTGCACCGAGCCTCCAAAGCCACTATGGCCGAATTGGGCAGTTCCTCTTCGCCAAGCCTTAGCCGACCTGCGGTGGCTGGAGGAGGAGCATCTGCCGATCTCCAACCTGGGGTAAGGGGCCTGCCTTTAGATATGAGTTTGGGGCTTTTAGCCCTTAATGCCTTACATTTAGAGGCTGGTCATTTATTATATGACTTAAAAGGGTGACACGTGGCGTACTTTGGGTCGGCCATCATCACTAGATTTGAGAGTTGTTATTGTTTCATCAACTATATTAAGATCCAGACTTCACTAAGTTCACAACCTAGATTTTTTAGCATGGGATTGGATCTGACATTGTGGTAAACGTCATTGCATTTTCTGATAATAACTAGGTTCAATCCCGTCATTTAAAAAAAAAATCAACAAGTATGGCATATTTCAAAAGATATTAAAATAGAAAATCTAATAAGTTTTATAGGATAAAAAACATATTCTAAAAATTTTATAGGTTAAAGGAAATTTTCCCATAAAAAGGCACTTCCTACATTTTTTCTCAACTCTTTCACCGCATTAACATTTTCTCTTTACTTCATCATTTTTCAATACTCATATCTTTTGATCAAAATCTCCAAAAATGATAGAAATGTCACCAGTTTCATTTTTTATTTAATTTTTTTCATCCTCTTCGTTATGAGACCTGATTTGATATTATTGCATCGTTATTCATATGATTCACTTTCAAAATCCACTCAATTAATTTCAAGAACGAGTTTCAAACGACAATGAATTTTGACATTGAATTTGAGAAATTACGTCAGAATGTGGTCAACATGCTCTTAAAATAAAGAGCACGAAATATAAAATATACGTGAAAGAATTATCATATTTGAAGTTGTAGATTGAGATATATAAGTGTTTAAAAATAGTAGACGATAGACAAATCTTATTTGTTTCTCAATCTCAAATCCTTTTTGGTATATATGTTGAAATGATGTCATTTTACCTAATTTAGATTCTTAATTTGCCCCCATACTGAGATATATAAGTGTTTAAAAATAATAGATGAGAGACAAATCTTATTTGTTTCTCAATCTCAATCTCAGTCTCAATCTCAACCCCTTTTTGGTAAATCTATGGAAATGATGTCATTTTACCTAATTCTTAATTTTTCCCCTTCTCCCCTCCCCCCCCCCCCCACACACACCAAAAAATCTCCTTTGCCTTACCACAGTTTCAATAGTAAACCTAGACTTAATTAAAGGATGAGACCCCTCATATTTTATGTTGAGTGTGTCTATATTTTTATCTTTGTATCAGAGCCAAACTTATACTTCGCCTACATTCATTCAATATTGTTATTTGCTAATGACAGTGTTGAATATATTTTATTCATCATTAGCATGGATGAACACAAAAATAAAGGAAATATTCATACTTGGGAAAATATAAAACTTTTTATATATTTACATCATATGAACATCAAGACACATGAATACTTACCGTAGATATTATAAAACAAGGTATATCTGTATAATAGAAATTTAACCCATTGAGATATAATAAAAACATTTGCCGTACAATGTCTAATCAGATCTATAACATAAATAATACTCCCTCCGTCTCAAAATATAAGTTCATATTGACTTTTCATGCATACAATTTAAGAAAGTTGTTGAATATCATTAATTTTAATGTAAAAAATGTCTAGAATACGCTTTTGACTGCAATTAATACAATCGTTGTAAAGTACGTAATAAAAAATAGTAATATATAATAAATTTGTGGTAAAAAGGAGAAAATACAATAAATGTTTGATTTATATTCTAAATTGATCTATATTATGGGACAAGAGCAAAAAGCTAAACGGCATTATATTCTGAGATGGAAGAATTATATAGAATTTGCACTAAATATATAGCAGAAAATATCGACTATCTATTCAAATTATAAATTATAGAGATTTAGATTTATTTTCATCTAAATAAAGATATTGAAGAATAGAAAATAATTCAGTATAAGTTAGTAAAATACAAATCTAGCAAGAAGAACTTATGCAAGAGCTTTAAATTACCCCAATTAATAAACAGAAAAAAGTAATATTATTCTGAAAATAATCATGTAGCTGAATCAATGAATAATGTAGGCTTTCATAATGAATAGCTCGTTCTTTAATTAGAACCACTAGCTTCCATAGAATTGTTCAATTTGTTGGTTTCATACTGTTTGTTGACAGTGTAGAGGAGTACTTCAAGTGCAGGAAATGTCTTGGTGATCTTTGGATTCATCTTGGTTTCATCAAACCCAAATCCAAGTTCAATACAGCCTTTCAATTCCTCGAAGTCTCCATAGTGATGTTACCACGGATTCCATCTACTGAAAAATAGAATGAATCATTTTTATTCACTATGTTTAATTACAATGCTGATGCTCTGCTTATATTGACATACGAGGACTACAATCAAGGGATTTTACAATAAAGGGATTTTACAATAATGATGATTATTCTAGAATATTATGTAATTAAGGAGAATCATTGGTATTCATGGTAAGATCCTCAATACGCCCCCGCAATCCTATGAGAATTGAATGGACATGGAGATTGGGCTTCAAGTCGGTGAATTGAACCGTGCCTAGTGGTTTGGTCATGATGTCAGCAAATTTGATCCTTGGAGGGGAGAAAGGCAATTTGCAACTGTTTGGAGGAAACAAGCTCACGAACATGGTGAAGTCAATCTCGATGTGTTTGGTGCGTGCATGGAAGACCGGATTAGCTGACAGATAGGTAGTGCCAATGTTGTCACACCATAAAATAGGAACATCAGTGACTGAAATAGCAAGTTCATGAAAGAGTTGTTTGAGCCATTGGAGCTCAGCAGCCGCCTGAGAGAGGGACTTATATTCAGCTTCGGTACTGCTTTTAGCAACAATTTGTTGTTGTTTGCAACAGCAGCTAATGAGGTTGGAACCTAATAAAATGCAATATGCGGAAATGGAGCGACGGTCATCAACATCCGTGCCACAATTAGCGTCCGAGTAGGCTTGAAGTGTGGGTGAGGATGACTTAGAGATGAGAAGACCGCTGGACAGAGTGTGTTTGAGATAACGCAAGATACATTTAACAGCAACCCAATGAGAATCACGAGGCGTATGCATGAATTTGCTGACTGTGTGGACGGAAAATGCGTTGTCGGGTCGAGTAAAACTGAGATATTGGAGGCCACCCGCAATGCTACGATAGAGAGACATCATCAAAGAGAGCACCATCGGTTGGAGAGACAATAGTTGGAAGCCATTGGTGTTTGACAAGGTTTGGAGTGGAGCATGCCGGCACGTTGAAGAAGTTGAGCAATATATTTTCGTTGAGTGGGAAGGAGTCCTTGAGGGATATGCAAAGACTCAATGCCAAGAAAATAATGTAGGGGGCCGAGATCCTTGACTGGGAAGTGACCTAGAAGTTATGCAATGGTGCGATCCATGAGAGAGGGAGAGGAACCTGTAATAAGAATGTCACCAACATAGATTAAAACATAAATGTGATGAGAACCGAAGTGCAGAAAATAGAGGGAGGTATCCACCCGAGATGCTTGAAAACCAAGCTACATAAGAACATTAGTAAAACGAGAAAACCAAGCTCGAGGAGCCTGTTTGAGCCTATAAAGGCTTTTCTTGAGCTTGCACACATGTGTTGGGATGTCAAGGTGCATGAATCCCTACGGTTGTTGCATATAAACTGTCTCGGTGAGATGCCCATGGAGAAAGGCATATTGAATGTCAATCTGATAAATGGACCAATTACGCATAGTCGCAAGAGAGAGAAGTAGTCTGATAGTAACCGGTTTGACCACCGGGCTGAATGTTTCAAAATAATCAAGGCCTTCATGTTGATGATAACCCTTTGCAACCAATCGAGCTTTATACCGTTCAAGGCGACCATCTGCATGACGTTTTATTCGATAGACCCATTTATTGCCAATAATATTCATGTGAGGAGTGGAAGGAACTAAGTCCCATGTATCATTCGAGACTAAGGCATTGACTTCATACCTCATAGCATCTCTCCAGGCTCGAGATTTAAAGGCTTCAGTGAAGTTTTTGGGCTCAGTGGAGGAGGCATCAGAGAGGAGGGCAACAAAATAGAGAGGAAGCATTCTGGGTTTAAGAGTGTTTGTGCGAGAGCGAGTGGTCATGGAATGGTGAGGGGGAGAGTCAGGTACCGGATGAGCAAGTTCTTGGGAGGGGGAGGAGGAAGGAGTGGGTAAAGGGGGAGTGGGTGAAGGATCCGAGGTAGAGGATGGTTCGGCCGAATGGTTGGGTGGATGGGGTGGACGGAGAGGAGTGTTGGTAATGATACAGTGGGCATGTCATTAACAAAGGTAGGTGATGTATAAGGGAATGTGGTTTCATCAAAGACAACGTGCCGGGAAATGTATAAACGACAGGTGGATAGGTCAAGGCATCTGTAACCGTGATGAGTGGGACTATAACCAAGAAAAAGGCAGGTTTTGGAGTGAAAATTGGTTTTATGATGATTGTAGGGTCGGAGATTAGGCCAGCAAGCACACCCGAAAACACGTAAAAATGTGTAGTCAGGAAGGCGATGATGAAGAGTTTCATACGGAGTTTTATGGTTGAGGACAGGAGTAGGAAGCCTATTGATAATATAAGTGCATCTTCCCAATATGGTAAGGGGAGATTTGCTTGTGCAAGAAGGGCTAAACATGCTTCAACAATAGTACGATGACGGCGTCCAACAGCTCCAACTTGTTCATGCGTGTGGACATGGTATACGATGTTGAATACCAATTGATTGAAAATAATTATTAAGTTTACGGTATTCTCCTCCCCAGTCAGTCTGTAGAGATTTTATCTTTTTATTGAATTGTCATTCCATCAGTGATTGAAAGGCATTAAAGGTGTGCTCAACATCAGATTTTAAAGCAAGCGGAAAAATCCATATAAATTTTGAAAAATCATCCACAATACTAACGTGAACCGTAAATGGAGAGTTCAGGACATGGTCTCCATACATCAGAATATATTAAGTCAAGTGGCGCTGAGGAAGTAAACTCAGTGACTGGTAATGGTTGTCGATGGCTTTTGGCCATTTGACACGCAACACATACTGAATGTTGACAAGGTGCGGGAACCCTTATTTGAGAAACCTGTAAAACACAAGAAATAGTATCTAAAGAGCAGTGGCCAAGCCGTTGATGCCAACGGTTGAAAGAAGCAGCATGAGCAGCAAAATCTACACTGGAAAATATATTGAAAGCTTGACTGAAATGATATAAGTTGTTGTTGATGTATCCTCTATAAAGGCCCAAGGAGTCATTCACAAGAAAATAATTGGCATAAAATTCAAAGTGAACATTATTATCTTTGCAAAATTGGTGAACAGATAATAGATTGCGTTTGAGTGATAGAGCAACAAGAATATCATTAAGAGTAAAGCTGTATTGGGGAGTATTAATAAGTGATGAACCATAATGTGTAATAGACAAACCGGAACCATCTCCGATTTTTATATTATCAGGCCCATCAAATTGTTCACATTATAAAGACAAATTATTTAATTGGTTAGTCATATGGTGCGTAGCACCGGAGTCCAATATCCAATCTGTTGAAGGTTCCGTATGAGAAGCAGAAGCAGCGTGAGCCTGAGGTTGACGGTTCTCCGGAGTGGGCTAAAAGTGCTCCTCAAATCGGTGCCAACAATCCGCTGCCACATGACCCAGCTTATTATAGATCTGACAGCGAGGAGGAGGGGAGGAGCGGCCTGCTCCACAACCTCCCTGATTCTGATTTTTGTGCAGCCCCCGTCCTCGATTGGAAGAAGAACCACGGCCATGCTGTGCTGGAGCAAAGGAGTGGTTGGCGATGGGATTTGACGGGAAAGAGTTGGCCGGTGGGAGTGGGTGAACGGAGGCATACGATTGGTGATGAAGAAGGCGTGCTTTGGTGGTGAGGAGCAATGAATAAAATTCGTCAAGCGTGATGGTGGGTCGAGCTGATATCATCGTTATATGAGGGTCGTAATCACAACCAAGTCTGGTGAGGAGGCAAGCCACAATATCATCGATGGTGAGGGGCTGGCCGGCCAAAGCTAGGTCGTCGGTGAGTCGCTTTATTTTCAAGTAATAATCTGCTGCTGCCAAATTTCCTTTCTTGGTGGCTGCTAGTTGAGTACGGAGAAATGCCAATTGTGCTCTGTACTGAGACACAAAGCAGGTATGGAGGGATGACCATATCTCAGCCTATGTGGTGGAGTGAAAGACTTGAGCAAGCACCTCGTCGGTAAGGCTGGAGGTAATCATACTGAGAATTAAATTATCGTTTTTGAGCCAGTGGTCATAGGAGGGGTTTTGCTTCTTTTCACCGGAATGGGTGGTGATAGTGGTGAGTGGTGGTTGAATGGTTCCATCAACATATCCGTAGACTCCCTGGCCACGGAGGTATGGAAGGATCTGAGCTTTCCACAGAGGGAAATTTTGTCGATTTAGTTTGGTAATGTTAATGCTAGAAGAAGGAGTAAATGATGGGTAAAGAGAGGTGGCAGTGGTGGTGTTTTCAGCCATTTTATCGGTGAGGTCAGACATGAGAAGGAAGAGTGACGAAATAGGGAGAGAATGAGATGAAGGAGAAGTCAGTGTATAGCTCTGATACCATATTGAAACATAGAATGAACCATTTTTATTCACTGTGTTTAATTACAATGCTGATGCTCTGCTTATATTGACATACAAGGACTACAATCAAGGGATTTTACAATAATGATGATTACAAGGGATTTTACAATATTGGTATTCATGGTAAGATCCTCAATACCATCCAAAGCTCGGCGAATGTGGTTGTGTTTCTGCTTCCTCCATGCCCTCTCGTGACGCGTGTCCGCCGACGATGGCTTTTGTCGTGGTGCTGATGAATGCATAGGCTTGGCATTTGATTCTGACATTTTTGAGAATTGCGTATGCAAGGGAGGACAACTGTGTGATTCTTGAGTATTCATATATAGTTATGTGAGTAGATATTGTCACACCAGACAAATTGATACTACACACATTACAGTATGACATGACACACCAGGGTGGATGCGGGTCTCTAGATAAGGGGAGACGTGATGACAACTGTGATTTTTTTAACAATCCAACAAATACATGTTATTATATATACTCAAAGTTGTGACTTGATCCTCGTTTTTTTACGCATTTAATCCATTTTTTTTGATTAGTCTCTTATCTTTTAATTTATTTTTTGTTGAATTTTATGTCTTTTATGTATACATGTCACTAGACTAACTCCGTCTAAAATTTTAAAGCTAAGGGACGATTCTGATTTTTTTTAAAACATATGGAAACTATCAAACTATAATATAATTATGCCAAAAAAAGAAGATAAAAGACAAGAGTGTTGTTCAAAATTTACAAGAGAACGTTGACGGTGATTTACATTAATAATGAGCCGAGATGGGGCTATTTTCGAGGTGGGCCGGGCTGGAGCTGGTTTGAAGGTGGGCCGAGCTGAGGTGGTTATGGAGGTGGACCAGCATGGATGGAGACAACAAGAAAAGGAGAGGAAGGGAAATGATAGCCCGTTGTCCTTTTCTTTGGGGAATAAGCGGAAGGTGGTTGAAGAGCACGAGGATGACCTGGTTGTGAAGAAGGTTATGCTACAATTGCCGTTGGTGGAGTCTGCCGAAGAGTAGGCCCACCGGGCGCCATGAATATCCTATGTTGGAACTGTCGGGGGCTCGGCCACCCTCATGCAGTAAAAGCTTTACAACGCCTTGTAAATATTTATTCGCCGTCCCTTTTAATTTTTGTCTGAAACAAAATTGAGTGAAAATCGGTTGGAGTATGTTCGTTCTTTGCTTGGATATAGTTGCCCTCTTGTAGTTGGTAGTGTGGGTGCGAGTGGGGTCTTGCCCTATTATGGAATTCTGATCTTGATGTTTTGATCTCTACCTACAACTCGGGTCACATTGATGCTATTATTCGTAGTGCCGCTGGCCCTACCTGGCGGTTTACGGGGTTTTATGGCCACCCGGTGGTGAGGGAGCGTGAGCATTCTTGGACGATGTCACTCCCATGGGTGGTCACTGGGGACTTTAATGAGGTGTTATTGCGTACAGAACAGGAAGACCCACACTTGAGGCCGTACCCACAGATTGCAGCCTTTCAGCGTGCATTGATGGATTGTGATTTATCGGATTTGGGGTTCGTATGGGCCCTTTACACATGGTATAAGCGAGCGGACTCTTCTGCGACTCGGGTACGTTTGGACAGGGGGGTGGCCATCTTGGGGTGGCGCACTCTTTTTCCGCAGCACTCTGTGTATCACTTATCAAGATCACGCTCGGATCATGCTCTTATATTACTTTCGGTGCTTAATCCTTTGATAGAAGTCGGGTTAAGTGGAAGCCAGTTCCACGGTATGATCCTTTCTGGATCCGGGATGAGGAGTTTGAGGCATTCTTTCGCACATCATGGCAGAAGGGTCCGGTTACGGGGACGTCCTCGCTTGTCGGACGTGTGACACAGGTTCGACAGGAACTGAGACAGTTGAGTTCTCATAGGCACGGGCAGTTGGGGAAGCGTATCTCGGAGAAAGAGGAGGAGTTACGTCAGCTGCGGGAATCCTCAGGGTATACTGTTCAACAAGAACAGGTTCTTATGCAGCATATCGATCAGTGGCAGACCATTAAGGAAGAGTATTAGCGTCAGCGGGGGCGTAGTGAGTGGCTGGCCATGACAGATAGACATACTCGCTACTTTCATCATAAAGCAGCTTCGAGGCAGAAACACAATACTATACATTTGTTGTATGATGCTAATGGGGTGCCGGGGGAAGAACCGGATGATATGGAATGAGTGGCAGTGGATTATTTTCGTGGTATTTATTCTTATAATGGAGCAGATATAGATCTTACAGGTTTGCAGTTCGTAGAGCTGGAAGTTGGTCAACAGCAGGGTTTGGCAAGGCCTTTCACGCGAGATGAGGTTTGTGCGGCTCTGAAGTAGTTGCCAGGTAGGAAGTCGCCAGGGCCAGATGGTATGCATGTGGTTTTCCTTCAGAAGTTCTGGAGTGTTATGGGCAATGATGTCGTGGCTGTGGTGTTGGACGTTCTGAATAATGGGGCTGCGCTAGGTACGATCAATGAAACCTATATTACATTACTTCCTAAGGTGGCTACACCTACAGTTATGACTGAGTTTTGCCCGATCGCGCTTGGCAATTCTATCTATAAACTTATCTCTCGGGTTGTTATCAATCGGCTTAAAGGTGTGATAGGGGATGTTATTTCCGGAAACCAGAGTGCGTTTGTGTCCGGTCGCCTCATCACGGATAACGCGATTATAGCTTTTGAAGCCTTCCACTCTCTGAAGGCCAGCAGGCAGGGTTGTCACAACCACGCAGCTTTGAAGTTGGATATGGCTAAGGCCTTTGATAGAGTGGAGTGGTAGTATCTTTGGAGCATTATAGAGCGCATGCTCTTCCTGTTGTCTTTTATCGATTTGGTCCGCAGGTGTGTGTCAAAGGCATCCTTTCTGGTATTGATTAACGGGAAGCCTAGTCAGAGGATTGCGCCCACCCAAGGATTCCGGCAGGGTGACCCGTTGTCATCTTTCATTTTTATCATCTGTGCGGAGGGGTTTTCGGCTTTGCTGGACGATTATAATCGTATGGGTGCACTGCAGGGTATTAGCTTTGGTAGAGAGGCTATGGTTACTATTTCGCATCTGCTGTTTGCCGACGACTGCATGATATTTTTTGAATTACTGGATGGGGTGGTGGAGACACTGATAGATTTGTTTGCCAGGCATGGATCCCTTTCTGGCCAGGCCATAAATTTCCACAAGTCTAGTTTGAAGTTGTCGGATTCAGTTCCTACAGGGGAGAGAGATGCGATGTCTGATATGCTTCAGATTCCTCTGGGAGATGGGACTGGGAAGTATCTGGGGTTGCCTTTTGTGATTGGCCGAAACAAGCGACAGGTGTTTGAATTCTTACGGGAAAAGATTTGCAAAAAGGTGGCAGGTTGGAAGGATAAGTTGCTCTCGCCGGCTGGGAAGGAGGTCTTTATTAAATCGGCCCTCCATGCCATTCCAACATATATCATGCTATGCTATAAGATCCCCACTACTTTAATCAAGGAACTAGAAAAAGCGATCAGGGGTTTTTTCTAGGGGGACACGGAAACGAGACGGCGGGTTCATTGGATGAATTGGGAGGCATGTTGCTTGCCAAAGAATCTTGGTGGGTTGGGTTTTCGGGACTTGGAATGTTTCAATTTAGCAGTTTTGGCCAAACAGGCATTGATGATTATGTATCACCCGGGGTCGCTGGCAGCGCAGGTTCTCCATGCAAAGTACTTTGAGGACGGCACCATCTTGTCAGCTGGGTTGGGTACCCGACCGTCGTTTTTGTGGCGCGGTATCTTGGAGGGCAAGGACCTGTTGTACAATGGGATGCGTTGGCGAGTTGGAGATGGGGAGTCAGTTTATGTGTTTCATGATGCTTGGACAGAGATGAGGCCATCCTTTCGTATACCTTATGCCAGTCACATTCTTCCGACTGATGCTAAGGTTTCGTCTTTATTCATTCCGCACACGCGAGTCTGAGATGCCCCTCATATCCGGGGCTTATTTCAGCCATGGGAATCTGACATCATTTTGTCCATGTCTATAGCCTCAGGGACTCATCCGGATTGACGAATTTGGGGCTATGACCGTACGGGGACTTATACGGTCAAGTCGGGGTATTATCTAGCCATTTCGCTTTATCGGCCATCTCTAGCAGCAGGGCCAACGACTTGGCGGCAATGTTGGCAGCTTTATCGAGGTTACTCGGGTCTGGAGGCGATGTTGGCAGCTCCCGGTTCAGCCTCGTATCCAGCATTTTCTGTGGTGGTGCCTTCACGATTGTCTGGCCATTGGGCAGGGCCTAATGCGACGTAATATGGGGACATGCATATGCTTGGCATTTGGGGAGACATTTGAGACACAACGGCATGTCATGCTTGAGTGTGAAATGGCAGACAGAATCGAGCGGGCCTCTCCTTACTATAGGTTATTGGAGCATCTTCGCTCGTCCTCGTTTATGGATTTCTTCATGCGCCTTTTTGACGAACGCGGAGTGCAGGATACAATGAGAGTTGTTGGGCTCATGTTGGGGGTATGGAAGGCGTGTTGTTTGATGGTCAGTCGGTACATGTTTTGGTTGTGTGTACGCGTTCTTTGGCAGCAACCGCGGAATTTATGGAGGCATTGGCAGCCTTCCGGGTGCAGGGGGCGTCGCACACTTTGCCGGATTCGTGGGCTCGGCCACCTCAGGGGGTAGTGAAGTGTAACGTGGATGCAGCTGTACGAGAGGATAGAGCGGGAGTTGGGCTTGTTTTTCGAGATTTGACAGGAACAGTCATGCACTCGATGAGTTACCCTTTTGATGGGGGAGGTCTGCAGGAATATATGGAGCTTCGGGCTATTTACCTGGCTCTGGTGGAGGCACAACGATTGAATGTGCTCCGATTGAAGGTGGAAAGTGATTGCTTGGCATGGGTGCGGCTGGCCACACGGCTAGAGAGGATATTACCGCTTGTAATCGTCTACTTCGGACTCTGTCTAGCTTTGCTTCCTAGTTTTGCTTCTGTTTCCTTTTCGTGTGTCTGCCGGACTGGCAATGTATCTGCGCATCTTCTAGCGCGACATGCATTTTTTTTAGATTCTGAGACTTCTTGGGACAGTTTGCCTCTTGGAGACATAATAGCCGCATGTTTTGAGGATGTTGAGTAATAAAATTCTTCGATTCCTAAAATATAAAAAAAAAAATGAGTGAGAAATGTAAAATGTGAGATGCATTTTTTTTTTTAGGGTGCATTGTCTTAAAATATGGAATTTATCCCATAAAACTTATGAGATGTTCTTTTATTAATTTTTTTTTTTAAAGTGCCATATTTGCTATTTATTTTAGGGTGATATGGAAACTTGATGTTCGACCTTGAGACCTTCTAGGAAAGGGACAATCAAGGGAGCTTTGCCGATCTACCACTACTGCATTACCACTCTTGTCGAAAATACCATCGCGTTTTAACCAAACTAAACCCTAATTTCGATAGGAAGAAGGTGTAAAGATCGTCTTTTTGTTTTCGCGAATCAAAATTGGTATTTTCTCGCCTCGCGTTGATTGGTCACATTTGTTAAAAGTGGTTAAAATATCCCGGACAATCAATGCTACTGGATAATCTAACAGGCTTTCGTATTAAGACATTTTTGTTTTAGAATATTTCCATTTGTAAGTTTACTTCAAAGTTATTGACGTGTTTTTTTTTGTGTGTGTATGTGTGTATGAACAGCTGAGTGAAGTTATTGTTGTACATTTTTTTTTTTTTTTTTTTTCCGTAATAATTTTATCTCTACCAATAAATATAAAAAACAACAATAAAAAATCTCAGAATACTTCAAGTACTTTTTTAGTGTCGATTGGCTTTCACATGAATCATCAATAGTGAGACGTCATTGAAACCGATACACATGTATATTGTGATGAGTGTTGATTGTGACGTGTTGATTTTGTTTTTTTGGGGTGATGTTTATTTCGTTTCTCATTGTACTTTGTTTGTATCGAATGAGTAGACATTTACTACATTTGCTAAATATAAGTCATTTTAGGTGTTTTGATGCAATATAAGAATTATAATGCAATATCACACTACTAAATCACAACAAAGTAAACACACGACTTACTTAGCAATATCACCAAAGTTTGCTATGTTTATTTCCACCTTCATTCTGACAACCCTCAAGGCATCGAGTCTTATCTTCGCTTTTTAGCATTTAAATATCACATCTGGTGTTATCATCAATAAAAGTAGCGAGATACTTTTATCGCCTCTAGTTTACACGAATCTAGAGGTTTCGTGTTTCGTTCTACCGGTCAAACAGTGAGTTAGCCAACATGGCTTCAACACATACTAGACACTTGTGATTAGGATCAAATTCCAAATTTAGTAACAACACTATGTTCATCAATGGACAAACGAATTTGAAATTTGCAAGTCGTAGTCATAGTGCCACAAATAAGATTACTCAAGCATGTAAGCAGATCTTAAAGATAATCTCACAAGCTCTTTACGGAGCATCTTTTTTGTGCTCAAGAGACAGTTTCACTGTCAGCATACTGGTCAATCCGGTTTGATCATTCAAACCATCGTTCGTTGTACCACCGAACTTCTCCATCCAAGTGATGAGATTAACCGGTCACTGGTGTTACGTCTAGTGCTGCAACGCGCACGTACACTTGTGTCACAAAAGACACGGTCATAATTGGATTCACCTCGGTGTGAGTCCTTCCATTTCTGTCCAATGAGCAGAAGATCAACACTTACAGGTGTTTGGTTCGTTCGCAAAGGAAACCACAAATACGAATCGAATTAGTTAATTTTTTTCCCTAGAATTTTAGCAAAGTTGAATCTCATAACTTTACAACGGACATTATCATGTACTACTTTCGATAAATTAGTTTTACGCTGTAAGCACTATCCAAGCAGTACACAATTATGAGAGTATTACTGCAATTTCATTCAGCAAAATATTACAAGTATTTGAGACAGTATATTTCGATTCACTAAACAAATCGGTTTGGTTAACCAAACACAATAACCACAAACAAGAGCAATCAAGTGATCAACTATTTATTTATAAAGGCACAAAATTCCTACATAAAAAGCATATCACATCCAATACATGCTATGGGAGACAGTATAAACGTGGAACATCATATACTGTTTTCCTACTCGATAGCCAGTATCATCGGATCACAAGGAAATAATTAAAGAAATTAATAAATGTTTGCCAATTGAATCCAACTGAATTATTTATACTCTATCCAAGTTATATATAGGGAATATCTTTTCACACAAATTTTTATCTTACCACACAGATTTTTTTTTTCCAATTTCGCCCTTATTTTTTTATTTTACGCGCGTTCATTCTGACCAAAGTTTGGTCAGAATATGACACATTATCTATACTGAAATATAGTCAGAATATACGTATTGAGAGTCCACATTGATTGATTCTGACTATATTTTAGGTAGAATGTTTGAAGTTTTCCAAACTCATATATAGTCAGAGCATCATTCGGACCAATATTGAGTCCGGAATACTCTACATATTCAGACTAGAATTGGGTCAGGATAACAACAACAATATAAGAGCACCACTATTGATTCTGACTGAATTTCAGACAGAATATTAAAAGTTTTTTGTACTCAATTTTAGTCAGAATGTCTTTCTGACCGGTATTGAGTATGAAAAACATTCAAAATTCTGACTAGAATAAAATCAGTATAATGATCGTATTCTGACTCAAATTGGGTCGAATATGGGTCATTGTAATGAATTGACCATAAATTGGCCGAATAGTATACATTTTCCGACTCATTTACGGTCGAATAATGACGAGCGTGTGGAAAATCCAAACGAAGCCCACTCTCGGCTCTTGGTAAGTGTAAAACAACATTTGTGGGAAAAGATAGTCCCTATATATATCATGGCAATCAAATCAAATATATATCCGAAATAAATAAATTTGGTTCCTTTTCTTTTTTTTTCCCAACGGAATAGGTTCAGCACTTGTTCCTTTAGTCTTGCATCATATGAAGGCTCTATACAGTTAAATCTCGATAAATCAATACCTTCGGGATCGAAAAAAAATATTCGTTTAGCGAGCTTATACATTTATCGAACATTATTTTAAGTCATGATCATACATGAAACATGTGTTGGACAATCTTGTTCATAAACGAAATAAAATACAAGTAAAACGAAATACAAGAAATCTCAGAATTACAATTGTAAAGAAAACGAAAAGGATATATGATCCGAGCCCTGTGTTGCACACAGTTTCCTTAAGACTAATTCGCCCCCTCACCTTCGTGTGCCGTGAGCTTGATGGGACGTTAATCTCCCAGATAGAACGGATAGCAATGACAGAAGCACAACACCTTCAATTGCTTAAGAACCTTGTAGTTTGAACTCTCGCCATAAGTAAAAGAGGAAGCGAATGCTATGTTTTCTTGTGTGAAGAACTGATCAAGTTGTCTGTTTATATAGGTTTTATCATGCAGAGAAGAGCTAGGAACTGATGGAATATGAAGTGGAACAGCCTCAGCTTTATTACCACGAAATGAATGTCATTACAAATAGAAATGGAGCACGATGTCGGCGATATGCCATAAGTGTTGTCAGTTGGAAGGTCACAGTATCACTCTGAATTTTCAGCATTCAGGCCGAAAAATAAAGGTTCACTGGGAGCCTTTGAATCGAGTTGCATTCGTGTCCGCAGGACGCGCGCTCGTACACAAGTTCAAGCTGAAATCGAATGGATTTGCACCCCTCGCGCCTGCAGTAAAAGCGGTGTATAAAGTTGGTAAATTCTACCACTACACTACAAAGCAACATCATATATATATTGACTATTTTCCTTCCTTCCTTCCGATGTGGGAGAAATTGGTTTCTAATTTTTCCTTTATTACTAACACTTTCCATTCACTCACTTGTTTCAATAAAGCCTAATACGACATATCATTTAACACATCCATTTTAACCATCATTTTCCAACAACATGTTTTTCTTATAGTCATGAATGCAGTGACTAAACTACATGTGCATAGTGAGAACTTTACCAAGATATCAAACACATCAAATATTTTATTATTATTATATCGTTGATGCAACCACACGAGATTTGCAAATTATCCACTCGATAGGGCAAATAATACGGTTCGACAAACCAAACAATCAAGTAGCATTTATTTGTTGGAAAAAATTGGGCATGTAGTCCATTTAATGAGTGTTACCTATGATGATCGGTCTATTACGAAATTATTTTCGAGTAAGACTCGTCATAATTTATCAAAATTTATGGTATCATTAAATTCTTCGTAAGATGTTGATAATGATATCGTGTGAATGATAAATTAATACTCGAATCAATAGTTAATAATAACTCAAATATATCCCGTTGGGATATATTGCTTTATCCGAAGTAATTCTTTTAGTAATTGACCAAGTCATCAATATTATTAAATTGGTGGAATGACTTAGTGTGGCAACGTGGCCATTATCTTTGATCATGGGTAAGTGCTGGATCATGGCTAAAAGTGGCTTAGTGGGTGTTTTGGACTCCAAGATTGGTTCTCCATGGAGACTCCAACCAGGACCGACCCTCGCTTGTATTGGGCCTAAAACCAAACTCTCGAATTGGGTTTTTTAGTTGAAATTGGTTTTTTTTAAAACATACTTATTGTTAGATATTTTTTCATAAATAAATATTTTGATTATCGTTTGCATACGAAGTTGCATTTGCGAATTAATGTTATCGCAACGAACGGGGTTCGAGGCAACGCGCCCAAACCTAAAACCACTGCATGCATCGATTCATGAAGGATATGCATTTTTAGATACACGCATTTTCGAACCGATATGTACTTACCATTTTGTGTAAGGGTTGCATGCTTTCATCCGGTGCAAGAGTACATCCATTCGTTTATGGTCATTTGCAACCTATAAAAAAGCGTAAGTATGAAGACGAAAATCCATAAATTTGACAACATCATTAGAAAAACTTTGAGTGTTTCTCGGGTTTGATTCAAACAAGTCATTGTTTGAATCAAACACCCCGATCAGATCCTCGAAAGAGATTTTCATTTGATCCCTTAGTGACAAATCGTGTGGAACAAAACATCTCTTAAAAGACAACGTTATTAACGTGCTTGAGTTTCTAATTCTCTGTCAAATCCTAAGTCACTACATTTTTTCCAACACTTATCGCGTTTTTACAATCCGTAAATGCAAAAAAATAATAAAACTTGATTGTATATATCTATTTTTTGGTCAAGTAAAATTTTTTATTGGGGCATTTATCAATTAGAGTAAAAAAAAAAAAAAATGGTCTTTATCAAAAAGAAAATTAACATATTATATTAGGTTGAATCTGATTAAATCTACACGATTTTTTTTTTTTTTTTAAAAAAATACGTAACGTTGGGCCCGACAGACTTGGCCTAAGACTCTCGCGGCTGCCTTAGCATAGGGCGGCCTCGACTCCCAACATGAGAGTGGCTCGTGTGGCGATGATCTCGGCCATACAAGCCATTCTGCAGATAAAGCGTGTGCTGCAGATCATGCCACACGAATAACTCTCTATGTTGGAGTCCTTAGGTTAGAATTTCCCACATTCTAAGTATCATTTCATTTAGAGTGGTCTTTGCATTGTTGAAGAGAACGTCAGAACACCACTAGAGTTCGTCGATGTTCAATGTTCGAAGTGCCACCACATTGAACAGGTAAACCGTTGTATCCTCGCGAGATAATCAATTCTTGTAAAGTGTGACACTATACCTGAGAGTAAATTATCTTAAGGAAAAAGTGTTATGCTCGCTTCTGGTTTGAGTCATTTCTTATATTTCGATTTAATTTTTGCGTCGTTGTACTTGCAATATCCATTGGATTACATGAATAAATTTGTTGTTTGATTTGTTCTTGTTTTGTGGTTTATTTTAACACTTTTTGTACCACAGTTCTAACAATCTTAAGACAATCTTAGTGGAGTACGGTACCCTTTCACACCCTTGAGTTGATATATGGTGATAATTATCTTGTTTTCCGGTATAGTATTTCTCTATTTTATCTGTGCCATGCTATTTCTGCCTTGAGTTGATATATGGTCTTGTTTTCCGGTATAGTATTTCTCTATATGGTGGTGAAAATTTTGATATCGAATTTTTTTTAATATCACATATATATTTGTATATTTAATTCTATACATATAATTATATAGTAATAGATAAAAATAGGAGGTCAATGTATAAAAATAAGGAGGTCAATTACACATAGAATCGAGTTTATAAAAAAAATTATCTACTATTAATACGTAGTTTTTTTATTTTAGGGGGTCGGCCGCACCCCTTTGTTAAAAGGGTAAAGCCGCCCCTGCCCACCAGAATAACATGCTTTTCGTCAATTCCGTGTTTTTCAATAGAAATGGCTCTGTTAATGGAATTCAGTCAGTAAATTAAGTGAAAGTGAAATGTACATACGTGGTGGAATTTCGTAAATTAAGTGTTTTGTTCACTTTTTGGATGTGCTGAATATGAGCTACATTTTTTGTTTTAATTTATGGAAAATTAGGGATAAGAATATAATTTAAAATATTTTTAAGAATACGATAAATACATATTTTTTATAGGGTGAAGAAATCAGATAATTTTTATAATGGAATGACATGACAAATGAATCCCGAAAATCAATGAATCTCCTAAATAATGAATCATCAAATTCCAATTTTAACAATAAATCAGAAAATTAGTGAATTTCGATAATGAATTTTGAAAATTAGTGAATTTCATTGCAATGAATTTACAGATGAATTTAAACATGTGAATTTCAATGATGAATAAATAGTTTTGTCTTTATGTAAAAGTTTAAAAAGATCATCTTTCTACAAATTGATGAAATATTTATGTTCTTCTCCTTCATTCCCCCTTTAATTTAAACAATATATTGTTTTATTATGCGTGTTATGTGGAAATTCCTTTCCACGGTCTGTGTTCATGCTTCGTTATTTATATTTTAACACTTTTTGTACCATAGTTCTAACAGCATTATACCACGAAGCTAGGACTAGAATTTATCAAATACACACTTCCTAATTGCCGGCCTTAAATTTCTTTTCTTTTTTTTTTTCTTTACATATTATAACAAAAAGTTATTTAACGAAAAATTCCAGTTTGCACATAGAACAGTAACATAAAGATGCCACAGTTTATTTTTACATCACACGTGTAACTGTCGATACCAGATCACATGCATTAAGAATAAGGTGAACGTACCGGCAAACTGATAATTCATACACTTCGACCAGATATTTAAAGTAATATGTTCAAAACGATCCTACAACACACGAATCAATTTATCTTAAGTTTATTGGGAAAGTGTATCGTGTGTGGAGTGATTTACAGAACAGATCCGTAATTAACGAGATTAATTACGGAATATTAAACTAGAAAATAAATAATGCGAATAAAAAAATTCGTATTATCTAACAGATCTAACAAAATCAATATTACCGTATAGATATAACTCAAACAATGAATAATAAAACTATGATGTGGAAAATAAAAGACTAAAGATCAAACCAATGCGAGTAGTTACTCTTTTCTTAAGATAAATTGCTCTGGTATAGTGCCCATGCGCGAAGTAGCAATTGTCTCCAAGATCTACGGCAAAAATCCGAGCTCCGGAGAACTTACAGAGTGCTCCGACTTCTTTCGACTCAAACTCTATATCTATATGATAGACTCTTTGTGGTGGAGGACAAGAGAAAATTCGATTCTTAAACCTTCATCTATGGGGTTCTTTATATAGTGAAGAGATGCGCCAATACTCAATTCTTATTGGCTGGATGACACAGTCGGCCGACTTTTCCTTCAATAAAAGCAACCTAGGCCGCCCTTTTATTCCCCACGCATGTTGGGATTAAATTCCGTAATCTAATTGGTCGGATGACGCATCTTTGAATTATGATTGGTCAGATGACACAATCACATTCTAAAAATTAATTTTTGGTTAATTGCATACATAAATTTTGTCCAGAAAATTAATACTCCGTAACACCCGACCCGAGTTCAACCCGGACGGCGGCGGCGCGCACGTGTGTAATTACATAAATCCTCTCTTCAGCACAAAAGTGCTTTGCCTCTTGAGATACATCCATAAAAGTTACACTAGCTCTTATATATGAAGCTTAAGTCTCCCATTTCTCCAATGTGGGAGAGTTTGAGTTGATTACACCTTCAACTCCTCTCCACACATATTTTACACCAACTTTACGCATTAATTTCTCAATCACCCGATATCCGAATCGAGTAATTTCATAGTCAAACATCATCTACTCCGTGAATAGTATTTTTAGACGTAATAATCCCCCGGTGAATCACACCGGAACGTTTCCAAAATTTGTGCTAAAGTTGATTGTTTCAACACATATTCTAAGTCTCAATTATGTGAGTTTGGCTTATATCTCCAACAGATTCCGTGGGCTCCACTAATTACTGTGAGAAGTTTAATATAGGGTTGAATAATATTTATTTTTTATTTTATAGAGTGTTATGACTATTTTCACCGCCAAACATAATTTTTACTCTCTTTGTGAAACAACTCTGTGGCATAAAAAGCTTATGGCATAACTCAGTAGACAAAGAACTTCGGTATTATAGTGACAACTTAACCTATCTAGAGTGTGGGCTTTGAATATTGTATGAGCGACTGCTTTCGTAAAAATGTTTAATGACTGTTTGACTACGCTAAACCATTGAGATACATCCTTCGATTTACAACATTCACTAATCATAGGGACGAGGTAGGATCATTTGGATCTTGGTACAACCTTTTTTTTCAAAAACAAATTCTATATTTATGAAACAATTTAGCTTTGCATATTACTCAATTTAAAAAAGATAAAATATTATCCAGTTATTTATTTAAGGGGATTTAGGGTGAATAATAAAATAAGAATCTAAATTAAGGAAAACGACACGCTCACACAAGTTTTGCAAAAAAAAAAACACAAAAACATCATGTACATTGTTGAGATTGATATGAAGAAGCAAATACACTTTCTCTCTTATTCATTATCTCAATATATAGCTCAAAAAATGATAACTCTTTATTTTTTTGTGCTCTATTTATTAATACCACAATTTTCACATCCCGGCGCATTTTTTGAATTTCACTATTGTTCGAAATTAACTATTCAAATTGATCAGGGAATTTAGACCGTAAATCACATGAATAATGATGTTATGATATCAAATGAGCTCTCGAAATGAAGAGAATTAAAAAAATTGGTAAATATTTAATTATTTTTGGAAATCTAAAACAAAATATACGAGTCTATGAAAATGATGGAGAGAAAAGAAAATGGTAGACACGTTTTCTTCCAATATGTCATTTATCTTACAAAACTTATTAGATGTTATTTTACCTAAATTAATTAAAAAATGTCATATGTGTTTAGTGTCTATTTATTTTATATGGAAACTTGATGCTCGAACTTGAGACATTGTAGGAAAAGGAACATTAAATCCTACTTAATTGCTACTTAATACTACCAGGCTTTAGTATGAAGACATATTTGTTTTAGAATGTTTCCAACTTGAAAATTTTATGTACTCAACCTTCTTATTCTAAGTTTACCTTCAAGATTAGAGAAGTTATTATTCAGAACAAAGTGAAGTTATTGAATTTTTTTTAACAGCCAAGTGAAGTTTAAGTTTTTATTCTGTAATATTTTTATTTTTACCAGTAAAAATAAAAAATAACAATAAAAACACTAAGATTACTTCAAGTAAATTTTTTTTTTTGGTGTCGAGAGGCTTTCACATGAATCATCAATAGAGAGAGATTATTGAAATTGATACACATGTATATTGTGATGAGTGTTGACTATGACGCGTTGATTTCGTTTTTCACTATACTTTGTATCGAACGAGTAGGCATTTACTAACTATGCCCCAAAATATAAGTCATTTTAAATATTCTTACAGGGTTTATGAAAGTGGTTGTGTGCCATAAAAGTTAAGGAGAAATGAATAAAGTAATCAGTTATTGTCATTAATGCTATAATCATAAAGGAGTGAAAAGTAGTTGAATTGTTAATAAATTAAATGTAAGATAGAGAAAATAGTAATAGACCAATGATAGAGGCACAACCAATTTAACACAACGGATGACACAACATAATCAATCACCTTTGATTTTGATGAGTCTACCTCACAATCAATTGAGACTTCGAGTGTTTTGAACAACAGTGTGTTGGTTCATGTTTCAAATCATTTCATAAATATTTTATGAGTAAAACGAATTATTATCCATTTTTATGTAACTTGAGGATTTGTTCAAACAAAGATTTTGAAGATATATACTACCTCCGTTCCAAAAATGTAAGTTTGTTTAGCATTTTGGATTTGACCTAAAATGTAAATTCATTTAGATAACCAATAAAGCATTTATTATATTCTTTCTCATTTTACCACTCATTTATTATATACTCACACGCTTTTTGTTACTTTGCATTAATAACAGTCAAATGTCATTTAATCTTTTTCATCAAAATTAATGACATATAGCCAATTTAACCAACTTTCTTAATCTATGTGAAAAATGCTAAATGGATTTACATTTTGAGACGGATGTAGTATATACATACAAGATGTATGAATGGTTAATCAACCTTATTAGTTTTAAAAGAATTTATAATAACAAAACCAACACTTTTTTTGAAAGTATGTTTTAGAAAGATGGATGCAAATCATGTTTTAAGATGTCCAAGTCAGTCTTTTTAGAACCTTGTCGATATTTCCGAAGGTAAATGTTTCCAGAAGATAATAGATTTCCAGATGGAAAAGTAATAACCGATGTTGTACATTTTTTCAGAAAGCTTAGTGTCTTTACATTAGTCGTATTACATAATAAAAGACACTACAAGCTTATAAGTACAGATAATAGAATAAAAAGATAGATACGACAATTGTCACGGTTCACTAGTCAAACACCACATTCTCGGGTCAGAGGGAGAGTTCAGACTTAGTTTCAGCGCAACGAGTTCTCAAGAATCCCCGACATCAGACCCTGCTTGTATAGTCTCACATCAGTAAAGTAGTAGAATGATCACCCTCATATAAGTGTGAGACATAAATGTCTTGTCGACTCGGGTTAGCCCTTTTAGACCAATCGAGAACGACGGTCTAAGCAGTTGACCGGACCATTTATGACTCATTTAGTGTTACCAGGACCAGCGTCTGGGGCGTTACACTGCTCTTGGTGTTGGGAAATCTACGCGGGAACGCATCAGAATTCAAAATATTATTTCCTTTAACCAGGATCGACTTTGTTTAAGCAACAACATAATAAGATAGTAGACGGTGGTTACCTTGCTTGATCTAAAAAATCGACGTTTTGTTCGTCTAAGAAGAGTAGTGATGCATGGAGCCGCCCAAGCGTTCGGCCTCTACCGCTAGTCCACTCGAACATCCCGCCGGAATCCACCATTGGATTGCTACTAGAAAAACTCGATTGCTAGACTGAGATTTTCTCTCTCACAAATCTCTCTCTAAGAAGCTTTCTATTTTCACAACAAACTATTAGTCTCTTGGAATTATGATGTACAAAAGAGCTAGTCAATCCCTCATTTACATAGAGTATTGGGGCGCCCCTTATGTCTCCAATCTGATTGGGAAAAGCTTCCTAGTAGATTGAGGAGAAATAAAACATTTTCCCAATAAAATAAGAAAAATACATTTGATTGATTTATCTCATTTAATTTAATATTTTATATTAAATATTTTCAAGATATTGTCAATAAATAATATTGACTATCTGCATTTTATTACCATAAATCAATTTACACATGTGTATATATATATATATATATTACATATATATATATATATATATATATATATATATATATATATATATATATATATATATATATATATATATATATATATATATATATATATATATATTGGAAACAAATGTGCACATGCATATCCAATATGCACTACACGCATGTATATATATAAACACACTAATATCTAATATTAATATTTGGTAATACTATTAATTAAATTGCACAATCCAAGTGTATCTTATGCTCATGAAATATGCGACCCTTTGACCAACAAATTGGCTTCCGGAATATTTTTTAATTAATCAATATAATTAATATCTTGTATTTAATTTGTTCATAATAAATAAATACAATCATATTAATTTATCTCTATAACACTTTATAGTCGAGATAAAAATTTCCTTATTTGGTTATCGCTATAACCGCATTTTAATCCGGCTAGATGTTCTTATGTGTGTGACCCGATAGGCTTTCGAATATGTTGGTCGTAGGCACGAAGTGCAAATTACAAAAATGCCCTTCATACCTAACGATCACCGGATAGCGTCTAGCAACACACCGTGACCCCAAAATCATCGGAAGAGTCAAATGCAATGACTACTACCTTTCATGTGAAACAGTTACCGTTGAAATAAAATCATATTGCGGTAATAATATCCATACGATCGTACGTCTAGTGTCAAGCATCAACGACTGTATCTTATAATCTGGATATCATGCTCTCTCGAAGTAACTCATTTACTTCCACTTTGCAAAGATTTACGAGAGTAAGACATTCCTTATAAGAAGGTCATTTCGGATATTCACCCCTACTGATAGGGTATGCGATTTTCTGGACGACCAAACATGTATACTCCGCATGCTTCAATATCACACACAATCACTACCGCATGATCACCATATGGCTAGGAGAAACCTCAATAGTGTCAAAGCATTACAATCCACACCGTGATGCCATGTAGACTCCGGTCCTAAGATGATTACACAACCGTCACATAGTGTGACACTTAACAGTGTAAGTGGGTCAGTCTAACGTACGCAATCTCTAATACACGTTCACGTACAATTCAAGTGTCTCTACACTTAGATAAACGAGATCTATCCATGTCCTTAAAGACAAAAGACATCTAATACGTGCTAGCATGTTTGTACTATCAATGCCCTGTTTAATAGTACATAAGCCTTGAGACATTTAAGTATCAAACTTATTAAAGCGATTAGAGATCTCATCAACCATAATCGTCTATCATGGTTTCTCTATCACAGTTTAATACTAAGGACGTTATCATATAACAATTCATAATTTATTTTTTAAAAGAACAAATATATGAGAAATTATCCGACCCGGTCGGATCCGATCCAACCCGATTGGGTTTAGGACACTATTTTAACACCTGGGATATAATAAGGAGTACATTTTATATGCCAAAGCCGGTCAGGAAATCTGGTCTCCAACCTCATAGAGTTTTAGAGTCCTTCTAGGATATAAATTAGACTAGAAGAGTACCATTAGTACTAAGGTGCTAATAAACATTAGTTACACAAATTAATCTCATAGTAATAACATTTTAGTATAAATTTTCAGTGTAGTCATCATTTCCGATTAACTTGCATGTTTTATTTTCAGTTATATATATCTTCAGTACGTATAATATGTTGTAAATTAGCAGTACATACATTTTCAATAAGCATATCATTATTTCCATATTAACACTAAGAAACTCTGAAAACTTGCTTAGTGGCCTTTGTTAGTTCTCTCTTGATGCTTAGACACTGTTTACGGGGCATTCATGCCCATTCCTCAGTATTTATGTTTTTTAGATGAGATTCAGGGTATCAGGAAGGTGGAGAGACACTGTCTGGCCCACTACTCTAGATAGATTTGTCGGAGAAGATGTGTGGACTCACGTGTTCTTAAAAGAGAGAACAATAGTTCTGACTTGTCGTGACGGTCTATTGATGAGAGTAGGTTATAGATTTACAAAAAGGTTAATTAACAGTCCATCAAATCTTTGAGATTCTTTTGATGATGTAATAGTTAATGCATCGACACAACAATATTATATTAATGTAATATGATATAATAAATGTTGGATGCTTTTAGTTTTTTCAAATAATGATGGTTTTTTCAAATATGATATAATAAATGTAATGATGATCTTCGAAATCTCTGTTTCAAATAATGGCCGAACGATTCGAATCTTGAAATTTGGGTAAAACCTCGACCGGGTCGTTACAATAGACTTTTTATTTATTTAAACTTTTTATGATATATTCTTTAGGTGTTATCGTCATATGATATTTACTTGACACAAATGAATTATATTGAAAATACCATAGATTACATCACCCCATGAATTGATCCATCTTTCTTTTGGAAATCTGGGACGGCCTTTCTTCACAGTTAACTCAGCCCTTAGATCTGAAACTATAGTTGTGCAATGGTCCTTGTTAATGGCTAAAGATAAGGGACGGGGCAATCTCGTCATCAAGACTGATTCTTTAGAGAAAAAGGCCCTACTCCGGATGTTTAAAATTGCATGTATTACTATTTCCAGCTATCCTATTGTAATTAGTTTGACTGGTATTTTAATCTCAGAACTTTCCAACAAATAAATTCAAATAATGGAATTATCTAATTGGACGGATACCACAAGAGTCAAAACATATGCTATCAATTTGATGGATCACCTTATCACCAAATCAAAAGCATTGAGATTTAGGTATGTATTGGTAAAGGGCCTGCAATTTTTATTTGTTTAATCCTTTTTATTCTCCTTTGTATATTGAGTATTGACGCTTCGATGCCCCCAAAGTACCCTCGTTTTCTTTTTTAATTTTCATTTGAGTTTTTTTTTTTTTAATAATAAAAAGTACTCGAAATGCACATATAATTGCTACTGTAGAATTTATTTTATCCAGCTGAATTCGATAGTCAACTGTAGCCTAGAATCCTCTAAAAAAAATATACTCCTGTTCAACAATGATGTCCTGTTTTTTTATGCTATAAAAATATAATTTGGATATTTTTATAAATCATTTATTTTCATTTGCGTTTATCGGTCGGTGATGGATGATTGTTTGTCAGCAAAACAAATAGGTACAAAAACTAAACGCAGAAAATATGCTTGTTCGTCAGCAGCAAAAATATACATCAATGTATTTTTTTTTTTTTTTTTTTTTTTTTACTTAAAGTTCTCATCCTAAAACCAACCGGTGCGATTAATCCAAGTTTAGTCGGATCGTCGCCGCAGAGTTTGATTCTTCTTCGGGCGATAGTTATCGAGACGCACGCGCGCGCGGCGGTCGAACCGGTCGACCTGGTGACCCGGTCCCAAACCAGGGTCGGGTCAAGCATTCGACCGTTTAAGCAAGTGATCCGTTCTGACCCGTCCAACCCGGCGGTTGAACCGGTCGACCCAGCGGTCGGACCGGTCAACCCGGTGACCCGCGCGGTTTTCCATCGGCCCAGTTTTTTTTTTTGTCATCAGGATAAATCTCATAACATCGAGCAAATTTTATCAAAAAAAAAAAGAACATCGATCAGATCTATCACCAAAAAAAAAAATCGAGCAACAATATGTATTATTTTTTGTTTTTTAGGAAATAATTATTGGTATTTAGGGGTATTTGAACTTTTTTTACGATCGAAAACTTGAAGTGAAGATAATGAAACATTTTCATTATGAATCAATGTATTCTTTGTTTTTTTTTGGGAATGTATGAAATTGTAAGAAGCGATAAATTTACAATACTTACCTAAAGAAAAGCGCTAATTATTTCATATTTTAACTTGCACAAATGTATAATCATTTGAGCATTTTATGTTGTCTAATTTGTAATTGTGTTTGTTGGAGTATTTTGAAAATAATTATGGTTGTCTTTTATTTTATCTTTATGTTTTGAATGTTCAATTATATTTTTTTTAAGTATATGATGTGACCCACCGATTGGACCACTGACCCAGTGATCCGGTGTCCTTTCCGGGTCAATGACCGGCCGGACCGGATCTGATAACTATGCTTTCGGGAGTAAAGTCCCGCTAATAATATTTCAACACGCGACTCGCCAGGAGAGATCGAATCGATGGCCTCTCTGAGCGTTCTCAGCCACACATCAATGTATTTGTGTTAATAATAATAACAACAACAACAACAAAAACAAAAAACACCACACAACATGGCTTCCACCACCCGACCCTTCCTACTCATACCCTACCCGTTCGGGTATGATTTTCAACTACCCATTCGGGTACATGGCTTCCTTGTCTAAAACCCCTGCATCCCGACCCATTCAGCCTCATGAAAAGAACATAAATAAAAAAAACATTAGTTGAGCGATTGGTTTCTTATAAAAAAATCAAATTCATTTTGTCTTATTTATACATGTTTTTTCTACCCGTTATCGAATGAGAAAGTTTCATTCAGATGCTTTGTTGCCCGTCCCCTATTGCCATCCCTACTTGTCTGACCCTGCATCCTCTTCCAGCCTCATGTGAAGCAACATAAAAGTTGAGCGATTGGTTTCCAAAAAAGAATATTAGTTTTTTTTTTCGTATCGAATGAGAAAGTTTCATTCAGATGCTTTGTTGCATTGCATTTGGTTATTAGTTGTGGAAAGAAATTGAGTGGGAAAACAATCTTTTTATGAGATTGAGTGGGAAACAATATATTTCTTACACTTTATGCATTTGGTATAAATATCATTATAGCGATATGTAATTTCAGATTCTTCAAGAATAGTTCAAATCATTTTTCACATTCTTTTTGGAGGGGGGGCGAGAGGGGGTGGGGGGGTCGATAAAATAACATAAGGTAAATTTTCTCCCCCATGAGGTTGTCAATACGTTCTTGTGTCAAACTAATTTGTTATATTATTGTTTTGAACATGTTCTTGTAGAACGTCAATTTTATCAGAATATTCGCAATCGATACCTCTTTTAGAATTATTAATTTATCTGGTAAAATGTGTCAATACTATGAGTCATTAAGTATATTATGCGATTCAATCATGATTATTCAGATAAAAACTTCAAATTCATTAATGTCAATCTTTGTCACGATATATATTCATTTGCATTGATTTTTCCTCCCCCTAATCTCGGATTACACTTCATAACAATCGATATCTGAAAAATTTGCAATAACCCGTAACAAGTTCAATATTTAAATGTGAAACCCTTTTATACGGGTGTCAACAAATTTCTTTGATATTTTTCAAGTAGAGCAATTTAGATAATCTCTTCTGGAGATTGATATCTCAACAGCCAATTACTTCATCCGGTGTATGTCGAGTTATACTCATGTTCTATAATCACCAACCACTTTTGTGGGATTTTTTTTCCTCTTCATGATAAATTTATAATAAACACAGTAATAACCACGAATATTTATATCTTTAGAAGAACTTTATTTTGTCATTTTCGCTTTATTGAACAACTTGATGCATCTTAATTTGATCGCATTTTCTTCGAGGAATTGATCGTGTAATATGATGTATACTCCCTCCGTTCCAATTTATCTGAGGCAGTTGCCAAAATCACACATATTAAGGAGGTGAGTTAATGCATTAACTTTCACAATAAAATGACTAGAATGTCCTTAGATATAATTAATGCGACCTTCTTTTTTATATCTTCTAGTGTAATAATTAAAGGTAAATCAAGTAAAAACATAATAAATGTTGCATTGGAAATTGTACTGCCTCACATAAAATGGAACAAAACATTTTGACAACTGCCTCAGTTATTGTGGAACGGATGGAGTATTATATAATTTGATACATATACCGATGCATAACTGATGAAGGTTTGGGTTTTTGGAACACGTATCAATGCTCCTTTGATGTATTTTTCATTTCTAGTATGTGTGAGTAGTTGGGAGGATTGCGGTTGGTGATGATGTTGGATATCATATATTAATGGATATTGTAGTACACTTGTGCTAGGAATCTTATTGTTCACATATATGGTATTAATTAATATTGGGATTGTAGTATGTATTAGAAACAGGGCCAGATACCAGCGGTTTAGCAGTGACCATGCCGGTTGTGGACAACACCATTTGTTCATATTCTTATTCTGGAGTTGCGATGTCTTATCTTTCTCTGTCTTGTTTTAATTATTCTCTTCTTTTTCAATGCTTTCGTGAATCATCTTGAAGAGCTTTTACAATGTTCTCATTTCTCTAAGAGGCTTTATGATGGAGATAGGAGGTGTTTTATCGATCATAGATATCCACTCTGTCTTTCCCCTAACAAGCCAATATTCTTCAATTAGCATTTGATATTTCTCCATTTCTTTCAATATATCCTTCTCTTCATTCATGTTATAGATCTCGCATGTATAAGTGTATTCAAGCCTTAGTCCCTGATAAAAAAAACTAGGGTTGGTTGATGATCCGAGATTAATTTCTTCAACACATTATTCACACTTTTTTTACCTAACTTCAGAATGATCTTAACAAAATGAACCAACCAAAGCAAAAGAGTGATCAAAACTAAGACGCACATCCTTTCGAAGAGGGAGGGTTGCCACTCAAAGCAAGGTGGGGTCATAGAAAACAGAGCGGGACCAGATTACCGAGGGAGAGACCCCTTCTCCCTAAGCAGGTGGGATGAAGACAACGCCATAAATTCTCTAGAATGCCATCAACCCGTATTAACTTTAAATGAACTTATTCAATTTGTAATTATTTTGGATCATTCTAATTTAGATCGATTAAAATTTTGAATTAACAAGGTGTATTGGTTTTTTTCTCAACCCTACCAAAATCTCAAACCCTCCATTTCCTCATACGTGTTACTACTTACTACTCAAAACCTTGTGATTTTTCTATAAAAATAACTAGTGAAATTTGCTTTCATTGGTATCAAATACTTTGAAACTTACAATACTAGTAATTCATTAGAGGGTGTGACAAATTCTTAAATCTTATCCTTAAATAAAAATAATAAAAAAATGAAAGGGAAAAAAAAAACAACTTCTTAATCAATAATGCACTTAAGAGTTAAGACACGTATGCCTAGTCAAAAGAACCCACTGGCCACTACTGAAAAGTAATCACTTCCCCCGCATTAGTGGTGGAATTAAAATGCATCATAATTAGTTAAAGATGCCCACCTTTGTGCACAATTGCTTATTACTATCAAACACTTTTGCAAAAGTTACACAAGAATTAATGAAAGAAAGCAAGTCATTGATCTTTAATCTTTCATAAAAAAAAAAAGGGAAGAGCCTCAAATCTATTTTTTAATACAAAATAAATAAACAGTACACATAATTTTAAAAGGTTGCAAAAAAAAAAACAAAAAAAAATTCAGAAATATACCCATATGTGCTGAAAAAAGAGAAATGCGCGCTCATCCATTAAACAGATAAATGTGTCGCGCTTTTATTTTAATTCTTTTTGGCAATACACGCTGCTTGCTGAATGTTGGTTTTTCTTTTTTTTAAACAACCTTAACTTTTGATTTAGAATTCTGATAATCAAAATTTTTTCACCAAAATTCATTTTTTTTGCTCTTTATTTTGAGATCTCATACGATTCCCTTGCGACGTAAATTTTGAAAGCCGAAAAAATATTTACATTAATCGGAGCGTTTTTCTTATACACAACCATAACTTTTGATTTAGAACACCGATCATCAAAATTCTTTCACCAAAGTTCATATTTTTTTCTCTTTATTTTGAGATCTCATATGATATACTTTCGACGTAGTTTTTGAAATCCCCGAATAATCACGTGTACAATAATACGATAATGATAATAAGATCATCAAGAATAAAGATCACAATAATGATATCACAAGAATAAAGATCACGTTTTATTAACAAACACAATAACACTATTACCATTACCATTAAAAGTATGAGATTCGCCCAAAATCATAGACTCTGCAAGTTTTACAACACACTGACAACCTCTTTTCCTTTATGGATTAAAACAAAAACAAACCGTAAACTAAAAACCATACGTTAACACCCAAAAACTTGTGTATTTTCAAATAACCCATTCAATCACAATTAACACCTTCAATCACAATGGAAAAAAATTACTTCTAGGAAATGTTTCCATTTACTCACAACTTTATCCATATGTTGTGATATTCGATAAATTGATATATGTCATAACAGTAACAGTATCACAGCAACATTATCACAGTAATTCAAACACAACAACACACAAACATCATCGCAGTGCGTGAGTTTGCTAATGTTTGATCCTTATGACATAAACAACTTTTATAACAAAGTAGATATATAATCATGTCGCCCGATCTCAGGTTTGTTTAAGACTTTTTGTATATGATCTCGCTCCATGAAACTAATATTGAAGAACCTCATAAATTACTCAAAAGATTTATATAAATTGAAGGATTGGCTTTCTCACCAAATCCATGCATTCCTATGAAATGGCTTAATGCCTTTTTTACCAACCCATGTTCAACATAAGCAGAAATTAATCATAACATCCCAAGGCTATTAAAAAATAAAAAAATCATGACATCCCTAGACCTAAGGTTTCTATCCGGCATTTCGTCGAACACCGTTTTAGCATCTAGAAAACTCTCGCTCTCACAGTACATCCTGAAAACCGAATTCCAAAAAAATGCAGGTGTGTCATTTCAATGGTTTCGTAATCTACCATGAATCAATCTCCCATCATGAAAAGACTTAATATTTGCATATGCTTGAAACAAGCGTTCATAAGTGTAGCAATGAACTGAACACCTGCAGCATCAACAATCAATTGATGCACCCATTCATAGACATTACAGATTGCTCTATAGCACTTTTCAAGGAAACATGATATCTCTTGCTATTCTAAGTCTAATCCAGGCCACCAAATATCTGCCTCCAAAAGGTGATCCCGTGAGTAGAATTAAAGAAGGGTAATCAGCCGAAACGCTTCTGCCAAGACCCTACTTCCCTTGAACTGTACGCATCACCGGTGACACGGACCGACCTGAGTTATCCACGCCGTAATCTCTTTTACTTGCAGTACCGGATCAAACCCGATTAAGAGACGGGTTCATCTTTGCTCGAGGCAACTTTTCGATACACCTACCCTGCTAAAATCACCGGAAGCTGGCCGATTGTGCATTTTCATTGAGAACATCACCGGGAGTTGATTAATATAATTCCCATGGAAAAATGAATTAACTTCAGTTCGTATACATCTTTTCTGTGATTTTTGAAAACCAAATGGCCGCCGCCTGTTGTCGTTCTCCGATAAGGCACCACCAAGCCGCCCCGATTCTTCATTCTTCAATTTTCATATAGTAATATAAAACTCAGCCGCCGGAAATAAGAAGAAGGAAAAATTGTGACGGAATGCAAATTAGATCTAGTGTAATAGATGAATAAGGGTATTTTAGTCCGAGCGAAATTATTTTGTCCTTATTGCAACTAAAAAAGTGAGTGTGGATTAAAGCTTAAATAAGGGGGGAAAGGTGGATTTATACCTAATTTCTCTTAAAAACACGTGTATATTACTTAATAACGGTTTATTTGAGCATGAAAGATTTTATTTTTGTTCATATTTAAATAATGAAATTGGGTCATTTATTTGTACTACAACTGATTTACCGTGTATCACAATATCTCTGCATCATTGTAGAATCGACTATGTGAAATTCAAATGTACAATGCAATATTCGACCTTCTCAGTGACGATTATAAATCGACAGTGCGAGAAGTCGAATGTTGCATTGTACATTCGACTTTCACAAGGTCGATTCTGTGAAAATGGTGTGTCAAAATAGTGTGGTGTGACAGAGGTCGGCCCTATGATTTCCACGTGTCATCTCCTAATTGACTGAATATTAAATGAAGATAGAGAAATAAAATGTTGGGGCCAAGAGCCCACTTCAGGCCTAATGAGAGATCAAAGCCCTGGCTGGGAGATCTGTCATGTTCTCTCCTTAGACCACCGCAGGTCGGATCGGTCGTGGCGGAGCTTGGGCCAACACAGTTCGAGCTGGTCTATCCTAGAGGGCTCGATGCAGGTCGGTGATAGCAAAATACTTAACCACTAACTTTCTCCGACAGAGTATCGGGTCAACGGGAGTATAGTGGTCACAAGGTCGAATCCATAGGGAGTAATGGCTAAGTACCAAAGCTGACGTGTAACTTAGTTCAGGCCAATAAAAGGTTGAAAGGTATTATGCTAATGCAGAAATAAAGTTTATACTACCGGTCTTACTTCTAAATATTAGAGGGTATAGCCGAACTATGATCCCACGAGCTACTTTTACCCCTAAGGAAGAACTTGACAGGGAGCGTGTCTTAACCGACCTACCTATCCTATGTAGTTTAACGACATCCACGGGTGCCAACTCCTAATTCTAGTTATTAGACTGAACCACTCGATCTAACCACTTTATGTGAAGCTAACCGACTCTCCCTTTAGAAAACCGGTTATCCTAACATGATTAAGTTCTAGAGCTGCTCGAACAACGATGACAAACCTCTGTATTGGAAACGTTCCTAACAACTAGGCTGAATCTACGTAACGATCCTAAAACCCCTTTTCCCACATCTCACCGCAAAATGCATCTATAAGTTCGATGTGTGTGACAGTGAACTAGGTGATCAATCTAATTCAAAGATATTACAATAAGTTTTAGGACGTGGAATAATCGTTAAAACATTCGATTACGCACTACACAAATTCCAATCTTATCCCCCTTAGGGTTTTCACTCGCTTTCACATAATTCTGCTACACAACGGATTAGCTACTCATGATTATGCTAGGAACAAAATTAAAAGCAGAAATTAAACTAAAGACAATAAATAAAAGGGAAGTCATTACCATACAAATTGCTGAAAATCTGATCCACAAAATATGGAAGAAATAATTGCACCGAAAAGCCAAATCTTTGATCTTGAAACGTTAATCTAAGCTATGGAAAGTATGTAGAATCGAAGGATGTTATCTATGGAATCAAAGGATCAAATGATGATCAACCTACACAAAAACCGCACCAAAATCGCCCTAGAAGTGTCTAAAGTCTGCAGTATATGTCAAAGCGCTGAATGAGCTGCGTATTTATAGTGTAGGGTTGAAATCTATCATTGTCGGGCCGGAGAGCGTTTGCTCTAAGGTGGGCCTAAATCCGCGGAAATCGATGATGATTAGGGTTTATTCTTCAGTGAACCAGCGTTTGGCTCCTCCTAAACGCTAGTTCATGGATCATGCCTTGAGGGCAAATGCCCGTCTGGATTGTCTGAACTCCCGTTTGGATTATATGAGCTTTCTTGATACGGGCTGAGCCCATCCAAACATGCGTTCGGGGGTGATTTGGACGCTCGTCCGTCTGAAAATCTAACTTTCAGTAACAAATGCTACTTCTGTGAACGACCGTTTGGACTGGACAAACGCCAATCTGGCATGATGATATATTCCTCAACTTTAACCTTGACTCAAACGCCAGTTTGGGTAGAGCAAACGCCAGTTTGCCTTGATTTCGCTCCAAACTTGATTTTTCTCCACTTTCATGCTACTTTCGTGCCACGAACATGTTTCTCATTCCAAAACATCGCTTTCCGGGTTCTCGAGTCACCTAAAACCTGCAATAACATATACGAATAAACACCACGCGTAATTCCGCAAAACAAAAGTGCTCGGAAAAGAGATAAATATCGCTAAAAAGGCGAAATTTACTATCGATGTGACTGTTTTACCCCCTGTTCATATAACTCACGATATCTTCCCAGAACATGCCAATAAAGTGATAAACGAGGGTTAAACTGCACACCAAAGTACAGTAAAGTTGAGTCTCATCAACCACCCCACCCTTAGCCTTTGCTCCATCGAGTAAATTAGGCGCTTTAAAAAAGACCAAGGGATCAACTTTACGAAACATGCATAGTACTCACGACATCAAGGTGAACGTAAAGTAGACACTGAATGCAAACCACTTGACTCTATCTTACCACGAAAACGAAGTGTATGTGATAAAAACCGAGGGCTACACTCAAAATGATTACCTGCTTCGAATACCGGCCAAATGACTACACACATATCATACCGGGCTAGAATCTCCACTAATCGAGGCAACCGAGGCTAAATACGGTCAAGTAGGACTTGAAGGGTTATAATGTTAAGCTCGGGACGGGGTTAACCGAAAGGAAAATTTTTGGGACTGGAGAAAAGAAAATATGAGTGAACCTAATCATCTTACATACCTCCTCTTCGAAAACATACCAAACCACACAAAACTCCTTCGATCTTTCTATACTCATTAATAAACAATTCCAACCTCAACATCATACTCTTATTCATTCAAACATCCTTCTTTGACTTCTTTTTCTCAAACTTTATTCAAACTTTTTTTTTCAAATTTCTTTTTTTCAACTTTTTTTTTTCAAATTCCTTTTCATAATTTTTAAAATTTATCGAACCAACAAGCCTCACAATAGAGTTCTCGAACTCCTCCCCTTCATTATTTTAGCTCGTACTAACCAACTCCTCTCGAAATACGCATCATCTCCCACCCCACACTTGATTCAGAAAGTGTGTCTAAAGTAACGATTAAGTCCACTCGTAGGGTGATCAAAAGAAACGTGACCAATAAAATAGCTCAGGGTTAGGGTAGTACAGGCTAAGTAACCAAAACGGCTCATTCTCGGACGGTGGTCAGACCATCCTATCAAGGCTAAGAGGGGGTACGAGGATAAAATGTTGGGATTTTGGCTTATTTGGCTCTGGTCGGGTCAAAGAAATGCCAGGACTCTCATCCCGTAGCCGGCCTAGGTAAACCTTTCTATTTCGCCTGGAAACTAAGGGTATAAGTGTGTATAGCAACCAAGTTAAGTATAACCACTGTTCTATGTGCACTAAAAGGGTTCGTATCGTGATAAAATAAAATTGTCCTGCACACATTACTCGATTACTAAGACATTTACCAACTCCATCATGAGAAACATGCATATAACCCGGTGTCAAACCGTGAAAAGTTTTAAAAATTTTAGGCCATGGATTGACTCGAAAACGGACATTAACTAACATTAACTAAGCATATCAAATTACCGGCACATTTATCAATCGAAACAATACAAAGCTAAGTCGTATCCACCCCCCACTTCAAGTGAAGCAATGTCCTCAGTGTGTGAAAGAGATAGAAAAGAAAGACTTAGCTTTAGACCGGCAGAAAGGTGCTATCGAATCCCGTAACAGCCTCGTGTAAGCATGACCCGAATCACTATATCAAGGTAGACAGAAACAACACAAAGTACGCACGGGACATGGTCCGCGTGCCAAAATAGATAATAGGGGTATGGGGGTATAACAGTAATAAGGCCCTGTCACGTCAGAAAACTCGAAACGCAATATGGAACGCACAAGATGGATTGTTATAGATGGATAAATAACCCGTACGGGTAAAGCACAGAACATCTAAGCATAATAATAGAAAGGCCACAGAGGCACAAAATGTAGAAAACATCAACGTGCGTAGGCATACAGCATCAAAGGCGAGTACAAGTAGCGCATACTCAAAAACCCCTAGATCACCTTTTATTCCAAACAGTCTTATTATGGTGGGGTTACCTCTCCCCAAGCGCCTTTGTTTTACGTCGTTGGCTCGACAGGGTGACTCTTAGCAGACTCCAATCAAGAGAAACTTAAACAACTCTAACAAAAAGGCATCACATGGCACTTAAGCACGTAATCAATTCAATCAAATTCCGTACTCATCAGTTTAAGCATGCTCACAGATATACCAAGTACAAACATCAACATAGAAGAGCTAATGAACGGCATACCTCGTTTAGCTCGTGATGCTGCCTCGGGCCATCCCGCAGCATCTTTCTTATCAACATGTACTTCCCCCAGCATTGGGATCAACGGTAAGACGGGCGATCCCGATTCATTATCCGTCTCGATCTTTCTTTCATCGACGACATCATGTGAACTCACCGCCTTCCCTTGCAATGGGATCTTGCTTTCCTGCATGTTAGTACGAGCCACAACACAAGAAAATATAGACTCGGCATACAAGCATTCATCATGTGTAACTTTACGACCTCTGTCCTTGTAAACATTCAGTTTCTCTCTCTCGAATCCCATGCCAAATGAAATATCTCCTTTCTTCACCCCAATGTGAGCATCGCTCGTGGTCAAAAAAGGCTGTTGTTAAGGGTGATTTTATGCGATTTATAACGTTATATTTTATAATGATTTCCTCCATATTCGTATTATTTGCATAGAAATTAAGGGTTTAATTGAATTATTGAGCAAATGAGTTTTAAAAGTCTTTAAGTGTAAAGTTGAGCTAATTTCGTGATTTTATTGGTAATTATCTATGGTTTTACACTTTGCATGTCTTTGTGGTTTTGTAGGTCATAAACAAGTCATAATTGGAGATTTAATGGAAGGAGGAAGATGCAAGTTGAGGATTGGAATGAAGATTTACAAGTTGAACGTGCGTTCACCATGCGTCCAGGATGGACGGACGTCCAGCAAACTGAACGTGCGTTTGAGCTGAATGAAGAGTGAACGGGCGTATAAGGGAATGGACTGGCGTCTAGGAAGAAGAAGCTGATTCAGAGTTTTGAAGTTTTTGATGAACTGGCGTCCAATTTTGCATAGGACGTGCGTCTGATCCAGCTCGGCCCGACTCGAAGATTTTTATGAAGACTGAACTGGCGTCCAGAAGGAGTAGACGGGCGTCCACGGCCGACTTAAGCATAGCCGACCTAAAATCTTATAAATAGCAGCGCATTCTCAACCCTAATCAGAATATCATATACACATTACAGCAGCCGCAGAAAACCCTAAATTCTGAAGCCGAGTTGTGCTCGGTCGGCCAAGCCTTGGTGCTTGGTCGACCGAGGGTTAGATTAGTTGTTTTATTTATTTTGTTTCGTTTCCCTTTCGATTCATGAGGATGGCTTGAAGCTGATCAAGCTTGGAGCAAGCATGTGAAACTTTTCAGCATCGTTTTTTTCCTCCTTTGGATGATTTTGTGAGTTTTAATTAAAGTTGTTTCCTTTCTATGATTATGTGTTATGCAAATTTATATCGAGAGATGTTTTGCTATTGATGTTTACTATGTGACGAGAGTCGGTGTAAACCTAGATCACCATAGGAAGGATTGGATCTTTAACCTATAAGTAACGAGAGTTGATTAGGTTGAATATCTAGATTGTTAGATTGAATAAATCTTGCACCTTGGTTTGAAAGCGTTAATCTTTAAGATCGAGAGATAAAAGATTGATAGGCGAACTTTTCTAAGAGATTAGGAGTTCATACCTTTGATAGGTGAATCACAATTTTAGTTAAATCATCATAAGATAATCTAGAGAGGAAATTAAGGGTTGCGGGATGGTGGATCATTGCTTGTTCTATGTTTAATCGCTATAGTCATTATCATGCTTTTATGAGTTTTATTGTTTTTCTCGTTTATAGTTTAGTTATGTTCGCAACGATCTTTCCTGGCTTTGGGTGACAATCCTCTGTCCGAGCTTTATCTTTTCGCTTTTTATTATTTTAGGTTTTAATAATAATAGTATCAATCTTAGGAAAATTAATGAAATAGATACCCCGATTCCCTGAGATCGACTCCGGTATTAATCGCTATACTACGATCCCTACACTTGGGGTATACCGGATTTATAAATTTATTACTTATTTATTTTCATTAGATAAAATCCGAGACAGCTGACCAAGCAGGACAGACGTTCTAGAGTCCATTTCCATGTCGAGGATCACAAAATCTACTGGGAAAACAAACTTACCTACTTGCACCAAGACATCTTCCGCTACCCCCATAGGTGTCCTCACTGACCTATCAGCCATCTAAAGGGTCATTCCCGTAGGCTCTAGGTCACCCAACCTTAACTTCTCATATAAGGCTCTAGGCATCAAGCTCACAGAAGCTCCTAGATCACATAAGACATTCTCGATCACAGTATTGCCTGTGGTGATAGAAATGGTAAAACTGCCACGATCTCTCATTTTTTGGGGTATCTTACTATCATACACCGCCGAACACTCCTCCATCAGCTTTACTACTTGATTCATTTTCTCTCGACTCGATAACGCCCCTTTCAAACACTTATAGTACGCTGGTACACTCGTGACCACCTCTAACAAAGGAACGTTAATCTCTACCTTCCTGAGAATGTCTAGGAACTTATTTTGACTATCAGTGAGAAGGTTCTTCCTAGGACCCTTAGGTGGATAAGGTAGCGTACTCTCATCAAAATCAGGAGGGGGGAGGCATAAAATCATTCTTACCTCGAGCTTTTGGCCGCGACGCTACGACTGTAGCCTCTTTCCTGGCAGGGGTGCTCGACTCTTCCTCTTTAATATCTACCGCTATGAAATCCCGCTTCTTCGCTGACTCTTCCTTCTTTCTCTGAGCCTCTAGCTCTTTCTCCATTTCCATCTCTCTCTCTTTCTTCGCAATTGCTAGATCTCTCTTGACTACCGCCAACTCTCTTCTCATTGCCTCTAACTCAGTTTCGACCCTGCCACTTTCCAAATCGTCAGCCTCATCTTCTTCATTCAGATAATTCTCTACTTCGGTCACTTTATCTCTCTTTGACCAATCAACCCCCAGATCTCTGCTACTTCTAGTAAATACTGCTTTCACTTCCCTCAGATTCTGTTCAATATTGCTTGGGAGGCCACCACTCAAATTTTTCTTCAATGTATTCGCGATTTGACCCACTTGGGTTTCTAAGTTCCGAATAGCGGAGTGGGTGGCTACCTTTTGCTCCACAACATTCTTATTCAGCTCAGATACGCTCCTATCCAACTTTTCTAGAAGCATTTCTATGGAAGTCTTTTGAGCACCAGAGTTATTCGATTGCTGATTATTTTGATTTCTCTGGTGGAGATGAGCATTCGGATGCTGATAGGTGCCATAATTATTGTTTCTGGGTGGCTGATTTGCTTGTTGATTACCCCGCTTGTACCGATTCGTTCTCTATCCCTGATTTTGGCCCCAATTCTGACTCTGCAGTTTCTATTGGCCTTGTGATTGAGATTGCTGATTTTGGTTGTTCGGATAATTGCCTTGGTTATTCTGGTAGTTCTGATTCTGGTCCCAAGGCCTATTGGATGAACCTTGAATTGGCATAAAGCTTTGACCCTGAGTGGAATTGTGGTTCCAATTTTTTGATGGTGGTTTTGATTCCAACCTTGACCTTGTTGATTCTGATTCCAATTACCCCCACTGCCTTGTCCAACATAGCTCACATTATACTGTTGTTACTCATCTCCCATAGCATACTCCATTGGCGGTCCTTACTGATTATCAAAATTCTGATACTGATGTTGCTGACCAAACTCTTGCTGATTCATATTCATCTACCCCATCGCATACCATTCATCTTCTGCTGATCATTCTGGTTTCCAAACTGTTGTTGTGCTGGGGTAGATGTCAACTATTGTGGGTAAGTGAACTTTTTCGGTGATGTACACTCCAGTGCTGAGTGTCCACCCCCACAAAGTTGGCCTTACTCTGCCTTCTTTCTATCCAGCTCTATTTGGTCCATCTTCAGTACCATTTCTTGCATTTTATCATGCATGGTTGTCTCTCTATCGAACTCTTCTTTCAAAGACTTCACACTTTCTATTGGAGCCTTCTTCTTTTTCCTAGACGACCCCCATTGCCCTTCTCCATCAGCCATATTCTCAATCTGCATCATAGCTTGATCCGGTGGAAGATTCATAATATCTCCGCCACTTGCGGCGTTCAGCTTGTTCTGGTCCACTGGCTCTAAGGCTCTAAAAAAATATAATCACTTGCTCAACAGTTGAAAACCCGTGTGGAGGGCATCTCTTCAGTAGACCCCTAAATCTCTCATACATCTCCTTTAGTGTCTCTCCCTCGAGACCATCAAACAAAGAGATTTCTTCTTTCAAATCCAGAATCTTAGCCGGACGAAAGTACTTCCTCAAAAATACTCTAACCACATCCGCCCACGTATGTAACGAATCATTAAGCAATGAATCGTACCAATCCTTAGCAGCTCCTCTAAGTGCAAAAGGAAAAAATATAAGTTTTATCGCCTCGTCACTTACCCCATTATACTTCATTGTTCCATAGATTTGGAGAAAATGATCCAAGAAGCTATTCGGGTTCTCAGTTGACTTCCTGTGGAACAAGGCGTGTTCCCCCAACATATTCAAGATGTTTTGCTTTATGTCCATGTTGTTGGCATTGATAGGGGCACTCTAATTGGATTGTGACCTGTAACTGCCTGTGGGGTAGTCACATAATCTCGACAGACTCTTGGTCCCTGTACCTGCCGAGCCCTCTGTGGCTGGTAATTCTGATGTGGCTGCTGTTGATTAAACTGCTGCATAGGTGGTTGCTGAATATTTTGGTTCTGGAACACCCGTTGGTTCCCCTGATTCCTAAGCATTTGCAGTACTCGGTTTACAGTAGCTTGGTCGAGTTCTGGTTCGAGGTTCTGGGAATTCTGTTTTCCCCTGTTTTGTACAATCCATGTTCTATGATTAAATTGTAAGGTGATTAAATGCTGTAACATTGTATCGTCTCCCCCTAACTGTTCTACAAGAGGGTCTCTCGGTGGAGTTTGCAACGGCAGTGTTGCATTACCACCAGTAGTGTTTGAGGTTTGCCCTTGTGCATCATGCTCAATGAAAGGATCTTTGCCACCTCTACGAGTCGTTATATCATCCATTTCTTCAGAGGAATCTGAGACAAAGCTTTATACCACCCTTTCTTCTTCAAACAGAGGTTCGGACAAGCGATCAGGATCTCTCTTCGGCGTTGATTGTTTCTGTGGCGTGCAAAAGCTTCAATCTCTTCAATCGGATCGATAAGAGGTTCTTTTGAACTTCGGGTCATTCAATGTAAAACAAGAAACAACAAGAAAATGAAATAAAAACGACCTAAGCCCAAGCTTTTGGTCAACTTAAAAGATATTAGACGTTACTCCCCGGAAACGGCGCCAAAATTCTTGATAGCAAAATACTTAACTGCTAACTTTCACCAACAGAGTATCGGGTCAACGGGATGATAGTGGTCACAAGGTCGAATCCACAGGGAGTAATGGCTAAGTACCAAAGCTGACGTGTAACTTAGTTCAGGTCAATCAAAGGTTGAAAGGTATTATAATAATGCAGAAATAAAGTTTATACTACCGGTCTTACTTCTAAATATTAAAGGGTATAGCCGAACTATGATCCCACGAGCTACTTTTACCCCTAAGGAAGAACTTCACAGAGAGCGTGTCTTAACCGACCTACCTATCCTATGTATTTTAACGACATCCACGGGTGCCAACTCCTAATTCTAGTGATTAGCCTGAACAACTCGATCTAACCACTCTATGTGAAGCTAACCGACTCTCCCTTTAGAAAACCAGTTATCCTAACATGATTAAGTTCTAGAGCTGCTCGAACAACGATGACAAACCTTTGTATTGGAAACGGTCCTAACAATTAGGCCGAATCTACACAACGATCCTAAAACCCCTTTTCCTACATCTCACCGCAAAATGCATCTATAAGTTCGATGTGTATGACAGTGAACTAGGTGATCAATCTAATTCAAAGATGCTACAATAAGTTTTAGGACGTGGATTAATCGTTAAAACATTCGATTACGCACTACACAAATTCCAATATCATCCCCTTAAGGGTTTTCACTCGCTTTCACATAATTCGGCTACACAACGGATTAGCTACTCATGATTATGCTAGGAACGGAATTTAGAGCAGAAATTAAACTAAAGACAATAAATAAAAGGGAAGTCAATACCATACAAATTGCTGAAAATCTGATCTACAAAATATGGAAGAAATAATTGCACCAAAAAGACAAATCTTTGATCTTGAAACGTTAATCTAAGCTATGGAAAGTATGTAGAATCGAAGGATGTTATCTATGGAATCAAAGGATCAAAGGATGATCAACCTACACTAAAACCGCACCAAAATCGCCCAAGAAGTGTCTAAAGTTGGCAGTATATGTCAAAGCGCTGAATGAGCTACGTATTTATAGTGTAGGGTTGAAATCTGCTGCTGTCGGGGCCGGACGAGCGTTTGCTCCAAGGTGGACGCTCGTCTGCCTGGAAATCTGATGATGATTAGGGTTTATTCTTCAGTTAACCAGCGTTTGGCTCCTCCTAAACGCTAGTTCATGGATCATGCCGTGAGGGAAAACGCCCGTCTGGATTGTCTGAAAGCCCGTTTGGATTATATGAGCTTTCTTGATTCGGGCTGAGCCCATCCAAACGTGCGTTCGGGGGTGATTTGGACGCTCGTCCGTCTGAAAATCTAACTTTCAGTATCAAATGCTACTTCTGTGAACGACCGTTTGGACTGGACAAACGCCGGTCTGGCATGATGATATATTCCTCAACTTTAACCTTGACTCAAACGCCAGTTTGGGTAGAGCAAACGCCATTTTGCCTTGATTTCGCTCCAAACTTGATTTTTCTCCACTTTCATGCTACTTTCGTGCCACAAACATGTTTCTCATTCCAAAACATCGCTTTCCGGGTTCTCGAGTCACCTAAGTCCTGCAATAACATATATGAATAAACACCACACGTAATTCCGCAAGACAAAACTACTCCGAAAAGAGATAAATTTGGCTAACAAGGCAGAATTTACTATCGATGTGACAGTTTTACCCCCCGTGCATATAACTCACGATATTACTCTCGAAACGATCTATATCTTGCCAGAACATGCCAATAAAGTGATAAACGGGGTTAAACCGTTGCAGCATACCAAAGTCTGATAAAGTTGATTCCCATCATCGCCGAGCCTCCCTTATCCGAAATATGAACATTTTTAAAATATAAGATAAACATGGTGGACTCCTTTATTGCATGAGACTCTTATCCTAATATTAAAACTACTCGTGATTATCTCATAAATCCAAATAGGATTAACACAAAGGAACCCGTATTAACTACGGCACAAGTAATCTGGACGAGATATCCTCTATATAAACGATCCCAAAGAACTACGAGACTTGATTCCTGACAAAAGCACATGATACGTAGGCAACTTGAGGTGCATTGTTCCAAGCTCAGCCTAAAAATAATAAAACACCACTCCACACTTTAGGGTTTTTCTACGATTTGGTTCTTGTTCATCGTCATTAGGGTTAATTTGGCACGCGTTACCTTCTTGACGAGATCCAGCATCGTCAATTGGCGCTAGAATGAGGGCCTACTTATTGACAATCGTTCGAGATCACCATGAAGAAGAAGAATACCAAAACCACCCAAGGTGAAACTGCTAATGATGGTGAAGAAAAGGCTGGAGGTGGAATGGTAGCAGGATCCTGCTACCACTAGCCAAAACCAGCAGGAAAAGGACGCAACTATGGATCCAGCCCATCAAGCGTTGGTGCAACAACTAGCAGCTATAAAAATTGCAACTCTGCAGGCCATCATTATTGCAGCAATACATAGGAGGGGTCCCATGGATCCATCATCGCAAGATAACATGCAGAAAACTATACCTCATCCCCAAAGCATGATAGCACATCGTCTAGTTCTAACATCTAGAAGAGGCATCCTAACCTTTAGATGCAAGATACGGCCAGAGTATAGCTCAATGCCATCCTCAGGAAAAACTCTGATGAGTTCTCGTTCGTGTCACCTTTCATAGAGCAGATCGAGAATTATCCCCGACCTGAGGGGTTTAAGGTACTTAAGTTGGACCCCCAAGATCACCTTCATCAGTATCTGATGCATATGAACCTGTATTGCGTGCCAGACGAGATGAAGTGCAAAGCCTTTCCTGGGCTTCTCACAGGCAGGGCTCGTGAATGGTTTAGAAGATTCATGCCAGGTTGATCTCTGACTTTCAAACACAAGGAAGGATATTCGTGCATGCATTCATTACGGCCACGCCATTCCAGAAAAACGCTACACACCTCCTCATAATCAAACAGAAGATGGATGAGACTGTGCTTCAATATCTCAAGAGGTTCAATAGAGAGTCCAGGTAGGTCCAGGATGCTGGAGAGCACCTCCTGGTAACTTCCTTCGTAGGTGGATTAAAGGAAGGAAGGTTGTATGCCAAACTGAACGGCAAACTTCCCCGGTCCATGGAGGAATGTGTTGAGGCAACCTACAAGCACTGCTAGGGAGAAGAAGACAACCGGCTGAAAAAGGAATCAAAAAACGGTGAGTCCAAGAAGGACAAGCCTTAAAACCGATCTCAGAAAAATAGGAAGCCGGTCTAGGACCGTATGACGGCACCAATCAGAGATCGGCTCGGCAAGAAAGGAGCTCTGCAGGAGAGGGATTTCATCCCTCTGAACAGATCACAAGAGCAAGTTTTGGCGTTAATGAAACGAAAAGGGTTGGCCAGGACTCCGCCGCTATTGCGGGGCCTCCTAAAAAAGGGACCTCAATAAGTTTTGTGCCTACCACAGAGATGTTGGGCATGACTCAGAGAGCTACCGAGAATTGCAGAGAGACATCGATGCTGCAATAATAGAAGGAAAGTTTGATGAAGTTGTGGACCGATCTCAAAATACATATCCATGAGGCAGAAGATGATACAAATGCCGAAACTTCAATCAGGATAGTTGTAAGCAGGATGAACCACAGCGGAGAAGAAATCGATCTCCATATCAAGATCGGAAAATGGGATGTCGTCATATTGGCATGATCAACACCATCTCATGTGGGAGTAGCGGTTCAACCTGTGATAAGGACAAGGGCAGTGGCAGGTCTGCTTCCCCTTTTGAGTCCAATAAAATGCAAAGGCTCTTTGGGGAGGTGCCCTACGGTCCAAAAGACTCTCTTCACTTGGTTAAAAATAATGAAGGCTTGGTCATAGAGGCATTAGTGCATAGACATCTGGTGAAGAGTGTGTTGATACGGGGAGCGCCATCAACGTTCTCTACTACTCCGTCTTCCAGTCCATAAAGCTCGGGTTTTCCGGACCACCAGTCCATCCCGTGGGAATGATCAGATTGGCCATTACATTTGGCAGAGAATCGAAAGGCAGGACCCTTATGGTTAATTACGTTGTAGTCAAGGCCCCATCAACTTATAACTTCATTATAGGAAGACCGGCCTTGATAGATCTAGAATTTGTCATTTCTCCAGCTCATACCAGTTTGAAGTTCCCCACTACAGAAGGTTCAGTAGAAATCAAAAGGGACGTGGAGGCAGACATGAGCTGCTACACGGACACCGTCAAAGGGAAAGATTTGGTTCAGCAGGTACTGATGGAAGAATTAATTCCAGAAGAAGAAGATAATTGGTTCAGAAGACAAAGTTGAAGACGTCGGTCTTTGGGATGATCAGCCAGATTTGACTGTGAAGATAGGCTCCTGGATTCCAGTTCCACACAAGAAGCTTCTCATCGATTGTTGAGGGAATTCAGGGATATTTTCGCCTGGAAAACCGAAGATATGCCATGTATGTCCCCAGACTTAGCCCTACACAAGCTAAACGTCGAACCGAACAGGAAACCAATTTGGCAGAAAAAGAGGTATTTCGCTATAGAGCGAGTTCTTGCCATTGAGAAAGAGGTGGCAAAGTTGCTTCAGGAAAAAATCATCTGAGGGTTAACAAATCCAGTCTTGGTCAAGAGGCTAGATGGCAATTGATGTGCGTGGGCTTTACAGACCTCAACAAAGCATGCCCGAAGGACTGCTATCCTTTGCCAAAGTGTAGACTCAACAGTGGGTTTCGAAGTGTTTGCTTTTTTGGATGCATTCAAGGGGTACCATCAGATCTCTATGGACCCCGAAGATGCATAGAAGACCTCATTTATCATAGAGTTTAGAACTTTTTGTTACGTGACCATGCCCTTTGGCCTAAAGAATGCCGGAGCAACTTATCAACTGGCGGTTAACAAAATATTCAGTGGCCAGATTGGCAGATGCATAGAGGTGTATGTAGATGGCCTTTTAATCAAGAACAGGTATCTTGATCAATACTTGATCGATGTCAGAGAAGTCTTTGGAGTACTCAGGTAGACAAAGATGAAGCTCAACCTGAAGAAGTGCACATTCGGTGTCAAATCAGGCAATTTTCTGGGGTATATGATCTCCAAAGAGGGGATTAAGGAAAATCTAGATAAAGTAGATGCACTGAAGAGCATGCTGATGAAGTTTGTAGAATTACAAACAAACAAAATAAAATGCGGAAATATTATTGATCATGTAAAAGTTACAAGTTGATTACAATGTGGCTGATCATGGGGTATTTATAGCATCTTACACCTCATGAATCAGTTAGAAGTAAGTTACAAACGGTTATAACAGATTACAACTAAATAACCGCTTTCTGTACTATATATACACTACATCAAACTGATCAAGAGTTGATAAGTCTTAAATCTTGTTAGTAGGTCACTTGATCTTATGTTGTCAACAAGCTCACGATATCTTGATTGACCAAAGAGAGTGCACTCAAAGATTCCCATCGCCTTCTATCATCTTGTAACACCCCTCTCAAGCTGTGAGTGGTTCATGAACAGCTTACACTCAGTATTCCCATCAGCTACTTGAAGTCTAAAAGATCTTTGAAACTCCCAATTTGTCTAGTAGATAAGAGAAGATAGGTGCATCTAAGGCTTTGGTGAGGATGTCAGCTATTTGTTCTTTGGTATTGACTGGAAGAAGTTTGATGAGTCTTGATTTGACCTTGTCTCTCACAACATGACAGTCAATCTCAATGTGTTTGGTTCTCTCATGGAAAACAGGATTGTGAGCAATGTGTATTGTACTGGAATTGTCACAAAATAGGACAGCATGCAACTGGACTAGAACTTGTAAATCTGTAATATGTAGATGAGCCATTGGATTTCTATTTGCATTGCCATGGCCACAGTACTCGACCTCGATAAACTTCTAGCAATTGTTGTTTGTTTCTTTGCCTTCCAAGAGATTGGAGCATCTCCTAGAAACATCATGTAACCTGATACTGATCTTCTTATTTCAGGATAGCCAGCCCAATCACTATCTGTAAAACCCTTAAGTAAAAGATTATTGTCTGTTGGGAAAAAGATGCCTTGTCCAGGATTGGTCTGCAAGTATCTCAGCAGTCTGTAGGCTGCCTTCATATGGTTTTTAGTATGAGTGTCCAGAAATTGACTTAGTTGTTAGACTGCAAAGGCAATTTACGGTCTGGTAAAAGTGAGGTAAATTAATTTGCCTACTAGGGATCTGTATGCAGTGTTGTCTTCTAAAAGTGGTGAGTCACCATGTTGTAAGGTCTGCTTGGACTCCATAGGTGTCTTAGCAGGTTTGGCTCCCAAAAATTCATATTCTTCTAGGAGGTTAAGTATGTGTTTTCTTTGTGAAATGGATATGCCTTTTGGACATCCAGCAGTTTCAATGCCTAGGAAATATCTCAATTTACCAAGATCTTTGATGGTGAACTGTTGATGCAGAGTATCCTTTACTTTCTGAATCAATCCTTCATTGGGGCTTGCTGCTATGATGTCATCAACATAGACTAGTAAAGCAATAAAGGACTGTCATGACCCTTTGGTAAACAAACTGTGATCATTTTTAGAATGAGTGAATCCTTGAGCCTCCAAAGATTCTGTCAACTTGCAATTCCATTGTCTGCTGGATTGCTTGAGGCCATATAATGACTTAGTAAGCCTGCAAACTTGATTTGGTTTGGTTGTTGCATAGCCTGGAGGTAACTGCATTTATACTTCTTCATGCAAATCTCCATGTAAAAAAGCAGTATGAACATCCATCTAATGTAGGTGCCAATTGTGGGTTGCGGCTGCTGCAAGTAAGGTCCTAAATGTAGTGATCTTGACAACTGGTGAAAAAGTTTCTTGATAATCAATCCCATATGTTTGAGTGTAGCCTTTTGCTACTAATCTAGCTTTATATCTCTCTACTGGTCCATCAGGGTTGTATTTGATTTTGTACACCCATTTGCATCCAATAGGTTTTTTTCCTGGGGGCAGATCAACTATCTCCCATGTGTGAGTCTTTTGTAACGCTTCAATTTCTTTGTTCATTGCCTATTCCATTCATCATGCTTGATGTCTTGATTGTAGGTCTTAGGCTCCTTAACAACATCAATAGCATTAATGAATCTAGCATAGTCTGCTGAGAGGTTGTCTAAACTCATTACTGCACTCAGCAGATGTGGAGTCTGCTGAACATTATGAGCACCCCCTTGATAAATGGTTGGTGATTTCCTTGTTCTTGTGGACCTTCTTAGTTGTGTGCCTGATTCACTGGTCCATGCCTTGTATTGGATCCATCAGCTTCTGTTGATCCCATTTCTGGTTGGTCTGCTGACTCATTCAGTAGGTCATCAAAACTGTCCATTACTGGAAAATGAACGGGAATGTCAGCAAGATATCTAGGCTTTCCAAAGACCTGCTGAAAAAGAGGAAAGTAAGTTTCATGGAATTGAGTATTCCTAGCAACAAAGATATCTTTGTTGGTAATATTAAGATAATAGCATCCTTGGAGGTGGTTGAATTCCCAAGATAGACACAAGTTCTACATCTTGAGTCAAATTTGGTTCCATATTGTTGAAGTGTGCATGAAAAAAATAGGCAACCAAAGACTTTAAACACATAATAGTCTGGTTTGGTGCCATAAAAAACTTCATGTGGAGTGTTTTCTTTCAGCAGTGGTGTAGGTGTGACATTAATCAACTTTACAGCATGTAAAAGACAAAATCCCCACACTCAATTGATAGATTACTCTGGAACCCCAAACCTCTTGCAACATTCAGCAGATGTTAATGTTTTCTTTCAACAATACCATTTTGCTCAGGTGTACTTACATAGGATGTCTGATGTATGATACCCTGTTATGCATAAAAGTCAGTAAGTTGGAATTCTTCACCATTATCAGATCTAATTACTTTAATAATTTATGAAACTGAGTAGAAACAAATTTAACAAAAGATTTAACAAGGTCAGAAGCTTCAGATTTGAGCCTCATAAGAAAAACCCAAGTAAATCTAGAAAAATCATCTACAATAGTGAGAAAATATTGTTGTCCATTTACAGTAGGGTGTCTTAGAGGACCCCAAATATCCATGTGAACAAGGTCAAAAACAGCATTTACAGCAGTGGTACTTAAAGGAAAGGGATTCTTCTTCATTTTAGCCATAGGACAAACATAACAAAGATCATGATTACAAAATTGGACATCAGCAGACTGTGAACTGATGACTTGCAGTCTCTTATCAGGCAAGTGTCCAAGTCTGTAATGCCATAAAAGTGCATCATCTAATCTATCAGATGAAGTGTGATTCTCTACAACATTGATAACAGAAAGTCTTATGGGCTGATCCATGATATAAAGTCCTCTTTGTAACTCAGTTGAACCAATCATGTTCTTGTTCTTGTCCTGCAAAACACACTTGTTAGTAGAAAAACAGCTGCACCTTTTGTATGACTAATGAAAAATGTAAAGATAAAAGGTTATACTTAAAACCAGGAACACAAAACACATGTAGGACCAGTTGAGTGTTGATCCTCACTTGGCCTATGTGTTTGACAGAGACATTATTTCCATTAGGTAATCCCATTTTTATACCAGATGAAGATTTAGGATTACTTAATGGATCTAATGATCCTACAACGTGATCTGTGGCACCAGAGTCCAAGATCCATTGTATTGATCTTACTAAATTTAGGTCACATGTTCCTGTGGCAGGTGAGTAATGTGTAACAATGTCAGCAGGTTGGCCAACAACAAATCCTGCATGTCTTGGAGCGTCACTCAGCAAAGCCATCAACTTGTCAAGTTGTTGTGCAGTAAGATTGGGAAACTCTTGTCCAGCAGACATGCTTGGTACCTGATCTTCTTCTGTTAATTGCTCCTCTTCTACCATATTTGCCATTTTTGACTTGAAACCAGGAGGAAATCCATGCTTCTTGTAATAGGTCTCCTCTGTATGACCATTGAATCCACAAAAACTACATTGCATCTTTTTGGGATCTTTAGGCCTAGGATTTGCAGCAGAATTAGGTCTGCTGACAAACTGATTTTGTCTCGGTCCATTCTTTTGTGATAATAGAACCATAGAATCTTGATTCTTGGTCTTGTTAGCCATATAGAATTTTTGTCTCTCAAACTTGATTGACATTGCAAAGGCATCATGAATTTCTGGAAAAGGCACCATCAGCATTGCCTGTGAAACCATTGGTTCAAACTCATCCCTTAAACCTTTAAGGACTTTCATGGCATGTTCAGCTTCCATATGATCCATCAGATTGCTTATTGCATTGTAGTGGCATTGAGGATCACAAGAACAGATTGTGACAGGCTTGATGGTCTTGATTTCTTCCCAAAGAATCATTAATTTTGTAAAATATTGATTGACAAAATCTGTGCCATGTTTCAGTAGATGCATTTCTTCAAGAAGATCTGAAAGCCTTAATGCATCAACATTTGAAAACCTTGCTGCAAGATTCTTCCACACTGCATGTGCATTCTTGAAGTACATCAAACTTTGTGCAATGGTGTTTTCAACAGAATTTAAGATCCATGATCTCACCATTGTATCACATTGTCTCCACGCATGGAATTCTGCTGAATCTACTTCTAGCCTTTTAATTGTGCTGTTTACGAAGCCAATTTTGTTTTTTGTGATCAACACCATCTCCATGGACATTTTCCAGGGATTGTAGTTATTGCCATTCATCAATGGCTGAACAAGAACTAGAGACGGATTCTCATTAGGATGAACATAAAATGGACCAGAGGGACTTATTTCTTGTTTCTTAGCTGCCATGGCTATCAAGAATTTCAGAATTGATTCTCAAATCAACAATGATGGAGAAAATCTGATCAAGAACTGACCAAAAAATAGGAAAAGAATAACAGTTTACTCACAAGAAACTGAAAACTTGGAAATGAGATGAAGAACACTCTCAAGTTTCTTCACAAAAAAAAAACGCAGGAAAGCTTTTAGAAATTCTCAAATTTCTTCTCTGATACCATGATGAAGTTTGTAGAATTAAAAACAAACAAAATAAAATGCGGAAATATTATTGATCATGTAAAAGTTACAAGTTGATTACAATGTGGCTGATCATGGGGTATTTATAACATCATACACCTCATGAATCAGTTAGAAGTAAGTTACAAACGGTTATAACAGATTACAACTAAATAACCGCTTTCTATATTATACAACGATCGGCGAGTTCTTGAGCAGCCTTCTTGTCGGCCGCGAGTCACGATCTTTATGCTATCAGTGGGCTGCTGATATCTTCGATTGACCAGCAGAGTGCACTCAGCATTCCCATCAGCTTCTATACTATAACACATGCTTCCACCACGAAACATCAAAAAAGTGCAGAGGTTGACAGGGCGAATGGCCGCTCTGAACAGATTTTTATCCAGGTCGGCACAATGTGCCCTTCCCTTCTTCAAGATTTTTAGGAAGGCAAGCCCATTCCAGTGGAATAAGGAATGCCTGAAGGCCTTTGAGGAGTTAAAGTCTTATCTGGCCGAACTACCCACTCTGAATTCTCCTCAGGAAGGAGAAACATTATTGGTATATTTAGAAGTAAGTGAAGATGCCTTGAGCGCGGCACTGGTCAAAGAGCAGGATCTTGTACAAAGGCCTATATACTATTTAAGTAAGGCGTTCCATGGACCATAGGTCAGATATTCAGATGCAGAGAAGCTGGCACTAGCCTTGGTGCATGCCTCTAGAAAACTCAGGCCTTACTTTCAAGCTCATCCGATAACTATGGTAACGGATCAGCCACTTCGGCAAATATTAGCCCGACCTGATACATCGGCGAGACTAGCCAAGAGGTGTGGTCGAATCGACGGAGTCACGATCTAGAACTCCGCCCGATAGTTTATCAAAGCCGGGCATTGGCGGTTTCTAGTCAGAAGGAGCGAGACATCACCATCGATCGCGACCAACCGAGCCGCTGCGTGTCGAACAATGGGCGTTATGCGTTGATGGAGCCTCAAACATGTTGTCTTGTGTGTCTTGAGACCAAAGAATACTTAAGCTATCAAATAGCATAACTATGAATAATAGCACAAAAGTCGATTTAAATACATCTTGTCTTTAGTTAAGTTAGAACATAACCGAAAGTTCCATAATCAACATGTTGCAAAAAAGCAAGATACACACGATTCTTGCGAAAAAAAAGTAATTAAAATCCTTACCTTAAAAGCCTGTGGAATATATGAACAAACAATAACTATTCTTCGATTCCATGAGAATCTACGAACAAGAATTGAAAGCTAGCATAAGCCCTACAAGGAACATGATTCTAAACAAGATGAAAACCGAAATCTACCAAAAGACCGAGCCTTTTACCTTTTACTTGAGATTCTAAAGTCAGAAATGTGTCCTAAACTGGATCAATGTCGAAATCACCACTACAATCTATAAAACAAGCACTAAATTGATCAGAACTCCCCCTAGACAAATAGAAAAACTTTTCGACTAAGGGCAACATATTACTAAATTATGAAGTTTACGGCTTATTAAAGCCCTTTTATAGGATTTCAAAACTCTCATGGTCGGTTTCGTTTCTTAAAGCCAAAGACAATATATTACACATAAAGGAAAACATACAAGAAAACCTAATTTGAAAAGACAAAAATACACTTAAAAAGATGAGCTATTTTACATAAATAATATAGACATTATACACAGTCTAGGAAGCAAATACACTTCAATCTGATATCAAAATTAGATCAATATTTGATGAAAACTGACGTCAGTCACATATCCCACTTTGGTCTGATAACTTTAATCACTTTAATCCAACACATGTTATTAATCTGCCGGTTAATTTATTATCAAATAGCAGGCAGCAACCCGACCCGTGATCTGATGATGTCATAAATATTTAATATGTGTATGACCATCGACTGATTAAATATTGGGCAAACAAATTGTTGAATTATTTCAATGTTTATATAATTATAATTATTAATAGTAGTAGTAGTAGTAAGAATTTCAGTAGCAATAATGTTCTCTACCATATGAAAGCTGACAAACAAAATCCATCGCCGTATTTTTAAATATTGTCGGAGTTAACAATGATCCAGGGTTTAGAATCGCCCACTTGTCTATTTTGGATTTGACCACGTACCAATTCATCTTGTTTCTTTACGATTGGTCCACGTCTCAGGACCACAGCCAATATATCCCCAATCAGGTAAATAAAAATTAAATAAATAAAACTTTTTTTTTTTTTTTTGCTTAAATAATTGTAAATGCAGTGGTGACAGGGTGACACTTGTTGACTGCAGAAAGGCTCTGAAGGCGAAGAACAAGGAAACTTGGCTGTTAAGGGTAAATTCTTCTCTCCTTTGTCAAATCATTATCTCTTTTTGTTAATTTTTAGATAACTTTTGCTTTTGGTCTTAATTACTTGCTAATCTCAGGTTGTTTCAGGGTAAATCTGATTTTGACCTTCAGTTGAACATGCAATTATATTAGTGTTATGATTAATTGATGTTCAATTTCAGCTCATCATCATCTGGTAGTTTTTGCTATAGAATCAAAAGATTGAGCTTCTTAAAAACTCGAAACGAAATAAGATGAAGAAATTTCAGTAACTTTTTTCAGAAAATAAACTAGATATGGTTTTGATCAACTGTTGTAGATTTGCTTTGCTGCTGGATTGAATTTTTGGAGCTGAATAGTAGTAATTGTGAGAAGGGGGATGAGTTTCTTTCCTAGCATAGTAATTGCTGTTCTGTTTCTTTTTTTGGATTCAAGAGGGCTCCAGTCAATTAATAAACTCTCTGTTATTAATTATTCAAGATGATTAATATGTTCTGGCATGGTGTTCCCCTGAAATTTTTATTTTCATCATTAATATTCATTTTCATCATCAATTATGTTTTATGATGCAGTTGAAGTGTTTTTCCAAATTTGAAGCAGCTATTTCTAGACCAGCTGTTGCTGTTGGACCTTTACTGTCCATAGCTTGTTATGGGATCTTTTGCAAACTTTGAGAATTTTGCAAGCATGGCAATGGGAGAAGGAAAAAATGGAGTCAATTATCCGTTAACCCGACAAGGATCCATTTACTCGATGACCTTCGATGAGCTTCAGACCATGGGTAGCTTAGGAAGGGACATTGGATCCCTGAATATGGAAGAACTGTTAAAGAATCTTTGGACAGCAGAAGAGATTCAAGCCAATTCTACCATTGGAGGTAGTAGTAGTAGTTGTAGTGCTCCATGTCCAAGTGGGAATTTGCAAAGACAAGGTTCTTTGACGTTACCACGCACTATTAGCCAGAAGACGGTTGATGATGTCTGGAAAGAATTGCTTAAAGAAAACGGCGGTGGTGGTGGATCGAAAGATGAGAGTGATAATAGGTTTTCAAACATGTTTCAAAGGGAACCAACTCTTGGAGAGATTACATTGGAGGAATTTTTGGCTAGAGCCGGGGTTGTTAGAGAAGAGATTCAGCCATTTGAAAAGCCTAGCAATGCTAGTTCTGGTTTCAGTCAAGCAAATAATAAGCCAATTGAAAAGGCTAACAATGCTAGATTTTCAGGTGGTTTTGGTCAAGCAAATGGCCATAATAGCAACAATAGTGTTGTCACTCAAACAAATGGCCATAACAATGGATTCACAATTGATTTTCAACAGCCAAGTCCAAGTAAAGGAATGATGGGTAATCAATATAAGGGGTATAACAATGATTTTTCATTTAATTTGGAACTGAATGGCAATAGAGCAATGTCTCCCCCGCAGCCGCAGCAGCATCTACAGTTAGAAACACGGTTGCAGCCTCTTTATTCTGAGCAAACAACTCCGCCTTTTGCCTCTGTTCAGCCGCCAAGATCAAGATTGACAAGTTCAGCAGCTGGTGTCGTAAATGGTTGTTCATCAAACTCTCCGGCAGCTGCTACACAGAGTGCAATAATGAACATGGCAAGTTCAGGAGTGACGAATTCAGGTGTTGCTGGCATGCCTAATGCTTTAAATTCTCCGAGAACTGTTGGTCACAATGGTATGATGAACGTTGCAAGCTCGGGAATGGCGAATTCAGTTGTTGTTTCCATGCCTAATGCCTTTAATTCTCCGAGACCTGTTAGCCATAACGGTATGATGAATGTTTCAAGCTCAGGAGCGACAAATTCAGTAGTTGGCATGACTAATGCTATGAATTCTCCTAGAGCTGTTAGTCAAAATGGCATGATAAATGCTTTAAGCTCAGGTTCAGTTGTTGGCATGGCTAATGCTTTGAATTCCACCAGAGCTGTTAATCACAATGGCACCATGAACGTTGCAAGCTCGGTAGTGACGACGAATTCAGCGAAGATGGCAAATCCTTCAAGTGCATCACCTAGAGCAGTTCCCCACAATGGACTTATGAACATGGCTGGATTACATGGTGTGACAAAAACTGTTCATGGAGGATCTCCTCGAAATCACGTGCATCAAGATACGAGCTCAAAGAATAGTTTGGATAGCCCGACTCTATCATCTTCTCCCTATGCCTACAATGAGGGTGGACAAGGAAGGAGATCATCTGCTACTTTAGACAAGCAAGTGGAACGAAGGAGAAGGAGAATGATCAAGAACAGAGAATCCGCTGCAAGGTCTCGAGCCCGGAAGCAGGTAAATTTCTGGATTCTTCACTCACCAAACTGCAAATCATAAACAACAACAAAATATCTTGCACTTAAAGATGGTAGAATTTTAAAAATAGCCTTATACAATGACATGAAGATACCTAATATCTACCTCATATGTTCCCTTTTTATGTTCTAAAGACTTGTACAACCAAAACAGGTAAGAAATGGTCTGTAGCCATATTTAATAAAGCAGTGGATTGTGATTCCTTGTGTGAATTTTTTTTTCGAAATACAGTCAAGTGTTTCCCTTTCTGGCATGTTATGCATCGTATTCATGTCTAAGGTAATAATGGATTCAACTCATAACTGAATATTTGTTTTTGCTTATTCAAACGATTTTCCACTGCAAAACCGAATTTAGTTCATTTGGGTGTCATTTTTTCCATTAATTGACTTGTTATAGGTTGTCCACAGTCTTGAAGTATTCCATTAACCTTGGGGATTAAATGAGGCATATATGAGTCTCTTGGATGGACTTTTCATAGTTATCTCTGATTTTGCAGGAATATATTACTGAGTTGGAAGAAGAAATAGCCAAACTTAAAGAAATTAACAGGGGGCTAAAAGAAAAACAGGTATTGATACTGATAGTTGATTATCAGAATATTTCACTGGGATGTTTTTTGATATTTAAACTTGCTTTGTCACTGTATCATTACAGATTGAGCTCATGAACATGCAGAAGAACCAGGTATGAATTTACTACACATGTTTGCACTTAAATCATTTTGAATAGAGATTCTGTAAATGGGAGTGAAAACATAATTCAAGTGCCCTAACAATAGAAATCATTCTGATTGCTAGAAAGAAAGTTGGTGACACTGAAAGTAGACTAAATTGTTTTGTGCATAGCAGGAACCAGAGTCAGGCAAAGAAGTTAAAAGAAAACGATTACGCAGGACGTTGACAGGGCAATGGTAATTAATGAGAGTATGAAGCAAGAAAACACCCTGTGTTAGAAGAGGCAGCATCGAAGCAGAGCGCGTAATTTTCTGTATCTGCCATTGAATACTAACTTATGTTACCATGTTTGATGAAGAAACTATTTATCATTGGCATCTTCATCTTCTGAAGTAAAAAAAAGGGGGAAGTAACTTGTAATATTTTTTTCAAAATTTCCTGAACTGCAATGGTTTGATGCCTTTTTGGCTTTTATACTATTTTTTTTTTTTTTTTTTAAGGGCTTTTGTACTATTATCTAGTTTGCAAATAATATTCCTCTTTTTTTTCTTCTGTTTTTGGCAAAAATTAATTATATGTTCATCTTATTGTCTAAGATTCTTGGAATTCAAAAGGAAAAACAGTGACTACATTTCTGAAAGACCCTCATTTCCCTGGTTAAAATATAATTCTGTAATTGAGGAGCCAAAGAGCAGGATCTGGATTCTTATCATTAAGTGAATAATAGTCAAGTGTATATTAGCTCTATTTACGGTGACGATGCATGAAATCATCACCAGATAAATCGGTTAAAGAACTGGTAATTGGGTCTCGAAAGGATGACCCAACTGGTAATTTGATGAGTTTATTTATGGAAAATGGATGTGCTAGTCAAGACTCCGTACGTACCCACCAAATGTAGTTATTTGATAGTGAAGATTATGATCCTTTTATAGGTTTTTTACGTGGGGTTTGATTTTGTTGTGCTGAAAATGTGGTCAATGTTCTGGAGCCATTTATGAGGCAGACATGGAATCATGGCTCTGTTGGCAAGAATCACGGACCAGCTATGAGATCGTGGATTAATGTCCAGTTGATGTGGTGTAACCGTCGTGCAGGTTCGGAGATGACATGTATTGAAATTGAGTGTTAGAGGCCGAGGTGAACATGCAACATGTCTGCAAGATGAGGCCACGTCGAGCTAACCATATTAGACAGAGGACGGTATGTGTCGTGTCAGACAGATGCGTCATGTCGGTAATATGACCCTGGTGGCGAAATGCACGGTACGAGGTGAGTTTTGCTGAAGTCTTCTGATGTATATAGCCCAATATTGAGCTGAGCCTATGTCGACCCATTTTCTGAGATGGCTTTTGGTATTCTGTCCAAAACCTGATAATACCCATGTCAAAATTCCTCCAGACCTGAGCTCGGATGTATATCGCATGTTAGGTCTACATTGAGATGAGACGTGACACGAGTTGAAAGAGGTATACCCCTTCTTTAAGCCGATTTATTTGATGACAATTTCAGGCATCGTAATAAATGAATATAGACTTATGTGGAAAATCGTATTTGAAGATAGTTGTATGCCAACTTTGGGCGGAGATCTTCAATATCTTTTGTGATCCACATAAGATATGGGTAACAAAATCCAAAATGAAATATTTTTGTCCTTATAGAAAGGAAAAAATGATCTTAGGAAGATTGGGCGCATTAACTGTAATATTCCGATTTTCGGGAAAGGGCAGACGTGTCATTTTGCGAAAACGAAATATTATTATTGCTTTTCTTTTATTGGAGTTAAGTGTTGTATTAATTATATATGTATAATTTTCGAAATATGTATATAATTAAATGGAATTTCTGATTTTTAGTAATTAGGGATAAATAAGGAAAAAGGGATTAATTTGGAAATTGGTATTTAAGGAAAATTAACACACATTAATCCAATAACCTAAATTAATCAAAATCAGACTTTGATCGCTTCTTCTCTGCGTTGAGAGAAGAAGAAAAAAAAAGACCAAGAGAGATTCCGCAATTTAAAGCGTTTCTTGATCGTTTTAGATCGTGGCGAGAAATTGCGATCGTAAATGAGAAGAACCTTTATTGTGATATCGATTTTGTTGAAAGGGCTGCAGATTTTCGAGGTCATTTAGGTAGGTTTTTAGTTGCAAACAAGTAAGAGACTCTTCCTATGATCTCAATTATCGTTTATAGGGTTTAGATCATGTTTTAAGACGTTTTAATGCTAGAAAGATGAGTCTTTGGTTGATCAATGATCATAGGTGTTATGGAATGTTTAGGTATGCTTTTCTATGATTTACTGTGTTAAATTTGATGTGATTTGGGTTAGAAACGGATTAGAAACCGTTAAGGATCGAATTCAGGATTTAGGGCAGCAGGCAGGATGCGTAAGCATTGCCTATCAATGCGCACGCATTCCTGTATCAGGTTTGCAGGTTTTGGCTTCTGGACGCTGAATGCGTACGCATTCAAAAGAATGCACACGCATTCCTTGAACGATGAGTTACGGTTTGTTTACGTTTCTTTGAATCGCGTGCGCATCCATTGGAATGCGCATGCATTGTTCAACCAGAGAGTTTTAGGAGAAGTTCTGGTCAGGTAATGCGTACACATTGCAGAGCAATGCGCATGCATTGTTTGGACAGAAAGTTTTCAGCAGGTTTTTAGCTTAGGTATGCGTACGCATTCCATAGGGATGCGCACGCAATGCCCCTGTTTGCACATAAGCGATGTTTAAACTATGCTATTGAGTTTTAATCCTTTATTCATGATATGTTAACATGGTATAATCTAAACAAGCCTGAATTGAGCATTTGATTCGTTCAGTTAAAACACCGAATGTACTCTTAAAGGGAGTTGAAGTTCGGATCCGTCGGAAGAGCATGATAGGCTTGTGCTTTGATGAATTAGCATTCATCAATGTCTGTGTAATTTCTAGGCCTTGTTAACGTCTAGTGGTCTTGGAAGAGAGTAGTTTGTGTGAGGGAGATTACTTGAAAACACTTAGGTGGTTAGTTAATCATTTTAATAAATACGTACTTGACTAGTAAAAGATTAAACAACATGTCTCTCTTGGATAGGCACCGGTAAATATCGCGATGTGTGTGCTACCTCTGAAGGTGGAAGAACTCCGTAGGTCAAAAAAACCCTAAGTACGGAAGGACTCCACTGAGATGTGCGTACTATCGGAGTCTACATATTCTAGACTTCGTGGATATTGGTGTGATCCACTAATATGTTGCCAAGAATATCCCCAGTTTGGATATGCGTAGTGCCCTTGAGTGCGGTTGTAACATAGATAAGTTAAGTAGAAACGTTTAGTCAATTCATGTTGATGGACATGAAATGAACCCCAGATTGAGTTGGTCACACGTAAACAACTAAACGAATAAATACATTTTTTTTATAAATTATAATTATTGTTGTAGCTTCTCTCTTTTATTAAGTACCTTGTACTTACCTCAAATGCATGTTTTCTATGTGTTTGGGGGTGAGAAGACGAACAGGTTGATCATGGTTACGAGGAGGAGTTCGATGATGACGTTTGACGACGCCTCATTGAAGACATAGCATTTATTTATTTTGTCATTCATTTATTAAACTGTGTTAGTACTTTTGGAGTAGACTTTTGGTCTTTCGAGACTTGTAGTACCTTTACGTTTCTTTTGGATTTCGTATTTTCCTTTCTTCTGAATGTAATAAAGTTACATTTTCATCTTTAGATTACATTTCTATTCTTGGATTATTTGGATAAATTTTTATACCCGAGTCTTTTGCTTCCGTTTGCTTATTTTTGATACGACGTAGTAGAGGCTTACGTATAAGGTGAATTTATTTTTTATTTTATACGTGCCGAACGTTCCTTTTCCGGATAAGGACTCGGTGTCCGGGAACGGGGCGTTAATGCTTAGGCCATTGGATATCCCCGAATGGAAATGGGATAAGATCACGATGGATTTTATCACCGGTTTACCGAAGACTAAAGGAGGACATGATGCAATTTGGGTAATTGTGGATAGATTGACCAAATCTGCCCATTTCTTACCGTATAAGGTTAATATGTCTTTGAAGAAGATGACGGCGCTATACTTGGATAATATAGTGAAGTTACACGGAGTTCCTATCTCGATAGTTTCGGATCGTGATCCGAGGTTCGTCTGTCGGTTTTGGAAGAGTTTACAAGAAGCTTTTGGAACCAAGTTGGATTTGCGTACGGCCTTTCATCCTCAGACAGATGGACAGTCAGAAAGGACCATCCAAACGCTCGAGGACATGCTAAGAGCTTGTGTTTTGGAAGTAGGTGGATCATGAGATGACTACCTACCCGTAGCAGAGTTTGGCTACAACAACAGTTATCATGCAAGCATAGGCATGCCACCGTTTGAAGCTTTGTATGGGAGAAGATGTCAAACGCCGCTGTTTTGGGATGAAATCGGGGAAAGACAGATCACAGGGCCGGAAATGGTCGAACAAGCTAAGGAAAGGGTTCAGTTGGTTAAGAAGAATCTGAAGGCAGCTCAAGATAGACAGAAGAGTTGGGCTGATGTTAGAAGAAGACCCCTCGAGTTCGAAGTCGGTGATAGAGTTTATCTACGAGCTTCACCGATGAAGGGAGTGAAACGCTTTGGACAAAAGGGAAAGCTAAGTCCAAGGTACAAATCGTGTCAGACAGATGCGTCATGTCGGTAATATGACCCTGGTGGCGAAATGCACGTGCGAGGTGAGTTTCTTTGAAGTCTTCGATGTATATAGCCCAATATTGGTGAGCCTATGTCGACCCATTTTACGAGATGACTTTTGGTATTCTATCCAAAACCTAATAATACCCATGTCAAAATTCCTCCAGACCTGAGCTCGGATGTATATCGCAGGTTAGGTCTACATTGAGATGCGACGTGACACGAGCTGAAAGAGTTATACCCCTTCTTTAAGCCGATTTATTTGATGACGATTTCAGGCATCGTAATAAATGAATATAGATTTATGTGGAAAATCGTATTTGAAGATAGTTGTATGCCAATCTTTGGGCGGAGATCTTCAATATCTTTTGTGATCCACCATAAGATATGGGTAACAAAAATGAAAGATTTTTGTCTTTATAGAAAGGGAAAAAATGATCTTAGGAAGATTGAGCGCGTGAACTTTTAAGGGAATTGACTTGTCAACTAAAGTTAGACACCATAGCTAGTTTAGATTCTGCAGCAGCAAGAGCTTTGTGTCTAATTGATTACTCGTGCATGATTTATATAGGGTCCGTGTATCATGTCCTTAAACAAACTAAGTGATAATAGTAAATATGCTTGTAGGCCTAGATTTTGGGACTTTAGATCCTATTATTTTTTTCGAGCATGTATGAACGTTTTATGTTACGTTTCTGCTAATGCTGTTGTTAATTTCATACAAAGGCTTCGTGTCTCGAAATACCTATATTAAAGGGTATGATCGTACGACTCGTACCCAGTATTTGCTCGGATATTCGGGTCGGTGTAGGAAAAATAGTTGTCTGATTTCCGTTTATAGTAACCTGTTTTAATCGTTTATAGAAACTTTCGAAAATGATATAGGCAATGTTCAAAATCATAAATGAAGAAATAATTTTCTCAACATGTATTTTACATTTAAAACACATACAAATGCATATAGAATTAAATGACAAAAACAACAGTAAATTCAAAAACTTATTCGAATGATTGAGGCGAGTAGAACGCTGTCCTTAAGACTTTATTGCCCCGATTACATGCTCATGGATAACGGCAACGAGTCTCCCAAGATACAACAATCAATACCTTTCCGGATTCTGGCACTTGAATGAAGAAAGCATGTGAACTGATTTGGCTTTGTTATCTCTTGACTTTGATGAATGCGGAAAATTGTGCACAATTTCGATAGTGAAAAAAATGAATTTTCTGTGTCGTTTTCATTCTGTATGGGGTATTTACCCATTCAGAACTCATTAGAAAATTCCATCCCGGAAATTCATTCCGCAACATCATCAAAATCGAGCCTAAAGTGGACTGTTCGTCACTTGTTTCAAAACTCAATTTTAGCTAAAAACTCCAACAGTCAGGATGTTATAGGTGATATCAGAGCCCCGTGTTGAAAACTTGGGCATGAACATGATAAATTATGATCCAAGTAGGAAATGCTTTTTAGCTGTGACCATTTTGAGTAATGATTAAACTAGGATTTGATCATTAGACACAAAGGGTTGAATGTTAGCTTATTAGTGTTATGTTTTTATGTATATGTCTTGTCTTAAATAGGTTAAAATAAGGAAAACTCGCTCCCGATTTTATAGGGAAGACAGTGTGTCCGATAACCATGAAATTGTATCAAGAGTGGTTGTATCTGTATCACAAGAAATACACCCTCCTCCTGTGGCGGATCCAGAAATATTATTCAGCGGGGTCCGTAACTTTTTTCCAGAGTAAATTTTATTTTTCATGGGGTCCGAAATATTTTTCTACACATGAAATGTAGAGTTTTTTATATTTAACGGGGTCCACGGACCCCCTTTACCCTTTACTAGATCCGCCTATGCCCTCCTCTTGATACTAATCTTCCTCGATCACCACCCATCATCCCTCATGACAGAGTTGTGCCCCTGAAGCAATTCATAATGTCTTTCTTACCTTTATGCGACAACACCATCCCAAGTCTAAAAACTGGGTTTCTCGAGATGATTCCTCAAAACAAAGTTGTGCCCCCTGAAGCAATTCATAATGTCTTTCTTACATTTATGCAACAACATCAACCCAAAAACATCAACCCAGGCTAAAAATTGGTTTCCTTGAGATTAAAAAAATCAAGAGCCCCTAATCTTGACGCTACGACTCATCCAATTAAGGGAACTGGATCAAGGAGATTGAGCGCAAATTTTATGGTGGTCCGGCCACAAATATGACATGGCGTGTCCTAGCTAATAGGATTTTGAGAATACATTACGGTCCCTTGTGTTGTGAAAAAAAAACCCTACCATTTTTTCAGTTTTTTTCTTTCTATTTAGAACATAGGCCAATGCTAACATTAGGGGTGGCATCGGGCCGGAACCCGACCCGTAAACCACCTACCCGAACTCGTCTCGACAAGATTCAGGATTCTATTTTTCTTTCTGAGCCCGTTTGGAACTCGGTCCGATAATCGGGATAACCGATTGTTCGGGATCCCGTCAGGTTGGGAATGAATATCCCAAACATATTATCTTAAAATATATTCATGTTACTATAAAAAAAAATGACAACAATTAATTGATCAAAATAATAGTTCTAAAAATGGAGGCCGAGAGAAATGAGTTAATGGCGGCAGTGGTCGACATCCGGTGGAAAGCGGTGGGTTTTGTGAAGTAGAACACTCGGGAATATTAGAGAGCATAAGAAAGGTGCAGAGAAAGTGATAAATGGCGAAGCGAGAGGGTAGTAGGTTTATGTTTTTAGTATTTAGGGTTGTGGTATTCATATCGGGATGAAAAATGTAACATATATATATATATATATACTTGCGAAATGCTGCGCGTGCGTTCGCGCGTGTTTTGATAAAAATAAAACTTCTACATTTTATTATAACCTAAAGGATAAAGCCAAAAAAATTCGTGCGCTATGCTAACCGCTACGTGCTAGAAGTTTTTATTTTATTTTATTTTATTTTTATTTTTTTCTCTTTCCTTTCTTATTTTCAAAACACTCATATCTTTTGATCTAGAGATTCAAGCGCGATAAAAATTTCACTGGATTTTTTTTGATGCTCTTCGTTTTGAGACTTAGTTCGATATAATTACATCGTTTTTCGTTAGATTCACTGTCGAAATTCACTCAGTGAAGTAAATCCCGAAAAATTAGTGAATATCGACAGTGAATTTCAAACAATAGTGAATTTCGACAACGGGTTTTCAGAAATCACGTCGAAATATGTTGAATGTGTCTCAAAATAAAGAGCATGAAAAAATAAAAATAAAAATTGGTGAAAAAAATTTCAAATTTGGAGTTCTAGATTGATTCTTATGAGTGTTTAAAAAAAAATGGATGAAATGAGAAAGTCGTTGATTTTTTTTTATAAAAATGCTTCGGAAAATTATAATTAAAAAATAGTTTTATCGTTTATCACAAAAGTTTTAAAAGTTGTCATTCTCCTTAATTGATGAAATGTTAGTGTCATTCTCCTCCTCATTACCTCTTTTTTATATGTCATTTGAGAGAAGAATCACACAGATCATCGAAAGTAATTAATATGTCTAAAATGTAGTATTGGAAATGTATTTTCCTTATTGGAGATGTAAATACTTTGTTGGTAAATGAGTTTTAGTATTAAAAATGTATTTTTTTTATTGGAGATGTAAATACTTTATTGATAAAGGAGGAAAAAAAACAATAAATGATGCATTGGAAATGTAAAATGACAGTATAAATAAAAACAGATCAAATTCTGAACTGTGACATATAAAAAAACGGGGGGAGTACGTGATAAATCTAGAGGATATGAATACCTTGTAAATTAATAATTATTAAAAAAAATGAACTCGTGTTTTTTTGTATGTTTCTTAAATTGGTTAGAGAATTTTGTTTCACTTATGTTTCTTAAACTCTTTTATGCCGTTTGTTATCTAGAAAAAGAAGAATATGTTTAACAGAAGGATCTTCTTAATTACTTTTTTGTTTGTCATTTAAAATAAATTTGAACATGTACTTTTTACTGACCGAGACAATTCACATTATTTTTGCACTTCAATTATTTTCACTTAATCTAGTGTTTGTTTTATAATTTGGACACATGTTGTTGGTGCCTTAATAAGGGTAACATAATATGAGGTTTTCACTCAAATGCTTATGAATTCGTGTTTAGTGGCACATGCGCATAGAATCCATAGTTTTGAACACATGAGGTTTGCTGAAAGAATTAATGGCTTGTTTAGTAGCACAGTTCAATTTTAAAGATGATGTGGATCGGGTTCTAGTGGATGTGCTTGGTACTTTGGCTCTTACATAATGGAAATCAAAAAGTGGAGGAAGATATAAAAATTGATGACGAATCTCTCAACATAGTGTCAATCTGGGTCCAAATTTGTATCTTCCTCTGAATTAGGCAGCAGTGGATGCATAAAAGTACATTTGTGGACATATTGGGCATGCGTGCAAAACATAGGTGGTTTAAGGAGGAATTAAGCATGGTAAGTTTGCTTGATGTCTCGTAGACCTTCATGGCTCCAAATGTCGAATTTAGGGTATAACGATCACCCAAGATAATGTAGAAAGATGGGCTACTTTTAAGTATGAAAATGTTTCTTATTTTTTGTTATTATTGTGTAAAAATTAGACATGCATCTAGAGGTTGTTAGTCTAAAGTGCTAAACCAAGGAAATAGAAATCATAAAGATGATTTATTTAGGCCTGATTTATGTGCTCCGCCTATTAAAATCCTTGTGTGATAATCCTTCTAGAGGTAGCTCTTCCAGTTGGCCAAGTACTATAAGGCTGGAACTCCTGGCTAATTTATCTAAAGGGGTTAATGAGGCTGCTTTTAGTAGGAAAGTGGAAAATACAATATGTCAGCTTCTGATGATGTTAATGAAGAACTAAACAGTGATTATAATAAAGTTGTTCCTAAGGAAGCTGTCAATTTCTTCATGGCATTCTCTTCTTGGAATGGTACTCAGAAGAAGGAAAAAAGAAGGAAGATGGTATACAATCTTCAAGGAGTCATCTTCTACATGAATCAAATATGATTGCTGCTAAAATTAACAAGATGATGTTTCACATAAACCAAGAAGGAAGAGGAAATTTGTTGCTAAAAAGATTAATGAAATTAAGGTTCCTCTGGATTCTGATACTTTAGTGAGTCATTTTATAGACAAGATGAAAACTCTTGAATCAGAGGATCTTCAACCTCTTAGACTTGTTGAACCAGTTGTTAAAAATCTATGTATTGGTGAACCAAAGTCTTTAATTGAGTTTTAATGGGTGAAAGAAGCCAACCCATGTGGATTCTACATAAACAATAAGGATTATGGCGTGGAATTTTCAAGGTGTGAGGAGCTCTTTGACGATTTTCCAAATTGAGGAGGTAAATAAACTCCATTGCCCAAGTATTATCCTTTTTAAGTGAAATTAAAAAGAAAGAAAGTAGTTTGGTAAGTATTAGCAAAAAACATTAGTTTTATCATGTCGGCGCCGTTAATCCCTCTGGTATGATAAGCGAGCTTGCACTTTTGTGGAAAGAAGTTTCCAATACTACATATATATGTTGTCTCAACCAGCTTTACCATAAAGGTTTGCATCAAAGATGACTACACTGGTCCGTATTGGTAGTTTGTTGGGGTTTACATGAGCCTCTTGCCTTCTCACAGACTGAAGCAGTGGTCCTTTCTACGAAACATAATGACTTTTTGGGGTACTCATTTCTTATTGGGTGGTGATTTTAATGACATCCTTAACCATAAACAAACAGAAGAAGGAGCATTCAGGCCTGACAATTTCTTTTCTGATTTCAAGAGTTTTGTTGCAGATAATGATTTGTCTGATCTAAGCTTAGTCGGTCATTCTTGGACTTGGAGAAGATATTTTAGGTTAATGGACTCTAAATCTTAGGCCACTGATTATGATGTGGCTTGTGTATTCTATTTGGACATGGATGCTTTTGATTATGTAGTAATAGTTATTATATAAATATAATAGTTATATACTAATTACAATTTGTACGAGGATCAAGATATATTTTTACGTAATATTCTTTTTTGAATGATATTTAAGAAGGTTTTTTATTTACGGAATGATGGGTGGAGATCAACATATATTGTTGATTAAGCACTTATTTACAAAGATAAAGTGTGGTGTGATTGATAAATAAAGGAGAAGCACATGAGAAATAATTAAAAATAAATCGTAATAAAAACTTTTTTCACCTCGTATCAAAACTAAAATGCTAAGGGCGTTGTCTTCCCTAAAAAAGGGCTTTGTTAATGGAATCACGGAGAAAATACTTTGGGTTGAATTAGGTTTAAAATGGACATCCGACGCAGAAAGTCAAATATTGAAACATATTCAACTTTTCATGCAGTCAAATATCAATGATGCCTTTAAACAGATTGGTTGGAGTGTCATTAACATTCTCAAATACTAATAGGACACGAATAAGACATGCTAACATATAGATCAAAATTATTTAAAAAAATGGTTTATTTTAAAAAAAAAAAGAGCGGATTTTTAAATTTAATTTTGGGTATTATAAAACTAATAGTAAAAGTACTTAACAGTATAGTATTTATTAACTTTAGGATTTACTTCCGTAAAAAAAATCTTAAGGATTTACTTTTAATTAATTATATTAGTAATTATTTTAAATTACAAAGAAAATTGTCTGAAGATAATTGTAAAGAAACATGTTGAAGTTAATCCCATAGCCTAGTTTGTTGTGCGGTTATGTGATTTTTGAATAATGATCGAAATAGTTTTTTAATATTTTTCATTATATAATTTAGAAAACAAAACGTACTATTTAATTTTTTATATATATTGAAAATAAAATAACTCTTTAAAAAAAACAATAACAAAGAGCTTAACACCGGTAGGAAATGACTTTTTTTAAAACACCGGCGTAGGAAAACATTTTTGGAGGAAACATCTCATCGCACTTTTATTATGAGTATATATATATATATATATCCGAGTCGGGATCGGGAACTCGACGGGATTGAATTTTATACCCGATCCATTCCCGCATTTTCAGGTCGGGAAATTTTCGGGGTCGGGATTTTTCGGTACGGGTCGGGATTATCGGGAAATTTACCACCCCTAGCTTACATGGTGTACCAGGACGACCATAAAATTGGTGGAAATTGAAACATACTACGAAACCTTATCAGCTCCTCAAGACCGTTGGGTTGGCATTGGATTTTGATATTATCTTATATTGTGTAAAATTTGCCACCTGAATTCATAATCTAAAACAAAGAATGTTGTCAGCAAGGTCGAGGGATCATATATCTACTGCATGCCATTTTTCTTCTTATTATTCTAGAAGCACAACTCTAATACATATCCAACCATCACATACAAATTAGGCTAGTTCATATAAAGCATATCACAGCTGAAAATGTATTATGCAACCCAACTACACCTCCTGAAAAAAACCACAGTAGAAATAAAGGGCAAAGAACAAAAGTTCTAAGAACGGTCTTTACATCATCATTTTCGCATATATCCCTGAAGCACGTTTTCATATACGCAAACTAAGATGACAGAACCCTATCAATGGCAGCCGTGTAGAACTCCTTTGGCATAGTCCCTATAACGGTTTCACATTTCTCAGCATTCTTGAACAACAAGACCACTGGCACAGCCTTCACGTTATAGTTATCTGCAACCGTCACGTCATTATCTGCATGAATGACGCAACATTTCAATCTTCCATTATACTCTACTGCAATTTCATCGATGATCCGGTGTACCATTTTGCATGGTCCACACCAACTGGCATGGAACTCCACAAGTACAGGGATTTCGCTGTTTAGGACCATTTGGTCCCATGACTTGCTAGTCACCACCATAGCTGCAAATCATACCCCAAATAAAATTACTTAGCGAGAAAAAAGATCATCTTAGATGTTATGATACATTTCAGTACAGGGACTCCACAGGAACAGGGATTGGCACATCCCTCTTAAGCTTTTAAGACAGATGATAATTTGATACAACTAGCAAAAATAAACTTGTTGGCAGCACGAAAGTTGAGCTTGACACAAGGAGAGAGGGGGATGTTGAGATAATCAATGCTGAAGATTAAACAACTGTGAAGCCCAGATCATTAAAATATGAATAACCGACAAAAGGGTTTTTAGAAGTTAACTAAGCAAAGGGCTTCATGGTATACGAACCAAGATATGCACATGTTTATTCTGTTTAAACATGTTTGCTGTTTGAAAAATCAGAAAAAATAAGTTAGAAAGGGCATCAAGCTATACGAGCCAAGAGACGTGATTCAAATCAATGCAATTGACCAGACAAACTTATAAAGAAAGCACGTCCATGATAAGGAATGTCTAAAATTCTTGCATTTTGTTGCAGGATATGCACACCTTAAGGCATAACTAGTATCACAAAAATATTTGTTCTCCATGCAATCACCATGGAATAATTCTCTGCGAGATTTCATTGGCAATGCAGGAGGTTGAGTAGCTTCAATTCAAATGAACAAGAAAGATGATAAAAATGGAATTTAAATTGAAAGCTCACCGAAGTCCAAAGAAAATTATGGAGAAGATTAAAAGAATGAGTACAGATATTTCGTGAATCATAGCAAATTTCAAAGATGTTTGGCAATTGGCATCCTAGTACTCATTGGCAAGCATATCAGTTGCAGAATGGCTTTCCATCCTATTCTAGCACCATTTATTATTAATGAAAATTAGAGAGTACATTTTTCGGTATATACACACAATATGCTATATTGCAATGTACACATTCAACAGAAATCCAGAATTTGCATATTTTGTCAGCATAATTTCATGCATGTGATAGTCTACCTCATGTACATCAACAAATGGATACTGCTCTGGTGTTGGCCTATATCCAGTTTTTGAATTTTGTAACTAAGCAAAGAAATGAAGTGAAAACAAGACTACTTTCTGACATAACCCTGCAGTCCTAGTTTTCTTGTAGCTTCTACGGAAACTAAGGGAACCATGAAATCACACTAAAATTGATGGACATATATACACTATAATCTGCATGTGATGAACATTGAAGATATTTTCCGTGGAGGGTCCTGACAACAGAATCAACTTGACTCTAAAGTTGAGCTAGAATTTACTCTTGTGGTAACTGGTACTCACAAAACCAACGAATCCTATCTATTTCCTTGCCTTCTGAGAAACCTTTATCCAGGATATTGCAAATTATTCTGGCAAGTAGTGACTAGTGACTCAGATCGTGTTATGGTGATAGATGAATGAGAGCAGCTTGTCCCCCCACCCCCACCCCCACCCCCACCCCACTCTCCCCCCTTGCGCTATTTTTATACAAATTTTGGAATCAAAATACAAAATTTATCAGCATCGATAACAATATATTCTACATCAAATGAATATGCATCAATCTATCATCACAGCCAGGAACGAGCATTTTAAGAGGAAATCACACAGAGAAATTTCCCAAACGAAAAATAATATAAAATGGTAATCTGAAAACAAGATATCTGAAAGCGCGAAGTGCATTCATCTGAAACGCCAATCAAATCATCGAAATGCCACCAGCAGGCAGCAATTGATGAGGAATAACAACAGTAAAAATAGCTTTGAAATTTATACCTTTGGATTCACGTTGGCAGGAAATCCTTAATCGGGAGTGAGATTTCCTAAGAGCAAAGAAGCAATTGGAAGGACGATGATTATTGAACTGCCGTTGACTCAGCGATCGCAAAGAAAGAAGGGTAGATTTCTGAGGATCCAGCTCCAAAAGAGGTGAAAATGAGGAATTGTTGCTAAGGCAGTTGGAAATCATCTTGTATCAATGTACCAAATTCCAGTGAAATTCTCTTGTGAAACTAACGAAAGAAAGATAAAACAAGGTATTGTTTTTGTTTGTCAACGAGGTACACAACTCCCTATCGCCCTCGACCAAAAGTAGGTGTGTTTTTCGTATGCAATTTTTTTTTAAAGAGTAATATGCAAATTGAAAATTTGTGGGTTACCCGTTTGGATTAAATGTTATGGGCCCGTTTGGATCGAAAGAAATAGACAGAAAGGGAAAAAAAAAAAAGGTAGTGACGGAAAAGAAAAATGAAGAGAATGAGAGATTTTGAAGTTTATTTTGAGTATTTGGATTGAATTAGACGAAAAGGAAAGAAATGCTTAAATGTGTGTTTGGAATATCAATTATAAAAATAAAAATCATGAGATTATAAATGATTTTCTAATTTTAGACATTAGGTTAGTGAGAGATTAGTATTAATTTTAAGGTTATTTAAGTAATTATATATAATATTTAAATAAAATACAATTTCTTTCCAAATTTTGCAAAAAGTGGACGGAAAACAGGCGGTCCAATTTTTATTACATCATTTCCTTTAGTCTCACTCCTTCTCCTTTCATTTCCTTTTACTATTGATATATCAAACACTCCCAATTAAAATCAGTCCAAGCTCTTTCTTTTCTTCTCCTCCATTTTCTTTCGATCCAAACAAGCCCAATGAAAAATGAATTATACCGACAGAAAATGAGGGGATTAAATAATTGTGAATTCTTTTTTTTCTTTTTTTTTTAAAGTTCTCCAGATATCTGGCTCACCTGGTCCGACTAATCTGGAGTTCGGTGCTGGTCGTCTTTGCAGAATCCGACTTTTACTCAATTGTAGTAAGGTGCAGTCGAGAGTTCTTTCAGCATTTAATAATCATGTGAATTTTATTTTAATTGTTCGGATAGAACTAAAAGTAAATTGTTTTATATTTAGAGGATAGGCCCTTTGTTTTTTTGTTTTTTTTTTTTTTTTTTTTTTTTGAGGGATTAGGCCCTTTGTTTTAACCAGAATTATTGTATCGGTAAAACATATTTTTTTGTTTTTTTTGTTTAGAGGGATATTTATATAAGAATAAAAAAGTTGTACAACTGTTCTAATAAACAAAAAAAAAAACCAGAATTTACATCAATCTCATACAAAACTAGAAAACTAAGTGTGTGCCAAGCTACGTGTAGGCTTTCTTTAACTTCCTGGATAAACATTGTGAAATAAACACCAACTTGGGCAGTCTATGTTGGTCTTCACAATGAAACTCCTTGTTGCGCCAAAAACCAAATACTTGAGATTAATTCCCAAAAAAGGAATCGCCAGAAAATTATGTTGTCTTTCTTGTACATATCCTTTTGGAGACAGATATCAAGCGAATGTGGGACATCGTGGATATTAAAGAATTCGTGTCAATGTTGGTGGTGCACAACATCCTTCCACATTCAACGCACCCAAGTACAATTTCTAAGGGCATGTAGGATAGATTCACTATGGTTTCCACAACAGTTGCACGTATCGTCATCAACAATATTTCGTGTAGCTAGAGTGTCAGCCGTGGGGAGGGATTTTTTCCGTATTAGCCAGAGAAAATGTTTACCTCGAAGCGGTCCTTTGATGCTCCAAATGCGTTGCCAGTTTGTTTTTTCGTTATCGACAAGGGCCATGGGTTTGCAGGCTTCATGATATGCCGAGCTGACTGAAAATTTTCCAGATGGATGGGCTGCCCAAATCGGGGTTCCTAACGCGTCTACTGTAAAGGCATGGCGCAGTTCATTTGCAGCAAAACATATATGTCGCCATATAAAAGAAGAGGTGGGCTTCGGTTTAGCAAATGGTGAGCCATACTTTTGTGTCAAGATTTGCACCCATAGCTTATTGTGGTCCGTCAGAATCTGCCACACGAGTTTTGCTAAAACAGCCGCATTCATTTCGCGAACCCGTCTAATAGCCAAGCCACCATGAGCTTTGGGTTGACAGATTGAATGTCACGCAACATGATGGATTTTTCGTTTCTCCTCAAGTCGGCCCAAAAGAACCAACGTGCAAGCTTGTCCAATTCATCAGTAATAGAAGCTAAGAGTTTAACCGTCTGCATATTATAAAACGCCGTGGTGGTAAGAACGGTTTGAGTGAGGATTGCCCTACTTGCATTCGACAGTGATGATGCCTTCCATGCTTGAAGTTTGTCCCGGACTTTATCAACAACAAATGTGAAATCAGCCTTTTTTACTCTCCTGTGATGAAGTGGCACGCCGAGGTATTTTTCAAACTTGTGCAATGCAGTTGGTGGTTTGAGGGCTAATGTTGGAGGAGGCGGCGAATTTAGATTTTACAATACTGATTTTCTGGCCTGAAATACCGTAAAAATGACGAAGGACCCGCAAATTGGTACAACATAATTTGTGCACTAAAGTAGAATCGATGTTGGTTATAGATCTGAAACCGACTTTCCATAGATATATTGCAATAATCGGGGAAGGAAAATCGGTTTTTGACTCCAAAACTGACTTTCACAGTGTCAATTATGTGTAATCGGTGTGATGCACCGGTTTAATCAATAGGGTGCAAATAATAACGAAAGTCTAAGACCCGAAACCTAGGAATACTTTTATTCACGTTCTCCTTATGTGTAGTGTGTAGTGTGTAGTGTGCGGTGTGTGGTGTGTACTTTTATTCATCCACTACACATAGTGTGTAATGTGTAGTGTATATCCACTACACACTATGTGTACTAGATGTATCACCACCGTATCTCAAATTGATACATTTACAAAACTTACATAAAAAACCTATGATAAAAAATAAAATAAAAACAATTGTTTCAATTATTAAATCGGGATAATTTGATAAAGTAAACACTTTCTTTTTTAGAAACATTGAAATTTATTTATTTAAGCGTTGTCGATAACGCAAGCATCCATTACATCAGAGGGTGGGTGAGAACCCCAATCATTAAAAGATCGCAAGCTAAAACCTTTCATAGCTAAAAGATGTGCTGGCACATTTCCATATCTTTTAACAAAAGAGAAATTTATCGAATAGAAAAGAGCATACAAATCTTCACAAGCTTTCAGGATTCCACCAAGATCAGATAAGTCCTTGGTGGGTGATCTGAGTCGTTGTATAAGTAGAAGACAATCTCCTTCAAAGACACATTGATGCCAACGGTAGGCTATTGCCAAAGTGATGGAATGGTATAGTGCTAGAGCTTTTCCCCATAGAGCATTATTGCAAGTGCCGAGAGGGTAAGAAAATGATGCAACGATGTTTTCATTGCTATTTCGTAAAAGACAGCCAATTGATAAATTGCCATCTAGTAGACTAGTATCAAAATTAATTTTTATTACTCCATGAGATGGTTTTGCCCGAGTTGTTAGCCAAACAGGTTGTTGCCCTCCTTTTTCATTGGTGTAGATGGCCTGGAGCTCATGTATCATACTAGCTGCTTACAATTCTTGAAATGTAGATATCTTCTCCTTCGAAAATGGCATTGCACCGTGTTTTCCATATGAACCAAAGGGTATATATTGCTTGTATCGTCACATTTCAGCCCCCTTTATGAGAAGAGCATCGATAAAATCGATAATACAACCTCTCAGCAGTGAACATTAGATTAAATCAGATGTTGTCCACACTTGCTTGGATGCAATGCAGTGCAATAAACAGTGCTCCACAGTTTCTCGATCATCATTACACAAACGGCAGACTCCGTCAGTGATTCCCCTCTTTTGTAGGTTCGAATTGACCCACATTTAGAAGTACTTAAGATATGATAAATGGAGAATCAATTGTGGATCATGAAGTTATGGCTCTTTGTCCAGTAGACCGAACTCTTTATCGTAAACGGACGTTCGGACTTAATTGACCATAAATAAATAAACAATAACGCAGAAGGCACATAAAATAAAATAAAAAGCTCGGACAAAAAAGGTTCATTGAACATTGTAAGAGGATGAATGTGGGATTAGTGAAATTATCCTGAATGTGGGATTAAGGGGGATAGCAAGAGGTTATATTTACATAACTACCCTTATAAAAGTATGTGTTATTACGATTGCTGTGCCATTAAGGATATTTGGTCATTTGCTAACAGACTATGGTGTTACAACACCAACAAACCAATGATGTATCACGACCATATCAAGCCCAAAGTTTATTGAAAGTCCGAGGCCCAAATTAACTTGTATTTTAACCCAACTCTCATGGGCTTTTAAATTCTTACAATATCTAAACCCTAATCGAAACCCCATATAAATTCCACAATTCGCTCCCTCTACGCGTATTGACTGGAGTCTCAGAGCCAGGTGCCTTCGATCACAGTAAGGACGTTAGGGTTCCTCTCAAGCTAATAACAATCATGGCGGCGGCGCCGGTGCCGGTGGAATCCGTTCAGTGTTTCGGACGTAAGAAGACGGCGGTGTCTGTGACGCACTGCAAACGCGGTCGTGGATTGATCAAGATCAATGGTGTCCCAATCGAGCTGGTCCAACCAGAAATCCTCCGCTACAAGGCTTTTGAGCCAATTCTACTCCTCGGTCGCCACCGATTTGCTGGTGTGGACATGCGCATTCGTGTCAAAGGTGGAGGCCACACCTCTCAGATCTATGCTATCCGTCAGTCTATAGCCAAAGCTTTGGTGGCGTACTATCAGAAGTATGTGGATGAGCAGGCGAAGAAGGAGATCAAGGATATCCTCGTCAGGTATGATAGGACTCTCCTTGTTGCTGATCCTAGGCGTTGTGAGCCGAAGAAGTTCGGTGGTCGTGGTGCTCGTGCTAGGTTCCAGAAATCTTACCGTTGAATGGTTCTGCTTATTTCTTTCCATTTCACTCTTTCATCATTCAGAACTTTTTTGGCTATTTAAGAATTTCTGTTATTGTTTATTATGCTATTTGGGATGTTTTGCTCAACTTTAGTGACGGTTATGTTATAAATTTTGTTGAAGAAAATGTTATGTTTCTGTGTTTGCTTCTTCTTATTCGAGGATCATACAGACTATTTAATCAAGAAAGTTGCTTAGTTTTTGTTCCTCTTTCTTTCTGCCTTTGATTTAATTCTCTTTGCTTTTTTAGATAGGGTTCTTAGCAAAATTACCTTTATGGCTTTGATAGATTTCATCAAAGAGGGAAGATCTGTTGGCTTTGATACGGTTCCTTGTTTTATCAGCACATTTGTAGTTATTGGATGGTTTTCGTGGCTCCAGTTCTGTTGCTCTTTGGGTGTGCCTTTGTTTGTGCACCAATGTGATGCTATTGATACACCACACACTACATTTGCACCACACCAAAACGACCCTAAAAAATTCTCTATTCTTGAGTCGATAAGATTGTAAGAATCCCCGACTTTTTGGAAGGTCGTTCTGATTGTCATGCAAATAATGTCGCCCTACTCATCTTACCCCACACACCGGCGGTAATCTGTTGAGTAGACTGTTGAAGTTACCTATAAGTATATGACTTAATTCCATTTTGCTGTGATTAACACACACGAGATAAGTGTGTATGGTTGTTGTATAACTTGCATTTGTCAATCTGTATGTTTACAGCCATTAGTTTTCTGCTTAACCTGTGTCTTGGTAGATGCTTATCACTAAACATCTCTTCATTGGAAGAGTGATACATACATCCACCTAGAAAATCCATTTAGTTTATGCATAATAAGCTTTTAGTTAGTGCCTGATTCCAGGCACATCATTCACCTGTTCGACGCTGTTCGTGTGTGTATTATGTGCACGTTCAGTGAAGTCATCATTTACTCGTGCTATGTTGCTGTTAAGAACACGGTTAAAGATGTCGAACTACATTTCAATAGCAATGCCCTTTTATATGTTTTGGTCATTTGTATGGCCTGCGATTTTTTTTCCCCGCAATCCTGAATTCAACTTCCATCTTGAATTTTTCTCATCCTGAGCCTGTCTTTTTCGGGAATTCTTCCATCTCGACTATAGTTGGAGATTATCTGAGCACAAGTTGTAAACCTGACGAGAACCCTGAGTCTGGGATTAAAAATAATAATAAATTGCAAAACATTTTATTTAATGAATACTGTATCATAAATATTAGGATTACCCGTTTATAATCTTCCTTTTTCAACTTAAGCAATAATATTTTAGTGGTTTTTGTGACGAGGTCAATCCTGATTATCCTATATTATTAGCAAAATTATGAAATAAAAAATCCGATAAATAAGTTTTGAGTCCCCAACAACATATGTTTTAATTTATAATGATTGATGTAATGATTATATCATTTTTTTTTCTTAAATAAAGTTGATGGATGATGCCTTTTCCTTGCGACGAGATTGGGTATTCTGATGTTCTAGGTGGACAGTCCAGATGCTGCCATCAAATTCTGATGTTCTAGGTGCCATCAAACACACTGTGCACTACATTATTTATCCACATATCTTAACATCCCCTCAAACTCAAGGATGAGGAAACAACAATGAGTTTGCTTTTAAACATCTAGAGCTAGAGTTTGTAAGAGGCATTTAGTCAAACAATCTGGTACCTGATTGACTGAAGGTATATAACAAACATTTAGCCATTTGGCCAACACTTCATTTCTGACAAAGTGCACATCAATTTTGATGTGTTTAGTTCTTGCATGATACACTGGGTTCTGTGCCAAGTAAGAAGCACTGGTATTGTCACATCAGGCTATAAGAGTGCTGGGTAAAACAATTTGTAGTTTACTGAGCATATAAGTAATCCATTTCATTTCAGCAAGGTTTGCTAATGCTCTATACTCTGATTATGTACTAGATCGAGAAAACACATTTTGTTTCTTGGAACTCCAAGAAACCAAAGATTCACCAAGAAAAACACAATAGCCTCCAATATATTTTCTATCAACAAATAAGACCCCTCAATCAGCATCAGAAAACACAGACAAAGATAGGGTGCTTGCAGGCTTGAAATGCAGGCTATAATTCAGAGTGCCCTTCACATACCTTAGATGTCTTTTCAATGCCTTCCAATTTTCAACACCAGGAGCTTGCATAAATTGACTTAAGTAATTGACTTCAAACGGACCTATCTGGTCTAGTACATGTCAGTTATTGGAGAACACCAATGGTGCTTCTATATGGAGTAACATTTTCAAAAGGCTCCCCATGATTTTCATCTAACTTTTTACCTGGAACCATAGGAGTAGGGCAAGTGCTGAGAGAGACAACTAGCATGTGCAGTAATTGACTAGCATACTGAGGCTGTGTGAGAAAGAGACTAGAGGAATCCCTTGTAAACTGCATACATGGAAAGTGAGATACAAGACCTATCAACCAAACATGCTATAACAGCAGAGCACTTTTAACCAAACATGCTATAACATTTCATATATCAAAAAGCAATCATAGACAATGAATTCTACAACGATCAGAACCACATTTACTTCACCTAAACATCATAAAAGAGAAATTGTTCAATATGAAAACCCTCTTGCCTTAATTCCAAGCAAAGCACTCAAAAGTTCTGAAGCACAACCTTGAAACCTTCTCCAAAACCTAAGGAAACACAACCTAATCTTGAATCAACTTGTGATCATGGTTTCTAAACAAGAAGAACTACGTATTGAACTACTTCTAATCCAAGAATTTGACCAAAACACCAAGATTTCTAAATTAGGGCAAAAACCATACCTTTCTAAAACTTTAATTTCTTGGTAGCAAAACGATCATCTCGTCACGCTGATTGTGAATCTCTACTTGAATAATTTGATGAGATAGGATGGATATTTCTTAGCCTTCTTGATGTCTTTTCAGAGTTCGAAGTTTTCTATTTCTAGAGTTTCTGACAACTTCTCATGAAGTAGGGAGTTTTATTTATAATAATAAAAATTTCCCAGCAGTTTTTGTTTTTTTTTTTAAACCTTAATCCAATAAAACATACACAACATTCAATTTTTTATAAAAAGACGCTTTTGTCTTTTTTTTATAAAAATATCTCAGCATTACAAATGTTTATTGGGATGCATTGAACTCTTGTCGAATAAATATATATATATATATATTTTTGGATGGACTATATTTTGGTGAACTATGTGCTCAGCAGCAATTGGTTGGATTAAAAAAACTTTCTTGACCTTTAATTTGTCACTATAATTGATGTTTGCAGTGTGCTAACCAGAGGAAAAGATCCCCAACGGTGCACTCAGACCGCACCTCTCATGAAGTCAAGATCGTAAACGGTGTCGTTTTGATTCAAAACGACACCGTCTCGATGTGATTAAAAAAAAAAAAAACAGTCAAAACGGTGTCGTTTCGGATCGAAACGACACCGTTTCGATGCACCGCACCCTGCACCGCTCGACCTGCACAGTCGGGGATCGAGGTCCCTAACCAGAGTAATATAAAAAGGAAAAATTTTAGTTGGTATCTCAACTTGTGCAGAAAGGGAGATAGATGAATCGGGACCATCAGTTTTAAAATTGGATTTAAACTGTGTGGTTGTGATAATCAGTCACTTTATTTTAAAATACATTATTCATATAATAAGTTACCTATAAAAAAGGGACAAATAGACTTTCTTTTATAACTTAACATATGCTTGTGATTATATTTCCTTATCTAAATATTACACTACAAGGCACCACCGGTCTTATTTAAAAAAAAAGTAGCATTAACACGACGATTGCAGCGCTTATGTGTAGTCGGTGGTGTTCTTGTTATTTTGCCATTTGCTACATCATATAGTATAAATAAATTTTAGTTTTTTTCAGAAAATTATACCGTATGAATAATATTAGAAAAAAAAGCTCGATTAAATCCGACGAAATATTCACGTGACAATCGCCCTCGATTAGAGCGCTTATGTATAGTCGGTGGTGTTCTTGTTCTCTTGCCATTTGCTACATGTTGGTCCCATTATTATCAATACGATCAACTGCTAACCATTTGCTACCCCTCCTCATTACTTTTTCTAACTAAAAAATGTGTTATTGGAAGACCCCTTTAATCTTTTAGTTCCATAAAAAATTTAAATAATTCCACTTTACTTATTGAATATAATTTTTTTTTCCTTTTCCTTTTACTTTTCTTTTCATTTTATATTGCACCACAATCAATTATTGGACAGTGTAAACTGTGAAAGAATCTAAACAACAAATAATTTTATTCACTCAACAAAAATAAACAAGGTATCGGCGTAGTGATTAACACTGATAGTGGCTGAGGTTCTCGAGTCTGCTCGCTGCACGAAAAAAATTGCGTGTGTATACTTTGTTTTCGTTAAAAAATTTAAAAAAAAAAAAAAAAACAAAAATATATCATGTTTGGATAAAAATCCTCACCTCCTAGTAATCTCTTTGAAAATTGTTTTCATTTCCCTTATTCTTTCCACAAGTTACTAAAAACCGACATAGCTCCAAAAAAGTCTATATAAAACACAATTACATCAGGCATGTGATATACAAACGCGCGATATAGAATCGTGGAGTGGGGATATCTGGAGGAAACTTGGGTGCTTAAAACGCCAACGAGAGGCAACTATCTCTTGTGGACAATTGCACATGAAGCCATCCATGTGAATGCAATGATGCACCAAGACACGTCATAGATGATCCTACTTGAAACGTTTGTGAAGGAGGGAGTGAGACTATTCTTCATGCTTCGAGGGACTGCCCTTGAGCAAGGAACATCTTGGATCAGTGTGTACCCTCTGAAGGAAATGACCAATTCTTTGGAACCACAAACGTAGTGTAGTGGCTGAACATGAATTTTGTAATATCCTCACTTTTCAAAAAAGGGCAGACGTGTCTTTTTATGAAAAACGGAATATTTTATTTATAAGTTTATGGATTTAAGTTTATGAAAGAAAAATATTGATAGTGGTAATTAATATTTTGGGGATTTAATGGAGATAAATAAAAAGGATTTAATTAATGGGAAGTTTTATCTATATATAAAACTCCCCATTATCTTTGAGAGGTTATCAGAATATCAATTTCAGAAGAAGCGTTGGAACTCTTATGCTCTGGAGAAAATAAATTAGAAAGTCACCAAGGGAGAACCCTCCAAAAATCTCACCAGTTTTCAGAAAAGGTTAGAGATTCGGAATCAGCGAGAGAAGGGCTACAAGTTGATACTAAAAAGTTGGAGTTTTGAGAAAGGTAATGAAAGCCCTACTTTTTGGTTCTTGAACGTGTTTATGGTTTTGGTTGGGTTAAAATCATAGTTTCAATTGTATAGAATCCTGTGATCACAATTAATGGTTCATTGATTGTTGATCAAATAGGTTTCCTTGGAGAACTGCATAAGTGCTGCAAGTTTTGCCTTGGTTTTTGCTTGCTAACAGGTAAGAGACTCTTCATAATGTTTAATTAAGATTTTATGATGTTAAGGTTGAGTATTTGTGTTGATTTCATGGTTGGAAGCCATATTTTATGTTGTAGTTAAGTGTTAGACACTATGCTGTGTAAAACTTGTGTTTTACTGCTGTTGTTCTGTGATAATTGATGTTGATCATGTTGGGAAAAGGGTTGGGAATCGTGTAAGTGCAGAAAATTATGTTTCAGGGTGTTTCTGGGTGAATGTGTGCGCATTCTTGAGCAATGTGTGCGCATTGGCTGAGCAAAAACATCCTGAATCTATCAAATCATCGAATGTGTGTGCATCAGAGGGCAATGCATGCGCATTGCCCTGGCGAATCATCATGAATGTCGAATGTGTGCGCGCATGAGCCTGCTTTGCGCGAATGTTGTGTTTTAAGCCCGAGTCCAGCTTTTAATTGTTATTTCTTGATCTAATAACATTAAATGAACATGAATAAGCCTTGATTAAGCTTTTGATGCGTGTAGTTCCGGCACGAATGAATGCTTCCTAAGAGTTGAAGTTCGGGAAGCATTCATTCGGGACCGTCGGAAGAGTATGATTGGCATGTGCTTTGATGGATTAGTACCCATCATTGTGCATGTAATGTTCATCTCAGGCGATTTAGTATCCATCATTGTCTCGTGTAATATTGTTATTTTATTTCTAGACTTTTGTAAGGATGTTCATACTTCTTTTAAGACAAGTTTATGTTTCTTTGGACATAGAACTTGTAAGGCGTCTGTTGTTTGAGGACATCTTTCTATCTTTTAGTATGTTGAGTTTCTATTCTAGTAACATTTAATGTTTTACCCCAGTATATTGGGCTTCATTTTGCTTTTATTTGATACGACGACTTAGAGGCTTGCATATAATATTATATTTAATGCTATACGCGCCGAACGTTTCTTCCGGATAAGGACTCGGTATCCAGGAGCGGGCCGTTACAAATTTATCTAGGAGTGATAGTCGTTGTTTTTTATGAAGTTTATAGAATTATAAACTGAAAGTAAAATGCGGAATTATTATTGATAAACTAAAATTTACAAGTTAAGTTTACAATGCAGCTGATCATGAGGTATTTATAGCTTCATACACCTCATTGATCAGTTAGAAGTAAGTTACAAACAGTTACAACAAACTTATTCTACAATACACTACATTATACTTAGCGATCATTGTGTCTTCACTTTGTCGGCGAGTTGCACTCAACATTCCTTCACCTTTATCTCAGAAACCCCCTCAAGATGAGAGTGGTACATGAACAACTTGCACTCAGCATTCCCTTCAGCTACTTGAAATCTGGAAGATTTTCAAAATTCCCAATTTTTCTAGTAGATTGGAGAAACTAGGTGCATCCAAGGCATTGGTGAGGATGTCAGCTACTTGTTCTTTTGTGTTGACTAGAAGAAGTTTGACAAGTCCTGAATTGACTTTGTTTTTCACAACATGACAGTCAATTTCAATATGTTTTGTTCTTTCATGAAAGACTGGGTTGTGATCAATGTGCATTGCACTGGCATTGTCACAAAATAACACAGTAGGCAATTGAACTGGAACCTGCAAATCCTGTAGTATATAAATCAGCCACTGGATTTCACAAACTGCATTTGCCATAGCCACAGCTCGACACTCGATGAGCTTCTAGCTATAGTTGTTTGTTTCTTGGCCTTCTAAGAGATTGGAGCATCTCTTAGAAACATCATCATATAACCTCGATCATCGATCTTCTTGTTTCAGGACAACCTGCCCAATCACTGTCTGTAAAACCTTTAAGTGTAAGGTTGTTGTATGCTGGGAATAAGATTCCTTGACCTGGATTAGTATCAAATACCTCAGCCAGCCTATAAGTTTGCCTTCATATGATTTTCGATGAGGAGTGTCTCAGAAATTGACTTAGGCTCTTTGAATCACGAAGGCAATATCTGGCCTTGTAAAAGTGAGAGAGATAAGTTTGCCTACTAGTGATCTGTAAGCAGTGTTATCTTCTAAAAGTGGTGAATCACCATGTTGTAAGGTCTGCCTAGACTCCATAGGTGTCTTAGCAGGTTTTGCTCCCAAAAATCCATATTCTTCTAAGAGGTTAAGGGTGTATTATCTTTGAGAAATTGATATGCCTGCAGGTGTCCTAGCAGTTTCAATTCCTAGGAAATATCTCAATTTTCCAAGATCCTTAATAGTGAATTGCTGGTGTAGGGCATCCTTGACCTGCTGAATTAACCTTTCATTTGGGCTTGCTGCTATGATGTCATCTACATAGACCAGCGAAGCAATAAAGGACTGTCCTGACCCTTTTGTGAATAGACCATGGTCATTTTTGGATTTAAAGAATCCTTGAGCCTCCAAGAATTCAGTCAACTTGCAATTCCATTGTCCGTTGGCTTGTTTGAGGCCATACAATGACTTGGTAAGTTTGCAAACTTGATTTGGTTTGGTTGCTGCACAACCTGGGGTAAATGCATGTATACTTCTTCATGTAAATCTCCATGTAAAAAGGCAGCGTTGGCATCTATCTGATGTAGATGCCAATTATTAGCTGTTGCTGCTGCAAGTAAGGCTCTAATTGTAGTGATCTTAACAACAAGGGAGGTTTCTTGATAATCAATCCTATATGTTTAAGTGTTCTACTACTAGTCTGGATTTATATCTCTCTACTGAACCATCAAGGTTGTATTTGATTCTGTACACCCATTTGCGTGGGTTTCTTGCCTGGGGGTAGATCAACTATTTCTCATGTATGAGTCTTTTGTAGAACCTCAATCTCTTCATGCATTGCTTCTTTCCATTCATCATGCCTGATGGCTTGTTTGTAAGTCTTAGGCTTTTTAACGGCATCAATAGCATTATTGAATATTGCATAATTTGCTGAGAGATTGTCCAAACTCATGACTGCACTCAAGAAAGTGAGTCCATTGAAAGATGAGCACCCCTTGATAAAAGTTGGTGATTTCCTTGTTCTTGTAGACCTTCTTAATTGTGTTGGTTCATGTGCCTGGTTGATCGGTGCATGCTCTTCATTGGATGCCTCAATCTGTGTAGGTGACCCTATGTTTGGGTGGTCTGCTTTGAGTCATTCAGATCATCAAAAGTGTCCATTAAGCGGTAAAGAATGGGCATGTCGATGAAGATATCTTGCCTTTCCCAACACCTGTTGAAATAGAGAAAAATAAGTCTCATATAATTGAGTATTTCTAGCAACAAAGATGTCTTTGTTGGTAATATCTAAAAGAATATCACCCTTAGACGTATATAAATTCCCAAGATAAACACAAGTCCTACATCTTGAGTCAAACTTTGTCATGTCTTCTTTGAAGTGTGCAAGATAAAACTAAGCAACCAAAAACTTTAAACACGAGAATAGTCCAGTTCGATTGCCATAAAGCATTTCATGTGGAGTTCTTTCTTTCAGCAGTGGTGTAGGTGTAGCATTAATTAATTTACAAGATGTAAAGACAAAACCCAATATTCAATGGGTAAATTACTCAGAAACCTTAGTCCTTTGGCAACATTCAGCAGATGCTGATGTTTTTTTTTCAACAATGCCATTCTGTTCAGGTGTGCTGACACAGGATGTCTGAGGTATGTGTTAGGAAAATATCATCGCAACGGAAGCGATTTAAGGATCTAGATCTATGTGTATACGTAATAAAACATCAAATCTACATCTACAAGTGAGTTTGTAGATCATACCTCTTGAATCTCTAAATTCAAGTTGAAGAACCGCAAAGGATGATTTGTTGGGAGTAGATGTGATGAGCACCACGACCTTCCGTGACGTGTGATCCAAGCAATTCCGGTGGAAGGAATCCTCGGCTCGAACCCCTCCGATATGCTACCGGAAAAATCACCAAAGATTTATCCTTGCTATGGCCGAAATTTCCTCTTGCTTTTTCTAAGTGAGAGTCGAAATTATATGTGTTGTGTTGAGGCTTGGGAGAACTCTCTTTAAATAGAAGAGTAAGACTTAGCCTCCAAGGATTTTATTATTCCAATAAATAAATCCATAAATAAAAGATAATCTCATAATATTTTAGAACAAATCTAAAAATAATATTTATCTTTATTTATTACCATAAATATTTATCCAATAAATATTTTATGCACATGTCTTTTTAATACACAAGAAAACTAATTCCTTGTTAAAATAGGACATGTGTGGCGCCACAAAACATATTGACCTAGTCAATATTAATTTTGCCATTACACAATAATTGGGCCAAGACTATGGGAAATGTCTTTTCCACATATTTAATTATTTAGCCCAACTAATTTAATAGTCCACTAAACAATTAATTCACATATCGTTTTAATAAAGTCCAACATGAACTAAATCAATATTATTAGGATTTGACGTCCGAGAATATACATGCTATATTAGGAGGCACGTCGGGGACCATGGACTAATAATCAATGGCTCGATAAATCAAATAAATAATTATCTCACGAATGAAATAATTATATATTCGATAAATCAATCACGAGAATATGCCACCATAATCCCGTGATCGCACTCCTCTCGATTATAAGATTATATTTATCTCCTCACGAGAAAGTAATAAGCGTCCACCGATATAATCATTTCATATGGATTAATCCTCCATAGATCGCTCATTCTAAATCGGGAAGTTACCGTTAACCCTTTTCGTAATATCTTGTCCTTACTTACCGTTAACCCCTAGTGATCAATAATTCAAATAACTCACCAGTAGCTAATCGGTGTAATATGAATCCCATGGATCGATCAATGTCTGTGGATTAACTCATAAGGGAATCGTCTATCTACTTCCATAAATGGAAGGAATGGATTCCGTATCTGTGATAACACGGACTACTCACTCAATCCAATACAATGCCAAGATGGGGTAATTCGGATCACGCAGACTCGGTGTAATCCTTAACCGTCAAGTCAAACCTCATACCGATTCAAGCGATGATTGTGATCACCTCATGATTAAGATATATCCATAATATGATCATCTAATGATTCGATAAGACTTCTCAATTACGGAATTATATTGAGAACTCGATCAAATCGGTCCAAATTTCTATATGATATATCTATCATATATAAATGCCCCATTAGGTTCCCTTAACCGAAAGTCCGGATAAGGCGATCACACCTATCGTGTTATGGGCGCATTAATAGTATGCGTTAAAGGGAGACCCGATACTCTCGATTAACTTTACTACGGACTAATTGTATTTTAAGTACATCTTCACTAACTCAATCCTCCCGTGTATGTCTCATACACTGAGTTAAAAATGATTACATAAACGATATACTCGGGGTTTTACTGCAGTGTAAATACTATTGTCATATCGGTGATTATGAGAATAATAAATATGAATAATAACATCATAGTCTCCAAGTGTCGACTAAAAGCTTCAATCGACAGCGTCTTGGTGAATGGATCGGCGAGGATTATCGGCGGAGGCGATTTTCTTGACGGAAATGTCCCTCTATCGACAAAATCGTTGATCACCCAAAGATTTTCTCTCTATATGCTTCGACTTCACTTGTGCTTTGAGGTTCTCTAGAGTTGGCAATGGCCCCATTGTTATCACAATAGAGAGTAATAGGATCTTCGACATTCGGGACAACGCCTAATCGATGAACTTTCTTAACTAAATCGCTTTTTAGCTACCTCCGAGGCCGCTATGAACTCGGCTTCCATTGTTGAATCGGTTTGTCTTTGGATTGCTTTTGGCTTCTCCATTCAATCGCACCGCCACCAAGCGTAAACACCGAACGGTAGATTTAGAATCATCTCTGCCTGATCGAAAATCGAATCGGTGTACCCCGCTAGCTCCAAACTCCCACTCGAATAGGCGAGCATATAATTTACGGTTCTCTTCAAATATTTGATGAGATTCTTTCTTCCCCGGTCACGATTGCCCTGGATTTGGTCGAAAACGGTGACTAATCCAACGCCGTAACAAATGTCGTCTCGTACACCTCATAGCATACATAAGACTACCAACGGCCGAGGCATATGGCACTCTTCCCATAGCTTCACCTCTGCGAGGGTTTGAGGCCCCGAGACTTAGATAGGTTAACGCCGTGACGGGTTGGTAGAAAACCCTTCTTTGCGTTCTCCATATCAAGCGTGCGGCAAAGACCTTATCTATATAAGTTGCTTGGGGCCAGAGCTAACATCCTGTTCTTACGATCCCTTATAATTTGGATCCCTAGAACATAACTCGCTTCTCCCAAATCCTTCATTTGGAATTGCGTGGTCAACCAACTTTTTACGCCGGACATCATCCCCTTATTGTTGCCAATTAGGAGTATGTCATCGACGTACAACACGAAAATACAACACTATCTTTGATAACCTTCTTGTACACACAAGATTCGTACAAAGTGTTGTTCAAAATCATAAGACTTGATCGTGTGATCGAATCTATGATACCAGAACGAGATGCTTGCTTCAAACCATAAATGGATCTAAGCAACTTGCACACCATGTGCTCGACCTTCTTCAATGAATCCTCTCGTTGTTTGTATATAGATTTCCTCGTCAAGAAAGCCGTTTAAAAACGCTGTCTTAACATCCATTTGCCGATCTCATAATCCGGACATGCGAAGAATCGAAAGGAGGATGCGGATGGTTTTCATCATGGCCACAGTGAGAAGGTTTCCTCGTAGTCAATACCTCTCATTGTGTGTAACCTTTGGCTACCAAATGCTTTGAAGGTTTCGACCTTCCCATCCACTCCTCTCTTTCGCTTGTAGAGCCATTTACATCCAATGGGCCTTTCACCCCGAGGAAGTTCTACCGGGCTCAGATCGAAGTTAGAGTACATTGACTCCATCTCTTGATTCATAGCGTCAATCCATTTATCCTTATCATGATCCAAAGAAGGCCTTCTTATAGGTCAAAGGATCATCTTCCACCCCATCGAGGCGACTACATTAGCCTCTAAATCCATGCCGTGCCGAGCGGTGGCGAACCACTCTCAGCAGATGCGTCTGGGTGGAACAGAACGCGTCGGAAGTGACTGTTGTATCATTCGTGTTGTTTATAGGGACATCGGCCAGACCACAATAGGTCCGATGTTATCGGAGAGTAATTCCTCTAGTACAATTTTACTTGAGTGCTGTGGTCTTTCATATAACTTTCCTCAAAAAAGCGTAAGCGTTAGTCGAGACTAGCACTTTGTTATCTTCCGGATCGTAAAATAGACCACCACGTGTACCTTTTGGATAGCCTACAAATAGACATACTTTAAATGCGTGATTGTAGCTTGGTAGTCTTGTCCATCGCCAGGATGTGCGAGACAACCCCATATCGAAAGTGACGCATGCTTTCGCGATGTCGCGACCACATTTCAATGGGTGTCTTTTAAATGTGAGACTTGGGCGGTATTGCATTCAAAATGTAGACCGCTTCTAAAGCATAACCCCAAAAGGATATAGGTAGTGGCGTGCGAGCTCATCATTGATCTCACCATGTTGATCAATGTCCTGTTTCTCCTCTCAAAGCAACTCCATTCTCGAGGTGTCTAAGCGCCAACGTTGGAAACAAATCCCATTTTCAGCCAAGTAGTCAATGAACTCGATGATCTAAATACTCACCTCCACGATCCGAGCGGAGGCATTTCAATGACTTGCCTAGTTGCCTTCGGCTTCGCTTGGAACTCCTTGAACTTTCCAAAAGCCTCGGATTTCTATCAAAGTGAGATAAACATAACCGAATCTCGAGTAGTCATCAATGAAAGTCACAAAATACTCGTATCCGCCTCAGCTTGTACGTTCATCGGACCACAAAGGTCTGAATGCACTAAGTCTAGAGTTCATGTAGCCCCTTTACCCTTTGATGAGAAGGGCGCTTAGTCATTTTTCCCTCCAGGCAACACTTTCGCAGACAGGCGGTGTGTCAACAGATGACTCACCTAAGGCATGAGCCTTTTCTAGTCTTTTGAGTCTTTCCAAGGAAATATGGCCGAGCCTTAGGTGCCACAAGTATGTTTTATCTTCTTTTATTTGAGAAACTTTCGCCTTTTAGCGGATCTTTGATGAGCGGTTTTAAACATTTGAATTAAGTAGGGAGCTTTATGTGGTTTTACAAAATATAAACCATTTTCATTCGTAGTTGAACATAATTCAAAACCATTTTTGAAATAACAAATTCACCATTCATAAATGAAACAGAAAATGATTGTTCAACCAAGGCGAGAATAAGAAATCAAATTTCTCCCGAAATTGGGAATAAAATAAACATTGTCTAAATGTAAAATTCTATTATTGAAATGCAAATCCACAGCTCCCATTGCTTTAGCGAAAATGGCGCCCAGTGCCAACTCGCATCACTTGAGAACCCTCTTCCAAAGCTCCTCATAAGAACTAAGAATCAGCAATGAAGAACATACATGGTTAGTAGCTCCAGGTATCAAGTATCCAATTGGACACATCTTTAGCTACATTAAAAGATTCCAAGAATAGTAATTCTAAATTACCTTTCTTATCTTTTCCAATGACGACCTTGACTTTGCCATCTTTCACATCACGAAGATATTCGGACAATGGTGTCTCCAATGTCCTACCTCCTTCTGATAAAAGCATTTGCCCTTGGGCTTGGCCTCGTCGATTTTCTTGGCTTTCTTAATCTTTTTTCTTCATTGGTTTGGCACAGTGCAACACTTCCTTCTTCTTCGGTTTTGCCTTAGGCTTGTTTGAAGACTTAGCTTCGCCATATTGGCTTCACTTTTCTTATCCCCTACTTGGGCTTTATCTTTCGATAGTAGGCCCTCGTAGATTGTCACTCATTCAATATCTCGTGTCATGGATAATTCATATTTGCCCATCGATATCGAGTTTTGAACGGATAAACTCGAGTCAACGATTCCAAAATCATTGATACTTGAGTTGCCTCATCAAACTTTGATCCATGAATACCGGCGTCGTTGAAATGGCGATCATATTCAAAACATGACCATTCACCGCTTGACCTTCTTCGCTTTGTGTTAACGGTAACCCGATGGCATCGTGTCTTGCTTGGTTGCTAGGTGATCCAAACATCGTAGTAAGTTTCCGCATGATTTCTCCCGCAGACTCAAACTCCTCAATCTGGGTCCTAATGACCTCGACACGCCGCCAGGATGAGCCCACGAGCCCGGTTGTCGGCTTCGATCCAGCGATTCACGTTGCTCGATCTCGCTTTACCAGGTTTTGGATCGCCCGGCGTAGGGCATTCGAAGTGAGTACGTGTTGCACATTCTCATATGTGAGTACCACGTTTAAGTTACTCTTCCATTTCTTAAAGTTGTTTCCGTTAATTTTTCGTGATGATGAAAGCGAAATTTGAGTAGACATTTTTGTGAAAAATAAATGACATACATTAATTCAAGTTTAACACTACTATATAAATTTATTTTTAGGAATTGTAAACTAAAATTAAGTCTACTCTACCATTCCAAGGTTTTAACCCCGCATCTCAAAGTGCGCCGTAGTAGGTAGGTCAAAGAGATGAGACGGTTAAATCAATGAATAACTTGTGAGAATCGGACATCCCACGAGAATCGAACATCCCTTTATTCATTGACTACCTTCCTTTTTTAGCCTAGGTATTACCAAAAATACCGCTTGATGAGTGTGACCTACTATATCGATCTCTTAGATGCGCCCGAGTGTGTGCCGTCGTAGGATAGGTCGGTGACCCGACGAGTACCCGTAAATCCTATCCTTTGGAGACCAAGCCATGAATGTTGATAGGGTGAACACCATCCGTAGGGGACGAAATCAAAGCGCCCGCGGCGTCACCCTTCTCTCACTTACTTGCATCTATAGTAGAGACCGTGGGGTTGGTGTCGCCTTCCCGCTCCCACTCAATATTTTGGAAGTGGTGGTGGGTTAACTAACCACGTCTTTTTGATGTTAACATAAAAGTACATGAAATCAAGGATTCGAATGGTGTCGGTGACGTGGGCAAGCCTACCCGTCCTATTCGTTGGAACATATGTGATGATCGGACGAAATCGGGTCAAGAGAGCGCGTTTGAGATGGGAAGGAATCACCCCTCCGTTCTCCGGTGTGGCTTAGTCTTGCCGGACCCCGTGCATACATCACACTAGGAGGGTTAAGTCGGTCGAGCCAAGCTCGATTGACCACCCAACCCATAAAGCGAACCGCTTTTATCCAAGATTTATTGTTCTTTTACCATCACTCAATCTCGTAGACACTACTGAATCGAAAACGTGATCTCGTTTCAGCTTTAAGGCGGTTCACCGAGAACACACACCGAAAGGCTAACGATTTCATAACCCGTCCTCGGATCTTTAATTAGTTACTAAATTAATAATTACCACGTATTAATTAAATTTCAACTAATTACACGAGTTTGTATACATGCCTATTTTAATTACCAAAATTAAAATTCTACATGTATGCATGGAGTGGATTTATGATATGATGCATGTCATGGCAATTCCGATTTTATATCTATTTTATGATCGAACACATAAAAAATAAATTGCGGAAATTTAAACACCGAGATGGATTGTTTGGTACCCGTAACTAATCTATCCTAGGAAAAATAAATTACAATCTTCTTGTCTTGAGTCTTGATCTTGAATCTTGAACTCGAACACGGAACACTGAACCACGAACACCCGAGAGGAGAAAAGGTCTTTTAATTAAATAAATCCAATTTATTTTAATTAATCATATATTTTATTTTGTTATATTACATGCGGCTGTTTTTAATTCTATTTTCCATAAAAAATAATTTTTTTTTTTTTTTTTCATCATTCGGCTGTTGAATGATCTAAAATAAATAAAAAAAAATTAGGTCACAGCAAAAAAAAATTGGTGCAGCCGCAAAATTAAAGAAAACCCTAGCCGCATATATTTATTAAACAGGACTTTTAGTGACGCTTTTCAGCGTCGCAGAAAGTCCTGTAGCAGATTTTTAATAAAATTCATCCGTTTCTCCTCGTTCATACCTTGGGTTTCGACTTGATCTTCAATTTTTCAGCAAGATCTTCATCTTTTCCAGCCCGGATAATCAAAATTACAATAAAAGATGCTACTTTTTACATAAATTTCGAAAATTGACATAAATAAAATACAATTCCTATGCTCAATTGTTACTAAACAAAGGAGCTACAATAGATCTAACGAGTAAACAGTACCAACCCCAATCCATCTCTTCAACCAAGACATTCATAACATAAATAAAAAGAATAATCATGCATCGGCCCTATTTTTAAAAAAATTGGGACAAAAAAATCTACATGTTTTACCACTCCTAGATCTAATATTTTATACGTATAAATATAGATCACCATGGCGACTGATACCACTGTTAGGAAAATATCATCGCAACGGAAGCGATTTAAGGATCTAGATCTATGTGTATACGTAATAAAACATCAAATCTACATCTACAAGTGAGTTTGTAGATCATACCTCTTAATCTCTAAATTCAAGTTGAAGAACCGCAAAGGATGATTTGTTGGGAGTAGATGTGATGAGCACCACACCTTCTTCCGTGACGTGTGATCCAAGCAATTCCCGTGGAAGGAATCCTCGGCTCGAACCCTCCGATATGCTACCCGGAAAAATCACCAAAGATTTATCCTTGCTATGGCCGAAATTTCCTCTTGCTTTTCTAAGTGAGAGTCGAAATTATATGTGTTGTGTTGAGGCTTGAACTCTCTTTAAATAGAAGAGTAAGACTTAGCCTCCAAGGATTTTATTATTCCAATAAATAAATCCATAAATAAAAGATAATCTCATAATATTTTAGAACAAATCTAAAATAATATTTATCTTTATTTATTACCATAAATATTTATCCAATAAATATTTTATGCACGTGTCTTTTAATACACAAGAAAACTAATTCCTTGTTAAAATAGGACATGTGTGGCGCCACAAAACATATTGACCTAGTCAATATTAATTTTGCCATTACACAATAATTGGGCCAAGACTATGGGAAATGTCTTTTCCACATATTTAATTATTTAGCCCAACTAATTTAATAGTCCACTAAACAATTAATTCACATATCGTTTTAATAAAGTCCAACATGAACTAAATCAATATTATTAGGATTCGACGTCCGAGAATATACATGCTATATTAGGAGGCACGTCGGGGACCATGGACTAATAATCGTGACTCCGATAAATCAAATAAATAATTATCGTGACGAGCGAATAATTATATATTCGATAAATCAATCACGAGAATATGCCACCATAATCCCGTGGATCGCACTCCTCGATTATAAGATTATATTTATCTCCTCACGAGAAAGTAATAAGCGTCCATTGATATAATCATTTCATATGGATTAATCCTCCATAGATCGCTCATTCTAAATCGGGAAGTTACCATTAACCCTTTTCGAATATCTTGTCCTTACTTACCGTTAACCCCTGTGATCAATAATTCAAATAACTCACTTTGGTAGCTAATCGGTGTAATATGAATCCCATGGATCGATCAATGTCTGGATTAACTCATAAGGAATCGTCTATCTACTTCCATAAATGGAAGGAATGGATTCGTATATCTGTGATAACACGGACTACTCACTCAATCCATTACAATGCCAAGATGGGGTAATTCGGATCACGGACTCAGTGTAATCCTTAACCGTCAAGTCAAACCTCATAATCGATTCAAGCGATCATTGTGATCACCTCGAGATTAAGATATATCCATAATATGATCATCTAATGATTCGATAAGACTTCTCAATTACGGAATTATATTGAGAACTCAGGATCAAATCGGTCCAAATTTCTATATGATATATCTATCATATATAAATGCCCCATTAGGTTCCCCTTAACCGAAAGTCGGATAAGGCGATCACACCTATCGTGTTATGGGCGCATTAATAGTGCGTTAAAGGGAGACCCGATACTCTCGATTAACTTTACTACGGACTAATTGTATTTTAAGTACATCTTCACTAACTCAATCCTCCCGTGTATGTCTCATACACTGAGTTAAGTGATTACATAAACGATATACTCAGGGTTTTCTGCAGTGTAAATACTATTGTCATATCGGTGATTATGAGAATAATAAATATGAATAATAACATCATTTCATTTATTAAATAAAACAATTACAAAAATTGTCTTTCGGGCATCACACCTAACAGTATGATGCCCTGCTGAGCATAAAAATCAGTGAGCTGGAACTTAACTCCATTATCAGATCTAATAACTTTGATAATTTTGTGAAATTGTGCAGAAACAAATTTAACAAAAGATTTAACAAGGTAGCTTCAGATTTGTGCTCCATAAGAAATACCCAAGTAAATCTAGAAAAATCATCTACAACTATAAGAAAATATTGTTATCCATTCACGAGTGATGATGTCTTAGAGGACCCCAAATATCCATATGAACAAGATCAAAAAGCAGAATGTACAAAGAGTGGTACTTAATGGAAAAGGTTGTTTCTTTAATTTTGCCATGGGACAAACATAACAAAGGTCATGATCACAAAAGCCGGACATCAGCAGATTGTGAACTAATGACTAGCGATCTCTTATCGGCAAGTGTCCTGAGTCTCAGTAATGCCATAGAAGGGCATCATATAATCTATCGACAATGTGTGATTTTCTACAACATTGGCAACATAGAATCTTATTGGTTGATTCATGACATATAGCCCTTTGTGTAACTCAAATTGAACTAATCACTTTCTTGTTCTTGTCCTGCAAAACACATTTGTTAGCAAAAAAAACAGCTGCACCTTTTGTATGATTAATAAATGCAGGTAAAAAAAATTTGTATTTAAAGCCAGGAATGCAAACCACATCATGTAGGACAAGCTGAGGGTTTACCCTTACTTGTCCTATATATATAATGTAAAACATTATTTCCATTAGGTAATCCCATCTTTATACCGGATGAAGGTTTGGTGCGCTTAACAAATCTAATGATCCAACAATGTGATCTGTGGCACGAGTCCAAGATCCATTGTATAGATCTTACTAAATTTAGATCACATGTCCCTGTAGCAGGTGAGTAGTGTGATTCAATCTCAGCAGGCTGGCCAATAGCAAATCCTGCATGTCTTGGAGGATCAGCACTCAGCAGAGCCATCAACTTATCAAGTTGTTGTGTAGTAAGATTTGGAAACCCAGGTCCCAGGACACTGGTTGGGCTTTGATCTTCTTCCTGCCGATTGTTCTTCCTCTTCTAAATTAGCTCTTTTTGACTTGAAACCATAAGGATAGCCATGTTTCTTGTAACAAGTCTCTTCAGTATGACCATTGCATCCACAAAAACCGCATTGCATCTTCTTGGGATTTTAGGTCACGAAACATCACGTGAGATATAGAGTTACGGTTCGCGATAATCTGATTTTGTCCTTGGCCATTTTTCTAGGACAAGAAAACCATGGAATCTTGATTCTTGGCCCTATTGGCTACGTGCAACTTCTGTCTTTCAAATTTAATGGTCATTGCAAAGGTATCATGGATTTACTCGAAAGGGACCATCGAAATTCCTGTGAAACCATTGGCTCAAACTCATCCCTTAGACCTTTTAGGAATTTCATGACATGTTCAGCCTCTGTATGATCCATTAGTGTACTAATTGCATTGCAGTGAGATTGAGGATCACAAGAACAAACTGATACAGGCCTAATAGTCTTGATTTCTTCCCACGGAACCATCAATTTTGTGAAATATTGATTGACAGAATCATTACCTTGATTCAACAGATGCATCTCTTGAAGAAGATCTGAAAGTCTTAAGGCATAAACATTAGAAATCTAGCTGCAAGATTCTTCCAAATTGCATATGCACTCTTGAAGTACATTAAACTCTGGGAAATGGTGTTCATTACAGAATTCAAGATCCATGATCTCACCATTGCATCACATTTTCTCCATGCATAGAAATCTGTTGAATCTGCTTTTGGCCTTTGATTGTGCCGTCTACGAAGCCAATTTTATTCTTGGCGATTAACACCATCTTCATAGACATTTTCCATGGATTATAGTTGTTGACATTCATCAATGGCTGAACAAGAACCAGAGACGGATTCTCATTAGGATGAACATAAAATGGACTGGGGGGACTTATTTCTTGTTTCTTAGCTGCCATGGCTATCAAGAACTCCAGAATTGATCACAAATCAACAATGAAATTGAAAATTACAGGAAAAAAATGATCAAGAATGATCAGAAAACTCAGAAAAATGATGACAGATTCACTCTCAAGAAACTCAAAATCTCGAGAAAGATGAAGAACACTCTCAAGATTCTTCAAAGTGGAGAAAAAAGCGGAAAGCATTTAGAAATTCTCAAATTTACGCTCCGATACCATGATGAAGTTATAGAATTATAAACTGAAAGTAAAATGGGGAATTATTATTGATAAACTGAAAGTTACAAGTTAAGTTAACAATGAAGCTGAACATGAGGTATTTTTAGCTTCATACACCTCATTGACCAGTTAGAAGTAAGTTACAAACGGTTACAACAAACTTATTCTACAATACACAACATTATACTTAACAGGCTGCTGTGTCTTCACTGTCAGCAGGTTGTTGAGGCTGCTGTGTACTGTTATCAGGTGGCACTCAGCATTCCCTCCAGCGTCTATACTGTAACATTTTTGCCACAAAAAAGACAATACATATGGAGAGAAGCCATTTATGACATTTGATGTGGAGAAATAAGATCAATCACGGCCATGGTGATGAGAGACCACCATCTTACGCTTTTCTTTCTAATGTAGTTGAACGTGCAAGAAACATTAGATTGACTTGGTACATAGATTAGGCCTTTTTTGTGTTTGTTACCGAGTGGGAGAATTTTTTGTAATTTTGGTTTGCCTTTTTAGTAGGCCTTGTTAATAAAGTGATCTTTTGGAAAAGAAAACACTAAACTCCTGGTAATCTCTTTGAAATTTGTTTCCGTTTACCTTTTCTTTTAAGATTTCTTTTCACAAGTTAATGAAAACCGACATAGCTCTAAAAAGTCCATAAAATGAGCTTGAGATAACCATTATACTTCATAAAATTCGCGTTCTAAAGTTTTTAGAAAAAGTCGGCCTATTGTCCCATCCAAATTCCTCGGAAAGTGCACCATTGATTTATCAGAGCTTGGTTTAATCGTTTTGGGTTCATTTTGCATATCAGAGAGGTTAATAAGAAGTATAATTGGTTCCAGCGGCAGTTTTAGTTTTAGATTCATCTTTTGAAGGTAAATCATCGCTGCGTTTCGTTTAATTAGCTTTGTTCTTGTTTGGATTAGAATTTGTAGGATTCATGTTAGATTGTTCTTTTGTTCGTAGGTTCACATAGATTCGAATGATAATCGTTATCCATCCGTGGTTTGGGTTGTTGCTTCGGTTTTCGTTTAAGAGGTAAAAGTTTTTTTTATCAAAATGATCCGTTTTTAATTTAAATTTTATGTTTTTAGCTTGTTTTACTATATTCTTTTGTTAAACTATGCGAACATACCATGATTATGTGTTTAGAATAGCTGTTGGGTATTTGTAAGTCAAGAAGCAAGTCTGACGGGAAGTAGTTATATTTGGTCGGTGTTCTTTTGGATGATCATGATGGTCTATTTTGAGTCTTTCATTTGCTTCTTCTTCCACGCTTTTCTTTTTACGCTGATATTATGTCGGCCTTACATGAATTTTATGGTTTTCTTTAAAAACCACGTATTGAATGTTCAATTTCCGAATAAGCACTCAGTATCCGGGAGCAGACGTTACAAACTACATTTGTTCATTGAATAATTTTCTTTTAATTTTACTTTATGTTCATAATACATAACAACTATATTCTTCGGCACGAAAATAAAAACATAGTAAAAAGTAACATTTCAATCAAATTTATTTTTGTAAAAACTAAAAACAAATCAAAATATTCTATATTTTCTTTCTTTGGTATAAAAGGCAAACCCGTGACTTTGAACTACTTGTAACCTGATTAACATCTTCACTCATCTCGGGAAACAGGAAAGTCAGGACCCGTTATGTTGGGGTTCAACATTTTTGAGAAAATGGTGGTTGATTGTAATAAATTTGAAGGTTAAATGTCTAAAGTAAAATTATTAGTCATCGAAAATATAAGTCATCGTAGGAGTTTCATCGTAGTTTTCACACAGATTAAGAGGGGTAAGATAGAGAAAATTGTGGTTGAATGTCATAAATTTGAAGGTTAAATATCTAACCTTTCACACGGATAGATGGAGAAAATAGTGGTTGAATGTCATAAATTCAAAGGTTAACGGTCTGAAATACTCATTGATTAACATTAATGCAATAGTTGAATACCAATTGACTATTATAACTAGATTGATAATAAATTAAAAGTAAGATAAAAAATAATAATAACAAATGTTGCATTGATAATATAAAATTATTTATATTAAAAATAAATCTAAAAATATAACATTATTTATATTTTGAAACGAAAGTGTATATTATACAATCTTAATTACGGTTAGTTCGGCCTATCATGCGTTACGGTCCCCTGCGGTTGCGCCTAATCAAGACCGTGGTCCGTGGCTGGAGACTAATTTGGGGCATTAAAGGCCCTCTCCGAGGTAACTTTCTTTTGTGGCAAATCCGTAGAAAATCCCTCCCCACGGCTGAAGTTCTTTACTCTCGATACATTATTGACGTTGATGATAGAATATTGATAGTTATTTAGCAATATTTGATATTGTAATAAGTGTGAATATTCATTCCTTGTCAATAGCCTAAATATTAACACGTAATTATTTCCTAGTCAATAGACTAAATATTAGCTAGCAGTTAATGGTTTGTATTTGGTATATATTGTACATAGAGGTTAATGTAATATTACAGAAAATATTATTACATTCTTAAATGGTATCAGAGGTTACGATTCCAATCTAAGCTTCCGCTAATATACTACACCGCCCCCCTCCCCTCTTCTTCTTCTCCAGCGAAATATTTTCTCGTCACACCATGGCCGACAACACCAAATTCCATCCGGGATTGTCCATTACCAACATGAAGGCTCTCCTTTCCATCACGTTAGATTTGGAGAGTGGTCAATACCATTCTTGGGCCGCGTTATTCAAAGTACAGTCTCGGGTTCATGATGTTCTTGATCACATCATCCCACCCACCGACGAAACGGAAAAGGCTGCATACGCAAAAGCCAAGGCCGACAACCTTCCGCTATGGAAACGGCTTGATGCCGCCGTTTTGCAATGGATATATGCCACAGTCTCCTCCGATATCCTCACTTCGATTCTTGTGGATGATGGTACAGCGGAACAGGCATGGAAACGGGTTGCGGACACGTTTCATGACAACAAGAATTCAAGGGCGATGTATCTGAATAAAGAATTCACTAACACCTCTCTTGCTGATTTTTCTTCGACGAATGCGTATTGCAATCGTCTCAAGAGTTTGGCCGATCAACCGCAAAATGTCGGCGCTCCGGTCTCCGAACATGCCTTGGTCCTAAAACTCCTGCCAGGGATTAACGAAACAATATGCAAATTTTATTCTTGTTATGCGAGAATAAAAGACTCTTCCATCATTTGCTACGGTCCGATCGGTTAGCATTGGAAGAAACTACCACTACAGAGCGGGTCAAGCAGAATCGGTTTCTCTTGTTTCTTGCAAATACCGATGATGGTAATTCATCTCTTTCCCTCCAAAATAGCAGCAATCGTGGGGCTGCTCCTCAGCCCAATAGAAACTGAAATAATAATCGGAACCGGAACAATAAGGGTGGCAATGGACGTGGATAGATTGGTGGGGCTAGACAGGGCTATGGCGGAAAAGGAGGTGGTCAGCGATGAGTCTTTGCACCACCGCCAATAACAAGCGAAGAATAATGACCTCCATGGCAACAGCCCCCTTGGTGGGCGATGATGCACCCTCCATGGTCGATGCCGCCATGTCCATAACCAACGCAACAATATCCACCACAGCCTTGGGTCAGGCCGCAAGCACAGGTTCAGCCAGGGGTTTTAGGGACTCGACCTCAACAACCTCAACAGGCTTATCACGGCGACGAGTTTGTAGGAGCCAACGGATATCACAAAAGCATATGGACACGATGTCCCTTTCTCCACCGGACCCTAATTGGTACATGGACACTGGGGCCACTTCTCACATGACGTCCACACAAGTTAATCTCACGTCTTACTTTAATTTGAGTAATAATAATGGAATTACTGTTGGTAGCGGTCAATCGATTCCGATTCGTGGTTGTGGTCACACGGTTTTGCCTCCCCCGAACCCTCATTTGCCTTTGCAAAATGTCTTCCATGCCCCTCATCTTATAAAAAAGTTGGTGTCCGTAAGGAAGTTTGCATCGGATAATAACGTCTCTATCCTATTTGATCCGTTTGGTTTTTCTGTGTATGATTTACAGATGGGGACGCGTCTCATGAGATGTGACAGCACCGGGGCCCTTTATCCCATTACTTCAAACAACACCAATAAAAGTTTCCCTCCTTCGGCTATGCTTGCATCCACTCTTTGGCATGACCGTCTAGGCCACCTGGAAAAAGCTATTTTAAATTGTCTTAGGCAAAATAAAATGATTGATAATACCGGTGTTTCTCATTTTACTAGTTGTCAATCATGTGTACTCGGAAAACATATTAAATTGCCTTTGTCGATTCCAATTACGTGACGTATTTTCCGTTTGATATTATTCATAGTGACATTTGGGCGTCTCCGTCTTGAGTTCTTCTGGACATCGTTATTACGTGTTTTTTTAGATGATTTTTCGATATTTGTGGGCGTTTCCAATCGCAAAAAAATCCCAAGTGCTACCCCTTTTCACCATTCTTAAAGCTCGTATTCGAACTCAATTCGACGTGATGTTAAAAATATTCAATGTGATAATTGGGGGGAGTTTGATAATCATTCGTTTAGGGAATTTTGTGAGAAGAATGGTATTAATTTCCGGTTTTCGTGTCCACATACGTCATCTCAAAATGGCAAGGCCGAGAGAAAAATACGATCAATGAATAATATCATGCGCATCCTCCTTTTACATGCGTCTATACCACCTTCGTTTTGGCCACATGCCTTGCAAATGGCCACCTATCTCCTTAATATTCTTCCAAGTCACCTTCTTGACAATGAGTCCCCTCTTAAAATCTTGTACCACAAAGATCCCTCCTACTCTCACCTTTGAGTTTTTGGTTGTTTGTGTTATCCGTTATTTCCATCTACCACGATAAACAAACTACAAGCCCGGTCCACTCCATGTGTGTTTTTGGGATTTCCTTCGAATCATCGTGGTTACAAGTGTTATAATTTATCGAGTCATAAAATTATTACGTGTCGTCATGTTCGGTTTGATGAAACTACGTTTCCTTTTTCCAACATCCACACTCCCGGCCCCGACTCATATGATTTTTTAGATAGTGGCCTTTCTCCTTATATTGTCCACCACCTCCAGAACTCTCATTCTCCTGCTACCCAACCTCTTGTCCTCCCTCAAACTGAGCCGGCCCAGCCCATTCCTGCATCGCCCAACAATAACCATCAGCCCGTACCAAATCATCCACAGCCTATTCCTCCGCACCGGCCCTTTACCCGTAGCCAACGTGGGATATTTAAGCCCACCCCGAAATATACTTCTGATCAGGCCCATATCCTTACAGTTACCAAGTCCCTCTACCCCGTAACCCTTTGGCTGCCTTACGTGACCCAAATTGGAAGTTGGGTATGACTGATGAATTCCATGCTCTTATTAAAAATAATACGTGGGATTTGGTGCCCCGTCCCCCCAATGTTAATGTTATACGCTCGATGTGGATTTTTAATCATAAAGAAAAATCTGATGGATCTTTTGAGAGGCATAAAGCCCGTCTTGTAGGTGATGGCAAAACTCAACATATTGGCATTGATTGTGGTGAAACGTTTAGCCCGGTGGTCAAACCAGCTACAATTCGCACGGTTCTCAGTCTTTCTTTGTCCAAACGGTGGCCGATTCATCAACTTGATGTTAAGAATGCTTTTTTGCATGGTGAGTTAAACAAGGTGGTTTATATGCATCAACCGATGGGCTTCCGCGATTCGCAACATCCTGATTATGTCTGTCTTCTGTGAAAGTCATTATATGGGCTTAAACAGCCCCCCCGTGCATGGTACAAGCGATTTGCGGATTTTGTTTCTGTGCTTGGCTTCACCAACAGTAAATCCGATCCATCCTTGTTCATTTATCGCCATGGGTCTGATATGGCTTACATTTTGTTATACGTGGATGATATTATACTCACGGCCTCGTCGGATGATCTTCGCAAGTTGATTATGGAACGCCTCAGCTCGGAGTTCGTTATGAAAGATCTAGGGCCCTTAAATTATTTTTTGGGTAATCGTGTGACTCGTCATGCTGGCGGCCTTTTTTTGTCGCAACGAAAATATGCTGCCGAGATTATTGACCGCGCCGGTATGACCTCTTGTAAGCCCTCTCTTACTCCGGTGGATACTAAGTCGAAGGTAAGTGCTATGGCTGGGGTTCCTTATGACGACCCGACCCACTATCGCAGCCTAGCTGGTGCCTTACAATATCTCACTTTTACGCGTCCGGATATTTCCTATGCAGTTCAACAAGTGTGCCTTCACATGCATGACCCACGGGTGGAACACATGCTTGCACTCAAGCGGATTATACGCTATGTCCAGGGCACTCTTCATCTTGGTTTACACCTTTATCCCCCATCGGTGGCCGACCTTGTGGCATACACTGATGCGGATTGGGGTGGTTGTCCCGATACTCGCCGTTCGACATCCGGGTATTGTGTTTTTTTGGGGGATAATTTGATCTTCGGCCGTCGAGCGTCACCACCCACCGATCTCGATCTGAAGTCTTGAGGCCGAGTACCGGGGCGTGGCAAATGTTGTTTCTGAATCATGTTGGATTCGCAATTTACTTTTGGAGTTGCGTTGTCCGGTTCGCAAGGCCACCATTGTATATTGTGACAACGTCAGTGCCATTTATCTGTCCGGCAATCCAGTTCAACACCAACGCACGAAGCATATTGAGATGGATATTCACTTTGTCAGGGAGAAAGTTTCGCGTGGTGAAGTACGTGTTCATCATGTCCCGTCTCGGTATCAAATTGCGGATATTTTTACAAAGGGGTTGCCTCTAATTACATTCGAAGATTTGAGAATGTCTCGGCGTCCATGAACCTCCCGTTTTGGTGAGGGTGTGATAGAATATTGATAGTTATTTAGCAATATTTGATATTGTAATAAGGGTGAATATTCATTCTAGTCAATAGCCTAAATATTAGCACGTAATTATTTCTAGTCAATAGACTAAATATTAGCTAGCAGTTAATGGTTTGTATTTGGTATATATTGTACATAGAGGTTAATGGAATATTACGGAAAATATTATTACATTCTTCTGAGATAAGACACGCTTTCTATCTGTGGAAGCCAAACCGAAATCAAGTATGCATCTTTGTGAGAGATTGCGCGATAGTTAGAAAAATTTGGAGAGGTGTCGTTCACCAATCTTTCTGGCACGAATTCACTTCTTTCGTTGACATTCCGAGCTGGCTCGATTTTTGCCTTGGTGTGAACATCCTTAAACACGATACAATTTATATTTTGGAGATTCCTCTTTCGTGAGATAATTTCAAGCATCTGGTATTGGCGGAATGAAGATTTTCATCATAATGGCACTCCACGCCCTCATCTGGCGCTTTTTGTTTCAATGCGATCATAAAGCGTCTGAACTTAAACTAAACTTGGTCCTAATTTTCTGCGATTTACAGTTGATGTAAATACTTTTTACCCATTTATGCATACAATTTTATACGCTTTTTGGCATTTAATAAAATATTCGGTTTCAAACCAAATTAACAAAGTGAAAAAAGAGAGTTATTTGACTTGGGTTTACTACTTCTTTTTGGCATTAATGAATATTTTTCGGATGAAAAAAAACGTCACTCACACTTGGTGTTCGTTGTTGGCACACCAACGTCGATGTCGATGTCATTGACGTTGGTATGCCATTAGAACACTAGTGAAAAGTCATGGGTGACGTTAAGATTTAACATTTTTATATAGTGAACGTCGGTCACATCACTGGTGTTCGCTTGTGGAACACCAACGTCATCGTCACAAGAGAACACCAGAGTATGACGACGTTCTCATATAAAAAATCATGGGGTCTTTGAAGTAATTTTTGTGCATACAGTAGTAAGTGTGTGCAAGTAGTAAATAGGGGGTGCAAATAGAACCCCCAAAAAAATTAATGACTAATCTCACTTTCTCAGATTCATAAGAGCGAGAGTAGTGGTAATTAGGAGATTAGTGGATTTTATGGTGATGTGTAGGAAGATAATTGGAGAGAAAATATAGAAGGATAGTAAGAATGATGTGTGTGTGATTAGATGTTGTAATGATAATAAGAAATTTTAAGACTATTTATTAAAATAATATTAAATTAAAAAAAATTAGCTTTTTGCCTTGATAATTGGCTGAGACTTTGCTTTTGTCACTTTTTGCAGAGACAATTGGCTGTATACTTCTCTGATTTTAAAGAATGGACTAGATTATATCAAAAAATATCTCCAAAATGATACCATTACTTTATAAAATAAAATAAAAAGGGTAAACCCTACCCCTGAGGGTCTCCACTCCCCCTGTCCCACGGGATGAGTGGAGATGTAAATCAAGATCCCCCAGTACGGGATGAGTGGAGATGTAAATCAAGATCCCCAGTAGGTCAGATTCAATGGATTTACCTTTTAACATGAGGGAATAATTAGCGCCTCGCGAATTGAACCTCTAACCTCTCATTGAGCCGCAATTCTGCATCCACGCCTCGCTAACCTTTGGGTTATCTTGCTTATGAACTCGAGCGCCGAACTTCGAACTTCTAACTAGCATCCATTATCTTCTATTTTTACCTAAAAAATTTGCTATATGCTCTCCACTAGCGTCGCTCTAAAATACACATAAATTTGAATTACTTCCGTCACTCCGTCAGTGTCATCTCATAGTTAAACGTGCCCAGTTTCGCTTCTTTTCTCAATTTCCTCCGCGATTCATTCTCTCCGTACTTTAAAATAAAATAAAATAAATTGAGAAATTCAAACCCCCATGTGTAAAAAACTGCTGCTTCTCAGGACCTTACACAAAAGCCATCACCGGGATTTATGAAGATGAAAACCGGCGCCGGTGCAGCTAAGCTCATACTTCTTCAATCTCCCTTTCATAAGCAAGCTGCAGTAGCAAATGCTGCATCTCTCCGCCTTTGGCTCCTGGCTTTTATTTTTTTCTTCACTTTTGCTTTTCTCTTAACTCTATTCAATACCACCAGAGATTCCGCCGCCACCGCCGCCGCCAGAAACAGAGACCACTCTACCGACGGCGATATCACTAAAAGATCTACACTGCCCGGATCCATTTTCGATGCCCTTCTTCACTATGCTTCTGTCAACTCCTCTGGGGTATCTCATATGTCTCCTCCCGAGCTCAGCTCCATTGCCGCCGTACTCCGGCGATGCAATACCGCTTCTTCTTCTTCTCCCTGTAACTTTCTTGTTTTTGGGCTTACCCATGAAACCCTCCTCTGGAACTCCCTTAATTACAATGGTCGGACAGTCTTCGTCGGCGAAAACGCGTATTTCGTTTCTAAGCTTGAAGAAAAGAACCCCGGAATCGAAGCGTACGACGTTCAATACACCACAACAGTGTCGGAATTGTACGAGCTCCTCGAGTACTCAAAAGAGCAGGTAATTTGAATTCTACGAACTTCGTAAGAACCGGAAATCAATCACTTGATTATTTAATTATTTGATTTAATTACAGGTTAAAAATGAGTGCAAGCCAGTACAAAATCTACTTTTCTCAGATTGTAAACTGGGTGTTAACGATCTTCCCAATTACGTCTATGATGTAGCTTGGGATGTGATATTGATAGATGGGCCTCCGGGTCATTTGCCGGAGTCGCCCGGAAGAATGTCGGCGATCTTCACTGCCGGAGTGCTGGCAAAGAGCAAGAAAGGGGGAAAAGACCAGACCCATGTGTTTGTCCATGAATTTTTCAGAGAAGCTGAAAAGGTAAGCAGCGATGAGTTCTTGTGCAAAGAAAACCTAGTCGAATTAACCGATACTTTGGGCCATTTTGTTGTGGGAAAAATGGAGTCGAATACTGTTTTTGAGCATTGTCCGAAAAAATCTGTTTCATCAACATCAAAGAACATGGAAGTTGGTAGAACAACAACATAAGATGATACTGAGTTTAACTAGTTCTTTTTCTTCAAATTTTATCTTGAGAAGAAGGTGGTTCAAAGTCGAAAAGTCTTTCAGGATTGCAATTGTATCAATAGATATTTACCCCAAAGTGTGAATATGTCAATTTGCTTCCTAGTAGTGGATATAGAAACGAATGATTTTATTTTGTTGCTATGTTAAAATTATTATGTGTTTTTTTTTTTCTTTTTCTGATGAGAAAATTATTATGTTTTCATTGGAGTAGTGATACATCAACTACTTATTTTACCACTATAGTCTACATTCTACACAACACAATCAACACCATTTATTTTCTTGAGGCCTACCACAACATTTCACTTTTCTTTTTAATCAATGAAAACTACACTTATAGTGAAAAGTGCACTACACCAATGTGTAGTGCACATACTTTTCGTTGCAAGTTTTACCACTGGAAACCGTTGACTGCAGTACGAGACTATTTGTCAAGAATTGGGAAAAACCTTTTCCGTGTATTTCATTTAGTATCGGTCACCATAATATACAAGAGGTTACAATGTAATCTTCCATATCACGTTCAGAATCGTTAAAATCGTTACCGTACATTAATGAGAAATATTACATAATATTATCTCTTAAAATAGATTTATATTGTAACATCCGTAAAAATCCCTCAAGTTAGAGCGTGTAGGTCGCAAACGCCCAACTTGCGAAATAAGTAGAGAAATTGCCGCTTACCAAAGGCTTGAGTAAAAACGTCGGCAAGTTGTTCGTCAGTTGACACATGTCGTGGAGCGATAAGTCCTTGAATGGCATCTCGAACATAGTGACGGTCGACTTCAATGTGTTTCGTGCGTTTATGGAAAACCGGATTCTGTGCTATATGGAGTGCTCACTGGCTATCACAGAAGAAATCGATAGCACGAGGATGATCCACGCCCAAATTTCGAAGCAACGCCTTGAGCCATTTCAATTCCGAAGTGAGAGCGGACGTCGAACGATATTCACCTCGGTGGAAGAATGTGAGCGATGTTGTTTCTTGAGTGCGCCAAGAAAATGGGGAAGCGACCAAGAAACACAATCCAACCTGTGAGATAATGACGCGTCAGCGGGCACCTTGCCCAACCGGAATCACACCACTCGGTGATAGATAACTCACATTCGCTTCGAAGTAAGATACCCTAACCCAGATGGTCTTTCGAATACCGAACAACCCGCATGGTAGCGTCCCAATGGTCATGCGGGGGTGACTGCATGAAATGAGCTAAATGTGTTCCGTGTAAGCCAAATCCTGGCGAGTAAAAGATAAGTAGATAAGACGTCCAACCAAACGTCGACAGCGTTTCAGATCCCCACACAGTGGACCGGTAGCCGTGGCAAGAGAATGGTTATGCTCAATGGGGAAACCGGTAGGTTTAGCTCCAAGCAAACCGGCTTCAGCAAGAATGTCAAGAGTATACTTTCGCTTACAGAGGAAAATACCTTCCGGACTTCGTGCCACCTCGATGCCCAGAAAATGTTTTAATGTACCCAAATCATTTATATGAAAGCAATCTCCCAAATACTGTTTAAAATACGTAATATTGGAAGAGTTGTTTCCCGAGATGATAAGATCGTCAACATATACTAGCACGTTAAGGTGAACCGCACCTCGTGTAAGAGTGAAGAGGGAATAATCCGAGTAGGACTGATGAAAGCCGTACCTCTTCAAACTGCTAGCCAATTTTGCAAACCAACACTGCAGAGCTTGCTTTAAACCGTATACCATACAGGCGACTTCTTCAGAAAACCCCGAGGCAATTTCATGTATACTTCCTCGTTCAAGTCTCCGTGAAGGAATGCATTGTGCACATCCATCTTATGCAATTCCCAATTTGTCGTCGCCGCGGCTAAGAAGACGCGAATTGTAACCATCTAAGCCACCGGAGCAAATGTTTCGTTGTAATCAATACATGCAACTTGATGGTTGCCGAGAATGACAATGCGAGCTTTTGATCGTTCGACGGTCCCATCTGCATGGGGTTTAATTTTGTACACCCATTACAACCGATGACCTTTTTCCCTGGTGGTAAGGGCGCTATAACCCAAGTCCCGTTCTGTTCGAGAGCAACAATTTCCTTTTTCATGGCATCCCGCCAGACAGGATCTAGCATAGCCTCATTAAAATTACGAGGCTCAAGGGTCGGCGGAGACAGCTGCAAGAAAGATACGGCGGCGTGTAGAAAATTTATCACAGGTGACATAATTAGCTATAGGATAAGTCATACCTGAAGAGCTGGCAGGGAAATGAGGGACGGACTCGGTTGTTGGATAGTGTGTGCGACATAGTCAGTATACCAACCCGGAGGACGGCGTGTGTGCAAACCACAACCCAAACTACTAGGAACGGCAACCTCCTCATGAACCGTATATGGTGGAGAAGCCTCAGAATCTAAAGGAAGAGGACTATTACTCGGAGGTTCGGAATCCACACCATGCTCAGATAGTTCGTGTTCCATATCGGCAAGGAAATCATCATTCATGATGACATTGGTGGTCAAGGGAGGCGTGGTGTCACTGGGCAAGTCGGTGTCCTTCAGGGCGAAAGGAAATTCGATTTAGCCAGGAATTGCACATCACGCGCGTGACAAAGAAATCACCCGTTGTAAGATCATACACTTTCCAACCTTTACGGTTATCCGGATAGCCGACAATAATGCACTTTCTACTTGAGGCTTAATTTATTTCCTTTGGACCGTTGATCATGAGCGAAGCAAAGACAAGCAAAGGTCCGAAGATGATCGATCGTTGGCTCCTTGCCAAACAAAATTTCAAAAGGTGTTTTATTTTGCAAGAGACCGGAAGGAGTCCGATTAATTAGATGTACCTCCCCGAGAATGCATTCGCCCCAAAAATTAATCGGCAAGTTACCTTGGAACATCAAAGTTCGTCCAACATTAAGGATACGTTGATGTGTTCGTTCGACTCGTCCATTTTGTTGAGGTGTCCCCACACACGACGTTTGAAAAATTATGTGTAACGCCCGTACTTCTTACGAGGGGTATATTTGTCATGAGTTATAAACCCGGACTTCTAATCGTTTTTATCTCTGACCTTTTGACCTAAATTAATTAATGGGTCTCATCCTTTTTTCTAAAGATAAATATGACTCATTTTCTCTAAGACATTTTTTTGAAGTGTATCTATTGAATAATTAATAAATTTAATACAAACACACATTGCACACTGAATTATTCAATCACCTACTTCCATATACATCTACAAAATTTTAGTGGCTAGGCAATAATTTAAAGGAAACTTGAAAAAATATGCTTATAATGAAGATGATTGAAACTATGCATGCGTTGGCGTATGAGCGACGCATGAAATTACGTCTGACGAAGACGTAGCGGCGCGTGTCGCGACGTAGAACCAGAAGGGCGTAGTTTTCATTGTTAACTTTTAATACATATTTTCAGGAATGTTATTTTTTCGAGCATATGTTTCCAAATTTCCTTTACTAATGAACTATGTCATATATTTAGCCATCTTTTCTCGTTCCTTTGTGTTGTTTTGTTGATCATTTTTTATAAGAGGAATGATAGAGCTACTCCCCATTCCTCAAGTCCACACCATTTTTATTTCCAACATAATCTTGTGGTTGTGATTTTTTCTATTGATTTTGATGCACCAACTAGGATTTACACCAGATCCAATATAAAATTTGTGTTCCAAAAGAGACTATATTTGCCATTACCCCCCAAAAGAGACGCAAAAAATATAACTCCCGCCATACTCACAATATCCAATTAAAAAAACCCTCCAAAACCAAAAAAAATCTTCCATTTCATAAATAAGAACAGAACAGTCTGTCAAAATTCTCTAAAAAAACAGCTGAAATGGAGTTGCCGGTAATCGATCTAAGTTCCTTTCTGCAGAGAGCGGCCGGTTTAGGATCCGAATCTGATGTATCCAGTCTGGATTCGGACCTGAAGGCGCTGCGCAAAGAGGTGAGTCGGACCTTAAGGGAAACCGGAGCGTTAGTTGTCAAAGATCCGAGATGTTCTGTTGAAGATAATGATAGGTTCATCGATGTGATGGAGAAGTATTTCGAGAAACCAGATGAATTGAAACGGCTTCAAGATAGGCCCCACCTTCATTACCAAGTATATGCTGGATTTTCTTCAATATTACTTCTTTTATGTTCTAGAAAATTTAGTGTTTGGTTTTGTTGCGTTGTGTTTTTGAGTGTGGAAAATTGGTATGTCAGATTGTTGATTGAAATTTGGGTAGAATGCACTTTTTTGGATCATTATCAGAAGATTTTTTTTTTTCCTTAATCAGAAAATGATTCTTATGAGTCTTTAAACCACTTGTAATGATTTAAAATTGCTTAACAATTTGATTTAATATGTATAAAACGGATGCTATTTTTTTCTGTCAAAATTCGTAATGAAGTCCTGGAAAAGTGAGGCTATTTCCTTGGAGATTTTATTTCAACAAAAAGATGAATTTTACCTTTACTCTTCTTGATTTAAAGAAAATTTTAGTTTCTTCAATCAGGTTTGGATTTCAAATTCCTTTCTTTCTATGATTTAGATGGGGAGCTGGGTAGGGTGAATCTGGCCGGCTGGGGATGGGGGAGTGGGGGAGTGGGGGAATCCATTACCTCGTAACTTCCCAGTTCTAACTGACATGAAATTGATACAAGTTGAAGCCTTGATATGTGATTTTTATTTGTTATTTTTAAATGTTGTTATACATATTTCTTTCAGTTAAGACGTTGATTTATGAGCTGCCCTGATCTTTATATGCAAGTTGAAAGCTTTATTTAGTAAACATTTTTGAAATGCTTCATAGCTGTCCCTAATATACTTTTTGTTGCTGTCCATTTGTTTTTGCTGTCTATCGTAGCATTCCCTGTTTATAAAATACTACGATTAGCTGGAAAGTGCTTGTCTTGTATATTGACTTAAGCTAGCAAGTTAGGCTAATGATTTGCTCGCAGCTAATGTTCTGAACGCTCTCAATTTGTATATTATTATCGTCATGTTGGCATTAAGCATTGGACATTCTGCTCCTCAATTGCAGCATGAGGATGGACAGTTGGCCGTGTTGGGCTTATTTGATTGCAAATAAACCGATCTGGCCATGATATTTTCCAACAGTATGTCGTGATATCAGTTGGGAATATTGTGATCTTGCTTGGTAGGGTTGTAGTTGGAATTCAGCGAGTCTTCATTCTGAAAAAATCTTCTGTCACCTGTTCTGAATAGGTTGGAGTTACGCCGGAAGGTATTGAAGTGCCTCGGAGTCTAGTTGATGTGGAAATGCAAGGGAAGCTCAAAGCTTTGCCACCTGAATCTCAACCAACTCCAACTGGACCGGACCCAAAGTGGCGATACACGTGGAGAGTTGGTCCTCGGCCTCAAAATACCCGCTTTAAGGTTCAGATATTGTTTTCCTCAGTTTTGAATGACTAGAGTTCTATAATAGCATGCAACTTTGGCCCCTTGTTTTTCGTCAGCATTTAAATCCCATAATAAAACATGTGTATGAATAGAAGATCGAACACTGGTTATGCGCATTGCATGTTGAATGCAATTTTAAAAGTTGATTTTTCCTATGTAGGCATTTTACTGAATTTTGTTTCTTCAGATGGTTGAATAGGGATAACTATGCAGTTATGTGTGCATCTTTGTGGCCTTTTTGTTGTAAATATTTTAAATGGAGTTTAATTTGCTGGCAATAATTAATAGATATAGATTCATAGCAGAGAAGTATCTCTGTTTTTTGGGGTAATAGAATTGTCTCACATATGTTCTATACTAGATACTTAAAATTCTATCGTTTATTATATGTTGTATAGTTATTGTTCGTGATTGAAGTATTCACCATAACTCTCTTGCAGGAATTGAATGCAGAGCCTGTCATTCCTGAGGGTTTTGCGGAATGGAAAGACACTATGGATACTTGGGGATATAAAATGATATCTGCTGTGGAGGTTACCTCCTTGAGTTCTGGAAATGTTGTGTTGCTAATTTGGGACATCCTGCATATTTGAATTTCATCTGAGTTATTATATTTTTCAGGCAGTTGCTGTGATGGCTGCAATTGGATTTGGTTTGAAAAAAGACGCATTCACGTCTCTCATGAAACAGGTAAACAACAGACCATTCATATATTGGGAAATTAAATGAAATTACAAGATTTTCATTTCTGAATTGGTGATGACTGTTATGTGTGTCACGTGAGGAGGTGGTGTTTATTGAATGTTGTTGGGGAGGTGAGTAATTTACGTATTTAAACACAACACACTTCAACATGCCCTTTCAAGTGTGAACCTATTACAAGGACTTGGATCAACATAAGGCATACTTATGCTCTCACAATAACTTTGACAGCTCAAATAGTTTATCACATGGCATTCTCGTTTCATCTATATATATGATTATGGAAGGCAATGAGCTGGGATGAGGATTCCTTATTCCGCTTGAAGTTCTGCTTACAAGTTACGAGTATCTCCTCTCATCTCATTTCTGCTTCTCCGTTGCTTTGATTTTCCCATTATTCATTTAAGCAACAGAAGATGGTTCATCTATGATGTACTTTCTTGTGATTTTCTAATTCAGTATCCTGCACTTTTCGAATTTATATATTTTTGCTACATATTTTCATGTTCATTGTGCAGATTTTTAACATTTCTTATGAATTTCTCATAAATAGTACACTTTTCGATTCCTTTTTTCACCCAGTTTTTTATTTTTTATTTTATTTTTTATTTTTATTTTTTTTAGCTATTGATATGAAATGCCAATAGCTGCTGTTCTGTGGAGATCTAGGAATTAATCAACTTTTTTTTTCTGAGTATGATGTTTTTTGTTGGCAAAATTGCATCCATATTTTGCTTTTGAAGCATGTCTATACAAAAGTTGCATCCATTTTTCCTTTTTTCACGCATGTTTATACCAATTATTTGCCATCTTTGTTTGCCAAAGTGGTGTTTATATGATGTAATAATTGGGGAAATTAATTTTGTAATGGAGCTGTTTGAATCAATGGGATGTGTTACAATGATTGTCAGAAATGATTTGCTTGATATATTACTTAGCTTTAGGTTTTATTGTTAGCCTCCTCAGATTTATTTAGTCTCTGTGATACTGTAGATGATGAAATGATTTCGAATTGTGTACATCTGTATTGAAGACCCAGTTAAAAAATATGATGCTGAGATAGATTACTCCCCATGTTGGGCGCATTTTACTGCACAAAGCCATTTAAGATTTTTTACTTCAATGCATATATGCTTAACTCCCATGTTTGGCGCATTTTAAAGGTATAACAAAGCCATTGTGTTAGTGTATGTACATGGTAGATTGAACATATTTAGCTATCCAAAGCTATGTTACAGACTGCTTATGGCCAAGAAACGAATGCGCACACTAAATATAGTTTGCATAAAGTACTTTTCTCCCACTTTTCATGAGATGATAAACTAATAACACGAAAGACAGAAATGAATTAACAAATTGGCAAGGCAATGAGAGTTGAGAAATTATTAACAACACACCAGTACCATCCTATTTCAATAGAATGCACATTATGTGTTTGAACCTTTCCCACATACTGCATGACTCAAATTTGGGACGGAAGACATGACACATTCATTAGACCATGTTGGCTTTGTTAAGAGTTGGTTTATTTACACAATGTTTTTGTTTTTTTTTTTCTTTCTTTCTTCATGTAATTACATTTATATGGTGTACATAATTTGTCATCTTTACTGTTTGTAGGTGGTTTGGTGTTGCTAAGCTACAAACGTGGAACATTAACCGATAAGGTATGAGCAGTGTTCTAAAAATCGCATCTAGGCGCCGCCTAGCGCTCCGCTGGCGCTAAGCGCACCTCCAGCGTCGACTTGGCTCTAGGCGACATGTTCTAGGCGGTGGGGTCTTAGGCGCTTACGGCGCCGCTAGGCGACTGGCGCCACCTAGGCGACACAGGCGCTCTCAAATCGATTAGGTTGCGTTTTTTTTTTTTTCTTAGATATTTGGCATATTACATATATAACTTTTGACATAATTAAAAATACACTTAACCTAAAAAAAAACTCGAAGCGACATGCCTCCTTTCTAGTCGTTCTTTCTCCTCTCATTCTCTGTTCTTCCTCTCACTCTACTCAAAGCATGATATTGTTGGAGTTGGAGACTTGGGGAATAATGATGATGAGATTGAGGATTGAACTTGAGAGTTGAGACTTGAGAGTATTGACTATTGAGTGTTGAGTTGAGTGTTGAGCATGACATTGATTTACGTACTTTGGGTTTTGGATACTACGTTTCATTGATCTTTTGACACAATTTACAAGTTTTTACTTGATTTTTATGTTTTATGATCATAGGATGTAAAATTTAAATAAGATAAGTATTAATTTTCAAATTAAAAAAAAAAAAAAAAAAAAAAAAAAAAAAAGCTGGCGCCGCCTGGGCGCCGCCTAGGCGCCCCTGGAGCGCACCGTCATCGCCTAGCGAGTTTTAGAACACTGGGTATGAGATTCAACAGAATATGGATCATGTTTTATGTTCTTCCTATGCAAGACAGACGTTTCTTAGGCAACATAGGATTCTGATCATAGAGGTTGGTTTGAAAGCCTTAACCCTATGAATGGAGTTTTGATACTCCAGCCTACATTCGACCTCTTGTAGAACCACCCGAGTGTCTCGGGCCTGAGTAGAGCAATTGGATCTACACGGAAAAGAGTCGAATGAATAGGAAAGTTTAAACTTTCGGTATAAAGTCGAGTGGTCAGGGGTGATTCTCGACAAGTAGAGAGTTAACCCGGACCTTGAACTCTCTCACCACTCGGTCTTGCAAGATTTCGTTAAAGCGAGAAAATAGGGGTGATTCCACGAGACTTTCTTGCCGAAAAAAAAGCGGAGTCTGGATTCATTCGAACGAAGGTCTTGGTTAGAAAAATGGCGGGATATCGCCGGGGCTTATATCCTTTGTGGGTTTAAGAGAAACTCTCGGTCATTTAAAGTCACATGTTTTAAAATATGTGGACTTGACCGAAATATTGATAAGTCTTTCGTAGGCCCGGATATCAATATTGGTAAAGTAGTAGTATTAGTGTTCATGAATGATAACACTCAAACGGTTGGAAACAACATGTGTGTGCTATATGAAGTCGAAATCGACAGGCCAAGATTCTCTGGATGAGAGAATTGGACCATATTCTAAGAATCGATTCGGTCAAATTCACGAGAATGAGTCATTGGCTATCCCACCTATCTTATTGAATAAGATGATTATGCATATCGTATGCAACATTCATCGAGTAGTCCTACCCTAACTCTCGGGAATGATTCTCAAATCTTCGGATAAAGAGAAATGGGATAGAGTCTCTCTTGGATAATGGCAAGTCGAGGTTATCACAAGTCAATAGTAATCGAATCTTGGATTCGAGCAATAAATAGCGGTTTAAATCGTCCTCAAGTATATTTAGAGAAAGAGGAATCATATGCTTGTATATTCGGGTGCAAACTTGAATATGGTTGACTACTGTGATTCTCGACTTGTAGTCGATTGAGGATGATCATTAAGTTGATCTCGGGCTCGGTGTTTACTCATAGTGCTTAGAATTTCCTTTTTTGTTAGGGGAGTAATTCCAGTGTCGATAAGCCGATATCACTTCGTTGTGAAAGCGGTGAAGAGATAGCTTAGAAGGATCTTTCGATTACAAGAAGTCAAAAGCATATTAAGAGAGAGTACCGACCGATTGGAAGGACCGACAACGTTTCAATCCTAAAGATCGTCTCGAGTCGACAACCTAACTAATCGATGTACCAAGTCGAGTGCTTGGAGAGTGCGGCATTAATGGATATGTCTCATCCGCTTTTTAGAGCAAGTGGGAGAGTGTTGTGAATAAGATGAGAAAGGGTGTGCTCTAAAACAATCGTTGCTTGTCATTTCGTGCAAGTGGGAGATTGTTAGGTGTAGTGCCGAAAGACAATTTGTGTAATTGTTTTTAATAATGGATGACAAATTTATCTCACCTTAGTTACTTGCTTTGTGCTTGTAAAGTAATACACTGCTTGCAAACCCTAAGTATATCTCAGACAGTAACCACTTAACTTTCGGTGTATGGATTACACGCGAGGATTGAGTTAGTGGTGATGTGCTTAAATCTGTTGAGTCGTGGTGAACTTAATCGAGTTTAGGGTCTCTTGATTAAAACACCAATAATGCGCCTAGAACACTTTAGGTGTGATAGTCTTATCCGGATTTGTCGGTAGAGGGTACTTCGTGGGGCATTTATATATGATGGCATTCATATAGAATTTGGACCGATTTAATCTGTATTTCTCGGTATAATTCCGTAATCGAGGAATCTTATTAAATCATTAGATGATCATATATGGATCAACCTTAATCTGAGGTGATCACGAGTCTTTGCTTGTCCCGGGTAGTGTTTGATGTGTTAGTTATGGTTCACTTAAATATGTGTTCCAAGCAACTTCTCATTGGCACTATCTCCGGATGAGTGAGTAGTTACGATTTTCACGAGACATGGAATCCATTCCTTCCTGCGGGAAGTAGAGATAGTCCCTTTATTTGTTAGCCCTAAGAAAATGATCGATGGGCCCAGTTCATGTTAGACTAATTAGCTACTAGTCGGATATGTGAACTAATTGATCACTTTAGGGAGTTAATGGTAAATAAGGATAAGATGTTACGAGTCGGGTTCACGGAGACTTCCCACTCGAGAATGGGCGATCTATGGAGGGTTAATCCGTATGTAGTGATTATATCAATGAGACGCTTATTCACTCATGGGTTGAGTATAAGTATACATCTATAATCGGTAGAGTTCGATTTGGGTTTATGGTGGCGTAACCCCGAAATTAATAATTAATGTACTTATTCGGTTCGATGAATAATTAATTATTGAGAGCTCACTGGTTATAGAGTCCATGGTCCCGTTGTGGCTTTTGTAATTCGGACTAATAATCTTGTTATTTGGGCCTCGATTGATAATTAATTGGTGAGCTAATTAATTGATATGCAAAATATTGTTTAGTTGAAATTTAAATAATATAATACACATAAAAGGCATTTTATGTGGGCTTAGTGACCACAAGTGGCGCCAATATTGATGATAATTAGAGAGAAATTAGTTTTCTTGGATAATTATCGACGTATGATTTATCATTTATTTGTTAAATGATAATTCATGGAATATTAGATAATAATATGATTTATCCTAATTTGTTTGGGATAATCATTTTATTTATCTTTTATAAAGGATTAATTTAATTAATTAATACTTGGAGACCAATGATTTACTCTCATATAAAAGGAGAGTTATTCCAAGGTATTGGCAAGGCTTAATTTTCACCACCACATAAAAAAGAGAGGAAAAATTAGTTTTCTCATGCAGGGTTTTAGAAGAAAAAAACTCTAAGTTTTTCTTGGTGTTGCATATTAAGGAGGCTCGTGTATCAAGAAGGGTGTCCACCAACCGCGTTTGGAGAACACATCGAGAAGATCTTGGCTTCTCTTCCTACTATTGGTAACATGATCTTAACCCTTTGTAGTAGTTAAATCCTTTAATTATGTATTGTGATATATAAATCGTGATCCATCCGCTGCGCGTAGATCTAATTCGTTTAGATCTAAGAACCTGCATCCTTCAATATATAGCGTTTGCATCGGATATTCTTAACATATCATTCTTTATGTATAAGCGTTTGCATAAAATATTCTTAACATGTCATTCTTTACTTAATTTATATTCAAGGTGAATAATTACAATCTCAACGAATCTTAAAATAGAGAAATTATATATATATATATATATATATATATATATATATATATATATATATATATATATATATATGTGTGTGTGTGTGTGTGTGTGTGTGTGTGTGTGTGTGAATACATACATATATACTTGAACTAATCAAAGTTGGTGAATTTATCGAGAGAAGAGCTGTAGGTTGAGATGGTTCAATCGAGATAGATCCAAGAATTAATGAAACCCTTTTATCGAACAAAAGTAGAAAGACTTAGTAGATGGTCTTTATTGCCCGGTCGAACCGATAACGCAGCTTCAAGAACCGTTGGCATGCTATTATGGCTAGAAAGTTTAGAGAGATCTAAGATTAGTGGAAAGACAACAAATGTTGATGATGAAATATCTTCAAGAAATCATCATCATGAGGAGAAGATGGAGAGTAGTCAAAAAAAAGATGGTTAATTATAAGTGGCTTGATAAAAAAATGGTTTTGGTTCATTCAATAGTACTCAAGAGCTTGCCCTTCAAAATGTGTTTGCCTTACTTACGTATTTGAGATGCTTCCAAAAGAACATTCTCCTCTTAGGGATAGAATGCAAGGTGAATTATGGATGTGAAATGCTTAAATTAATATGTGCACTTTTCTTTTTGTTGTTTTAATTACTTACGAATAATGATACTGTCATTACCGCTCTAACAAATGGCAGGGTGTCACTCATACTGTGACAGTGGAATCCCTCATGTTGTGGTATTAGTTATGTCTGAATAGATGTGGCAATAGCATTACTTTTTGAGTAATGATACGGGCACATGCAATGGTGGCAACCATTGTGTTACTGAATGTGACACAACGGTTGTGTTGTTGAGTTACGAGCCCCAGTTGCATCTAAGTTTGATTAATTTATCAAAATACCCCTAATATGTGTTTTTACTAAAATGCCCCTGTCACTAACCGCCATGAAGTTAAAACTTACATCATATGGCAACTTTTGTGTTTAACTTCTTTTCAGGATTTATTAAATTATGTAATAAATTATTTAATTATTAATTTACATTATAAAATTAATATTATTAATTTTATAAGTAAATATTTTAATTAAAATAATTTTATTATATGATTTATTATACATACATACAATTTCGGGTAGGACATTTTTTATCTCGCCCAATCTTTCCTTGGCCCAATTCGGTGTATCTTTTGGTCCGGCCCGCCACACCTCCTTTTACCTAAACCACAAACAAACAAAAACACTTACACCCTAATTCATTCACACGGCCGTCCCTCTTCTCGTCTTTACGAAAAACCTCTCTCCATAACTCTCTTTTTTAATGTGCGAGATTTCGAAATCTCCACCTAATTGCTATGTCGGTGGTTCGATTATCGGTTCATCTCCTTCCCTTTTCAAATCCACGAAAATGCAGCGATGGCAAATCTCTCGAATTAACACGAACACCACATGCATGAAGGATTAGTTGTCAAATCGGGCAACCACGTGTTCGTTTAACTCTGAGGAGGGTCCGATTTGAAAAGGCTTCCATATTTGGGAAATCTGATATTGATTCGATGTTCATTGCAACCCTAGATGAAAGATCAATCGCATTTAATCAGGTTGTATTTTTCATTTATGTTGATATCGTATATTCAGAGTTTATTTTTCTGATATGAATTTGATTCTACCCTGATTTTGTGCATTCTTGTCTGATTAAAGGTACGATTGTGAAAGGCATGACCTTTCATTCGATCCCATGGGTGATACGAGACCTAAATGATTGATGTTATGAACATACAGTCAATCCTGATCCAAAGGTCGTATCTTTTCCTCTTAAAAGTTAATATTAAATCTTTTATTTTCTGATTCGAATTGATATCTGCCTGATCTGTTTGCCTTTATGTGTCGATTTGCAGTCCATATGAACCAGAAACACGTGTTAAACGTGATGGTTGGACTCATAACCGTTGAAGACTGCATCTGTCCCATTTCCAGTCCAATTTCAAAGCTTGGGTTGCAGAGGTGCCGTCTTAACCAACTGGTGGTTCTCCCCTACTTTTTCTCAGTCCCGGTTTGGTGATTCTCAACCCAAACCGCTCAAGTAAATTGGCTTGAACCCTTTCTGTGGGCTAGATAGTTGACCTAGGGTTTTTTAACTCAATGATGGTCTGGTTCGAGTCATATGCTGAGGGCCTCGGTCCAGTGATGCCTAAAACTAGTCATACCCAACCTGGTCTAGTCTAAACAGAGTCAATTTGGTCTAAGTCAGTCAATAAACATTTTAAACCAAACCGCTTTTAAAAAGTGTTTAACTCTGTTTCTGAATCCTATATATAGGACTCACATCTCCTAGTTTTAGACATTAGTTTACAAAAGAAATTCGACTTTCCTACTTTTAAAAAGTTTTCTCAAGTTCTTTGTGAAGTTAGTAGTTGTGGTATAGGATTCACATACTTGCCTGAAGTATAGTGAATCGGCTGGAATCTCAAAGAGGAGTGTGTATAGCTTGTGGATTGGCTAAAGCTATACACATGATTCTAGGATCAGCCTTGGTCAGATTTTCTGTATTGGTGTTCTTCCTTGTGAAGGTAATCAATCCAGAATTCTTTTACTGCTTTGTTAACTGTTCTGTGATTTATTGCTTGATTAAACTGTGGCACCCCTGTTATAAGATCACTGGTTTGAAGGACTATAGTCTGAAGTTGCCTAAGTGAGGATTTGGCACTCAAATTTCGACTTCAATTGACCACTTGATCTTGTGTCAATCGGGAACATAGTTTAAGTCTTGCAATATCAGTCTAAGTGTGGTAAAACTTTGTATTCACCATCAGCTTGCCATTGCCTGAATATTCAGGAACTGCCCCTTTTTGTGGTTGGTTTGATAAACCTCCTTACGGCCTTGTGAATAAGGCATAGCAGTCTGAATATTTGTGTTTTTGCGCAAGGACTGTGATATGAATCTAAGTCCATGTTTGAAGAAAGTTGTGAAGTATTCAAGTCCGTCATTATCGCTCGCGGACAATCAGAATAATTATTTACTAAGTCATATGTTATAATATGTTACTATATGATAATATATACTTTATTAAGTATTATTAGCTAATTAATAAAGCTCAAAATCATCATGAAGGGCGCCATTTTTGAAGGATAAACATTCTTGGAAGAAATCTAGATTCATTGGATCCAAGTTGTCAAGATACATCATGCCAAAGTTCAAAAGATGCAACCTTTGAAGAAAGTACTTAAAAACCAAAAGTCCTCCTTTGGTTAATGATATAGCACGAAATTTTGGTCCAATGTATCTATATTTTCATGGATTTTCTAGCCTATAAATACCCAAGCTATGTACTTGTATTTTAACCATCATCTTTTGCAATAATAAAATTTTATATTTTCTACAGTTGGCTTAGTGTGTTGAATTCTCTGGATAGAGGTTCTTTCAGATTATCAAAGGCTTGAGCAACCTTTGTGGGTGTCCTATACCAAGGTGCTTAGAAACAAGTTTTCTAAGTGTTGAGGTTATTCCAAGTGCTTTCTCACAAGTTGAGATCGTAATCGAGGAGCTCTCGAAAAATATTCCAAGGTGCTTCTACGCAATTGTTGTATTTGTGTCGAGGAGAAAGACTTGAATCCAAATACTTTCGCTTTTTCTGAGATCCGCGCAATTTCACATCACACTGTGTCTGGATCAAAGTTTGGTCTGAGTCTGTGGTCTTTCCCCATATCTGCTGGGAATTTTCAGTGTGTATATCCTTGTGATTTACATCCGGGAATTCTGCCCCTCTACTGTGCTTATTTACCGAATCCTTTATCTGTCTTTGCTGTAAATCTATTGAGAAATCTGAACTTTCAATTGAACACCTTGTAATAGGTTTTTATTTTGAGTTTTTACTTTGGCCACGGTTTGGACCTTCTGATCATTTGTGATCAGTTCTAATACTGACCTTGACAGTCAGATCAGAGGTGCAACTCAAATCGACCCTCATTTCATCTTGGCCAAACCGATTGATCGATCCTAGTCCGGTCCCTCTTGTTGTGCTCACTCAAATCTGTGTAAATCAAATTTGTATTTAAGTCTTGATAAACGTCAAAGTTATTTGTGTTTATCATCACTAAAGTACATATGATATTTTTCGATGAGAGCGTTGCCTCTTGACTCGATCTAAGATTTATTTTTCATCAGTTTTTGTATCATGTTGAACTCAGTTAAATCAGTCTCAACTGTAACTTATTTTCCATCACTGATTCAGTTTTGTAAATGCTTCAAACCTGTTTAATAACTCGGATTGATAATTTATATTTGAGATTTTATTTGACAACTTGTATTATCCTTATTTATGAGTTTGTTGATTTGTGAAATAAATTTGCTAGACTTTTGAAATCTCAACATGCCTTAATTTCGAATTAGTATTCATACAACATATTGTCACTTAGGTGTTATACACAATCGAATAATATTTATTTTAAGCTTCCAAAATTAAATACTAGTAATTGTGTGAATCTAATTGCTCCAACTTGATAATTCAAAAAAGTGGTATAAAATTACCAAAGACTCCATTCAACCCCTTCTGTAGTGTTTCTTTGCGCTTTGTCGATCCAACATGTGCATGAATGATTTCATCCGCTCTTTACTTCATTTCTAAGTGAATTTTGAAATAATTTTTTTGCCATATTACGACATTTCCAATAGTTAGGTATTGGTCAATGATCTAATGACAAGCAGAGGGATAGTAGGGTTTTCTTCATTGGTAGTTAAGTGTGTTTTTTAAACAAGAAATGATACTGTCACAATCAGATTATCATTTATTTCATCAAGTTTGGAATAAGGATTGATCATACAAAGTGATCAGCTCAAAAACTCTAGCAGCATAAGATAAATCCAGTTGTCATAACATTACATGACAATTAGCTAGTGTGACAACAACAAGACCACATGATTTAAAAACTATAACTATTGGCATTTTTCGCGTCATTTCCACCGTGGAACCACACTTGGGGTTAGGTTCGACTTTACAGATTCGACCTCTGCAAAGTCAAATGTTGAGTTTACATTCGGCTTTCTGAATGTCAGTGGGGTACTCCGAAGGTAGATTCATTGTGGTGTCATTAACAACTCCCGATACATAATCTTAACTTGGATGCATTTTGATTTGATATGCATATATATGTTGGGAAAATTTGCAGAAAATGAGAAGAAGCCAGCTGAGAGGTTTTATGACTTTCTGGAAGTAAATAATCATAAGTCAAGCAAAAGTGAGGTGATAGATTGCCATGCAAGAGAAGAAGAAAATGATGAAGAAAAAGTTGAACAAAATTCCACACAGAAACGACTGAAAGATAACATGCAGCTGCCCTACTATGGTTTTCTTTCCATTGGCAACTCGAACTTTCACCAAAGCTAATAAGGGGGAGGGGAAGGAGGAGGGGGAGGGGGGAGAGGAAGAAGCTAGTTAGGTTAAAGACATACAGTTTTACAATTTAGAGGGACCAAGTTGCAGTTTTACAATTAGAGGGACCAAGATGCAAACATAGCAACATTCAGACCATTGTGCAGAAATTAAACTGATCATACGTCATGATAAACAATAATCCATGTTGAGAAGATTAATTGTATGTAAAAGACTATAATATGCGGATGATAAAGTACGAATCGATCAAGCTGCATAAATATATATAGGCAAAACAATTAGAAAACTAAGATTTTAAGGAAAATCAAACCTGTTACAAAAGTCGTCGAGAATCGCGTAATTAATATTTTAAACTTGTAACTTTGAAATGCAAGGCTTGCACAGGACGATCGGGGATGAGATCTCCAAGCATTCGTCATGCCAACTTATTCAACACAAGACGTTGATTCTACTTGAGCATCATTTTAATACATTTTGGCCCAACACATGCATTACTGCATGACGGATAAATACAACTATTGATAAAATTTTATATTATCATTTGAAGTGATTTATATCAAACATAGATAGTAGCTTTATCAATTATTTGGACATTCATCATTATCTTCATATATCTTGACATTATCTTCTAATAGCTTGCATATCTCGGGATAAAATGCACAGTAAGCTTTACGAAACAGTCGCATCATACAAAAGAACGGAAGTTTAGAAGAAAACAGCCATCAGAACGCGCATAAAACGAAACACGCAATTAATTACAAAACAGATCAGACTCGGATCAAAAACAAAATACGATTGAGTGTTTATCGTAACAAACACATACATAGAGGTGTTTATTGTAACAATGAAATATAAGGGTATCTATCGTAACAAAAACATATACATAGAAGTGTTTATCGTCATAATTAACGATAAATACTAGTTTTGAGAAAATAAAGAAATACAAAGAACTAAAAATATAATTGTCCTTAAATATTTATTTATATTTAACTGATGTATAACATTTCCTAAAACAATGTTAGTGTATATTTTATTATTTTACATATATTTATTACTTGGAGAAAGAGGTTAAAAATAATTGTATTGATTTTTTTTTTTAAAAATTTAATTCTAAAAGTTATGTCATTATATATCTTCATTAATATACGTGTGTTTGAATCAAATTTTTGGAACGTTGGGAGTACCTGATACACCCACCTAGAGTTGTGCATCTATTTCAATTTAAGTATGAAGTACATACACGGATATAGGGTAAGTTATTGGAGTACATCGATTAAATGCTGAGTGCACCCATTTAGCAACCTGATAACTTTTTATTTTTAAACTGAATTCAAAATGTATGATCCAGATTTGTTTAGAGCAAATAGATATACTACCCAAAAACTTTCCTGGATATAGACATCACACGTACACGAGGGTACATGTGGTTTATGTTAAAAAATAAGGGACACATCAAGGACATACCAGGGCGGCTTCACCTTGGATGATTGGGTCAACTGACTAGCTAAAAAAAATTACACTAGAATTTTTTTAAAGATACAATAGACATATGAGATTGACCAGTTTATTTTATTTTATATTGATTTGTATTGACACGTATTCCGCACGGGTCACATGATAAAGTTAACGTTGTATGGATTCTCGTGAAAAGTACATAGCAGTGACGTATGGATTTATTGTTTTCTTGGGGAAATACTTGTGTGGAGGAGAATTTTGGGGTGAAGTGACGGGTGAAACAATCAAAACCACACAGTTTAAATACAGAATGAAACTGTATGGTCGTGGTGTCTCCACACGTGTCGAGACACTACACAAGTATCTCCCGTTTTCTCGACTTTAATACTTGTCCTATCAATTATATGTACGAAAGTATTGAAGCCTCCACCCACACCCCCTCAACTATGTTCCATGTGTTATAAAAGAATAGAAATATGTTTATCTATTATTCAAATTGATTACAATATTTTCTAGTTTATCTATTATATTGTGTTCACATTGTAATCTCTACTATATATACCCCATGATGCCAGTGAAATAACACACAACTATTTCCTTCTTCTTTTTACGTTATATTTCATCTTTCTTTTCTGTTATTAGTTCTATAACACGTTATCAGCACGAGACTCTACCGATCGAGTAATGGAGTACTACCGATCGAGTAATGGAGTATTCCAACCAGATCTACCGATGGAGTATTCCAAGCAGAGAACCAGATCTACTGATGGAGTATTCCAACTCAGTATTCCAACCAGATCTACCGATGGAGTATTCCAAACAGAGAACCAGATCAATTGATGGAGTATTCCAAGCCATATGTAAAATTTGTAAAAATTTATTTTTGCATTCTTCTAGTTTTTTTAATGGCTAACATTATCAAACAATATTTCATACTCCTATATATATCGGGGATAAATTATTTATCATGTGCCATGAACATTAAAATGCATTTGGAACCTATCGGTTTTTTAGATAAATCAAGACAATGCAAATGCCATGATATTTTTCCGTCATCATCTTGATGAGGGATTGAAACATGAATATTGGTGAAAGATCCGCATGAGTTATGGATCCATATGAATTGTGAAACAAAATAACGGTGAAAGATCCGTATAAATCATGGATCCGCATAAATTGTGGAACAATAACGGTGAGAGATCCGTATAAATCGTGGATCCGTATTAATTGTGGAACCATTTGAAAAAAAAATAGTGGATCTGTGGAACCGTTTGAAAAAAAAGACTTTCTACATGAGGTTGCAGACATGATTGGCTAAACCTATGATTGGCTAAACCTGTGACTGCAGGATTATAAATCTGTCATTAAATATAATCTAGCCATTTTAATAATTACATCACAATTATATTATGTTGTGAAAAAGTGACATATCAAGACATGCTAGAAAAAAAGAAACTTTTTCCACCTTTCATGTCTCGAATTTGCTCTAAGGGAAATTTTTTATGAGATATTATGATCTCATCGCATTACTACTGTTGGCCGAGCAAATAGCGGGATCTTAATGAAAAATCATGAGTGCTACTCTATTATGTGCATCATCCATTCCTTGAGGTGAATGTGACACAATATTCAAATTTTGGTCAAGCACCCGGGAGACCGTGGTAAAGGCCGTGAAAATATGTGACCTATTACAATGACATTAATGGCAAGAAACGAAATGATCCACCGAGATTTGGATCATGATAATAATAAAAGAAAATTAAGTGACAAATGCTACGGATGTGGCCCGAAGGGACATTGGTCCAATACATTGCCGTATGGCTAGGCCAAATAGGCGGATAAAGTAATGCATTATAGAAAATGCCGATAGGCCGACAAATTTTCTTAATCATAAGAATTACAATGATCATTTGATTTTGATATGTCACATATTTCACAACTATAAATTGTGAATTTTTTGATCATAAGAATTACAATGATCATTTGATTTTGATATGTCACCAATTTCACAATAAATTGTGGATTTCTTTAATGACACGCTAATGACATCGATTGATTAAAATTGTAGGGTAATTTGTTTCAATTGATTAAAATTGTTGGGTAATTTGTTAGGTTGGCTTAATGTTAATTTTTTTTATATGTATGATGCAGTTTTGAATTTTTACTAAAAAGTAAATAAAGTGGTGATTTTCATATATGATTGATGATTATGAGTATGAGTATGAATTTTTCGCTGACATATGACGTGAGATAAAATTTCTTTTATTAAATCGTTTTACGTGAACTACTGATAAGGGTTATTCTTCATGCTATATTTCGATTTTAAGCATTCCACTTTTTATTGTACATAGTAGTTCACGTTTTGGTCCTTCGAATAAGAAATAAAGATCTTAAGAGCCATTTATTTTCATGATTGTTTGACCTATTTAATAGCACATACGACTAGAGACATTTAAGTATCAAACCTTTTAAAGTGAGTCGAGATCTTATCAACCATAATCACTATCATGGTTTCTCTATCACATTTTGACACTAAGGACGTTATCATTTGTACAATCACAAATTGGTTCATATAGATAAACAGAATAAATAATAACATTAAAATCATTTATCATATGTATAAATAAATATAAAGAAATAGTACAAATGACCCGGTTGGATCCGGTCCAACCCGATTGAGTTTAGGACACTATTTCAACAGCGACATACTTTCTTGTAAGACTTAACATTTCTTGGAGGTTGGCCGGAGGGTTTAGGGCAAAGTAGGACTCTAGATAATCCGAACCCAGCCCTGTTTCAATGTTGGTCATCACCACATTATCCGTGATACCTCTTGTCAACTCATAGACTTTATAAAAACACTCATAGTAGCTGCGGGTTGACTCATTCTCACCCTATCTGACCTCGTGAAGGTTGATGTGTGTTTTCTTGGGCCCTCATACAGATTTGAATTCAGTTATAAACTTACTCACCAGATCATCCCAAGATAAGATTGAACCGGCGGGAGGCTGCGGATCCATGAGGCCGCTCTATCTTGCATTGCGCCCATAAAAACTATACACCACGCCTCTTCATTTGGCGTCGCCAAACCGATCTTACTTTGAAAGCTGAAAGCATTCAATGGGGCAAGTAGTACCATGAAAGTTCGTGAAGTTAGGGTAGTGTATACCTCTCTTTGGGCTAGTTTCGAATGTTTTCGTGGAGGACACTTGTGCCCCAGGTGGGCTTGGTTTCTCTGACCGCTTTCCCTTTTTGCAAGTCCTCAATCTGTCTTCTCATTACACCCAGCTCATCTTCAACCTTTGGAGCCAGGGGCGCCGAGTAACACTTTCCTCAGGTTGTGACTCTCCCCGCCCTTCTCTGTGGGCATGGACCTGTCTTGAATTGTGTGGTCACCTAGGGGCAGCACCGCAGTTGTCAACCTCAGGCCTGAGGTGAGCCAATGCTGATCTTCTTCTCTCTTTCTGTTGATAAGTCGCATGACTGCCCTCTTCCGCTACACGATGGCGGGAGCGGATAGCTGTTGTAGGAGGCATGGTTGGCTCTTGTATTTTTGTACGTGTTTGTATTAGTGGAGTGAACTTACTGACTGAAGATGAGGTTGTCCCTCCGCTATGAGTTGCAGATTGTATGCACGCATGTTATCCATATACTCCATGTGCGATTTCAGTGCGAGTGCATAAGGAGTTGGGGCTGGACCTGCCCTTGTGTTAGGGGTCGTATCTTGCCTCTGTTCACGGCGGATGTCCCTGCGACTCCTTTTCCGCGGCTTTGTCGGATAGCCGCCTCCTGAATCTCGCGAGCTCGGGCCCTTTCATTAATATAGGCCCGCGTATGTCGTAGGCGTCCTTTCTGTCCGACTTCATCCCGGTAGATAGCACCTCCTACTAGTCTCACCATGTCGCTTTTGCCACGTGGTGGTTTCTCCACGTGTTGAATTATCGCCACACGTCGCGCCTTGATTGCCTCATTTGGACGGTGTAGCAGGCATCATGTTTTTTCCGCCACCATGTTTGACTCACTATATTTAATTAGTGTACAAGCAAAGTGGCGGTGCCGGCGAGCAAACTCTTTACCTGAATCGGGTGAAAATCCAACGATATAACCCCAATTAGCTCCAAAAAATGCATAAACAAACGCAAGCCTCTACTATTTGAAGAGCTGAGCGTACCAAAGACGTACACCAACCTGGAGATTATGAAGAACTCATGTTTGATGGTTTGGACAAGAACTGAGCCGAATTTCGAAGAATCCATGCTGATTTCAATGAATCCACAACTATTTTGTTGAAAGCAATGATCTATGGGCCATACAACCCGTAAAAATCAAAGTTTTTGTTGATTTGGATGTTGAAGACGGTGGTGCCGCCTTGCCGGCAACGCCGTAGAGATTAATTTGCGGTGCTGCAAATGATCAAAAGGTACTGAATAACAACGTTTTTCCCGGTAACGGAGCCAACTGATATTGCCAGGAATATCATGTTTGCGGTATAAGGATTTGTGGGTGATTATCTGGCTTATTAGGTGTGATTTCTTCGATATAACTCGGTGGATATGAAGAAATATATGAAGATGTAGGTGTCGGGCACAATACTAATGAGGGCAAGCACAGTAGTCGACAAATTGACAAGGTAGATCTGCTTGTATTAATTCTTTGATCTCTTTTGTGTTACATTGGTGCCACTATATATGGGTGGATTACTAATGACGATTATGCTCAGTATGACAAGACATAATTAAATATGATGCGACATAATTAAATACGATTAAGGAAATGAACATCCCGTAGGTCGAACACTGCGGTTTCATTTGATGTGGGTACGATATCTTGATCGTCTTGTGTTAGCTTTGCAAATGTCAAGTATGAATCTTGTTCGCCGTGTATAGCGGGCATGTGCCGAGGAAGTCCGGAATCGGCTCTCAGCCTTTGCGGCGTCTGCGGGCTACCCGGACAGACGGCTTGCGGCCTGATCCAACATATGTTCATGCGGACTGAAGGTGTTGTGCATGTGGGACCCCTGATCGGGTCGTTTAGTGGATCCGTTAGACCATTTTGTGGGTTTGGTATAACAATAACCATAATACATTGAAGGGTATTTTAAGAAATATGCTCTGGACGAAGCAAAAATACTCGGACATCATCAACAATAAAGAAAACGCAAAACGACAGCATTTCATTTCACTTCGGATCCGCTGTACACATCTGTTGACTTCTCCATTTTCAGGGCTTTTCAAGCTTCCTTCAAACTCTACGGGTATGTTCTGCACTGCTTATCCCGCATTATTGAATGCTCAGTTTAACTTCCTACATAATTCTGGATCATCAATTTCTTCAGCTGGTATGCGGGTTTATATTGTTCTGTTGTTATTGTTTTTTTTTTTTGTTTTTTTGGTCGAATCTCCCTTTTCCCATGACTTCAGCCATTCTCAACTTCTGTGATTCGTTGCCTTTTACGCGTCTCAGTTTCTAACCGTACCACGTTATCCGATGATCTGACGAATATTTTGATGTCGCAAAAAATAGGGGAAAGTCCCCCTTCGTGATTACTTCTTATATATTGTTTTCCCTACTTTCTGGTTGGTAGGGACAAATCGTTAGCTTTTAGGGTTTTGCAATTGGTACTTCATTATTATATTAGGTGTATGTTTGTTGTTGTTGTTTCAGAGTATTGAGTTCAATATGTCATTCAAATTGGCCGAAATTCATTGGCAGAGGAAAACGAGAAGCAAATTGTCCGGGAGATTATTGTTTGTGCAAATAGGATGCCAGTTACAAGTTACTAGTTACTGTGGAGCGAATGTTTTAGTTGTGCTTAGTCTTTATGTAGTATAATGCATTTTATCTGTGGTTAAAGTATTGACCTGGCTTTAGATAGTTCAGTGGACTTCTATCTTTCTACTACAAAGAAAGCATTGAGTTTTGGAGTTCAGTTTCGGTTTAATGCACATTTAGGAGTAGGGATGTCAATTTCGATCCATCCCGGTGAATATAGGGTATTTTTAAGGGTAGAGTATGGACTTGATTTTCAAAACCCGCTGCGGGTAGGGTAGGGGTTGGGTAGGGTAGTGAATGAATATCTATTTTCTATCCGTCTTAATACCACCCGACCCTCTATATAATTAGTTATTCATAACTATTTAATACGAAATTTGCTAAAAGTAATTTTGTTGTGCCATGTTGTAATTTTTTGTTTTAATAATATGTGGTGCGTGAAGCATTTTTGTAGTGCCAATGACACCCTTCCTTTGTTATATGAATGTTAAGATGTTTAGTTGTACATACCCACAAACATGTGGATATTCGTATGGGGATAGTATGGGCTTAAATATTTCATTCTGCATGGGTAATGGGTAGGGCATGAGTAAAGAAAATTTGTCATGGGTAGGGTATGAATACTGCCAAACACGCACCCACCCATATCCATTGACATCCCTATTTAAGAGGCAATTATATATATATATATAATTGAGTCATTTGACAAGAAGCTTTGTGGGGATAATGGAAAAGCCTTGAATGTGCGAGATTCGTGAACAATTGCTGATAAGAAGCTTTGTGGGGATAATGGAAAAGCCTTGAATGTGCGAGATTCGTGAACAATTGCTGATAACAGTCGGAAAGCCATTGGTGCACGTTGCACTAAAAGTACCATGATGTCCTAATGTATTGGTAGGCTGTTCAGAAGCCATGAGTAATCACAATCTACTTAAAATTGAATATTTTCTATTTTACATTTGCTTTCTTTCTTTCTATCTGTATTCTTGTGACTGTGTGCATGTATTTTGAGCCCGTGCACACTTGTAGAGGTATACTTTATCAATATATCCGTCCATCTCTTTCATATGTTCAGTTCTATGTATATTCTTAGTCTTTATTTTCCTCCCTCCCTTTGAGTTTGGATGCAGTAAAGTTATGCTTTGCTTCTGTTGCAGTTAAGTGTGACATTAAACATTGCTCGAGCTCTGTATTAGAAGAATGGAATCTTTAGCTTCTGAATCACCTGCAATATCACATGTAAAATCTCCACAAGCTGCCGTGTCATCTACTGTGGAATCGACTGCAAATAATACTGAGCATGATGCTTCATCTAAAGTATCCGGTTCAGGGTTGTCTGGTTGGGCCAAAAATTTGAAAATTCCCCAATCATTTTCAGGATCTCAAAATGAATCACCTAATGAAAATTCTGCTAAATCGAATTTTTCGTTTTACAAGTAGCTTTGCTCAGCGGTTGTCTCCTAAAGCTTCTCCGAAGAGGAGAACTCTGAAGGCACTGCAACAACTCCACCGTCTGGATTTATTGGATCAATTACAAAAGGAATTGTTGATTCCTCAAAGAATGCAGTGAAGGCTGTGCAAGTGAAAGCTAAGCCATGTTGTTTCTCAAAACAAGCGAAGATACCAGGTTCTGACTTGTGACATTGGATTTGTTGTGGTTATGAAACTTTGTATTGTTCTAATTGCATCTACTCTGAGGGTGGTCTACCTTGTTGACACAGTTTGAACTGCTAGGGAGATTTTAATGGAGTTATGGTTGGACACTCGTCCTGCATGCAAATTAACTGTTGAAAGACCTCTTACGTGTTTAAATTAGAGTTTAAACTATTTGTATTTTTTAGTTTTTGTTTATTGGTGTTAGCTTGGACTAAATCGCCTGCCAGACTAGTCAGGTTAATGTAGATTTTTTAGAAAGAGATAGAAGAGATTTTAAGAGTATTAGAAGAATTTAATGTTCTTACTAATGCAAAGAATTAGTACAGGGAATATATAGAAGAGTAAGATGATACTTCTACCAGCTGCCAAAAATAAAAGCTGTCTAACGAGAGAATAATAAAGCCTAGCTGCTTTATCCAACTAACACCAATAAACAGAGACTAATCTATCAATTAGTTTAAACCCTAAACTTGAATTATAACATCAGGAGTTACTCAAGCACTTGACTGAACTGGATTCCTTTCACTGATGTATAGGAGTGAGGAAGATGGCAATTACAAAAAATGCAGTTAAAATAGTGTGATATGCTTATGAGATTTGTGAAACGTTTGCTTTTCTTTGTACTCGATTTCATTATTCTTGTTGGTGGATGCTCCTATCTTCTTGTCTTTTATTTATTTCAAATTTTTATTTTTATCTGGAAGATCAAATAGCTGCATTTCTATGATTTATGAATTATGCTTGGCTAGGACCCCCTCTTTTTTTTTCATTTTCTTGCAAGTAATATACATTTTTGTATGTCTTGTCCCTCTTTATTGGTTAGTACTTCACTGTGTATCTATCTTGGAATGGCTGATACTCTTCATGGTTGATATTATATGACCATGATTCTCCATGACTCCCTCAGGACGATGGATTTGACTTAGATATGACATACATCACTGAGAATATAATTGCTATGGGGTTTCCTGCGGGTGATATGAGCTCTGGATTTTTCGGTTATGTTGAGGTTAGAACCCTGAAGTTTAGTAACTTTACGCACATAATATTTTGTCTGTTCACTTTCTAAGCTGATAAACCTGTGGTTCAGGATTTTATCGTAATCACATGGAAGAAGTTATCAAATTTTTCGAAACTCATCACAAGGTTAGATGTTCATTGGATACTCAGGTGGCCATGTTCAAGTATTATATACATACAACGATACATATTAGTAACAAGACAAGTGCTGTGCACCGTACCTGTGGCTAAGCAATGACTACCTTTGTTACTAAACTTAATGTTAGATCATCTTTATTCAATCTGTTTGCATATGCAGGATAAATACAAGGTTTACAATCTTTGCTCCGAGAGACTTTATGATGCATCACTATTCGAGGGAAAGGTGTGCTATTGTATTCTGTTTTAGCTTGCTGTTTTGTGTTTTGTTTACTAGTATGATGCATTTGAACTCTTGACGCTGTATGCCGTTACTCATCTGTGAATTTGATGTAGTAGCTGTCCTTTTCACTTTTTTCTTTGTGTTAAGGCTACTATACCTTCCAGTGAAGTTTAATGTTACAGGCTGCGCTACATTGTAGCGATGTTCAATGCCTAAATAATTTATTTTCTGCAATCGAGTTTGTCTATGCAGAGACCACCCTATAAGAAGCCAGCTGCTTCTAAGGATCTCTGTAAGTATGACTTTTTTTGGCTGTCTTGAGGCAATTGAAAAAGACAAGGTTTAAGAATACCTCAGTCGTCTTCCACCTTGCTAGCAATGAAATGTGTCAACGTGAGTTTGGTTGGTTACCAGCAGTAGATGAAACATCGGATCAAGGATGCTATGCTCTCTTTAGTTTTTACATAGTGCAATGAGTTCTTGTATTTTCCGATTTATTATACTCTTGAAAAAACATGGGTTTCAATATTGGATAAGGTGCGGTTGGTAATCATGCTTTGCATGTAAGTTTACTTGCCATGAATTATGGAAAAGTTTTGAAAATGCTATTTTTATTTTAAATTACAATCCCTTGGGCAAGGCTAAGTTTTCTCACTAGACATGCTATTTCCAACCATTGGCCGAACAAAATTGTATACAATCCTTTATAAAACTTTACTCCAAAGTAGATATTTACAAAGAATTCAAAAATTGCATTTAGATATTTACAATTTTGTCAGCTTTTTATATATGTTCACACTTTTCAGGTGGCTACTTTCCCTTTCGATGATCACAATTGCCCTCCTCTTCAACTCATCATATCATTCTGTCACAGTGCATATTCATGGTTGAAGGAGGACATTGAAAACGTTGTGGTTGTTCACTGCAAGGCTGGAATGGCTAGGACAGGATTAATGATTTCTAGCCTCCTCCTGTATTTGAAGGTAAATTTATTAATAAAGAACACGTGCCCTTAAAGAGGGATTTTTCTCCCCTTGGGAAAAAAGTGGGTCAGATGAACCGATTCCTTCCACTAGGGATTCCTATATTGCCTTTTGCCAGTTGTGACGGGTGTGGTCAGTTGCCTTTAGTTTATAAATATGTTTCTGCCTTGAAAAATATTTTTTTTTTTGGTGGTGCCAAAAAGGGATTTCAGGAGGGTGAAAGTTGGAGCTTTGGTTGTGTACTCATGTTAATTGCTCTGTGTAACACCTGTTTTATTGATCAATTTTTGTGAAACTAAGCTTGGTTTGTTCCTGTATTTTTTTTTTGTATCAAAATATCTGTGTTCAGTTCTTTCCTACTGCTGAAGAGTCCATTGATTACTATAATCAGAAGAGGTGCTTTGATGCTAAAGCCCTAGTTCTTCCGAGTCAAATTGTGAGTTGTAATTAATAATTCTTTGCCTTCTTTTTTTTTTTGCTATTCTTCCTTTGTTGTTTTTGCATGTTTATTTATTGTTTTTGGAAAAGCTCTTTCCTTTCTTTGCAGAGATATGTCAAATATTTTGAACGCACCTTAACATATTTCAATGGGGAGAACCAGCCTGGTCGCAGGTTATTCTCTTGCCCTTATCAACTACTTGGTCAACTGGTTTTCAATAGTTATTCAATTTGTAATTGCAAAAAGCTGAATACCTCTGTGTACTGTTAATTCAATATTAGTATGCAGCACATTGGAAATTTTTTTTTATTCCAAGTAGCTGGATAGGAATTTACACTAATCTGATACCGGGAATTTATTACTGAATTACACTGCACAGGTGCATGCTTAGAGGATTTCGACTTCACAGATGCCCTTACTGGATTAGACCTTCCATTACAGTTTCTGATCATAATGGTTAGCTGTGATTTTCCACTTAACCTCATTGGTTGATATCCTTATGGATATTTTTGTATCATGCCTCCTTAATTTGATTGGGGAAAACAACATTGTGGTCCCTTTAACTATCGTCATTGTAACATTTTGGGCTCTAAACTTCTTTTTTGTATTAATTAGGCCCCTGATGTATTATAAATGATACATTCTAGCCACTCCGGGCAATTTCAGGGAAATATTCCGTTTCGGGTCATTGTTGGAATATTTTTTCAGGGTAAAATAATCCAAACACTATCCATCTTGTTCAGTCCCTATCATCGTCCGGTCACCGGTGTAAATCTTGTTGCCTCCCCTTTAAAAACTCATTTCCCTCCCTACCACCAAATCATCATACCAAAAAAAAGGTCCCAGAAAAACATTTTCTCGCAGTTCTCGATTCCCACGCGGTCAAGTATCCTATGATATTTGCAACTGCCCCTCCCCAAATTTTTAACAAGGAATATTGTCTCCAGGCATCTAAGCTTCTGATTTTTTATGACTCTGAACATCCCTGTTTACATCAAGATCAATCCGGGACTACATTATTAGCACCCATCGATTTCTCTCCTGAATTCTTAAGAAGCACCAATGATGGGCAGCATCACAGGGGTGACGATTAAGAGTAGGTTAGCAGCCAGGGACGGTTGATTTCTCACAAGGCTGGCTGGTGGCGAATTAAACCCAGCACCGTCTTTTCCTCTTCTCTGCTATATGATAATTTGGTTTGGTAGGATGAGATAGACAAAACAATAGATGTGTGTGATGGTCAAGATTGCTGGTGCAACAATTATGGGTGGCGCAACTATGGCGATCAACTTTCAAATGGTGGTAACAGCTGATGTGGCTGGTCTCTGGGTTTAGCTTGGCAGAACTAAAGAGGGGGTATAGGATGGTTGTTAGACATTATGGTAGATCCTCTGGCATCCCTGCGGCAAGTTCGAGAATCCAAACAGAGCTTTATCCTCTTCTTCCGTTTTCCAGTTATGTAGTGCTGGGTTGAGATGATGAAACATCAGGGGTATGCAGCAGTGACGTTTGGCCATGATTGAGAGAAGAGTTTAATGCTGTTTACTGAAGAAGACAAATAAACAAAAATACCCTTTGCTTCGGCGTTAAAATTGGCCAAAATGGCCAGAGTGGCCAGTTTGTATCATTTATCATAGATGAGGGCTGGAAAAAAGAAAAAGAAAAAACCAACTAGTCTAGATAGTCTAGTGGCGAAAATGTTACGACGACTATAGTTAATGGGGCCCAGTTTTTTTATTTTATTCTTGGTGTTTGTTGTCTTTTTGCTATCGTAATGCATCAACCTTGGATTTTCTTGTTTCCCTCTATATTTGTTAATGTTGCTTCCGCATTTTTGCAGGGGTGCTTTTCTCAACTAAGAAGCATCCTAGGACAAAAGATCTATCGGTAGGTCACTTAGTGCCCTTTCAACTCTTAGAACCCTATCCCTCACTTCCAATCCCCCACTGACTAAATTCAGTTATACTTGAAACTGTGATATAAGTAGTAGTACCATTACCACTCATTGTTTTTGTTTTTAATATTAATAAATATTACTTATATGATTCCGGAAAAAATAATCTAGCAATGGGGAAAGAGAGAAATAGGTATTTTAGCTTCTCCATTTTAGTCCATGTACCAAGCAAATCAACTAAAAAAAATACTTTTGTATTATGTGGTTCTGACTCTGTTATGCGGGTGATGCTACTGCCACAACGAGTGACACAAAACACTTCTGCACCCCTTGATTATGGTGGGCCTACATCATGATCAATGGGTCCTATGTCATGATCAATGGTGTAAAAGGGTGTTGTGTTATCCGTTGTGGCACAACCGTTGTGGTAGTAGCATTTCCCTATGCGATAATAATAGTTGGGGTCAACACCGGAAAAGTACTGAATTTGCCATTCCAACATTTTTGGTGCGGCCTTAAAAAATTTGAAACAACTTTTTTTCACTTCTTTGCGTGCAGCCTGAAGATTTTTGGTTCAGTGCACCGAAGAAAGGGATAATGGTTTTCGCTCTTCCTGGGGAACCTGGGTTGACTGAAGTAACTGGGGATTTTAAGATTCATTTCCATGATCGTCAAGGAGACTTCTACTGGTACACGTCATCCTTACCAATACCATTGTGATGATTCATTTTCTTGCTCTGATTACTGTGTTGTTTCATCATTGACTTTCATATGCAGTTGGCTGAATACAACCATGACGGAGAACAGGAAAATTCTGAACACAAATGACCTAGATGGGTTTGACAAGGTTGGTTCCTATGTTAATATTTACAAGTATTCCCTCTGTACGGTATATGTATTCTTCAAAACTCTTGCACCTGCATATCTGTACTTGTTCACCCTAGTATTGTACTAGAGATGCTTACACGTAAGTTACCCTATATCTCTCTAAAATCTGTTTCTGGTACTTTGGACAGAGGAAACTGCCATCCCCCGGATTTCAAGTTGAGGTTGTGCTTGCGGACTATGATCCTACTATTACTACTACGCCTGAATCAGATTCCGCCGCCGCCACCACCACCACCACCACCACAAAATCAACCGAGGATTCTGGTACTACTACTGTTGCTGGACCTAGTCCTGATACTAGCGAAGAACGCACCGCCATCATTAACCCGAACAAAGACTCTGGAACAAAAGAAAAAGATGAGGATGTGTTTTCAGACAGTGAGGCCGAGGAAACTGGGCCCTCCAAAAACAGGCAAGTTACTTTAGCTCCTGAAGCCAAGGAGAGGACTGATTCAAATGCTGCTGGATCCGATCAAAATTCAAGTCCAGCACTGGTAGTTCATGAGACACAGAGAATGTCAATCAATGAGCCGCCAGCAAAGGGCGGTGTTGCAGGAACAATTTCAGGCCACGACGTGGCTGATTCAGCAGGAGAAGTAAGTGAATTCAAAGCTATGGCTGCAGATGCCTCTGTTTTCTCATTTGGAGATGAGGAAGATTATGAAAGTGAATAAAAAGGGATAGTGCCAATGGTATTGTGTACATATAGTTGGATTGTTCGAGTGATCAGGTATCATACTGTAGGTATAGTTTTGTTTCTATTTTTGTTTTTATTTGTTTTTTTTTTAAATACAAGTGTCTTTCCCTCTAGAACTGGGTTGTATTTAAGAGTGATGGATTCTGGTCCATCAGCTTATAAGATGTAATAAAATCTGCGAAACCACCGAGAACTGGCAGCAAGGGTGATATGTTGTATAAAAACCCTGTTTGTTGTTATTATTATTATCATCTGCTTAAAGAAAAATGTTCTGAAACAAACTGCAAATTAAATCTTAGGTCCAGCAAAATAGTGTTTGTAAGCTTTTAAATATATCGGTATCTATACCTCTGGCCACACAAAGTCGTTGAATTCTTTAGTAATTGTCGAAACTCTACTGGTTTTTTTTTTTTTTTTAAAAATGCCTGGTAGAAAGAGCACTTCTTTAGTAATCATCGAAACTCTATTGTTTTCAAATTAATGTCCGTTAGAAAAAGCAATGACAGAGGCAACCATAGTGTTACAAAATTAGTTACACAACCAGCAAGTTTTTTCTAATACGAAACTGGAGGGAGAAAAAAAAAACCGGTAACATGAAAGTACGATCTTAATCATTCCAAAGTCGAGGTCCAACATTCAGTGCACTGAAAAAGAACACCGGTTAGAAATAACAACAGTTGTCATTGCTACAAACAAAAAGGCTACACAGAGAGACGATCATCCGCCACGCATATGTGCACCCAATTCACCAAACTGGTCATCAGCTTCCACGGTATCCTCAGACAACCGAACTGCATCCAGCTTCTGCTTCAGAATATCAATTGCATTCAGAACTAACTGTGAAGCTTTTACAGCACCAGTTGACTCAACAGTAAAGATAAAACTATCTTCCTTTGGGTGTATTTCAATCAGCCCTTGCTTGTTCATAGCTTCACATTTCTTGATCACTTCATCATCGTATGCATACGCTTCGGCATCAACCACAACCACCTGCACCAAGCCAACAAGCAATACAATGGTTTAGGAAACACACACACACACTCCTATGATTCCTCATGTGGAGAGAATCGACCACAAACTCGCCTTGTGGAGGCGAACCGACTGCAGATTAATGTATTTTTCCACCGGATCTCAAAACGGCGTTGTTTGGAGTTCGCGAAGAAAAAAAACCTTTTAATTAATGAATTACTTGGGGGAATCACATGAGAGGATCGTGATTCTAATGAAACCAAGACAAATGTTTCACATCAGAAAAATAATGATAACAAGAAAAAACACTTGAAATTATCTCATAGAGCCATGTGAGACTAAACAAACCTGCTGAGTGTTGGGGTCAATGTCAAACACTTTGGTAGGACTGCTTTCCACAATGCTCTGTTTCTCTTCAAAGGTTAATTTGTCCATCATGTCTTCATTTATGTAAATATCAGGTTCATACATGAAAGTCACAGTGGCAGCAGGGGACCATTTTGCATGATCCTTGCCAATTCCTTTCCGAGCTATGGCTCTCAGCCTTAGCTCTTGCCCACGACGAAGCTTGACAATCATGATTCCTCTGTACACCAAACAAATTCATTGATGTCCCCATAAATATAATTGGATCAATAGAAAAAAAACTCACTATCACTTGACCGAAAATGGCAGTATATCATCTATAGGAAATTCTTCTTCATTGCACATTTAAAAACGGAATCAGAAAACTTGCCACAGCAGAACACAAGAGGCCAAATGAGGGGGGGAGAGAGAGAGAAAGGAGGTGGTTTACTTCCCTTTAAACAGCAACATATTTCTATGAACACACAAAGGAACACAGAATATGCGAAACAACAAAGCGTGTAAATCAACATTTTGAAGTGTTGCTGCAACTCACACTAAAAGTTACTACTCAAAAGGAAAATGATTCAGTCACCTAAATACATGCAGCTTCAGATTCAGCACAGCTAAGTACGGGAACAATTCAAAGTATCTATCAACTGAACTACAGAAGTCTTAATACAATTTACAAGAGAAAACCTGTATTAAGGTAACTATGTTGCCGCACACAAAATTAGTATCTATCTACTGAACTATAGAAGTCTTAATACAATTTACAAGAGAAAACCTGTATAAAGGTAAGCAATAGTCAAATATGTCGAATGCTTAACCAGCACTGGCTTTCTATGAGAGGGCTGTCATTCATGTGGAACTAATGAACAGGGTAACTTTTGCCTAAAAAACCCTAACCAGTAGAAGGTGAAGAATTAATACACAAACATGACCGGAATTTTCGATGACAATCTCAACTGCGAATGATTAATAATAAGCCACAGAAGGATCCTTCACCCATGGCCTTTATTCAAAGGAAACCTTGTTCACATTTTTCTTGCACCCGGCCGGGGCCCATTTAACCAAAACTCCTTGAGACTTCTAGAACTTGAATATTTTCCAACTTCTTCAAACAGCTATTTATGAAGGAACGTTACGGAAATGAGTATCTTTATAATTCAACCAAAATGAGTTATCCAGCATATTTCAATACATTCTTCAATTTCATAACTTCTCAATCCAAAAAGAAATGCATACTACCTATAAATGCACCCAAAAAGAAGTACACAATAATGATTCTTTAAGGGCAGTCAGACATATGCACCAAGATCAGTCGCATTTTAAAGTTCAAAGGAAGAACCAAAAGCATACACACTAAATAAGAAACCAAAGTTCACAACTTTCGCTTATTTTTCATCTAAAAGGGCAGACGAACAATAAATCATCCCAAAACACACGAAATCACAAAAAATATATCACACGTCAATTAGTAGAAGGCTGCAAGGTTAACCTGTTTTCACCGTTTTCATAACCAGCGTAAGAATCAGAGAAATCAACCGGCACAACAGAAGGATCAGAGCTAATGAGCTCCCTACTAGTAACATCTAGGGTTTGGTCATTCATGCACTTAGCTCTCAAGTGAAACTCAACAGAGCAATACTCGCACTGACCGTCACCGTCACAAGCGTCGCAGTCACGGGAGAAGCGCATGCTCATAGCACGCTCACTGATGAGAGGTATCAAGCCAAGTCGGTGAGCAATGAACTCGTCGTTCAACACGGACGAGTTAACCTCGATTTCGACCAAATCTATGGCAATTGTAGGAACCTCGGAAATCATCACGCGACGGAGAGCGTTGGCGATGCTGGCGTCGGTGTTACGAAGCTCGAACTTGGCGTAGTCATCTCTGACCTCTCGGATTTTGATTTTCGGGAAGCGTTGGCCGGTGCCGGTTTCCATTTCCCCGATTTTGGAGTGGTTTTGGTGGGTCTTAAGCTTCTCGGAAGAAAAGGGTTTAGGCCGAGGGTAGCTATATGAGTTTGCGGTTTTTGTTTTTGTTTTTGTTTTTTTTTCCTTTTTCTTTTCCACTTGAACCGAAAGCTTTTTTAATCGAAAGCTTTTAAATAAATTTCCCTTTTTGAATCTACGGGGTGGGGATCGAACCCGGCCATCCCGAGGCGGTAATGCAGATACAGTGCGCGAACCACTGTGCGATTTGGCATATCGCCCTCATGAGTTTGCGGTTAAACGGGTAGTCCTTTGGTTAGTTTTTATTTTGTGGGTTATTATTTGCAACACAATCATTTTATTTATTGTTCTACGTCTACCGATGCATCATATTATTTTTACAGAATTTATAATGTGAAAGTTAAATTTATAGTCAAAAATCAACTTCTTGCAGAGTCGATCTAAACGACATTGGTAAGATTGATTTTTTACTATAGAATTGACTTTTATATAGTCGATTCCACTGTTGCATACATGTGGTATGATACGTCGGTAGAGTCATGGTGGAGCGAATAAAGATCACCTTTATTTTTCTTGTTATTCAAAAGTCGTCCTTATGCCACATGAGATATTTTATCGTATAACTCTTGTAGTCAAGTTGTAACAAATAGGATCTATCACATTTTATATTTTTACTTTCTTTAACATAATAAACATTTAATATGTAAAAAATCGTAAAAATTAAAGAATATAATGCATGATACTTGTTACATTTTTGTCCGTACAACCTTGTAGGATCTTATTAGGTTACTTAGATAATGAGACGCGGAATGAATGGTTATGAACAAAACTAGCCCTTTAAAAGTCTCCATTAAATGTTTATTACAATGATAAGTAGTGTAACTGCTATGATCTTTAAAGTATGATGTCCAAGTGTGTCCAACACAAGTATTTAAATAGTCTATGTTTGCAATGCTGATTCCGGTAAACTTAAATAAAGTAAAAGCTATTCTTTAGATTCAATCAACTCAGGGTAAATTAAGCAAGCAAGAAAGCATCAATCACAAAGAAGTAATTAAGCAGTAAGTAGTCTAACACAATTGTTTAGACATGTACCGATATGATGGTGTAAAATATAAAATTTGCAGTCAATCATTACCAAGTCAGACATTGGGTTTTAAACATCCCTTCAATGAGATTTCTTTTATTACCATATATATTTTGTTACAACTCAACAGCATCCACTAAGCTAAAGTTGAATCACAAGAATGCCTTATCAACTCCTTAACAATCACAACAACCCATACCGAGAACTTTTTTATATTCAACAACTTTGTCTATGATTTGAGATTGATATTCACTTCTACAATGAATCCAGCTTGCCCAAGTGTCTTTGCTTGTTCCTCTAGCTCAACAACAGTTGATTGTTACTCCAACTGAGCTCAATCCAGCCCGAACAGACAATTACATCTTCAACAAATCAGACAACAAATTTGTCTTTTGTTATCACAAAAACTTAGAATATTTGAATGTTTTTCATTACAAAGAAAGTTCAAAGAGTTTAAACAATGCCTAAACTTTGGCAAGATACTAATAGTCTCTCATGGAACTCAATTATGCATGCTTTATAGGAAGATGAATACAAACATCTATAATAGAAAGTAGTCGCTGCATTTGAAATAATGAACCTGGAAAAACAGCCGTTTGTTAGAGTATTTCAGTATAATGTTGGGTGTGTTAAGTTATTATGTAATAGTTGGTACACCTATTAGCTGATGTGGCAGGTTGTTAGATTTAGAATCTATCCGTTACTAGCTTTTCATATATGTGTGTGCTGACGTAAAACCATTATTATTATTCAATGAAAACCGTTTCCAGTTTCTGATTCTTCAAGTTGGTATCGGAGCCTACTATGGCTGACGCCACCACTACCGCTGCCGTGAGCTCTACTCCGGTGAGCTCAAATCCACCTATAACAACGTCGATTTCGATTGAAGCTTTCATTACGCAAGTTCCGCTTTCATCCACCTCAGAGTTCCATCTTCATGCATTCTGGAGTTGGTTCTTCTCTTAGCGCCCCTTCGCCACCACCGTTCATTTCTGGAGTGAACATGTCTTCTTCGCCTACACCGAATCTGAGGTTTCCTGGATCAGAATTGTCACCCTTATTGTAACTCGCACATCTTTGCCACCTATGCCGAATTTCATGACTGGTATGTCTTCCTATCCCAGACCTTTGACCACTGCTCTTTTTGAGGCTAATTTAGCTCAGACTGGTACTGTTAAGCTCATTAGAGATAATTACCTTCTCTAGAAATCTACAATATTGCCTATTATACGTGGTCATCGTTTAGAAGACTGCCTGTTTGGCACTATCCCATGTCCACCTCAGTTTGTTATGAGTCTTGTGTATGGACAGTTGCCTAATCCAGCTTATGATGAGTGGATGCCTATGGATTCTCTGTTGGTTGGTTGGTTAATGGCTTCAATGACTGAGCAAGCCTTGGTTGAGTTAATTGGGTGTAATATTGAATCTGAGTATGCATGGCATACTCTGGAAACTCTATTCAATAACAGGGTTGAGGCTCGGTTACTTGAATACAAGGGTGCTGTAACTAGGACTGATATAGGAACTCATTCTGTGGTGGATTACTTGGCATTAATGAAGTCATATTCTGATGGTTTGGCTACTGCTGGTTGTCCTATATCTAGTGCAGAGCTGGTGTTGGCTGTTCTTGGAGGTTTAGGCAAAGATTATGAGTCAGTGATAGTTAATATGACCTCCAGGATAGACACCTTGTCCTGGCAAGAGGTCCAGTCCCAACTGATTATTCATGAGAGACTGTTGGCCAGGTTTAATCCTACTACTACACTTGATATTCCAGCTCCATCAACTAACTATGCAGCCCAAAAAAGCGGTGGACCAAGACCTAACTCAAGGCCTAATGAAAATTATGAAAACCAAGAGTCTGGAAGGGGTAACAAAGGTGGCAGAGGCTCTAGAGGAAGAGGCAGGAATAATGGTGAAAGATCTGGGAAACCACAAGGATGTTTTAGGCCTGTTTGTCAAGTGTGTAGTGGAACTGGACACGCTGCTGCTGTGTGCTACTACAGGTATGACTCAAATTACACTGGACAACCTCCCAATAACATCAACAACAGTTATAACTCTTGTTATCAAGGTTCAAATCCAAGTCCTAATGCAGCTTATGTAGCGAAAGATCGACTCTTTATGGACCACTAGTGGTATCTTGTGATTGGTGCAACCAGCCACATTGCTTCTAATCTCAGCAGTCTTCATCTTAATACAGGCTATGAGGGCTCTGATTCTTCGCTAGTGGGTAATGGTGAGTCTCTGAAAATTTCTCACATTGGTAAATCTATTCTTCCAGTTAGCTATAACTCTAAGATTTCTATTAAACACATACTTCATGTTCCTGCTATAACCAAAAATCTATTAAGTATGTCTAAACTTACCTCTGATAATCCTGTCTATCTTCAGTTTCACTCTAATTCTTGTTTTGTGAAGGATCTGGCTACAAAGAGGGTTATTGTGGAAGGAACTCTTAACAATGGTTTGTACCAGCTTCATATTCCATCAAATATGAGGTCCCTTCACTCCAAATCACCACATGATCAGTCAAGTCTCCAGTCCTTTACTGACTAGTTGGCTGCTGTCACTCCCAGTTTAAGTTTCAATAATTCAAAATCTTTTGTTAGTTGTCTTTCCTCTCATGATGTAGCCAATGTTTAGCATAGAAGGTTAGGGCATCCCTTTGAGAGGGTTATGCATCAAGTTCTGAATAAATGTGATGTCACATTAAAACATAATGGAAAATTATCTTTTTGTGAAGCTTGGTGTCTTGGGAAGCATCATGCCTTTCCATATACTGTTTCTAATTATGTTTCTACTGCTCCTTTCGATATAATTCACTCTGATCTCTGGGGTCCTGCCCCAGTGCAATCCACTTCTGGTTACCATTATTATATTCACTTTGTTGATGATCTCACTAGGTACACATGGATTTTTCCATTAAAACAGAAGTCTGATGCCTTACCTATTTTTCTGCTATTTAAGAAACTGGTTGAAACACAATATGATGCTCATACTAAGTGTCTTCAAACAGACTGAGGGGAGAATTTAGGTCCTTTGAACATGTTCTAAAAGAATCTAGTACTTTGTTTAGATATCCCTGTCCTCATGCTCATGCCCAAAATGGCAAGGCAGAAAGAAAGCATAGGTCTATAGTTGAAATAGGACTAACCATGTTGGCTCAATCCTCTATGCCTCTTAAATTCTGGTGGGAAATTTTCCTACATTTAGTGAGACTTCTCAATTATCTTACTACACATGTTCTACAAAACAAGTCTCATTTTGAGTGTCTGTTTGGTAAGTTTCCCAACTACTCTCTTCTTAAAGTTTTTGCCTTCTACCCCAACTTAAGACCTTATCAATCCATAAAGTTTCAGTTCCATTCCCAAAGATGTGTCCATCTTGGTCTTAGCTCTACTCATAAAGGGTTCTCGTGTCTTGATCCTAGTGGTAGATTGTATGTGTCTAGGGATGTTACTTTTGATGAATTTACTTTTCCCTACCAAAAGAAAGCCAGTTCTCAGGTTGATTCCTCCACTCTTACTTTAAGATCTAGCCATGTTATCTCTCTGACAGAAAAGGTAAGTCTCTTACCTTCTATTGCATCACAGTGTGATTCTTCTCTACCTGCTAATGTCTCCACGACTGGCAGTCCTTCCACTAGCAAGTATGTTTCACCTTCTAGTCCTTATTCTTCTCTCAAGTCTGTCCAGCCTTGTCTCTCAAATCAGTTTCCTACTCTCATTCCCTCACCCGAACCTACCAAAGTGTCAGATGCTCTTAATATACATGCTTGGAGGAAAGCTATGGAATCAGAATACAATGCTCTTATTCAGAATCATACTTGGGATCTTGTCCCTTCCAGTCAAGATCATAATCTGGTAGACAATATATGGGTATTTAAGCTCAAATTGCATCCAGATGGGACAGTAAACAAGTACAAAGCAAGGTTAGTTGCTAAGGGGTTCAACCAGACACTTGGATTGACTATTCAGAGACATTCAGTCATGTAGCAAGAGCTTCTACAATCAAAACCATCTTAGCCTTGGCAGTTGCACTAAACTGGCCTGTTAGACAAGTTGATATTAACAATGTTTTCCTTAATGGTACACTATATGAATCAGTCTTTATGAAATAGCTAGAAGGTTTTACTGATACTAATATATCAACACATGTGTGCCATTTGAGGAAAGCTATCTATGGGTTAAAACAAGCCCCTAGAGCTTGGTTTGATGAGCTTAGAAAACAGATGCTAGTCTGGAAGTTTATGCAGTCAAAAGATGATCCTTCTCTTTTCATTTTTCAGTCTGGAACAATGTTTTTATATGTGCTTATATATGTTGATGATATCCTAATTACAGGGAATGATACTACCCAGATTCAGCAGATCATTAATTCTTTGAACAACAGGTTTGCCTTGAAAGATCTAGGCAATTTGCATCATTTCCTTGGTATCCAAGCTTGCAGGGATCAATCTAGTTTGTATCTGTCCCAACATGTTTATGTGCAACAGCTTCTTGTCAAATTAGGGTTGGACAATATTAAACCTTGTGCAACACCTATGGTGGTTAACCCAAAACAGGCTCAGTCTGACACCCCTATGACATACCCTACATTGTATAGAAGTACTTTAGGCGCTCTTCAGTATCTGATCTTCATTAGACCAGATCTTACATATGCTGTCAATTATCTAAGTCAATACATGCAGGCTCTTACTATAGGACACTGGCAACAAGTCAAGCATCTTCTCGGATATGTAAAAGGGACACTTTACTATGGATTGTACTTCAAATCAAGCTATCCTCTTACTATTCATACTTTCAGTGATGTTGATTGGGGGGTAGATAAAGTTGATAGGAGATCTGTGGCCTCTTATTGTGTGTACTTTGTTGGTTCCTTGGTTTCCGGGGCATCCAAGAATCAGCAAGTGGTTTCTAGATCCAACACTGAATCCAAGTATAGAGCTCTTGCAAATACTGCTGCTGAAACACAATGGTTGCTTAACTTACTGTCTAAAATGAAGGTGAATTTGCAGTCTATCCCTGTTCTGTGGTGTGACGATTTGAGAGTAGGCTATCTAGCTCATAATCCAGTTATGCGTTCTAGAGTGAAGCACATTGAGCTGGATGCTCACTTTGTTAGAGACAAATTTATTCAAGGTGTTATGACAGTAAAGCATGTTCCTACTTTTGATCAAGTAGCTGATTCTCTGACAAAGCCTCTTTCTGCAACTATGTTTCAATACTTCAGGACCAAACTAAATGTGTAATTTACACCATTTAGTTTGAGGGGGATGTTAGAGTAAATGACTAAATTAGTATTTCAGTATAATGTTGGGTGTGTTAAGTTATTATGTAATAGTTGGTACACCTATTAGTTGGTGTGGCAGGTTGTTAGATTTAGAGAATCTATCCGTTACTAGCTTTTCATATATGTGTGCTGATGTAAAACCCATTATTATTATTCAATGAAAACCATTTCCAATTTCTGATTCTTCAAGTCGTTAAAGCTCAACACATCCTCTATTCTTCCTCTCTTCTTACCAACTTATTGCATGAGTAAAATTTCAGCTCTAGGACCCAGCAACCATTGGGATAAGATGGTGAATGCATGGGGGCAAGTTGTTACAAGACTTGGTACTATGCAAGTGTGCCAACCTGATATTTTGGGTTGATCTTGATCCTTGGGTCATGTCTTTGATCATGTGGCTCTCCATGTAGATTCAATCTAATATTACCTTGTATATTATGTATCATTTTGTATCACATCTTGACATCTTTAATTTTCTTTTTGAGAATGACATCTTCAATTATACAATACATCACTTTAATACTTGATGTCTTCAAGTATTGATATCTTGTATTGCAATGTAGCTTTATATATCTTGTTAAGACATCTTCATAGCATCTTTAATGAATCAATAAACTTTTTGCAATGTACTGTAAGTCTAAGACTTCAATGAGATTAGTACAAATATGATATAATACGGATACACTATGTGACTGTTAGGTGTGATGCCCGAAAGACAATTTTGTAATTGTTTTATTTAATAAATGAAATGATATTATTATTCATATTTATTATTCTCATAATCACCGATGTGACAATAGTATTTACACTACAGAAAACCCTAAGTATATCGTTTATGTAATCACTTAACTCAGTGTATGGTATATACACGGGAGGATTGAGTTAGTGAAGATGTACTTAAAAACAATTAGCCCGTAGTGAAGTTAATCGAGAGTATCGGGTCTCTCCTTTAACGTGCTATTAATGCGCCCAGAACACAGTTGGTGTGATTGTCTTATCCGGACTTTCGGTTAAGAGAACCTAATGGGGCATTTATATATGATAGATATATCATATAGTATTTGGACCGATTTGATTAGAGTTCTCGATATAATTCCGTAATCGAAAGTCTTATCGAATCAATGGATGATCATATTTATGGATATGTCTTAATCCTCGAGGTGATCACGATCAACCGCTTGAATCGATTATGAAGTTTGACTTGACGGTTAAGGATTACACCGAGTCTATGGTCCGAATTACCCCATCTTGGCATTGTACCGGATTGAGTGAGTAGTCCGTGTTATCACAGATACGGAATCCATTCCTTCCATTTATGGAAGTAGATGAAGACGATTCCTTTATTTGTTAATCCTAGAAACGATCGATCGCGCGAGTTCATATCACACCGATTGATCACCAAATGAGTTGTATGAATTAATTGATCACTAGGGGTTAATGGTAAATAAGGATAAGAGGTTCTAAAAAGGTTAACGGTAACTTCCCGATTTAGAATGAATCCCCATAACATGGAGGATTAATCCATATGTAATGATTATATCAATGGACGCTTATTATTATTCTCGTGAGGAGATAAATATAATCTCATAATCGGAGGAGTGCGATCACGGGATTATGGTGGCATATTCTGTGATTGATTTATCGAATATAATTATTCTATAATTATTTATTTGATTTATCGGAGCCGATTATTAGTCCATGGTCCCCTCGACGTGCCTCACAATATAGCATAGCTATTCTCGGACGTCGAATCCTAATAATATTAATTTAGTTCTTGTTGGACTTTATTAAAACGATATGTGAATTAATTGTTTAGTGACTATTAAATTAGTTGAAATTAAATAATTAAATATGTGGAAAAGACATTTTCCATAATCTTGGCTTAATTGTGTTATAGCCCAAAAATTAATTATGACTAGGTCATGAATTAAAAGTGGCGCCCCCTCTTATTTTTGGAACAAGAAATTAGTTTTCTTGTGATTAATAATGACATGTCATAAAATATTTATTGGATAAATATTTATGGAAAGAAATAAAGATAAATATTATCCTAGATTTGTTCTAGAATATTATGGGATTATCTTTTATTTAATAGGATTATCATAATTGATTTTGTATTAATTATAAAATCCTTGGGCTTAAGTTTTACTCTCCTATATAAAGAGAGTTCTCTCAAGCCAAATGACACACTACAATTTTTGACTTCTACCTCTTAGAGAGGTGAAGGAAAATTTCGGCCAAGGGGAGTCAAGGGGAAAATCTTGGAGATTTTTCCGGGTAAGATATCGGAAGGGTTCGAGTCGAAATTTCCTTCCACCGGAGTTGCTTGGATCACACGTCACGGAAGATCGTGGTGCTCTTCACGCTTTCCTTCGTTCATCCTATTGCGGTTCTTCAACTTGGATTTTGAGATCCAAGAGGTATGATCTACAACCCCTTGTAGATATAGATCAAGTTATTTTATTACGTGTAGTTTATAGATCTAGATCCATAAATCGTTTCCGCTGCGGATGGTATTACTAACAGTGGTATCGATCGCCATGGTGATCTATATTTATACGTATAAAATATTAGATCTAAAGTGGAAAACATGTAGATTTTTTTGTCCCAAATTTTTTTAAGGGGCGAAAATTTTTGTTTTATTTTTATGTTATGAATGTCTTGGTTGAAGAGATGGATTGGGGTTGATACTCGTTTTCTCGTTAGATCTATTGTAGCTCCTTTGTTTAGTAACAATTGAAAGCATAGGAATTGTATTTTATTTATGTCAAATTTCGAAATTTATGTAAAAGTAGCATCTTTTATTATAATTTTGATGTTCCGGGTTCGAGACGACGAAGATGATGTGTTGAAGATCATGGTGTTGAAGATCATCAAGAAGGTAAAAACGGGAGGAGGCCGAATTGTTTAATTAATTTTTTCCGTCGGCAATTTTTTTTTTTTGGCGGCTGCAAAAAATTTTGTTTCTTGTAACCTAATGTATTAGGTTTAGCCGCAAGTTTTGACCAAAAAAAAATAAAATAAAATATTTGCATAACAGCCGTGTGAAAAAAAAAAAAAAAAAAAAAAATTTATAAAACAAGTTTGTAATATAAATATATTTTAATATATTGGTATATTACGGCCTCCTCTCCTCGGTGTTCGTGGTTCGTGATCCGGCGGTTCGAGTTCAAGATTTGAAGATCAAGACTCAAGACATAGATTATGTAATTTCTTGTTTTCCTAGGATAGATTATATACGGGGTACCAACGATCCATCTCGGTTTTTAAATTTTCCGCATTTATTTTTATGTGTTTGATCATAAAATAGATATAAAATCGGAATTGCCATGACATGCATCATATCATAAATCACTCTCCTTGCATACATGTAGAATTTTAATTTTGGTAATTAAAATAAGCATGTATACAAACTCGTAATTAGTTGAAATTTAATTAATACGTGGTAATTAATTAATTTAGTAACTAATTAAAGATCCGAGGACGGGTTATGAAATCGTTAGGCCTTTCGGTGTGTGTTCTCGGTGAACCGCCTTAAAGCCCAAACGAGATCACGTTTTGATTCGTAGAGTCTATGAGATCGAATGATGGTAAAAGAACAAAGAAATCTTGGATAAAACGGTTCGCCTATAGGTTGGGTGGTCAATCGAGCTTCGCTCGAACGACTTAACCTCCTAGTGTGATGTATGCACGGGGTCCGGCAAGACTAAGCCAAACCGAGAGCGGAGGGGTGATTCCTTCTAATCCCAATAGGGCTCTCTTGACCCGATTTCGTCCGATCATCACATATGTTCCAACGAATAGGACGGTAGGCTTCCCTTCCTACGTTACCGACACCATTCGAATCCTTGATTTGATGTACTTTTATGTTAACATCAAAAGACGTGGTTAGTTAACCCACCACCACTTCAAATTATTGAGTGGGAGCGGGGAGGCGACACCAACCCCACGGCCTCTACTATAGATACAAGTAAGTGAGAGAAGGGTGACGCCTCGCGGCGCTTTGATTCCGTCCCCTACGGATGGTGTTCACCCCTATCAACATTCATGGCTTGGTCTCCGAAAGGATAGGATTTACGGGTACTCGTCGGGTCACCGACTATCCTAAGACGGCACACTCGGGCGCACTAAGAGATCCGATATAGTAGGTCACACTCATAAAGGATATTTTTGATAATATCTAGGCTAAAAAGGAAGGTAATCAATGAATAAAGGGATGTTCGATTCTCGTGGGATGTTCGATTCTCACAAGTTATTCATTGATGAGATTGTCTCGATTTAACCGTCATCTCTTTGACCTACCCTAAGGCATCGAGATGCGAGGTTAAAACCTTGGAATGGTAGAGTAGACTTATCTTTTAGTTTACAATTCCTAAAATAAATATAGTAGTGTTAAACTTGAATTAATATATGTCATTTTATTTACAGCATTATCCCTTACTAAATTGCTTAAAATTTATAATTGACTAGTATTGACTTCGTTAAAAAGTGGAAAGTAACTAGGACGTTGAACTAGTTAATCGATAATGCAATTATTTTTCGAAAGAGATATTTTCTCTTAAGCCTTTTAAAAACCAGAGTGACATATAGGTATGTCACTAGTGTCATTCGTGTCAAACGGAAGACAAACTTAGTTTGACCAAAGGTGATCTCGGACTTTGAAATTCTTAGTGAATTTTGAGTATGTAGTAATGACACGAGTAATTTTCTAATTGAAAAATTGGAAAATCATGAAGTGTTACTAGTTGGACGATATTTGGAATCGATGAACTAGTGGGAGCTTTATGATTTGTTGTTTTTCTAGAACATTAGAAAAGTGTAACTGACTACACACGTAACCGTTCTAATTGAAAAACCGGAAAGTCATGAAATGTTGCTAGTTAGACGATATTTGGAATCGATGAACTAGTGGGAGTTTCTATGATTTGTTGTTTTTTCTGAAACAATAGAACTATGTACGAAAGATTTTCTAATCGAAAAAATCGGAAATTCATAAAAATAAAGCATTGCTCGTTAGACGGTATTTGAAACCGATAAACTAGTGGGAGCTTTAATGTTATGATTTGTTGTTCTTTCTGGTATATTAGAAAATCCGAGAAGTCTCGACGAGTAACACTCGAAATAGACATCCCACGGTTCAAGAGTAGTGTCTACTCAAACGAACCGCTGGTTCAAGACTGTTTCCATTCACGGAAAGTCAAGAATGGGTGAATATGTCTAAAAGTGTTAGTCACCTAAACTGAGAAAACTTTAAGGCTGAACCGAAAATTAATTAACTGAAAATCATAGGATAAGGAAAGTGATTTTGGATCACCAACCTATGAATCCTTGGTGATTTTCTCGAGCTAAGTTCTTTGGAAGAACAAGGTAGCAGTGCATTTAACGATTAAAAGAGTAAACAACGGGCAGTTAATTTTAGCTAGAATAGTGGGAGTGATATAAGGAAATGAATCTCGGGTTCAATCCTTGGATATCGCGGAAAATTTATTTTCTGCTTAAGATTCGTTGAATGAATGGATTTACCTTCTATTCGATAATTTGTTTGTCGTATAGAAAGTGAATATACCATTTGTAAATACGAATCCAAGACTCGGACTTTTGTTTGATAAAGTCAAAAACCACTTAGAATCTATTTGAAATATGTATATAAAACACATCTTAAGAATCATTAAAAGCAATTGGTTTCTATATTTAGATAAATGCTTCTTCATATTCCATAGTTAGTGCACAGTCCCTAAAAGACAAGACCTGAAGACTGGCTCAGGGTGATTCCTTTCTCCCAGTCTGGTTATATTGTCTCAAAGGTTCAATGACTAAGTTTCCTTTCAATCGGGAAAGGATAATGGATATAAAGAAGTAACATAGCTTGTTCATGACGACCTTCGGGGTCTGATGAAAGATACGAGCTAGTAGGAGCTTCCGAGTAGTGACTTCTTGTCTGATAACTATTCAAACACTCCGGTAAGTTTATCCAAAATATTTTGAGGTTTCTCTGTTTTCAACAGAGATAGAGTATTCTATACTCGGAATAGGCCATTCATAGTCCTCGAGACTGATGCTCAGCCTGCCTCATTGTGACATGTTCTCACTAAGTGAGAAACCGTAAAATTGCCTTGTATATGTTTTTTAGATGTGCTACAATACACTGCTTAACTCAATAAAGATATTAGAAGCGAAATATCGATTTACATTGAAATGTAAGACCAACCAGTCTACCTAGAATATGCTTTGGAATTTACGGATAAGGTGTGGATTCGGTTCACCCCACTTCCATAAATATAAGCATTTAGCACACGGTGCTTGAAGGTAGGTCTGGAAATTTCGCAAACACGTTCGGTCAGTGACCAATCGTTCTATATCTTGTAGCATTGAGAAAAAGGTTTGTTATAAGATTCTTGAAATCGAGGAAGGGACGCTTATACTTGCATGCGTCCTTTCTCGATAGAGTCTATGAACAAGAAAAACCTTAAACCTTGCGATGACGCTTTACTCAAGGTAGTTACTAACCGATTAAAATCGGACCACATCCAACATCGGTTGTTGGTGATAACACTAAATACTACTAAACTAGATCGAATTTTGATCCACCCGAGAATGTAGTGGGAGTATGGTTTATCCATTACCCATTACGGGTTCTCATGGACTTTGTAGTCCGAGGATCGATTGATGACCTATGGCTCTTTTGTGAGCGTGATAGGATTACGATAATAGAGGTTGGTTTAATAGCCATAACCCTGTGAATGGAGTTCGGTACTCCAATTACATGTTCATGCTCTTGTAGAACCACCGAGCGCCTCAGAGGCCAGTGGGAGTAATTGGATCTACACGGAAAAGAGTAGAATGAGTTCGGTATTGCATGATTTCGCTCAAAAGCGTAAAAATAGGGTGATTCCTAAGACTTTCTTGCCAAACAAACGGAGTCTGGATTCATTCAAAATGAAGGGTATTGACTTATGAACTTATGACAGGATGACTTCCAAGGCTTATGTCCTTTGTGGATAAAAAGCAAACCTCTCGGTCATTGGAAGTCATATATTTCTACAATATGTGGATTTGACCGAATATTGATAAGTCTTTTGTAGACTGGATATCAATTTTAGTACATTAGTGAATATATAAATTAGTGTTTGTGAAGGATAACACCGCACCAGCTTGGAATCAACATGGGTGTGTTATCCAAGTCGAATCGACAATACCACAATTCTCCGCAATGTAGATTTGGACAACATTCTTAAGAGTTTGACTCGGTCGAATTCATTAGAATCGATCCACCGGTTTCCCATCCATCTTATTGGTTAAGATGATGCATCCAGTGTATGCAACATTCAACGAGGAAGTTCTACCCTATGCCTCGGGAATGACTCTAAATCTTCGGATCAAGAGAAATGGGATAGATTCTTTTTCTAGTAAGAGATGGTCGAGGTTATTGAACGTCAATTTTGATCGAATCTTAGATTCGGCGGTTAACAAAGCAAGTTTAGTATGTCCTTTAGTATCTTGAAGAGAACGAGGAATAATATGCGGACATATTCATGTGTGAACTTGGATGTGTGTGATACACTCGATTTTGACTTTAAGTCGATTGAGGATGATCGTTAAGTCGATCTCGGGCTCGATGTTTACTCGGTACCACATGATTAGATGGACCGTAACGCTTTCGATTCTCGGATCGTCTCGAGCCGACAACCTGAATAATCATTAAGACCCATGACATTTAGATGTAGGTGCTCCCGAGTCACCGACCTATCCTACGACGGCATACTCGGAGTGTACTTTGGAATCAAATGGTTATGACATGCTTAGTGGGTACTAGAATATGGGATGAGTCTCCATTGCTTTAGAGCAAGTGGGAGATGTAGTTTGTTGTATTTTAAATAATAGGGTGTGCTCTAAAACAATTAATCACATGCTTTCGCAAGTGGGAGATTGTTAGGTGTGATGCCCGAAAGACAATTTTGTAATTGTTTTATTTAATAAATGAAATGATATTATTATTCATATTTATTATTCTCATAATCACCGATGTGACAATAGTATTTACACTACGAAAACCCTAAGTATATCGTTTATGTAATCACTTAACTCGATGTATGGTATATACACGGAGGATTGAGTTAGTGAAGATGTACTTAAAAACAATTAGCCCGTAGTGAAGTTAATCGAGAGTATCGGGTCTCTCTTTAACGTGCTATTAATGCGCCCATAACACGCTTGGTGTGATTGTCTTATCCGGACTTTCGGTTAAGAGAACCTAATGGGGCATTTATATATGATAGATATATCATATAGTAATTTGGACCGATTTGATTAGAGTTCTCGATATAATTCCGTGTCGAAAGTCTTATCGAATCAATGGATGATCATATTTATGGATATATCTTAATCCTGAGGTGATCACGATCCAATCGCTTGAATCGGTTATGAAGTTTGACTTGACGGTTAAGGATTACACCGAGTCTGTGGTCCGAATTACCCCATCTTGGCATTGTCTTTGGATTGAGTGAGTAGTCCGTGTTATCACGATACGGAATCCATTCCTTCCATTTATGGAAGTAGATAGACGATTCCCTTATTTGTTAATCCTAGAAACGATCGATCGCTACGAGTTCATATCACACCGATTGATCACCGTGAGTTGTATGAATTAATTGATCACTGGGGTTAATGGTAAATAAGGATAAGAGGTTCTAAAAAGGGTTAACGGTAACTTCCGATTTAGAATGAACAGATCTATGGAGGATTAATCCATATGTAATGATTATATCAATGGACGCTTATTATTATTCTCGTGAGAGATAAATATAATCTCATAATCGGAGGAGTGCGATCACGGGATTATGGTGGCATATTCTGTGATTGATTTATCGAATATAATTATTCTATAATTATTTATTTGATTTATCGGAGCCGCTGATTATTAGTCCATGGTCCCCGACGTGCCTCCTAATATAGCATAGCTATTCTCGGACGTCGAATCCTAATAATATTAATTTAGTTCTTGTTGGACTTTATTAAAACGATATGTGAATTAATTGTTTAGTGGACTATTAAATTAGTTGGGCTAAATAATTAAATATGTGGAAAAGACATTTTCCATAATCTTGGCCCAATTGTGTTATAGCCAAAATTAATTATGACTAGGTCATGAATTAAAAGTGGCGCCCCCCCTCTTATTTTTGGAACAAGAAATTAGTTTTCTTGTGATTAATAAGACATGTGCATAAAATATTTATTGGATAAATATTTATGGAAAGAAATAAAGATAAATATTATCCTAGATTTGTTCTAGAATATTATGGGATTATCTTTTATTTAATAGGATTATCATAATTGATTTTGTATTAATTATAAAATCCTTGGGGCTTAAGTTTTACTCTCCTATATAAAGAGAGTTCTCTCAAGCCAAATGACACACTACAATTTTTGACTTCTACCTCTTAGAGAGGTGAAGGAAAATTTCGGCCAAGGGGAGTCAAGGGGAAAATCTTGGAGATTTTTCCGGGTAGCATATCGGAAGGGTTCGAGTCGAGAATTTCCTTCCACCGGGAGTTGCTTGGATCACACGTACGGAAGATCGTGGTGCTCTTCACGCTTTCCTTCGTTCATCCTATTGCGGTTCTTCAACTTGGATTTTGAGATCCAAGAGGTATGATCTACAACCCCCTTGTAGATATAGATCTAGTTATTTTATTACGTGTAGTTTATAGATCTAGATCCATAAATCGTTTCCGCTGCGGATGGTATTAGTAACAGTGACAATATATGATCAAATGTGATAGAATGGAATATTCAAGTGTATGATAAAATTGTGATGACATGGAAAGATTTAGTGTTCATTTTAGCATTACTTAGTCACATATGAGTTGTGTTACTTTGAACAATCACATGTATAATCATTAGGGTAAATGATCATCAATTACTCAACAATCCCCCATTTTGATTGTTTTCGAAATAACCAACTTTCAACTTCTTTTTCAAGTTATGACCTCCGGCTTAATCAATGCTCTCCTTTAACATATATATATATATATATATATATATATATATATACATATACATATTTCATGTTGATATAAATAGGTAAGCATAATTGCATAAGTCCTTAAGGTTCTGTTTGTTTTGTTTTGGGTTGGGCTTCGTTTTGGGGTTGATTTTATTTACTAGTGGATGATAAAATATGATAAAAAAGATTGAAATGATGATTAGAAAGTTAAAATGTTTTTTTTGAAATTTGCATAGATAAAGAAATGATTTGTGAGAAAAATTGAAATGAAGTAGAATAATGAATAAAATAATAGTAAACAAGTAATAAAGTAGATAAAGCGAAATGGTGAGAGATGATTTAATAATAGTTTATTTGTAGTTGAAGAAATAACTGGTGAGAGAAATCGTAAGAAATATTTGGTGATGTGATATAAAAAAACCCCAACCCCAACCCCAACCTAAAACAAACACAAGCTAAGTTCCCATTGGAAGTGTTGTAGGAAATTACTTGTCATACACTTGTTTAAAATCAGTCTAAAACTTAAGACTTTTTATTTTAAAATTTGTTTCTCCCCTGCAAAAGCATTTGAAATCATGTACACAACAAATATTTCTCCCATTTATTCAGAAAATCAATCAAAATATTTCGGAGGTATCAGAGAGGTACCATATGCAATGCATTCCTCAAAGTCTCAAAATTAGACCAAAGTAGATGTCTAGTGAAGATATATGCAATATGTTTTTACGTGGGGACAAATTTTATGCAACTGTTTCCATTAACAACACGATCTCTCAAGAAATAAAATATGATACCAGTGTTTAGCTTAGGAGTGCAAGAAATGATTATAAGAAGATTGTAAAACTGGTGCTATCACAAAAGATAGACATATTAGGAATCCTTGTGTTGAAATCAAGTAGTTGTTTTTAAGCCACAAAAGTTCAACACAACAATTACTCAAATCGACATATTCAGCCTCAGGGGTACTAAGTGCAACAGTAGGTAGTTTCTTAGAGAATCAAGAGATCAGCTTGTTGTCCAAGAACTAACATGTACCATAAGTGGTTTTTCTATCAACCTTGCATCTTCTAAAATCAGCATCAGAATATGAATGTAAGTTCAAATTATGATATTTTCATACAACATGCCAAAAGATAACGCATGAATTGGGTATCTGAAGATTCTCTTCACATTATAATGTGAGATACCTTACGATTAACCTGATATCTAGCACATATGCCTACAACATTCATTATATTAGGTCTACTGGAAATTAAGTATAGCAGAGATCCAATCATTGATATGTATATAGGATTAACCACAGGTTGGACTTCATTGTCCATATCCAAACTTATAGAAATGCACGCAGGAAATGTTGCTAGTTTAAGATTTTCAAAGTTGAACTTCTTAACATACTTTGTCTGACTGATGTGAGCTCCGTTTCTGGTTTGCTTCACTTGTAAACCTAAGAAAAAGTTCAGCTCTCTCATAACAGATATCTCAAACTCTTTGGTCATTACTGACTCAAAGCCCTAGCACAAATCAGAGTTAGTAGCACCAAAAACATATCATCAACATAGGAATTATAAAGCTGTATGAAATGAACATTGCCTTCTTGGGAAAACTGGTTTGGGACCTTATTACACAAAAGGACACTCTGTGGGTTAAGTTCTTGTCTCACAAGTACAAGGAGCTATCAACTACAGCAAAAGCAGGAAATTCTTCAATATATATAGGCATATGCAAGGACTATGCACATCTCAGGAGAGGTTATAAGGCAACCATCAGGGGTATAGGTGAAAAGCAGGCCCCAAAGGTAAGTATGGCATCTGGTTATAACTTGCAGACCCCTCTTGATGAGCAAGATGATCTTGGGCAAATTTGGAGGAAAATCTAGGATCTAAAAGATCCAACTAAAAGCAGTTATCTGTTGTGGACCATTTTCCTGGAATCCCTCCACGTGGACATGTTGCTGCACTGTACACATATTATAAAGGATACTTTATACAACATATGTGAAGAAGCAAACGAGACCATTCTTCATGCCTTAAGAGAGTGCCCCTGGGCAAAGGTGATATAGAGCCAATATGTACCAATAGAAGGTGATTCCCATTTTTTTTTCGAACCAGAGCTGCTGTGGAATGGCTGAAGTTGAATCTGATTGGAAATGAGATCCGACTCTTTGGCATAGCTAAATGGAAGTACATGTGGAAAGAAGCAATCTATTGAATTTGGATGTGGAGAAACAAGATTAAACACGGACATGATGAAGAGAGACTACTGTCTTATGTTTTTCTTTCCAATACAGTTGAACGAGCAATAAATCTTAGACTTGCTTGGTGTATAGACTATGCCAAAGTTATGTTATTGCTTATTGGGACTTAGTTTTTTTTGTAAATATGTCCGGTTGCCTCCTTTGAAGGCTTGTTAATTAACTGATCTTTAGAAAATCTCTACTATCTCTAAAAGTGTGAGTGTGTTTCTCCCAAAAGTGTTTCACCCTCATTTAAATAATGAAAATAATTGAAATAAGTAAAATCTAATTATAAAATAATTAAAAAAACCTAACTAAATATGCGTGTGCATCTTAATTCCAAATATAAAAAGATCCTTTGATTCATAATATTAAAAAAATCCTAAAAGAGAAATTCGAAATAAAAAATGTAAAACAAAATCTTAAAATTTATAAACAAAATCGAAAAAGATCCTTAATGAAAATCAATTAAAAATATAACCACAAAATAATTAAAAAAATAACCATAAAACCGAAAAACCAACAAAATTTATATACAAAATCAAACAAGATTCTTGATTGAATAGTTTTGAATAAAAATATAAAAACAAAAATCATTGAAATCCTTGATTGATTATTAATTAAATAAATATACAAAAACAAAATTAAAAATATAAAAACATAAATAATCTAAATCCTTGATTGATTGTTGATTAATTAATCATCATTAAATTATTAAAATAGAAAAAATGAATATATATATATATATATATATAAACGTTGGTTTAATATAGTTAAAGGTTGTGGATGACTGTTTTTAATCTAAAATGGGAAAAAAGAACAAGAAAAAAAAGGTAGTGGTTGAGAAGGACAAAAACGCACATGTTACTACATGTGATTGTAGTAACATGCGCGTTTTTGTCCTTCTCAAGCACTATCTTTTTTTCTTGTCATTTTTTCCTATTTTGTATCTTATTTTGTCCTTCTAGCTCGCGACCCCTTAATAATAAATGAAATTATTAAAAAACCGAAAATCATTATTAATACGAAAATACATAATTAAAAATCAAAAATCATTATTAATACGAAAATACATTATTAAAAACTGAAAATCATTATTAATACGAAAATACATTAAAAACCAAAAATATTTATCATTGTACATTAGCATTTAAACCAAACAAATATATACTTAACTCTAAAAATACATAGTTAACTCTCTCATTAATGTAACACATTATATCTAATTTCAACCAATATCCGTGATGTGAAAATTATTTTTTTAAATTTACAATATAGTTAAACATAATATGAAATTTTCATCATATACAAGTGGAATGAAAAGTAGATTATTATTTTTAATTATCATCTTCATTATTATCGCTTTCATCGGATACATGCTCTAAATCGCAATGGTATGTGAAGATTTCTTCAAAGACTGAATCTTTTTAGTTCTTATATAAAAATACATACATATAACACATCGTAGAACATAAATATAACATTCTCATCACCCCATTTAAATGGGAGATCAACGATACATAGAAGATTAGCATGGCCCCCGAGCAAGGATGACACGCACAAATCGAGAAATGGAAGATCAACGCAAGCAATGATTGACGGTGTCATTACACACTAGTCAAAGACTTAAGCAAAAGAAAGAAACAACAAGAATAATAAGAAAAACAAAAAAAAATATAGTAATGAAACAAACATGTCAAATGCAATAGCCTCATCACCTCTATCAATATCAATTGTATAAACATTCATGTGAGTCAAATCTATTATGTTATTTCACCAGTTTCAAAGAAGCTGCAAAGAAAAGAGGTTTATTAGAATCCGACCAGAGCATCTCAAAATGCTTAAATGAAGCTATTGTCATTCAAATACCTAAACAATTAAGAAGATTGTTTGCAATTCTATTAGTCAACTGTCAACCAACAAACATTCGACAACTATAGGATGCATATTGGGAATCAATATCGGAAGATTTCATGTGAGATTATACAAAGTCAGTCAAATCAATTAAGGCTAAAATTTTGGAATCCTTAAATTATTTTGTGGAATGCATGAGTAAAAACTTGACATCTTACGACTTGCCCAGTATACAAGAAGACTACAGCAACATTGTGAAAATATACTAAGAGTGATTCATGATGAACTGTCTATAGAGATTCTGCAAGAAAATTACGTTTTAGAAGAAAAATATTTAATCCTGAACAACAAAGTATATTCCAAAAATTTCTCTATAAGGTTTATAATGGCCACAATGCTAAGTTTTTTTTTTATGGGCAGGTGGCACAGAAAATCATATAAGGCTCTGCTAGCAAATCTAAGAATGAGACAATAGATAGCTATAGCAACATCCACATCAGGAGTTGCAGCTAAAATTATGCTCAGAGGCTGAACTGCTCATTCACATTTTAAAATTCTAATTAGTGCACATGAAACAAATATGTGCAATATTCCAATGCAAAGTGGAAATGAATTACTATGAAAATCAAGTCTAATCATATGGGATAGAGCACAAATGCAATGAAACGGGCAATGGAGACATTTGACATAAAAGCATCTTGATAAATTTTAACACATTTAGAAGAAAGATGGTTGTATTTAGAGGTGATTTTAGACAAGTGCTTCATGTTCCAAATGAAAGATACTACTACAAACAATAGAGGAAAACTTGGTGAAGTTATATTTGTGGCCAATGATGAAAAAATTATATATTTCTAAAAATATGAAAGCAAGAGAAGATCTACATTTCAGTCAATATTTATTAAGGGTGGGTTGTAGAGAAAAACCAACAAACACTAAATGAGACATAGAGTTGTCAAAAGAAATGATCATTGAATAATGTATGATGAAAACGATGATGAGGTTTTCAAAAACTATTTAATCAGTTATATCTTTCCATCTATACATGAGAATGCATTCTCAACAGAATACATTACAACTTACAAGCAAAGCAATATTGGCAACGACTACTGAACATGTTGATAAGTTGAAAGAAAAATTGATATCAACATTTTCAGGGGATGTATATTGTTTCAATGGATTTGATAAGACTATTAATGATGCTAATGATTATTATCAAGAATAATTTCTTAACACTTTGACACCAAATGAATTGCCTCCTCACAAATTAGTGTTGAAAAAGTATTCACTGGTAATATTGTTCAGGACCTTAGATCTAGTAGAAGGATTATGCAATGGTACAAGGATGATTTGTAAATAGACAAAGGAAACATGATTCATGCTGAAATCACAGTTGGGAAACATTATGGAAAGCATGTTTTAATCCCACATATTCCATTCTCACCGTCAGAAGATGAAGGATACACGTTTCATTTTACAAGAAGCAATATCCTACGCGTCTTGCTTTGCAATGACGATCAATAAAACACAAGGACAAACAAAACCATTTGTAAGAGTTTATTGCCTCGATTAGTGTTATCTCATGGACAACTATATGTTGCACTTTCAAAGGGAACTTCAATATCAACTAGATAACACCCACAGATGTACAAAAAATATAATATACAAACAAGTTCTACAGTCTGGTACGTAAATATGATATTCCTTTAATATCATTATTCCTTTATATTCATTAAATAATTCATACTTACTCTTACGAGTTTTTATAAAAAAGGATGATCCTTCTTCATGAAGAATGAAAGAACACAAAGTTTTTACACTTATTAATAACCCAATTTGTGCTATGGAAGAGGATGACACATGGAGAATGGAAGATCACAATATCAATAATTGCATCATTAAGCACTGAGTTATGATCGCGTGTAAGTCACTGACGTCGATATTACTAGCAAAAATACTAGGTACATCGTAGTATAGTAAATGCGAGTCAATGTCGATCCCACAGAGACAATGCAACTTTAACTATAAACGATTCTAATATAATTAAGAAGCGACATAGATGGTCTTTGACCAACAATAAACTAGGGGTGTACACGGTGCGGTTTGGATCGGTTAATGGCCGTAACCGAACCGAAATTTTTGGTTAATTGAAAACCCGAACCGAAACCGAACCAAACTGAAATAACCGGTTCGGTTCGGTTCGGTTAACCGAAAGAAATCAAAAGTAAATAATTAGAGATAACCGAACCGAAATAACCGGTTGATTAACCGAAAAACCAAACCGAAATAACCAAATTTCATCCAAATTATACAATTACAACAGTTTGATTCACTATATGGTTATAAAATATTTGATTTTCCAATTTGGTTTCGGTTCGGTTCGGTTCGGTTCGGATATAAACGGTTTGGCTTTCAGTTTGGATTCGGTTCGGTTTCGGTTCGATTTTCAGTTCGGTTCGGTTTTCGGTTCGGTTCGGATAATTTACAACACTAACCGTAACCGAACCGAAAATTCCAGTTTTTCTATTTTGAAAACCGAACCGTAGGACTTAATAACCGAACCAAACCGAATTACCCTGGATCGGTTCGGTTTTCGGATTATCCGTATCCGTGTACACCCCTACAATAAACATGAAAGAAACGTGGTATTTCTCCCCCTCTTCTCACCTACTTACTAGCTTGGATTAGTTAATCTTTACGTTTACTTCCCCACATAATTTCCTCAAATTATTCGAGCGAGCTTTTAATTTAATTTTAAGCTACGGGTGCAACTCCTAACCCTATCTACTCCGGCCATGGTAGTAGACAATCTATACGCAAGCTACCCTCCTTAATTGGTCCGTAATAGCCCATACGCATAAAGAACTAGAATTGCCGATATTGAGCGCTAACTCATACCGCTAACCAACTGTCGGCACTGATCAACACGTTCCTAGGGTCCATCAAGACTATGTCCAAACTAACACTTCACTATTCGTATTTCACACTAGTTTTACGATTACAATAAGCAGATTGGACAGATCTAACCTACTGTTAGTTAAACATGTCGATCAACATAGCTGTAGTGAATCCTCTAGATTAAGTTTCCTAAATATTGCCTCGGTAAATCGGTATAGACCGCCGATTTACCGGGGTCAGCTTTTCTTAATTATGGATCTACATTGTTCAATTACGATTAATCTAAGTAAATCACGGGGTCGTTAAACATGCAGATTAACTAAAACACATAAATACGAATAGATCTACCATATTGAAGACAAAAAGGAACGTTCAAATCTTCATACCTTCAATAATGGCGATCTGGCTCGATCTACTCAACCTAGAGATGGTGGAGAAAGGGAGAAAACAGAAATAACTCATCAGAAGCTTGGAATAACTTTATTTCATCAAATTGTATAATGTATATAATATATAATGGAATATAATTGAGTGCTTATGCAATAATCTGCTAATGCGGCTTTATATAGATACAATAGCCGACTTATGACTCATAGAAACCCTAACCAACCTAGTAGTTGCGGCAGAATCAATTTCGTGTTCCACAAGTCCTCGGTTTACCGGCCATAGCCCTCGGTAAACCGGGCCGACTTTTCCTCTTTTTTCTTATTGATTTCTTCTTGGACTTCAATTACTCGGCCCAACATGCTCCTTTTGATCCAGATCCGTTCTCCAATGCTCCAGATTCGGTACATCCTATAAAACATACAAAACGAGACAAAACAGTACCAAATCTTCGGGAAAATAACACAGATGCAAAATTACGATCCTGGGAATACACACATAGCATTTAACACATATTCCACATAATAACGAGCCTATCTATCATCTCTTGAGCAGAATTCATGGTGAAAATATGTATAATTTATGGTACTCTATGTTGCATGGACACCGACACGGACACGGCGCACGAAACGACACGGACACGGCGACACGGCAACTTTCAAAAATATAGGACACGACACGCCGGGGACACGTAGTATATATATATATATATATATATATATATATATATATATATATATATATATATATATATATAAAAAAATACAAAAAATACAAAAAAATATAAAAAAAAATATAAATAGCCGTGTCGGAACGTGTCCCCCCGTGTCCGGGACGTGTCGCTACGTGTCGCTCCGTGTCCTTGCCGTGTCCCTGGCGTGTCGGTTTTAAAATTTAATTTAACATTATTTTAAATCAACCGACACGTGTCCGACACCGTGTCGGCGCGTGTCGGACGCGTGTCGGATACGGCGCACGTTACCCATATTGGAGTGTCGGTGCAACATAGATGGTACTATTTAAGGCGTTATCAACTACCCCCACTTAGCTTTTGATCGTCCTGAGCAAAAAGGAGAAAAGAAAACAACATCCTGATCAATATACAAGTTAATTAAAAAACCACTATGCTTCACAAAGTCAAGATCAAGATCATGCCACTCATATCTATCAGTAACGTATTAAACGCAATGTGTGTGTACAATAACTTTCACAACCGCTTAGTAATGCAGACAATCTCACATTACATCAACCTGTAGTCGAACTAACCAGTCTCGAACATGTTATTTATTTTCAAATTAGCTGGCAAGGCGGATCGAGAACGAGTATGTATTACTCTTAGGCTCACGATTATCGGTCTATGCAAAAGTCGTGCGTTTTACGCTCCATTGACTCAACTTTTGCCAAAGAGAATATAGATGTACATTTTTCAATGCACTTCTCTCTTTCTTGGTGGGTAAACTCTCATAAATTTATCTATCCTCACGGCCCCACTCTTGATAAACAACCAAATCCGAAATTCCTTTGCCCTTATAAGCGTTGGTGGAACATAATTCGGGATAAAGCCAGGGTAAACTCTAGTCAAAGAAATATGCTATCGACTACATACTAGGGAAAGTGAGTTATACGTGCTTAAGATGGTGGCTCACAACATAATATGCGATTAATATGCCACTACTTCAGAAGTGGACATAACTTTTACTTGTACATCGTGGAACAATGATGTAGTCAATTAACTCCAAAAGATCAAAGATGTCATATTTTTTCAAATTCTGTCGAAATGAATCAAAGTCTAGGTGGTGAACAGTGCATCAAAGAGAATCAAGATAATCACGTAATCTACGGAATATGATTCTAAGAGGCTAAGTGACGTCCCGTACCCCCACTTAATCAAAACATGTCCCCAATGTGTAAGATGAAAAAGTTAAAACGAAAAGGAACTTAGCTTCGTAGGGCGGAGGCAAAGAAGAATTCGATCGTCGTACAATGCGTCGGTCTTAAGTAGTCCTCGAATAATCTGTGCTAAGTATCTCAAACAAACCAAGAAGAATGGTGGTGACAAGAAATCGTATAACAATATCGCGGCAGTAAAAGAGAAAATAAAGAACTCCAAACAAATTAAGCCGGCAAAATCATTATATTAATAAAATTCCGTTACATGTACTAGATAGGAAAGAAAAATAAAATAAGAAAATGGAAAATAACAACATTGTAAAGAAAGATAAAGTAATCCTCATCATAATAACCCTCACAGTCATCTAGGCTCAAAACCGGGAGGTGGTCCAGAACTCGAGGCAGCAACGGTGGAAGAAGATGTACCGTGACGTGGGGCAGTCCTAGGTGGTGGGGTCACAGGAGGAACTCCTAGGAAATCTATAATCCTTTCCATTTTGCGATGCAGACTCGCAATCTCTCTTGAGTGCTCCTCCAATAAAGCTCTCTGAGATCGAGGTCCTGCAAGAACCGGGGTACGCTCTCTCTCAGCTCTTGCTCCGACCCGTCTTAGAACTCTCAAAACTGACTGTGAACTGATCTACGGTTCAGGCTCTTCCCAATCATCGCTAACCAGAATAGGAACCTCGTCCTTCATAGCTAACATGTCTATCATACGCCCGTAAGGCAACAGCTCTCGCTCGGAGTCCTTAGCGATCTCGTGAATTTGGATGTGCATCAACAAGCCAATATTGATTGGAGATCCCTGCTCCAGTAAAACATCATCTCTACCCTCTTTGGAGTGACAGACGCCGTGTGATTAGTCGGCAGAAGTCGAGAACATACAAATTTTTTGACCATCTTCCTATCCCAAGATAGGTCATTCTCCAGGAAGATGGTGGGGGCTCCCATAGGGTTGCGCTTCCATTGCACCCCAAAGTAGTCTGCAACCATCTGCATCCTCTCTAAATCATCTACATCTGTAGAGGATGTATACTCGTCTGGTCCCACTGGTGGATTGCGCACCACGTAGTACGTATTGATCATCTCGATCGTAAAATCAACTATTATTCCCTGGACCATTGCAAATGTAGCACCGGAGTTTTGCGCTAGATATGCATAAAACTCTCACACCTCCGTAGCATTGAACCGGCCCGGTGATTCTGCCATATCCAATATATCCCGTCCTTGCATCGCTCCTAGCAGAATCGAGCCACAATCATCTAAATCAACGGCGCGCTCACGGCTAACAGGCCGGCTGTTCCAATGTCCTCAGAACGACTCGTAAATCTCGAGCGAATCAAATTGCTCAACCCTATTGATAAGAGGGTCGGCATCTCCATAAAGAACCTGTTGACCGCTCGGACGACGTGCGGTTCTGCTACGTTTGGGGGCCATGTTGATGATACAGAGTCTGTAGAAGAAGCTGAAACAAAAAATAAACCATCGGTAAATCGGCAGGGGGAGTCGATTTACCGGCCATAATTTTTTTCTGGATTTTCTAGACTATGCTGCTAATGAACTGCAGCTATTAAACTTTTGCAGCAGCAGTTTCATTCAGCAACAGGGATGAAGAAATGGTTTGTTTGGTGAATATGGAAGGAAAAAGGTTTGATTTTGGTGGAGATTTGGTGGGGATAGTGTTGGTGATGGAGCCGAAATTTTTTTAGAAGAAGAATAAATGGAGAGATTGGGTGATTTGACAAGATTATAGTTGTTGAGGATGGTGAAAAATGGTGATGGAGGGGTGTTTAAATAAGAGAAATGATAGAAGGTGGAAGGATTTAGTGGGATAGTTAGTAGAATAGTAATGAGGGTGAGGGATTTAAGGGGTTTGATTGAGGGGATTGAGGTGTAGTTATGGTGGAATGTGGGAAAGGGTGAAATGATGGAAATTAGGGAATAATGGGCGGTTCTGCTAACTGGGATTAACTGATACAACGTGTGTCCTTCACGTGTCTCTGAAAATTCTGCTTTTTAATCTGACACGCGAATTTTGAAAAACCCTAGCTCGGTAAATCGGGGGTCCTCCTCGATTTACCGAGGCCTAATTTTCCAGATTCTTTCCGTTCTACAGTTCTGCACAGTTTACTTTACCTTTTTGCTCAATTCTGACCTCAAACCACTAGCTTTTCCTCCTTTTGCAGTTACTTCCCGACTCAATCCTAACCTACTTCACTAGAATCCACAACGAGTAAAAAAAGCCTTCCCAACAACCATCGGTTTCAAGCCTAAGGATGCGGTAGGATGAAAAAAAACTCGTCATTTCATTCTGCTACTTTTATTCATTCTTATCCTAACTAAGGGTTCAAGCGAAATAGTTCTGAGTTTTATAGTCGCCAGCTCGACTTTCTTCAGATATTCGATCATTCAGGGTTTGGAGCTTTAACTCGCCAAACCTTTGCTCCAGAGGTTTGTATCTTTATAGAACATTTTTGAGCTCTCTTCCTTACATGCCTCTCTCTCTTAGCTTGCGTACTAGGTCTGCCTCTGCGTTGAGATTTGACCTTGATGCCCAAGGATTCCACATTTCCCATTTTAGGCTCAAATCGTTCACTACGCAATACCGAAGGACTAGCTTCCGTGAGCGTCTTGCTGTGGTCCTTTTCTTCACGTTATCTAAGCATTAATATCATGAATTCCTGCTCAATGGTTTCTACTACAAACTCTCGATGGTTATGGCCTTCCTTCTCTATCTCCATGCTTTCCACTTTTCCTGAATCATAAGCCATCTTGCAACTTTCCGGCCTATTATCTAGGGGCTCTAAGATTTTGAAAGATACTGCGTCATTGTTCAACCTCAAAGTGATTTCCCCATTATCAAAGTCCATGATTGCTTTGCTTGTCGCTAAGAAAGGTCTACCTAACAAAACTGGGGCACTTGGGTCCTTTGGTACGTCTATAACCGTGAAATCAATTGGAAAAATGAACCCGCCTGCCTTTATCGTGCACTTCCTCAGCAGACCGGCAGGCATGTCTCTAGTTCTATCAACAAAATTCATGGTTCGGGTTTGATTCATAATGAACGGAAGCTTAATCTTTTGACAGAGGGAAAAAGGTAGAATGTTGCAACTCGAGCCGGAGTCGCAGAGACCTAATCCTACTGATACACCATTGACAGAGATTGGGAGTCGGAACGTGCCAGGGTCTCCTAACTTCACCACGGTGTCCGAGTGCAGGTAATCCTCGTGGCTCGAGAGAACATCGTGTCGGGATCCTCTTCAGGATCATCAGAATCATAATCCGAAGACGATATTTCAATCAACTCGAAAGGGAACTCACCTGGACGATACATGCTATACTCTTTTAAGTTCTCTTCAGGCTCATGCTTGATTGCTTCTTTCTCTTTTTCCACCCGCTTCTTGTCCGCTTCGTATTGCTCTCTGACTGCGGATCCAAGATACATGGAAATTGGCGTGATGTTCAATATTGTCCGAAGCATATCGCTTGACTTGTTTGCTCTTCTTCAACTCCGGTTTGATCGAATCTCTGAAGTGTTCCGATCTTCCTGCGAAAGAGACAAAATAAAACAAAGAAAAGGTTCACAAGTTCTGCTTCAGTTGGGTATGATCCCAATTGTTGCAGACCTACTAACTAAAATCAACAGGGATACACATAGAATAACAGGGGTTGTTAGAATTTGATTTTTCAGATCTCGGTAAATTGGGGGTAACCCTCGAATAACCGAGCCTAGAATTTTCTTATACTGGCAGTTATACAGTGCAGGTTTGATCCAAAACGACTCAAGACTCAAAAGAAAATAAATGTAAAAGAAAACGACTTCTCAATCAGAATTAGAACGTTGATCCTTAAAATTGACCATTGTCCCCGGCAACGGTGCCATCGGTATTACTAGCAAAAATACTAAGTACATCGTAGTATAGTAAATGCGAGTCAAGGTCGATCCCACAGAGACAATGCAACTTTAACTATAAACGATTCTAATCTAATTAAGAAGCGACATAGATGGTCTTTGACCAACAATAAACATGAAAGAAACGTGCAATTTCTTCCCCTCTTCTCATCTACCTACTAGCTTGGATTATTTAATCTTTACATTTACTTCCCCACATAATTTCCTCAAATTAATCGAGTGAGCTTTTAATTTAATTTTAAGCTACGGGTGCAACTCCTAACCCTATCTACTCCGACCATGGTAGTAGACAATCTATACGCAAGCTACCATCCTTAATTGGTCTGTAATAGCCCATACACATAAAAAACTAGAATTGCCGATATCGAGTGCTAACTCATATCGCTAACCGATCGGGCCCGCATACCGATCTTGATCGACAAGACGTTCCTTGGTCCATCAAGACTATGTCCAAACTAACACTTCACTATTCGTATTTCATGTTAGTTTTACGATTACAATAAGAAGATTGGTCAGATCTAACCTACTATTAATTAAACTTGTCGATCAACGTAGCAGTAGTGAATACTCCGGATTAAGTTTCCTAAATATTGCCTCGGTAAATCGGTATAGACCACCGATTTACCAGGGTCAGTTTTTCTTAATTCCGGATCTACATTGCTTAATTACGATTAATCTAAGTAAATCATGGGGTCGTTAAACATGCAGATTAACTAAAACACATAAATACGAACAGATCTACCATATTGAAGACAAAAAGAACGTTCAAAGCTTCATACCTTCAACAATGGAGATCTAGCTCGATCTACACAAGCTAGAGATGGTGGAGAAAGGGAGAAAACCAGAAATAACTCCTCAAAAGCTTGGAATAACTTTATTTCATCAAATTGTATAATGTATATAATATTTAATGGAATATAATTGAGTGCTTATGCAATAATCAGCTAATGCGGCTTTATATAGATACAATAGCCGACTTATGACTCATAAAAACCCTAACCGACCTAGTAGATGTGGAGAATCAATTTCGTGTTCCACAAGTCCTCGGTTTACCGGCCCTAGCCCTCAGTAAACCGGACTGACTTTTCCTCTTTTTCTAAAAAGTAATTACACTTCAGAGTATCCACAATGACACTCTTGTTCACCTTGCAAAATGAAAATGTGTAAAGACAAAAACAAAAATTACCTCACAATGGCCCATTAAAAGCCCGCCTGAATTGCTAAGATGTTGTGGTGGGACCCTTCCACTCCCACCTTTTGAGTGCACGGAGTTCAATATATATTTGCTATATAAGTGGGAAATGGTAGTGCACTTGCCACTATTTATTTCAATCCTATTAATTAAAGTGATAAATTATTTATTATGTTGGGTCTTAATAAAATATGTGATGTTGATTGTGTTGTGTAAGATATTATGGTAAAAATGATAGTAAATGTATCACTACTCTATATAAATATTTATTTGTCAGGCATGAAGCAAATTTTTGCTTTTAAATTTTAATTGACATTTTCCCCTTTTTTATTAATTTTTATTCAGACAACCTGCAAAATAGTAATACTTTTCTTTTGACATTTTAATTTGTTTACTTAAATTGAAAGGTGGTGGGTATTAAAAGTTATCTGCAAAAATGGCAGGTACTCTTTTGCTATTGTGAATGCTCTCACGATATTAGACTCTGATTGATGTGAGTTTCTTGTGTGGTATCTTTATACGGTGTTGAGACACGCAGAGCCGTCCTTGGAGGCAGACCAACAAGGCCGCGGCCTAGGGCCTCCACCAAAACTTAAATTTTAGGGCCTCGTTTAATTTAATATAAGCGTATTCTAGATTAGTTTTTATGTTTTACTCAAGGTAAAATAACAGGTAAAACTCAAATCTATAGCCGAATTCAGTGAAAGAAAATCTATTCAAATTCTGTTGCATTATTTATAATGCTTATCAACATAGTATACTTCAAAACTAGTTGTAATATATTATTTTTTTTCATAGGATCGAGGGCGCGGTTGGCGAGCCCCAACATGAGAAAACGACCCTAATTTTTTTTGGCCTAAGGTCTGTGATTTCACAGGGACGGCCTTGGAGACACGTGTGGAGACATACACACCACACAGTTTCATTCTGTCTTTAAACAGTATGGTTCTGATCGTTTCACTCGTCATTTCACCTCAAAATCCTTCAACACACAAGTATTTTCCCTGATTGATATATTACTCTAGGGCCGTGATTCTACATGGCAGGCCTTGAGTGTGTGCAAAGAAATAAAAATTTTAGACTAAAGAAGAAGATCTTTATTTTTATTTTTAGCTTGTAAAGATGAAAATTTTGTCCTTTCCCTGGTAGACGGGGAGTAGAAATATAGTTTCATGATAAAATTCCGAATGATGAGATTTAAATTACTCGATCTTGTTGGAAAATTGATGGTTAAAATGGAATATTTTAAATGATATGTCATATTGGGCCTATTGGGCTTAAGTGTGTGAATGAAAAGTGTTATGGAAAGGAAAATGGGAAGAAGCTATTTCTCCCACATTGGTTGGAAAAAGGGAAAAGAATCAATATTTATATGATTTTGTTTTAGTGTAGTTGAAATAAGAAACCAACATTATACAAGATCTCGCGCGCGCAGGGGCGGGGGTGCAAATCCAATCCGGATTTCACCTTGGTTTACCCTTGGGCTTGTGCATCCCCGCATGTCCTGTGTACACGAATGCAGCTTTTCTTCATAAGCTAAAAGACAATTCTGATAACCTGAAAATCTGTTTCTTCTACCCTTTTCTTATGGAAAATAGAGAGTTCAAGCAAATAGTTCTTAAACAAGGAAGGTATGGTGCAACCTGTCCTTGTTAACCGTTCTATCCTGGGAGACTAACGTTCCATTGAAGCTCAAGCACTCGACGGTGAGGGGACGAATTAGTCTTAAGGAAAGTGTGTTAAACACACGGCTCGGTTTCCTTCTACTTTTAATCTGTTTCAAAACAAACTGTAAGTTGGTTATGTTGTAATTTCGATTTGATTTGTTGTAATTTTGCTTATTCATTTTCTAGTCAATATAACCAGATTGTGCCACATATTGTGCAGCAATCTTAAGACTAATTCATGTTTCTGTATCGGTGAGTGATGATGAGAATAATTACAGTTCATTGACAGATTGAAAACCAACAATGAAAACTGCTGTTTACTTAATCGAAGGCTCGTTTTCTGTTTCAAAACAGAATTATAAACGGAGCAGAATTTTTCGTGGAGTGATCGTCTAAGATACTCACGAATATTTTGAGTAATCATACAGGATTCTCAAACGAATTGTTCTATAATCAGTACAGAAACAAGTTCGAGATTGTTTTATATAATAGAAACAATTTCGAGATCGTTTTATATATTATTGAAAGAAATTTAACAGAAACAATTTCGAGATTGTGTATAGTTCGGTTCACGAATGTTCTATACATTATTCAAATGAATTTAATCCTTGTGTGTTAAATTTGAGATATGACAACCATTACGAGTCAAAAACGAATCGGCTTTAAAACGAATCGGTTTGTGATGGAAAATTAATCTCATTGAAGTTTCCGCTCTTGAAGAAAACGAAACGAGATTAAATGGTTCAGTTTTCTGTTCTTGAAGAAAACGAATCGAATTGTAATGAAAACGAACTGGTTCTAGGAGTGGTCACAAGAGATACTCAAGAAACATTTTATAATCAGTTTGTCAATTCATTTAACATATTGAGCATATTTTATGATATTATTTATGAGTAAATATTATCAACAGGAAAAATACATGATCACATGAAGATGATCAAAATTTATACATATATATATATATATATGTAATTGTGTTTGTTGTGACGAATGTGATATATTTTCTGAGGAAAATTTTTGTAGACTCAAAATCATTTTGTAAATGACTTTGGTGTTATTATTTCAGGAAAGAAATAATTATTCGATTGAGAATTATTTAATTATAATTCTTTATTTGATTATAGTGTTATAATCTGTTGTGACACAACATTATTTCGTGACATAATAATTTTTCCTATACAAATTATATAGGAAATAATAGTTTATACTCTGTTGTTAACAGAATCGGTTGTGAGTACTAAATATTGTGTTTTAGTATCAAGTTTGTGTAAATTAATTCAATATCTTGCTATTTCTGTTTGAAATACTAGATTTTCTGAAACCCTTATTTTGACATGCTATATGTTTAAATAATTATCGGTTTCTGTATTTACACAGAAATAGAAATAATCATTAAGGTGAATAAACGGAAAAACCGAGTGATTATGTGTGTGAATTAAATCGGGTTTGATTTAAATCCTCGTGATAATTTTTTAAATAATTAAAATTTTATGGTTGTATCTTGTGGAATACAAATTGTGTTGAACTGAGTTGTTACTGGATGACCGGTTAGTGGAATATGAACCGTTGCAGTAATAATTATTGAAACGTTTCATTGTCAGGGTTAATGAGAATTATTAGCAATCATGGTATTGATGATTATTAATTCTTAAAACGTCTATAAAGTTCAGAGATTATGAATAGTAATCATTAATTTATGATTATTTAAAAGTTCAACTGTCATAGTTAACGGGATTTAATAGTGGTTTTGATGATTATTAAAATGAATGTAAATGTTTTAACTAAACCTAGATAATAAGTAGAATATTGATATTCTACAAACCGTTTAATGACATTGAAGATAATGAGGCTCTGATGCTTTTAAATGTTATAAGAATGAAGGTGGGAAACAACTTAGCATACGGATTTAACTATCCGTAGTGATTGTGGTGGTGGATATGATGTACCGTTTCATGAGTCTTGCAGAGGCACCGGCATCATTCATCAAACAACTACACCATATACACATGACACACCAGTCACAGGGTATTGCTGAACGCAAGAACTCAACTCTTAAAGAGCTGATGAATGCTACGTTGTTAAGTTCAGGTTTAACTCAGAACTTGTGAGGGACGCTATTCTCTCAGTGAATTTCATTCTTAATAAAATCCCTTCTGAGAAGAAGGATGAAACCCCATATGAATTGTGGAAATGTTGCAAACATTACTACAAAATCATAAAAATGTAGGGGTGTGTGGTTAAGGTTGAAGTACTTAAACCTAAAAAAAAGAGATGATAGGATCTACAAACCTTTGATTGTATATTCATTGGAGATGCACACAATAGTAGTGCTTATCGGTTTCTTGTGTATAAATCAGATAACCCTGAAATACACAATACGATAATGGAATCAAGAAAAGCATCATTCTTTGAGAATGTATTCCCGGCTAAAACAAATGAACCTAGTTCATTAAAGCGTGTTCATGTTCAGGATCACCCTTCTGAACAAGTGAATGAGGAAGATCCAACTGAGGTTGAGCCAAGAAGAAGTAAAAGGTCGAGGACTGAAAAATCTTTTGGTAAAGATTTTATCACATATATGATAGAGACAGATCCTCAAAATTTCAAGGAGGCGACAACTTCTTTTGCAGGTCCAATGTGGAAAGAAGCAATAAATAGTGAAATATCATACATGGGAGTTAGTTGATCTACCTCCATGATGTAAACCACTAGGATCAAAATGGATCTTTAAAAGGAAAATGAAACCAGATGGATGTAAAAACAGCTTTCCTAAATGGAGATTTAGATGAAGAATTCTACATGGAACAACCTGAGGGTTTTTATAGCCCAGGACAAGATAAGAAAGTGTGTAAATTAGTTAAGTCTTTGTATGGCTTAAAACAAGCACCAAAACAATGGCATGAGAAATTTGATCATGTTATGCTTGAAAAGGGTTTCAAAACCAATGAATGTGATAAATGCATTTACATGAAAGAAACAAAAGATGGCTATGTCATTTTGTGTCTTTACGTTGATGACATGCTTATTATTGAAAGCAATGATAAGATGATCAAATCTACCAAAGATATGTTAAACGCTAGATTTGAAATGAAAGATATGGGTTTAGCAGAGATAATACTGGGAATTAGAATTACAAGAAATTCTAATGGTTTCATTTTGAGTCAGTCTAATTATATTGATAAAATCCTGGAAAAATTCAATAAAAATGACTCAAATGAAGCCAGAACTCCGATAGATCAGAGTCAGCCTTTGTTAAAGAATAAAGGTGAAAGTGTGTCTCAATTAAAGTACGCAAGGATTATTGGAAGTCTAATGTACTTAATGAGTTGTACTAGACTGGATATCGCTTATGCTGTTGGCAAGCTAACCAGATATACTAGTAACCCGAGTAATGATCATTGGAAAGCTATAGTGAGGTTATTGAGATATTTAAGATATACTCGTAAGTATGGCCTTCACTATACAAGATAACCTACTGTTATAGAAGGATATAGTGATGCAAATTGGATATCAGATTCAAAGGATTCAAAATCCATAAGTGGTTTTGTATTCACATTAGGAGGTGGAGCTGTGTCTTGGAAATCGTCTAAACAAACTGTGATAACCAAATCCACAATGGAATCTGAGTTTGTAGCTTTAGATAAATGTGGAGAAGAGACAGAATGGTTGCATCAATTCCTAGAGGATATTCCTCAATGGCCAAAACCTGTGCCAGAATATGTATTCATCAGGATGACCAATCAATCTGCGATTGGACGAGCACTGAAACAAAATGTATAATGGTAAGTCAAGGCATATACGCCAAGACATAACTCCATTAGACAACTACTTTCTACTGGTACGATTACCTTAGACTATGTTAAGTCAGAGGATAATCTTACGGATCTGCTAACCAAAGGGTTAAATAGAGAAGTAGTTGCAAAGTCATCAAGAGGAATGGGACTAAAGCCCATGGAATAAACTTTTGTGAAGGAAAACCCTACCTTGTAGATTGGAGATCCCAAGATCTTGGTTCAAAGGGACAACCTAATCGCAAAAGTAGAGAGATCATCAGGGGTTACCTTCATCTCATTCCTAAGATGAAAAACAGTGAGAACGAGGATAAGCTTACCAAGAAAGCTTTTAATGATTTGTGTAAGAAGAATAATTCGAGAAATTCAAATTACGAGAATCACCTATGTGAGAGAGAAGAGGGGCCGCTCATAGGAAATTGTATAGGGCGCAATTCTTAGAAACTCTTGCAGAACCAGGCAGATGTCCACGGCCAAAATGGACATAACCGCAAGAACTAAATGTTGCTAGGTAGATGCATTGTGGTAAATATGTCATCGTTTACATCAACAGCAGAATAGTTCAAGGACATCGCGTCTACTAATCAGCTAGTAAGTAAACATATCTTATCAAGGGAAGGTTCAATGGGTCACACCTACCTATCCTATGCATTTATCTACCGCTGAACACTCTATGTCATTCTTAGAGCCTTCGCTAGGGTTTTACAACAATTTCCATTCATGTGGGGGATTGTTGGAAAATTGATGGTTAAAATGGAATATTTTAAATGATATGTCAAATTGGGCCTATTGGGCATAAGTGTGTGAATGGAAAGTGTTATGGAAAGGAAAATGGGAAGAAACTATTTCTCCCACATTGGTTGGAAGAAGGGAAAAGAGTCAATATTTATATGATGTTGTTTTAGTGTAGTTGGAATAAGAAACCAACATTATACATGATCTCGCGCGCGCAGGGGGGGTGCAAATCCAATCCGGATTTCACCTTGGTTTACCCTTGGGCTTGTGCATGCTCGCGTGTCCAGCGTACACGATAAGGCTCGGTTTTGCAAATAAAATCTTTATTTTATAAAGGCGTGAATAAAAGCTGAGGCTTTTGGCTTAAATCTTTATTTTATAAAGGCGTGAATAAAAGCTGAGGCTTTTGGCTTTTCCAGTTCTAACATCATAATGCTGATACTAATGACAATCAATTCGAGCTGAGGCTGTTCATTCCATATTCCATCAGTTTTTGCTACTCTCCTCTACTAGAGCCTATATATACTGCAGCTTTTCTTCATCAGCTAACAGACAATTCTGACAACCTGAAAATCTGTTTCTTCTACCTTTTCTTATGGAAAATAGAGAGTTCAAGCAAATAGTTCTTAAACAAGGAAGGTATGGTGCAACCTGTCCTTGTTAACCGTTCTATCTTGGGAGACTAACGTTTCATTGAAGCTCAAGCACTCGACGGTGAGGCGACGAATTAGTCTTAAGGAAAGTGTGTTAAACACACGGCTCGGTTTCCTTCTACTTTTAATCTGTTTCAAAACAAACTGTAAGTTGGTTCTGTTGTAATTTCGATTTGATTTGTTGTAATTTTGCTTATTCGTTTTCTAGTCAATATAACCAGATTGTGCCCCATATTGTGCAACGGATCCTTCCATCAAAAAACTAGAAGTCGTTTGGCATTTTTGGTTTCTTATATAATTCATTTTACAACACTAAAAAAATAATTATTAATTTTTTCTTTATAATATCCTTAATTTATATTCATCCAGGAATTTTTACTTACTTTATTACCATTAAATTTATTAATACATTTATGATATTTAACTATTCTATTAATATATACGAAAACTCTAAAATGCATTATATTTAGTGACAAGGGGAGTATAAAATACTAGGCGCGAGTTTTGAAAATAATACTAGGTTTACATCTAGAAGTTTACATGATATCTACATTCATATCTTCCCATCATACGTTTTTCATTTGTTAAATTATTATGAATTAGAACATTTACTCTCTTTTTTTATTAAGAAAGAATTAGATGTTCTAAAAAATATTGAATACAAATATTATACCCTTTTTTTTTTTTTTTTTTTTTTGTAAACCTATCATTTTCCGACTTCTAATATCTATACGCAACACGTGAAAACCTTATAATCTATAGACAAGTAGTTACCAATGTTTTAAAATAACTCTAAATAAAATCATTTTTGAGAAGATTATACAAGTTATATCCATTTTAAGCACCCTAAATTAGAGATATTTAGGAACAATTGAACACTAAATTATTTACATATGTTTCTAAATACAAGTCATTTTAAAGTATTCACATAGTTTAAGAATATATGACCAAAATGTCTAAAACGTCATTAGATTATTATAATGCAATAGTTGTAAATACTTATTCCATTCATATTTTATTAATGTGGTTGTCTTTTTTAACTGATGCAAGACATTTTTCATAGCATCTTTTTTTTTTTGTTTTGAGAAAAATTTTCATAGCAACTTTAATTGTCAATATTCCTAATTTACTCGCGTTATAAAATGTTAAAAATAAGATTGTATCGATCGTATTAAAATGTTATTTTAGTAATTTATTCATTAAAGTAATGTCATTATCTATCCCCCTCTCTCTATGTGTGTTTTTAAAAATATCTCAAATAATTAGGAACGAAAAAAATTAGTAAAAGTTGTTGGATCAATATAAATAAGGAGCATAAATGGTGATGAAAAATGTTAATAAATAGTCCCTTGGTATTATAAATAACTTATATTAATAAACAAAACAAATATGACCGAATAACTTATAGTTATAGATGAAGGGAGTACTATAAAACTAGATGAAGGGAGTACTATAAAACTATTGAAGTCTCATGTAAATGAGAAAGCGGATCTTCTCTTCTCATGTGATGAGATGCTCTGGAAGAGGTTTTTATTTCCCTATATATTATGAAAATGTTAGTTTCAACAAAACGGTAACAATAAATTATCGTAACATACTTTTAAATCATTAATTAACGAGAACTCAGATCAATCAAATGGTCTTATACTATGATTCACGGTATAAAACAAGGACGAAAGCACGCCCTAGCCCAATTTCATTTGTATAAACAAATAGTATATATGACATAATATCTTGATAAAATTGTTCGCAAAAGTAGACAAATCGCTCTTTTTAGAATCACGTTTATTGGTTGGTACTCGCAAGCTCAACTTGTAGATACCTTTGCGGTGAGGCGTCGGTCGGTCCTATAAACGGCGGGCAAATGCGAGGAGTTAAGACCGGACGTCTTTGCAACCTAGGGATTACCAGGCAGCTCTTTCGCTCTATTAGAGATCGGGGCATAGCATAATTCTTCTTGGAGGAGGATTTTTGCCCAAATGACCGATCCTGGGGCTTACCTTTTAAAATAATAACTAGATCGGAATCGATTCTATGATTGAATAAGCGAAGTGCTATTTAGTAGTAGAAACTTCGAGAGAGAGATTGCAGAGAGGGACTCTTTCATACCTGCGCAAACTTGACGGATGAGAAGCCTGGCAGGAAGAGTTCCACCTTTGTTGCCCCTCGGCAGAGTAAGTTTACTCAGTAAACTGGATATAAGCAAAAAAGAGGAAAAATATTCCAAAAAATGAAGTAGAAGGACCTAGATTCCATGAGGGGCAACCGATTCTCGAAATGTCATCGCGGCGCCAACAGATTGTATGATCTCCCAAACGGACATTCAGCGCCTGCACGATCTCGAGAGAGCGGTCCCGCGAGTTGTTAGTTTCCGTCTACCTCTCTTCTGAAGAGGTCTCTTGTAGAAATGAGAGGTAGGGTTAATCATGAATGGAATTCTAGTCCTTTCCCAGACTTCCAAAGGTCCTTCACCAGTCCCACTGGCTAGGAGGGATACCCACCCCGACCCGGAATTCCCAGAGGGACCAGGGAGCGGTGCGGATCCCCCAGGCGGATGGAGAGGGATTCGAACCCCCGGTATTCCTCTCAATACTTCGGTTTTCAAGACCGACTCTTTCAAACGCTCAAACATCCATCCCTTTCGTCCGCCCTATCTATTTGCACACTGGTGGGTATAGGCTTATCTATGTGATTCGCTACGCTTGCTTGCTCTTATCGGCTGATTCTATTGCCCGCCGATTAGCGAGTAGAGTATAGCGCTCATCGAGGAAAGCCTTAGAATCCATTGGTACCTACAATCAGTCATGCTCACGAGGATGCTCCTACAAACCTTTGAAGAGGCTCGGAATGGTCCTCCCCTAGAATAATTCAATGTGGTAGATGACCAATTCTACCTCACCGGACAGACAGAGACAAAGAAGACTTGTCAGGCGCAAAAGACCACCGCAGCGTGCTGATGCGCGATTACTAGTGATTCCAACTTCATGTTCCTGAGGTCCAGAGAACAATCCGAACTAAGGCAATCTTTCTGGATTCGCTTAGCTTTACAGCCTTTCTTCACATTGTAATTGCCATTGTAGCACGTGTGTGGCCCAACCCATAAGGGCCTAGGGTCAGAGCGTAAGAGAGTGATGCTTTCGGCTATTGGACTTTCGCCATCTATGGTGCAGCATTCGGGCTACTTCGCCTAGCAGCACAAAGCTTGTATTGCTCTCCCACAACCCCGTTTTCACGGTTTAGGCTGCTCTCATTTGATACGCCCACTCGCGATTCCCGACAGCCGGATTGGTCGAAGGTACCATATTCGCAAGACGGGTAAACTGTTGCGATGAAAAATACGAATACAAATACTGGAAAGAACACCTTCTTCATATTTTTCTCCTATTAAAGAAACTAATGACTCAACTAAATCACTTGTGGCATCTCTGAAGAAAATGGATGCAATCCTTCTAGATCGGGCAGATCGTGAAAACATCTTGGAAGGGGAGGTCCTCCAGTTCAGAACCCTTCTCCACCCCTGATTCGACTTTTTACAGGCCATGGTGCGGATAATTTTGGGTTTTATCCTGTTGGGCGAGTGGATGTCAAGGGAGGGTGAAGAGGTGCTCGTTTTCGCTAGGGTTTAGCTTTTCAAGTTTTTGGTTACATAGATTCAAATTCCCAGATATGAAAGCAATTTCTATCACTAGCTCCCTCTATCAGGCTGAAGCAGAGACAAAAGACTACATCTCAGCAGTCAATAAAGAAGATGATTGTCAAAAGCCGATTCCTCAAATCGCCACATGGAAACCACCATGTATGCGTCTGCAATGACGATGTCATCACCTAAGATGGCATACTTCATGAATCGTTGACCAGGATACACCATCTCACCGTTGTCCAAACCACCACATGATGTGATAGGCGGCGAAATGCCGGGAAAGAGTAGTATCCCAAAGGTTGTCCACCAATTGAATCGGAGTAAACCGGTTCGCGCCAATACCACCTATTTTCTTATTTATCATATATTATTATTTTAGAATGCTATTTTGATAAATTCTAAACTTCTAGGAAAAAAATTACAATATAAAGCAACACTAAAAAAAGATTTAGCCCATCCAACTAAAATGTCCGTCTTTGGTGTAAAACAGAACTATATTCATTTGTTGTGACTGTTTGTAGTAGAACCAGCAGGACTCTTCTCTGTTAATCTTACAACGATATCTTATTAATAAAGTCAAAAATTACAAATACACATATATACTACTATTTACATCTATTACGGTGTAAGTCATTCCGACACTTTTTATTCCCCTTGAACTCCCTCCATTTTTTTTATTAGTCACTTTTGATGTGGATACACAGATTAAGAAATTGATTAATATGTTTGAAATATAATATGAAATGACTAGATTGTCCTTCCTTAATTTTTTAAATATATTTGCAATCATTAAATATAATATATTGAAAATGAAAATATACATGGATAATAGTACGTACTCTTAGAGTTCCAAACTGACTTTGAGTGTTTTTGATGCGTTGGAAATATATTTTTTATAATTTGAAGTGTAAGACTTCGTTTAAATCTTGTAATTAGTGTGAGTGTATAAGTTAAAAATAATAAAAAATGATATATTGATAATCTAAAATGACATATATAAATGAAGAAAAAAAAAATTATCAAAATTGACAATTAAAAAAACAGAGAGAGTATCATCCAAGCATGCATATTTCTTTCCTTATTTTAATCCTTTGGATATGGCCTAGTGGTGAGCGGTTGAGGTGGTGTGGTGCCGGTTGTTTCCTAAAGCGGGAGGGTGGGGGTTCGAGTCACAGAAAGTAGCCACTTTCGATAGAAGGATATATTAAGCGGCCTCACTGCAAATTCTTAGATTCCATGATTAGCAACCTCTCATCGCATTCCTTGTGGGACGTACTACCAAGCAGGGTTTAATCGTTTTTTCTTTCCTTATTTTATAAATATTAAAGTAAAAATAGTCAAATGGTGTATTGTATTATAATATTAAATTTATAACATTTAACCATTTTATCAAAATAAATTTATGAAAATTTATAATAACTTATATTTAGGGACCAAAGTATTATAGGATTAAATATATCCTCCTCAATTTCAATATATATATATATATATATCCTCCTCATAGGATCCAAGAGACAATTTAAATTTATTCACCACCACACAACGCAACTACTCATATTGGTCTCCATCCTTTTCTTCCAATCACATTGACTTCTACATCGATCCTGACAATTAAATAAATACTACTGCAACAAGAAATATCCTAAAAGCAAACAAACCATCTCTACATCTTTTGGTGCATTTAAAATTTTCGACCCCACAGTTTAGGAAATGAAATTTGTTCTGTAGTTGTTGTGTTTAATATTCCTCCATTTTCGTTCGTCCTAAAAATAAATCCGTTTAATTAATTTTTTCGTTTTTCTTTTTTATAATATAAGTGTATTTACAATATTAATAAAATATTTATTACATTTTTATTTATTTTACCATCCTTTTATTTATGACAGTTAAAGAGTATTTTAAATTTTTATCATTAAATCAATTACATATAACCGTTTTCTTAAACTATGTGAAAAAACTCTAAATTGACTTATATCAAATGAGTTCGTTAATGTGCAAGTGTTTCATCTATTTCTCAGAAATTGGAAAATCAGGTCGTGTCAGATCTGACACTCAAAATCGCGTTGTCGCTTTTCCGATACGTGAAAAATATGGTAAACGTAAAGATTCTTACGTTTAAACGTAGGGATATCTACGTTTAAACGTCAGGAAATGTAAATAATATAACCGGGTGCAAAAGATCTTTCTCTACGTTTAAACGTAGAGAAATCCAAAGGAGAAATTTGCACTTTAGCTACGTCTAAACGTAATGAACTCTACGTTTAAACGTAATAAACCTACGTTTAAACGTAGAGTTCATTACGTTTAGACGGTTCACATACTTGTCCTTCCCTTTTATATTTTTTTTTCTATCCTATTTCAAATTCTGAGTGACGATTGGCGATTTTTGCAGAAATTATGATAGTGCTTGTTCAAGTCCAATTTCACAATATCTCAAATGCAATGGCGGTTGAAAGCGAAAGGGTATGTATGTTCCCTAATATTCTTTTATAGTATATCATATTAATTTCACTTTAGTATGTGCTTGTTATTTCCGAATATTTATTGTAGAGTGGTTTGTGGTGGTCCTTGATAATCTGTATCATTATATTGATTTTGATTGTATGATTTGTCGTTTTCTGGGTTTAAGAAGGGTTTTTTGTATGAAGGTTCATACGTTTGGACGTATGAAGGAAGTATCACTACAAAAAAACAGCAGTTTTGCGACGGAAGATTACCGTCGCAAACAAGGGTTATTCCGTCGCAAACCATAGTTTGCGACGGATTTGCGACGATTTTTCTTTGTCGCATTTTTTAGTCGCAAAACCCCAGTTTTGCGACGGATAAACCGTCGCAAATTATTTGCGACGGATTTTGCGACGAATAATTACCGTATTTTATTTTATTTTTAAATTATAAAATTCGTCGCAAAAAAATGTATAGTCCGTCGCAAATAACAAATAGCGACGGAATATTTCCGTCGCAAACATGTTAAATTTCGTCGCAAAAATGTATAATCCGTCGCAAAAAATGTATAATCCGTCGCAACTTATTTTTATTAAATAATTTATTTATTTTTAGATCTTTTCATATCCGTCGCAAAATGAGCCTTTTCCGTCGCAAATACCATATTGCGACGGATATATTCCGTCGCAAAAAATAAAATTAAACAGAAAATTATGGCTGTTTTGCAGCAGCCGGCCAAACCACCGCTGCAAAACAGCCTTAATTTTCCCCGGTAGCATTACAATTGCTACCGGCTATCAACAACAACAATATAAACGGGAATACGATATCAAAGGGGATATGTCAAAAAATACGTCAAAGGGGAAATGTCAAAAAATGAATAAAACGATATGTCAAAGGGGATACGATAAGCCAAAATAAATAAAAATGTATCAAAACAATGTCACCCACCGACCGGTGTACTACCTAAACCCACGTCACCTCCTCCAGTCCATGATCGAATGGTCATCTCAGTCTTTGCCTCGTGCCGGGTTGCATCCTCCGGAGGATCTTTGCTAACCATTGGGTAATCCACGCCTCCATCTGCGCTAGTCTGTCATCCTGGCGCTTTACGTCTCTCTCTGGCTCCTCCAACCTCGCTTTGGGTTTCGCATGAGTCATGCGTCTCTCGCCATCTCCTGGGTGAGACGGGTGATTATGCCCGGAGAGTATGTCTCAGCGGATGAGTGTCGAGCAGCAGCAGGCCTGTCGTAGTACATGGAGGCAGCTGACCCCATGCCAAAAACTCTCCCCTTCTTGTCGTAACCACCAGCGGCTTCGTAATAAAGACGCGACTCGTCGATGCGGGTGTCATTTCGCGTCTCTCGGCTTTCGCTTTCTTGAGGTGAAGACGTCCCGCAAAGTATGATATAAATTTGTTAGTAACAATAATTACATGATATATATATAATGTATATATAATATTTAGAATACATAACGTACCATGATTTTCTCAAACTTCCTCGAGACGGTTGCCCGACTTCTTCTTCTTCGAACTACTCACCGTATCACCGACCGATAGGGCGCTCCTCTATTGTCCTCCATGGCCCGAGCGAAATCGATAACGCCCGCGCGTCGCCCATAGCATGTGTCCTGTGGATCTTCCTTCCTCACCGGATCCGAAGCTCGGTTTAGCTTCTTTCGCAGATGTTTCTGAACGCCTATTCCGACATAAGATAAACAAGTTAGTACATACATATATATATATATATAAAAACAAGTATTGTTAATTAAATATTGAATAATTGCTTACGGGACTCCCAATCCACTCCTCGAATCGACGGAGAATATCCGGGTCATCCAAAGCCGAGCACGGGGTTTGTTTGAGCCCGATACATATAATCACGGACCCTGTTGATAGCATACCGCTCAAAAGCTTCCACAACCAGCGCCGTGGCGTGCACTTTCGAAAATTTGAAATGACCTCGCAACATAGTTATATATATGTTATATGTATAGTTATAATTATAGTTATATTTATATATAGTTATATTTATATGAACGACGCATTCTAAATGCGTTCCACCACCTATCCTGCTTTGCTCTGGTGGCATTATGCCACGTGGTGGCAAAAGTGTTGTTAAGCCATTGATTATGGCGTTCTTGGCCATTTTCTTGACATAGTTGTCGGTAAACTGTCATATTGAAAACAATAAGTTGTTAATATATTTGGTTAATCAAAATATAAATAAAAATACAAACAAATTAAAGCAAGATATGTATTAACTTACCATCTCCCCTCGGGATCCAAAACTGGCAATCCAAGGTCACCATTGACAATGACACCAAAATCCTCCTCGCTCATCTGGTGTATCTCATCATCCAAACCTGCTGTCTGTGAGGAGGAAGACGCTCCGGGGGAGGGGGAACTACCCCTACCGCGTCTACCTCTACCTCTACCTGACATCTATTTGACACAGAGAATGACGTTTATACTAATATAAATGCAATTATAATAAAAAGGCGTTTATACTAATTAATAATAAATTACAATGTTTAATACATTATTATTCACTATCATGACAAAATAAAATATTTAATACATTATTATTCACTATCACTACTAGAATGGAAGAGTTCTTCCTCCTCTTCATCAGTATCTAGATCATCAACCGATTCTTCTTCCTCTCCATCTTCTTGTTGAATGAAATCCGCCATCTCATCATCATCCAAGTCATTATCCCCAACATCGGAGTCAACATTGACATCAAGATCTTGGTGGACAATGTTAAGAGGATCGAGATAATCGGAAACATCATTGATCACTTGTTCTTGGAAAACGGTTTCCTCGACGGGAGCATATGAAAATTAGTGCAAACCCTCATATGAAAATTCTGCTTTTGTGGATACATCGTAAGTAAGCAACCCTGTTTCCCACAATGATTTGCTTCAACTCCTTAATCAATGGTTGCAAATAAACATCGAGGTTTCCTTTCGGATTTTTCGCCCCGGTACAAGCATCGATAAGAATATAAACTGCCTTTTCATGCACAACCAGGCGGAAGATTGTATGGTGTAACCATGGTCGCCACAAAGAAGTAGTTCTTCCCAAAATTACCAAAAGGTGCAAAACCGTCTGTGCAAAGTCCTAACCGCACATTTCTAGGCTCCTTAGCAAACTCATGGTGCATTTGGTCAAAATGCTTCCAAGCTTCAAATCACTTGGGTGGGCCATTATACCGCTTGTCCTGGGGTTTTCCGCGTGCCACCTCATTTCCTTGCCTATATGTTTAGTGGCGTACAACCTTTGAGTCTAGGTCCAATCGGAAATAAGTCATCACTTTGTTAGGCACACGTTGACCTCTTGCGTTCGTTTTTCGGTTTATATCGATCAAGGTCACACTTCCGACACTTGTCCAGTTCGCGTCCTCCTCCCAAAATAACATACACCCCGCGGGACACACGTGTATTTTCTCATGGGGTAGCTCTAATGCCTTTAACAACTTTTTGGTTTGATAGAAGTTCGAGGTCATTAAGTTATTCTTCGGAAGAATATCTCCTATCAAACCGGTAACCCCGTCAAACGCATTTGTGAGAGAGGTTGTGATCACATTTCAAAGTGAGCAACCTAGAAGCCGCTGCGATGACGGAGACACTACTTCCATCACATACAGTTCCTCTGCGTTTTTCAAAGATTTCAAAAACGATGCAACTTCAGGGGTTTGGTGTCTCATTGTTCTCCTCTTGGTTAAGAAATTCTTCTCTTACGTGATCAATCCTATCACGTAATCGTCATTAACCATGTCCGATAAGGGTTCACATTCCGTTCTTCTTTGAACGTTGATCGAATGGGAAACTCTTCACCATGACACACCCAATCATAGTAGTTTGCGCAAAACCCATATTTAGTTAAATGTAATCTCACGTCATGTTCGATTGAAAATTTAGTGTTCTTACACTTACTACATGGACACTTCATCATTCCATTATTTGCCCGAAACGAATCTAACTGCTTTGCATGTTTTATGAATTCCTCCACACCATTCACAAATACCGGGTTAAATTTCTTGTTAGCATCCAACCTCTCGTACATCCAACTCCGTTCTATTCTCTTCATTTTCAATCCTACACATCATATCATACAAAATATGAGACTAACAATAGTCTTTGAAGGTTGTCTCAACACTTTTGCAAACTCGAGTTTTACTCAACTTACTATGAAACTAACAACACTATAACCTAAATTTTCGATTCATGGTCAAAGGTTCGACGTCAAAATAATTCGGAGGCTTTGCCGGATAACAAAGTACCCAAGTACCATTTTCCAAACGGGTAGGAACAAACCTGCTTTTCAACAAACCAATTCAACCACATACTTATCATCATTTTCAACCAACATCCGGAACTACCCCTACCGCGTCTACCTCTACCTCTACCTCTACCTCGACATCTATTTGACACGAAAAATGACGTTTATACTAATCTAAATGCAATTATAATAAAAAGGCGTTTATACTAATTAATAATATGTGCAAGAAAGCGAGATTTTCTGTAGATCTCAGTAACTCACGGGGTTTGCAATAGATCCCTAACTATTGAGATTTACTGATGGCACCTCTAACTACACCGACCTCAAGCAATTTCTTTGTTTGCTAAGCCGATAACTACAACACCTTCTTCTCGAAACTGTAAAAAAGTGCAGCAAAGTAAGTGGATAATATTTCTTTTTCTCATTACAATATCAAAGCTAGTTCATTCGATTGTGTTTTTTTTTAATTAATGAATTTCTGCTAGTTCATAGTGGTGTTACCTAATGGTTTACATAATACATACCACTTTTATTGCACTAATTTGACAAAAATATGTGAGTATATTGGTTTTGATGATAACAACACATGATCACATTGGATCAATTGTGTGTATGTGTGAAAAGGCATGATTTCAACTCAAACATCACATAAGGCTAGAAATGGTAAGCCTCACTTGAAATGCATGATCACAAATCAATGAAATCATGAGCTTAAATTGAGAATGTGATAGGGGCAAAATGGGAAAGGTGACCAAAGAGTTGACCTTAAGGGTAAATGGACATTTGACCTCAACTTACATTGTAACAACCTAAAATTGATCCAAAACACATTAGGTTGGTATGAGAATCATCATAGGGTCAAATCAGTGAAAGTAGGTCAAAAAGGCAAATTGGGAATTTTGGGGAAATGGTCCAAACTCACTTTGAATGATGTGAAACATGTTTAATTATATTAATACACTTAGAATTGACCCTAATCATGCTTTAAGTTGTTCAATTTGATCAAAATTGAATTAGGTCAAAATTAGGGTTCATGTGATAAAAATCTGCTTTGAATTTTTCTAAGTGTTGGACTGCTTTTCACCCATGTTCACACCCCATAACTTGCTCAATATTGAACCAAATTGCATGATCTTTATATGGTTGGAAATCTCATAATTCAAGCTACAAAACGAATATATAATATCTCATTTTCATGCAACACAGAGCACACACCATCTTTGAACAAAAACGCATCGAGTTGTGAAAGTCTCATGTTACAGCTTTCGATGTGCTGATGTGTCACACTTTTGAGTACCCTATACTACTTGGAATGAGTTGAATTTTTATATGTTATATATTGCATATAGGGGTACATTTTGTCTCAAGAAACTTTTGTGATTTAAGGTCTTTATCATAGCTAAAAGTTGACTACAAAATGCTTCATAAAAACTAATACATCATCTGTGCTACATATATTACATACTACATAATAATGCTACATACCGAAAAAAAAAAAAAAAATATTACATACTACATAATAATGCTACATATACATACATACATATATTACATACTACATATACATACATACATATATATATACTACATATAAAAAAAAAAGATACATAAAAATACATACTACATATACATACATAAATGCTACATAAAACGAAAAAAAAAAAAAAATACATACATAAATACGCGGCGGAGGGGAGGGGGAATCGGGTCCAGGGGAGAGGGGGTGAGAGGGGAGGGAAGAGTTTACCTTGTGGTGGCTGCGCGGTGGTGGTTCGGAGGTGGCCGGAAACAGTTCAGCAGAGGGGGGGGCGGCGGGAGAGGAGAGAGAGAGAGAGAAAAGAGAAATGAGGAAGAAAAGGAAATGCGACTCATATCCGCCCGTTTTTGCGACGGACATTAATATCCGTCGCAACTTAACCCTCTTTGCCGTCGCAAATTTATAATTTGAGAACAATAAAATAATTAATAAAATTGTATAAAATTTTATACAATTTTCCGTCGCAAAATACGAATAACTCCGTCGCAGAGAGGCATTTTGCGACGGAATTTAATTTCCGTCGCAAAGTTTATCAAAAATCCAGATTAATAAAATAATTAATGAAAATTTATTTAAATAGTCCGTCGCAAATTATTAAAATGTCCGCCGCAAAATTGCCCGCCAAATGGTAAAATCGATCCCGCCAAGTGTCCCGTCGCTAACAATAAAACATCCGTCATAACGTAAATTTGCGACGGAAGTATGGTCCGTCGCAAAAATTCGCCGCAAAAACGCTGTTTTTTGTAGTGTATTATACGTTTGGACGTAGAAAATGCGGTCTCTACGCCTGCAACGTAAAACTTATCTTCCAGGGCGTAGAGATCTGCGGTCTCTACGTGCGAATGTAAGGTTTTTACGTTTGGGCGTGGAGATCGAATTTCTACGTCCTGAACGTAATTTGTCTACGTTTTGACGTAGAAACACTACGTTTGGACGTAGAAAACTGCAGATTTCTACTTTATATTGAATTTAATGTATATATTTTTTATATTGTTATTTGATTCGAATTAATGGGGCTAATTCTATTAAAATGAACTGTAATGATATGTATGATAGGTTTTTAGAAGTAAATTAATGTAAAATTATTAATATGTGACATTGGGATTGATAATGTATTTGTTATTTGATTGTGATTTATGTTTGCTTTCATTCTAAGGTAGCACGATAGTAGTATTTCTAATGACCTAATTATGCCTTGAAAGTATGGCTAACATGGGGAACAATAAAAATGCCATGAAATTATGGCTAACATGTATGTTAATTAAAAATTGAACCAAACGACAAACTCATCATTGTTTGAAAATCCAAAAATCAATATCTCGGATCGAATTCCATGGTACGCCTCGGCTGATGAGGTTCTTAGAATTGCATGCTTTCCTGTGGGTGTTTTCGATTCCTTCGATCCATTTGTGTCGTATACATGATCCAGGCTTTATATTGGGGCTCCTGGTAGGTAGCTCGTAGAAAATTTCATTAGGTCTACTAAAAATACACAATTAGTTTAAGTACATTTCATTACTAGCATAAATAACATAATCACATTGAGCAATTGAATTAAGACAAATTAAATAGCAAAAACTTACCCATTTGAGCACTTGAATGATGAGGAAATGGACTTGAAAGATGAAGAAATGGACTTGAAGGATGAAGAAGTGGTTAGATAATGTATATTAACATGCAATTCTCTGAAAGAATGAGAAAAAAAGCCCGTAATGTGGTGTATATTGAACAAGTACCTTACAACAACATTAATTGCCATCTACCACTTCCAAACGTAGATAATTGCTTTGTAAACGTAGAAAACCTACGTTTAAACGTAGATAAATGCGTTCTAACCTACGTTCAAACGTAGAGAAATATACATTTATTGCTACTTCCCTATTTTATTGAAATAACCTACGTTTAAACGTAGGTTCTCTACGTTTAAACGTAAGGAACCTACGTTTAAACGTAGGTTATTTCAATAAATTAGGGGTTGCAATTATTCAGATTTATCTACGTTTAAACGTAGGGTTCCTTACGTTTAAACGTAGAAAACCTTACGTTTACCTGATTTTCAATGTCAGAAAAGGCACAACCTGATTTGCAAGTCAAATGTCTGACACAACCTGATTTTCAAATTTCTGTCTATTTCTATGTTATCATTGGAGTCCGGATCCTCTGCTGTGACTATAAAATGACGCCGTATTGAGTCCAAGCGACGCCGTTTGGTTCCAGGCTTAAGAAAACACATCAAAACAACGTCGTTTTGAGTACAAGCGACGCCATTTTGACGTCACAGCAAGGCACAACAGGCTGCATCACTATAGACGTACCGAAAACATATATATATATATATATATTTTTTTTGAAGTTAACATACTTTTTTTTCGTTCCAATTTAAGTGATGAGCTTATCAACAAAAATATTATTATTATTATTCGCTATCGATTCATTTTCAAAACACTATATAGTGTATTTTTACTATATCTACCATTATTTATTAAGGCACGAAAGAATATTAAAAAAAACATTAATTCTCGTCTAAAAGTTTTTTAATCATTTTGATGTTAAAATTTTATTAACTCATTTTCTTAATTTCTTAATCTGCATGTATTTATCAATTCCATCAGTAGTCTTTTATCAACCCAATCAGTCAAAAAAAAAAAAAAAAAAAAAAAAAAAAAAAAAAAAAAAAAAAACTTTTAATTTGATGGAGTTTCATTTTCAAAACATTACTTATTAAGTTTTTTTTTTTTTTCCCTCAATATTTATCATTATTATTTATTAAGAGGGTGTAAGAATAAAAAACACAACATTAATTATAATCCAGCAGTTCTAATTAGTCATTTTGGTTTAAAGTTAAAGTAGTAACTCATTTCCTCCCCAAGAACTTTTAGATAGAGCGTAATTCAACCACTACTCCTTATTCACTTATACAAATATTTATTTCCTTTATTTGATTTATTATCATATTCAATGAAATGTTTCTCGTCGTTTTCTTACAAGCATTTAGTATTATTATAATAGGGAGATTAAAACTTTATAATCTGGTCAAATTAATTCAAGCATGATATCTTGATGAATGTAAACATACTTGGCAACTTCATGAACACATATTTTTGACATGGAGTGGTGATACATCCACTGCTTCTTTCAACACAACATCCTATACAATACATTCAATAGTCAATGCCACACATTTTTCTGGGACTTATCACAATAAATAATTTATCACTTTAATAAATGGAAATAAATTATGTAGTAGTATATATACTACACAAATTTCCCTTTGACATATATTGTAAACAAAGGAAACCTAACTTTCCTGGATGTTGACGGATTTGACGCAACCTAAGTTTTTCAGTAGATTGGAAATTTGGAATGACTGAAATAAATGCTTTTATGCCGGTGCGGTATCGGTCGAGCGGTAAATGCTGTGGTTATTAATCCAAAAGTCCCAGATTCGAGTTTTAATGAAGACAAAAGTGTGCGTGTGTTTCTTTTATATCCATAAAAAAAAATTAAATTAAATGCTTTTATGGTAGTCATTAGTGTAAATCATTTAGTCTTGTCCCTATTAATTAAATGCTTTTATGGTAGTCATTAGTGTAAACCATTTAGTCTTGTCCCTATTAACCTTTTTTGTTTTTTCTGATATTACTATTAAGCTTTTTAAATCATATGGCATTAATTGTTCTTCAAAATTTTTAATACTATATCTCAATTATTAACGCGACTGATGTAATGAGTATTTTATGTCTTTGATCCCTGGAAAATTCTTAGGTATAGAGTCTTTATTAGATTCGACCGTCAGATATGCGACATGTGCATATAAAAATAAAACTGTTTTATATTTTTGTTCAAGTGATAAATTTAACGGTCAGATATAATAAAGACTCTCTATGTTAAAATTATCCGTAATCCTGATTAAAACATACAATTAATACGTCTTCGTCTGAAAATAGTACTACGATTGCATTAAACGTAGTTACGTAGCTTTAATAATCACATCTAGCAGTAGGTTTTATAACAGCTAATGATATTGTTTTTCCTATCCTATTATTGGAAAGAAAATAACCCGAATGTTGTAAGAGTTTTTATAATTAAAATCAAATAATTTTTAGCTTAATTAGGTGGCTTAAGTAACTCCATATGTCATGTGGGAATATTTCTCTTTCAACTACAAGAAAACATCCTTTCAAAAAAAATTTACAACAAAACAATGATAAACAGAAAGAAAAGAAAAAAAAAAGAAGAAATAGAAAACGACAACTGACGTGGGACAAGAGTGGGTAAAAAATGGAGTGTTCTCTTGTGAGGCTCTAGTAGGGAAGCTGTCTGCGTGGCGAGGATCTCTGACCACACAGCTGATTCTTGAGGTGGAATCTGCAGCGTCTTATCACATGTGGAAATTGTGTGGTCAGACTTTCAGCGTAGACGATTCCTAAGAGGAAATTCCTGGATATGTAATTTTCCGTAAAAAATGGAAGTATATATTGCTCCGTAATCATGTTCCTTCTAGAAGGCTTTTCTTCTTTTACTGTACATAAAAGGTTATGGAAATTAAAATTCTACCGACTTGCACGTATCCAATAGAGTCTTTTATTATTATTATTTGATCAAAGAGTTTTTTTTATTATTGTTATTATCATTATCATTATAAATATTTTCGGCTAATATCCAAAAAAAAAATATATTTTCGGTTACATTTAAGAATCCTACCTAATAAGGATACTTAGTACGAAAGTGCTGAGTTGAATTCATCAATTTTATTTAATGAGGTCCGTAAATATTTAATAAAGTAAATAATTTTTTTACAGGATGTGGAATATTTTTCTACCCATGCTCATGCTCAAGTGTGTATATATGTCATGGAATGAATAACTTATTGATATTTGTGACGATAACGAGATGGTATGACTATTTATCGAAAGGAATTGTGATATTGTATGTGGTATAATTCTGAATCCTCGAAGCATCTTATTTGGTAGAGATAAATAAATTTCATTCAATATCTTGATGCTTATTACTAAATATTTTGTATGCCCACGGTAATATTTCACATTAGGAATGTGGAAGAAATATTATTTTCATATAAATTTGGATATAATAAAATAGTTTATTCGGATAAACCTTTTTAGACCAAGTAAAGGCGACGGGTCTAAATAGTTTTCGGATCCATAATGGCTCAAATAGCGTTGTCAGACCCAGGGTTGTGGGCATTACAATTGGTATCGTAGTCATTCTGCAGCGAATTAAGTCTTGCGATACGAGAGAGACGTGGGGGTGACCTTTAGTTACTTCCGGTATCAGAGTCAACTGAGTGTCACACTATAAAAGGCGGTGGGGGTGACATTTAGTTACTTCTGGTATCAGAGACAATTAAGTGTCACACTGTGAAAGACGGTGGGGGCGACCTTTAATTACTTCTGGTATTAGAGACGACTACCAGACGAAACTAAATATCACACAGTGATAGGCAGCGGTGGGGCTGGGGGTGGGGGAAGAATGTAATATCCTTCACATTGAGAATGTGAAAGAAACATCTTTATATAATGGTGAGACATAATGTGAGAGGCGGTGGGCGACTGGGTGAGACATAATATCATATGTGGTGGGCGGCCTTTAGTTACTACTGGTATCAGTGCCGACAATCAAATGGAAGTAAATGTGACAATATGAGTGACGGTGGGGCAAGGGGAATAATGTAATATCTTTCACATTGTGAATGTGAGAGGAACATCACCTTCATATAATGTGGGGCGAGGGGAATAATGTTATATCTTTCAAATTGAGAATGTGGGGAAACATCATCTTCATATAAGGGTGAGACATAATGTGAGAGGCGGCAGTGGCAAGGGGGAGAATGTAATATCTTTCACATTAGGAATGTGGGAGAACATCACATTCATATAAAAATGTGAGAATTGTGTCACACTGTGAGAGGTGGTGAGAGAGATGAGAAGAATGTAAATCTTTCAGTTTCGGAATGTGGGGAAAACATCACATTCATATAGGGTGAAACATATTGAAATCGTTAAATCGAGTTAACCCTCATAAGCTAGACGAGAAATATAAATCTAAGTAGTTGTCGGATTTATTATTGCTCGATCAAATAGATGCCACACTTGACCGAGGTTGTGGGGTGGTACACTCAATGGTTAAGCTGAGGTGATGTTCTTTAATATGTAAACATCTATATTTGCATAGAACACAACATATTATTACAATGCCAACATCTGTAATTCTAGACGACAGAACACAAAATATGATTACTATGCAAACATCTATATTTTGGGTCACGTGTAGAAATAATTCTCCTAAAAAAAAAAAGTAAATACTTCTTCCGTTTTTTTTATATGTCGTATAAAGAAGATTCATACGGATTGAAAAAATAATTAATACGTCTAAAATAGAGTATAAAATGACCTAGTTGTCCTTTGATTTTTTTGAATATATGCACACCTAATAAATGTGATTATATCTTGTTAATTAGAATATTGTACAGTATTGAGAATGTGTATATACATGGCAAATTGACTTTTTTGAGTTGTTAGCATTGGAAATGTATTCTTTTATTGGTGATGTAAATATTTTATTTATACTCCCTCTCCGTTTTTTTAACTGTCACTTTCAGAATTTTGTTTTTTTATATCTATCTGTCATTTTACATTATCAATACAATATTTATTATTTTTAACACTTTTACCCTTATCTTAATTAAAATGACAAAGTTGTCCTTTGATTTTATGAATATATGCACACCCAATAAATGTAATTATATCTTGCTATTTATAATATTTATTAATTATACTCAAGATGTGTTATTGTCATTTTGATGTTAAGTCAATGTATTAATTACTCTCTTTTTGGCAACTGCGACATTTAAATAGGAACGGATGGAGTAATTAAATTGAGGGGTAAAGATGGAAAATGATAATAAATACTGCATTGATAGTATAAAATGACAGATAAATAAAAACATAGCAATTCTGAAAAAGCGACAATAAAAAAAACTCTATTGTTAAAAAAGACAATTTGAACATAGAAATATACAAATATGACAGTGTAATTTTTATTCCAGGTAAAAAAGATATTTACTTATTCCACTGTGATTTAAAGTCTCTTGTATTTACCAAAACGAATATATCTTTTGATCTGATTGCCGAAAGATGGTTATTCCTTCATCATATTTTTTTCTTTTTTCGTTTCTTTATTTAGACGTCTCATTTGATATTTTTTTCAATGTTATTTTCGAGAATATTTTTGTAATAAACACATAAACAGTGGAATAGTGAAACATTGAATTTGAGGTCAGTTTCACTGCAACAAACAGTGGATTTGAGGTTATGAACAGTGGATTTGTCCTTATCACCCAATTATATTTCCACTATCCCGGTTCCTACTTTTCCTCATTTTTTTTGTCTTTTTGAATCACTTCCCTTTAAAAAAACAGAGGGATTAATAATTGGAAATAGTATATGCACTACACATTTGTGTAATGTATATACCACTACATGTTTTATTTTCATACATTAAAGTGATTAATTATTTTATTGTAATGAGTCTCTACAAAACATATAGTGTTGAATCTTGAATGTACTCCCTCCGTCCCATAATATAAAGCGCTTTTAGTAGATTTCACACATGATTTAAGAAAACACATAATGAATGGGTTGTTTTTAATATTTCAATGCAAAATATTATATTGTTTTTTGGGACTATCTAATAATATTACATTGTTTAGTGTAAAAGTGAAATCAATGCATTTAATATTGTATTGTTTTGTGAGAAGGACTTATATTTTGGAACACTATTAAAAAGCCAAAAAGACTTATATTACGGGACGGAGGGAGTATTATGTATAATGTCTAGGATGTTGTGGTAAAAATAATAGTGAATTAATCTCTACTCTTAATAATTACTGTATCTATGGTGGCTGAATATATCTTTAAAATTTGGAATGAAAAGAGTGTGATAAAGTGGGAAGTGAGAAGTAAATGTAACCTACGTATTGATGACAATTAATGAGAGGAGTCTTGGAACAATCACCACCGCACAACGCAACTAACTCCCCTTAAAAGCATCGGCAATGGCCATGAGGTTGTGGGGAGTGGTGTAGACAAAAAGCTGGCTATTTTTAATTAATATTTTAATATGGTACATTTTGTTACAACAATAGTACAATGGCATGTTTTATCACTTTGGGAAAAGGGAGGGAAATGGGCTAAGAAAAATGGGGTCGTTCTATCATGGGGATTTCACTAATAGGAAGCTATCTGCGTGGCGTACATGGGCCATGCGGATTTAATACACAATGGAATCTGCAGTGCCCACTGTGTGGTGCTCGCTCGAGCTTTGGTCCATATATCTTCATCAGCGTAAACAGTCCCCTTACTGTGAGCCTCCCATAATTTTCCAGAAAAATGAGGGAAATTTAATTACGGCTGGAAATGTGATTTTTTGAGGAAAAATTAATAGGATTGATGTATAGGGTTTTGGTACAGGAGGTGGGGTGGGAGTGGGAGTGGAGTGCATGCAGCACTTGCTTCCTGACATCAGTATTTATCCGAAAAAAAACGTTCGGCACGTATAAAATAAAAATAAATTCACTTTATACGTAAACCTCTACTACGTCGTATTAAAATAAAGCAAACGGAAACAAAAACTCGGGTAAATTTTTTTTTTCTTTCAAATATCTAAGAATAGAAACTCAAGATCTACAGATAGAAATGTAACATTATTACATTGAAAAAGAACCAACAAAATCTAAAAGTACTAACTCCAAAAAGTACTAAAAGTAAACTACAAAGTTTCCACAACATTCCAAGTCTATAATATAAAATAAATATAAATAATCTGAGTGCTTCAACTCCTATGTCATTTAAACGTCGTCGTCAAAGCCCTCCTCAAAAATCTTGACCAACCTGCTTAAATGCTCTCCCCAAACACATAAATAAACAGCGTTTGAGGTAAGTCGTTGTACAAAAGTAAAAGTAGAAGCTACAATTTAATTAAGGTTTATAATTAAATGGTTTTATTATAATAATCGACTTTATGAGACCGACTCAATCTAGGGTTCAATCCATGCCCATCGACATGTCATGACTACACGTTTGTAGCTTAGCTTATCTTGGTTACATCATTACTCAATGACACTATGCATGGTGAAAATTCCACCACGAGATGTACGTGCCAACTACGGTGAATAACACCGATAGTCCCGGGATCTCCCCGGTATGTATATACGTTTGGCGAATTTCCTCCACTGCCATTCAACCGTTTATAGGCCAGCAGCGTTGTTCGCTTTTACTGAACGTATCACATCGCCGACATGAATCAGTGACTAACCGAGAATAAGTGACGTTTTAGCTTTTACTACACTTATGTATTTATTATGGTGCATTAACTTGCCATCTAGGTGTTTTCAAAGTGAAGCTCACCCTATCAACTCTACTCCATCACTTACACCGCTAGACAATGTAACCTATCAAGTACACAGACATTGATGAACTCTTGATCACCAAAGCACAAGCCTTTTCATGCCTTTCCGATGGTCCCGAACTTCAACTCCCTTTAAGAGTACGTCCGGTGCCGGAACCAAACGCATCAAAACTCAATCGGGGCTTGTTTATGTTTAATTAATGTTATTAGATCATGACACGACATTTAAAACTCACCTCAAAGCTCAAAACATTATAATTAACATTCAAACAGTGTTGGGGGGCGCCAAAATGCACCAGAGAGTGCTATGAACTCTCTGTTTCAGGTTCGGGGGCGCCAAAGCTTTCGGCGTGCGCCAAAATGGTTCAGACAGAGAGTTCTATGAACTCTCTGTTTCAGGTTCGGGGCGCGTCAAAAAGGCAGGAGGGCGCCAAAAATGAGCATACATCATTCTATATGTTTTTCTGCACTGTATCGATGTCTACTCAAATCCAAACATGTTGTACACGATTCTTCTCAATAAAAACACCATAAAAACATACCCTTTAGGATCCAAAACAACCCTTAATCCTAAACAACATTTAGGCATAAACATTGATACGAAAATGCATCAAATCATGGTTTAACCTCCCTAAACCATAACCAAATTGTAGGAAGAGCTTCTTACCTGTTAAGCAAGCTAATCCCAAACCAAAACTCAGAAAAACAGTAGCAAACGATCCTTCCTCTCACAGATACCTATGTGATCAATCCCAAAAACAATTTAGAATCGATCAACGGTTTCTAAAATGATCAAACTACGATTATACGAACCAAAGAAGATCATGAATGATCAAGAACAGCCCTTTGGGCGAAATTCATACCATAACCAAAGCTTCAACTTTCTGGTACTGAAACGACGCTCACCTTACGACGATTCCGGTGTTTCTTTCAAAACTGAAAACGGTTGAGAAACGACTAAGATTTCTGAAAAAGTCTCTCAGCCCTTTCTCCTTGCTCTTATGCAGCTCTCATTGTTCGTAGAAGAAAAATTCTGATTTTTCAATAGGTTTCACATATTATGGGAATTATTTTTCCTTAAATAAGCTTTTTCCCAAAATAACCTATTTCCTTGATTACCCTTAAAAAATCAGACTTAATATATATATAGTCGACACATATATACATATATTTAATAAAATACTTAAACTACGAATAAAAGGAACCAAACCCAATATTTCATTTTTGCAAAGATGACACGTCTGCCCTTTCTCGAAAACCAGAATATTACAAGACCCACTTGCACCTTCACCATATACATCTTCACGCTGGCTTTCTTTTGAGCTATTGTGTGTTAATTTTGCTCCCCTCTGACACCACCTTCTTATTTTGCTGTGATAAATTAGACTATAGTGAATGCGGGAGAAGGATTCCCGTTCCTTAGCCGGAAAGATATGTGGCCATGAAAGAAGGATTAAGTGGATGGGTGATAGAGTCGTGGAAACGCATGTTTCTTCCATACTTTTGACCCTAGCTCCATGGAACAATATGTTCTTATTCATATCTTTGAAACACGGAAGAATTGAAATCGTGGATCAAAACACTTTGTCCGGATGGTATGAACCGCTAAACAAGAATTATTGAACAATGAACAACCCGTTCACATATTTACGACCAAGAAGTCTTGGATTCTCACGCATTAACTTCTACAAAGACTTTGTACATCCTGATCTTTTAATAAATGCAGCAACTACTAAAATCCTAGGACTAAAAGCAAGGAAACAATTTTGCTTTAGAAAATGAAAAGAAAAAGCAGCAAGCAAACAAACAAACAATATAAACTCAATACTTCTTCCGTTCTTATTTAACTATCGTAGTTGTCAAAAGAAATTCTATTTATCTGTCGTAGTTATAATTTCAAAGCATTATTTACTGTATTTTTCTACATTTATCCTTATTTATTAAGTGTGAGAGATTAAAAATAACATTGCATTAATTATATTCACCGGTGCTAGGATTCTGTGATAAAAGTCCTGTTCTTTGGCATCAAGATGTCTGGGTTAAATCTAGAGATTGATAAATTCACAGGAAGGAACAATTTCAATCTGTGGCAAATCAAGATGCGTGCTCTATTGAAGAAACTGGGGCTCTGGGCTCCGTTGTCGAAGGCGGTGGATGCCGGAAACGTTGAGATGGCCGATATGGAGGAGAAAGCACATTCAATGATTTTGTTGTGCTTGTGCGGTGATGTTATCACCGGTTCTTTGAGGATTCATTGAAAGAGGTCGTGGTGAAGCTTGGGAGAGTCTGTATATGACAAAGTCGTTGACCAAAAAGTTGCTGATAAAGCAACGTCTGTTCAGTTTAAAGATGCATGAAGGAATGCCTCTCCGAGATCATCTAGATAAGCTGAAAACAATATTGCTTGATTTAAGGAGTATTGGTGTTAAAAACGAAGATGAGGATGCAACTCTAATTTTGTTGGTATCACTGCCAGCATCATATGAGAATTTTATGCAGTCTTTTGTTGTTGGAAGAAACACAGTGTCATTGGAGGATGTTAGAGCATCTCTCCATAATCGAGAGCTAAGGCATGATTCAGCTTGCACAGGTGCATAAAATTGGGCTGCTGGTTTAATTGCTAGTAGCAGTTTTAAAGGGAATGGAAATCCTGGAAAGAAGAGTGATTCCAAAGAACCTAATGCAAATCTGGTTTGAATCTGAATCTGGAGTGTTGATAAGCAGGTGGAGCTTCAGGTCCATACTCAGTTGAGTTTGCAGAACTCAGCTGAGAACAGTCAACACTAATATAGCACTTAGTTGTGCATCTGAACCTGAACAATCAAGAGCTGAAACTGAGTGGAACCAAAATCTGGGATTGGCTGAGTAAGGCTCAGCTGATCTAGTACAAGCTGAGTAAAAGTCAGTTGTGTAAAGTGGCATGTTCAAGTCTGGGAAGTAAGCTGAATAAAGAGTCAGTTGTGTCCATCTGTCAGTGGAGTGGCATCTGCTGAGTCTGTTGAACATGTCTGCGCCGGTTCTGCATCTGTGTCTGGAAGCCTCAACTGAGTGAAGTCAGTTGAGTAAGACAATCTGATATGTTTGGCTGAGTGAAGTCAGCTAAGCATCTGGTGAACATGTTTGAGGTGGAGTTCTCATCTGGAGTTAAGTCTCGTATGAAAAATTCTAACCTGGAGTCAGTTGTGTTCACATCTGGTCAGCTCAGAATCTGAAGCTGAATATGCAATCTGTTTGGTTGAACTTGAATCTGAAAAACTCAGACGAGTGTGCTCAACCGAGGTGATTACATCTGAATCTGGTAGTCACATCTTGTCTGGTGATCAAGTTGATCACATCTGTTCTCAACTCAATCAAGTCTGAAAAAGAGGAGGAATCTGGTACAGTACATCTGGCCTTGACGAATGCGTCTGGTTATACATCTGTTTGAACGAGAGTTCGAGTCAAGGTGGAGATTTGTTAGGAAATGTGACTTGACCTCTTATTTAGAGCTGAGTACTAAACCGAGTTTAGTACTAAGTTGAGCAAAGTTAGCTGAGTAAAGTCAGCTTAGTAAAGTCAGCTGAGCAAAAGTTAGCTTTGAGCAGAAGTGAGCTTTGGGCAAAAGTCAGTTTTGCCAGAAGTCAGCTTTACCAAAAGTTAGCTTTGGAAAGTCAGTTTTGGGCACATCTTAGTTTAGGCAAATGTCAGCATGGTTATATTTTGGTGGATAACAGCTGGACCTGGGTCTATATGTGGGGTATTTTAGTCATTATGCTAGTATGTCTTTATGGCGGGTAGGTCTAGTTTTTTGTGGCTATAAATACACATATGTTATAACCTAGAACATTTAAGGTAGAAGCAACAGTAGCTTTGAGCAATTGCCTTAGGCAATTGCCAAGAGTCTGTAAAATCTCCAGTGATAACATGTTCTCCTCTTTCTGCCCGTGGAGTAGTCGGTATTTTGCCGGAAACCACGTTAAATCATGTGTTATTGTTTTTGTTTGATTTATGCTTTCTCGTTTATTCTTGATTATTGCAATCCATTTTGATCCCTGGCGGTCCTAATTCTAACAGATAGGGTGGTGGTAAGGTACATGTTGCGGAGGATTTTGCATCATAAAAACAAAAGAAAATTTATAAACCTATACTTAACATGCAAACTAACTCCTAACCGACCAAATATCGGGTAGTTGATAGCATAGTAGGGTAAGTACAGGGTCGATCCACAGGGAATTGGGATGTTGAATCTAATTTCCTTAATCCTACCAATTGTTACTCATAAACATAAAAACGAAAAAAACAAAACATAGAAATCAAATAACAATTCAAATAAGTCTAATCTAAGAAACATGGGAACAACCAAAGTACAGACCTAAGTGATTTCAATTCTAGTTAATCTCATGATTCTAATTCGATTTGTGGTTTCACCCTTTCACGAGACACAAATCCCTAATCTCTTAGTGAATTTATCTCTCAAGCTATGAAAGCCTACTTTCGTAGCAACTTCAATTACCTATCTCTCATCTTTTGAGTGTTGAGACTGATTTACCAAACAAAACGACGGGTGTAGATTCAAGTTACTCTCGTATAATCGAATCTAACAACCTAGAATCTAACCAATTAATTTGTCACATAATCAACGGCTAAAACCCTATCTTTCTATGATGATCTAAGGTTTATGCAACTTTCGTATTATAAACATCAATAGAAAATGATCTTTCAATCTATTCTCATGGCCTCATAAGCACAAAGAAAGATACAAAACGAAATCAAATCATGAAGAGAAACTGGAATTGAATTAATCGAAGAGAACTCACATAGTTTCATACAAGGATTGATCCAAGAACGGAAAAGAAAAGCATCTAAACTACTCTTAATCTAACCTCGGTTCACCCGAGCACAAGGCTCGGGTGACCGGCCTTCAAATCTCAAGGTGCGCGCCGCCTCTCTCTTTTGATGTGAAGAAATTTACGAATGAATTAGGGTTGGGGCTGCTTGTGCTTTAAATAGAAAATGAGGCGGTTGCTACAGATAACCTAAGTCGGTTCTCTGCGAATACGGGCGGTGGGCGCTCGTTTAACCAAGCTGGGCGCCCGTCCAGGATGCTTGACGGAGATCGGGCGCTCGTTTGGACAACGTCTGAACTCTCTGCTACGATTTTATGCCTTTGAACGCTCGTTCGATTTTTAAACGCCAGGATTCGATCCGGGCGCTCGTCCGCTTTATTTGGGCGCTTGATCCACCGTCGAAATCTTGATATTTCCATCTTTATCTTCATTGATTTCTTTCCTTATCTCTTTTATTCTTCCATATCTTTGATTGATCCTCTCTCATCTCGAAATTAGCTCTTTAGGATCATCTTTTCCATCATCAATGAGTATCTACACAAGGATCAAAACATACCAAAGTGTAACATATTTTCAAAATAATATAAAATCATAATTTAAGCACATAATTCGTTATGTTTTGCAATTAACCTCTTAAAAACATCACTTACTCAATATTTACATATATAGCTCAAAATCTATGAAAATCATACGAATGTAGGGGAAATTGATATAGAAAATATATGTAAAAATCACTATAATTTAGCCCTTAACAGTACATGGTGAGGTGGTGGGTAGGGTAGAGATGGGTAAGGTAAGGTAGGGTAGGGTGGGAGGTAAGGTAGGGCTGTGGTGGGTATGGTAGGGTGGTGGGTAGGGTAGATAGGGTGTGATGGGTAGGGTAGGGTGGGGTAGGGGTATGTAGCATAGATGGTGGGTACGGTAGGTTGGGATGAGGTGGTGGGTAAGGTAGAATAGGGTGGGGTATGGTAGCGGTGGGTATGGTAGGGTGGAGTGGTAGGGTAAGGTGGTAAGGTATGGTAGGGTAAGGTGGTAGGTAAGGTAGGGTAGGGTAAGGTGGTGGGTAAGGTAGGGTAGGGTGTGGTGGTGGGTAGCATATATAGGGTTGGGTTGGCTAGGGTAGGGTATGGGTGGGTGATGATGGAGTTGTTAGATGTAATATCGTCGGATCAATCATAGATTGACCCGATTAAGCAGTGGAAAGTACAAGATCTAGATCTAGACAACCAAAGCACATAAAATAATAGATCTAAACCTACGAGGGGGTTAGATCACCAACCTTTTTATGGTGCTTAACTCCAAGAACAAAAGGTCTCCAAGAACACGTGATTGAGAAGCCACAGCCTTCCAACGTGTGTCTCCCAGCAACACCAGGTGGATGGTGTTTCCCGCCGCCGGACCTCCTTGATATGCTACCGGAATAATCCCGAAGATTATTCCAACTCGAAACCCACAGAACTATAGCCGAAAATTCCAAGCTATATTCTTATGAATAATGGCGTGTTTATTGTTGTTGTCAAAAGGCTTGGGAGAACTCTCTTTATATAGGAGAGTAATACTTGTCCTCCAAGGATTTAATAATTAAGAAATAATTATCACATTAATCCTTTTTCCAAATAAAAGATAAATAAAATAATTATCCCAAACAAATTAGGATAAATCATATTATTAACTAATATTCCATGAATTATCATTTAACAAATAAAAGATAAATCACATGTCAAATAATTATCCAAGAAAACTAATTTCTTAATAATTATGTGACAAAAAATGCGCCACCTTTATTAAATAAAAAGGTCCACACGCATTTTTCTACACCTTGGGCCGAGTCCACGAAAAATTTCTTTTCCATGTATTTAATTATCTAGTCCAACTAAACAATTAATCAACATATCAAATTAAATAGCCCAATGCACTATTGAATTATAATTGAGGTGCAACGACGAGAAACCTATATGCTATATTAGGAGCCACGTCGGGGACCATGGACCCATATTCAGTAGCTACAATAAATCGAATACAATTATTCATCAGACAAAATAATTATATCCAACCTATTAATTCCGGGATTACACCACCAAAAACCCGAAACTGAACTCTATCGAATATAGATAACTTACACTCAATTTATGAGTCGAAAGCGTCCACTGATATAATCATTACATACGGATAAATCCTCCATAGAATGTTCACTTCGATTCGGGATATTTTCGTAAACCCTTCTCGAAACATATTATCCTTATTTACCATTAACCTTCTAGTGATCAATTAGTTCATATCCAATATAATATGAACTCGGCCGATCGATCAGTTTCTAGTGTCAACAAATAAGGGAACTGTCTGTCTACTTCCCGGGGAAGGAATGGATTCCATATCTGTGATAGCACAGACTACTCACTCATCCCGAATAGAGCCAACGAGAAGTGTTGGACCACATATCGCGAAGTGATCCATACTAACACATCAAACTCTACCCTAGTCTAAGCGATCATCGTGATCACCTCGAGGATTGAGATTAATCCATATATGATCATCTTGTGATTCGATAAGACTTCTCGATTACAAATTATATCGAGAACTCAAATCAAATCGGTCAACCATATATGATTATCATCATATATAAATGACCTACTAGGTACCACATTACCGATAAATCGGATAAGATCATCACACCTAAAAGTGTTCAGGCGCATTATTAGCAAATTAATCATGAGACCCATACTCGAGTTAATAAACGCTTACGGACTAAGTTAATTTTAAGTACATCTCACTAACTCAATCCTCGCCTCAGTATAGCCATACACCGAGTTATGTGATTACATAAACGAGTGACTTAGGGTTTTCAAGAGTGTCTTTATTATACGCGATACATGCATATAATAAGATGAATTACTAATTCCGTCCTAAAACAATTATATAATTGTCTTTCGGGCACTACACCTACTGAGAGTACAAGAGGTGGTGAGGTAAGGTAGGTATGATGCGTAGGGTAGGATAGTGTGATGGTGGAGTAGGGAGGGTAGGGTGGGTATTGTAGGGTAGGGTGGGTAGGGTAGGATAGGTAAGGTGGGTAGTAGGTAAGGTATGGTGGGTAGAGATGTAGGGTGCAGTGGGTGTGGGGTAAGGCTACCCCACCCCACCCCCACTTCCACCATATCATACCTTTTTTTCCATTCTTTCACATTTCAAAAGCAGTATTGAAATGAATTTATTCCATTCAATTTCTATTATTTTATTCCACTCTATTCTATTCCTGCTTAACAAACTCATGACAAGTTGGTCTAAAACCATTTGCTATTCTTTAGTTATTTTCGTTTGTCAGCACTTGTTGCTTTATCTCTGTGTGATCAACCTTAACTCGCATTTGCTACATTGTGATTTACCTAGTCATCCTTACTAGTGTCTGTGCCTAGAGCACAGATCATGGATCTTTCTCTTTCCCTTTCAGCTAGCGATGTCGTAGCATTTTGAGTCATTTTTGGGCTAAAGAGAGATGTTTTCATAGACGTTATCGTGACGCTCGTATCTCGAATATCGAATCTAGTCCGGCGTAGGTCCGTTTTTGGTGCTCGTGTTTGTTGTTGTTTTAGTTGTACTTAGTTTTGGCCAAATGTAACCGGACCGTCGGTTGGGTGGAACCGCCGGTTAGCCGGTTAAGAGGCGGTTGGAGCATATTGGGAACCGGAACCGGCGGTTGGAACCGGACCGGCCGGAACCGGAACCTCCGGTTAAACCGGACCAAAGGTCATAAATAATAACGGCTATTTTTTTTTCCAAACACCTCAAAAAAATCCTAAAAATACTACCCCATTCCATTTAAAAAATCCTACACCAATCTCTTCTCAATTCTTACAACTTCTTCTCTCATTTCTTACATCTTCTACTCATTTCTTTGATTATTAAGTTTGTTTAGTTGTTAAAAACAACAATCAAATTTACTTTTACGATACCGGTTATTGAAGTTGTTCTGATTTAATCGTTACTTTAATACGGTTTTAGTTATAAGTAAATTTGGTTTGTATTTTTACTCAACTAATTTTTTTACAAGTATAAAAAAAAATTATAATCAAATTTACTTTACTAGACCGAAATTTAAAGTTGTTCTGATTTAAACATTACTTCAATTTGGTTTTAGTTATAAGTAAAATTGGTTACTTAAAATAAATTTTTTTTAACAGTTTAATTTAATTTAGATTTTGTACAATGTCAAGAAGAGGTGATTCATCACAAGGCAATCGAAATGTTACTTTCCGTAATGACACGGTTGTGCCGGAATCGGATGATTTTGCCGGTGGCTTAGACCCCAACATTTTACAAACCCTGTCACCGGTAGTCACATTTCAATTCTCACTTTGAGACACCTTTAGGTTTCAATTCTAATGAATTTGATAGTCATTACGATCATATAATGTCTCAAGCTGAGCGTTTTAACATTAACATCAACCTAAACGAAGCTGAAGATAATGATGAAGTCGCCGCTGATGATGATCATGATGTATTTCCGAATGCTTCCCGTCCTAGACAAGGACGTGGTGGGAGTCATGTGGCTGTAAGACCACCGCGTGATAGTGCTAGCGCTGATCCTACCCCTACTCCCGAGTCAGTCGATTTAGATGTTGATGAAAGTACCCGATCCAAAGCACAAGAGAAAAGGTTAAAATCGAGAATTTTTATGGAATTTTTCACAAAGGTTTCTTGGACTGATGAATTAGCATTAGCTAACCCCGGAAAGTATTTCTTTGGGGTGTGCAATTTCTATGGCACAAAAAACCAATTTAAACATGCCGGTGGTTACGAATCGTTGCGGGCTCACATGTTAAGTAAACACGCGGAAAAATTGGAAGACGGCGCGTCTCAAACCCAGCTAAACATGCCGAGCTCTAGCGGAGGTAACACTAATCCACTCTTTATTTACACTCGTGATAACTGTAGAGATTTAACCACGGATCTTGTTGCGGGGATGAGTCTTCCTTTTAGCTTCCCTGAGAATCATATTTTCGAAACTTACGTACAAGGGGCTTTGCAGCCGGCATTTACTAAGATCCCTCGTGCAACGGTTACTAGGGATTTCAAAAATAAATTTATTAAACGACAAAATATTATTAAAGAAAGTTTGAAGAAAAATAAATTCCGAATATGTGTATGTGCCGATATTTGGGAGGATAAGAGGACCAACAATTTTTATTTGGGCGTGTCGTCTCACTAGATTGACAACACTTAGATTGTCCAGAAAGGTTACTTGCTTTTCGTTTATTTAACGAAACTCATACTGCTTCTAATATTGCATCTTTATTAGTTAATATTTTTTAGGAATACGATTTAAAAGATAAAGTTTTTTCTATTATGTTTGACAATGCTTCAAACAACACCGCTTCTATTCCCGATCGATCCGATATTGTGAACCTCTTTGTAACGGTCAATTTTTCATGTTAGATGTTTATGCCATATTTTTAACTTATTTGTAAAAGATGGTCTAAATGTTTTTGGCCATAATATTAGTTCGATAAAACTTCGATTTCACATGTATTAGGTAGAAATATTCTTGTTAGTAGTGGTATAAATTTCTAAAAGAAAAAGGTCATCACCTGTCAATCAAGCGCAAGATGTACCACATGGGTGGAATAAGATTTATGATCTCTAGCAAAAAAACAAACAAAATTAAAATACCTTTTGTGAATTTTTAGGTGAACAATGTCCGAGCGAATATCGTTTGTATCCCTCTATTTGGACTGCATGCAAGACACTGATGGATGTTTTTGAAATATTCAAAAAAATATACTGAATTGTTTTCGAAATGTTATCAACCCAAAGCATATTTAGTCTTGCCTGCTAGTGTAGAAATAACTGCCGAGTTCGAAACCATGGAACACGATGCTACATTATTTCAATGTTTAGGGCCGATGAAGGAGAAATGGAATAAGTACATGTTGTATATTCCTGACACTTATCTCATTTCTTCAATTCTCGACCCTCGTATAAGACTATTAGGTGTGTCTGACATGTTAAATGCTTACTATGATGCTTTGTCTGATATTCATAGAGTGCCCCCGGTAGATTATAAAGTTGAAGTAGATAGACTTGAAAATTTATTAAACACTTTGTATGTTGAATATGAGCGTATGTATGGAATAAGAGACGATAAGTGCTTCTACTAACCCTGCAGGTGTCCTGAAGGGACTTAAAAAAGTCATGGATAAAATGAGTTCGAAACGACAGAAGGGAGCGATAGCGTCATCCGAACAACGTACAAAGATATCCAAATTTTTAAGCACAACATTTGAAGGCCGTGACACCGCATCCTATGATTTCGACTTCGACATATTGAAGTGGTGGAAGAGACATGCTAAAGATTTTCCAGTTCTAGCAATGATAGCAGTCGAGTTTTTAAGTTGCCCTGTTTCGACCGTCACTGTTGAACGATGTTTTAGCATGTCAGGATATGTGTTTACCAATAAAAGATGTTCGCTTCATCCCACCAATTTAGAGAAGCAAATGTGTTGTCAAGATTGGGTGCGAGCCGAGAAGAGGTGCAAGACATTGAGTCGAAGATGATGAGTCACGGTTCAAGGCGGTGACATGAAAACTTCGAGGAGGAGGAATGTTGCTCAAACACCGACATCGATTAAAGTGCGCATTTTAAATCTTACTTATATATTTCTTACAATTTATAAAACAACTATAAAAGAATAAAAAAAAACAAAAAAAAAACTACTAAAAACTATATATACAAAAAAAACCCGATAAAAGACTTAAAACTATTAATAAAAAAACAATAAACACAAAAAAAAAAAAAAAAACACTATACAAAACTAAAAAAAAACTATAGAAAAATATAAAAAAAACACCCAAAAAAAACCATATACAAACCTAAAAAATTGTATGAATCTAGAAAATATAAACACATAAAAATACTACAATAAAACAAACATTTAAAAAAAACTTTAAATACTATAAAAACATATAAAAAGACTATAAAAGAATACTATAAACAATAAAAACCTATAAAAAAAACCATAACAACACTATACAAAACTAAAAAAACTATTAAATACTATAAACATGTATGAAAAAACTATAAAAGACAAAAAAAAAATTACATTAAAGACTAAAAATAGAACAACATTTTTAATCAATATATACTTAAAACCGACTAAAAAAACTTATAAAAAAACTATAACAAACTAAAAAATACAACAATAAAAAAAAACTATAATAACCTATCAAACAAACTATAAAAAACTAAACAACAAATAAAGAAGAACTACATTCGCTTTGATTTTTTTATATGTATCGTGCCTCCGGCACGATTACATATAAAAGATACGTAGGCAACCGAATTTTCGGTACAAACGTTGAAAAATTAACATAATATACATATAATAAAAACAATACATCATATCTCACGTAATATTTAATAGAAACAATATTTTTAATCAACGATACTTAAAACCGACTAAAAAACAACAATAATAAAAATATATATATAATAACCTATCAAACAACTATAAAAACTAAAAACAAATAAAAAAATCTACGTTGCTTTGATTTTTTATACGATCGCGCTTCTACTGCGATTACATATAAAAGATACGTAAAGAACCGAATTTTCTGATGCAAGCGTTGAAAATTAACATAATATACATATAATAAAAACAATACATCATAACTCACGTAATATTTAATAGAAACACATTTTTAATCAACGATACTTAAACCGACTAAAAAACTTATAAAAAAACTATAAGAAACTAAAAAAACAACAATAATAAAAAAACTACAATAACCTATCAAACAAACTATAAAAACTAAAAATAAATAAAAAGAACTATGTTCGCTTTGATTTTTTATATATTGTCATATCCACACGATTACATATAAAAGATACGTAAAGCGATGAATTTTCGATACAAGCGTTGAAAAATTAACATAATATACATATAATAAAAACAACACATTATATCTCACGTAATATTTAATAGAACAACATTTTTAGTCAACGTATATTTAAAACTGACAAAAAAAACTTATAAAAAAACTATAACAAACTAAAAAAAAACAACAATAATAAAAAAAACTACAATAACCTATCAAACAAACTATTTATAAAAAAATATGTATTACATTCGCAATATTAATAACATAATATTTAAAAATAACACAATTTTAATATGTTATTTAAAACTGAATAGAAAACTATTTATAAAAATATATATATTACATTCGCTTTAGTAATTATAGTTAAAAGAACAATAATTTGTTATTGTAGTGAAAATAATAAGTATTATATGAAAATGTAAAAAAAAGAAAATAATGAATTTTTATAACCGCTACCGAACCGCGATGAACCGGAAAGAAACCGCGCTTAACAGTCAACCGAGACCAACCGACAACCGCCGGTTTTGAACCATCAACCGGTTAGTCAACCGGCCCAAACCGGCCGAACCCAAAACCGCCGTTCCGGTTCCGGTCCGGTCCGGTTGAGGCAAATGGACGGGACTAGTTGTACTCCTCCTCCTTTGGTCTTAATATCATTTTCGTTTTGGGTTTAAAAAAAAAAAGTTAATGATGTGAGTTGCATCCAGTAAGAATTCGCCAAAGAGGAATATTTCTGGAATATATTCTTCGACTGTGCCAAATTTTGAAGTTGCAAAAATGACTTTTGCCATCAATTACATCACCTTGAAAGGCACTCTACAGTCTACACACATTCAAATCTAGTCATTGTTTTTTAAAATTTAATATGATATTTTTGTATTAATATTTCACACCATATGCACCCAAAAAAAAATGCCAGATATTGTTTCATGTAAATAATTTTATGAACTAGTAGTGAATTTATTTTTTTTTTTTTTTTTTTCAAGGAAACCAATGGTACCTACCAATAGCCACAAAAGGCTTACGTCTTTCCAAATGTTGCCATATAAACCTACCTTTACACGCAATTTCGAGGATTACAAGGTGCCAAATGCCAACGTCTTGAAGTCTGTGCCACATACAGACTACTCCTAAAAGTATATGAGTGGTGATTAGAGGTGTTAACGAATCCGAACGTTCGCGAACAGCGCCGAACTCTGGCCGTTTAAGCTCGTTCGAGCTTCGTTCATTTATGTTATCGAGCCGAGCTCGACGAGTTCTCTCCGCCGTTTAGTGAACGAACGAACATGAGCGCAGTTGCGTGAACGCTTCGTTAGTGTTCGTGAACATATATTATATATAATATATGTTCACGAACACTAACGAAGCGCTCACGAAACAAATATCAAATATCAAATATCTATTGAACGAGCTATTGAACGAGCCGAGCTATTGAACGAGCCCCTAAAAAATTTGCTATTGAACGAGCCGAGCTCGAGTTCGAGCCTGTTCGCGAGCTTGATCTCGAGCTCGAGCTCGAGCTCGAACATTTTCCTTTCTTATCGAGCCGAGCTCGAACAGGCTTTTAGGCTCGTTTGTCTTAACGAGCCGAGCCGGCGTCATGCCGATTATAAACGAGCTCGAGCTTGAACATCGTAGTGCTCGGCTCGGCTCGGCTCGTTTATGACTACTAGTGGTGATATATTCACTACATATAGTGTCAAGAAGTGGAGATAGATTACATACATCTTAACCACACATTTAAAATAGTACACTTTAATATGTGGATAAGATATGTTCAGTCGATATACACTACACACTATGTGCAATGGATATATTATTTTCCTAAAAGTAAACCGATGACACATTGTATAATAGTATTATCTTGGTAGTAAATATCTGACTTTAATTTATTTTTTAGGGGAGCTTTAGTTTCTAAAAATAAAAAAGAAAATGTCACTATTTTCGTCCTATAAAATGTGTTTATTTTTTAAATTGAATTGTTCCATAAAAAGTGTTCATTTAGAAAACCAATACATCATTTAATTCACTAACATACCCTTATAATATATTCATTTTATATTTCAAAGAGTATTCATTACTTGATAGGGTTATATATGTCAATCACTACTTAAATTACAACACATTAATTATTTTCTTAATTTATATATACCATCAAAATTGGACAATTTTTATAAGACGGAGTTAGTATTTTAAAGAATGTGGTCCTGTGGCTAGCCTGCAAGTGCAAGGTGCCTCAACCAACAACGCAAATGCCGTTTCATACCAATTTACAAAAATAATGTTTCGTGCATTGAATCAATACATTTTTTTTTTTGTTCAGAAACTCAATCAATACATTTTTCTTTTTTAAATTGTAGTATCTCCTTTTTTAAATATAAGTATTTTTTTTTTCGAGGAAATATAAAAAAGTCATTTTACGTCTTTAAATTTGTTTATAAATCATTCTATATTGTCAACTATATCATTTATCATCATTTTTCTGTAACATCCCGATTTTTCAAGAAGTGACCGATCATCATATCGGAAATTGAGAGATGGTTATTGGATGAGGCTGAGCGCATGAAGTTCTCTACTGTGTAGGTTTAGTCTACCTTATTCACAGGATTATGATGGGTCATGATGAGACTAGTGGCGTACCACATGAGACCTTCTATTTGGTCGAGAATATAGAAGGCCTAAATTACTTTCCATGGGGTACTTGGTTGTGGATCACACCTATAGAAAGATTTGTCATATGATGAATACTTACAAGGTAAGCACAGAAGGCAGGGTGACGGTACAAGGGGCTATACATGCCTTACAGTTTTGGGCTTATGAGACCCTCCAGGATATTAGTGTTCTGACTGTTGCTGCCACCCTCAGAACTCCTGATGCGGATCCTCGGATGATGAGACATAGTTGCAAGAATCCCCCTCCGTAGTGGAAGACATTGTTGGCGAAGGCAAAGAAGGTAATAAGCTTAATAAACATTTCCTTTTAATTATATCCAGTATGATTAAACATTTTGTTATTGTTAATTCTAATGAAATATACATTGTTTGCAGAGCCGTGTTATAGGATATCTGGCTGCAAGGGAAGTTGATAGGGAGTTGATGGCAGCTAGGGGCATCCCTGATGCGGAGATTACTGAGCCGCCACGTGTGATCACTCGGCCTGCACCAATTGCACGGCCACCTAGGAGACGTCCATCTACTACACAGCAACCACGCTCTACTACACATCAGTGAGCCTCTACATCACATCCCTCTCCACATGTGTCACCTTTACCTCCTCATTCATTACCTATGCCGCGCAGATCCTACGCTGATATGCTACAGGCGGAAGAAGATGAATCTGATGAAGAAGATGAAGCTGCTGGTCTTTATATGGATGTGAAGAGAAGGATAGATTATGGGCTGAATGAGATTCGAGAGGAAATTCACCGGCAGAATGATGAGAACCGGCAAGTAGAATGAGCATGGGGCGATACTTTCCGAACATATGGGGTTGATGCATATGCTGTTATCCAGAGATCAGGTAAAAAATTATTTCATTGTCATTTTTTTATGCGATAAATTTAGTTGTATGTATTCTGATACTAACCGGGCCACATCTTTTCAGTCTACCCCTCATCGGCCTCCATCTCCTCCACCTCCTCCACCTCCTCCACCTGATACTGACCGGACCACATCTTTTCGATGCGCCGATCGGCTACACATGGTCATCATCATCGGATCGATCTATACCGGGTCGGCATACTCATCACCGCACTGGTCGAAGATACTCATCTATCGCCTACCCCGACCGACAACCTGATGATGTTCGGGTTTAATAAGATTCTTGAAGGAGTTTCCCAACCCTGGCAAGATGGAGTGCAGCTGGAGGGAGTTCAGCAGGAGGGAGTCAATGAGGGGAGCCAACATAAGGATGTGGTCGACGAGTTTTTGCTGGACGATCCTTATATTGAGACTAAGATTGATTCGAGTAAGCATTATGTTGTTTACATCTAAATATTGTTTAGTAAGTTGATTTATATTGAATTTTTTTATTATTAACACAGATATTGTTTGTTATCGTTAATTGATGAAAGTACATATTTTGATGCAGATACTCACGATGCTACTACCCCCGCACCGGTTAATGTTGAGGCTACCGTCCAGGAATCTCAAATGTGGAGTTCCATACTGTTTATAGTAAATTAATTTATATTGAATTTTGTATTATTAACATAGGTATTTTATTGTTTGTTATCGTTAATTGGTGATCTCGATTATATATGGTATAGATACTCCCGAGGCTACGACAGGGGCATGTACTGCCACCAGCCAGGCATCGGTTGTGGAGCTTGGGATTGATTATATTAAGTTATTTGATTTTTAATTTTGAAACTAGAAATTATATTGTGAAAAACTATCTAACTCGATCATGTATTGAATATTGTTTAGATGCCGGTCCAAGTGTTATTCAATTAGGTAAACGAAAGGCGGATGATGCAAATGATAGAAGATTGACAACCCGTCAGACTACTAAACAACCACGATATTTAACTGATGGGTCGCGCGTAGTCAGTCTGCCCGGTGCTAATGTTGTGAGATGGACACCTTTGAAAAAATTTCTGGTAGAGCTGGAAAACAATTTCAGTACGTGGTACCACCAATCCACCCACAATTACGATACCCATGGGCTACGCAGTTGGAGTACAAATTACAGATCAGGCGGACAAGGAGTGGTTCTCAAGTCTCCATGAGAAGTATAAAGAGTTAGACCGAGATGTATATTCTTGTGACTTCATTTTCATATTTCTGAAATTTTTATATTTCTGTTTTCTCTCTAACTTCTTTTTGCATTCGTACAGCATGTCGAGGCGTGTCTGGACATATCCAGAATGTGTTATACCGAATACGACCATTGCCTACTCTGATTTATCCTCCTTCTACAGTCAGGGTCATATAGACCAGTCCAAGACGCCAGACACAACCGAAATTCCAGATCATGTGATTGAGTGCGCCAAGAAATGGGATGCAAACACAGTGGCGCACATGCCCTGGGCCATTACTCGTGGTCACTGGGTAGCTGTCCAAGTGTCTATTCCCGAGTGGAAGATTAGGGTGTTTGATTGTCTATCGGGCCAACGATATAAGGATGAAGAGAAGGCATGTATTAGAGCATGGGGTGTTTAGTTGAGGAGAGTGTTGGAGATGGATGCTCGTTTCCATGAACTCTCACGGATGCTTGATCCACAGAAGCCTCCTTTTGCGGTCAGAGTAGTATCAGCTGAGCACATACCACAAATGCCAATCCCGTAAGTGTTATAAACTTCAAACTATTTATCATATTATACAGTTTACACTATTCTTATCCTTTGATTAAAAAAAATTTACATAGTGTACATGGGTGACTGCGGGGTATACACGGTCAAGCACATTGAGCATTTGGTGCATAAAGAAAAATTTACTCTGATCTCAGCTGATAATATGCCTTTAATACGACGTAAAATTTGTGTGCAGGTATTTAATCAGTCCTTAGATCCTTAGATATGTAGGTATTTTTGGTGAATGTTGTTAGATACTACTATTTTGGTGTATGTTGTTAGCTACTATTATTTTGGTGAAGCCTCCTTTTGTGTTGTGTTTTGATAAGTATTTAATCTAAAACCTTTTTGTTGAATTTACTTACGTCGTTTACTATATAATGTTTTCGGAAGGAGATCTTAAACATATGTGAAAAAATGTACAATCCATTAATACGTTACACAATAACGATCCATTCTAATATCACCATAAAAAAATTTCCGTTGAACGAGACAACAATCATAGTGTTGCGATTATCTGTTTAAAAAAAATCAAATTCAAGTCATTATTAACTCATTCAATGTCAACTTAGATAGCAACTTAAAATGCATTATAGACATTCATTACAGTAATTCAAAACCCTACATAAACAAATTTATCACAAATAGAAACAAAACATACTTACACTAAACCCTAAAGAATAACACTAAGAAAACACTTAAACACACTACTTAGACGTAGAGAACGTAGGGAATCCTTACGTTTTAATGTAGAGAACCCACGTCCTAATGTAGGGAAATGTGAATTTCTCTACGTTTAAACGTTGATTCAAACGTAGTGTTTCTATGTTTAAAGTGCATTTCTCTACGTTTGGAAGTGGTAGATGGCAATTAAGGTTTTTGTACATGTACTTGTTCAATATACACCACATGAACGAGCCATTTCTCTCATTCCTTCAAAGTCTTTCAAGTTAATATCAATTTTCTAACCACTTCTTCATCTTTCAAGTCCATTTCTTCATCATTCAAGTGCTCAATTTGAACTAACCACTTCTTCATCTTTCAAGTCCATTTTTAATCTACAGTGAAGCAAATGGATATTGATCATTTCTTTAAAGTTCTTGGTGGCGGTTTCACAACAAGTTTGGTATGTCGTTATTAATTAACTTATATTTATATCACTTATATTATGATTGAACAAACGTGATATGTTTCTTTTTTCATAGACACTACCTCCAACATATGTTAATAGGTTGAACGACACGCTGAGGAACCTAAATAGGGCCGTTCTCAAAAGCCGATTAGGGACATGTGAAGTGAGGGTTGGAGCCGTAGACAATGGAGTTCTTCGTTTCTTTGGGTAAGGTTGAGAGGAGTATGTGGCCGCTCATGACTTGAATGAGGGAGAGTTTATAGTGTTTGAACACAGAGGGGATTTCACTTTCGACACTATTGTGCTGGAACACACTTCTTGTGAGAAGACTTTTTCTGAGTCCGAGAGTGAAGAAGATGATGCAGATGATGATGCAGGAGGTGCAGGTAACCAAAATCCCCATTTTCAGACGACGCTGGCAAACTGGCATTTTCACATGGTTATTATGTGATGAGATATGTTAAAATCCTTTTAGTTGTTTTCTTGTTTTATCTTTTTTCCACGTTGCACTTTGTAATAGTATTTAAATATGTTTGTGATTTGTAGAATATTCCAATGGCATTTGCTAGAACAAACGACATGTTGCAAAACAAGACCGTGAAACTGCGAATTGCCACAGGGGAATCATGGCCTGCTAGAATTGTCGCAACCTATCAACAAGCTCGTTTAAGCGGGTTGAATGATTTCATTACGGACAATGACCGAAATGTTGGAGATGAATGCAGCTTTGAAGTCATTGATCAACCTAGAGAAAATCACGTCGTGTTTAATATGGTGATTACTAAACATTGAAGAGCATTTATTTAGGCATCATCCTATTGTATTTAATGATCACCCTTGGTTTATTTAAGCGTCATCTTATTGTTACTCAATGTATCATTACTCTTTATTTTTATGTTTGTAAGCCCCGTATGTAAGCCAACATATCATTACTCTTTCTTTTTTTGTTTGTAAGCCCCGTATGCTTTTACTACTTATCATTTCCTATCGACTATTTTTGCTTCGACAGTTACACAACAACTGTTCATTTTACACAGGTAGTGTAATACAAGACAAACTTGATTCCGATTAATAACTTAATACAATTATTACTACAATCCATTAATAACTTACTACAATCCATTAATATGTTACACAATAACGATCCATTCTAATATCTCCATAACAAAACAATGACTTGCTACCGGTATTGCATGCAACTAGCTCTATTATGTCCTGGATGTTTGCAGTTACTACATACAATCTAATGGCCTGGACGTTCCCATTCAGAAGGGATTCTAGTTGTATTAATTATACCACTTCTTGGAGCTCCACTGGCATCAGGCGCATATCTCATATTAGGTACTCCGACTTTCATGTTTCTTACCGCCTCCAGAGCATCCCAATCCTCCCTGTTAGGAATTGGATATATGCTACCCATGTAAATGTCCTTGAAACATTCAGCTCTATAATATGGCGAATAGAGTTCGGGTGGACTAATTAACGTGTTCTTTGCGTTTGTTATAGCATGCGTACCACGTATTTCCATTTTCTAAAAAAAAACCCGCAATAACAAGTCCTTTCTCGTAGATTTACCACCCCATCAAGCAAGTTATTTCCATGAACCTCACACTCATCGGGGTTAATAGGCTTAACCCTGAACTTCCTTCTAGCAGTAATATTCAAAGCCACTATTGCATCGATCTCCGGTGCTAACACAGTCGCACAATCAATCGCCTTCTGTCGTCTTTCATTATACCATCTCTGTAGTGTAGCTCTAATGAATTACAGAGGCTAGGAACGGGCCAACGACGAGCTCCTCTAATCGCACAGTTGAAACTTTCAGCGTAATTGCTTATCATTAAGGCATATCTTTTCCCAGGAAATTCGGCACGCGCCCACTGTTCAGCACCTATTTCTTCTAGTTTTAGATATACGCCAAGACATTGTGCCTTGATCAGGGCGTACTTTCAGAGAAATTCGGCCTTCGAGAATGCATAGGTTGCTTGATGGAATGTGTTTTCACAAAAACCATAATCCTTCTATTTTTTTGATAGATTGCCTTTTAAATAATGATAGCAAACACCGTGATATGCTTCGGGAAATACCTGACCAACCGCATTTCTAATAGACTTGTGTCTGTTAGATATAAAGCTCAATTTTTCATCATAGATACCTTCAATGGCCACCATCAATTGTCCCATGAAAAACCCCATGAATCGTTGCATTCATTTTCAGCAATACCGAAGGCTACAGGGAATAGGTGGTCACTGGCATCTACAGCATTAGCAATAAATAGTTGCCCTGTGAAACGGGTTTTTAGATGAGTGGCATCCACACACAAAATAGGTCGACAATACTTGAACCCACGACGATTTGCTCCCAAAGACATGAAACAACTACCGAACCTTCCCAGATTATCAAGCCGAAAGTCAACATGGGTCCCTTCATTGGCCTTACGCAACATCCACAAGTACGAGGGTAACGCATTGTAACACTCCGTCGGTGAACCTCTAACCATCATTCTCATCATCTCGTGAGCTCGGTATGCTTGGTCATAAGTCAACTGTACACTGTAAGTTGTGAGCATGTCCTCCATAATATGTCTGGGTTTATACTCATTGCCGAGTTTTCCATTTTCTGACTTAGCAGACTCGCAATAACAATAGGTGTTGCTTGTCGATTGTCATTATCCGCATTCTGAGAGGCACAAGTATGCACATCATTCAACGTTGTGAACGAAAATGTACGTGAGACATTTGTATTCACCTTCACCCTTTTCTCCCTTACATGCCATTTGCATGTATCGTTAAGACATTTGTAATACAAGCAACGTGTGTCCTGTTAGGTGTGATGCCCGAAAGACAATTTTTGTAATTGTTTTATTTAATAAATGAATTGACGTTATTATTCATATTTATTATTCTCATAATCACCGATGTGACAATAGTATTTACACTACAGAAAACCCTAAGTATATCGTTTATGTAATCACTTAACTTTCGGTGTATGGGATATACACAGGAAGATTGAGTTAGTGAAGATGTACTTAAAATACAATTAGCCCGTAGTGAAGTTAATCGAGTAGTATCGGGTCTCTCTTTAACGTGCTATTAATGCGCCCGAACACAATAGGTGTGATTGTCTTATCCGGACTTTCGGTTAAGAGAACCTAATGGGGCATTTATGTATGATAGATATATCATATAGAATTTGGACCGATTTGATTAGAGTTCACGATATAATTCCGTGTCGAGAAGTCTTATCGAATCAATGGATGATCATGTTTATGGATATATCTTAATCTGAGGTGATCACGATCAAGCTTTGCTTGAATCGATTATGAAGTTTGACTTGACGGTTAAGGATTACACCGAGTCCGTGGTGCGAATTACCCCATCTTGGCATTGTCTTGGATTGAGTGAGTAGTCCGTGTTTATCACGGATCACGGAATCCATTCCTTCCATTTATGGAAGTAGATAGACGATTCCACTTATTTGTTAATCCTAGAAAGCGATCGATCGCGCGAGTTCATATCACAGCGATTGATCACCATGAGTTGTATGAATTAATTGATCACTAGGGGTTAATGGTAAATAAGGATAAGAGGTTCTAAAAAGGGTTAACGGTAACTTCCCGATTTAGAATGAGCGATCTATGGAGGATTAATCCATATGTAATGATTATATCAATGGGCGCTTATTATTATTCTCGTGAGAGATAAATATAATCTGATAATCGGAGGAGTGCGATCTCGGGATTATGGTGGCATATTCCGTGATTGATTTATCGAATATAATTATTCTATAATTATTTATTTGATTTATCGAGGCGATTGATTATTAGTCAGTAATCCCGACGCTTCCTACAATATAAGCATAGCTATTCTCTCGGACGTCGAATCCTAATAATATTAATTTAGTTCTTGTTGGACTTTATTAAAGCGATATGTGAATTAATTGTTTAGTGGACTATTAAATTAGTTGGGCTAAATAATTAAATACGGAAAAAGACATTTTTAAGTGAATTTACCTGAATTGGTGTGTTGACCATTTTTGACCTAATTGGTCAAAAAGGATGGAAATATCGTGACCTAATTTTTAGTAAAAGGTGCGCATATATTTTGTGTGTTATTATTAGGAAATTTGTTTTCCTAAATTGATTAATAAGACATGTGCGTAAAATATTTATTGGATAAATATTTATGGAAAGAAATAAAGATAAATATTATCCTAGATTTGTTCTAGAATATTATGGGATTATCTTTTATTTAATGGGATTATTATAATTGATTTTGTATTAATTATAAAATCCTTGGAGGCTAAGTTTTACTCTCTATATAAAGAGAGTTCTCCTGCCTTAACACACATGTAATTTTCGACTTCTACCTCTTAGAGAGAGAAGGAAAATTTCGACCAAGGGAGTCAAGGAAAAATCTTGGAGATTTTTCCGGTAGCATATCGGAAGGGTTCGAGTCGAAATTTCCTTCCACCGGGAGTTGCTTGGATCACACGTCACGGAAGATCGTGGTGCTCTTCACGCTTTCCTTCGTTCATCCTATTGCGGTTCTTCAACTTGGATTTTGAGATCCAAGAGGTATGTTCTACAACCCCTCTGTAGATATAGATCTAGTTATTTTATTACGTGTAGTTTATAGATCTAGATCCATAAATCGTTTCCTCTGCGGATGGTATTACTAACAGTGGTATCAGAGCCCATGGTGATCTATATTTATACGTATAAAATATTAGATCTAGGAGTGGAAAACATGTAGCTTTTATTGTCAATTTTTTTAATTTGGTCAATGCATGTTTATATATATTTTTATGTTGTTGCGATTGTTGTGGTTGAAGAGATGGATTGGGGTTGGCGTTGTTTACCGTTAGATCTATTGTACACTCATATGAATGATGAAAATTCGTTCATATGAGTATAGAAAATATGTAATTTATCTTTATTGCAAGTTTAATTTCCAGAAAATAGATCTAGTTAGTAGCTGTTTAGTATTTTTGTTTTTCCCGTTGATCGAACCGTTGAAACGAAGATCCCTCCGGTCAGAATCAAGATTAGAAGATGATGATCAACTCCACAAATTTTGGCGTCGATCAGAGTCCGGTTCGATATCCGTTTGATGCTGCGAAAAGGCTGCTGTAACAGAAAAACACAGGATTCACAGAAACACTATCTGTGACTTCCTCGATTTTCTGGGAGAGTTTGGACCGTTGAAAAGCAAATCCGACCGTTCAGATTTATCAAATATGAGTTTTGGACGTACCATAAAAATTTCAGGTCGATCGGGATTCATCTCGATTCCCGATCTGCCTCAGGAAGTCCTTGATGCAGTGCAGTCAAAGTCAGATTCAGCAGCTAGTTTGGCGGTTTACTGGAGAAAATTGGTAAGTCAAAGCACCGATCCAACCGTCCATATTGAAGTTCAAGGAGTGAAGATAAGATCTGGAAAGTTTCGTCCCGATCCGAGTTCGTTTAGTATGCCGATTGTCAAAGAGTTCGAACAGCTGCAGATTTAGTTAGAAAGTAGTAAACCCTAGTTAGGGTTTTGGTTTTTTTTCTAATAGATTAGATATGGGGGTGCCAACGATCCATCTCGGTGTTTAAATTTTCCGCAATTTATTTTTATGTGTTCGATCATAAAATAGATATAAAAAAACGGAATTGCCATGACATGCATCATATCATAAATCCACTCCATGCATACATGTAGAATTTTAATTTTGGTAATTAAAATAGGCATGTATACAAACTTCGTGTAATTAGTTGAAATTTAATTAATCGTGGTAATTAATAAATTTAGTAACTAATTAAAGATCCGAGGACGGGTTATGAAATCGTTAGCCTTTGGTGTGTGTTCTCGGTGAACCGCCTTAAAGTCGAAAGCGAGATCACGTTTTCAATTCGTAGTGTCTACGAGATTGAATGATGGTAAAAGAACAATAAATCTTGGATAAAAGCGGTTCGCCTTTAGGTTGGGTGGTCAACGAGCTTCGCTCAAACGACTTAACCCTCCTAGTGTGATGTATGCACGGGGTCCGGCAAGACTAAGCCAAACCGAGGCGGAGGGTGATTCCTTCTAATCTCAATAGGGCTCTCTTGACCCGATTTAGTCCGGTATCACATATGTTCCAACGAATAGGGCGGGTAGGCTTGCCTACGTTACCGACACCATTCGGAATCCTTGATTTGATGTGCTTTTATGTTAACATCAAAAGGCGTGGTTAGTTAACCCACCACCACTTCCAAAATATTGAGTGGGAGCGGGGCGACAGTAAACCCCACGGCCTCTACTATAGATGCAAGTAAGTGAGAGAAGGGTGGCGCCTCGCGGCGCTTTGATTTCGTCCCCCTACGGATGGTGTTCACCCCTATCAACATTCATGGCTTGGTCTCCGAAAGGATAGGATTTCTGGGTACTCGTCGGGTCACTGACCTATCCTACGACGGCACACTCGGGGCGTACCTAAGAGATCTGATATAGTAGGTCACACTCATCAAGGGTATTTTTTGATAAATACCTAGGCTAAAAAAAGGAAGGTAGTCAATGAATAAAGGGATGTTCGATTCTCGTGGGATATCTGATTCTCACAAGTTATTCATTGATTTAACCGTTGATCTCTTTGACCTACCTACTACGGCGAGATCGAGATGCAAGGTTAAAACCTTGGAATGGTAGAGTAGACTTAATTTTTAGTTTACAATTCCTAAAATTTAAATATAGTAGTGTTAAACTTGAATTAATTTATGTCATTTTATTTACAGCATTATCCCTTACTAAATTGCTTACAATTTATAATTGACTAGTATTGACTTTGTTAAAAAGTGGAAAGTAACTAGGACGTTGAACTAGTTAATCGATAATGCAATTAATTTTGAAAGAGATATTTTCTCTTAAGCCTTTTAAAAACCAGTGACATATAGGTATGTCACTTTAGTGTCATTCTGTCAAGCGGAAGACAAACTTAGTTTAAAGGTGACTTTGGACTTTGAAATTCTTCTAGTGAATTTTGAGTATGTAGTAATTACACGAGTAATTTTCTAATTGAAAAATTGGAAAATCATGAAGTGTTACTAGTTGGACGATATTTGGAATCGATGAACTAGTGGTGAGCTTTATGATTTGTTGTTTTTCTAGAACATTAGAAAAGTGTAATCGACTACACACGTAACCGTTCTAATTGAAAAACCGAAAGTCATGAAATGTTGCTAGTTAGGCGATATTTGGAATCGATGAACTAGTGGGAGTTTCTATGATTTGTTGTTTTTTGAAACAATAGAACTATGTGCGAAAGATTTTCTAATCGAAAAATCGGAAATTCATAAAAATAAAGCATTGCTCGTTAGACGGTATTTGGAACCGATAAACTAGTGGGAGCTTTAATGTTATGATTTGTTGTTTTTTCTGGTATACTAGAAAATCCGAGAAGTCTCGACGAGTAACACTCGAAATAGACATCCCACGGTTCAAGAGTAGTGTCTACTCAAACGATCCGCTGGTTCAAGACTGTTTCCATTCATTGAAAGTCAAGAATGGGAGAATATGTCTAAAAGTGTTAGTCACCTAAACTGAGAAAATTTTAAGGCTGAACCGAAAATTAATTAACTGAAAATCATAGGATAAGGACAGTGATTTTGGATCACCAACCTATGAATCCTTGGCGATTTTCTCGAGCTAAGTTCTTTGGAAGAACAAGGTAGCAGTGCATTTAACGATTAAAAGAGTAAACAACGGGCAGTTAATTTTAGCTAGAATAGTGGGAGTGATATAAGGTAATGAATCTCGGATTCAATCCTTGGATATCGCGGGAAAATTATTTTCCGTTTAAGATTCGTTGGAACGAATGGATTTACCTTCTATTCGATAATTTGTTTGTCGCATAGAAAGTGAATATATCATTTGTAGTACGAATCCAAGACTCGGATTTTTGTTTGATAAAGTCAAAACCACTCACAATTCTTTGAAATATGTATATAAAACACATCTTAAGAACCATTAAAAGCAATTGGTTTCTATATTTAGATAAGCGCTTCTTCATATTCCATAGTTAGTGCATAGTCCCTAAAAGACAAGACACAAGGCGGCTCAGGGTGATTCCTTTCTCCCGATCTGGTTATATTCTCTCAAAGGTTCAATGACAAAGTTTCCTTTCAATCGGGAAAGGATAATGGTTATAAAGAAGTAACATAGCTTGTTTATGGCGACCTTCGAGTCGATGAAAGATACAAGCTAGTAGGAGCTTCCGAGTAGTGACTTCTTGTCGATAACTATTCAAACACTCCGGTAAGTTTATCCAAAATATTTTGAGGCTTCTCTGTTTTCATGAGAGATAGAGTATTCTATACTCGAAAATGGGCCATCACATAGTCCTGGGGACTGATGCTCGGCTTTGCCTCGTAGTGAAATGTTTTCACTAAGTGAGAAACCGTTAAATTGCCTTATATAGTTTTTTTTTTTTGTGCTACAATACACTTTGCTAACTCAATAAAGATATTGGAAGCGAAATAACGGTTTACATTGAAATGTAAGACCAACCAGATCTACCTAGAATATGCTTTGGAATTTACGGATAAGGTGTGGATTCGGTTCACCCCACTTCCATAAATATAAGCATTTAGCACACGGTGCTTGAAGGTAGATCTGGAAATTTCGCGAACACGTTCGGTCGATGACCAATCGTTATATATCTTGTAGCATTGAGAAAAGGTGTGTTATCGATTCTTGAAATCGGGAAGGGGCGATTATATTTGTTGCGTCCTTTACGATAGAGTCTATGAGCAGTAAAACCTTAAACCTTGAAATACGTTTACTCAAGGTAGTTACTAAGCGATTAAAATCGGACCACATCCAACATCGGTTGTTGGTGATAACACTAAATACTACTAAACTAGATCGAAATTTGATCCACCCGAGAATGTAGTGGGAGTATGGTTTATCCATTACCCATTCACGGGTTCGGCGGACTTTGTAGTCGAGGATCGATTGATGACCTATGGCTCTTTTGTGAGTGTATAGGATTACGATAATAGAGGTTGGTTTAATTGCCATAACCACAGCGAATGGAGTTCGGTACTCGATTACATTCATACTCTTGTAGAACCACCTGAGCGTCTCGAGTCGATTGGGAGTAATTGGATCTACATGGAAAAGAGTAGAATGAGTTCGGTATTGCATGATTTCGTTCAAAAGCGAGAAAATAGGGGGTGATTCCCAAGACTTTCTTGCCAAACAAGCGGAGTCTGGATTCATTCGAAGCAGAAGGTATTGACTTATGAACTTATGACGGGATGGTTGTCAAGGCTTATGTCCTTTGTGGATAAAAAGCAAACCTCTCGGTCATTGGAAGTCGTATATTTCTACAATATGTGGATTTGATCGATATATTGATAAGTCTTTTGTAGACTGGATATCAATTTTAGTCTGATGGTGAATATATATATTAGTGTTTGTGAAGGATAACACTTTGCACTGATTGGAATCAACATGGGTGTGTTATCTCAAGTCGAAATCGACAATACCACAATTCTCTGCAATGAGAGATTTGGACAACATTCTTAAGAGTTTGACTCGGTCGAACTCATTAGAATCGATCACCGGTTTCCCATCCATCTTATTGGTTAAGATGATGCATCAATGTATGCAACATTCAATGAGGAAGTTCTACCCTATGCCTCGGGAATGACTCTCAGAATCTTCGGATCAAGAGAAATGGGATAGATTCTCTTTCTAGTAAGAGATGGTCGGGTTATTGAGCGTCAACTTTGATCGAATCTTAGATTCGGCGGTTAACAAAGCAAGTTTAGTATGTCCTTTAGTATCTTGAAGAGAACGAGGAACAATATGCGGACATATTCATGTGTGAACCTGGATATGTGTGATACAATCGATTTTGACTTTAAGTCGATTGAGGATGATCGTTAAGTCGATCTCGGGCTCGATGTTTACTCGGTACCACATGATTTGATGGACCGGTAACGTTTGATTCTACGGATCGTCTCGAGCCGACAACCCGACTAATCATTAAGACCCATGACATTTAGATGTAGGTACTCCCGAGTCACCGACCTATCCTACGACGGCATACTCGGAGTGTATTTTGGAATCAAAATGGTTATGACATGCTTAGTGGGTACTAGAATACGGGATAAGTCTCCATTGCTTTAGAGCAAGTGGGAGATGTAGTTTGTTGTATTTTAAATAATAGGGTGTGCTCTAAAACAATTAATCACATGCTTTCGTGCAAGTGGGAGATTGTTAGGTGTGATGCCCGAAAGACAATTTTGTAATTGTTTTATTTAATAAATGAATTGACGTTATTATTCATATTTATTATTCTCATAATCACCGATGTGACAATAGTATTTACACTACTGAAAACCCTAAGTATATCGTTTATGTAATCACTTAACTTTCGGTGTATGGGATATACACAGGAGGATTGAGTTAGTGAAGATGTACTTAAAATACAATTAGCCCGTAGTGAAGTTAATCGAGAGTATCGGGTCTCTCCTTTAACGTGCTATTAATGCGCCCGAAACACAATAGGTGTGATTGTCTTATCCGACTTTCGGTTAAGAGAACCTAATGGGGCATTTATGTATGATAGATATATCATATAGAAATTTGGACCGATTTGATTAGAGTTCACGATATAATTCCGTAATCGAGAAGTCTTATCGAATCAATGGATGATCATGTTTATGGATATATCTTAATCTGAGGTGATCACGATCAAGCGCTTGAATCGGTATGAAGTTTGATTGGCGGTTAAGGATTACCACGAGTCTGTATGTGCGAATTACCCCATCTTGGCATTGTCTTTGGATTGAGTGAGTAGTCTGTGTTATCACGCGATCTGGAATCCATTCCTTCCATTTATGGAAGTAGATGAAACGATTCCACTTATTTGTTAATCCTAGAAAGCGATCGATCGCGCGAGTTCATATCACACCGATTGATCACCGGTGAGTTGTATGAATTAATTGATCACTAGGGGTTAATGGTAAATAAGGATAAGAGGTTCTAAAAGGGTTAACGGTAACTTCCGATTTAGAATGAGCGATCTATGGAGGATTAATCCATATGTAATGATTATATCAATGGGCGCTTATTATTATTCTCGTGAGGAGATAAATATAATCTGATAATCGGAGGAGTGCGATCTCGGGATTATGGTGGCATATTCCCGTGATTGATTTATCGAATATAATTATTCTATAATTATTTATTTGATTTATCGGAGCCACGATTATTAGTCCATGGTCCCGACGTGCCTCTAATATAAGCATAGCTATTCTCGGACGTCGAATCCTAATAATATTAATTTAGTTCTTGTTGGACTTTATTAAAACGATATGTGAATTAATTGTTTAGTGGACTATTAAATTAGTTGGGCTAAATAATTAAATACGGACGGAAAGACATTTTAAATGGACTCGGCCCGAATTGGTGTGTTGACCATTTTGACCTAATTGGTCAAAAGGATGGAAATATCGTGACCTAATTTTTAGTAAAAGGTGCGCATATATTTTGTGTGTTATTATTAGGAAATTTGTTTTCCTAAATTGATTAATAAGACATGTGCATAAAATATTTATTGGATAAATATTTATGGAAAGAAATAAAGATAAATATTATCCTAGATTTGTTCTAGAATATTATGGGATTATCTTTTATTTAATGGGATTATTATAATTGATTTTGTATTAATTATAAAATCCTTGGAGGCTGAGTTTTACTCTCCTATATAAAGAGAGTTCTCCCAAGCCTTAACACACATGTAATTTTAGACTTCTACCTCTTAGAGAGAGAAGGAAAATTTCGACCAAGGAGTCAAGGGAAAATCTTGGAGATTTTTCCGGGTAGCATATCGGAAGGGTTCGAGTCGAGAATTTCCTTCCACCGGGAGTTGCTTGGATCACACGTACGGAAGATCGTGGTGCTCTTCACGCTTTCCTTCGTTCATCCTATTGCGGTTCTTCAACTTGGATTTTGAGATCCAAGAGGTATGTTCTACAACCCCCTTGTAGATATAGATCTAGTTATTTTATTACGTGTAGTTTATAGATCTAGATCCATAAATCGTTTCCGCTGCGGATGGTATTACTAACATGTCCGACCTACCCAAGCTCATCTGAAAATTATTGGCAACCGCATACGATTTTATTTTCAAATTAAAATCTTCTTTCGAATCATATTTATTCCCAATGAACAATTCGTTAACGTCATTCATATGTAACGTACCGGTGGATAAACACTTCGGTAAATCATCATCTTCAAATGTGGGAATCCTCCATGAATAATCTTCTCGTACACTTGCCCTAGCATTGGCACCCTGATTATTGTTGTCATCCCTGCTGGTTTGATCGGTTTGAATATGAGGTGCAAATGGAGAAGCCAAAAAACTAGTGACTGATCCACCAAACAAATTATATGGCTGTTGGATAGGTGGAGCACGACTACTTGAAGGTTGGTTAGGAGGATACTGAAACGGATGGTGTGATTGGCTATTTATAACATTATAACTTGAAGGACCGAATTCAAACAGAGCAGAGTATTCACCAACCATTTCAACACGAGGACTACTTGAAGGTTGATTTGAATGATTATGACTTGAACTGACTGGTTGATACTGAAACGGTTGGTCCGAAGCTTCACTAAGCCTTTGTGTAGAAACATGGTTTTCAAACCCACTGCATCCATACTGTTGCTCGAACGGATTAAAATTTGGATCTCTAGCAAGTTCTTGTACCCGAGAAGGGAAATTATCAAGACTATAATCCGAATTATTGTTATCATTCGGGGCATTGCAATCTTGATTTAAATCAATGCCATCATCCTCAATTATCGGTTCATTGTTTGCCTCACTGGTGTGGCATTCACGCAAAAAATTACATTTTTACTGTCAGAGGCCGCTTCGATGTAACCATTTAGTGTCTCGTCGTCTAAGATATCATCAGGTGGTATATTCCCCACACTACCACAAGTAAACAAAGCTTTTATACCGAGCTTTGAATCAGACAGATCAATACCAAGCCTCACATACTATTTGTCCAATAACGCATTCAATCTTATGTTCTTTGGGACAAATAATGAGAACATCGATCCATTTACATGATTCCACCGGTTATAGAGAGGATCATACGTAAATTCTCCATTGAACGAGACAACAATCATGGTGTTGCGATTATCTGTTTTTAAAAAAAATCCAATTCAAGTCATTATTAACTCATTCAATACCTACTTAGTTAACAAGTTAAAATGCATTATAGACATTCAATATAGTAATTCAAAACCCTTCATAAACAAATTTATCACAAATAGAAACAAAATATACTTACACTAAACCCTAAAGAAGAACACTAAGAAAACGCTTAAACACACTACTCAGATGTATAAACAATACATAGACAACATACTTAAAACATATATTTCGGTTAAATACATATCATTACTAAAATATAAATAACATAATCACATTGAGCACTTGAATTAAGACAATTACATAGCAAAAACTTACCCATTTGAGCACTTGAATGATGAAGAAATGGACTTGAAAGATGAAGAAGTGTTTAGAAATTTGAGATTAACTTGAAAGACTTTGAAGGAATGAGAGAAATGGCTCGTTCATGCGGTGTATATTGAACAAGTACCTGTACAACAGCCTTAATTGCCATCTACCACTTCCAACCTTAATTGCCACTTCCCTACGTTTAAACGTAGGTTCTCTACGTTTAAACGTAATGTTTCCCTACGTTTAAATGTAAGGATCATTACGTTTACCTTATTTTTCATGTCAGAAAAGGCATGACCTGATTTACAAGTCACAGGTCTGACACGACCTGATTTTCCAATTTATGAGAGGAAGCGCAATTTAGATATAAGTAGTAACATTATTATCGCTGAAAATTCTTCAAAGGCATTCAGAGGATCTTAATAAAATAAGTGATGATTTAATTTTTTATCAAACATTAATGTAACCATCATTTAAAATTTTCAAAATAAGCATTTAATTGTGTTAACAAACGGCCAGTAAGTTTCCTTAAAATTTAAAGGATATGTTGCATTGATAATCTATCCGTAGGTATGTTGCTATATGACGGAGGTCGGACCAGCACCTCGCCTCATGTCATCCCAATAGTCGTCTAACAATAAATGGAGGCAAGAAGTCAATACTTTAAGGGCCAATAGCCCCAAGAATTCTAGCTGAGCACTTCTTGGCTATTCTCCAACCTCGGCAAGTCGGCCTAGGCATAAACGAGCCCTTGCGGCTCGGCCTAAGTTTATCTCGGAGCCAATTCCCCACATGCTTTTGGTATCAGATAGACCCGGAATGAATCTTTAGCCATAAAGACTCTGATCCTGACATTCAAAATATATCAATGATTATCTCCTAAAATAAAGAAAATCAAATCGTCATTTTTTCTTCATTTGGGAACGCGAAATTAGAGTCCAACATGGACACGCTATGAGCAACACTAGGGCACAAGTTCCTCTTTATATAAACAATCCTTAAGAAACTACGGAGACTTGATTCCAATACATGCATTGAATACGTAGGCAATTTGAGATACAATTTCTCAAGTGCAGTCTAAACCACTGTAAAAACACCCCCCGTTTCACCTATTTTTAGGGTTCCGCCTTGAACAGATTGTCACTCAGAGAAAGAAGACTCCGGATTTATCACCTGACGATTTCTAGCATCGTCACTATACATGTATCAGTTCAACGAGACCTTTTTATTTATTATTTTGTTTATTCCGTAGAAAATGAGAAATTATAATTTATTTTATTTTTGAATAATGAGGAATTATAAGTTAAAAGTTCATTTCCATTTCTTTCATTACAAGCATATATCAAGGGAAAATACTTGTGTGATGAGGGAATTTGAAGTGAAGTGACGGGTGAAACGATCAGAACTACACAGTTTAAATATAGAATAAAACTGAAACTTTGTGGTATGTATTTAGCAACATGGTATGTCCACACCGTATGAAGACACCACACAATAAATTACCCTATATCAGCAAAATTCGTGTAACAGCTTTCTATAAATTTCAATGACAGTACAAATGATCCCAGCTTCCAACTTCGAACTTCCTTGGACGAAAGGATTTCCTCTCATACGAAAATGACTCCACTCTTAAGAACGTACGTACTCATCCGTCTCAGTATATATACATATATATATATATATATATATATATATATATATATATATATATATATATATATATATATATATAAAAATGAGTTAATATACATATCATATTTCATCCATACTTACCGTCATTTACTACTTAAAATAAATAGTCATCGATCATTATTTTAGTGCGTCTGATTATTGTTTGAGTCTTGACTGGTTTCTAACAGATTTTATATAATAAACAATAACAGTTTTATACAATAACTAGGTCTTGTTTCAAACAATAGCAAGTCTTGTTAAAATAGTGATCGGATCACGGTATGTAGGTATGTATGGATAGTATGGTATGTAGGGGAACCCAACCCTATATATATATGTATATATAACTATGACTATGAGAGGGGAATGTGATTTTTGTATATATATATATATAACTATGACTATGAGAGGGGAATGTGATTTTTGTTCAGGGTGGGGATGCGAATCGAACCGTGATTTTCACCGATAAATGCCAAATCTGATTGTCAGTCTTAAAAATATAAATATTTTTTTTTTGTTTTATTTCATAATATAACTCTTATACAATATTAAAAAATCATTTATTATGTTTTTTTCATTTACATTTAATTTATTATATATTCATCCATTTTTCATTATTTTACAACAATTGTAATAATAACATCTAACCACTTTATTAAATTGTAAATACTTCAAATAGACTATATTATTTTTCTCAACAACAACAACAATAAAAATTTAAAAACTAAAATAAAAACAAAACAAAAAAAAAATTTCACAAAAAAAAGAAGCCATTTATTGCATGATTAACTGTTTACCATAAATAATCTTAATATAATTTTATGGTGGTCTCATCGAGAAAAATTATGGTGCATCAGTGTTTTGACATGTTATACCAAATGGAGAGATGAGATGCATTCAACTTATTCACTTTCGCATAATAGATGTGTGTAGGTATGAAGTGGATGTATCACATTCAATAACCGTTGCGCAATAATCTTTGCTTTTGGAAATACATTTTTTTCTTAACATTTGGGTAGGGATGTACAACGAAATTGGAAAACTGAACTGACCGACTGAACCGGATTAAACCGGACCGGAAAATGATGAACCGTGGTTTTCCAATTGGTTTTTTCTTACCGGAAATCCAATTCGATTTTAGTTTTATCATAAAAACCAGGTATGGCCTGAACCAAACCTAAGTTATACTTCTTTTATATATATATATATATATATATATATATAAAATTTAATTTGTTATTATTTCTCCTCCTATAAAACCCCTACACACAACCCTAAATTTATAAACCTTATACTTACCAACGCTTCTACCTAAACCTAAACCTAAAATGCTTCTCGTGTACGATAACCGCTGTTTGAGCTCACCGGCGTTTTCTGCTTCTTATAATATTCTTCATCCTTTGATCGTGAAAATTTGAAAGCGGCTGAAATTGTCGTTCAACGACTCACCCTCCTGCTTATGGTGCAAATAATGGTGTTTATCTCGTTTTTAAGAGAAAAATCAAAATTTTATAGTAAATAAAATACGATCCCCAACCAAAATCGAACCGAAGCCAGAATTGTATTGGTTCATCCAATTCAAAAAATGACCAATTTAGTTCGATTCGAAAAATATCAAAACCAGTAATTCTGATTCGATTCGAAAAATCATAAAAAAGCCGATCGATGCAATTTCACGTCTGGCCCCTACATTTGGGACCACTAGATATTTGTTTTACTCTATTCATGAATGACTTTACTATTTACTAAAATGATATGAAAACGTTTCGTTGATATTTATTGAGACATTTGTTTTTTTTTTTTCTTTCTTGTCTTAATCGTATACTAACTCCTTAAAAATATAAGGCATTTTATTTTTGTAGATTTATCTTACAATATAAGTCATTCTATATTATCAATATTTATTACTCATTCCTCCATCTAACCCTTCATTTATTATCAATCTAACAACTTTTAACAACTATTGCATTAATGATAGTCAATGACATTTAAAACATTTAACATTTAAATTTAGGACATTCAATCAATTTTTTAATCTGTGTAAATACATCCAAAATGATTTATATTTTAGAACGAATGTAGTATAATTTTATTTTTTTTTGAGAAGAAATGTAGTATAATTTTAGTGAACAAAACACGGTGTTATATATACCGGCTAGTGATTTATGTTTTAGAACGGATGTAGTACTCCCTCCGTCCCGTAATATAAGTCTTTTTGGCTTTTTAATAGTGTCCCAAAATATAAGTCTTTCTCACAAAAAAATACAAAATTAAATGCATTGTTTTCATTTTCATACTAAACAATGTAATATTATTAACTAGTCCCAAAAAACAATACAATATATTGTATTGAAATATTAAAAACAACTCAATCATTATGTTTTCTTAAACTGTGTGAAATGAGACGGAGGGAGTATAATTTTAGTGAACAAAACACGGTGTTATATATACCGGCCACTGTATGTGTTTATCATTTGCCTTGGTCTATCCTTCAATAGTGTGTTAGAGTACATCACTTGGAGAAATCGCCTCTTGTCTTGTTTCATTCATCTTTTCAAAGAAAGAAAGAAAAAATGGGTTCAGAATCCAACAAAAATCTTCTTCATATTTTCTTAGTCTCCTTCCCCGGCCAAGGACACGTGAACCCACTCTTAAGGTTAGGGAAAATCCTGGCCTCAAGGGGTCCGGTTATGGTAACCTTGTCGGCACCAGACATCATCGGAAGGGAAATCAAGAAAGTTAATAACATCGAGGATGATCAGACTACTCGGGTCGGAGAAGAAGGATTAATCCGGTTCGAGTTCTTCGATGATGAATGGGAATTGGATGGCTCGAGACCATGGGACCTTGATGTTTACATGCATCATTTGGAGCAAATTGGGAGGCAAAAACTTCCGAAAATGCTCAAAAAATATGAGGAAAAAGGTACCCCTGTTTCTTGTATAATTATAAATCCGTTTCTTCCATGGGTTTCTGATATTGCTGAAGATCTTCAAATCCCAAGTGCTACACTATGGGTTCAATCTTGTGCTAGTTTTTCATCTTACTACCATTACTACCATGGTCTAGTCCCTTTTCCAAGTGAGTCTCAGCCTAAAATTGATGTTCAGTTGCCCGGGATACCATTGTTGAAGCACGACGAGGTACCGAGTTTCTTGGTTCCCGGAGATCCGTACCCGTTTTTGGGTCGAGCGGTTTTGGGTCAATTCAAGAATTTGACCAAGAATTTCTGTGTTTTGATGGATACGTTTTATGAACTTGAGCAAGATGTTATAGACCATATGTCTAAGCTCTGTCTCATTAAGCCGATAGGACCCATGTTCAAAATCCAAAAACAAGATTCTACCTCAAAAATTAGTGGTGATATTCTCAAAGCAGATGATTGCAAAGAATGGTTAGACTCAAAACCACCTTCCTCTGTTGTCTACATCTCCTTTGGAAGCATAGTTTACTTGAAACAGGAACAAATTACAGAGATGGCGTATGGGATTTTGAATTCCGGGGTGAATTTCTTGTGGGTTCTCAAACCTCCGTCTAAAGAATTCGATCTTAAACCTCATGTTTTACCAGTGGATTTTTGGGAAAAAGCAGGGGACAAAGGTAAAGTTGTTCAATGGAGTCCACAGGAGCAAGTTTTAGCTCATCCTTCTGTAGCCTGTTTCGTGACTCATTGCGGCTGGAATTCGACGTTGGAAGCCATATCTAGCGGCGTTCCGGTGGTGGCGTACCCACAGTGGGGTGATCAAGTACTTGATGCTAAGTATTTAGTCGATGAGTTTAAAATTGGGATTAGAATGAGTAGAGGTGAAGCTGAGAACAGAATTGTACCGAGAGAGGAAATCGAAGAGTGTTTCCGGCAGGCAACTAGTGGTCCTAAGGTGGAAGAGATGAGAGAGAATGCGATTCAGTGGAAGAAGAAGGCGGAGGCCGCCGTAGCTAAAGGCGGATCTTCTGAACGCAATGTGCAGGAGTTGCTCGACGAGATTAAGAGGAGATGTGTTATCAAACATTAATTTAGCTCCAAATTTTTTTTCTTTTTTTTTTGTTTTTTTTTTTTAAATGATGAATTAGTTCTGAAAAATAAATAAATGATGAAGTAGTTGTAGAATAAGATTTCCTATGTTTCCTTTTGTTATGTTATTCGGCATTATTTTGTAATCAAAACTGAAAAAAAAAAAATAGATCGAAGTATTTTTATTTATTTTTACTTAAAGTATACGGAAAATCTGAAGTTTGATCTGAATCGTGTAATGCAGAAATCATTTTTTCTTTCGGAGATAAGACTCACCAAATAATTTCTTTCAACCCTGGATCGAAGTATTTATTTTATATTCAAAGATATGCTACCCTTTCTCAATTGGAAAATTGTATCTTAATAGAAGAAATTTTTTTTATAGTGACTGCACCAATTACTATGCATTTTTAATAGTAAAACATTATCTCACTTTAACGTTATGTTATAATTGTGAGATATCATTGTTCAAATGAAAAGAGTTATGGTGCAGTATTTATTTACAAGTTATATCATATGAATGTGTATGATACATCAAACTTACATCTATACATTTTTATTGTGTTAAAATGAATAAGTTGTATTATACATTTCTTTATTAAAAAAACATATACAAAGTAAACATAAACTTAAACCTATTTTTTTTCTTTCATATCTCACTTATTTTACGTTAATTGTATCAAGTTTACATTTTTTGTTTTATTAATACACACTCCTATTATATTAAGGAAACAAAATAATTAATACTCATACCGTTTCTATTTAAATATCGTGGTTGAAAAACACATATTAAGAAAAACAGTTAATACTCTGCCTTTAACACCAAAATGACAAATATAATTAATGCCTTTAACACCGAAATGACAAATATAATTAATGCAACGTAATCTTCGTACTCCAATTCCTTAATAAATAAAGATATATTTAGACAAAACACAATAAATAATATTTTGGAAATATAATCATACTTTAAGAAAAATTAACTATGTCAAATAAAAATGAGGTAGTTACAATATTCAACATTGGTGTTAATTATATTTCAAGGAAAAAAAAAACATTGGCGTTAATTTATTGGGGGAGGGGGCTGGATGACAAAAAAAAAAGTCATAAATGAGGGTGGGAGGACAATTTCAATTTTGTATGATTAAATAGACAAATTTATAGAAGATGGAACGAAATACCCATGATTTATTTTTTTGAAAGGAGGGAGTAAATGTTATGCCATAATTTAGAGTGAACGTCCTGCCATAAATTGAGGAGTAATATTAAATCTGCAAATCAATTTATTTAAACTTTTAAAAATAAAATAGAAATAGAGTCTATGATAACTTTCTCATATTTAAAGTCTATAATAAAAATCAGACACTTTTACATCTCATATTTTATGCTTGAAGCTTGATACTTCACTCATAATTGTTACTATATGTAAAAAAATAATCATTCTTATTGCGTTCTTACTGCATTTTTTACTGCCACTACACTCGTAATTGTTACTATGTGTTGGAAATGATGCTTTTCATTGCATTGTTATGTCATTTGTGACTCTTAGCTCACTCGTAATTGTCACTGTATGTTGGAAATAATTATTCTTATTGTTGCGTTGTTATTTCACGTATTCTTATTCTTCATTCATATCTTTACTATATGTTAGAAATTATCATTCTTATAAGCATTATTCTTTTTACGTGTTATTGTTATTTATTTCATATTATATATATATATATATATATATATATATATATATATATATATATATATATATATATATATATAACTGAAGCGTGCTCATGATTGTTTTTTTTTTTTGGTTTAATTTTTTTTTTTTGTTTTTGAAATTGGATAACAATTTTAGAAAGAATCAAATTCTATAATTACTGCACCATTAAATGACAGATTTTATGGATCGTAACCGAATTTGAATGAGAACCTCACATTTAATCCTTTTTTTTTTTTGGTATAAAAGCATCATTAATAAAAAAAAAAAAAGGATATTGTTGGAAGTTACACTTATTTTTGTCTCATTAATCTTCAGTTTTCTTGAAGCATTATTTATTAGAAAATCTATCCTCTTGCCAAAAATCTATAATTTATATTCAAGGTTTTTTTCCCTTTTCATTTTTGTGCTAAAGTCAAAATAATAATTCTTCTCGTTAATTTGTGTGTTTTTATCATTTAGAACATTTGAATAGAAACAAAATGAGTAATTTGTAATGTTGTTTTCATTTTCTCTTTAAAAATAAAAATAAATTTAAGATAAACACAATAAATAAATAGTGTTTCGATGATTTAACTACGTCAAATAATGTATATAGACCTGGCCGGTTCCGGTGCCAAATCCGGTTCGGATCCGCCGGTTCCCGAGTCTAACCAGCGGTTCCATGGTCCACTGAACCAGCGCGGTTCCACTGATTCTACCTGTTTTAGGTTTCACCTGACCGGCCCGAACCGAACCGGCTGATTCGAGCCGGCAGGCCGGAGGACCCGAACAAGCGGTTATATATAATTTTTTTATTCCTTCAAAATTTTCCCAACGTATATATATATATATATATATATATATATATATATATATATATATATATATATATATATATATATATATATATTTTTTTTTTTTTTTAATTTTCCCAACGTATGTATATTCAAAATTTTTGAATTAATTTTATTTAGCAATTGACCAACGTATATATTTTCTTAGCAATTGTTTTATTTAGTAAATGGTGTTGTCAATTAATGTATAAAATATACCATAAAATGTTGTTTTTTAGTTTTTACTAGTGTCACAACATACTAATATATTGCTTCTTATTATTACTTTTTGGCCGAAATATATCGTAACACTTTTTTAATCAAATAATCAAATACTACTACTATTTAAATTATTGTGACAAGGAAGAGCACAAAATTAAATTAAATTTAAATGTTACACTTTGACTAATCAAATTAAAGAGACAAATTCTAGTGTCATGTTATGTTTGAATATTCAGTGTATTAGTAGTGTGTTTGTATTTTTAATATGAAGTGTATTAGACTATTAGTATGGTGTTAAGTAATGTGTATCAACTATCAAGTGATTCAAGTGTGCCGTGACTGCCATCATAGATGTATTTTTCAATTATGTAATGGTGTTGCTTAATAAAACAACTTTTATATACATTTTGCCTCGATTCATTAAGATATAAAATCAACTTATATACATAATATTATAAGTATAAATCATCGTAATCACTATATGAAATATAAGTATAATTTACTTACAAATCAATCATAAAAAATAAACAATTAGAAAACTACATTCTTTAATTTACTTACAAATTATCTAGAATATAAGTTATGAAATTAAATATTATATATAGATTGGTTGAAATTAAATATTATACAAGCCGTGTGTTTTTTTAAACATACTTATGAAATTAAATATTATATATAGTTTAATAACCAATTAGAATTTATTATTAATTTTAACGTAAGTTATACAAATTTTGTAAAAAAATTGATTTTTTGGAACCGGATTGGAACCGTTTTGGAACCGTGATCGAAACCGTAATCGAACCAAGTGATCTCGAAGGAATCGTCGACTTGGGAACCGCCAAGACCGGACCGGACCGGACCGGGAACCGTCAAACCGTCGGTTCCGAGGCAAGCGATTCCGGTTATTTTTGGACTCGAACCGGAGGGTCGTCACAGTGGGCGCAGGAACGACCGCCCGAACCGGACACGTCTAAATGTATAGAACATATTTTCGCAACTATGATGGTGAAATAGAAAGTAAAGTATGAATTGAACAACTTTTTAACAATTAAGGCAATAATATTAACGAGAGTCAAAAGGTCTCTCATACAAAACTATATATATATATATATATATATATATTCATAATATAACATCAACAATGACAAGAAATAGTATTTATTAACATTTTTTATCATCTTACCTGTAATTTAATCTATTTAAATAGTCATATGATATATTAGCCATATCTTAATGACTAATAATTTTTTAATTAATGTGAAAACTCTATGATGGTTTATATTTTGAAACGGATATTGTACTTTATAAACTAAGATTTATGACATTTATTTAATTTTGTAATGACAATGAGAACTTTGTAAATAACATCTATTTCAACAGAAGGATTACAATTTATACGCATGATTTAGAATAACTTATTTACTTTAACAAAAAAAAACCTTATTTACTACGGGTGTGGGGCTATGATGCACCGACACTCCAATATAATCTTGCACGTGTGGCGGAGGTCGGATCAAGAATCCATTTACGCGTGTTATCCCATGATTGTCTAACAATAAATGGGAACAAGAAGTCAACATCTTAAGGACCACGAGCCCCAAGAATCCGAGCCGAGCTTTGCTCGGCCACTCCTCGACCTCAGCAGGTCGGCGTAGGCATAAACGAGCCCTTGCGGCTCAGCCTAAGTCTATCTCAGAACCGATTCCTCCACAAACACATTAAATCAGATAAATAAGGAAAGAATCCCCTGTCATCAAGGCTCTGATCTTATATTCAAATCACTGAGATTGTCTCCTAAAACCAATGGGATCAAATCATAATTATCTATTCCTTAGGAAACACGAAGTTAGAGTCCAACATGAACACGTCATTTGCAGAACGCTAGTGGCACAAGCCCTCTATATAAACAATCCCTAAGGATCGAACTACGGAGACTTGATTCCAATACACACATTGGATACGTAGGCAGCTTGAGATACAGTTTCTCAAGTGCAGTCTCAAAACACCCCCCATTTCACATCTCTGTCTAGGGTTCCACCTTGAACAGATTGCCAATTGGAGAAAAACGGCCTCGGATTTAATAACCGATTTATTTCAAAGATCGCCACCGTCAAGCAGATATCGACACAATTCCGACATGCGTCCGACACGCTCCGACACATGTCAGTTGATTTAAATTAATATTAAATAAAAATTTAAAAAATGACACGTCCGGAAACGTCAAGAACATGGCGGGACATGTCAAGCACACGACTGGACACGGCAATTTATACATATATATATTCAATAAAAAAACATTGATTTATAGTGACTGCACCAAAATCGACTATATGCATTTCTAATAGTAAAACATAATCTCACGTTAACGTTATGTTTATAATTATGAGATATCATTGTTCAAATGAAAAGGGTTATGGTATATTATTTGTTTGCTGAGTTATGTAAAGTGGATGAGTATGACACGTTATATTTGTATGTACACACCATTATTGTGTGAAAATAGATAAGTTGTATTATAAATTTTTTATTAAAAAAACATATACAAAGTATCCATTAACTTATACCCATTTTCTTTCTTCATATTTCACTTATTGTACAACTATTGTATCAAGTTTACAATTTTTAATAATACACACTCATGTTATATTAAAGAAAAAAATAATACTACGTTCGTTCATATTTAAATGTCGTCGTTGAGAAACAAATTAAGAAGAAGATCTAATACTTTGACTTTAACATCAAAATGATAATGAAATCCATTGAATATAACTAATACAATGTTATCTTTACGCTCTCACACCTTAATAAATAAATGTAGATTTAGAGAGAAAAAAACATAATAAATAATGTTTTGAAAATGTAATTACACCTTAAAAAAATGTAACTACGTTAAATGAAAATACGTAGTTAAAATATTCAACATTGGTGTTACATTTATATTCAAGGTTTATTTTTTCTATCATTTTGATGTTAAACTCAAAATAATAACTCACTTCGTTAATTTGTGTGGTTTTCCCAATTAGACAATTAAATAGGAACGAAAAAAATAATTTGTAATGTTGTTTTCATTCTCATACTCCTTAAGAAATAAAAGTAAATTTAGAAAATATCGAATAAATAGTCATTTGTAATGGTGTTTTCATTCTCATACTCCTTACGTTAGATGTTGATGCGGCTTTTAATGAGACTATAGCGGCTATTGGAGGTTTGGTGCGAGATAGTAATGGTAATATTCTAAAATATTTTTAGAGAAAATTGGAAGGAAAATTTGACGTAGTCATCGGGGAAGCTTTAGCAATATACAATGCGATATTCCTAAAGAATCCAATGAAATTTCTTCAAGGTGAATTTTGAATCAGACTCTCTCATTGTCAGTCAGAAATTCAATTCTGAAGAGCAAGATTTATCAGACTTGGGCAACATTGTGGAAGACTGTTGCACTTTTTTAGCTTATTTCTCTTCTTTTAAATTTTCGTTCATTAAGCGCAAAGGAAATCATCCTGCACATTTGTAAGCCAAAAAGGGTCTAGAGCTTGTCGGAAGTGTCTTTTGGGGTTCATCGCCCCCTCAGAATGAAATTCTCGTTAATTTGACGGACAAAACTTAATGAAATGTCTTTTCATCTCAAAAAAAATAAAAATAAAAATTTAACTATGTCAACTAAAATTGAACACTTTTTTTTTGCAACTATTACCTTAAAAAAAAAGAGAGTAAGAGTATGGATTCAACAACTTTTTAAAAAGACTTTACCCAAGAAATGGTTAAAAATAAGGAAATTAAGGCAATAACATTAATGAGAGTCGAGAGGTCCCTTAAAAAATAATACTCCATCCGATCAAACGTTCTAAAATATAAATCATTATAATTTTGCCTCATAATTACAATTGACTATTTATTAATATTTTTCCTCATCTTACTTCTAATTTATATCTATTCAACTACTTATATTTACTTTACAACTGTTGCATTCATAATAGTCGAATTATTTATTACCCATATCAATCATTTTAGTCATATATTAATGACATTTAATCACTTTCTTATGATGTGAAAACTTTAGGATGACTTATTTTGGAACGGAACGAGTATTTTATAAAGTATAAAATTTATGACATTCATTTAATAAAAACTTTGTAAATAACATTTAAGGATTACAATTTATATGATTTAGAATAACTTATTTACATTCCCTGGATATGACCTAGTGGTAAGCGGTTGGGGTGGTGTAATGCCAGCTGAACCGAAAGTCGGAGTGTGGGGGTTCGAGTCCCGTAAAGGGCCGACCCCTTTCGGTAAGCGAAAAAAACAGCAGTCTCTTCCCCGAGTTGCTAGGTCCCTGATTTACATTCTTCTCGTCAATCCCGTGGGATAGAGGGCGAGGAGGTCCTTCCGGTTAGGGTTTAACCGTAGAATAACTTATTTACTTTATAATAATAATAATAATAACTTATTAACGACGGGTGTGGTGTGGGGCGAACGCAGTTGCCGTTTGACTAAAAGTCCAATTGATTCGTAAGCCATTCACAGCCGGCCCATCTTGTTGTCCAACATGCAATGCAAAGCTAAAACCGATGGACATATGGATGTACACGCTCCTGTATAATTTTTGCATGAAAGACATGTGTAACCAGTAACCACGCTTTCCGCACCTGTACTACTAGACTAGAAAATATGCTTGAAAAAGTAAATTATTTTTTTTTGTATATGTCTCGTAGGAAATAATTTGAAAAATATGCTTTCGTCGACTCATGTGTGACTCATACGTGAAGTATGAGTCGACAAAAGCATATTTTTCAAATTGTTTCCTACGAGACATATATTTTCAAGTTTCCCTTCCGTGTATTGTATTACTTTTAATTCTGTGGTTTTTTTAACCGTCACATCTAATAATTTGTTTTGTTTTTATTTATTTCTTATTATTTACAATATCAATGCATCATTTATTTTGTGATAAGTCTTAAATTTCACGTAAGCCTTATGTCAAATCAGACTAAGTAGCGATAAATACAGATATAAAAACGAACAAAAAACTCGGGACATAAACCCTCACGGTCTTACAATATAACCAAACAACCATAAAGCAATTGTTGTTAACTAAATCATAAACAACTGGAATAATGTTAGAATCTCAAACAACAAATTTGTCTGAAAATAAGAACACTAGGATTTTAAACGAGAGTTTAAACGCCAATATTTTTTACGACAATATTATTATCGTATTATCTAAAAACGAGTTTTTCAAAAAACGAACTTTTTTTAACAAGTGGAAGGGAGAACCGAGCCTGATTTTCCAATTTCCCTCCTTAAGTGATTCTCCATTCCCTATCCATCAAAAGGACCCTTGACCATAGGCAAAACAGAGAGGATGCTTTTCCCAAAACCGGTTGCATCAGCATGGGGAGCTTCCAACAGAGTGCAGTTAGGAAAATATTTTGCCTTTATCACACTTTTTTGTACTTTTCTTATATACTTCCTCAGTTTCGATAATAACCGAGTCAGTTGTCAAAAACACGTATATTAAGGATGTGAGTTAATGTTTTAATTTGAATGTCAAAATGATTAAAAAAAACCTTAGTCTATAGTTAATATAATGTTGTATTTATTCATCTCTCCTAAAATAAGGATATATATATGAAAAACACAATAAATGCTGAATTGGAAATATAACTACCTCAGTTATTTTGGACCAAATATTTTTGGCAATTGCCCCAGTTATTTCGGAACGGAGGGAGTACTTTGTTGGGGACTATAATTTTGGGGAACATAGCATCCTCTACTCTTTCTTACTAGCTTGGATTTTCACACATTTAGTTTGTCTCTTAGAAGGTTTTGAGGAGACAATACTATGCTCCGACACGTAATTGATGTAATGTGAGGAATATAGTATACGATGTATGAAACTTTTTATCTTTCTCTTCAATAAAATAAAAACTTCACAAAAAAAAAAAAAAAAAACTAATTCGTTGAAAAAGTTATATATTTTCTTTAGGGGAATATTTCTTATATTATAATTATAAGACATAAGGAACAACACTCTATATGTCACAAAATATAAGTCATTCTATATTTTTGGGTTTTGTCTCAGAACATCTCATTTTACATTATCAATTAAACATTTGTTGCTCTTTTCTCTATCTCATCTCTAATTTATTATTAATCCAGTCAGCTACATTACTTTATAACAATTGCATTAATAATTATTAAAACATATTTTCGTCATTCTTTTTTAGGATTTATGAGATTCAACTACTTTCTTAATTTCACTGAAAACGTTTTAGTGACTTATATTTTGGAAAGGAGAGAGTAATAAATAACCTTAAAGACTCTAGATATTACATTCCACCTTATTCTACGTACAGTAATGCTACAACTACAACTCAGACATAACGAGTAACACAATATATCTTTACACAATTGACTATTTTAAATTTTTAATCATGATCAAAAAATCCTATATAAATCATAATCAGTGACGTAAAAAGATATTGTTTCACTCGTTGTATACAAGTGATTGTGATATATCATTGTTCATTCAGCATGTAGGAAGGGGCCAACAATAAATATGAGTCGACAGTAAATTAGTCAACATAATTTGAAGCAATAATGTGGGTTTTTTTTACTTATTTCAAAAAAGAAAATGAATAAATCCGTTGATATCACCTTTTTTTCTTTTAATAATCATACGGTAAATGATAGAATTAAGTAATAAAAACGATACACGACCATCATGCTAAGTAATGAGTAATGATGTGGACACAGTCGTTGTGTCACAACGAATATACAACGGTCATATTTTACTGTTGATGATAAGCCTTATCATGATAAACGGTGTAGTTAATCATTATGTCACTCGTTGTAATACAACAGTCGTGCATGTACCATTATTTTTAATTGCAGACAATTGAACATTTTTTTTAGGGTAATAGTGCATCGTCTTGAAATCACTAAAGATATTTAACATATCGAGCTAGATTTATTGCTTATTCCCTAGACGGTAATTAATAGTTAAAAAATATTCTTTATTGTCCCCAAGACATAACCTTGCTGGTAAGGAGTTTGGGTGCTTAAGGCAGTCAGGACCTTAAGAGGGTAGAGGTTTGAACCCCGTAAAGAGGGACTTCTTTCCAATGACGGAGGTAGACTATGGGCTAAGGGGGGCTAAGCCCACCTAGCCCGTTTTATTTTTTTCTATGTAGTATGTATGTCCAGCCCACCAACTCATCAGTCCACTAAATAATTAGGCTTATAGCCCACCAACCCGAGCCACTAAAAGTATATGTTACAACAACAAAATGATTCCATTGGCATCACATTTTTATTTTCGACACCACGATTATTTCATACAATCAAAAAATTACTTCAAGCACAATGATTATTTTTAAGTGCAAATTAGTAATAAGGCCGTCGTTAGAGAATTAATGATCATTTAGGACACTCCGAATCTTATTTAGTTATAAGGACATTCTAATTTTAAGAAGGAAACTTATTTAGTTATAAGGACATTCTAATTCAAGTGGATAAAGAAGAAGAAGGAAAAAAAAAGGAAGGAAGGAAGAAAGAAAAAAAAAGATGAAGCGCTGGAGCTGATGTTTGGTTTTTTTTTTTTTTCATTTTTTAGATGCAGTGACATTGATGTCTGAAGCAGTGACATTGATAACTTATGCAGTGACATTGATGTCCGATGCAGTGACATTGATGAATGATGCAGGGACATTAAGCTAAACATTCAAGATCGTGTTAAAGAATTGAGGGATTCCACAATGAATCCAATTATCAGGAGGGCACAAACGACGTGTGGCCATTACAAGAGTCATAGTGAAGAGTCTTTGTAGTTTCACCAAACTTGTACTTCTATCCAAATTAAAAGCTCCACATTTGGAGAAATGCAAAACAAGAGCAGAGCTGACTGATGCAGTTGTTAGGTTTTATGCAGTGACATTGACGACTTATGTAGTGACATTGACGACTTATGCAGTGACATTGATGTCTGATGCAGGGACATTGATGACTATATTTACAATTAGATAACTGATGCAATGATATTGATGTCACCCCATATACAACTTGATACACACATTTGATAACTTTGTAAAGTAACTTTATTTCTTTGTTATATTTAAATATTTAATTGATGTTGGTTTATTTGATTAGTGTTGGTTTAAATTTTCGATAACTTTGTAAAATAAGCAGATTTCTTTTGTTTTTTTTGGTTTAAATGCATATTTTACAACCAAATGTATGCATAAATTGTTACAATAACACGTCATTTGCATAAATCGTTACAATAACACGTCGATGCATAATTCGATACAATAAGACATCATTTTGCATAGATCGCTACAATAAGAAGTCATCGTGATAAATCGCTACAATGAGGCGTCATTGCGTAAATTGCTACAATGAGATGTCACGGATCAAGGTTGCCAATGGATCGCGGCGGTCAATACATCATGGTAGCCAATGAATCGCGGCGGTGAATGCATCGGGGTGGTTAATGGATCCCGTGGCCAATGCATCCGGGTAGGTGGTCAATGCATGACGGTGATCAATACGTCACGTCGATTTTTATAAAGAAAAAAATTGATTTTATGAAATTTATTCGGAAAAATATCAAATTTGATTTTAGAATAAAGAAGACGAAAAAATATGAATTTTAGTGAAAAAATTATGATGATCCGAGTTTTAGATCAAAATATATGATATTTAGAATATGGTGAATTATAAAACAAAAAAAAAAAACAAAAAAACAAAAAAACCCACGCACACAGTTGATCGCCTTTTTTTATTATTTTTTTTATTATTACTTTGAACGCTTTTTTTTTTCCTCCTTCTTTTTTTTTCCTTCTTCCTCTTTATCCACTTGAAATTAGAATGTTCTTATAACTAAATAAGTTTCCTTCTTAAAATTAGAATATCCTTATAACTAAATAAGATTTCGGAGTGTCCTATTACCCCTAATAAGTTAAAAATCAGTCCTTTTAAATAATTGGCCCTATTTTTAATGAAAATAACGTACGTGGTATATGACGTTTAAAAAACAGCGTTAGTAATGACAATGACGTTATATTTTGTCAATGTCACTTGTTAGTAACGTCAGATCCAATGAATTGACACTGGAGTTAACGTTTGTAATTTGGGAAGTAAAAAAAAATACATCATAAAGTAAAAATAAATTTTAGTATTTTTCTAGAAAATTATGCCGTATAAATAACATTGAAAAAAAAAAATCCCAGCCCATCCAACGAAATTTTTTTGGCTCCGTCCTTGATTCTTTCAGTTTTTTGGTATAAAAGGCAAACCCATGAATCTGATTAATATCTTCACTCATCCCGTGAGACAGGGGGTTGGGGGAGCCTTAATGTTAGGGTTCAACATTTTTAGTAAAAAAATTGTTTATTTGACTAATGCGACTCTAAACTATGTCAAATTGGGTAATTCTAATGGATCCGGAATGATAAATAATGTTATTTACTAGAGCCATAATTGATCAAATAACTGTTAAAATAAATTGTCTTCGTTTGATCTAAAATGATGAACCTTAATTATCAAGTTTATTATTACTCAACCTTATATCTTAATATTATTTCTCCTACTTTCCTAATATGAGATATTATGTTCTCACCAATCTTATGGAATTGACGTCGTGTGCGGCCTCCTCTACCGGTTAGGTGCAGCTCTCTCACCGCCTCTCACTTAGTTCCATATGAAAACTAGCAATGATACCAAATATAACGTCCGGAACATGGGCCTAACGGTGCTACTTGAGTCATGATGAATTCAATAACTACATCGGTTCATTGTCATCGCTCGACTTAAAATGGTTAACCCAAGTTTTCAAGTCCATTTTTTCTCAACCTTATATCTTGATAACCAAAAGTTCCATAGGCCTATAACCAGAAGTTTTAATAAATCAAGTGATCAACCGAACTCTTCACCCGGCTTATTAATCCCGGTGTCAACTCATAGGCAGATCCAAGAATATTTTCCAGTGGTGTCACCAGAATGTAGAACTACACTTTTTATCCATAAATTTGTTCCAATAGGGTCACCGGAACTTAAAACTACATTTTTTAACAACAAAATGAAATCGTATTAATACTAAAAACTTCATCGAATCTCAGTGGGGCCACGTGACCGCACCCTAATATACTCAGGTCCGTCCCTATCAGATCGCCATAGACCCGCGACTGCACTCTTTCAGAATATAAAATATCTTACTCTACTATGCATATAGTTACCAAACGTCCACTAATAAAACTATTACCTATGGATAAACCTCCACAGACGATTCGTATATGAAGCAAGGTATTGTTCGTACAACCTTTTGATAACGTCTTATCCTTAGCTATAATTAATGAAATAGTGATTTACAATATATACACACTAGTAAATAGATACAATCTCCAGCTGCAAGCATGGAATGTCACTCTCATGGTTTCAGTGGCTGCATTAATTTTTTGATTCTCAAGTACTGCTAAATCCCCTGTGTGATTTGAAAAACCGAATCATGTTTTCGTAGAGGTCTTCTTTCGATCTTACGCTCAAGAGGAAGTCTATATGGCCATAGTTCTCAAGATAAAGCAACTCCGGTACAGACCGGAGTTCTTTTAACGTGTGCTGGACATCAGTAACATCTGCCAATGCATCGTTTCCTCCATAAGCCATCCAGAGCGGCAAGGATTTGGGAATGTTTGACAGATTGAAATCTGGGGGCTTCCTTTGTCCATAGAGTTTCAGGTTTTTCAATGTTCCGTAATCATACTTTCTGAAGGTACCTTTACGGATCACTGGCAAGCAAGATTGTTTAAGCACGGTATGAATGGAGACCGATATAAAAATATGAAGATTTAAGAACTATCAGGCTGTGGTGGGAACTTACTCTGGAAAAGATGATTCATATTCTTCGCCGATGTAGGATGCGGTTCGTAATCAAGATAGAAATCAATCCGAGATCTGTTGAAGCAACAGTTTGTCCCTGAAATACATTTGCTCGATTTAATCAGAACAAGCTTTCATTCTCAAAAGATGCAGCATACAACTCAAGTCTAATTTAGGAATATAGACATCAAGTTCTGACAACACTTTCATCATCAAAATACAAAATGGTCAAGAAAGAACCTGTGATTGAAGTTAGAAAGTCACAGCAGTCGAAGTGTCCATCACACATCATATCCATAATCCGGGTGCCGAATTCACTGAAAAATACACAGAAAAGATATAGGACATCTTTGAGGAATGAAGATACTTCATATTTAAGACAAACATAGAGATATTAACAAGACCTCTTGAAATTAAGTTCATGGACGCCCATCGCCAGCATAGCCTATGGCAATAAAATTAGCAACTCAGTAATATGACAAGTAAACTCGAGGTATTACGGACATAAAGACGTATTACATACCTGATCAAAATGCATTTGCACCAATCTAAGGACAAGATTAGAATTGATATGATCCAAATATGAAATGGGACAAAGAAGTGCGGCAGCCTCAACCATGGATACTATATCAGGTTGAGTAAAAGCGGCCAGAGACATGATGGTTCCCTATAACATGCAAATTCCGAAGAAAAAAAAAAAAAAAAAGGTATAAAAATGTCGAAACTAAATATAAAATCAACCTGACCTATTAGGGAAAAAAAAACAAACCTGTGAATGCCCAACAATGAATATCTTTGAATTCGTAGCAGAATATATGTAGCGTGCCATATCTGCAAGATCGTACATAGCCAACTCTTGCCAACTCCAATCCCAAAATTTCTAAAAACCAACTATCTGTATTACAAGTTGGAAAAAAGCAAATAATCTTTTACCTAGACAAAATGATCATCCATATTTAATGTCAATACACAATATGTGATGTCATTCTGGGAGTTGGACTGGATACAAACAGTCCTTTTGCTCGTATGAAACGAGCTTTTAGATATATGCCCAATTCCCAAAAATTAACAACAAACTAGGTTGCTACTCATGTTACAACCCTATACGAGAATGCACTAAAAGGTCCAAAGCACGCTGTGGGTACCTTGTTCTTCTCTCTCAAAGACACATGGCCATGACTCCAGCGTGTTCCACGCACGTTTCCAGCCCAAACATCAAACCCATGATCAGCAAGGATGAAGCCAAGTGACTGATTTGGAGAGTCCAAGAACCATGCGTCACCTGACTGGTTGAATTACTTATACAAATTAATCCTAGAATCAAGCTTAAAAAAAGTTCTTAAGACAATATTGAAATACTTCAATCAGCTCATCAAAAGAAGATTCAGCTATTTATGCAGAAAATAGCTAGTGAAATAAAAGTAATTTCCAAGTCCCAAAGTAAAAACGCTCATATATAAGTACATTTCATGATCACGTACAAGGCACTAAGTCGTGCCGTGCTGTAAGGATCTTAAACTAGTCAGTTCACTCAATTTGAATTCACAGGCATAAAAAATCACCAATTAAAAGAGTTGATCAACTTAATATGTAATCCCAAGTGGAAGTACAAGAATGAAATGGATCAAGACAACTACTTAATCAAGCTCTTAGTGTCAGTATTAATGTCTACAGTTCCAAAATCTCCAATGTCCAAACATCCAATTTTGATAAATGGTGCTTCTGCCCGGAGAATCCCGAATCACCATTTTTTCACTTTTGGCATATAAGGCGCTGCCGCCATCGCTTCTAATCATATACTTCCCAATATTAAACCGATTGTTTATTCAAAAATCTCACAGGAACAGAAATAAGGCAACTAACCATCTTTAGCAAAATTATGCAAGATGAAACAGAAGCTGCACACACACACACACACACACACACACACACACACACACACATATATGTATGTATGTATATATATCAAATTAATGTCAGAAACAACAATCAAGTTAATTGCACACAACAGGCAACAATAAAAACACTATAAAGCATCATCTTGAATGTAACAAGCAAGGTACCCTAAAAATTAGAAAACGGTTAAAGAAAAATTAACCATCATGAGCCCATGTAGAAGCAAAACTGGAGGACCCCTTTGGCTTTGGCCTCCCCTGAGTAAACCAGATCGTGAGGAAACGCGTTGAAGTCCCAGTAAATAACCATCCTTTGTGTGAGCCTGCAGTTACTAATTCCTAGTAAATAAATAACCTCCAAAAAAAAAGGATCAAAACTTAAAAATTAAATTTCTTTCTGAAATGGGATCAACTAAATAAGCATGAAATTAAAGAAACATATAACAAACATCTGCACAAGATCAAAACGTCTTTGGGGTAAAGCATAAGAGATGTTACTATGTGTTCGGAGCAAGGATAGCCATTAGGTTCAATGAGATGAGCACAAAGACCACCAGTGCCGGAGCGGGTATGTGAAACGCCGGTCAAAGTGCCGGCGGAAGAGAGAACTAATGCACTGAGAAGGACAGCCACCGCCAACAGTCTCATTTTACAACACAGAAAACGGCGGGGAAGGAGCTGCAAGGGCTGCGAACTTGTGGAAGCAGAGGACAGATAATTGTCGATGTACGCAAGACAATCAGATGTTGTTGGTCTCCGACCAAGCTGCAGCCGGATAAGGAGGTTACCTTAAATGGAAGTTCACTTGTAATTGTAGTCGGCTCTCATAGTCTTGCGCGTGTTATGCAATCGCTGACTGTTAGGTGCATGTCTAATCACGATAGGTCTCTCGTGGCTATTCAAAAAAGATTAATACTATGTGTCACGGATTTTATACGATGTAAAATAACAAGTAATAATTATAAATCCGGTATTCCCCAAGTATAGGGATCGTAGTAATAGTGGTTAATACCGGTGTCGAACTCACAGGGAAAACGGGGTTGTGATTCTAGTTTTTATTTTATAAATCTACGGGTGTCACAAGTTATACTAATACTTCGGATAAGACAAATTAATAACGGAATAAAACTGGACTGAAGACAGTGATCTAAAGCCAGGGAGAAACGGTTGCGGACAAATTTAAAACACGGCTAAGATTATAACTACAATGATGTGATCAAACGAGTGCTATTTTGTAAAGAACTGCTAATGATTTTAAGTTAACGATTTAAAGAACGAACAAGCTATTGATCAACCTATTTTAACAACATTCAATCTCGATCTCGATTCTCTCGAGAATTTACCAAAGTCGTGATCCACCTAACAAGGTTTGAACTCCAAATTTCTTAGATAAATTCAACTATCAACCTTTTATCTTTCGATATTAGAGATTAACGCTTCTAAAACGAAGGTGTCGGATTTCTCAATCACAAGATCTAAACGGCAACCTAACCAACTCTCGTTATACGTAGGTTAACATGCTCAATCTTTATCAAGGTGATCTAAGTTTAACAAGATTCTCATCCAATCAAACTAACATTCATGCAAAGATCTTTCAATACAATTGCATATGATCAAAATAAACAAGATAAAGATACAACTTAAAGTAAAACTCACAAGAATATTGAAGATGAGATCAAAGTGTTGTTAAAATGGCTTCACAAAGCTTGCTCACAAGGATTTAGCTCCTTGACATGGTTGAAGTCTTTGAGTTTAGTACATGAAAGTGCATAAAATTACTCTACTTTGATCTAGAAATACAAGAACATAAAAAGTGTTTAAGCTAATGGAAAGAAAAGCTAAGTCTTTTTGGGAGAAAAGATAGCTTTTTAGACATAAAATTCGATTCATAATGAGTTGGGAACACCCCCTATTTATAGAAATCAAAGTCGGTTTGCTGTCTTCGAGGTTGGACGCCCGTCCGCCAAAAGTGGACGCTCGTTTGACAAAAGTGGACGCTCGTTTGAGTAGCGTCTAAACTCTCCGTCTCTTGAAAATCTCCTCCGGGCCTTGATTCACTTTTATGGACGCCCGTTTGCTTTCATTTTGACTTGAATGAGACTTAGCCACTAAGTCTTTGAATTGACTTGATTCTTTTCTTCTCTTCTAAGTTAACTTAGCCTCTAAGTTATGCTTTGCTTCTCCTCTAAGTTATCATCACATGAGCTCTCTGTCGACCTTGAACATCGAGGTCGGATATCGGACATCGAACATCGATTAGCGGATAACGAAAAACATCATCGAGCAGCAGTCATAGCGGACGCCCGTCCGGTTATATGGACGCCCGTCCACTTGATTTCATCACAATTTCTCTTCTTTTCTTACTTGTATCTTCCCTTGATCATTTTCCCATCTTTTCCAACTCTTTTCATGACATAATTAGGTGCCTACAAGCATGATAAACTCGTGCAAAACGTAACGATGCAAATATAAAGATATTTATTATATGATAAAATCACAGTTTTAACTCGGTTTTGCACTTAGATATATTTATAGCTCCTTTACTCAATATTTCGATATAACCAATGATTTTCTATAAAAACCATAAAACAAGACGGATATTGTTATGAAATAACATCGTATAAAACCATAAAATCCACCCTTAACAACTCCCCACACTTATCTTTTTTGCTCGTCCCGAGCAAAATGGAACACGACTCACCTTACTAATATATCAAAATCCTAACCGTGAATAACCATAGACATCTTAGCAAGTATAAGGTATATCTAATAAGCTAAAAAGTTCACCCGGATGCGTGTGTGTAGAGCCATACTAAATTTCCGCTAAATCCAACCTTGAATTTTTCAAGTTACCACTAGTAAACATCTCGATCGAAATATATAACGATCATTAGAATCTGTAATTAAACTAAATGTAGCACGGCATGAAAAGAATGATAGAACTTAATTAGAATCGGTCCGCCATACTCGGAGGATTTTCCTACAACATGCCTTTCGGTTTATACTCGGGGATAAGTTATGCAAAATATCGACGTTTCATTATTCGGTTTTACATAACCTTCACATGTATAAGCTTATCGAATGAGCTTTTGCCCGTCATAGCGTAAATAGGACGTCTCGGGTACACCCTACCATACTCAAATCATAAGGCGACTTTTACGATCGTCGTGAGCTCTTGGTCATCATAATGGTATAGACAATCAAGATTTGCCCTACCTCACTCCAATCATCGACCAACTTTCCGACAAACTTATTAATTACATGATTAAATTTTTCTTTTAAGATCTTTTCCCAGTATAATATTGTTGCTTTTCTTATCACATTCAAACTCGAGGCATTCACAGATATGTCATACTTTGATTCTAAAACTGAGCTATTGTAATTCTTATGTCCGTTACATTTACCTAGACACAAGATTCTTATGATATCATCAACAGCCTCAAACCTTAATGAGTATAGCTTTATATTTCAGCTCATCGTCTAATATGGCTCGTGATATAAATATATATATATATATAAAGGTGAAACATCTAACTTACTAAACTGACCACATAAAGCATTGATGACTATCATATTAAAGTTAAAAATCAAAATTAGTAAGCTAAGAAGCAGATAACCTTGCTCGAGACAAAACAAAAATTTTATTTTTTGTCAATTTTAAGCATACTTTAAGCATGGTATAAATATTTTAAGCTCTCGTAATGGTAAACACAATTAATTGAGTAAATATCATGTAGTACTAACCGACTAAACCCTCCCCCACACTTAAACTACAACATGTCCTCATGTTGTGCAGAATTTAACAGAAATGATAAAGCACTTAGCTAATTTCGTGAAAGATCCCGAAGTTGCGGAGTAAGGCTAAATAGAGTCCTTTCCCAAGTACAACTTCCAAAGTAGTTCGACAAAATAGCTCCAAATGTACCTGCATCACTTGAAAAACATGGAAACATCTCGGGGGAAACAAGTGAATTATGTCATAGCAAGCAAGAGATTGAAAGATAAAGAGATGATAAAAGAGAAAAGATTTCAACCCTTATAATTCACAGCAAAACAAAAGAAAACACCAACTCTCAAAATACATAAAAACAAAAGAAAGTAGTGGGTTGCCTCCCACCGAGCGCTGTTGGTTAACGTCGTTCGCTCGACCTTACCGCTACTAAACCCTAGTCTTCATAGATTTCAGCCCAATCTATTACCCTGATAAGTCGACGCAGCATGTCCATGACGGGTGGAAAATCGTACTCACCTTGTAAGTTCCAATCCTCTTCTGCAATATCCGCGCCGCGGTAATGCTCCTCCCACAACACCAGGACCAAGTCTCACAAGATTGGGTCGTTCAGACGAAATATGGTCGTCCCAACGACCTCAGCAGCTCTCTGCGCTAAAATCTCCACCTCCCGATTTCGTGGGACAATGATTACGTAAGTGACAAATCCGGACGTGTGTGACGAGGTGAAAATCAACATCCGTAATAATTGTCCTCGGGACCATCACCTAAAGTAATCTCGTGGATCTTCCTAATGAGCCGTAACTCAGTGCGGTGGGATGTCGAACTCCATAGCAACAAAACAAAGTCACGAAACCTATTTAACAAAAAAACGATCAAACTAGGCTTAAATAAACAAACTAAAGATAAAACGACTAGAACAACTAATAAAGACAAGGATATCACCTGGATCAAAGCATTTAATTTTTCTACCGACCACTACATCGCAAGCGTGCTCGATCGTGGTTGGTGGTGGCGTAAACAACATCTCACACACGGGGCTAAGTTGGTAAGTCTTTGTCAAACACTTTTAATCCTTCCCTTGTAGATTTCTTCTTACTTCTCTTAAATTGTGCCTCTCGCTTGAGCTCCTCCATATCCCAACTACCAGCCATCACGTCTTCAATTAAGCCCCTATTGTCATTCTCGTAAAATAAGTTTGGGTGAGAATTCGCCAACATCTCAGTAGTCACCGGATTCTCACACCAAAATCTCGAGTAAATGAACAATTAAGGCCTTTTCTTTTTGTTGGCCGATATAGTGCTTGCATCTCTCGACCATTCACCCCGAAGGTCGGTCACCGTAACCTCTAAGCTCTAAAACACCTCCAGAATGATCCTGAGAATCTCGAAGGGCCGGACCAACGTGTCCGGAGCTTTCAGGAACAAATGTAACCTGGAATTATATAGCAAAACTTGCTCCCTACCGTGAATTCTCTTTTCTTGATCTTAGCATCATGGAGAAGCTTCATCTTGTCCTTGCTTACCCTGGCACTTTCGTAGGCCTGGAGTCGGAACTCATCCAATTCGTGTAAATTGCATCGACGCCTCCACATGACCGAGTATCAAAGTTTAGAAACTTTGTAGCCCAAGATGCTCTATGCTCAAGTTCGACCGCGCAGATGGCAAGGTTTGCCATACACCATTTGGTACGGTGATGTACCCATCGGTGTCTTATATCTTTGCTCGATAGGCCACACAAGACATCATCTAACTTCGCACTCCGCTTTTTCGGTGGCTATTAACCACTTTCTCCAGGATTTTCTTAAGGCTTTGATTACTTCGCCGACCGACCACTAGTCGCCGGATGATACGATGTACCGATTTTATGCTTAACACCATATTTTTCTAGTACCTTCTAAAGTGGTCGGTTACAAAAATGTGTTCCTTCATCGCTTATCAAGGCGCGCGACAACCAAATCGCACAAAGATGTTTTCCTCGTAAAATTCATGACCGCTTTATGGTCATTGCGAATTGTGGCTACCGCCTCTACCCACTTGGACACGTAATCAACACAGACTAGAATGTATTTGTTTCCACACGAGAATGGGAAAGGACCCATGAAGTCAATTCCCAAACATCGAAAACTTCGCATTCTAGAATGGGTTTTGAGGCATGTCGGCGCTGAGTTAAAGCTCGTTCGTTGGCACCGATCATAGGATTTACTGAATGTTTCAGATCCTCAAAGATCGAGGCCAATAGAAGCCGGATTGGAAAATCTTTGCAATTTTCCATGGGCCAAAGTGACCACCAGCAGGCCACTTTGATGACATCGGGTCGATAATATCCCGTTGCTCGGACTCAGAACACATCTTCTCAAAGAATCCATCCTTATTTTTTAAAGAGGTACGGCTCGTCCCAAATGAATGTTTTCAAATCGAGAAGAATTTCTTCTTCTCTTGATATGAAAAGTCGTGATTCGAGATATTGGGAGTGCAGTAGTTGACGATGGAAGAATACCACGGAACATCGAGCACAATCGCCAATCATCATTACATTTTCAAGAGGAAAGTATAGGTCTATATCCTTAGGATCCTCCTCTTCCTCTCGCAATCTAGAAATATGATCTCTCTTTCGCGTTTTCACTACCCCTTATATCTTTGATTTCTACATCAAACTCCTGTAGGTAAGAATCCAACGCAGCAGCGCGCGTTTCAGCGTCCTTCTTATTCATTAAATAGCGTAAGCGGCATGATCCGTCCACACTATAACCTGAGCTCCTAACAAGTAATCATGAATTTGTCCATGAGAACACAACAACCAACAGCTTCTTTTCTGTTGTGGTGTAGTTGACTTGAGCGGAGTTCAGAGTGTGACTAGCATAAGAGATCGGTTGAAACTTCCTATTGATTCTTTGGCCCAAGACTGCACTAACCGCGTAGTTAGATGTATCGCACATAAGTTCGAACGGAAGGTTCCAACTGGGCAAATCAAGATAAAGCGTATATCAACCGATGCTTAAGCGTTTCAAATGCACCTTGCACTCATTATCGAATTTAAACTCAACTTCATCACGAAGCAAATTGGATAAAAGGCTTAGAAATCTTGGAAAAGTCTTTAATAAATCGTCTGTAAAAACCCACGTGTCCAAGAAAACCTCGAATTTCTCGCACATTCTTCGGGAAGCTCATTTTCTCAATAGCCTCCACTTTGGTTTTATCCACTTCGATGCCTTTGGACGAGATCTTATGACCAAGAACTATGCCCTCCTCAACCATGAAGTGACATTTTTCCCAATTAAGGACTAAGTTCTTCTTTACGCATCTCTCCAAAACATTATCAAGGTTTAGAAGACAATTATCAAAAGTTTGACCAAAAACCGAGAAGTCATCCATAAAGACTTCCATACATTTCTCCACAAGTCCGTCAAAGATGGCCAGCATACATCTCTGAAATGTAGCAGGGGCATTGCAAAGACCAAATGGCATTCGCCTGTAGGCGAAAGTACCATAGGGACAAGTGAACGTAGTCTTCTCTTGGTCTTTAGGGTCTATTGGGATTTGGAAATAACCAGAATAGCCATCTAGAAAACAGTAAAAAGCGTGGCCGGCCAAACGCTCAAGCATTTGGTCAATGAAAGGGAGGGGAAAGTGATCTTTCATTGTGACTTCGTTGAGTTTTCTATAATCAATGCAAACTCTGTAACCAGTCACAAGTCTTAATGCAACCTCTTCCCCCTTTTCATTTTTCTCAATCGTAATTCCCCCTTTCTTAGGGACTACTTGAGTTGGCGACACCCAATCACTATCTCGCAATAGCATAGATGATTCCCATATCCAACAACTTGGTAATCTCTTTCTTGACAACCTCCTGCATATGAGGATTCGCCTCTCTCGCGGTTGTCTAATTCTCATTAGCTCCGTCTTCTGCCTTGATTTTGTGCATGGATATCCGGAGAGATTCCTTTGATATCCCCGACCGCCATCCGAAGGCCCGCTTCGTTCTTTTTCAAGACATTTATTAATTTCAGTCCTCGCTCTCGGAAAGTTTGGATGAGATGATGAGGGGAAGCCTATCACCATCTTGCAAGAATATATACTTTAAATGCTTGAAAGGGCTTTAAATCAAGATCATTTGGAGGTTCCTCTAAATCGGACTTTAAACCGCCACTTTCCAAATTATCGAGGCAACCAGCGAGCTTCCAACAAATCAACTTCCTCCGAAGGTGAAAGATTCTTAGTTCCTACCGCTTCTTATATCTATGTCACCTTCGAGTCTATCGATCTACCCAACCATACTTGATTTAGATTGTCGATAAGACGCTCAGTACTCGAATCTCATCGCCATGACTTGATCCTCTAAATAATCTTTGAAATCATCAAATGATTCCTCTCGCAGAGAATCCGCTTGGAAATTCGTAAGGGCGTTTGATAGCTTTAGAAACGCCAGTAGCTCACTTCTTTATCTCCAACGCGCAAAAAGTCACCTTAGCACCATCATCACAATCGATGAGGGCTCTAGCGATGCAGATGTAAAGGGTCTTCCAAGAATTAGAGGCGTATTGGGTTGTTGAATGTCTAAAACATACCAATCTACGAAATGTAAATTTATCGACTTGAATCAATAAATCTTTCAACATTCCTGCCGCTTTCTTGGATGACCTATCCATAAACCGAATACTCATAGTAGTGGGTTCCAAAGAGATGGTCTAATTGCGATTCTTTCGGCAGACATATAAAGGCATAAGATTGATCGATGCTCCTAGATCACATAAAGAATTAGGAAAGACAAGGCCTCCTATTTGTAAGGTAAGAACAAATCTTCCAGGATCGCCCTTTTTAACCGGCAATTATTCATAATTGATCATGGAACAGCTTTCACTAATCGTCCTGTCAATGCCTTCTAACTTCTTTTTAGAAGAGATCACATCCTTTATAAATTTAGTGTACTTGGGCATCTCAACCAACACATCGATAACGGTATGTTAACTTGGGTGTTTTTAAGAGGTTGAGTACCTTCTCGTACTTCTTATCTTCGTATAAAGGAATGTTGGTCTTTCTTGGAGGAAACGGGAGCTTCTGTAACTCCTTCTCAGAGAAAAATTTCTTCTTGGAGGAGCTTACAGCTTGCTCCTCAAGATCTTTCCACCTCACAAATTTCTCACCTTCTTTCCTCTCTGGCTCACTCTCTCTCTCAACAGACTTCTCATTGCCCACAGTGCTCATCTATCAGCATCTCCTTCTATCCCATCCTTAGAAAAATCGGTTTCTATTGTGTCATTATCGGAGTAGGGATATAGGTCTCTTCCGCCCCCCCTCCGCACTCTCAATGGCGGGAGGGGGGCTGTGGTTTCCAGTTCTGTGGACCAGAGAGTTGAGTGCCTGATCGTAGACTAATGGCATTTGAGTCTTCTTGATTATAGGCTAGTGATGGGACTCGAGCAGTACTCTTACTTGGATTAACCTGGCTGACTTGATCTCCTCCGCGAGGGTTCTTCTCAGTAAAACTGGGTAGATGCCCTGGTGGTCTCGAAGCCAGTTGTTCAGCCAACTGTCCCAATTGTCTTTCCAGGTTCTTGATCGTCTTTGTTTGCTCTTCTAACCTGGTAGCAATATCACTAGGATGAGAGAATCCTGAGAGATTCTCGAGAGTTTTGATTGTATGATTGATCGGGCCTATTTCCATAAACAGATTAGGATTGTTAGGCGCCGTTTAAATCTTTGAGTGGCTGTAGGAAAATTATTATTGGGGTTCTGGTTGAAACCAGGGTTTCTATTGAAGTTCTGGCTTTGGTTGAAACCCTGATTTTGGTAAGTGCCCTGGCCAGATAGTGGGTTGTTAAACCGCGAATTTTGTTGGCCGTAAAAGCGTTTACCTCAAAGATTCGCTCATTCATCGGACGAGATCGAGGCGTGTGTCCCACGTTATCACATGACCGGCATGTGACTTGATTGTATCTTGCCCATTATTTTGGACAAATAAGTTAACTTGGTACGATTGGGGAGAAATAAATTGACACTGGCCATTTATATGGCCGGTCTGACAACAATTATCACAGAATAGAACGTGGGCGTTCTGTTGGAGAGATTGGTTCTGATTGATCAGATTTTGAGAACCCATGTTTGTGGCCATCTGCTTCTGCAGCATGGCGATCACATTTTGCATGTTTACCTCTTCGACCTTAGGAGGTGGGGGAGGTGCTTGTATAGTTTGGAAAGAGGGGCATAGTTGTACTTGGCAATGTCCTCGAACAAAGTGCCCACCCTCAAAGAGGTGTTTTTCTCAAAATGCCCCACTGCATTTAATTGTTGACCATGCCCTTAGTGAGCTCGGTCCAACCCATCAAGAACGTGTTGACTTGTCTCTGCAAGTCTAACCCGTGGTGGGGGCATTTCCGGAGAAGAGATTTGAATCTCTTCCAGCAATCGAAGAATGATTCATTCTCCTGCTGATGGAACGTAAAGATTTCACTTAGGCATTGGGCGGTTTTCGATGGTGGGAAATATTGACTTAAAAATTCTTTTTCAAACCCAAACCAAGTAGTAATGGATTCGGAGGAAGAGAGTGATACCACCTTTGCCTCCCCTCTCAAAGAAAAAGGAAACAGTTTAAGCTTTACTGCATCATCACTGACTCCTTGGATACGAGTTGTACTGCAGATTTCCAAGAATGTGTGGATGTGCGTGTGCGGGTTTTCGGACTGAAAACCGTGAAAGATAGATGCATGCTGCATCATCTGTATAAGCCCTGGTTTCAGCTCAAAAGTTTGTGCCGTAATGGCCGGAAGAATTATAGCAGGGTTGACTTTGACCATGCCTGGCATGGCATAGTCAGCCAACGTACGAGTGTCTTCTGCTGCCATGATGACTAGATTTTTGATTTCTTCGGCTAAAAGTAGCTCGAAGTCTCTCTCGTGTTCGTTTCCTGGGTCGGAAGGATCCGGAAAACGAATTCTTCTCCTATTGGGTCGGACTATGGTCCGCTCGAGATCAGGATCGTAGAGTAAATGCCCTTCCTGACTTCGAGTTTGCATAAACTGAACCCGAGAAAGAAATTAAAATTATTTGATAAAATAAAAATTGAAGAGAGTTTGAGAATGTGATACACACAAGAGTAAACTTCAACTTAGTTTATTCATTGAGTAAAAAGATGTATAAATAGATACAATTGAGATGGAGAGACTAGCTAGCTAGCTTGGGCGGCCACTTGAGTATGTAGATGTGGGCGGCAAGCATGCAAAAAGTAAAAAGTAAAAGTTATGTCTATGACATAAAGTAAACTAGAGTTTGACATATTAATTGTTTATATGACTCACAATTAATATGTCTTTTACATTTAATTTTACAATTAAATAAGGTGTACAGAATATTATGCACGAAATCCTGAGGCTCAGCAATCTGCTGAGCACCTGTGAAGCCTTAGCAGATCGAGTCTGGCTGAGTAATATTTCCACATCCTGGCTTTGAGTAATATTTCCACCCCCTCAAATCGGGTCAGTATATGTTGATGCAAATAAGTTTGCTACTTAGTCCGCCAACATAAGAGGTGGAATAGCCTTGGTAAGAATATCGCGATTCTCGATCTGCCGAGGAACATACTGGAGTTGAATAATCTTGGCATCAATCTTCTCCTTCGTAGTAGTGTCACAATGTCCACATGCTTGGTTTTATCATGATGGATCGGATCTTCTCGCCATGCATAAGGCTGAATTATTATCACAACAGAGTGTGATAGGTTCTTGTCTGATTCTTTGTTGTTCGGGTTCATCAAGACTTTTTTAGCCATAGAGCTTCACAAATGCCAAGTACAAGTGCCCTTAGTTCAACTTTCAAAGATCGCTTCTTGACACAAGAGGGTTGTTTCTTGCTCCTCCAAGTAACCAGTTCCCCATATATATGAGCAATAGCCTGTGGTAGACCTCACTCATCAATGTGACATCCAAATTTCAATCAAGATCAAGATATAGACCTTGATTGATCTATCAAGAGACTTGGTGAAGAGCGGACCTTGGCCAGAGTGGATTTTAAATACCTCAAGATCCTATTCACCGCATCCCAATGTTGCTCAAGAGGGCAATGCATGAATTGATCGACCAGATCGACCCCATATGCAATATCGTCTCTTGTGTGAGAAAGGTATATGAGTTTGCCTACAAGCCTTTGATATTGTTCTTTCCTGACAAAGAATGTCACCATGCAAGAGGTATATGACTGGGTCTACTGGAGATACAAAGAGTTTGCATCCCAAAGATGCCGCTTTCCTTCAAGAGGTCCATGACATATTTCCTTTGGGAGACCGAAATGCCATTGGTGGTTCTAGCTACTTCCATACCAAGTAAGTATTTAAGGTAGCCCAGATCTTTAACTTGGAACACCTTTGCCAAGAGAGTCTTCAAGTTCGGATCTCGGTAGAGTCATCTCCGAGAAGGATGATATCATCCACATATACAATTAGAATGGACCTCCTCTGGTTGGTTGTCTTGACAAACATGGTGTGATCGAGTTGCATTGATGATATCCAGCAGCTTTAACCACGGTGAGTGAGTTTTCCAAACCATGCCCTCGGGATTGCTTCAGCCATATATAGAGATTTCCTCGCTTGCACACCTTGCCTTGAGTATGAGGATTGATAAAACCAGGGGGTGCAATCATCATATAAACCTCCTCAAATGAGGTCCCCATTTAGAAAGGCATTTTGATGTCCAATTGGTGAAGAGGCCACTGTTGGACAAATTAGGGAAATCGATACTCTCGACAAAGGTGTTGAGCTTTGCTATCGGTGCAAAAGTTTCCTTATAGTCAATGCCATAAGTTTGAGTGAATCCCTTGCTACCAATCTGGCTTTATACTTGTCAATTTTACCATCGCATTGTATTTGATAGTGAATAACCATCTGCAGCCTAACTGCTTTTCTTGCCTTTGGGAAGAGTTGTGAGGTCCCAAGTATGATTATCCAAGAGAGCGATCATCTCTGCTTTAACAAAGAGCTTTTCCACTTATCATTTTGAAGGGCCTCCTAATATTTCTAGGGATAGAGTGAGAGTCCAGTCCTGTGTAAACATGGCAAAGACAAGAGACAAGTGATCATAAGATAAATAAATATGAATAGAATGATCGGTGCATGATCTTTTCCTTTCCTTAGAGCAATAGTCCATCATCTACTTCTTGATGAGGCTCAGCCGAGAGTCGATGGTCGGGGTCCAAAGCAGACTCTGTTCGATGAGTTCTTGCCGAGGTTCAGTTCAAGCCAGGCTCGGGTCGGCAGACTGGTCACAGATCGCCGAGGGTCGATGAATGTGAGTATCTGCAGGATGTCAAGATTATGAGTCTGCCGAGGGTTAATGGTTTGCTTGAGGAACGGACTTAGTTCAATCTCAATCGAGTTTCCATCGGTGGATCGCTCAATGAGGTTTGCTTTGTAATATGGAGTCCTTTCAAAGAATTTCACATCCATAGAATTGTAAAATTTCTTTTCAAGAGAGAGTAACACTTGTAACCTTTCTCGTCTGTGCATATCCAAGGAAAATGCACTTATGAGCTTTAGGATCAAGTTTACTTCAGGTTGAGCATGGATATAAACAAACACAAGACAACCAAAGATCTTTGGAGGCAATTGGGTAATAAGATGAGAGCGAGAGTGTGTGGTCGGAAGGGTTTGGAGAGGAGTTTTGAAACCTAACACTCTGCTGGAAGTCTGTTGATTAAATATGTAGCAGTCAATATAGCTTCACCCCACATGTATTTAGGAACATGTGTAGTGAACATGATTGATCTCGCCATTTCAATGAGATGCTGTTCTTTCTTTCAAAGAACCCCATTCTCACGAGGTGTTTCCACACAACTACCGATATGAACAATTCCTCTGTTTGTCAAGAAGTTACCGAGGTTAGACTCATAGTATTCGAGCATTATCGCCTCTTTAAGATCTTGATCTTAGTATCAAATTGGGTGGAGACCATGTGATAAAATTCTTGGAAGATAGGTCCAACTTCGATTTGTCTTTCATTAAGAACGACCAAGTGTTTCGGTATGATCATCAATGAAGGTTACAAACCACCTTTTTCCTCCGTTATACTTTTCACTCTTGAGGTCCCCATACATCACTGTGAATTAGGGTGAAAGGGAAGAGGGCAAGTGAGGTAACTTAGCATACACATTTGGTGAGTTTAGCAAATTGACAAATATCACATTGAAGATCATTAAGATTACATCCTTTAAACAATTCAGGATTAAAGACTTTAAATAACCAAAACTTGGATGTCCTAGTCTATAATGCCATAACATGATATTGTCTAGGTTTTGAGTGCAAAGTCGAGGCGGATTCTCTTCTTCGATCTTGTCTTCAGCAGGTTGATCACAAACAATCCGAAAGGGTGGTTTAGCTTGCCCAATCACTTCTCGAGAAGAAAGATCCTGGAATGTACACTGATTCTTATTAAAAACAACGAATTCCAATTCGGATCTTTAGTGAGTTTATTGACAAATATAAGGTTCTGATCTAACTTTGGAACAAACAGACATTCTGTAGATATATCTCGATTAGTAAGTTTAACCTTCCCAACACCTTTTGCATAAGAAACAGAACCATCGCTAGCCTTAATTTTGAATTTGGTTGCATGGCATATATTGGGTAATAAGGTTTTATTACTACCATATGGGAAGAAGCCCCGAGAATCAACAATCCAGTCTCATTACTAAGAGGTGAGTAAAATATACCTGCTTTTAGCATGAGTGGCCATTTCAAAGTGGGGAGCTACCTTCCCGATCTTTGAGCAATAAAGGCTCTAAAGCGCAAGAAACCGAGCATTTAGCTTCTCATCATTCTCCTCTTCACCGATAAGTTTGCCTTGACTTTCCTGGTTGGTTTTGAGGTTTTAGAGGGTTAGGTTTGCCATGTAGCTTCCAACAATTGTCCTTGGTGTGATTTGTGCGTTTGCGGTGATCACGAACGCCTTTCCAACTTTCTCGCAAGGCTTCTGTAAGTCTCATTAACCTTCAAAGCAGGCGCATCTTCATGGGTTGTCGGCAGGGGGTTCAAAGAAGATCACTTTCCTCCTCGCTTTCCTCATGTTTGACCTCAAAAACATGGATTTGAGATTTGGAAGAGGTTTAGTAGCAAGAATTCTACCTCGACATCATCAAGAGTAGGATTCATCCGATGAGGAATTTGAATACTCTCTTTTCTCTCGATAATGTCTTTAAAGAGTGCAAAGATCTTTAACATCATTCCAGGTGAGTTTCCAACATATCTAGGTGTTGCCATGCCTTAGATAGTTGATTAAAGTATTGAGTTGACGACATATCCCCTTGTCTGCAATTTTGAATCTGAGCTTGAGTTCATAGACTTTCGATGTATTGTCCTTTTTGAGTAAAGGTCTCTGGCATTGTCCCAGATTTCCTTAGCGATGTCATACATCATAAAGTTCTCATCGATCTCTTTTGTCATAGACCTCGTGAGGATGGTCATGACTTGGTTATTTTCTGTGTCCCATGCTTCAAACTTGGGGTCGGGTTTTAGCAGAGCGGTTTTGGAACCGCATGGATATCCCATCTTGCCCTGGCCGGAGATATACATTTTCATAGACCTTGACCATAGCAAGTAATTGTTACCATCAAGTTTATGATTAGTAAAAGAAGAGTGTTCGATTATCCCATCTGGCGAGGCAAATGTGAGTCTATCAAGAAGATGAAACTTCGATAATGTTGACATTTTTCTCAAAAAAGAACCGAGTTTTGCAAATGATTTTAGAACTCAAGTAGGCTCCGCTACCATGAAGAGAGTTTGAGAATGTGATACACACAAGAGTAAACTTCAACTTAGTTTATTCATTGAGTAAAAGATGTATAAATAGATACAATTGAGATGGAGAGACTAGCTAGCTAGCTTGGGCGCCACTTGAGTATGTAGATGTGGGCGGCAAGCATGCAAAAGTAAAAGTAAAAGTTATGTCTATGACATAAAGTAAACTAGAGTTTGACATATTAATTGTTTATATGACTCACAATTAATATGTCTTTTACATTTAATTTTACAATTAAATAAGGTGTACAGAATATTATGCACGAAATCCTGAGGCTCAGCAATCTGCTGAGCACCCTGCTGTTCGTTGAAAACGTGTTTTAAATTTATATTATCGGAACACCCCAAGTATAAGGTACGTAGTATAAGGTGTTGCCGAGTCGTCCTAAGGGAATCGTATAGTTATCAGATTGAGGTATAACTCCTAAGTTGGTTATGTCACTAATTACTTAAAACTAAGATTAATCTAACTATAAACTAAACCTAAGAAATAAACTAAAAACTAAAGGAAAGAAAATAAAACAGCAACTAAAAATAGGCAAAAAAAAAACAGAAAGACAGGAAGGTTGGACGAACGTTCACTATAGTGAACGAGCGTCTGAAATTAGAAAGCAATGGGCGAACGTTCAATTAAATGAACGAGCGTCTGATACGATCGTAAATGTAAAAATAGGCGTAAAAGTTGCGGGAACTAGGGTTCTAAAACTCAACTTAAACTAGGGCAATTAAGAACAATTTTGATTAACGAGATAATAAAGAGAAGACGAAGGGAAACGACCAAGATTCAATCACATAATAATCATACAACCAGTTTATGATCCGAATACAGTTTTATTGGTATGATCAATCGCGAAACCGACTAAATTCCTTTAGATCAATTTCTAGGGTTTGTTTACTTTTCCAAGAAAAAACAAATAACATTCATCACAAGATCAACAATTCGTTCCCAAATTGTAATACCCAACTAACGATATATGATTCCTCAAAACATCATCAATTGTATCGATTGAAAGATAAAGTATTGTTGAACTATATTTCCATAAGAATCCAAACAACATAGAGGTTCATTGACATTCCTATCTAACGAAACTCTTAACCAATAAATCATGATTCAAACGATAAATAAAACAAAGTATTCAAATTCATAACTAAAGATAAACTAACGAATCATGGTTGTGATGACGTTGATGTGATATCCTCCGGTTGTTCCATCGCTATGCGTTTAGCCAACAATCATGTTGTTAGACATAATCATTGGAATGGAAGGATTCATCTTTGACTCTCCTCTTGAATAATCACGCGGCTGCTAGGGTTTGTTATGAGTGAATAATGCGTATGAGATGTCCCCAGGGTTTAATACACGCCGCTATTTATAGGATTTTAGGTCGGCTAGGGTTAAGTCGGCATTTGGGCGCCCGTCCAAGGTCATGGGCCTTCGTTCATTTATTTGGGCGGAGATTCGACGCTGCTCGTTAAACTTACGTCTCAAGACTCAGTATGTAAAATATGACTCTGACGCTTCATGGACGCCAGATTCACTCGACGCTGCTCGGATCGATGGACGCCCGTCCAATATCTTTGAGGATCGGATTTCTTCATAGTTATCCATTCTTCTTCAAGCCAATTCCATATTTATCTCTTATAATTCGAATTGAGCCTCATTTATCCTCTTTATGCACTCCAAATTAAGCATCTACATAACAGATAAAACATGGAAAACATGTAGTCATCCCCAAATAATAATAATTCAACAAATTTAACACATAAAAGCGCCCAAATTACACTTTTGACACTTCTAAACCCATTATTCAAATTCACGCCTTAAACATATAATTTTCTCTAAAAATTACTAAAATACGAAAGATATTGTTCTCTAATAATGCGATAAAAACCATAAATTTCACCGAGAACAACTCCCCCACACTTGAACTTTTGTTCGTCCCGGACAAAACAATCAAAACTATAGCTCAACTTTCATGCACTCCACATAGATCTCTAACTCACGTAACAAAAGATACAACAACTATAGCCAACAATACCATCACAGAGATAGATTCAGTGTATGTGTGACAAGCCCTTCTCAAATTTAACAAGCATTTCAAAAGAATATCCTCTCAAAAATTTCAATGACTATCCTAGGTACAGACGATGCGACTTCACACTAAGCCTTCCAGCGCGCCTCGAGTAGGATAATCCCTACAAAGATATCATGCGGTTCTACTGGGTATAAGACCCATGATAACAAAGGCTTCACTCTATTTTTATTCTTATTCATCATTTTTCAAAATTTTCAAATTAACGCAAATCAGAGTAAGCTTTTACCCGTCATAGTAGAGCAGGACATTTCGCGATAATCCCCTACCTACTCAAATCATAAGGTAGCTATAAACTGACTGTCGTGAGCTTCTGGTCATCATAGTGGTATAGGACATACGTGGTATACCCTACCGCACCCAAATCATAAACCAGCTTGCGACAAACGTATTTATTAATAATTCACTATTTATTCATTCTTCTTTTTAAAGACATAAGTTACATCTCACTCATCACATTCAAACTTTATGATATTCACAGCACGTGGTCTAACTAAGGTGTCACTATACTGACCTTCCTAAGATAACTCATCAAAATAATGAAAAGGATATAGGTCGAACATCTTGCTTCAATATCAAAGGCTTTCGTGAGTGCAAAAGGAATACTATCTCCATAAAAGTAAAGACATGCTATAATTATCTCACTAAGTCACATACTATCATCGTTAGAAAACTACAACTAGCAAGCATTTAGTTCCAATTATATGCTCGAGACTCACAAAAAATTTTAAATTTCGCAGAAATTCAACATTCACTCATAATTCAAAGGATATAACATGAAAACATACCCAATTTACCCCCCCACACTTAAATCACATTATGTCCTCAGAATGTGCAAATATAAAAGAAAAAGAAAACTTAGCTGGTTTCAACAGTGGTTGTCGGATGAAAGTTGGCAGAGGTCAGGCCGGAGCATGAATGTACCGCGACAACTTGAATAGACAACACTGGACATAAAAGCTTGTGAACCTGCTCAAAAGTATCTGCAACACTCGACATACCATATAATCTCGGAGTACAAGGGGTATATGAATAAACATAAACGAAACTTTCACCAACTCGTAGGAACACAACATCTTACTCAAACAACCAAGGTACTACTCCTACAACTGAAACAGAAATAGCTTACTTAAAGAGAAAAGAAACAAAGCTAGGTTGCCTCACTGAGCGCTCTTTTTTAAGTCATTAGCTTGACATACTCTTCAAAGTCAACCCGGGTCGGGCCACTTTGGCTTAAATGCGACCACCTCATCATCAGAATCAGATTGAAGGACCGAGGTTTTACCACAACCTTCACAAGTGAAATGCCCTACCAAGTTTTTTAACTTGGCTCTCCAGACAGCACTGACTTTCGTCTTTGTCTCAACTTTTCCTACATGTGGCACCAGCGGAATGATAGGTTCAGGAATCGTGGTAGAAGCTTCTTTAAGGGTAAGAATGTCATCATTCGAAGCAAAGAATTCGGATGGAATCTCGTCACAATTCAGCACATCAGGTACGTCAACCAACTTTTGAAAGTATATGACCTCAGATACTTCATAAGGTTGGCCAAAATACTTTTTCAATCTATGACCGTTCACCTTAAAAGGTTGACCGCTGTACCCTTTCAAGGAAATCGCTCCTCCCGGATGAACGTCGACAATTTCAAAGGGTCCGGACCATCTGGACTTAAGCTTGCCAGCAAACAGATGTAATCTGGTGTTGTAAAGTAAAGCCATTTCTCCTACCTTGAAATCTCGTCGCCCTTATTTTAGCATCATGGAGCGCTTTCGTTCTTTCCTTGCTCACCTTGGCATTCTCGTAGGCCCCGAGTCCGAATTCATCGAGCTCATGCGATTCAGCGATAATCTTTTCTCGCCACAGAGTCGGCTATCGAAGTTTAAGTATTTAATAGCCCGATAAGCTTTGTGCTCCACTCGACGGGTAGATGGCATGCCTTGCCATAAACCATTTGAAAAGGCGACGTACCCATAGGGGGTCTTGAACGCAGATACGATAAGCCCAGTCGCGTCGTCCAACTTCGACTCAATTGGATCTATTAGAATTCACCGTTTTCTCCAAAATCCGCTTTAGACTTCTGTTGCTCACCTCGACTTGACCACTGGTTTGAGGGTGGTATGGTGTACCAATTCTATGCGTGACACCATATCTCTCAAGAATTTTATCCAGTGGTGCATTACAGAAATGCGATCCTTCATCACTGATAAGGGCTCTAGGACAGCCAAATCTAGTAAAGATATTCTTTTGCAAGAATTTCTTTACAACTTTGTGATCATTGGTTTGGGTGGCTATAGCCTCTACCCACTTGGAAACATAGTCAACGCAGACTAGGATATATTTATTACCGCACGATGATGGGAAAGGTCCCATGAAATCGATGCCCCACACGTCGAAGACTTCACATTCCAAGATAGGCCTCAAAGGCATCTCCATCCTATTATCGAGCCTCCTACTCTTTGACATCTGTCACACCTTTGCAAAAGGTTTCAAAGGCTTTGAACAGAGTCGGCGGTAGAAATCCAGCTTGAAGGATTTTACGCAGCGATCTTTGGTGCTCCGTAGTGTCCACCAAATAGACCACTATGACATTGCTCTAAGATATCCAGTTGTTCATGTTCCGAACACACCTTCTAAGCAACCCGTCTTTGCAGACTTTAAACAAATGTGGATCCTCCCATACGAGATACTTCAAGTCACCGAAAAACTTCTTCTTTTCCTCGATCGTCATCTCTTCTAAATGCCCGATCGCTAAGTAATTGACGTAATCGACATACCACGGCCTCACATTCTCTAGTCGCATTAATTGCTCGGTCCGGAAAGTCAATGCCTATTTCCTTAGTGTCTTCGTCACCCTCGTGCACTAAGCGAGATAAGTGATCGGCTACAACATTTTCGCTACCCTTCTTATCCTTAATTTCAAGGTCGAATTCCTGTAGAATCAGAATCCATCTCAGTAACCTTGGTTTAGCATCTATTTTTTCCATAAGGTAGCGTAACGCTGCATGATCTGTCCAAACCACAACTCGAGACCCAAGAAGGTAACTTCGAAACTTATCCATAGCGAAAACGACTGCTAGGAATTCCTTCTCTGTAGTAGTGTAGTTACACTGAGCTGGGTTCAAAGTTCGGCTCGCATAGTAGATTGGTCTCAACTTTTATCAATCCTCTCCGCCTAAATCGCGCCTATAGCGTAGTTAGAGGCATCGCACATGAGTTCGAAAGGTTTAGTCCATCGGGCGCGATCAAAATGGGGGCACCGTTAACTTATCCTTTAAGCATTTGAAAGCTTCCTTACACGCATCATCAAAACGAACTCTACTTCCTCTTTCAAAGAGTTGGATAAGCGGCTTTGCTATAGTCGAAAAATCTTTAATAAAACGCCGATAGAAGCCTACATGTCCCAGAATCCTCGTACTCTCCTTAACTGTCTTTGGATATGACATTTTCTCAATGGCCTCTACTTTAGCCCTATCCACCTGAATACCTTCACTGGACAACTTGTGTCCCAAAACAATCCCTTCGTCAACTAGAAAATGGCATTTCTCCCAGTTAAGCACCAAATTTTTCTCAACACATCGCTGGAGTACCATATCTAGATTCTTTAAGATCTCATCAAAATCGCCGCCATAGGCGAGAAGTCATCCATGAAGACCTCCATGCATTGTTCCACTAGTCCATCAAAATGGCTAACATGCACCGTTGAAAAGTCGCGGGTGCATTGCATAGGCGAATGGCATTCATGCGGAAGGCAAAAGTACCAGAATGGACACGTAAACGTGGTCTTTTCCTGGTCATTAGGATCGATGGCTATCTGGAAGTACCCAGAATATCCATCGAGAAAACAATAATATTTGTGACCACTCAGTCTTTCAATTAGCTGGTCAATGAAGGGTAAGGGGAAATGATCTTTTGCAGTGACTTCGTTCAATCTGCGATAATCAATGCAGACCCTATAACCAGTCACAAGGCGTAAAGCAATTTCCTCCTCTTTTTCATTTTTTTCTACGGTAATACCCCCCTTCTTTGGCACAACTTGAGTAGGGCTAACCCACTCACTGTCGGCGATGGCATAAATAATCCCCATATCAAGCCATTTGATGATCTCCTTTTTGACAACCTCCTGCATATGCGGATTCAGCCTTCTTTGCGGTTGTCGACCTTTCGCTCCTTTTCCTCCGTTCGGATCTTATGCATGCATACATCTGGTGATCCTCCGATATCCCCACCGCCATCCGAACGCGAGGATATGTTTCTCGAAGACTTTGATCAATTCCCGCCTCTTGCTCAGGCTCGAGTTTAGATGAGATGATTAGAGGCAACTTATCGCCGCCTTCGAGAAAGATGTATTTTAGATCTCATGGAAGTGGTTTCAACTCTAAGTCAAGAGGTGGTTGGTCGATACTCGATTTTAACGGACCACCTCTTTCTTTTTAGTGAGGACCGGTTGATTGAAGAACACTTCATCTTCCTGGGGTGTTATCCCAGAAAGGTATTGAATAACGTCATCAAAAGGATCTCCCGTCGACTTCCGTTTTCCGCTGCGATGTGCAATCATCTTCTTAAGCTCTTCTTCTTCAAGTTCATCTCTGCAAGTTGCTCCCAATCATCCAACTCCCAATGGGTAGCTTCTCTCCGTAACTCGATTTCATCCCAACTTCCCATTAAAACTTCCTCTTACGCAAGGTTAAAGTCCGCTGATTGAGCTCCTTCGATCACTACTGCTCATTCCTGGAATGTCCCACATTTTCTGTTCACTTATAGGCTCGGATGTCATAAAGTTGTTGAGACGACTCTACAAAGACTACAGCTCTCTTGAACAGTTGTTTTCCTCTTCTTCGTGATTTATGACATCCAGGGCTTCGTCTCTGCGAGCTCTTCATCGTAGTCGATTCATCCCCATAAATTGCCTCAATGAATGAAATTCCACGAATTGGGGATTCTTGAACTTTTACCTTGCTCGATGGAAATGGAAGTGTCTCCTATTCTCAAGGTAATTTGGCCATGTGTGAAGTCAATGGTGGCGGCGGTGTCCAAGAAAGGCCGGCCTAGGATCGGGGCATTTCCTTGTCGATTGGTAGTCCAATATAACCCGATCGGTTGGAAACACCAATTGTTTAACATGGGTAAGGACATTGTTAACGCAACCGGCCGCTAAACGGCTAGATTTGTCCACCAACCAAGAGAGACGGGCGCTCTCTTAGCCTTTTGTCCAGCCGAGACTTTGCGGATGTTCAAAGGCATCACATTAACAGAGGCACCAGTCGCGTAAGACATTGTGGAGCGTCGCGGCCTTCGATCATGCAAGAGATTGAAGGTCGTCCGGGTCACCACGCTTTATTGCAATGCTCGAGAAATTGCCGAGCATTCTTCGTTTAGCACTTCATCCGCCATTCCTTTCGCCTTCTTCTTACTTCCACAAAGCGCCCTTAAGAAACTTGGAGCATTTAGGCATCTCGATTAACACTTCGGCAAGAGGCATAGTCACCATGGTTTCTCTGGCGACTTCCTCACTCCATCGTAAGTTTTATCGAGTTCAAAGTATTCTCATTTTTCTTTCTTTGGATAAGGAAGGGTTTTCGGATGATTGATTGGAATTTGATTTTTAATGGCTTCATCCTCCTTATCCTTCCATCCTGACAAACTTTTCAACTTTCTTTTTAGTCGTGGGTTCGGCCATCGACTACTCTTTTCAACATCCTCATCACTTTCCCCGAGGAATCATTATCATTCGGCTCTCGCTCCTCGCCACCGCTTTCTTCGGTATTTGTCTGCTGCTTATCCTCCTCGAACTCATGGCGTCGGGAGGGGCTACTCGCTTCCCGCGACTTCTCGGGTCCAACTTTCTTTCCGCTTCAAAGTGTAACTCGCATTCAACTCCTCCTCTTGTCCATAATTCCACTGCGGTGTGATGGCATTCTGAGCACTTACTTACGCCTTAGGATTTTTATCTGTGTAACTCGGCGGTCTTCCTTGGGGCCTGCTTGCTTGCTGTTGATCACCATCCGCCAATCTGTCTCTCTATCGCCTTTTGACCGGTGGCTAGTGCTTGCACCATATCTACTAGCTCATCGAATTTCTTTTGTGAGAGATAGAGGTGGGGTGTGTGATTTTGCGCTTGAGCCCAATTGCCTTGGGGCTTTTGATTGTTGGAGTTGAAGGACCGGTTGGAATTGGATGCGCCAGTGTGGCGATAATAAGCTGCTTTGCGGATTTCGGAAAAGTTACGGTTTGGATTATAGCTTGATTGACCGTAATTTTGATTGAAATTACGAAAAGTTTGATTCTCGTTGCCTATCGCATTTACTTCATCTCCGTTCTCATTGCTCGCTGCGTTCCCGGAAGATTCATATCCGCCGATCCTTCATTCTTTGCATTTGTAAATTAGCCATCTGTTGGTTTATCATTTCCACTTGAGCAACCAACTTCGTGTCACGGATCGCTTGCAATGATTTTCCTCTTATCTTCCTCAACATGGGTCTTCCTAGAGGTTGACCACATGTTGTTCTTGGCAATTGTTTCACTACCCTATAGGCGATCATCTCTCTCCGCCTAAAAAAAGATCCATGAGTGTGGAGTCTAGATAATCTCTATTGGGTTGAGTAACACCCTGATAGAATAATTCTAGGAGCTCATGTCGAGTGTATCCATGGTTAGGGCATTTCCTCATTAACAAATTCAACCTTTCCCAGGCCTTTCCTACGCTTTCTCCTTCTAATTGCTCAAAATTAGCTATATCACGTTTAAGGCCCATTATCGTTCCAGTGAAGCAATTTGAGCGAAGGCTCTTTTAACATCGGCCAGGTATGGAGAGAGTGATGGGGTAAGGATTTGAACCATCTGTTTGCTTCACCTTTTAAAGCAAACGGGAAAAGTTTCGACTTAACAATCTCGTAATCAACACCGGATAGTGGCTCGCTTCGCAAATTTGAACAAAAGTGGACAAGAAGTCATGAGGATCTTCTTGAGCAAAGCCCATGAAAAGAGCTATTTTGGACCAGTCCAACCACTCCATTTTTCAGATCGAAATGCACTTGGCCCATATCTGGAGGTCGAATAGGTCTATGCCCCTCCAGGAAGTCTTGGTTAAGATAAGGGGCATAGGGGTCTTGATTTAGCTGGGCTTGATGGAGTTGTTGCAATTGGTTTTGTAGCCCAGCTTGCTGATTCTGTTGTTGTTGTAACAACTGTATTTGTTGAAGGAGCTGATTCAGCTGAGCTTGAGGGTCTGGATTTTGATTTGGGAGGGCTGGATTAGGAGGAACTAGATCCGGATTTTGAACTGGGTCAGCCATGATGTCTAGATCGGGAAAAAGCCTTCTTCTTAGGATGGACCGTTCCGGTTCTGGATCAAAAAGGAGAGGTCCTTCTTGCTTCGGTTTGCATAAACCAGGAGGACAACCCGAGAGGTCAACAACTGACTAAAAGTGAGGTTGATGAAAGAGTTAACCTTGGAATTTAAGCTAAGAGAAGAAAGGAGAAGAACAAGAAAGATAGAGCGGACGGGCGTTGAGAATCGTGAACGAGCGTGCATCTAGTGAAGTTCCCGGACGGGCGTGCAGGTACAATAGATGCTCGTCTGCGGTGTACTAAAAGCGATTCAGAGGCGTTTTACTAAACAAGCGGGCGTTTGGATGACCAGGCGCTTCTTGACCAATAAGCAGATAAAAGGAAATTTTGAGAATGGGCGAAGCGTCAGATGATTGGGCGTTCGTTCAAAAGTCGAAAAAAAAGCGAGGATCGAGCGAAAAATCAACAGAAACGAGAGGATAAACAAACTGAGACTAAGGAAAACAAAACTAATCCAAAACCTAAGAAAGTTACTAACTAGAGAAACTATACCTACGAAAAATTTAAAAAAACAAGAAAAACACTAAGACGGTAAAAAAAAACGTGTTGAAATCTTCTAGGGCCAAAAAGGAGGGGAAAACAGTGGATTTTGACCTCGAAAACGCACTGAACGGCCTACGGTGTTCACCACGTCGTCGGCGTCGGAACGAGCTTTCCGAATTGGGGTCCTGCGTTCCAAACGGACACTCGAGCCGAAAGTTATGGTCAAAATACTACCGCGTGCCCTAACGACCCCTTTTTGCCACAGAAAATTTTCCTAAATAGAATCCGACAACCGTTACCGATTCCCCGGCAACGGCGCCAAAAACTTGTTCGTTGAAAACGTGTTTTAAATTTATATTATCGGAACACCCCAAGTATAAGGTACGTAGTATAAGGTGTTGCCGAGTCGTCCTAAGGGAATCGTATAGTTATCAGATTGAGGTATAACTCCTAAGTTGGTTATGTCACTAATTACTTAAAACTAAGATTAATCTAACTATAAACTAAACCTAAGAAATAAACTAAAAACTAAAGGAAAGAAAATAAAACAGCAACTAAAAATAGGCAAAAAAAAAAAGAAGACAGGAAGGTTGGACGAACGTTCACTATAGTGAACGAGCGTCTGAAATTAGAAAGCAATGGACGAACGTTCAATTAAATGAACGAGCGTCTGGATACGATCAGAAACAGAAAATAGGCAGAAAAGTTGCAGGAACTAGGGTTCTAAAAACTCAACTTAAACTAGGGCAATTAAGAACGATTTTGATTAACAGATAATAAAGAGAAGACAGTGGAACAGCCAAGATTCAATCACATAATAATCATACAACCAGTTTATGATCCGAATACAGTTTTATTGGTATGATCAATCGCGAAACCGACTAAATTCCTTTAGATCAATTTCTAGGGTTTGTTTACTTTTCCAAGAAAAAACAAATAACATTCATCACAAGATCAACAATTCGTTCCCAAATTGTAATACCCAACTAACGATATATGATTCCTCAAAACATCATCAATTGTATCGATTGAAAGATAAAGTATTGTTGAACTATATTTCCATAAGAATCCAAACAACATAGAGGTTCATTGACATTCCTATCTAACGAAACTCTTAACCAATAAATCAGGATTCAAACGATAAATAAAACAAAGTATTCAAATTCATAACTAAAGATAAACTAACGAATCATGGTTGTGATGACGTTGATGTGATATCCTCCGGTTGTTCCACTGCTATGCGTTTAGCCAACAATCATGTTGTTAGACATAATCATTGGAATGGAAGGATTCATCTTTGACTCTCCTCTTCGAATAATGCGGCTGCTAGGGTTTGTTATGAGTGAATAATGCGTATGAGATGTCCCCTAGGGTTTAATACACGCTGCTATTTATAGGATTTTAGGTCGGCTAGGGTTAAGTCGGCACTGGACGCCCGTCCAAGGTCATGGGCCTTCGTTCATTTATTTGGGCGGAGATTCGGCCGCTCGTTCACTTTACGTCTGAAGACTCTGTATGTAAAATATGACTCTGGGCGCTTCATGGACGCTTGATTCACTCCTGGGCGCTGTGCGGATCGGTGGGCGCCCGTCCAATATCTTTGAGGATCGGATTTCTTCATAGTTATCCATTCTTCTTCAAGCCAATTCCATATTTATCTCTTATAATTCGAATTGAGCCTCATTTATCCTCTTTATGCACTCCAAATTAAGCATCTACATAATGTATAAAACATGGAAAACATGTAGTCATCCCCAAATAATAATAATTCAACAAATTTAACACATAAAAGCGCCCAAATTACACTTTTGACACTTCTAAACCCATTATTCAAATTCACGCCTTAAACATATAATTTTCTCTAAAAATTACTAAAATACTGAAAGATATTGTTCTCTAATAATGCGATAAAACCATAAATTTCACCGAGAACACTGTTGAAGCCTCAAAGAGATCGAAGTCTATTGAGTAATATTTCCACACTGCTGAGTAATATTTCCACAAAAATTAATAATAATAATAATAATTAATTTTAGGAAGCAAAGAGTGGTCAGGCGGGCGTTCGGAATGGTTGAACGTGCGTTTGCACTCAGAAGGAACCGGACGAGCGTCCAAATGAATGGACGGGCGTTCAGGTTCGACAGAGACTAAAACAGAAACAGCAAAACAGAGTGCAAACAGAAATGAAACAGAGTAATAATTCAAAAACTATCTAAGACATAAATATGTTTGCTAAGGGATTCGGATAAACTTAACAAAAATAGGGAATAAGTCCTCCAAAACACCCTAGGACTAACAATTTGAACAGTAACAACATAAACAACAAAACAAAATTACTAAAGGAAAACAAAAACTAGACAACCGTCCGGTTTTCCCCGGCAACGGCGCCAAAAACTTGTCACGGATTTTATGCGATGTAAAATAACAAGTAATAATTATAAATCCGGTATTCCCCAAGTATAGGGATCGTAGTAATAGTGGTTAATACCGGTGTCGAACTCACGGGGAAAACGGGGTTGTGATTCTAGTTTTTATTTTATAAATCTACGGGTGTCACAAGTTATACTAATACTTGGATAAGACAAATTAATAACGGAATAAAAGCGGGTCAAGACGGTGATCTAAAGCCAGGAGAAGCGGTTGCGGACAAATTTAAAACACGGCTAAGATTATAACTACAATGATGTGATCAAACGAGTGCTATTTTTTAAAGAACTGCTAATGATTTTAAGTTAACGATTTAAAGAACGAACAAGCTATTGATCAACCTATTTTAACAACATTCAATCTCAATCTCGATTCTCTCGTGAATTTACCAAAGTCGTGATCCACCTACAAGGTTTGAACTCCAAATTTCTTAGATAAATTCAACTATCAACCTTTTATCTTTCGATATTAGAGATTAACGCTTCTAAAACGAAGGTGTCGGATTTCTCAATCACAAGATCTAAACGGCAACCTAACCAACTCTCGTTATACGTAGGTTAACATGCTCAATCTTTATCAAGGTGATCTAAGTTTAACAAGATTCTCATCCAATCAAACTAACATTCATGCAAAGATCTTTCAATACAATTGCATATGATCAAAATAAACAAGATAAAGATACAACTTAAAGTAAAACTCACAAGAATATTGAAGATGAGATCAAAGTGTTGTTAAAATGGCTTCACAAAGCTTGCTCACAAGGATTTAGCTCCTTGACATGGTTGAAGTCTTTGAGTTTAGTACATGAAAGTGCATAAAATTACTCTACTTTGATCTAGAAATACAAGAACATAAAAAGTGTTTAAGCTAATGGAAAGAAAAGCTAAGTCTTTTTGGGAGAAAAGATAGCTTTTTAGACATAAAATTCGATTCATAATGAGTTGGGAACACCCCCTATTTATAGAAATCAAAGTCGGTTTGTTTGTCTTGAGGTTGGGCGCCCGTCCATAAAAGTGGGCGCTTCGTTTGACAAAAGTGGACGCTCGTTTGAGTAGCGTCTAAACTCTCTGTACTGAAAATCTCCTCTGGACGCCAGTTCACTTTTATGGACGCCCGTTTGCTTTCATTTTGACTTGAATGAGACTTAGCCACTAAGTCTTTGAATTGACTTGATTCTTTTCTTCTCTTATAAGTTAACTTAGCCTCTAAGTTATGCTTTGCTTCTCCTCTAAGTTATCATCACATGAGCTCTCTGTCGACCTTGAACATCGAGGTCGGATATCGGACATCGAACATCGATTAGCGGATAACGAAAAACATCATCGAGCAAGCGATGATCCATAGCGGACGCCCGTCCGTTATATGGACGCCCGTCCACTTGATTTCATCACAATTTCTCTTCTTTTCTTATTTGTATCTTCCCTTGATCATTTTCCCATCTTTTCCAACTCTTTTCATGACATAATTAGGTGCCTACAAGCATGATAAACTCATGCAAAACGTAACGATGCAAATATAAAGATATTTATTATATGATAAAATCACAGTTTTAACTCGGTTTTGCACTTAGATATATTTATAGCTCCTTTACTCAATATTTCGATATAACCAATGATTTTCTATAAAAACCATAAAACAAGACGGATATTGTTATGAAATAACATCGTATAAAACCATAAAATCCACCCTTAACACTATGTCACAATAAAATTGAACAATAAGAATTTGTAAAATGTTACACGAGCATAAATAATAATGTAACATTAGGAGCTTCCGGTTCAGCCTCGCATTCAGCACTTCTTGTTGCGGTGTCTTCATGATTGTCTGGCCATTGGGCAAGGCCTTATGCGGCGTAATATGGAGGACGTGCATCTGTTTGGTGTGCGGGGAGATAGTTGAGACTCAGCGACATGTTTTGTATGAGTGTGAAATGGCAGACAGAATCTGGCGGCCCCCTCATTACTCCGGGTTATTGGAGCATCTCCGCTCGTCCTCCTTTGCGGATTTCTTTATGCGCTTCTTGGGCGAAGAGGAGTGCGAGGACACGATGTGTGTTGTTGGGCTCATGTGGGGATCTGAAAAGCGCGTTGTTCCACGGTGTTTGATGGTCAGGCGGTACATGTTTCGGCGGTGTGCGAGCATTCTTTGGCAGCGGCGGCGGAATTTACAGAAGCTTTGGTGGCCTTCCAGGTGCAGGGGCGTCCCAAAACTTGGCGGATTCGTGGGCTAGACCACCTCAAGGGGTAGTGAAATGTAATGTGGATGCCGATGTACGAGAGGATAGGGCGGGAGTTGGGATTGTTTTTTGGGACTCGACAGGAGCAGTCAGGCACTCGATGAACTTGTGGAATATATGGAGCTCCGGGCTATTTACCTGGTATTGATGGAAGCGCAACAATTGATTGTGCTCCGATTGGAGGTGGAAAGTGATTGCTTGGCATGCGTGCAGCGGCTCCGACGGCTTATGGAAGACATTACTGCTCAGAGTTGTTTACTGCGGGACTGTTTGGCTTTACTTCCTAGTTTTACTTCTATTTCTTTTTCATTTGTTCGCCGGACCGGCAATGTACATGCGCACCTTCCAGCGCGGCATGCTTTGTTTTTAGATTTTGTGACTTCTTAGGGCAGTCGCCTCCTGGAGACGTTTTAGCCGCATGTTTTGCGGACGTTGATTAATAAAATACTTTGATTTCTCAAAAAAAAAAAAAAAAAAAAAAAAAAAAACATGTGCAGTTTTCATTTAATTGGTTCAAATTTTTTTTGAGGTGAGAATTGGTTCATTTTATTGTGAAGATTTAATAAAAACAAAAAATCGATATAAAGTATTATCATATTTATCTATAAATATCATAGGTTCACGCAACACATAATAATCTGACCCAATATAAGTCAGAGGCTATTCTAACTTAATTTGAGTAAGATGTACCGTTTCTTAAGTCCAAAACTTGTCACGAAGTTTATAGTGGTTCAGAGTGGAGTAATCTTTTAGTCTACTCTTCTTCTGTGACGTTGGAGAAATTCATTATCGTACTCAGAATCCTTTACAACAGTGTATGAAAGTCCTTGACACCCTGAGATGCTTCACTTTCTAAGCTATCAATCCTTGACAACTTCTTCAAGTTGCTTCATTGATCCAACCATGTTGTTCCAGCGAAGTAATTTTCAACATCTATCACCAACACAGCTCATTGACAGTATCACTGCTTCATTCCTTCACACCTAGCATATGCTTCACTGATCTTCTGTCATTGACTGCTTGCACAGCTTCACAGATTAACTCCTTGTTGAATAATCAAGTTGGAGTGAGAGATGAATCAACAAGTTGATTTAAGGTGTTGAGCTGATTCTAGATATAACTTTGTAGCTTTGGGATTTGCTCAGCTTGATTCAAGAATCGTTGTTTGATTGATTTTGGTAGCTTGAGTGTTTGCAGCTTCTTGAATTTATTGGACATAGCTTTTAAGTATATGAATCCAAGTATATTCCCACTTGGTTTAATGAGTATCTTGATACCAATTGTACGTAAACTTGTATGCTCAAAGTTATCCAAAGTTCTTCTCGTTCTCCAAGTTGTTTGCTTTCAATGACCAAGTCATCTATTTATAGTGTGGAAATATATTGGATCAGCTCCGATCATTTGGATTCTTCAAGTCTGAATCTTCACATTTGATTGATTGGATATAGCTTGATAATTTGACCGTTGTATTTATTGATAATAATTTGAATATCCTTGAGATATAGCCATTTGATCCACATCTAGAATATGAGCGTTGAGTCGATAAAGATTCTGACTTGATAAAGACATATACCCATTGCTTGTACTATTTATTTATTCGTTTTGCGGTCTTTTGTATTTGTGTGTGTCGACATTACATGCATGCGTTAAATGCTTGTTTAGAGCTTTATCTTTATCTTCATATTAAACGTTGCTTTTGTCTTTTACTGCACTTTCTTAGACTTGATCAATCATAACTTCTCTTGACTTTGATACTTGGATCTCGATCAAATTTTCACGTCTGAATCTGCATATAGATTTCAATTCGATTTTTGAACACATTTCTATGCTCTTCTTATATTATTTTAGCTTTGTCTTTCCATTGAGCATGTGTCTTCAGATATGATCTTCACTTATGAATATTTCCACGTTTGAATAATTTAGTCTATCACGTTTCATCATTCCTTCTTCAGATCTGATCCTTACTTCTTTGATTTTTATATATGCTGAGATCAGAGTACTCTATATTTCATCTTTTCATCATATTGATACACAAGTATCATAAAGTTATTTCAGGCCATCCCAGACTTACTTGAAAATAACTTTATGACCTTACCTTTAGATCTTCGATTCCGAGTCTAAACCCTCAGTCTTTTGATCTTCAATCTTCACTACCGAGTCTGGTTCCTCAGCCTTGATCTCTTATGATTTGGTCCTCATATCACAACTAGATCATAACATATTAGCTTGAGAAGACCTATCATATTTCTATTACATTGTTTGTCTGATCAACTTATACAATTTCAGACTATATGTAAAACATATACATATTACAAGTATCTAACCTGACAGGCTTCTATCACAAATGGTTTGGAAATCATCAAAACTAAGCATCTTAACAACATACCTTGGTGGCACTTGTACATGCATACATGGCTGAGTGTAAATTGACTTCAATATAGTGACAAAACACAATGACTTACTTCAAAACACAATGGTTTACACTTAAATGACTTTATTTTATTATAAAAACTAGAATAAATATGTGGATTTAGTTTATGATGTAAATCGAGGGACGTCCTCAATGGTTCAGTGTACTCCATGTCTGATGCAATGGATTTTGGTTGTCCATGTGAATGCACAATTTCTTCGAAGAAGATGGGTAATATGACTGACATCCTTTATCTTTTTCAAGGTTTAAAGTGACACGTCTTTAAAAAACGATCAACAACGACAAAATATAATGAATACCCTTGAAGTCTAAGGTAGACCTTGAATGAAATCCATGGACAAGTTTTCCTATGTATTGTTGAAGTTGTGAAAAAAAAACACAACTAAATATAATGCGGAATTCTTACTACTCAAGAATAAGGAATGAGTTAAGTTACAAAGTTGTTGATCATGGGGTATTTATAGTATCATATATTGCATGCATCAGTTAAAGAAAGATACAAAGTAGTTATAACACAATAACCGTTTTCTGCATCATTTAGCTAAATCTATACTACTTTGCTAGTTGTTGTGTGGTCAACTGATTTGACTTTCTTCAGGAGACCTACTGTACTGAGTTGATCAACTTTGTACTCAACTGCACATCCTCTTGCATCAGCAGTCCCTTTTCCATCAAGGATTTTGGGGACATTCATCACTTTCGTGGAGTTCAATTTCGTACTATATCCATGGGGTCTTTATTTAAGTCAGTCTCACTATGCTTATACTATCCTTGAAAAAGCATGTATGTTGGACTGCAAACCCTTGAACGTATTTTTAGACAGGAAGTACATGGAGCTTCTAAATTCTTCAATTCTTCGTGATCCAACATACTGTCGAAGCTTGATTGGAGCATTGAAATACCTAACATACACGGTCAAGAACTCTCTTTCACTATCAACTACGCCTCTGAGTTCATGCAATCTCTAACACAACACATGAATTTGGTTCACGAAATTCTCAATTATGTCAAGGGCACCTTAGATATTGGATTAAATCTTAGAGAATTCTCCAACATTACTTTACATGCCTATTCTGAAGCATATGCTCTCTTACCTGTCGTACTACTACATGTTATTGTGCATTTCTTCCTCCTAACATCATATCATGGTGTGGTAAGAAATAACTTACGGTTTCCAGGTCCATCACATAGCATTGTATAGGGCAATGATCTATACTGCCTCGGAATTAACCTGGCTTGCTTATGTTCTTAATTAACTCAATATTTCTCTTGCAAGAACACCCGTCTTGTTTTGCAATGATATCAATGCTTTACATATGACAGACATATAAGAAGATGAATTTGTTATTATTCATGCATTGATTGCTGCTACAAATACAAGAGTATAAAGAAAATATTCTTGGATACACTTGACACACTAAGATATGTCCAAGTGTCCACACAAATCTAGCAAAGATTCTCACATAATATAATAATATAATTTAATTCCTAACACCCCCCTCAAGCTAAAGGTAGGAACACCAACTACATTTAGCTTGGCTCTAAACTCCTGCAACTGAGGCAGGGAGTGCTTTCGTCAGTACATCTGCAATTTGCATGGATGAAGGAACAAAACGAACTGATAGCTGTTTGTTGATAACTTGATCTCTTACATAGTGGACATCAACCTCTATATGTTTGGTTCTTGTATGATATACTGGATTGTGTGCAAGAAATGTGGCACTCATATTATCACACAAAGCCACTGGGGCAGCAGATAATTGAATTTTCATTTCACCGAGAAGCTGTCTGATCTAGAACAATTCAGTGGCTAGATTGGCTAAGGACATGTACTCAGATTCTGCACTTGACTGTGAGACAACACTTTGCTTCTTGGAACTCCACGAAACCAGAGAATTCCCAATATAGACACAATATCCAGCAAATGACTTTTTGTGTGGAGGATAACATGCTCAATCAGCATCACAAAAACCAATTAATTGTTTATAACCTGATGAATTGAACAACAATCCATAGTGTAATGTGCCATTGACATATCTTAAAAGTCTTTTTAGAGCTTGCCGGTCTATCTGTATAGGATTTTGCATATACTAGCTGAGATAATTGACAACATAGGCCAAGTCAGGTCTTGTATTAGTGAGATTTTGCAATCCTCCTATAGCACTCCTGTATATAGTAGGATACTTCATAGGTTCACCTTGATTGGGGAGCAGATGTTGTCCAGGCACCATGGGTATTGTGCAGGGTTTGAGGTGATCCAGTTGCAACCTCTCTAGTAGCTGAGATGCATAATGCCCTTGTGTAAGATACAATCCTTCAGTAGTCCTGTGTGCTTCCATGCCTAAGAAATGAGAGATTGATCCCAAATCTTTCAAGGCAAACATTGAGTTTAGCATCCCCACAATTTTTGATTAAATTGTGAGAGCTTCCTATCACCAAAATATCATCTACATAGACCAAAGACATACAATGATCTTGATTAGTTTTGAGAATAAGCAGTGAAGAATCGACATTTGATCCCGATTCAACATATATAGTCTTAGGGCGACAAACCAAGCTCTGGAGCTTGTTTAAGGCCATACAAAGCTTTCAGTAGCTTACAAACATAGTGTGGTCTTCTTTTGTCAACAAAACCTTGGTGCACCATGTAAATCGTTAGAAAGGTGTCCTAAACCCAATCGGGTTGGACCGGATCCGACCGGTCGGGTCATTTACTGATCTATTTAGTTCATGTAATAACTTTATTATGATTAATAAAAGTACGTATGTTATTATATATTGTTTATCTTCATGTTATTTGTTGTACATATATAGTAACGTCCCTAGTATCAAACAGTGATAGAGAAACCATGATAGTGATTATGGTTGATGAGATCTCTAATCACTATAACAAGTTTGGTACTTAAATATCTCTAATCTTATGTACTGTCAAATGGGACATTGATAGTATAATCAGACTAGCACGTATTGGATGTCTTCTATCTTGTAGAAGGTAGGGATAGATCTCGTCTATCGAAGTGTAGAGACACTTGGACTGTACGTGGACGTGTATTAGAGAATGCGTACGTTAGACTGACCCACTTACATTAAGTGTCACACTATATGGCGGTTGTGTAATTATCCTTTAGACCGGAGTCTTCATGGCATCACGGTGTGGATTGTCATGCTTTGACACTATTGAGATTTCCCCTAGCCACGGGGCGATCATGCGGTAGTGATTGGGTATGATATTGAAGCATACGGAGTATACATGATTGGTCGTCCGGGAATCGCGTATCCTATGATTGGGATCGAATATCCGAAATGACCTTCTTATAAGGAATGTCTAGCTCTCGAAAATCTTTGCAAAGTGGGAGTAAATGTGTTATTACGAGAGAGCATGATATCCAGTTATAAGATACGATCGTTAATGTATTGACACTTTCGAGATACGATCGTATGGATATTATTACAAATGATAGGATTGTAAGTTACACGATAATTTTGCTTCACACGGGGCGATCATGTGGTAGTGATTGGGTATGATATTGAAGCATACGGAGTATACATGATTGGTCGTCCGGGAATCACGTATCCTATGATTGGGATCGAATATCCGAAATGGCCTTCTTATAAAGAATGTCTAGCTCTCGAGAATCTTTGCAAAGTGGGAGTAAATGTGTTATTCGAGAGGCATGATATCCAGTTATAAGATACGATCGTTAATGTATTGACACTCGAGATACGATCGTATGGATATTATTACAGCAATAGGATTGTAAGTTACACGGTAACTGCTTCAAATGAAAGGTAGTAGTCATTGCTTTTGACTCTTTCGATGATTGGGGGTCATGGTGTGTTACTAGACGCTATCCCGTGATCGTTAGGTATGAAGGGCATTTTGGTAAATTACATTTTGTGTCTACGGCCAACATATTCGGAAGCCTATCGGGTCACACACATATGAACATCGAGTCGGATTAAAATGCGGTTATAGTTGATAACCAAATAAGGAAAGTTTATCTCTAGACTATAAAGGTTATAGTCGTAAATTAATATGGTGGTATTTATTTATTATGAATAAATAAAATACAAGATATTAATTATATACAAAATATATATAAATTAAAGAATATTCCGGAAGTCAATTTGTTGACTAATGGGGCGCCGCATCCTAGGGTATAAGATACACTTGGATTGCGCACTTTAATTAATAAGATTACCATAATATTAATATAAGATATTAATTGATTTTGGAAAAATAGATTCATGGTAATAAGATAATTATATTCAATATAAGATATTGGCAAAATTAATTATAATAAAAGAGATAAATCAATCTAATTGATTTTCCTTATTTTATTGGGAAAATGTTTTCTTCTCCTCCACTCTACATAGGGGCGCCCCTCTCACTATAAATAAGAGGTGTGTGTCAAACTCTTTTGTACATCACAATTGCAAAAGCTTGTAGTTCTTGTGTAAAATAGAGAGCATCGTATAGTGAGTTTGTGAGGAAGGAAAAGGCCGGTCTAGCAACCGGAGTTTTTCCAATAGCAATCAAGGAGGATTCGAGGAGTTCGTGTGGATTAGCGATAGAGGCCGGACGCATGGATGGCTTGCGCACTGTACTACTATCCGTTGACGGTCAAAGCGACGATCTTATAGATCATCAAGGTATAACCGTCAAACTACTTAACGTGTTTATTGCTTTAAACGAAGAACGATCTAGTAAAAGGAAATCAAATTTTAAATTCATTTGCGTTAAACTAGTGATTTCCGAACATAAACATCCTCCATCAAGGGTCCATTGAGGAAGGCATTGTCTATGTCTACTTGATGGATGTGCCAGTTTAGGTTGAGTGCCAAGGCCAAAACTACTCTTATGGTTGAGGCCTTTGCTACATGGCTAAAAGTTTCTGTAAAATCTATCCCATAGGTTTGGTGAAAACCTTTGGCAACTAATCTTGCCTTATGCTTGATGACTGTCCCATCTGGTCTCATTTTTAGTTTGAATACCCATCTGCACCCTACTGGATTTTGTTTGCTATCAGGTGGCACAAGAGTCCATGTACCATTCTTTTGAAGAGCATTGAATTCAGTGACCATAGCAGCTCTCCACTCATTGTTGTTCAAAGTTTCTGAGACACTTAGTGGTTCAGAAAAGTGATCAGGATGAATAGATGACTGGATTTGGGTAGAGTAGGTTTTAGGTTTAAAAATTCCACTTTTTGACCTAATTTGCATGGGATGCCTCTGTATTTGTGGTTGTTGTGGTGAGTCAGAAGGTTGACTGGTAGTGGAGTTGATTCTGTGTTGGGAAGGGCTGTCACTATATAGTGAGGGACTTGGTTGAACAGACTAGGTGATCTGGTTCCATGGATAGGAGTAGAGTGATCAGCAGAGTGGTCAGTAAAGTGATCAGAAGGGTGATCAGTAGAGCGGTCGGTAGAGTGGTCGATGAGTTATCGTGCCAGAATGATCAGTAGGATGATCATTAGAGTATTCAGTAGGATGATCGGAGAGTGTTCAGTAGGGACATGTTCAGGTGATGTCTCTCCAGATAAAGGCCCTGTGATGGATGAGATAGGTAAAGAGAGGATAGTGGTTTGTTCTGGATCAGCAAGGATTTCCCTATGAGGTCCTAGGAGAAAATTTTCTTTAAAGGGAAACTCGGGTTCATTGAACACCACATTCTTGGTGATATAGATTCTCCCTGATTCATCTAAGCACTTGTATCCTTTGTGGCAAGGACTAACCTCTATATATAGGTACACTTTGTGATGTGATACTTGAACATAACATTGTTAAAATGTCTTAGATGAGGAAGCGAGCACAACCAAAAACCTTATGAAACTTATAGTCTGGTTTCTTGTTATACAGAACTTCAAAGGGATATCTTAATTTAAGAGCCGGAGTAGGCAAAATATTAATGATAGGGACTGCCTCAACAAAACTATCCCACCAGAAATTTCAAGGGTAAGGATGCTTATGCTAATTGAGTTAGACCTAGTTCGGTTTATGTATCATGTTTCCTTTCTACTCTACCATTTTGATGAAGAGTGTGAGGGCATGGATGTCTGAATTGGATGCCTTGTGGCTGAAGGTAAGGAGTCAGATTTCTACACTCTCCCCTCAATGTGTTTGCAAGGTTTTAATTTTAGTGGAGAACTGGTTTTCAACCAGATTTTTGAATTGTAGAAAAGCTGAGTAGGCTTCAGATTTAAGTTTCAGAGGAAAAATCCAGGTATACCTGTACCAATCATCAACAAAAATAATGTAATAGGAAAAACCAGACACAAATTGTACAGGGGCAGGACCCCATAAATCAGAATGAACCAGATCAAGAACATTACAAGCATGAGAATCAAAACTAGGATAAGGTAAGGCATGACCTTTACCATACTGTCAAGCATCACAAAACTCAAGTTTTCCATTAACATCAACATTACATGATTTCAAAATTTGATTTAAAACAAGCCTAGAAGGATGGCCTAACCTCCTATGCCAAACATTAGGATCCTTATCTAGATTAACAGTTCCTAAACACAGGCTAGGGGAACCAGACAAGGGTTGGACACTGAGTTTATTGTAGAAGCATAAATTGGAAGCAGTTGAACTTGAGGCAGACTTGGATTTGGATTGAGAGAGCTCTGGGTGGGGCCATTATCTAATAGAGACCATTCATGAGGGTTCTGTTAGAAGCATATTCCATGTTCTCTTGTCCTTCACACAACAAGCAAGAGGGGTGAATTCAACGGTTATCTGATTATCATCAAAGAGTCTAGAAATACTAATAAGGTTCTTAGTTATAGAAGGCACATGGAGAATATCTTTTAAAATAAGAGTAGTGTGGGAAGTATACTACATGACTGTATGAAGAATGGCTAGTTTCTCACCATTTCCAACCACAAGTGATTCGAACCAGTGTAACTTTGCATTGGTGAAGATTGTTTAGTCACCGTGAGATGATTAAAGCTCCACTATCCATGTACCAAGTCATATCTCCACAGTTGTGGTGTTGCAAGAAGACAACAAGGCGAAGCTTTCTTGAGTGTTCTTGATATTGCTAGGAGGAATGAAGTCATCCTCAAACCTATGCCAACAATCAGTCACAATGTGTCCTCCTTTCCTATAAAGCTGACAAATCATCTTATTCCCAGAACCAGACCTAGTTCCTGCTCCTCTTCCTCCCCTGCCTCGTCCTCTACCACCTCTAGAATTTCCATTGCCTCTTCCTCTACTAAAGTTGGAGAAGGGTGGTCGACCAGTGTTGTTGTAATTAGAGGAGTTTCTAAGGAGGGGCCCTTGCATCAGATTAGCATTGGGACCTTGAAGAGGGTGTCCATAAGGTAAATTCAAGCGAGCAATCAACCTTTCATGAGTAATCAATCGTGGTGAACATCTTGCCAGCTGAGAGATCCAACTCTTGAAGTGATATTCACTATAGCAGATTCATAGTTGCGATCTAATCCTCCTAGAGTGGCCAAAATAAGCTCGGATTTTGTGATGGGGTAACCGCGGCAGATGAGATTGTCTAAATATGATTTCATTTGGGCAAGGTAGTCGGACATAGATTACCCCTTGGATGCTTTAGCAAGAGCATCTTTATATTCCAACATTCGAGCCTCTGATATGCTATTATAGAGGGTTTCCAAAGTTGACCAAACCTCATAGGTGGTGGAGCAACCAACGACCTCCGTCAGTATGGATTCTGTCAACGAACTGAGTAACCATCCCATCAGCAGGTTATCTTTGATCGTCCACTCATCTGGAGCAAGGCTGAGTGGTGAATGAGCAGGGTTGAACCTGGAAAGGGGATCTGTCACAGAGGAAGCAGGTTGAAGAAGATGTTTCTCCAGACGATGACCCCGAATAATTGGTAGCACAGTATAACGCCATAAAAGATAGTTATGCCTATCAAATTTCACAGTGCAGACTTGATTCGGGTTGCCGGAAAAAGGAGGTCCCAGAACAGAGGGTGTAGGTGATGGACTTACTGACCCAAAATTTGGTGGTGGAGGAAGTGTGGATCGAAAATTGGCGAAGGCACAGTGCAGTCTTCCATAGCCGACAACAGAGAGAGAGGGAATGGAGGTGTAGGTGGAGTTCATTACCCGAATACCAGTGGCTACGCCATTGGTGGTGAGAAAGAAACAGGAAGTTGGAGCAGAAGTAAATGAGTCAGTTTGAGCAGCAGTTGTTACCGTAGAGTCTAAGGAGATTCCAGTACTCTGAGCTCCAGTGATGGAGCTTTCAGTGGCCGGAGCACCGGAGGTTGCCATGGTGGCTAACCTCGCTCTGATACCAAGAAAGATAAGAAGATGAATTTGTTATTATTCATTCATTGATTGCTGCTGCAAATACAAGAGTATATAGGGATTACATTGTTCAAACAGAAAATATTCTTAGGTACACTTGGCACACTAAGATATGTCTAAGTGTCCATGCCAAATCTAGCAAAGATTCTCACATAATATATAATATAATTTAATTCCTAACAATGACCATCAATCATATCTTTCATGCTAAAAGAACACATTGATCGAATTGTTCTATCTTCTCCTTACAATTAAAACAAGTGACTCAAAAGCTTCTTATAACTATGCATGTTCCACCCTCATGTCAACTTGCCGATGTCTTTATTAATTAAGTCTTTATGTATCCAAAGTTGCTCTACAACAAATTAGAGGCAAATTTTCTTGCTCCGGCCTCGTTTGAGGGGTAGTAAAGCATGAGTTTTTGCGCCTCGTTTGAGGGGTATTAAAGCATGAGTTTTTGCTTACGGTTCAGGCAAACAAACCCCAGCCTCGTTTGAGGAAGGGTATTAAAGCATGAGTATATACTTACGGTTCAGACAAACAAAATCTAAAGCCTACAAGACACATCCGCAAAAATTGCAGCAGCCATGGATTCAAATCAAACACGGATAAAGGCAATTTGATAACATACGGTAAGGAATTGAAGGAGTAACTTTCATATAATGTGGATTGAAAATATATATATTCTATTGCGTTGAAATCCAAAACATGACAACATATGCATAGTTGTTTAAGAACTAACATAATAAAAAACATGACAACATTTACTTACATGCATTCGATTATAATTATACCCAAAAGGTGTAATTAAAAGGTCATTACATCATTACTACTACAAAATAATAGCAAAAACTAGCCTACTTTCAGAAACTTAATTGACTAAAAACAAAGTAGCACCATTGCAATAACATTTACATAGACAAAAATATCACATGTTGATATATCACTGTTTCTACCAAAAAGGCTGATCATACCCATTTTCCATACCAAATAAAAACTTCTCCATCCCTTCAAAAATCAAAAGCTTCCATGGTACCAATGTACCTAGCAATCATGTTCCAGCTTTTATGAAGGTCATTTTTAGTTATTATTACTCTTCTGTATGGAGTGAAATGACGTGAGAGATGATCTAAACCACACGCGGTTTGCAACCGTGTATAGTTCTAGTCATACTTTACGTGTCATTTCACTGCACGTGGAGGGAGGAAGTAACTAAAAAAATTCCCCCTATAATTTTTGGTTGTTTTTCCTTGACTATAATAATTAAGTAGCTAGAAAATTGACAAGAACACGATTGATCTTGATCGGTCAAGAAGAAGCGTTAATTAACCAATTAAAGCATTGGAATGTGACCAATAATCAGCTCCATTATCATCTGTCAAATGTAGACTACAAATCCCTGTCGGAATCAGACATAACCCTTTGCTTCTTAAATCTTTTCTTGATTCGACTTGTTCCTCATCTCTTCCTTTTTCTCCGCCGCCCTCCTGTCCATTAATTTATTTCAACATCAGTTCGAGTTGCATGAACCAAGTTAAAATTTGTTGGACTTGGACCGTAAACGATATAGTCTTGACGTGTAAACATGTTTAGATTCCAAAATGGTCTTAAATTTAAGTATTTGTTGTGTAATAAAAAATAAACAAAAGGAGTGGAGTAAGTACTTGATGATGAATATTGGGCTGCAAATGCAAATATGGAGAACACAAGAGCTGCACCTGTTGTTGCAGAAAAGTGATGTAACCTTTCGCTTCGTGTAGCACTGATGCAGTATCTGTCTGCACGTACCCATCCAAAACCAACCAGTCAGTTTCTATGGTAAGTTATTGGGCGAATCCGCCGTATGCAGAGTGCACATGCACATGTGGCACGATATGGGTCTTTTTAATTTTTAAACTGAATTCAAACTATGTGGTCCAGATCTGCTTACACGTCGACTTCGGTGTAAATGGAATCTTCTGTGATAACTTCTCAGTTTCAATTGTACATCTCAATTTCATTTCCCTGTGCTGTGCATCATCATTATTTCCTACCCCTTTTTTTTTTTTTTTTTTTTTTTTTTTTCACAAACTTGTTTTACTACATTATCAATAGGAAATACATCTACATGATCAAATATAGAAAAATGTGTTGTATCACTCGTTGTGACGCTACGTGAGTAGCATTTCTAATTAATCATAGGGAAATGATTTGTACCATGCCCATTACGACCCGTCTATCAAACATTTATAGATGCATGAGACACATGGTGGGACACTGAAGACCTCTGCTCAAGCTTCACTCAACTCAAATGTTTTTTCAACGTCTTGTATTTCAAACACAAAAACTTTTTTTTATTTTCTTTTCATTAACGAAATTAACTCATTTTACAGGACAATAACCATTTGGTGGGGGACTCAAGTCGATCTCATTAATTAGCGATTTCAAACACTAAATCAAAATTAATGTTTATTATACCTCTAACCAAGATCGAATTAACTAGTATGAACTCCCATTTACAAGAACAATATTGCAACAAGAAGAAACTGGACCACAAATGCAAATCTTCAGGAGGAAGAAAGAATTTATATTAAATGGATAAAAAGTCGAACCTTTCCAAAAGGTGACACCAGTTGTTGCAATGCAACTATTCGTTCACCCAGCTTCGCTTTCTTTACCTGCAATATTATTCACCTCAAAATAAAGGCCTGCACTTTTTTATTATTTGGTTTGCAAACACCCCCTCCCCTCTCTCTTCTGGTATTCTTAAGAGGTTGGAGAAAAATCGGATTCTTGCACCTTTGCATGTCGAGTCTGTAAGGAGTTATTTGCAGATTTAGTCTTCTTACTGCTCCTCTTAGTTCCCCCCTCCGCCGCCGCCGAAGCTCCATTTCCATCACCGGACTTTTTATTCACCTCATGACCAGCTGCAGCTAATTCAGCTTCTCCAAAAGCTGCTTTCCCAGCTCCCAATTTTCTTTTTTTCTACAAAAATAAATAAATTTTAAGAAATTAAAATACCCATTTAGATTTTAGTTAATCCCTGTACATGCAGATTAAATTTCACCCGCACGGTGAGGTGACATGGATGAAAGATTCTCTCATATGGAGATCTAGTGGAAAAACCCATAAATTTTGAAAGAAAAAGAAACAGAATTAATGGTAAAGAAGGAAGCTCACTGACCTTAGGCATAGAGTTGCTGCTGTTAATTGTCGATGGAACCGAAGAAGATAAATCATTGGTGCATGTTGTCGGTTCGGTTATCTGCTCAAATTTATTAATGTCATTTTTATGGTATCCACCCTGCAGACCATAAATGTCGACGACGGAATCACCGAAGCAAAGCATCTTTGGAGGATCCTCCAACGGCGAAGTAAAACTGAAGCAGCCATGTGCTGCATCCAGCTGCTGGTTATCATCGTCGACGTCGACATCGACGCCGCCGCCGCCAGAGAATAGTAGTTCTGAATAACTCACGACGGAGGTGGCAGTTGAAGAGTTGTCGTGAAGACCTTGACCACCGGTCATGGATTCTGTATCGGGCATTGAAAAGTGAAAAGAAGCGAAAGGGGTGGGGTTGTGGTCTTGAATAGATGAATGTTTTTTTTGGGTTAATAAGTAGTATAGGAGAAATCAACGGAAGCTTCTGTTTACCCGTGGACCTGCAGTACACATAAAGGGTAAATTGATAAATTGACATACAATCCTTTTAATCTACACAAATTTTTAGAGGAAAATTCTTAGGTAGAGAGTCTCTATTGGACTCAACCGTCAGATATACGTCGTGTGTGTATAAAAATAAAATTGTTTTGTTTTATTGTTCACCTGGCGTAAATCTGATTGTCGGGTATAATAGAGGCTCCTTACGACAGATTAATCATTTTTAGAATACAACTAATGAAATATATTAAGTGACATATATTATAGTATTTTATTTTTAATCTCAAAAATAATAAAAGTATATTATTGATGCGGTCAGATTATCACAAACGAGTCTAATCGAATAAGCAGTGGATATCTGGCTAAATATAGGCAATTACTCTAACAATTAAATGGTGGTGCTCAAAAAACATTATCAGGATATTCCATAACTAGATTAACAAAACATGAAGATATGAAGAAAGACAATAAAGATGTAAACGGGCGAACTTAACTGTTGACAAATGATTGTGTGAAGTGTATGCTGTGTATGAATTATCGATATATCATTTTCGGGTACAAATTGGGGTGAAAGAAAATAACCAAGTAAGCCGTCCAAACCGTAAACCAATCCAAACCAATATGAATAAACCAAACCAATAACAAATCAAATGAATTGGTTTGGTTTGGAACCAAACTGAATTGCATTGGATTGGTTTCAGATATTTTTAATTACACCAAATTCAATCCAAACCAAACCAAATTTTTTATACATTAATTATAGAAATTATTCCCATTACCCAACCGACCCAATATAACCCAATTTTTTTGATCATTTTGCTATGTTATTTTGGTTGGAAGATACTAATGGTGTTTTGATCATTTTGTTGTGTTAACATTCAGCCTTTTGTTCTTTTGATGTAAATATGTAAATCAGTAAATACATGTATGTAAGTATGTAACTATGAAGGATTGATTGCAGCTGAATTATATTGTATTGTGTTGTTACTTGTTAGTTGTTTTAAGTTTTTTTAATCATTTTGGTTTGTAATTTATTTTAATTTGGATGTAGCTATTTAGATTTTATGTAAAAAATGTTGGTTTTGTCATAATTTTTTTTTAAAGATTAGGCTTGAAAAAACAGAAACCAACCCAATCCAAACCGAAACCAATTCGAACCAAACCATTGGGGTTGACTTCGTTTTGGTTTGGTTTTGGGAACGAATTATGGCTTCCCAAACCGACCCGAGTCTTTCAAAACCAACTCAAACCCACCCAAACCAATCCAAGCTCACCCTAGTACAAATGTCGATATTTATATGGACTAAGAGTCGGCGGTTACAAATGGCGATAATAAAGGTCAGAATTAAATACGTGGCCGATGTGACAACTTTTGATTGGGTGAGCTTGCTCATAACCGCTGCAGGTCCTTCGCTTTGTAACTATCGTGTATAAACTATATTCGCCCAGTCGAGCGGGCTTGACTCGAGTTGGCAGATGGCGGCCTGGGCGAGTAGGGCGGCCCCTGCTTCGCCGTTCGAGTCATGAGGACGGGTTGAAAACCTTGCTAATCGACGATCGTTGCCTTGGCCAATGGATGGTGTCGTAAAGGCCCAATGCGAGCTGGATTATGCCCGGCCCAGTCAGTCTTAGGTGCGAACTGGTCGGGCCAGGGATCCTATTCGTATTGGGCCCACGTGGAGACCCATGTGAATCCGCGGGCTATTTTTCCGTTCTTGGCGTATCAATGGCCCTCTACTCATTGGTTTATTCATGGTGCACACATGAATAAGTCAAGGAGTATATTTCCGTTTCGTTTCGTCGTCAGCCGTTTTGCTAGGATGCGTTATGCTCGAGGGTGAATAGATGCATGATGCCGTGCATATAGTGACCAGGCTTGATTGCGTCATGTTCGAGGGCGAATGGACGCAGGGTGCCGTGTGTATAGCGACCGGACTTATATCTATTATGCTCGAGGGTGAATAGCTGCGCTTGAGTATGTCATGCTCAAGGGCGAATGGCCGCATGGTGCCGTGCGTATAGTGACCGAAATCGGATGCATTATGTGTTGAAATAGTGTCCTAAACCCAATCAGGTTGGACCGGATCCGACCGGGTCGGATCATTTCTACTATTTCTTTATGTTTATACATATATTAAATGGCTTTTCATTTTCATCATATATATGTTCTTTTAAAGAACCAATTGTGAATTGTTATATGATAACGTCCTTAGTATTAGACTGTGACAGAGAAACCATGATAGGCGATTATGGTTGATGAGATCTCTAATCACTTTAATAAGTTTGATACTTAAATGTCTCTAGGCTGATGTACTATTAAACAGGGCATTGATAGTATAAACAGACTAGCACGTATTAGATGTCTTCTGTCTTTAAGGGCAGGGATAGATCTCGTCTATCGAAGTGTAGAGACACTTGGACTGTACGTGGACATGTATTAGAGAATGCGTACGTTAGACTGACCCACTTACACGGATAAGTGTCACACTATGTGGCGGTTGTATAATTATCCTTTGGACCGAGTCTTCATGGCATCACGGTGTGGATTGTCATGCTTTGACACTATTGAGGTTTCCACAGCCACGGGCGATCATGCGGTAGTGATTGGGTATGATATTGAAGCATCGCGGAGTATACATGATTGGTCGTCCGGGAATCGCGTATCCTATGATTGGGATCGAATATCCGAAATGGCCTTCTTATAAGAATGTCTTACTCGTGAATCTTTGCAAAGTGGGAGTAAACAAGTTACTTCGAGAGAGCTTGATACCCAGATTATAAGATCACGGTCGTTGATGTTTTGACACTCGACTAACGACCGTATGGATATTATTACAAATGATAGGATTGTAAGTTACACGGTAATCGTTTCACATGAAAGGTAGTAGTCATTGCATTTGACTCTTCCGATGATTGGGGAGTCACGGTGTGTTGCTAGACGCTATCCCGTGATCGTTAGGTATGAAGGGCATTTTGTAATTTGCACTTTGTGTCTACGGCCAACATATTCGAAGCCTATCGGGTCACACACATATGAACATCTAGTCGGATTAAAATGTGGTTATAGATGATAACCAAATAAGGAAAGTTTATCTCGAGACTATAAAGGTTATAGTGGTAAATTAATATGGTGGTATTTATTTATTATGAATAAATTAAATACAAGATATTAATTATTTTATGTTAATTAAAGAATATTCCGAAGCCAATTTGTTGGTCAAAGGCGCCACATTGAAGTGTATAAGATACTGCGTGGATTGTCTGATTTATTAATGATATTACCTATTATTAATATTAGATATTAATAAAATAAAATAATATATATATATTGAATGCATGCGTGTGTATACATTGATTGCAAATTGGATTTGCATGTATGCGCACCATAGTGTTTATATTTGGTATATATATTAATAGATTTATATGTGTTATATATATGTGATATATACACATATGTAAATTGATTTATGGTAATATAATAAAAGATAAATATTGTCAATATAAGATATTGACAATATCTTGGAATTATTCAATATAAGATATTGACAAAATCCTAGATTTATTTAATATGCGATATTATAATAAATGAGATAAATCAATCAATTATATTTTCCTTATTTTATTGGGAAAAGGTTTTCTTCCTTTCTACTCTACTTGGGGCGCCACCCCTACACTATAAATAGGAGGTGGGTGTCAAGCTCTTTTTGCACAACACAATTCCAAGAACTAATAGTTCTTGTGTAAAATAAAGAGCATCATATAGAGAGTTGGAGAGAGGGGAAAAGGGCCGGTCTAGCAACCGGAGTTTTCCAATAGCAATCCATGATGGGATTCCGGCGGGCTGTTCGTGTGGACTAGCGGTAGAGGCCGTACACTTGGGCTGCTCTATGCAGAACTACTCCCCTTAGACGGTCAAAGCGTCGATCTTTTAGATCAACCAAGGTAACCACTGTCTACTGCTTATTTGTTTATTGCTTAAACGAAGTCGATCTTGGGTCAATAGGAAATAAATTTTAAATTCCGCTGCGTTCCCGCGTAGATTTCCTAACATTATGCTCGAGGGAGAATAGCCACATGATGCCGTGCATATAGCGACCGGGCTTAGAGTGCGTCATGCTCGAGGGCGAATGGCTGTAGGGTGCCGTGCGTATAGCGACCGGAATTGAGTGCGTCATGCTTGAGGGTGAATGGCAGCATGATGTCGTGCATATAGCGACCGGGCTTGAGTGCGTTAGGCTCAAGGGTGAATAGCCACATGATGTCGTGCATATAGCGAACAAGCTTGTATTTGTCGACCTGGATGGTGGGCGGACTGTTCGGCATAGTGCTGTGAAGTGGCCTGGCCGAGTTGGCCATGTTGAATTTTCATTGTAGTATTGCAGCGAGCAAGTGATATTTGGTTCTCAGAGAAGTGATTATGTTTGGATGGACATGCGGCATATGGTTGAGGTTAAAAGGGCATTTGACAATTATCCTTGGGGAGTTGAATGCTATACGAGGATTGTTATCGGACTCCTGAAGAAGGAAATGAGTGATGTGAAAACTTTTTACAATTTACCCGGGTTCACTATTGTATTATAGTTATTGGCGTATGAGACTATTAATGCCATTGATACCGCATTTGCGAATTTGGTTGAGGAAGACCTACTATTTCCTCTCATGTTGAGATGGACATCCAATAAATATGTGACACATGTTCAGTATACAAAAAGACTGGGCCATCTAGATGTTTCCTCAATAAGGCCTCGTAGTGCAGTCGAGCAAGAGTACTTGAATTCTATTCAATTCCCTCGCCCGTTGGTTGAGCACTATGACTTAGACACAACCCAAGCCCATGCATTGGAAGAGGTTAGTTCTAACCCTGCAGAGGTTGTTGAGAAGGCGAGGGAGACATGCATTGTCGGACAAGTGACGGGCCCTTCAGCATCCATGACTAAGTATGGCCTGCCATTTGGTCCAGAGGCCCAGCCAGCTATGGCGCCCCACAAATCAGAGGCCCATTAATCTAGTCTAGTAGCCTCTGATTACTCGGCATCTGGTATGGCACGTCAGACATTTTGTCCAACCTCTTCTTTTTATGTAGAATTTTGAAAGTCACTCTTTCATTGTCATTGTACAGCAAACTGTCTACGAAGTATGACTTTTACTCATGATAAGATCTGGTAAAAAAACACTTTTAACATGAGTTCTCAGAGCAGAATCAAACCTATGACCCCTTAGGCATTTGTAAGTCACATCCACTTGAAACAAACTACTTAGTTATATATGCACTTATTTCATGGAGAATGATTTATCCATTTCACGTACTCATCCCATTTACACCTCAATATGGGTAGCAAATCATCATAAAACGTATCAAATCATAACTTAGAGTACTTGCAGTAGATACCGTAAAATTTTTAAAAACAGTATTTTAGAGATTTCAACATTCAGACTTAGAAAAATAGCACCGCAACAGATACTCTAGATTTTACTGTAAATGACAGGTTCTGTAAAATTTTCTTTACATCTACCGAATTTCTCCAAATTATGTGAATTTTTCTTCCTATCTAAATCATTATGTAAAATATAGAATCTGATGCATTTCATTTTAGATAAAGATTTTGTAAACTAAAAAAATATGTATTTAAAACTGTAAAATACCCTTAAAAAAACTGTAATAAAGAATATTCTTTTAGAGAATCTGATGCAAGTGCTCTTAGGATAGAAAATCCACACGATGTTTAATTTGTTACTCCTTCGATGTTTATCTACATCTTATAAACACTCGCGTTTTTAAATGTGAATAATTTATAAACACTCGCGTTTTTAAATGTGAATAATAAAAACATTTAAAAACACTTAAAAAGGCAATTGTTTATAAATATTGTATAATGTGAAGACACTGGGGAGAAATATTCCCTCTAAATGTAGTTGTAATTAAAGAAAAAAAAGTCCCTAAAACATGGCCTAATGGTGAAGGGCTTGGGTGCTGTAATGGCAGCTGGACCGGGAGCTGAAGTGTGGAGAATCGAATGCCGTAAATGGACGACTTCTTTCAGTATCTTGGTATAATGGCAGCTCATTACTCTGAATCACTAGGTTACATAATTAATATCTCCACTCATTCCGGGGGACGGGGGAGTGGGGCCCTTTCGATTAGTGTTTGACAACTATTTAAACCTTTTGAATAAAGGAAAAAACTATTTTTTTTATTATTATTTTAAATTCTGAACGCATCTTCTAAAAAATAAAATTAAAAAAATCAACACACTTTCTCCCTAATCCATCTTTTTTAAACATTCATATCTCTTAATTTAGAACTCCAAATTTCAAAATTCTTTCACCATTTTTTTTTTTACTTTTTCAAAAAGACTGGGCCATCTAGATGTTTCCCCAATAAGGCCTCGTAGTGCAGTTGTCACGGATTTTTGCAATGAAAATAAACAAGTAATAAATTTATAAATCCGGTATACCCCAAGTGTAGGGATCGTAGTGTAGAGGTTGATACCGGGTCGATCTTACGGGGAATCGGGGTTGTTAAATCTAGTTTTTATTATCTAACCTAACTATGTCACGATTACTACTAAAAAGATATGAGAATAAAATAGTGAAAACTAAACGAGAAAAACGAAGCTACAAATAAGAATAACTGGACAGAAGATCGAGATCTAAAGCCAGGAAAATATGGTTGCGAACTCCTAATTTCTTAGACAAGTTCGCCTATTAATCTTTTCATCTCTCGATCCTAAAAGATCAACGCTTTCTAACCAAAGGTGAGAAATTTATAAGTTTCTAACCTAGAGATTCAACCTAATAACTCTCGTTAATTAGATTAAAGGTCTAATCTTTATTATGGCGATCTAGGGTTTAACACGATTCTCATCAATGCAAACAATCAACATACATGTAAAGATCTTTCAATATAATTGCATAAAACGAGATAAGTATAATAAAGATACAACTTTGAATTAAAAAAACTCACACGACAATCGAGAAACAAAACTGAATTGCTGATCGGATGGCTTCACAACGCTTGTTCAATAGAGGTCTAGCCTCTTAGCATCCTCTTGAAGATCGAATTGTTTGAGTAAAAATACATAAAAAGTGTTTGAATCTAGATAGAAAATAAAAACAATAAAAACTGAGCCGCCCTTAGGGTTTTGGGGTTCGAAAATCTCCTCAAATTGTGTGGAGAAAGCGCAGCTATATATAGAATTTTAAGTCGGCTGCTGCTATGTCGGCCATTGGACGCCCGTTTGATGGGTTGAACGCCCGTCCAGATGCTTTAAAATCTTCGAATCGGGCCGAGTCATGACCAGACGCCCATCCTTTAATTCAGACGCTCGTCCACTAATTTTGGGAGAACTCTGAATCAAATATTCCAGCCCGGACGCCCGACCAATAAGTTGGACGCCCGTCCACTGGACGCAATGATCAAACGCTCGTTCAACTTGTAAATCTTCATTCCAATCCTCAACTTGCATCTTCCTCCTTCCATTAAATCTCCAATTATGACATGTTTATGACCTACAAAACCACAAAGACATGCAAAGTGTAAAACCATAGATAATTACCAATAAAATCACGAAATTAGCTCAAGTTTACACTTAAAGACTTTTAAAACTCATCTGCTCAATAATTCGATTAAACCCTTAATTTCTATGCAAATAATACAGAGTATGGAGGAAATCATTATAAAATATAACGTTATAAATCGCATAAAATCACCCTTAACAGCAGTCGAGCAAGAGTACTTGAATTCTATTCAATTCCCTCGCCCGTTGGTTGAGCACTATGACTTAGACACAACCCAAGCCCATGCATTGGAAGAGGTTGGTTCTAACCCTGCAGAGGTTGTTGAGAAGGCGAGGGAGACATGCATTATCGGACCAATGACGGGCCCTTCAGCGTCTATGACTAAGTATGGCCTGCCATTTAGTCCAGAGGCCCAGCCAGCTATGGCGCCCCACAAATTAGAGGCCCATTAATCTAGTCCCGTAGCCTCTGATCACTCGGCATCTGGTACGGCACGTCAGACATTTTGTCCAACCTTTTCTTTTTTCCGTGCAGGCGGATGTTTTTGGTTAGTGTGTGCAAATACCATTTCTAGAAAACTATATTGATTACAATAGAAGGTATAAAGCACAACTAATAATTGTCTAGGTGGGCAACTGAATAACATTAAATTAACTATGTGTGACTACAATTAACCTAATAACAATAGGTGAATGAAGTGCTTTTCTTTGAAGGGGTAGTGGTATGTGCCAAGTCACACAACTTGTTTAGGGACAATCATTAATGCGTGAAGAAAAGTTGTTGATGGAAAATGAAATGGTAAGAGAAGGAAAATTTGTAATAAATGCCCTCTTAATATTCTAAAAGACTTAGAGCAACCACAATGGTTGCATTTTTGAGTCCCTAAACAAGTAAATAGGGTGTTTTAGGGCCATTTTACTTCACAATGGTGTCCTTTAAATGTCCCATACCCTATATATTTGCTAGAACTCTCCCTAAATTAAGAAAACACCATAACATGAAAAGTAACTCGGGAACGCAGCGGAGTTTAAAATTTATTTCCTATTGACCCAAGATCGACTTCGTTTAAGCAACAAGCATAAAAGAAGTAGACAAGAGAATACCTTGGTTGATCCAATTGGATCGACACTTTGTCTACGGTTGTGGTTTCTGCATGAAGCAGCCCAAGTGTTCGGCATCTACCAGTGATCCACATGAACAGCCCGCCGGAATCCCATCATGGATTGCTACCAGAAAAACTTGGTTACTAGACCGACCTTTTCTCTCTCTCAAAATCTCTCTAAGAAGCTCTCTTATTTTTCACACGAACTATTAGCCTCTTGGAATTGTGATGTACAAAAGAGCTAGTCACCCCCTTGCTTATATAGGGAGTGGTGCGCCCAGAGATGAATCCTCAACCATTAGGAGAAGCTTCCTAGTAGATTGGTGAGAAAGAAAACATTTTCCTAATAAAATAAGAAAAATACATTTGATTGATTTATCTCATTTAATTTAATATCTCATATTAAATATTTTCAAGATATTGTCAAAATCTAATATGACTAATTCTTTATCTTATTACAATAAATCTATTCTTCATAAATCAATTAATATCTAATATTAATATATGGTAATCTCATTAATTAAATTGCACAATCCAAGTGTATTTTAATACACTGTTACCTGCGCCCCATATAGCCTTTTATTGGCTTCCGGAATATTCTTAATTAATACAATGCTATGATTAATTAATTTGAAAAATCCATGTGTATCATATACACATATATAAATTTCGACCTATACATCAATTATGTATATTTAATTAATTAACATAATTAATATCTTGTATTTAATTTTTTTCATAATAAATAAATACCACCATATTAATTTAACACTACAACACTTTATAGTCGTGATAAAACTTTCCTTATTTGGTTATTACTGTAACCGCATTTTAATCCGGCTAGATGTTCTTATGTGTGTGACCCGATAGACTTCCGAATATGTTGGTTGTAGGCACAAAGTGCAATTATGAAAATGCCCTTCATACCTAACGATCACGAAATAGCATCTAGCAACACACCATGACCCCCGATTATCGGAAGAGTCAAATACAATGACTACTACCTTTCATGTGAAACAGTTACCGTGTAAATAGAATCCTATCACTGTTACAATATCCATACGGTCGTACGTCGAGTGTTAAACATCAACGACCGTATCTTATAATCTGGATATCCTACTCTCTCGAAGTAACATATTACTTCCGCTTTGCAAAGACTTTCGAGAATAAGACATTCTTTATAAGAAGACACTTTCGGATATTTACTCCTAATTATAGGATACGCGATTTCCGGATGAGCAACATGAATCCTATGCATGCTTCAGTATCACACTTAATCACTACCGCATGATCGCCCCATGGCTAGGGGAAACCCCAATAATGTCAAAGTATGACAATCCACACCGTGATGTCATGAAGACTCCGGTCTCAGGATAATTACACAACCGCCACATAGTGCGACACTTAATAATGTAAGTGGGTCATTCTAACATACGCATTCTCAAATACACGTCCACATACAGTCCAAGTGTCTCAACACTTTGATAGATGAGATATATCCCTACCTTCAATAAGATAGAAGACATCCAATACGTGCTAGTCTAATCGTACTATTAATGTCCTATTTAATAGCACACATCGACTAGAGACATTTTAAGTATCAAACCTTATAAAGTGAGTCGAGATCTCATCAACCATAGTCGCTTATTATGATTTCTCTTTCACGATTTGACACCAGGGACGTTATCATATATACAATCACAAATTGGTTCATATAAATAAACTTGTATAATAACGGAAAAGCTATTTATCATATGTATAAACATAAAGAAATTGTAGAAATGATCCGACCCGGTCGGATCCGGTCCAATCCGATTGGGTTTAGGACACTATTTCAACAATCTCCTACTTGGCCTAAAACCAATCACTCGTACACACATGACCAAGTTGAAACACAAGAATCTCATGCAATACTCGCAAACGAACCCTAAGCACGAGCGGATCACTATCCGTGGGGACTCAGACTACCTTCATATCATGCTCCAAATGATCAAGTCAAAAGGAACCGCCTCAACAAACACATGAATCTCTGACGAGACCCTGGTCCTTGCTTCAAGCAATATATCCACCACTATATCAGCTATCTAGTAAAGGTGGAAGAACCGCACTAGGTTCAGGAATGAACCTCTTAGATCCATGTATCTTTGCTCATTTAGCGCTCTAAGGCACTATTGTGTTTTGGCTCAGTTGTAGATTTTCAGTGATATCTAGCTAAAAACATTTCTAGTGTTTGGAAATCTACGCGGGAACGCAGTGGAATTCAAAATTTTATTTCTTCTTAACCAGGATCGACTTCGTTTAAGAAACAAACATAATAAGTTAGTAGACGGTGGTTACCTTGCTTGATCTAAAAGATCGACGCTTTGACCGTCTAAGGAGAGTAGTGGTGCACGGAGCCGCCCAAGCGTTCGGCCTCTACCACTAGTCCACACGAACAACCTGCCAGAATCCACCATTGGATAGCTACTAGAAAAACTCGGTTGCTAGACCGACCTTTTCTCTCTCTCAAAACTCTCTCTAGGAAGTTCTTTTATTTTTCACGAGAACTATTAGTCTATTGGAATTATATGATGTATCAAAGACTTGACAACCCATTTCTTATATAGGGTGTTGGGGCGCCACTTATCAATTCCAATTTGATTGGGAGAAGCTTTCTAGTAAATTGGGTAGAAAGAAAACATTTTACTAGTAAAATAAGGAAAATATCTTTGATTGATTTATCTCATTTAATTTAATATCTCATATTAAATATTTCCAAGATATCGTCAATATTTAACATTGACTATCTTTATCTTATTACCATAAATTAATTTTTCCAAAATCAATTAATATCCAATATTAATATATGATAATATCATTAAAATTGCATAATCCAAGTGTATCTTAATACATCAACATACATGCATATTATGGCCATTAAATTGGCATTCGGAATATTCTTTTAATTAATGTAATACTATGATTAATTAATTTGCAAAATACTTGTATAACATACATATTTTCGAAATACATATATATCATATGTATATTTAATTAATCAATACAATTAATATCTTGTATTTAATTTATTCATAATAAATAAATACCACCATATTAATTTATCACTATAACACTTTATAGTCGAGATAAAACTTTCTTTATTTAGTTATCTCTATAACCGCATTTTATTCCGGCTAGATGTTCTTATGTGTGTGACCCGATAGGCTTCCGAATATGTTGGCCGTAGACACAAAGTGCAAATTACGAAAATGCCCTTGATGCCTAACGATCATGGAATAGCGTCTAGCAACACACCGTGACCCCCAATAATCAGAAGAGTCAAATGCAATGACTACTACCTTTCATGTGAAAATAGAATCCTATCGCTGTAATAATATTCATACGGTCGTACGTCGAGTGTCAAACATTAACGACCGTATCTTATAATCTGGATATCATGCTCTCTCGAAATAACTCATTTATTTCCACTTTACAAAGATTCACGAGAGTAAGACATTCCTTATAAGAAGGCCCTTTCGGATATTTACTCATATTCATAGGATACGCGATTTCCGGACAAGCAACATGAATCTTACGCATGCTTCAGTATCACACCCAATCACTACCGCATGATCGCCCCATGGCTAGGGGAAACCTCAATAGGGTCAAAGTATGACAATCCATACCGTGATGTCATGAAGACTCCGGTCTCAGGATAATTACCCAACCGCCACATAGTGTGAGACTTAATAAAGTAAGTGGGTAAGTCTAACATACTCATTCTCTAATACACGTCCACGTACAGTCCAAGTGTCTCAACACTTTGATAGACGAGATCTATCCCTACCTTCAATAAGATAGAAGACATACAATACGTGTTAGTCTAATCGTAGTATCAATGTCCCATTTAATAGTACATACGACTAGAGACATTTAAGTATCAAACCCTTTAAAGTGAGTCGAGATCTCATCAACTATAATCACTATTATGATTTTTCTCTCATCGTTTGCCACTAGAGACATTATCATATATACAATCACAAATTGGTTCATATAGATAAACAGAATATATAATAACATTAAAGACATTTATCATATGTATAAACATAAAGAAATAGTATAAATGATCCGACCCTGTCGGATCCGGTCCAAGCCGATTGGGGGACACTATTTCAACAATCTCCCACTTGGCCTAAAGCCAATCACTCGTACACACAAGACCAAGTTGAAACACAAGAATCTCATGCAATACTCGCAACCAACCCTAAGCATAGACGGATCACTATCCATGGGGACTCAGACTATCTTCATATCATGCTCCAAATGATCAAGTCAAAAGGAACCGCCTCAACACACATGAATATCTGACGAGACCCTGGTCCTTTCTTCAAGCAATGAATCCACTACTATATCAGCTATATAGAAAAGGTGAAAGAACCACACAAGGTTCAGGAATGAACCTCATAAACCCACGTAATGCTCCCGTTGAGCCTCTAAGGCGTATACCGTGTTTTGGCCCAGTTGTAGAATCCACAGTGTTCTAAGAACATTTCCACTCAACAGTATCACTTCATTAAAGCGATAAAACCAGATCAGAGCTCCCACTATCTTCATAAAATATAGGGCATACATCGTAGATATCTACGTTTATTCGATTCCAAGTTTCAAGAAACAAGAACCCATCCTTAACACCATTAAGGATATTCTCGACGATACCGAATTACTTTTATACTTTCTCATGACTCTTCTTGAAGTAATAATATTTGGTTTAACTCACAACACTTATGATGGACCCTATTGCAGAAGCAAATGGCAGCTTCCATAAATATCATCTTTCACCTTATCTTTTAGGACTGTCGTCCTATCATAGATAGATCCTGAGAACATTGGCCAGCAGTATCTTATGTTATGATCTATTTAAACTGTTTTAGCATCTCATCTGTAGAGTGAACTATGATAATTAAGCAGCATCTGAATCTATCACTACAGATTCTTATTTTTAAAATAAGAATTGTCATTCCAAGAGATTTCACAAAGACCTTGAACTACCAAACATTAATTGACTGTGACATGGGGTGCTGATTCCGAGAAGGATATCCAATACCTCACTCGAGAACTATGACACTCCCACTAACCCTTCTGCACATAAGGCATATCTTTCCGCTTGATGAAATCAAACTCTTTAGATTTATCTATGCAAGGAACTTATATAGAGGAACTTGTTTGAGCCATTAATGGATCTCATATGCTTACACATCTTGTTATCGTATATGAACATCAAGCCTTCGGCCCAACGTTTTCAACACTATCATATAGCTATGACACGTAGCTACAACAAGCGCTATCTGAATAGACTTAAGCATAGCCGGTACCTTAGATTTAATTACAAGGTTTACACCCATAGCCTTTAGCCATCAACTCAGCTTAACCAGTAATCGTATTACTATCCATGTCAGTCTTTCACAAAGACATGCTATACCTTTCAGATACATTCCTTTCAAGTGAGACAGACTAGGTTCATAACCTATTATGTCACTCATGGAATCTACTTCAGACATTATGGCTCCAAGCCATATCTTTTAATCTTGCCTTTCAAGCATTCTTGCATAAGTCGTGAGATCTTCATTCTTCAAGATGAACATACCAGTAGCCCTTTCAGGCGTGTGGTCATCTGCAGACTCATTGAGCAGTGTCTTACACCTTATCGTTATGCGGCGCTTGTTCATGTTTCAATAGTTGAATATCTCTTTGTGGTTCTCAAACTCTTTTGAGATCTTATTTACTCCCACTGTTTCTTTTGGAAGAAACACTTCTTCTAGAAGACAGCATGTTTGGAGACAAACATTTTTGCTCTGTGGGTAAGTAAATGACACCTAGCCTACTTGCTAAGATATTCCACAAAGTTGCACATGTCATACTAAGCTCCAAGCCTTTCAGACATTGCCTGATTGCTAGAAGCATGACAACCCTAAATCATCAGTTAAGATGGATTTCATGTCATCGTCCTCCATATCTGATATGGAATTCATTCAACATTTATTCTTTGGAACTTGGTTAAGTATATGTATTGAATAAGGGCAATATCCCAACACAGGTAAGGGATATTTTGCATGGCTTACGTCACGCCTTTATCGTATAAAGTGTTGTTTCCATTTTAGAAACACGATCTGATCGCATGTCCCAAAATGGTATCCTACAAGGAAGAATCTAATTCCCTTTTCAGACAACTTCTGAAACACCATTTAGGTATTAATTACTTCAATCTAATTGAAGATTAATTCCTAAATTGTTTACCAATCTCATATTCATACTAGCTCGAACTTTTCGGGCTTTTCAAATTTCGTACTTCAGTAAGTACATTCAACTATTTCTAAAATAGTCAAAGAGAGTAATAAACAATAATATTATTTGTGGCATTAATTCTCATAAGCCAACAAATATCAGTATGTTTAGGTTTCAGGCAACTTTCTAGATTCTATAACCTTTTCATAAAAGGGTATTTTAGTCATCTTCAGATAAGGTACGTATTACCCACATGATTCATAATCACATGGTTCAGACATCATCAGAATGATATCTGATTACACGTTTCTCTTCCATAGAGACTATCAAAATATCAAGGATAATAGCCATACAAACATTTGGTTGAGATATCATTATTTATATCAACTATATAGTAACAACAATATAGTATGTTAGATTCAGTGATCGTTCAACTTTATCGAAATAACATTTATTCCTTAAATTTTGAATTTGTCTACTAAACCCTAACAAACAACTGAACTTGTGTTCTTCACAAGAACCGGAACACAATAACATTTATTTAGTTCCTTTACTGGAGCTTAGATGGACTTAGAATATTATATGGTAAGTCTTTTAACGTTTTCTTCACTTTCCATATCTTAGAATATTATGTATTTAATCTTTCTAACTTAATCACGCTCGTAAAATATCATATATCTCGGAGTTGACTTGAGTTTAGATAGATTTACCTCAACTTATTTGTTTAGAATAGAGACTTCGATAAGTTCTCTTATTTAAGCACATGCCCCAACTTTCCTTTTAAGTCTTTAAGCACTCGTAAATATTTCTTAGTGTAGTCTTCATAAGACAGTTTATTTAACCTTTTGAATCATATTCAAAAATTAAATATTTAATTAACTTTCAAGCAATGATTAAAGAATTAAGTCGATATTTAAATCTTACAATTTTGAAAACAACATTTCCAAATTTTTTTGTGATCTTTCACATTCAAACATCTAATGTTTTGAAATATTTGTCATCGTATGACAAAATGACCCATTGGACAACATCGTATCCAATATATGATTAATTCGTTGATACTCATTTCAAGTGATTTAATCATAACTTGAGCTTCCATTCTGATTAATAATTAAAGTTTTGGAGCACTCCATCAAATATGTATTCTCATTGTCTTTAACTACTATAACGTAGTTGCTCGTGTCATTGCTTATTTTAAAAGGATTAAAATTACTTAATCATATTTGAGAACGTTTCTCAAAAGGTAATAGCCATAATTTGGTTTTACTAATCGAGAATAAGAACATAAATAAAAGCTTGCTAAAAACTACAACATAAAATAAAGATAAAAAGAGTGTTGTTGTTTATATATGCAAAATCAAAAATGGTCTTTTTGGTTTATGATTTTGCTCCCACTATTCAACTACTCCCAATTGATTTTCAAAAATTATCCAAAATTGACTCGATCCCCGACGTGGGCCGATCGACCGGGTCAATTTCGAAATGTGGGTACACTTACCGGTCGCATCTCATGTGGCTTCCATTGGTTGACTAGTCAACTCTTTGATAGCTCACATCTCTATGTGATAGCACCTCTTGTCTCTAAAATCAAACGGTCCTGATGTGGGCCAATCACCACAAGATTCTTAGTCAAGTCATAACCCAAATATTCATGAGATCTCATAACGATCATATCTCGATAATAACGATATATCCGAGGTAGGTCAACTCTTGGCGTGCGTCGATCAGTTGGATCTGAACAAGGGCTCTTCACCGTCATTATAATATTGGGAGACAAAATATGAATCGAGTTTTGTTGTGGGAATATTTATGAAAATTAATTCACTTAATTAATTTTAATACGGTCTCATGAAATATAACTATCTCTATAGACATATATCCTACACATTCATCTAGGTCGTGCCTAGTTATGCATCTATCGTATCGAATAAAATAAATACAAGCACAAAATAAATAAATGCGTAAAATAACCGGTATGATCATGGACTTTTCCTAGGTGCGGTTTCAAATACAAACTGACGAAACCGTGGGTCACAATCTAAGGGTAGCTGCAACCGTCAATAAGATCTTTAATGCGCCATCTCATATGGGATCTTTATTCGTCTTTCTTTGGTGTCCGTCTTCTGCTCCATTCTTGTTACATAAAATTATATCTAATAAAATAAATACACCCGACGAACACGGGGGGTGGGGAGGGGGGGGGCTAACGGGAATGGGATAATGCATAAAATAAACTAGGTCACGTTCTTCATAACGGCCTAGGACAATTTTAAAACCAACATAAAAATTAAATCATTCACATCTATCCTATTCGTCGAGTCCATGAACAATCGGGGTCCATATAGTCATATTATATCTACTATATCTAATCCATACAATAAAATCTTATGAAAAAGATATAATCTAAATTTACCAACTTGTGTCTTAATTTAATCGATTAACGTTTAATCAATTAAATAATTTTATCCAATCAATTAACTAATTAACATTTAATTAATTAAATGGTTTTAATCGAAATAAAAGTAACGATTAATTTTAAATGATTTCGATTTTAATTTTAATTAATTAGAACAATTCTAAAAATAAATCAAAATTAAAATTAAATCTTCTTTGTTTATTTCTCTTTTTATTCCTAATCAAAAGAGACGTTTCTGGTTTCCAAAACCAAAAGGCATCCACCTGGACACTTTCCAAAATCAAAGTTTTGAATAAGACCTAGGCCTGGGCCCTTTCCAAAATCAAATATTTTGAAAAGAGCCTAGGCTTATTCTATTGCAAACAAAATTTGGAAAGGTCTAGGTTAATCATATTACCATATAATGCCATGTGGCATCCTGGTCCAAATTATTTGAACCATTAGTTAGTCACATGACACCAACTAAACAAAGAGATATCAATCACAACTATGAACCAGACAAATACACAAAACAAAAATTTTGGAGATCCACCACCTTTGACCAGTCAACCGACACCGGCAGCAGGTTGCCCCGCCGCCGCCGCCGACTAGCTGCCGGTGGTGGTGCCACCGCCAGTCGGCCGACCACCACCAGTCGGCCGACCACCACCCGATCTCGGTTTTTTTATATTCTTTTCATGTATCGTTCTGCGAATCAAAAATCTTTCATCTTTTAATTACGTGATTTAAATGATAAAATCAAGTACGCAAATTAACATGATTATTGCTTAAGCTCGAAACTTGCTCTGATACCACTGCTAGGAAATCTACGTGGGAACGCAGCGGAATTCAAAATTTTATTTCCTTTAACTAGGATCGACTTCGTTTAAGCAACAAACATAATAAATTAGTAGACGGTGGTTACCTTGCTTGATCTAAAAGATCGACACTTTGATCGTCTAATGAGAGTAGTGGTGCACGGAGCCGCCCAAGCTTTCAGCCTCTACCACTAGTCCACACGAACAACCAGCCAGAATCCACCATTGGATAGCTACTAGAAAAACTCGGTTGCTAGACCAACATTTTCTCTCTCTCAAAACTCTCTCTAGGAAGCTCTTTTATTTTTCACAAGAACTATTAGTCTCTTGGAATTATATGATGTATCAAAGAGCTTGACAACCACTTTCTTATATAGGGTGTTGGGGCGCCACTTATCAATCTCAATCTGACTGGGAGAAGCTTCTTAGTAGATTGGGGAGAAAAAAAATCTTTTACTAATAAAATAAGAAAAATACTTTTGATTGATTTTTATCTCAATTATTTTAATATCTCATGTTAAATATTTTCAAGATATTTTCAATATTTAATATTGACTATCTTTATCTTATTACCATAAATCAAATTTTCCAAAACCAATTAATATACAATATTAATATATGATAATATCATTAATTAAATTGCACAGTCCAAGTGTTTCTTAATACACTGTTACATGCGCCCCATAGTCATTAAATTGGCATCCGGATTATTCTTTTAATTAATGTAATACTATGATTAATTAATTTGCAAAATACATGTGTATCATATATACATTTTTTCGACACACATATACATCATATGTATATTTAATTAATCAACATAATTAATATATTGTATTTAATTTATTCATAATAAATAAATACCACCATATTAATTTATCACTATAACACTTTATAGTCGAGATAAAACTTTCTTTATTTGGTTATCACTATAACTGCATTTTATTCCGGCTAGATGTTCTTATGTGAGTGACCTGATAGGCTTCCGAATATGTTGGCCGTAAACACAAAGTGCAAATTATGAAAATGCTCTTCATGCCTAACGATCACGGAATAACGTCTAGCAACACACCATGACCCCCAATCATCGAAAGAGTCAAATGCAATGACTACTACCTTTCATGTGAAATAATTACCGTGTAAATAGAATCCAATCGCTGTAATAATATCCATACGGTTGCACGTTGAGTGTCAAACATTAAAGATCATATCTTATAATCTGGATATCATGCTCTCTCGAAGTAACTCATTTATATCCACTTTGCAAAGATTCACGAGAGTAAGACATTCCTTATAAGAAGGCCCTTTCGGATATTTACTCATATTCATAGGATACGCGATTTCCGGACAAGCAACATGAATCCTACGCATGCTTCAGTATCACACCCAATCACTACCGCATGATCGCCCCATGGCTAGGGGAAACCTCAATAGCGTCAAAGTATGACAATCCACACCATGATGTCATGAAGACTCCGGTCTCAGGATAATTACACAACCGCCACATAGTGTGAGACTTAATAAAGTAAGTGGGTCAGTCTAACGTACGCATTCTCTAATACACGTCCACGTACAGTCCAAGTGTCTCAACACTTTGATAGACGAGATCTATCCATACCTTCAATAAGATAGAAGACATCCAATACGTGCTAGTCTAATTGTACTATCAATGTCTCATTTAATAGTAATACGACTAGAGACATTTAAGTATCAAACCCTTTAAAGTGAGTCGAGATCTCATCAAACATAATCACTATTATGATTTCTCTCTCACAGTTTGACACTTGGGACGTTATCATATATACAATCACAAATTGGTTCATATAGATAAACAGAATATATAATAACATTAAAGCCATTTATCATAAGTATAAACATAAAGAAATAGTATAAATAATCCAACCCGGTCAGATCCGGTCCAACCCGATTGGGTTTAGGACACTATTTCAACATCTAGCTCACTATATCACTTGATTAAAGCGACTGGAAACCCAGACTGTAGCTCTCACTATCTTCATAAGACCTAGGGTATACATCTATATATCTATGTTTATCCAATTCCAAGTTTCAATAAACTAGGAACCCATCATTAACACCTTTAAGAATATTCTCGAAATTTACCAGAATCACTTTCATACCTACTCATGACTCTTCATGAAGTATGAACATCTGGTTTAACTCACAACACTTATGATGGACCCTATTGCAGAAGCAAAAGGAACCTCCCATAAGTATCATCTTTCACCTTGTTCTTAGGACTGATGTCCCGTCATAGATAGATCCCGAGCATACCGGCTAGCAGTATCTCTTGCTATGATTTATGCTAAACTCTTTTAGCATCCCATCTATAAGGGTGAACTGTGATAATCAAGCAGTATCTAAACCTATCACTATAAATCCTCATTTCCAAAATAAGAACTGCCATTCATAGATCTTTTGTAAAGACCTTCATCTATCAAACATTAATTGACTGTAACTTAGGATGACAGTTCTCGAGAAGGATATTCAATATCTTGCTCAAAAACCTGTTACACTCTCACTAACCCTTTTGATCATTAGGCATATCCTTTCTTTTGATCAAATCAGACTCTTTTGATTATCAAAGTAAAGAACGTATATAGAGAAACTTGTTTGAGTCCATAAATGGATATCATAAGCTTACACATCACGTTATTGTTTATGAACATTAACCCATTGGCCTAACGTTTTCAACACTATCATATAGCCATGCTATACATCTTCAACAAGCACTATCTGAATAGACTTAAGCATAGTTGGTAGCATAAAGGTAATCACAAGGTTTACACCTCGTTGCCTCTTAGCCATCAACTCAGCCTAACGGTAACCGTATTACCATCCATGTCAGTTTTTCATAAAGACATGCTACACCTTTTTGAGACATTCCCTTTAGGTAAGACAGACCAGGTTTATAAACTGTTATGTCACTTATGGAATCTACTTCAGACATTATGGATCCAAGCCATATCTCTTAATCTTGCCTTTCAAGCATTCTTGCATAAGTCGTGAGATCTTCATTCTTCAAGATGAACATACCCGCAGCCCTTTCAGGCTTGTGGTCATCTGTAGACTCATAAAGTGCTTGTGTGCACTGAGCAGTGTCTTACACTTCATCGCTATGGGGCGTCTGGCCATGTTCCAATGGTACAATATCTCTTTGTGGTTTTCAAACTCTTTTGAGATTTCAATTTACTCCCACTGTTTTTTTTTTTTTTGGAAGAAACACTTCCTCTAGAAGACATCATGTTTGGAGACAGACTCCTTTTGCTCCGCGGACAAGTAAATAATATCTAGCGTACTTGCTAAGATATTCCACAAAGTTACACATGTCATACTAAGCTCCAAGCCTTTCAGACATTGCTTGCTTGCTAAAAGCACGACAACCCTAAATCATCGGTTTAGATGGATTTGATGTTGTCGTCTTCCATATCTGATATGGAATTTATTCAACCTTTATTCTTTGGAACTCGGTTAAGTATATGTATTGAATAAGAGCACTATCCCGAAACTGGTAAGGGATATTTTGCATGGCTTATGTCACATCTTTATCTTATAAAGTGCTCTTTCCATTTTAGGAACAAGATCTGATCGCGTGTCCCAAAATGGTATCCTACAAGGGATAATCTAATTCCTTTTTAAACGACTTCTGAAACACCCTTCAGGTATTAAATGCTTCAATCTAATTGAAGATTAATTCCTAAGCAGCTCATCAATATCATATTTGTACTAGCTCAAACGTTTCGGGCTTTCCGAATTGTTGTACTTCACTAAGTACATTCAACTATTTCTAAAAATAGTCATAGAGATTAATAAGCAATTATTTGTGGAATTAATTGTCATAAGCCAACAAACATCGGTATGATTAGGCTTTAGACAATTTTTCTAGAATTCGTAACCTTTTTCATAAAAGGGTATTTTAGTCATCTTTAGATAAGATATGTATTACCCATATGGTTCAGACATCATCAGAATGACATTTGATCACATGTTTCTCTTTAATAGAGACTGTCTAGAACAACCACAAAAACATCAAGGATAATAACCATACAAATACTTAGTTGAGATTATATCACCTGTATCAACTATTTAGTGACACCAGTCTAGTATGTTAGATTCAATGATCGTTCAACTTTATTGGAATAACGTTTATCCCTTTGAATTGAATTTGTCCATTAAATCATAACAATTATCTGAGATCATGTCCTTCATAAGAACCGGAACAAAATAACATTTATTTAGTTCCTTTATCAGATTACTGTTTCGAATACCATAAAGGAAATGTTGCAACATTTGCTTCACATTCCATATCTTAGTGTATTACGTATTTAATCCTTCCAATTTAATCATACTCGTAAGATATCATATATCTAAGAATTGACTTGAACTTAGATGGATCTATCTCAACACACCTGCCTAGAATAGAGACTTTGATAAGATCTCTTATTTTAAGCACATGCCCTAACTTTCCTTTTAATCCCTTAAGCACTTGTAAATATTTCCTAGTTTAGTTTTCATAAGACTTAAGAAAAATCACAAGAGCTAATGTCTTCAATTTCCTTTCATAAAGAAAATCCAATGTTTATTAAATTCTTTTGAATCATATTCAAAACATGAACTATTTAATTAACCTTCAAGCAATGATTAAAGAAATAAGTCGTACTTAAATCTTATAATTTTGAAAACAATCTTTTCAAAAATGGATGTGTCATTCTTATCCAACGATTGGATCGTATCCAATATATGATTAATTCGTTGAAACTTATTTCAAGTGATTTAATCATATCATGAGTTCCCATTTTTCATTAATAATTAAAGTCTTGGAGCACTCCATCAAATGTGTAGTCTCTTTGTCTCTAACAACTATAACGAAGTTGCTCGTGTCATTGCTTATTTTAAAAGGATTAAAATTACTTAACCATACTAGAGAACGTTTCTCAAAAGGTAACAGTCATAATTTGGTTTTACTAATCGAGAATAAAACATAGAAATATAAGTTTTCTAGAAAACTACAATATAAAAATAAAGAGAAAAGAGTGTTGTTGTTTATAAATGCAAAATAAAAAATGGTCTTTTGGTTTATGATTTTACTCCCACTAGTCAACTACTCTCAATTGACTTTCACGGATTTTTAAATATTCTTTAGTGGCCAAGATCTCATCTAGTTACCCTGATTCCCGAAGAGGGCAACCGGAATAATTCGAAGGGTAGGTAACCCTTTACCCTTCACATCTCTATGTGACTCTTGGTGGTTGATTAGTCAACTCTTTGACACCTATTGTCTCTAAAATAAGACGGTCCTGACGAGGTCCAATCACCGCAATATTCTAGTCAAGTCATAACCCAATATTTGCGAGATCTCATACGATCATATCTCAATAACGATGATATACCCGAGGTAGGTCAACTCCCGACGAGGGCCGATCAGTTGGATCCGAACAAGGGCTCATCACCGTCGCTATAATATTGTGAGACAATATTTCGACTTGATTTTTGTTGTGGAAGTATTTACGTAAATTAATTCACTTAATTAATTTTAATTACGGTCTCATCAAATATATCTATCTTTACAGACATATATCCTACACATTCATCTAGATCGTGCCTAGTCATTCATCTATCGTATCATATAAAATAAATACAAGCACAAAATAAATAAATGCGTAAAGTAACCGGTATGATCATGGACCTTTCCTAAGTGCGGTTTCGAATACAAACTGACGAAACCTCGGGTCACAATCTAAGGGTAGCTGCAACCGCCAATAGGATATTTAATGCGCAAACTCTAATGGGATCTTTATTCGTCTTTCTTTGGTTTATGTCTTCTGCTCCATTCTTGTTACATAAAATCCATCTAATAAATTTATACACCCGCCGCACAGGGGGCTAACGGGAATGGGATAAATGCAGAAAATAAACTAGGTCACGTTCTTCATAACGGCCTAGGACAATTTTTAAACCAACAGAAAAATAAATCATTCACATCTATCCTATTGGTCGAGTCCATGATCAATCGGGGTCTATGTAATCACATTATATCTAATACATCTAATCCATACAATAAAATCTTATGAAAAAGATAAAATCTAAATTTAACAACTTGTGTCTTAATTAATCGATTGACGTTTAATCAATTAAATATTTTTATCTAATCAATTAACTAATTAACATTTAATTAATTAATGATTTTAATCGAAATAAAATTAACAATTAATTTCAAAACGATTTCTACTTTAATTTTAATCAATTAGAACTATTCCAAAATAAATCAAAATTAAAATTAAGTCTCTTTTGTTTCTTTTCTTTTGATTCTTAATCAAAAGGATGCCTTTGGTTTCCCAAACCAAAAGGCACCCACCTGACCCCTTTCCAAAATCAAATATTTTGAAAATGGCCTAGGTCTGGCCTTTTCTAAAATCAAATATTTTGAAAGAGCAGACTCCATTCCAAACAAAATTTGGAAGGGCCTAGATTTTTTAAAGGCAAATCATATTACCAAATAATGTCATGTGGCATCCCAATGGTTCAAACTATTTGAACCATTAGTTAGTCACATGACATCAATGCACAATAAAATATCACAAAGCAGAATAACTAAAAACGATGTCCCCATGAAATAACCGCCGACGCGCCGGCGACTTTAGGAGCCGCCGCGCCACCGGCGCGCACCCTGATGGGGGCACCGCTTCGACGAGCACCCACATCAATTGTGTGTGTGTGTGTATATATATATATATAGATCTTGCGCCTATTAATTAATTACTACGCAAATTAGCATGCTTATTGCTTAAGCTCGAAGCTCGCTCTGCCACCACTGTTATGAAATCTACGCAGGAACGCAGCAGAATTTAAAATTTATTTCCTATTGACCCAAGATCGACTTCGTTTAAACAAAAAGCATAAAAGAAGTAGACAAGAGAATACATTGGTTGATCCAATTGGATCGACGCTGTGTCTATGGTTGTAGTTTCTACATGAAGCCGTTCAAGTGTTCGGTCTCTACCGGTAATCCACACGAACAGCCCGCCGGAATCCCATCATGGATTGCTACAAAAAAAAACTCGGTTGCTGGACCAACATTTTCTCTCTCTCTCAATATCTCTCTAGGAAACTCTCTTATTTTTCACAAGAACTATTAGTCTCTTGGAATTGTCATGTACAAAAGAGCTAGCCACCCCCTTGCTTATATAGGGGAGTGGTGCACCCTAGATGAATCCCCGACTGATTGGGAGAAGCTTCCTAGTTGATTAGGGAGAAAGAAAACATTTTCTTAATAAAATAAGAAAAATGCCTTTGATTGATTTATCTCATTTAATTTAATATCTCATATTAAATATTTCTAAGTAATTGCCAATATCTAATATTGACTATCTTTCTCTTATTACCATAAATATATTCTTCATAAATCAATTAATATCTAATATTAATATATGGTAATCTCATTAATTAAATTGCACAATCTAAGTGTATCTTATATACTAATAACCTGCGCCCCATATAGCCTTTTATTGGCTTCCGGAATATTATTAATTAATACAATCCTATGATTAATTAATTTTCCATCCATGTGTATCATATACACATAAATAAATTTCGACCTATACATCAATTATGTATATTTAATTAATCAGCAAAATTAATATCTTTTATTTAATTTATTCATAATAAATAAATACCACTATATTAATTTACCACTATAACACTTTATAGTCGAGATAAAACTTTCTTTATTTAGTTATCACTATAACCGCATTTCAATCCAGCTAGATGTCCTTATGTGTGTGACCCGATAGGCTTCCGAATATGTTGGCCGTAGGCACAAAGTGCAATTACGAAAATGCCCTTCATACATACCGATCACGGAATAGCGTCTAGCAACACATCGTGACCCCAATCATCGGAAGAGTAAAATACAATGACTACTACATTTCATGTGAAACAGTTACCGTGTAAATAGAATCCTATCATTGTTACAATATCCATACGGTCGTACGTCGAGTGTCAAACATCAACGACCGTATCTTATAATCTGGATATTCTACTCTCTTGAAGTAACATATTACTTCCGCTTTACAAAGACTTTCGAGAATAAGACATTCCTTCTAAGAAGGTTCTTTCGGATATTTACTCCTAATTATAGGATACGTGATTTCTGGAAGAGCAACATGAATCCTACGCATGCTTCAGTCACTACAAGAAATTTGGCTTTTAATGGGGAGATTTCTCCTCATAAATTGTCCATTTCTCCTCATTAAACACTTTTAATGAGGAGAAATCAATTCTCATTACAGTCTCCACCGTTAAAGATATATAATGAGGAGAAGTGGATCTCCTCATTAAATAAATCATACATTTAATGAGAATATTTGCTCCTCATTAAATAAAGATTCAATAACAACATAACTCCTTATTAAAAGATCATTTTCTCCACATTAAATTATGAAATATTCATAATAAGTCTCCTCATTAAAAGACCATTTACTCCTCATTAAATCATTAAATATTAAAAATATATCTCCCCATTATAAGGCTCTTGACCCTTCACTAAAATGTAATAATATTGATGTACTTTTTTGTAATATCAATGCTATAATCATGAATTAAGAATTGCAAAATCTAGCAAACATGCGTCCAGATCGCTCTCCTTAGTGTACAACATCAACATAGAGCATGCATTCAACGTCTCCTGATCCTGTTGAAGAAAAGTTAGATTAGAACACAAGAAGTTGATTATTATTAGTTCTTTTGCATAAGGTAAGACCATACGACAATATAGTATAGTAACAAATACAACTTCATGAGAAAAGAAAACGTTACCTTGTCTGCATTCATGCCAATTATCTTGCAACCCTTTATCTCACATAGCAAATTGCATTCTTGATCACTAAATATAACACAAGCTCAAAATAGATTTCTAAAGCGATCGTTATTTAACCAAGAATATTAGATAACATGCACACACTATGCAGACCTATATCTGACATAAAACATCTTACATGAAAACCTAATTTGCATTAGACTGATGCAATGCAAAACCTGAACTAAGGCAATGCAAACAAACCTTACTCTAATGCAAAGAGCATAACAAAAACACAAATCGAATATGACTTAATGACCTAAAATGCAGATTAGGTGTGCGGACCTATATATGCAAGAGAAAACATCTTACATGAAAACCTAATTTTCATTAGACTGATGCAATGCAAAACCTGAACTAAGGCAAAGCAAACAAACCTTAACTCTAATGCAAAGAGCATACCAAAAACCTAAAGTCAAAACATGACTTAACAGACCTAAAATGTAGAATAAAAACCTACAGCCAAAACACTAAGGTCAACATTAAAACATTACGATCTGATTTAAAAGGAAGATGAACAGACAACAAACATGAGCGAACCTACCAAATATACAAGCAAGAACATGACTCAAGTCTAAGGCAACATTTTAAACTCTATTATGCAAGCACATTAGATAAAAACATGCATTTTAACAATTAAGATTAAGTCTCATGTTTTAATCGCTTAAGCACATTTCTTGTTTCTCATTCACAAATTAAGCGTGATAAAGATAGCATCCAGAAAATGTACACAGTCATCCTTGAACAAAGAGTAATAGCAGGGGAGAATAAGAGCCAACCACTAAAGTACATCAGCCGAAGTACACATTCACAACATCAGCAAAGTGACAAAGCAACTCTGCTGATACAAGCAATCTGCATGCTTAGCTGAAAAATACAACATAGTATCCAAAAACAAGAGCACAAAACTGACTGTGCCTGTTCATGGGAATATGAAGAAAAAAAATTGACCAATTGTCAAGAATTTTATTCTATAGAAAGCCAATTTTGCATATATGCATATCATCAGCAATGAACAAATAAATAAATAAAACACGAATCATGCAAAATGGGACCAACTCCATGGCATAACGATTAAGCACACGACTTGAAACACAACCGGATTAAAATAGTGCAAGTGACATGGTAAGCATTTTGACGAGTATATGTCACAAAAAATGTGGAAATAACTTGTGACCAAGTAGAATAAAAATAATACTCGCCCACTTGGTAAAATGAAGAATGAAACCAAACCTTCACCAGAGATGGCATAGGAAAGTGAATGGCCATCCGCCAAAAGCATAGAGAAAAGCCAACAAAAATAAGATTGAACTAGATGCAGCTCGTTTATTTCTCACACGATATGAAAATCAAGTATGTGGTCATGAGTGGTATCCTCCATACATAGCCGATCGACCATACGAAAGAAAAAAAAATCGAGATCAAAACAGAAAGTACATATTGTAAATAAATAGAAAGTAGTACTCAGCATGCAAATAACCATATTTCTATACCAATTGAATAAGCTAAAAGTTTAATGTACGTACCTAATGTTCCAACTAATATTAAGGGGACATCAAAATGCTCTCACTGCTATGTATATATGCAGGTATGTACACCAAATTGCTTACTCTTTTAGAGGAGCCAAGCATACAAGCATTCCAAATAACAAAGACAACCATCTCGAACTAAGAATAGGTCCGAGAACATTAGAAGCAGCGACATGAGAAGTCATAGCGAGATTCATGTTCTGCTTTGAGCTTCGTAAGACCCGAGACTTCCTAATATGTTCAAGAGATCTTTTCACATAAATTTGGGAAAGGTCGACAACGTCAAATACACGATCATTTTAGATTATACATTTTGTGCATTGTTCAACAAGATAATAAAGAAGATGGCATGGTACCGTAACAACACTATAACACTTACCCTAAAATTGCACCTAATAAATAGTATAGAAGTTCGATTGACATCCAAGCCAGGAAATCTGAACATTTCCTTTTTTCTTTCTCTATTCAGCAACAACCAATTATACTTACTCATTTTATCCTGCAAAAAAAAAGTATAAATCAAAAATAAAATGCAAATAATCACTTAAATTATTTCACAATACAGCTAGACACAACAAAGTTCACTAGAGGCAAAAACATCTTTGTTTAGTGTCACAAAGCATTGAAGAATCTCTTACCGTCGGTCTTTATATTTACACAAATGCTATAATACCAACTACATACATATCCCTTATATGCATTATCTATATCTCCAATACTGTATCATCATTCTTAACTCTGTTTCATTATATATATATATATATATATATATATATATATATATATATATATATATATATCATTATATATATGAAACAAGTGGAGTTTGTCAACAAACCTGCACACGTCGACGGTTTTGTTCAATATTTGAGTAATAATTAGCGTGTGGGCTTTTTTTTTCCTGTTCGAGTCCAGGTGAAATTGGCCCAACGAGTATCCGATCCGGTTGTTCTCATTAGGTAGTCTAGGGTTTTGTTTCTTTTCATTTGTGACGAAAAGAAAAAAAAAAGGCGGTGGTGATTTCTTCGGCCTCTTCCACTTCCGCACTGTGGTTTGGGTGTTCAACGGTCGATGTTGTTGCTTGAGATGATGTTTCTGACGGCGTCGTAATCTTTGGAGGCTTCTTTGATGTTTTCCCAACGTCGTCTTCTTTGGAGCATTTTTATGTTACCGATCTGACAAGAATCGACCGGCTTTACACCTATTCGAGTCTTCTCTTTCCGATTATGGAGAAACTTCAGTGTTTGTTGCTGAAAATGTTTGCTGAGACCGATGAAGGTTGAACTGAGCTCAATGATGCCCTGCAACACCTTCAGTCACTCTGTTATGCAAATAATCAGGTGGTAGCTTTCCTCTTTTGTGTCTATTTCGTGTTTTAAAGGTAAAAGACTCAATATTTCTTTGATGTTTTGCTAATCTGAGGTTTTCATTATGTGTTGTGACTATTTCGTGTCTATTTTTCTAATCTTTCTCTCGATGTTCGTAATCTCGCGTGTTTTTGTGTCTATCTTGTGTTTTAGGTTTGTATGAGTATGTAGGGTTTTCATTTACTGAGATGGTGGAGTTGTTTGTCTTCAAGCTTTACCACTTGTAGAGGTTTTCACTTGTCGCTTTTGATTTATGAATTTTACCAATTTCTCCATTCAAATAAGGTCCAAAGAATTACTCCATTTGGTAACAATTTTGCTTGGTGTTTTTGTTTATTAAAATGCTTTGATAACCGGGCAATTTAGTTTCCATATTATCATTTCTTTCAATGAATTTTGGAGGTGCGCTAATGTGCTTCTTACTTAACCCCATCTGGGTGGTTGTCACCCAAATGCGAGTAAGTTACCATTTGTCTTTGCTCATTTCGGACTTTACGTTACTATGGTTAATAGAGAGTGATAATTTTATCTTATATAAGGCTTGATCGTCGTTTTGGAAAGAAAAAAGGTAAGATTTTAACTTGGCATTTCTCTTGAGACTCACAAGAAGAAAGTTGAAAATAATCGGATCGAATCGGCATTAGTCCATAAAACTCTTGAAGCACGAAGCCTCCACCATATGGGACTCTCAATGCCTTATGATCTTTGTTTGACTTATTAACTCTCTTACTCAATGATTTGGTTTGAACTCATTGAAACATATATGTTTCTTTTTCAATAACTCGGATATGTTAAAAGAAGAATCATGTTGAAATTTATATAAAACGCCATATGACTCCTACGTTGTCGATTGACATTTTTGTGGTGAATCTTATGGCGGTTTGTTATCGATATGGAGAGGAGGAGATTATTTAGGAAAAACAATTCAAGTTTGTCACTTTTTACTTAAAACTTTTACTTATATTATATCGGCTTGTAACATATCATCAACGTATAATGTCCATTAGGTTGTCCTCACATTACGGATGCCATACAAGAGTGGATTGAATGTGTAGCCACGATCTTGGTTGATGGAAAAGATCATCCCAAATGATGTTTGTGTCATTGAATTGGGTGGTACAATAGGTACATTATCAAACACGGCCTTCAATATGACATGAATTCCGTGTTCTTTTTGATGTACAAAGTTATAAATGAATGTATCTCACTTTGATGTATATTGAATCAATGCCATTTGTTGAAGCTGTAGGACAGTACTCTTATCAAGTAGGTAAGATTTGACATACCCCTTAATCTTACAGCAGGAAATGGTAAGTGTTTTAACCGTGTTTAGTATTTGGAAATGTGAATCAAAAGAACTCTTGTTTCTCTTAAATGCAGAGACAAAAGCAAAATCAAGGCAAGAAGATATGTAATTGAAAAAGGCTGGTTTTGACTTGGTTTCCATAAGAAGCAGTAAGGTATGTATGACTTTCTTTTATGATGAGTTGGGTTCCTTCTCCTTTGTTGCAAAACTATTCATGAAGTTGTTTCGTGTTCCATACTGTTCCTAGATGTTGAAGTCATCTGAAAACTGCCAAGTATCATTTTTGTGTGTAATTTGTGAGCTTTTTTTTTTCTGTGTATGTATACTTTTTTATGAAGAGTAGTTATGCAGTCTCACTTCTTCCCCTGTCCCTTTAACCCAAGTATGCATGTAGTGACATGGAAATTGATATCTAATGACTCATTTTATTGATCTGTTCACTCTAATCCTTTTCACCACATTTGTTGTAATACACCATCCTCTTTTCTTTTTTGGAACTGAATGTGTTTCCCCTTCTTCTAGGTTCAAGGGTTCTGAGGAAGCTAGCTTCCACCTTCATCCTCAGGTAATCCAACGGTTATCGTTTCCCAGTATTGTTTGATGTTGACATTGACCTTTATAAATAACAGATACGTCAATGAGGATCTTGCAATTGTTCCGATGTTCGAAATGATGCGAGAATCTGGTCCTGTGACATTTTTGGTGAAAATAGGTGAGAGTTTGATCTTGTTTTCTAATATACTTTGTATTCATTCTTAAGTAGAAATGAGAATATTATGATCTGCATATGGACAGCACTTTGAGGAAACAACGTGCTGCCGAATAAATTCTCTTTAGGGTTTGTGTCCCCTGATGCTTGGCAATGAGCATAAATCTATGTGTTGAATCACTTGTCACATTTTACCTTGCACATGTTTACAGCCATAGTGGCACCCAATAGTTTATTGATAATACAGTAGTAGGGACCAACTAACATAAGGGATGCTAAAATCTCTTAGTTGCATTGATGCTTCCATTATTTGACCTTTCATCAGGGTGAAGTTTGCACTTCGCCTTGTTGTTTGCAATGCATGATAATTTGGGATGCTATAAAGTTATTGACTCGTTGTTCCTTGTGAATGAGTACATTTCATGCTTTGCAACACTTTTATTGATTAAGAATGTCGAATAAGAAAATATAATTCGACTTTTATATGATGCGATGTGAGACTACACCAACGTTGTCATGAACTTATTTTGCAAAGAAACCGCTGATCTTCTCGCAAGTGCAAATTGTGCTTGAAAAACCAGGGAGAGCCATGTGAAGAAAGGAAAAGAGGAACATAAGTTGAACTTATGTCTTGGTACTTGGAAAAATTGCTTTAGACTTGATCATGTTTTGTAGTATCAACCTATTACTTCCTTGTAAGATTGTAATGGTTTTGCAATATGTATTCTGCTTCCATCATTTCTTTTGTTGGGCAAGCAGTACATTATCCCCAAAAATTACCCTAAAATGCGACATTTTTGTTCATTTGTAACGATGTGCTATTCTCGAGATAAGAGTTTTGCTTCATCATCATTTAAAGATTGAGTACCCATTTTGAACATTCTACTCATACATGACTTGAACATCTTTCCCATGATGTATTTCAATATCCCAAACTACATTCTAAACATTTTAATTGCAGTTTCCTTTCATCTTCTTAGACACATAAATTTCTTTCCAGGGCCTTCATTGCCGTGCCTTGCACGGCAAACACCCCCTAGTATATATATATATATCAAAGGTAATTGCTAAGGTATATACATACATTTCTCCAATATGGTATGAGCAGCATGAAAAGGCACTCCACCGAATAAATCGGTTCCCGGAAACCACAACCAAGTCGTTTCTTTAGCATCGTGATTGCCACACGTTGCGCATATCTCTTTCACCAATGGTTTCGGCTAGATTTCTTTCATTAATGACTCGAAGGCATGAGGAACACTGGTTTTCGTTGTCTTATCTACCTTACGTAGCGGCGTCAATGCTTCCCTATTGTCATTCCTCTGTCTATCATTTTCAACTAACTGCACTTATACATTTTTTTAGGGGAGAACTTGTACATTTTATATCATGAATCCAAAATATAGAAAACATTGATCTTTAGCATTCTGGGCTTAAAGCACAAACTAAATGACTATACGGTCCCATAAAGACATTGATGTGCACATAACCCATCTAGAAATCGGTCTTAAAAGCATACATGACACAAACAATATGTTGTCTCTTACACATCATAACACAAAACCAAAACCATTACTTTGGGAATCAGGTCATTCCAAATACGGCATCCAAATACGAAAGAAACTCTAGAAAACGCAGTAGCAAACAATGAAAAAAAACTGAAATCAATGAATTCTAATCATTGTAACCAAAGGCTACCACACCAATAACCCGGAACTCATGTGCGTAACAACACATTCCACGATGAAAAGCATGTGCATAAAATATCGGAATAGAAGAATGAAACCTTTTGAGTTGAAAGTCATTCCACCCCAACGGACCTCTTCTTTGGCCGGAACTCATACGTGGCCCCACTCCCAGGACATTTTGGTGGTGGTGTGAAACAGCTAGAGTGCGACGACGAGAGCTAGACAAGTTGCCGGCGGCTGAAGGCGGATTGACGATGAGAGCTAGACAAGTTGTCAGTTGAAAAGGCCTGCAGAGAGATAGTCAAAGTAACACTAGAAAAATGGCATGCTTACGAATGGTGTAAATGTGCTTTGTTAAACCAATTAGATGAAACCAATCAAATCCCCAGTCAAGTTATGTAGCCACAACATCAAGATCCTTCCTAAACAGCGGAATGTGTGGGTGGGGGGTAAAAAATAGAGCTTTGTGCTTCAGCTCCACCACATTTCATACATGTTTAATGCTAATAACCCAGATAATTCAGGGCCCATGCGGTCCTGACAGTCCATAATACTTGGACTCAGCTAGTTGAGATCAAAATGAAGTGTATATGTACTATATATACATATATACACACTTATATATAATGCTAGACAAAGAAAAACGTAATCCCACCCCACCAACCCTCGACTCCCAATAGACTAAAACAAATCCTGCTAAAAAAGTCTATGGGTGTATGTCAAAATCAAGATGATGTAAAAAAAACATAAAAAATGCAGAGATTGATGGAAACTATGAACTGACGATATAAAATAATGAAGAGATTTTATTTTTGGACAAGTAATGAGGAGAAAATTGATCAATAATGAGGAGAATTAAAATTTGGTCATCAACCATTAAACAATTCAGGTCTCCTCATTATAGGTATCATTTAATGACCAATTTTCATCTCCTCATTATACTATAGTTTTCTTGTAGTGAGTATCACACCCAATCACTACCGTATGATCGCTCCATGGCTAGGGGAAACTTCAATAGTGTCAATGTATGACAATCCACATTGTGATGTCATGAAGACTCCAGTCTCAGGATAATTACACAACCGCCACATAGTGCGACACTTAATAAAGTAAGTGGGTCAGTCTAACGTACGCATTCTCTAATACACGTACACGTACAGTCCAAGTGTCTCAACACTTTGATAGACGAGATCAATCCCTACCTTCAATAAGATAGAAGACATCCAATACATGTTAGTCTAATCGTACTATTAATGTCCCATTTAATAGCACATACGACTAGAGACATTTTAAATATCAACCCTTTTAAAGTGAGTCGAGATCTCATCAACCATAATCACTATTATGATTTCTCTTTCACAGTTTGACATCAGGGACGTTATCATATATACAATCACAAATTGGTTCATATAAATAAACAGAATATATAATAACAGAAAAACCATTTATCATATGTATAAACATAGGAAATAGTAGAAATGATCCGACCCGGTCGGATCCGGTCCAACCCGATTGGGTTTAGGACACTATTTCAACAACTCCCCATTGGTGGTAAAATGGAGAGAGAAAAAGAAAAATATTTAGATTTGTTGTATAAGATGAGTGGAATGGGCTGTTGATGGGATAGATAGGGGTGCTTATTGAAGTGTGTTCTTTTTTAGGGTTATAAAAGTGTGTAGTTGCAACAAAAAATGAGATGTTTAAGGGGTGTTATAGGGTGGTGGTACTGGAGTTGCTGCACAATACCATTAAGCTAAAAGACATATATTACAGGATGGAGCCAGTAATTAATTACAGAGGCAGGGGTTGATTAGGTTGAGAGATTAAAAGGAGGCTTTTCAGTATTTTCTCCATCTTTCACCCTTTTCCGTTTTAATTTTAATTTTCTAAATTGCTTTGACAATAGTCAAAGCTCATTATGACAAAAGCACTCTTAAAAAAACTATCCGACACAATTTGAAGAACTCTGCATCCCGCCCTTTTTCTTCTTCAACGGAAAGATTCTTGTTGCTGACCAACCAATTCATACCGGTTTTGAAAGATTGAAGGAAATTAACATGAAAGTTCAAAGTTTTTACTTTAACCACTCCATCCCTCTCATTTCTTTGTGAATTGTGGAATTTTGCACAATTTGCTTAAGTGGGCTTATTGGATTTCCTTAAGACCCGTCAAAAAATGTGGTTGAATTTTGGATGCATTCAACTCTGATCCATACTATGCATTTATTCTCTTATAAGAAGATACTTATATGTTTTTCCTTCATTGCAAATACATGGTTGGTATGTTTGAGCTTAATATTTGGGATACATGGAGAAGTCTGGTACTAAGTATTTTTTAGAGGCTTTCACACATACTAAGAAAGTGGTTAGTTCATAAATTTTGGGTTATGTATTCATTCTTACTTACGGTGTTTTCATTTTATTTGTTTTAGATGTCCGACTTGCATCCATTAATTTTTTGGAGAATCGGTACAATTCAATCGTTTATCGTAGATCCACAAATATCATGATGGATGAGATTTTTACGAAGTTTACCGAAAACAAATTACTTGAGCAACTTCTGTCAATTTTTTACTGTGAGTAAATAGCTCGCCTTTTAAGGAGTCTTGATTCACAAGATGTTGTCACAAAAGATACAGTCATCTGAGCCCGATGAGCTGCGTTTTGTCATTGCCGGGGGTGTGTCGTTTTGGGCTAGAAGAGTTTGACCTTATTACATGATTGAATTTCGGTAAGTTTCCCACATCAGTTGAGCGGGAGGAGTATATGCAGCATGAAAACTCATTAAGAAATACTTTTGTACTTATCCGAAGATTAATGTCAGCGATTTACGTGATGCATTCAATAAATTCACAGTGTCCAATGATGTGTGGAAGCTTGGCTTATGTTTCATTGTCGAACAAGTGCTATTTGGTTCTAAGAGAACTGATTATGTTTGGTTGGACATGCTGCATATGGTTGAGGTTAAAAAGCATTTGACATTTATCCTTGGGAGTTGAATGCTATAAGAGGACTATGATTGGATTTCTGAAGAAGGAAATGAGTGATGTAAAAACTTCTTACAATTTACCCGAGTTCATTATTGTATTACAGTTATGGGCGTATGAGACTATTAATGCCATTGCTACCGTATTTGTGAATTTAGTTGAGGAAGACCAACTATTTCCTCGCTTGTTGAGATGGACATCCGATAAATATGTGACACCTGTTCATTATACAAAAAGAATGGGCCATCTGGTTGTTTCCTCAATGAGGCATCGTAGTTCGGTCGAGCAAGAGTACTTGAATTCTATTCAATTCCCTCGCTTGTTGGTTGAGCACTATGACTTAGACACAACGCAAGCCCAGGCATTGGAGAAGGTTAGTTCTCACCCTGCAGAGGTTGTTGGGAAGGAGATGGAGACATGCATTATCGGACCAGTGACGGGCCCTTCAGCGTCCCTGACTAGGTATGGTCTGCCATTTGGTCTAGAGGCCCAGCAAGCTATGGCAGCCCACCAATCTAGTCCAGCAGCCTATGATTTCTCGGCATCTGGTACGGCATGTCCAACATTTTGTCCATCCTTTTCTCTTCCCGTGCATGTGGATTTTTTTGTTAGTGTGTGCAAATACCATTTCTTGAAATTTATATTGATTACAATAGAAAGTATAAGGCACAGTTAATAACTGTTTAGGTGGGCAACTGAAGAACATTAAATTTAACTGTGTGTGATACAATTAACCTAATAACAATAGGTTAATGAAGTTCTTTTCTTTGGAGGGGTAGTGGTATATGCAAGTCACACAACTTGTTTAGGGACAATTATTAATGCATGAAGAAAAGTTGTTGATGGAAATGAATAACGGTAAGAGAAGGAAAAAAAATGTAATAAATGCCCTCTTAATATTCTAAAGACTTAGAGCAACCACAATGGTTGCATTTATGAGTCCCTAAACAAGTAAATAGGATGTTTTAGTCTCATTTTACTTCACAATGGAGTCCCGTAAATGCACCCTACCCTATATTTTTGCTAGAACTCCCCCTAAATTCAGAAAGTATCATAACATGAAAAGTAACTCCCCATTGGTGGTAAAATGGAGAGAGAAAGAGAAAATATTTAGATTTGTTGGATAAGATGAGTTGAATGGACCGTTGAAGGGATAGATAGGGGTGTTTATTGGAGTGTGTTCTTTTTTAGGGTGATAAAAATGTTTTAGAAAGTATCATAACATGAAAAGTAACTCCCCATTGGTGGTAAAATGGAGAGAGAGAGAGAGAGAGAGAGAAAATATTTAGATTTGTTGGATAAGATGAGTTGAATGGACCGTTGAAGGCATATATAGGGGTGCTTATTGAAGTGTGTTCTTTTTTAGGGTGATAAAAATGTGTAGTTGGAACAAAAAAAAGGAGATGTTTAAGGAGCGTTATAGGGTGGTGTTACTGGAGTTGTTGGACAAAACCACAAAGCTAAAAAGACATATATTACAGGATGGAGGCAGGGGGTTAATTAGGCTGAGAGAATAAAAGGGGGTTTTTGTGTCTTTTCGCCATCTTTCAGCCTTTTTCATTTTTTTATATTGCTAAATTTCTTTGACAATAGTCAAAACTCATTTAGACAAAAACACTCCTTAAAAGCTATCCGACGCAATTTGAAGAACTCCGAATCCTTCTCTTCTTCATCTTCAACGGAAAGATTCTTGCTGTTGACTAACCAATTCATACCGGTTTTGAAAGATTGAAGGTAATTAATATGAAAGTTTGAAGCTTTTGGTTAACCACCCCATCCCTCCCCTTTCTTTGTGAATTGTGGTTTTTTGCACAATTTGCTTAACCGGGCTTCTTGGATTTTCTTAAGGTTTGTCAAAAAATGTGGTTGAATTTTGGATGCTTTCAGCTCTGATCCTTACTATGCATTTATTCTCTTATAAGAAGATACATATATGTTTTTCCATCATTGCAAATACATGGAAAATACTTGGTTGGTCTGTTTGTGCTTGATTGGTCCGGTACTAAGTATTTTTTAGAGGTTTTCACACATACAAGGAAAGTGGTTGGTGTCATAAATTTTGGGTTATGTATTCATTCTTACTTACGGTGTTTTCATTTTTTTTGTTTCAGATGTCAGACTTGCATCCATTAATTTTTTTCCTGTGGAGAATCAGTACAATTCAATCGTAGATCCACAAACATCATGATGGACGAGATTTTTACGAAGTTTACCAAATACAAATTACTTGAGCAGCTAAAGAATTCCATATTATGTCATTTTTTACCGTGAGTAAATAGCCCGCCTTTCAGGGAGTCTTGATTCACAAGATGTTGTTACAAATGATATGGTCATCTGAGCCCGATGAGCTGCGTTTTGTCATTTCCGGGGTGGAATGTTGTTTTGGGCCAAAAGAGTTTGGTCTTATTACATGATTGAATATTGGTAAGCCTCCCACATCAGTTGAGCTGGAGGAGTATATGCAACATGACAAACACGTTAAGAAATACTTTTGTACTTATCCGAAGATTATTGTCAGCGATTTATGTGATGCATTCAATAAATGCACAGTGGCTGATGATGTGTTGAAGCTTGTCTTATGTTTCTTTGTCGAGCAAGTGCTATTTGGTTCCCAGAGAACTGATTATGTTTGGTTGGACATGCTGTATATGGTTGAGGTCAAAAAAGCATTTGACAGTTATCCTTTGGGAGTTGAATTTTATAAGAGAATCCTTAGGGAAATGAGTGATGTGAAAATTTCGTTATTGTATTACAGGTGTGGCCGCATTTGCGAATCTGGGTGAGGAAGACCTACTATTTCCTCGCATGATGGGAGGAAAATAGATTTAAAATGACATGCACACATTTTGTGAAGGACTGAACCGGGCCGGCTGGACGGCGGCACGTGTGGCGTTGTAAGCCAACAAACATCTACATCTTCTCTCCTTCACAAATTTCTCTTGCTCATTGTGGATTTCCTCTTAATCCAACACTACATCTTATATGTATAGCACTCTTGAGGGATGTGATCTATGTGGGACTAATGTTTTACATTTCTCTACAACAACCCACATATTTCACTCTACCTTTAGACATTAATTTCTCATTCACCGGATATTGGAATCGAGTGATTCAAAAACCTAATATCAACTACTATCTTAGTAGTTTCCAAATCTATTTTTAGCTTCCGAAAATTCATTCAATAAGTCAATCAAATTCGGGCTTGAAGTGGATTGTTCGTCACTTACAGTTAAACTCATTTTTGGAGTTAAAACTCATTAAAGTTTCAACATTTCCTGCATCTTCTTCACAATTTCAGGAACAACATGCTCCCAATCACGTTCTTCAGAGCAACATTTACTGTTTTCAGCAATTGCCTTAAATGTTCAGTAACATAGAGGGTACACTATATAAGTTAGTTATTTAAGCAATAGTTAGTAGTGTTGCTTATAAAAACAGTCTCTTTTCCCTTTTCCAATTTAAAAAAGAAAAGTTCATATCTGATGAAAAAGACAGGCATGGTTTTAATCTCCGACATATTTTCATGACACTCTCAAAACATATGACATGCGTCGATAAGGAAGCCAAGAAAATATGATTAAAATAATTTCTTACAATCCTCAATTTTTATGCTAAAAGGAAAGGAAAAATAAGACAATTCATAACCTCAGAAAACCCCTTTTGTTACTACTATAGCCAAACGGGAAATTCTTCTATAGTGAGTCCATTTGAGGAGCAACACACGTTGATGATTTTGGACCACACAGTTTCAACTCAAATTCTAAGTGTGGTCTTGAATCATCCACATGTGTCTACGGTGCAAATGGAGTGACTAACCTAAGCCCCTTCACAGATCCAGAGTACAGATTACCGCAGGCTGCTGCTGACTGAACTCAATGGTGAGGTGGCGGCATTGAAACCTCTACAGTCCATGCAGTTATAATCAATGGTCACTTCCCATGCAGCTGTACTGGCCCTATAGAAAGAGGTCTTTATCTTTTGCATCCATGAAAGACAATGGTCAGATATGGTCATATTTGACTTTGTGAAACTTAACTTACACCAAGGTGGCCATGGCCTTGGCGTTGTAGGTTCCAGAAAAAAGTATGACGACACGTGAAGCAACTCCTCAGCTGCTGCTTCTCTTCTGTAGCCTAGTGCTTTTACGTCGACTCGATGGTACTGTATCAACAACAGGGATGTCTTGATTTGTTGTCGGCGGCTCACTTGTTGAAGCATTACCCCCACCCGCGTTTTTCTTTTTCTTGCGTATGAGGGTCTTAGAGTTCGGCATGCTAGCTTCGGTTATAACTTCCTCAGGACTAGGTTGCAATGGTTTCATTTCTTCCACCCCGTTGCAGGAGGGTGGTGTTGTCGACTCGTTTGCAGGTTCAAGCTTGAGGGTGCTGCTTTCATTTGGTTTAGGAGCTGAGGGGGCAGCAGTGCCATTTTTACCCGATGTTTTAGCAATCTTTGATTCCATTCGATTCGTATTGCGAAAACTCCACCTTGCATTTTCAAACCATTTGCGAACCTGCTAGCAAAAAATACCAAATCCTGCTTAGAAAGAAAACATGAACAGTATACTTATATAAATCTATTAATATTATATATGCTGCGGAGAGAACCTGCTGGAATCTAAGGCCCAATTCCTTGGCGAGACTATCTTTCACATCTTTTGTAGGGTACTGATTCTCATTGAAAGATTCAAGGAGCCTCTGCAACAAAATCTCGCAAAATCAAATAAATGATCACAGCAGCAAGGATAATATATTCATCATCTCTAATAGGAAATGATGACTTCCGTTTATGTTCTTCATATAGTTGAAAACAGTGTGTATCAATATACAAACAGAAGAACCATTTCATTTGTTTCATCACACCCGCACAGATCCTAGTCATTCAGTGGTAGACGTCTTTCTTCTTCTTTTAAGTTTTACCCCGTGACGGTATAGGTTCTGTTTTGGGGGGGGCGGAGAGTTGGACAGTAGTTTCATTCAAATACATACATACACACACATCTATATGCTTTTAAGAAAATAGAGTATAACTATCATATCCCCATTACTTATGACAAAAAGCAAAATTTACAATGACATGGCAGGTAAATATCTCACATTTTAGTATTATCAGTAAAGCCATCGAGTCAAATTATGTGAAATGCGCCATAACTGTGCTTCAATGCAACTTGATAAATTTAATCAAAAATATTATGTGAAAGTCTGATACCAGTCATACCTGAGTAGCAGTTTCTGCAAGCTTTCTACCCTTCACACTAGAACCAACTCCAGAACTTTTTTCTTCTTTTGCACATGCATTTTTTTGGCCTTGAGCTTCAGAGCTTGTATTGCGGCCTTCAACATCAGAACCAAATGCATTGTTTGGGCCTTGAGGTTCAAAACTCGTATCAAAGCCTTCAAAATCAGAACCACATGCCTTTTTTGGGCCTTGAGCTTCAGAACTTGTATGGAGACCTTCAACATCAAGGGCCTGCTCAATCTCCTTCATGCAGTCATTTCCAACCCTAGCATCAGTATGGCATTTTCTAGCTCGCTTACGTCTAACGGATCCATAAGTAGCTATACCATCACCGTCCTTCCTTCTCTTTCTACCCATTTTTTCCCCATATTCTTCATCACTGGAATCAGAAGTAGCATCTCCATACGTCTCCTAAACAAGTTTAGGCATCAACACACATGTAATGCCAATTATAAAATTAATTGACCAGGAAGTAAACACATTCTGTACCCCCCCTCCCCACAGAAAGAAAAGTGACTTGTACATAACAGCTCCACCGCATACAATAGCAACTTAGGGCACTCCCAACAGAAGCCCTATACGGTGCTCTATCCCTAAAATGAAGATAAAAAATAGAGTTTTGCCTCAAATAGCTCCTACAGCAGAGTCCCTATCCCTATTTATTTTTAGGGATATGAGCAGTCATCCCTACTTGTGGGGATGCACTATTCACTGCCCTAAACATATTTAATTGTTAAAAATTATAGGGATATGGATAAGGATGTTGCTTTGGAGTGAAATAATAAATATTTAATGTGTATAAATAGGGTTGTGAGGTAGAATATGTATTATTTAATATTATTTGAAATGTTATAGGGATAAGGATAGGGATGCTGTTATAGAGGTAGGTTTTTGAATTGAGATGTTGTAAAATAGGGATATGTATTATTTTATATTATTTTAGGGATAAAATTTGGGGCCTCTGCTGGGAGTGCCGTTACTACCATCACGTTCACATCAACCCCCCAAAAAAAAAAAAACAAAAAAACAAAAACAAACAAAAAAAAAACTCAAACAAAAAAGTAAAGGCTAAAACAAACAAAACATCACAGAACAAAAATAACACTTCCCTAATAACAAAACCCCAAACTTTTCAATTTTAAACCGTAATGACAGCGTTAGGCCTACAGAGGTGTTTCTTATCATGCTACAAAGTTGAGAAGACAGCTTCATATTTTTGAAAAAGAACTACTCGAGTACTTTGAGATAAAAACTAAAGCTGAAAGAGAACAAAAGAAAACAGAAAAGTGCTCACATCATGCAGCTTTTTGTAGTCCAATTTTGTTACATGCCTCTTCCCGGATATTGCAGTTGCATCAGAGTCTAGAAGGTACGATAACTCATTGCTTAACGATTGTCCTTCGCTTTACAAACTGTTGGTTTTTCCTCCCCAGCACTTGCATCAGGCTTGGTGTAATTTGATAGAGAAGAGACGCACCCTTCATCTTTATCCACACTGTTCTCCTCAAGAACGGCACCTAAATCCTCTGAATCAGATGTAAAATCAGAACTTGAACTTTCATGCTCAGCAGGTTGATCGTCATCACTAGGAGCAACAGGGTCAAAATCATCATCTTCTGAATCATCAGATGGGAGCTCCAAAAGCCCCCTATCATTCTGACCGGGAAGTTCAACATTCGAAGCAGAGATATACTCAGATTTGCCAGAACTTTCACCGCCTGAAGCCTTGCGCCTTTGATGCTGATTATCAGGGTTGTAATTATCATCGTCCGAATCCTCTGATTGGAGGTTAGAAATATCATCCATATTCTTTCCTGATGCTTTAGCTGCAGCCTCCTCAGGGAATACCTTCTGCACAAGCAAAGCGAATATTATAACAAAGGCAAGACTGAGATAAATATTCCAGTCTGGAATAGTACACATCCCCTGAAGAAGGTGGTTGTTATATGGATTGATTCTGATTCCATACAATCCTTAATTACAACTTAAATCAATAAATAATTCTTTAGGTCACAAACTTTGGTCAACCAAACCTGCTGCCAAAATATATATTCAATTTGTAGTTCAAACATAGTTATATATTAGGATAATGTTTGGAACTTGTGTATTCAAATTCTTGCTTTTGGCTGCTGAATAAAAATCACGGATTAGAAGAAAAGACTTCTACCTCCCAGTTGTCAAGTATAGACAGCCTAGATCCCTGAAAATCGTTAAGAATATCGAAACAGTCATCTTTGCAATCGCATCCAGGGCAAAGCCAGCCTTCATCATCAAGAGGAACTGTGCGACATCCACCGATAAGTATCAAAAATGGATGAAATATCAACCCACATAAAGGGGTCAAAAAAATTTATATTAATCCATGAACAAGTAGTTTGAACATTACTATCTTTTTTCAGAAGTGGTGGCTCCAAACAAAATTGGTGAAATCCACGGTCACAAACACCGTCACAAAGGATAATATCATTATCTAGGGTCACATCCTCAGTACCACACTTGGCACAGAAAATCTGCACCAAAATAAAGATCATAGTCACCACTTCCACAAGGCAGTTATCAATAAAGAAGATAATGTGAGTACACGGGATTGATACTGTAGGCATTTCTTACATCATCACTATCAATCTCTCCCTCAGAGTCAAATAAAGTTTCTGGGAGCTTCCCCTGGTTGAGTGATGCATCGAGGCATTGAAATAAGTCTCTGATCTTCATTTTGCAACTGAAAATTTGGGACCTAGCACGTTGGAGTTCCTTCTCTGGTTTTATCTTTTCCAAGCTGCAAAAATATAAAAAAAAGAAGGGTAAAACTAACCCTGGATATGTTATCGCACACACAAATTACGATACACAAATTTTCTTGATTGTCAAAAAGGATCATGATAAAGCAAGCAGCATCTTTCCTCCCTCATTTGTGTGTGTGTGTGTGTGTGTGTGTGTGTGTGTGTGTGTGGGGGGGCATATACATGTACTTATGTTATTATACATTACATACTTAAACATAGATGAACATACATACACAAATACACACAATTTCCCCAGCATTTCAGGAAATGCCCTCAAATATTCATGAGTGACAGATACTTATAGACTTAAACATGCACCTCTCTGATGGAGCAATACAAACCTTTGTCCTTTCCAACCTTCACCAGAGTACGCATCAATAAGACTTTGCTCAAAATTTATGCGGTGCAGTAAATATCTAAGATGCTTCCTTATTCTTGAGAACTCATTTACAGGGAGATTCTTCATCTCTTTTTTCTTTTCCCTTTTGACTTTCCTTCTCTCGTCTGCACCACCATCTTCAGTTTTCACAGCTTTCGGTTCAGTAAGTTTAGCTTTCTCTTGTGATCTTGAGCGCAAGACTCTAGTATTCTCTGGAGATACCAACATGGATTTCCTCTTTTTTGATTGTACAGGTGTCACTCTATCAATCCCTACGTCAGCAGCAATGTTGACCATTTCTGTTCGGACAGGTTCAGATTGCTTTATATCAAGGTTCCCAGTTGCATCAGGAGGTGCTGCTACCTGATAGTCTGTGGTCAAAACTGTTGCTCCTTGGTCATGCAACAAACCAGCGTCCTCCAATGAAGTGTTTGATGCCGCATCCTCCTGTACTAGGCTCGAAGATTTGCCATCTGAGTGCAAAGCCACATCCTTGGACAGATCTTCCACCTTTTTAAGTCCTGATAACTCAGAAGCTGCTATCCTTGTGTCTGCTGATGTCCTTACATTATTTTCATCCACCGTGACTTCCTTCTGCTCAACACACTTGACATTTGGAGTCTCAGGCACATCCTCATGGGCATCAGATCTTGAGGTTTCAAGTCCATATAACTCAGAAGGTGATATCCTTGTTGCTGCTGATGTCCTGTCAAAATTTTCATCTCCCATGACTTCCTTCTGCTTAGCACACTTAAAATCTGAGGTATCAAGTCCTGATAACGCACAAACTAGTATCCTAGTTTCTGCTGATGCCCTTTCAAAACTTTCATCCGCTATGATTTCCTTCTGCTCAACACACTCAACATTTTTATTATCAGGTCCATCACCATGGACATTGGATCTTGAGGTTTCAAGTCCTGAAAACTCGGAAGCTGGTATCCTTGTTTCTGCTGATGTCCTTTCATTATTCTCATCTTCCATGATTTCCTTCTGCTCAACATACTTGACATTCAGAGTCTCAGGCCCATCGCCATGGGCAATGGATCTTGAGCTTTCAAGTCCTGATAATTCAGAAGCTGGTATCCTTGTTTTTGCTGATGTCCGTTCATTATTTTCATCCCCATGATATTCTGCTCAACACACTTGGCATTTGCTATCTCGGCCCATCCACATGGGCACTGGATCTTGAGATTTCAAGTCCTGATAAATCAGAAGCTGGTATCCTTATTTCTGCTGATGTCCTTCCAAAATTTTCATCCCACATGATTTCCTGCTGCTCAACACACTTGACATTTGGAGTTTCAGGTCCATCCCCATGTGCATTGGATCTTGAATTTTCCAAGAATGAATACTCTAATGACTCATCTAAGAAATCCATATTTTCTTCATTATTTTCATCCTCCATGATTTCCTTCTGCTCAACAGACTTGACATTCAAAATCGTCTCAAACCCATTCCCAAAGGCATTGGATGATCTTGAGGAATCCAAAAATGAAAACTCTAATGACTCATCTAAGAAGAAGTCCATATTTTCATCATTATTTTCAACCCCCGCGATTTCCTTCTGCTCAAGAGACTTGACATTCAGAGTCTTCTCAAACCCGTCCCCAAGGGCATTGGATCTTGAGGTTTCCAAAAAGGAGTACTCTAAGGACGCATCTAAGATATCCTTATTTTCTTCATTATTTCCATCCCCCACGATTTCCTTCTGCTGAACAGAATTGAAATTCAGAGTCATCTCAAATCCATTCCCAAAGGCATTGGATCTTGAAGTTTCCGAAAATGAATACTCTGATGACTCAGCTAACATATCCATGTTTTCTATGCTAGTATGAATGGGATTTGGTTCTTGTTGAACCTTCAAAGCAGTTTCATCCACAGTAGGGTCTTGTCCCTCCGGTCTGGCATATCCACCACCAGACATAATTACATCTCTCATTTCCACTTCAGATTGTCTAGAGTTTGAGCATTTCAGAAAGGTGTCAAACATATCCATTTTGCAGCCTATAACTTCAAATGGAGAAGTATTTCACCCTTTAAATGGCAGAGGAAAGAAAATGTGTATCAGAGCAGCACGCACTGCAAACCTGAAAAGAAAACACCCCAAGAAAAAAACTGCTTAGTTGAAAAGCAAAGGAGAGTCCAGTACATAGTTAGTCCCTACACTACTACTAAAGGGTTATTAAGATATCCAGATCAGAGGATCACATTGAAATGCAATAACAAACAAATAGAGAACCAGCAAAAATACAGGCGAAAGCTATGGTTTCCAGTTATCACATCCAACATGAAACTCACCTTTCTAAATCAAAATTGCATCACTATCTTGATTTTACTAACATAAATGGGTAATTCCAGCCATTAATTTTATTCCATATACAGAGGCTACCAAACTGAGATAGGCCATAAAGCAGGTAACGAACAAATAGGACAAAGAAAAGTAGTGGGAATGAAAGGAAGAAGCAGTAGAGAATAATATAAAATTCCTGCATTGGAATTTTCACCGCTTTGATGGGCTTTAGGTACAGGAAGGTGGGAGGGATTATCACATGGAAAAATCTTTGAACCGAAGAGAGAACCAAGCATATTTGAGAACTTCCTGCAGAAAAGATTTCCATTTCCTGCAATTATGTTCCTTAAACCATTGACCCCTTGACTCAAATCATTACTTAAAGGGCAGGGGTGGGGGAAATCCACTACAGAGTGTTAAGAAAAGCCATCAAAGCATGAACATGGTGCACTTGAACAATCAATGAGGTAAACCCCACGTGAGTCATATAATCTGGGGAGGGAAATAACTATGCAGTCCATTTTGATATTCCAAATTCATTGCAATATCAGAGGAATTCCAAGGGCAAACACTGATGATGGCAATATAAATAAGATATTAATTTAAAAATAAAAAATTCTGCAGTTTCAGGACCTTTCTCCGTGGATTAGAAGTCAACAAAACAATAAGGTGGGGAAGAAACAACATGCAAGTATGAATGAGCATAAATGACCTAATTATATAATTAACAGGTACTGCTATCTTTGCTTATAGACCAGGAAGCATTTTATTTCTTTGTTCACGTGACTACACACCTCCTCTCTTGTGAATCCAACTCCTGTGTAATACCCAACTTTCTAAAGGTTTCCATAATTGTCTACTATCTTTACATAAAAATTTGTTTAGAAATTCCAACTTCATGATTAAGAACAAGCAAAAACCCGCCAAAAATATACAACGTAAGCAAAAGGCAACAACGAATTCAATAAAAAAACTGCAAGTAAACAATTCTAACGGACAGGGAAAAATACAAATTTTGATTCTAAAACAAAATCGTTATTCACTGTCCTGAAAACATGACAACCATAGATATAACAACAACAACAACAACAACAACAACAACAACAAAAAAGTTATTTGCCGTTTAGCTTCGCAGTTCTTCTCTATAAATATAGATGAAGATAAGAGGCAGAACTGCGGGAAAAAAAACACATAATTTTCTATGCGGCTATCTTTATGGGCATCTTTCCGTCGTAAAAAAAAATAATAAAAAATAAAGGAGAAGCTAACATCAATAGCAAGATCTGGAGCAGATCCAATTTCTAGGGTTTACCAACATTAACATATCCACGCTTACAACTAAATTCAACTTAATTGGTTCTTTCAGAAATCTAGAGTTAAAATCTAAAGACAGGAAATGAAGAAGGTGAAGTAAAAGGACAACAACAACGACGACGACAACAACAACAAAAACAAAAAACGGTGGTAACTATCGTAGGTACGACAAAGAATAAACGAACACCTTACGTAAAAAGCTCTGTACAAATCAACGCGGCGAAGTGTTGAAATCCAAAATTAAGGCACCGTCAACAAAAACTGCAGAAATTTAGAGATTCACAGCATAACAAAGAGGGGAGGCAAAGAAAGAAAGAGAGCAATTAACGATGGCGGTGGCTCCTATGTTCGGTGCAATCCGAGAAAGATGCGAAATGTGACGGAGATGAATTATCGTTTAACAGTTGCGCGGCTTAAGTATATTCCAGTCATGTCCATAAAAAAACTATATATATATACACAATACATTTTTTTGTGAAATATACGCAAATAGATTAATTTTTCTTTTTTTTTTTCTGAAGTAAATATATATTAAATTTTCATTTTCATAAATGGTTTAATTTTTATAACGTTGTTAGACACACATGTATATAGGTGATGACATATAAATGCCAAATGTATTATACTTCTTCCGTCATTAAATATAATTTGCTCTTTTTTAGTGGTAATTTATATTCTTTTCAATATATTTTTTTTTGAGGGTACAATATTTTCTTTTTGACAAATGTTTTGTTTTCAGATTTTGGAGTGGCGCCAGTTGCTTCTGAAAAGTGAAAAAGGAAAAAATTGGGCTGAAATTTTCAAAACGAGTAAATTTTTTCAGTTTTGTTCCCGCTTTTTGTTTTCGCGGGTATTTAGTTTGGGCCTATAGCCTCCGCGATAATTTTAAATTAGATGAGTGCGTAAACTTGATCAATGGGCACTGCTGAGGAGTCCTAATTAAAACAAGCCCGCAGGTTCAAATATTTTTTATTTTTTATTTTTTTCGACTACTGTCGGCACCACGTTTTTTGTTTAACAACACGCTCATTCTCGCCACTCTTGTACTTATTTCTGATAGCACAATAATATTTTTATTATTTTTTACTTCAAACACTACAAATAAATAGACAAAATTACTTTGTATACCACAATTCTAAAAAAAATACAATGAAGCATTTCCTAAATTAATAAAACAATATAGTCCTTTTATTAATGTAATATAATAATCTAATCTATTAGATGTACATAGAAATTATTTATTGTATTCATTTATTTATTGTATTTACCACAATTAACACATTTTCCACATGTGTAAATATGGAGTCAAAGATCTCCTACAATTGTATATATAAGGATACTACCACCATGTAATTGTGAATATAAGAAAATCATTCTCCCAAATCTTTGAAAAAAAACGGTTAAACCCTAACCGTAAGGGTCCCCTCACCCCCGATCCCACAGAAATATGAGAAGAGGTTAATCAGAAGCACAGTGGGCTTAAAGTCAAGAATTGCGCCTTAGATCTCCCAAATCTTTGAGTATTATGGTAGCAAAGCGTGTTACTCTGCTTGCATAGCGCCACCATCTTCTTCCTCCTTAATTCCTTCCTAAACCGCTGTCTTCCATTCCCATCTTTGTTCTTCCGCCGTCCCTCTTCTGTCAGCCACCGCACTCCGCCATGTCCACCATAACAAATGAAGAAACCTCCTCTCAACATCCCCAAATTGTGGCCTTCAACTCAGCTGCTCAAACCTCCGTAAAACTCGATGGAACAAATTACTCTACTTGGGCTTTTCAAATCAAAACTCTGCTAACCGGTTACGACTTTTACGGCTTCATCGATGGCTCCAAACCTTGCCCACCGGCAACCATCACCGTTAATGGAAGTGCAAAATCCAATCCAGATCAAAGCTACTGGAAACGTCAGGATCAATTGATCCTCAATATCATTGGTGCGTCTCTCTCGATCACAGTCTTCCCGCATATTCTGAAAGCTAGCACATCAGCCGAATCCTGGAAGATCTTTACCGACGTATTCACAAAACCATCCCGTGGAAGAATTAGACAAATCAAGAACAATCTGAAAGCACTTCGCAGAGGTGATCAAACTATGTCAGCATACCTGTACTCAGTAAAAAGCAAAGCTGATGATCTTGGCTTGCTCGGAGATCCGATTAATTCCGATGATCTGACAGACCTCATATTCGAACAGCTAGGTGACGATTATAATGACCTGGCACGAGCACTCCATGCACGCGACACACATGTTTTGTTCGAGGAATTGCACGAAAAGCTGCTCAACTACACTCCACCGGAAAATTCTCCCAATCCAAAATTGTTTACTCCATCCGCTGCTTACACCGTCACTCAACCACCGTCTGCTGGCCTTCTTCCTCGCCCCAACACTCAGTCCTGGCGTGATCAACTTGTTGTGTCCGGACAACAATTTTTTCCCCCTCGTGGCTGCAAGCCTTGCTTGGGCAAATGCCAATTATGCGCCACTCACGGCCACTCGAGAAATGGTGCCCACAATTCCGCATTCAAGCACTCAGCCCAGCAGCTTCACCCACTCGTCCTCCTCCACAGCAATCATCTTGGCAACCCCGACACCATCAAGCTCATGTTGCCGCACCACCCTCCTCCTCATGGCTCCTAGACAGTGACGCCACCCACCACATCACCTCCGATCTCCAAAATTTGTCCCTCCACTCCCCTTATCAAGGTTCAGACAACATCATGGTCGGAGATGTCAACACACTTCCAATCACTCACACCGGTTTGATATATTTACCTACCTCTTCATCTCGTTCCATTACACTTAATAATGTGTTGTGTGTTCCCCAAATCTCCCGTAATTTATTATCTATTTCACAATTGTGTAAAAATCATAATCTTTCTGTTGAATTATCACCATCTGATTTTATTGTAAAGGATCATCTGACCAACCTCACTCTGATGCACCCGTTGAAGATTGACTGTACGAGTGGCCATCCCGACCCTTACTTGCCTTTGCTGTCTCCTGCACCACTCAACTAAATTGGCATCACAGACTGGGCCATCCAGCTCGTCCTATTTTTCACTCTATTATTTCCAATAATAAATTAGATGTTGCTTCTTCTAATCTTACGCATTGCTCTGCGTGTCTTGAAAATAAAAGTCATAAACTTGTGTTTGGTTTGTCCTCTTTACATTCCTCCCGACCCCTCGAAATTAGTTTTTCTGATGTTTGGATGTCTCCTATTGTGTCTGTTGATGGATTCAAATATTATATTATTTTCGTTGACCATTACACAAATACATTTGGTTTTACCCTTTACACCGTAAAAGTGATGTCACCACCATATTTCCTAAATTTAAAGCACTTGTTGAAATTTTTTTTTGAAACCTCCATTAAAATCTTTTACTCTGACAATGGCACCGAATACACCACCATGCATTCGTTTCTTGCTGAACATGGCATCTCTCACTGCACTACACCCCCGAACACAATGGCTACTCGGAATGTCGACATCTTCACATAGTTGAAACGGGACTCGCTCTTCTTACTCACTTCTCTACGCCCTTACTTACTGGACCCATGCCTTTGCCACAACTGTATATCTCATAAATCGTATGCCCACTGATGGGAGTCAAATTGTCTATCATTTTCTATGTAATTATACCCCGTTTATACCTCGTTTTATATGTTTTCTGAGACATTTGGTTGTATTTTGATGTATTTACACCTTGGTTATCATTTCGGGACCTAGGACGTAAAGTCCGGGATTCTCGGTCTTTTTCGGTGTAATTTACTATACTCTCGGTCACCTTAGTGTCCTGTAGGGATTATGTGTGGTATTTGTTGTGATTTTATACAGGACTTAGGTGTTTGAGATGTCTAGAAGGCGAGATACGAGGATTGGAACGTATGCCCGAAACTTAAACGTTCAAACGGATTAAAACGCGATGGTACTACAACCATACCTTCCATTGATCTGCATTTTGATCCACCTTAGAGGAATTTTATGGGCTGGACATCTTCATGAAAGTTGTAGACAATTTCATTATCTTTCCAACGGATTTTGAATCACTTGATTTGGAGGTCTACACAAAAAGTTATGGCAATTTTTCTGAAAATGTGTCAGCTAGGCACGCGCCTTAGAAATGCTAAGCGCACGCCTAGCAGTGAATTTTGGCCAGAAGTTTCAGTACGTGATTTCAACATCCTAGGCGTGCGCCTACACTTTCCTAGGTGCACGCCTAGCGTCCAGAACACATAAAACACTATAAATACCCCCATTTTGGATCTAGATCCATACCATCTTCTTCCCAACTCGTTTTTTCACCATTTTTCTGCACTTTTCATTAGTTTAGCTTAGTTCTTAGGTATATTAGCTTAGTGTAGTTGTAGATTGTTGTAATCCGTTGATTCTCGAAGATAGCTTGACGCGTTATTGACGGGATTTCGTTCAGTGGATCAATTTTCTACGGCATAATATATTTGGTATTTTGTTTTCCTTTCTTGTTCTTGCTTTCAATCTTTGTTTATGTTATATTTATTGTTGATTTCTTGTTGTTTTTGTTGATAATATGAGTAGCTAATAGCCGATAGTCGAGTTATGTGAAAGTCTTCGAAATCGAACCTTAGCATGTTCATGTGGAGTTCTTGATGTTTATCTGTTGATTCTCGATGTTACCGTAGTTCTAGAACTTATTCTTATCACGTTTGTTGAATTAGCTACTTAATAAACGTATCACACGTATCGTCTTTACATATGTATTTTGCAAGAGGATACGGGAGCCGGGGTTCTAGGATCACTGTGTAAAACCGACTGAGTTGTTCAGACTCGGTTTCGTTGTGAGGTTTTGTATCGACTTGTCGAGCGTTTCATGAATCGTAGACCGTGTGAGGTCAGTTAAATCCGTTGAGCGGACTGTTAACCTGACATAGGAGGGTAGATTATTGAAATAATGTCTATTCTCAGAGCCAGGAAACGATACCCTTTGTTACATCGAGAACGTTTAGGTGAATCAAGAATACCTCGGGACTTAGCTAGGGTTTGTGAGTATTAGATTGGATCATAGCTCGGCTATCTCTTTTATATAGTTTTAAATCTCTCTTTGTTGTGCATAGTAGTTTGTAGAACCGGTGATCAGACAAATCACTGTCTTCAATATTTGTGTTGACCTGAACTAGGGACAAGACCGACTTTGGTACTCGACCAGATTCCCTGTGGGATACGACCTTGACTCACCAATTCTAGGCTACAGTTGACCCGGTACACTGCCGGTGAGATTGGACACTTAGAAAAGGCCGATCAAGTTTTCTGGCACCGTTGCCGGGGAATCGGGTTGATATCTTGTAAGTTAGTTAAGTTCTTAGGATTAGGTCGTTTTTCTTATTTGTTTTTTTTTATGTATAGTTTGTTTTATTTTGTTGTTGTTGAAGTGTCACACCATTTACTTCGGTAGTGGTAGTGACAAGTTACCGTGATTGTGTTCGTGTTGTTTCCTTGATTTGCAGATAATGAATCCATACTACAATTACAGCTCCTATCCTTACCCATTCGGATATTACAACTACGGTGCTATGGGTTACAAAACACAACCATTTTATCAGTTCAACCCATACGCCGCATCTTATGGAGTTGAGTGGGATAATGCCCTGAGTTACTTTGATCAACAACTCGATACTTCTCCACCTCCGGAATCAGAGACCTCAACGGAGCAATGGATGGCAATTGAGCAAACTGTTGAAGAGTAGAGTAAAGTGGTCCAAGAGCACCATAATGAGCTTCGAGAGTTTCGAGATGGCTAGACTGCAATGCAAACAGCCATACGAAACTTGGAGCTTAAAAAGCAACAACTGTTTGAGGAGTTTGAGAGGAGAGAGCAAGAAAGTATGATTGAAATCACCCCGGAGGAACACTACGAGGATGGTATGACTCTTGTATCTATTGAGTCACCTGTTCTGTCTTCATTTAGCCCTATTGTTATATCTTCAGGGATGCACCCTATTGAGTTTGTTGTTGATGTTGAGCCTATTTGTCACTACTTGGAGCTAGAGTCGTTGTTGGTTGGTATATGTCTTAGTTCGGGGAAAGTGAGTTCGTTGTTCTGTGCAACGAACTCATCGAACAAATCTTGGTGGTGGGGATTGAGCCCCATATTTCTTTTGTTTCATTTTCAAGGGATGCTCAATTCCTACGATTTTTGTATGGAGAAGCAACGGTTTGCTCTCCTTTGGTATAGCTATCCTTGACATAGTTCGGGTAGAAAGTCGAGCTGAGGACTCTAAACTCAGAATGTGTTTTTAATGCTTTTATTTCCCCTCGTGTTTCACTGTGTTTCTTTAGTTTCTATTTTGAACTTCGGGTAAGTTTTGTTGTAATATAACCCGATGAAGTGTGTTTTGAGGGGTTAGTGTGGTGTTTTTGATTTTGATGAGTTGTGGTAATCCGGGTAGTTTCATTGTGTTATACTCCATACTTGTACACCTTTGGTGTTGGTTGTGTATATTTTATAAGTACAGGTACCCTGGGAGGACATTTGCGGATGCCACATGATCGTACTCACGTCTTTTTCCGGTTGTAAGCTAAGTTTTCTACCCTTATCATTCGTGTTTGGTTTTAAAGTAGGGGGTGGTTGGTTTAGCTTCAATGTTTCGGTTTCATGTGGAACGAGTTATACTTACCGCTTGTTATCCCTTTGGTGTAAATGAGTCGGTTTTTTTGGGAAATTTTGATGCCTTTGACATTGGTTTTGATACATTGAGCCTATAGTATTGCTTTGGTTAAACATATAGTGATTATTTGAATGCATTTCATTTCAGTTGGGATCTTGTATTGAGAATGGAATAGTCCTATCATGTTAGCTTCGACTTCATGAATCACCTTGACTAGTGAACGATTATGGTTGTTATTAATGACCCGGTTACCTAGAACTTATATTAGTAACTTCGAGGCGAAATAGAAAGGTTGTCGTTGTTAGGTACGGGATGACGGTTTTGGCATTTATTTTGACCCGATTAGAGCCAAAGGCCATCCTTATACATTTATCCATTGTTACCCCTCTAAGCCTTTTGTAGGGTGGTTAGACCGCCGCCCGAACTGACCATTTTGTTACTAACCCGTATAATCGATGTCCCTAGCCTTATTTCGGTCTACGTATCCTTGACTACCTTGCAATTGAGCTTTTATTTCCGCACATTTATACGATGTTGCGAGGTGTTATGGTATGGGAGTGCTGTTGTGACATTGTATTATGCGAGTTATCCGGTATGAGAGTGTGACGGTGTGTTGGTTCGACTTTGTTCGGAATTTTGCTGTGTATAGTTATATACATGCAGGTATATAGTTTGAAAAAATTATAAGAAAAAAAAGAGAAAAAAGAAAAGAAAAGAAAGAGAAGCAGTATTTGTATATGTATATAGTGTTATAAGTCCAAAAAGGGACTGAAGTTTTGTATAATGAAAAAAAAATGTGCGTGAAGTTGAAGTTAGGGTTTGGATTCCGAAGTTGTAAATACTCAGAAAATTGAAGACAAAGTTGATACCGAGTTTCGTGTTTATATTTGACTTGGTTAAAACTCTTTTGCACCTTCTTTTTTCCTATTTTATCATAAATATCCTTTCGTTAGCCCCGACCCTAGCTTAACATTATAACCCTTCAAGTCCTGCTCGACCGTGCTAGACTTTGATTGACCTCGATTAGTGGAGATGTTTACGACGTATAAGCCTATGGTGTAACCTCGGTACATTATACGTCTATAATCTAAACCGGTCATTGGTGATAAATGTTGAAGAAGCAATTCACACACACATTCTTTTCTCAATGCAAGGTAGAACTTAAATCATATACATTTGTGTCATTTACTTGTGTTTTACCATTTCAATTCTTATAGACTAGATGTATGATATCAATGTTGACTCCATCTTTATTTTTGAATCGCTCATTTTTGCTCGAGGGCGAGCAAAAGCTAAGTAGGGAGTAGTTGATGGGAGTCAAATTGTCTATCATTTTCTATGTATATACCCCGTTTATACCTCGTTTTATATGTTTTCTGAGACATTTGGTTGTATTTTGATGTATTTACACCTTGGTTATCATTTCGGGACCTAGGACGTAAAGTCCGGGATTCTCGGTCTTTTTCGGTGTAATTTACTATACTCTCGGTCACCCTAGTGTCTTGTAGGGATTATGTGTGGTATTTGTTGTGATTTTATACAGGAATTAGGTGTTTGAGATGTCTGGAAGGCGAGATACGAGGATTAGAACGTATGCCCGAAGCTTAAACGTTCAAATGGATCAAAATGCGGTGGTACTACAACCATACCTTCCATTGATCTGCATTTTGATCCACCTTAGAGGCATTTTCTGGGCTGGACATATTCATTAAAGTTGTAGAAAATTTCATTATATTTCCAACGGATTTTTAATCACTCGATTTTGAGGTCTACACAGAAAGTTATGGCTGTTTTTCTGAAGGTGTGTCAGCTAGGCGCGCGCCTGAGAAATGTGCCAGTGAATTTTGGCTAGAAGTTTCAGTACGTGATTTCAACATCCTAGGCGTGCGTATACACTTTCCTAGGAGCACGCCTAGCATCCAGAACATATAAAACACTATAAATACCCCCATTTTGGATCTAGATCCATACCATCTTCTTCCCAACTCGTTTTTTCACCATTTTTCTGCACTTTTCATTAGTTTAGCTTAGTTCTTAGGTATATTAGCTTAGTGTAGTTGTAGATTGTTGTAATCCGTTGATTCTCGAAGATATCTTGACGCGTTATTGACGGGATTTCGTTCGGTAGATCGATTTTCTACGGCATAATATAGTTGGTATTTTGTTTTCCTTTCTTGTTCTTGCTTTCAATCTTTGTTTATGTTATATTTATTGTTGATTTCTTGTTGTTTTTGTTGATAAAATGAGTAGCTAATAGCCGATAGTCGAGTTATGTGATAGTCTTCGAAATCGAACCTTAGCATGTTCATGTGGTGTTCTTGATGTTTATCTGTTGATTCTCGATGTTACCGTAGTTCTATAACTTATTCTTATCACGTTTCTTGAATTAGCTACTTAATAAACGTATCACACGTATCGTCTTTACATATGTATTTTGCAAGAGGATACGGGAGCCGGGGTTCTAGGATCACTGTGTAAAACCGACTGGGTTGTTCAGACTCGGTTTCGTTGTGAGGTTTTGTATCGACTTGTAGAGCGTTTCACGAATCGTAGACCGTGTGAGGTCAGTTAAATCCGTTGAGCGGACTTTTGAACCTGGCATAGGAGGGTAGATTATTGAAATAATGTCTATTCTCAGAGCCAGGAAACGACACCCTTTGTGACATCGAGAACGCTTAGGTGAATCAAGAATACCTCGGGACTTAGCTAGGGTTTGTGAGTATTAGATTGGATCATAGCTCGGCTATCTCTTTTATATAGTTTTAAATCTCTCTTTGTTGTGCATATTAGTTTGTAGAACCGGTGATCTGACAAATCACCGTCTTCAATATTTGTGTTGACCTGAACTAGGGACGAGACCGACTTTGGTACTCGACCGGATTCCACTGTGGGATCGACCTTGACTCACCAATTCTAGGCTCTGATTGACCCGGTACACTGCCGGTGAGATTGGACACTTAGAAAAGGCAGATCACCCACGCCCACCCTCTCCATGAAATCCCCTTATCTCTGCATTTTTGGAAAATCCCCTAACTACAACAAATTGTGTGCATTTGGATGTCTCTGCTGTCCATGGCTACGTCCCTACACAGACCATAAATTACAACCTCGTTCCATCCCCTGTGTATTTTTTGGCTACTCCCTTACTCAAGATGCCGACTACTGCTACGACACTTTCACTTCTCGCATGTATGTCTCCGGACATGTAAAATTCGTTGAAGATGTTTTCCCTTTCCTCACTCTCTCAACCACTCCACCTCCCACCCCATAACCACTCGCATCCTCTTTGATACCCCATCCCCCTCCCATCTCCTCACCACAACCGGCACCTCCCCCCTGGACTCTGCCTCATCTGCATCCCCTTCATCTCCCCCCGCCCCGCCTATCTCTGCCTCCGTTCCATCCATCCCACCCGCCCATCCCATGAAAACTATAGCACAAAAAATATCCACAAACCCATACAGAAACTCAATCTTCACTCCCACCTCCGCCCCACTATTGATATTGAACCCTCCTCATTCACCCAAGCTCTCAAGCACCCTAAGTGGCGTACCGCTATGCAAGACGAGTATGACGCTTTAATGAACAATAACACCTGGGACCTGGTACCCACTAATCCTAGCTTCAATATAATCGGCTCCAATGGTTTTTTCACATCAAACATCATCCCGACGGCTCGGTTGAAAGATACAAAGCTCGTTTGGTCGCAAAAGGGTTTAATCAGCGACCGGGTATCGATTACATTGAAACTTTTAGTCTTGTAATTAAAACTAGTACCATTTGTATTGTTTTGTCTTTGGCTCTCATGCAGGGGTGGTCTCTTCGGCAACTCGACATCAACAATGCATTCTTACAAGGCCATTTACATGACACGGTCTACCTATCTCGACCTCTTGGTTTTATTGACTCATCGCATCCAGATTATGTCTGCAAACTCAAGAAATCCATATATGGTCTTAAGCAAGCCCCTCGTGCTTGGTATGAGGAACTTAAACGTTATCTTGTCTCAGCTGGTTTCCAGAACTCAGGGGCTGATACATCCTTGTTTGTGTACTCTCATAACTCCATGCGCCTATTTATCCTAGTTTATGTTGATGATATCATCATCAAGGCAATGACCAGCATGATCTCGATCACTTTGTTCAGGCCCTCGCCTCTCGATTTGCTCTCAAAGATATGGGCTCCCCCTTATACTTTTTAGGGGTGGAAGTAATCCCCAACTCTGATGGCTTACTCTTATCTCAACGATGGTATATCACCGAGCTCCTCACTAAATTGAATTTTACAGAGGCTAACTCAGTTGCTACACCTCTTCCCTCGGGGCTAACTCGGTTGCTACACCTCTTCCCTCGGATATCTCTACTTTCACATCTCAGACAGGCACACCATTAGCGGACCCTAAAGAATTCCGAATGGCTCTAGGCAGTCTTCAATATCTCTTATTCACTCGACCTGATATTGCTTTTGTGGTCAACAATTTCTCACAATATATGCACAAACCTACAGATGTTCACTGGTCCTATGTCAAACGCATCATGTGTTACCTAGTGGGAATGCCTCATTATGGACTTCAGTTATTTCGACGCTACCTGCATATCTTTCATGCCTTTTCCAATGCAGTCTAGGGTGTAGACAAGGACAATTATGCATCCATTAGTGCCTATGTGATCTATATTGGACGTAATCCTATATCATGGAGTTCCAAGAAGCAACAAACCATTTCCGGCTCCTCTATAGAAGCTGAATACCGCTCCGTCGCTGCCGCCACTATCGAACTTCACTGAGTTGCTTACTTACTGCAGGATCTTGGATTTCCTATTCTAATGTTCCAGTTGTCTACTGTGACAATCTCGGTGCGACCCAGTTTTGTGCTAATCATGTCTTCCACTCACGCATGAAACACGTTGCTATTGTTAGGAAATCTACACGGGAACGCAGCGGAATTCAAAAATTTATTTCCTATCGACCCAAGATCGACTTCGTTTAAGCAATAAACAAATGAGTTAGTAGACGGTGGTTACCTTGGTTGATCTAAAAGATCGACGCTTTGACCGTCTAAGGATAGTAGTTCTGCATAGAGCCGCCCAAGTGTTCGGCCTCTACCGCTAGTCCACACGAACGACCGCGGAATCCCATCATGGATTGCTATTGGAAAACTCCGGTTGCTAGACCGGCCTTTTTCCCCTCTCTCCAACTCTCTATAGGATGCTCTCTATTTTACACAAGAACTATTAGTTCTTGGAATTATGATGTACAAAAGAGCTTGACACCCACCTCCTATTTATAGTGGTTGGGCGCCACGACTAGAGTAGAGGAAAGAAAACGTTTTCCCAATAAAATAAGGAAAATATAATTGATTGATTTATCTCATTTATTATAATATCTTATATCAAATAAATCTAGGATATTGTAATATCTTATATTGAATATTCCCAAGATATTGTCAATATCTAATATTATTATATCTTTATTTTATTACCATAAATCAATTTACACACGTGTATATATATATCATATATATTATTACACATATAAATCCATTTAATATATATAAACATATGCACCACTTAAATATTCATCCCTTAGACACGTGAATGTACACGTATCACATACATATACAATTCACGCCAATATGTATATATATTTATATATTAATATCTAATATTAATATATGGTACCATTAATTAAATTGCACAATCCAAGTGTATCTTATACACTAATAAGTTGTGCCCCATATGCCAACAAATTGACATCCGGAATATTCTTTAATTAATATAATATTATTAATATCTTGTATTTAATTTATTCATAATAAATAAATACCACCATATTAATTTACCACTATAACCTTTATAGTACGAGATAAACTTTCCTTATTTGGTTATCATCTATAACCACATTTTAATCCGGCTAGATGTTCTTATGTGTGTGACCCGATAGGCTTCCGAATATGTTGGCCGTAGACACAAAGTGCAAATTACGAAAATGCCCTTCATGCCTAACGATCACGGGATAGCGTCTAGCAACACACCGTGACCCCCAATCATCGGAAGAGTCAAATGCAATGACTACTACCTTTCATGTGAAACAGTTACCGTGTAAATTACAATCCTATCGCTTGTAATAATATCCATACGGTCGTACGTCGAGTGTCAAACATTAACGACCGTATCTTATAATCTGGATATCATGCTCTCTCGAAGTAACTCGTTTACTCCCACTTTGCAAAGATTCACGAGAGTAAGACATTCCTTATAAGAAGGCCATTTCGGATATTCGATTCCAATCATAGGATACGCGATTCCCGGACGACCAATCATGTATACTCCGCATGCTTCAGTATCATACCCAATCACTACCTCATGATCGCCCCATGGTTAGGGGAAACCTCAATAGTGTCAAAGCATGACAATCCACACCGTGATGCCATGAAGACTCGGTCTTAAGGATAATTACACAACCGTCACATAGTGTGACACTTATCCGTGTAAGTGGGTCGATCTAACGTCGCGCATTCTCTAATACACGCCCACGTGCACACCCAAGTGTCTCTACACTTCGATAGGCGAGATCTACCCCGCCTTAAAGGCGAAGACATCTAATACATGCTAGTCTGTTTATACTATCAATGCCATGTTTAATAGTACATCGGCTAGAGACATTTAAGTATCAAACTTATTAAAGTGATTAGAGATCTCATCAACCATAATCGCTATCATGGTTTCTCTATCACGATTTAATACTAAGGGCGTTATCACATAACAATTCATAATTGGTTCTTTAAAAGAACATATATATGACAACATAAAAGCCATTTTATATATGTATAAACATAAAGAAATAGTGGAAATGATCCGACCCGGTCGGATCCGGTCCAACCCGATTGGGTTTAGGACACTATTCCAACAATCTCCCACTTGGCCTAAAACCAATCACTCGCACACACAAGACCAAGTTGAAACACAAGAATCTCATGCAATACTCGCAACTAGCCCTAGCCATAAACGGATCGCTATCCGTGGGGACTCAGACTATCTTCATATCATGCTCCAAATGACCAAGTCAAAGGAACCGCCTCAACACACACATGAATCTCCGACGAGGCCCTGGTCCTTGCTTCAAGCAATGAATCCACTTACTATATCAGCTATATAGAAAAGGTGGAAGAACCGTACAAGGTTCAGGAATGAACCTTCTAGATCCATGTTACGCTCTCGCCGCGCCTCCAAGGCACTCTTGTTTTGGCCTGGTTGTAAATTACAGTGACCCATAGGCTAGAATATTTCTAGCTCACTGTATCACTTAATCAAAGTATTTGCAAACCAGCATCAGTAGCTCCCACTCGCCTTCATAAGACTCGGGATATACGTGCTCAGATATATCTACGTTTATTTAATTCCAAGTTTCAATAAACTAGGAAACTTTCCTTAACTTGTTTAAGGATATTCTCGACATTCACGGTTACTTTCATACTTGCTCATGACCATTCATGGACTATGAACATCGGCATTACCTTATGATGGTTCCTATCGCAATAGCGAAGGAAACCTTCCATAAGCATCATCTTTCACCTTATCTTTAGGACCAACGTCCTAACATAGATAGATCTCGAGAACACCAACTAGCGGTGTCCCCGTCGCGATCTATGCTAAACTCCTTTTAGCATCACATCTATATAGGTAAACAATAATCTAACAGCAGTTAAATCTATCGCTATAGATTCTTATTTCTAAAATAAGAACTGCTAATCCAAGTGCTTTCGTAAAGACTTTGAACTACCAAACATTAATTGACTGTGACATGGGGTGACAATTCTCGAGAGAGATATCCAATACCTTACTCAAAAATCGTAACACACTCCCACTATCCATATTGCACATGGGGCATATTCTTCTTTTGACTAAATCAAACTCCTTTGATTATCAAACAAAGAAACCGTCTAGAGAAACTTGTTTGAGTCCATAAATGGATCTCATGAGCTTACATATCATGTTAACGTCTATGAACATCGAGCTATATGCCCAACGTCTTCAACACTATCATATAGTCATGATACGAAGTTATAACAAGCATTGTCTGAATAGAATCCCAGGCTCGAGTCTTACAGGGGACACTCCTGCAGGTGAGACAGACTAGGTTCACAACCTGGTTGTCACTGATGGAATCTAATTCAGATATTATGGCTCCTGGCCATATCTCTCAATCTTGCCTTTCAAACATTCTTTCATGAGTCGTGAGATATTCATTCTTCAAGATGAACTTACCTTGACCCTTTCGAGCTTGAGGTTATCTCTGAGACTTTCTGAGAACTTTTGTGTGCACTGAGCAGTGTTTTACATCTTATCGCTATGCGGCGTCTGCTCATGTTCCAATGGTTGAATATATCTTTGTGGTTCTTAAACTCCTTTGAGATTTGATTCACTCCCACTGTTTCTTTTGGAAGAAATACTTCCTCTAGAAGACAGCATGTTTGGAGACAAACACCTTTTGCTCCGCGGACGAGTAAATAATGTCCACCGTGCTAGCTAAGACATTCCACAAAGTCGCATATGTCGTACTAGGCTCCAAGCCTTTCTGACTTTGCCTATGAAAACTTCAAATCATCGGTTAAGATAGATTCGACATTATCCTCTTCCATATCTAATATGGAATTTATTCAACCTTTATTCTTTGGAACTAGGTTAAGTATAAGGGCACTATCCCGAAACGGGTAAGGGATACATCGCATGGCTTGCGTCACACCTTTATCATATAAAGTGTTATTTCCATTTTGGGAACACAATCTAATTGCGTATCCCAAAGATGGTATCCTTCAAGGAGAATCTTATTCCTTTCAGACGACTTAAAACACCGCCAGGTATTAATTACTTCAATCCAATTGAAGATTAATTCCTAAGTAGCTCATCAATCTCATATTACGTCTTGGCTCGAACTTTTGGGCTTTCCGAATTATGCACTTCATCGAGTACACTTGACTATTTCTAAAAATAGTCGTAGAGATTAATAAACAATTATTTATGGCATTAATTGCCACAAGCCAACAAACATCGGTATGTTCAGGCTTTAGACAATTTTTCTAGATTTTACAACCTTTTTCATAAAAGGGTATTTTAGTCATCTTTATATAAGATACGCATAACCCACATGATTCATAATCATATGGTTTAACATCATCAGAATGACGTTTAATTACACGCTTCCCTTCCAGAGAGACTATGTCTAGAGTAACCACAAATCAAGGATAATAACCATACAAATATTTAGTTGAGATCTCATCACTTATATCATCTATATAGTGACATCAATCTAGTATGTTAGATTCAGTGACCTTCCAACTTTATCGGAATAACATTTATTCTTTACGATTGAATATGTCTACTAAAACCTAACAAATAACTGAAAGCATGTTCTTTATAAGAACCAGAACATTATAACATTTATTTAGTTCCCTTATCAGTTTACTAGATCCAGAATATGGTAAGTGTTACAACGTTTGCTTCACCTTCCATATCTGTATTTAATCTCTCTAATTTAATCACACTCGCAAGATATCATATATCTAAGAGTTGACTTGAACTTAGATGGATTTATCTCAACTCACGTGCCTATAATAGAAACTTCAATAAGTTCTTTATTTAAGCACATGCCCTAACTTTCATTTTAATCCTTCAAGCATTTGTAAATGTTTCTTAGTGTAGTCTTCATAAGACTTAAGAAAGATCACAAGAGCTATGTCTTTGATTTCCTTTCATAAAGAAAATCTAAAGTTTATTAAATAGTTTATTTATCCTTTTGAATCGTATTCAAAACATTGACTATTTAATTAATCTTTAAGCAATGATAGAATTAAGTCGATACTTAAATCCTACAATTTTGAAAACAACCTTTCCAAAATTCGATGTGGTCATTCTTATTCAACGTTTGAATTAATTGTCATCGTATAACAGAATGATCATCTTGGATCGTATCCAATATATGACTAATTCGTTGAAACTTATTTCAAATGATTTAATCATATCATGAGCTTCCGCTTTCATTAATAATTAAAGCCTTGGAGTACTCCATCAAATATGTAGCCTCCTTGTCTCTAACTACTATAACGGGATTTCTCGTTTCATTGCTCATTTTAAAAGGATTAAAATTTACTTAACCATATTTGAGAACGTTTCTCAAAATTAACAGTCATAATTTGGTTTTACTAATCGAGAATTAAACATAAATATAAAGTTTGCTAAAACTACAACTTAAAATGAAAATAAATGAGTGTTGTTGTTTATACATGCAAAATCAAAAATGGTCTTTTGGTTTATGATTTTGCTCCCACTAGTCAACTACTTCCAATTGACTTTCAAGAATTTTTCAAAATTCTTTAGTGGTGAGATCCCATCTAGTTACCTCGATTCCCGGCGGTGGTCGATCAACCAAGATAATTTCGATAGGTAGGTAACTCCTTACCATTCACATCTCTATGTGATTCTCGATTGGTTGACTAGTCAACTCTTTGGCGATACACATCACTATGTGTTAGTCAACCCTTGTCTCTAAAGTCGACGGCCCTGGCGGTGGCCAATCACCGAAAGATTCTAGTCAAGTCATAACCCAATATTCACGAGATCTCATACGATCATATCTCAATAACGACGATATACCCGAGGTAGGTCAACTCCCGGCGGTGGTCGATCACCGGATCCGACACGTGCTCTTCACCGTCGTTATAATATTGGGAGACAATATTTCGACTTGATTTTTGTTGTGGAAGTATTTTTCGTAAATTAATTCACTTAATTAATTTTTAATTGCGATCTCATCAAATATATCTATCTCTATAGACATACATCCTACACATTTATCTAGATCGTGCCTAGTCATGCATCTATCGTATCATATAAAATAAATACAAGCACAAAATAAATAAATGCGTAAAGTAACCGGTATGATCATGGACTTTTCCTAGGTGCGGTTTGAATACAACCCGATTTAAACCGCTGGTCACAATCTAACGGTAGGCTACTGCAACCGCCAATAGGATCTTTAATCGCCATCTCAAATGGGACCTTTATTCTTCTTTCCTTGGTCTCCATCTTCTTGATCTATTCTTGTTACATTTAATTCTATCTAATAAAATAAATACACACGCCGCACAATGGAGGAGCTAATGGGAATGGGATAAATGCGAGAAAATAAACTAGGTCACGTTCTTCATAACGCGCCCGGGACAATTTTAAACCAACAGAAAATTAAATCATTCACATCTATCCTATCGGTTAAGTCAGCGATCAATCGGGTCCATATAATCATATTATATCTACTCCATACAATAAAATCTTATGAAAAAGATAAAATTAAAATTTAACTACTTGCGTCTTAATTAATCAATTAACATTTAATCTATTAAATAATTTTATCCAATCAATTAACTAATTAACATTTAATTAATTAAATGATTTAATCGAAATAAAATTAACGATTAATTTTAAAACGATTTTAATTTTAATTTTAATAAATTAGAACTATTCCAAAATAAATCAAAATTAAAATTATTTCTCTTTTGTTTTCTTTCAGCTTTTGATTCGTAATCAAAGGGATGTCTTTGCTTTCTAAACCAAATTTGCTTAGCTTCATTACTTTCCAAAATCAAAATTTTGGAAGTGGCTACTTGGCCTATGTCTTTTACAAATCAAATATTTGAAAAGGGCCTAGGCCTATTCCAAATCAAATATTTGGAAAGACCAAATAATTTTGGTTTAGGCGTGGCCACTTTCCAAAATCAAAATTTTGGAAGTGGCTTAAGCTAAGCTTTTCCCAAATCAAATATTTGGAAAGGGCTGGCTTATTCCAAATTAAGTTTGGAAAAGCCATTATTATTTTAATCTTGTATGGCGTCCCAATGTCCCATTATTTGAGCCAATTTGGTTAGCCATATATGATACAACTAAACAAAAGGCAATTACCAATCACAACTATGAACCATATTGAAACACAAAATACACAAAACAAAAATTTCGAGATCCGCCAGCATTGACCGGTCAACCATTTGCGCCGCGGCGAAGCTGCCTCTTTGCCGCCGACCCGGCCGCCTCGGTGGGGTGGTGCCGCCGCCAGTCGGCCGAGCACCACCAGATCTCGTTTTTTTTTCTTCTTTTCGTGTATCAATTTTGCAAATCAAAAATCTTTTATCTTTTAATTACGTGATTTAAACGATAAAATTAACTACGCAATATAACATGCTTATTGCTTAAGCTCGAAGCTCGCTCTGATACCACTGTTAGGAAATCAACGCGGGAACGCAGCGGAATTCAAAAATTTATTTCCTATCGACCCAAGATCGACTTCATTTAAGCAATAAACAAACGAGTTAGTAGACGGTGGTTACCTTGGTTGATCTAAAAGATCGACGCTTTGACCGTCTAAGGATAGTAGTTCTGCATAGAGCCGCCCAAGTGTTCGGCCTCTGCCGCTAGTCCACACGAGCAACCGCGGAATCCCATCATGGATTGCTATTGGAAAACTCCGGTTCTTTAGACCGGCCTTTTCCTCTCTCAAACTCTCTATAGGATGCTCTCTATTTTACACAAGAACTATTAGTTCTTGGAATTATGATGTACAAAAGAGCTTGACACCCACCTCCTATTTATAGTGGTTGGGGCGCCCCTGACTAGAGTAGAGGAGAAGAAAACGTTTTCCCAATAAAATAAGGAAAATATAATTGATTGATTTATCTCATTTATTATAATATCTTATATCAAATAAATCTAGGATATTGTAATATCTTATATTGAATATTCCCAAGATATTGTCAATATCTAATATTATTATCTTTATTTTATTACCATAAATCAATTTACATGTATATATATATCACATATATATTATTACACATATAAATCCATTTAATATATATAAACATATGCACCACTTAAATATGCATCCCTTAGACACGTGAATGTACACGTATCACATACATATACAATTCACGCCAATATGTATATATATTTATATATTAATATCTAATATTAATATATAGTGCAATTAATTAAATTACTTGTGATCCAAAGTGTATCTTTATACACTAATAAGTTCATACTATATGCCAACAAATTGACATCCGGAATATTCTTTAATTAATATAATATTATTAATATCTTGTATTTAATTTATTCATAATAAATAAATACCACCATATTAATTTACCACTATAACCTTTATAGTACGAGATAAACTTTCCTTATTTGGTTATCATCTATAACCACATTTTAATCCGGCTAGATGTTCTTATGTGTGTGACCCGATAGGCTTCCGAATATGTTGGCCGTAGACACAAAGTGCAAATTACGAAAATGCCCTTCATGCCTAACGATCACGGGATAACGTCTAGCAACACACCGTGACCCCCAATCATCGGAAGAGTCAAATGCAATGACACCTTTCATGTGAAACAGTTACCGTGTAAATTACAATCCTATCGCTGTAATAATATCCATACGGTCGTACGTCGAGTGTCAAACATTAACGACCGTATCTTATAATCTGGACATCATGCTCTCTTGAAGTAACTCGTTTACTCCCACTTTGCAAAGATTCACGAGAGTAAGACATTCCTTATAAGAAGGCCATTTCGGATATTCGATCCCAATCATAGGATACGCGATTCCCGGACGACCAATCATGTATACTCCGCGTGCTTGATGATCATACCCAATCACTACCGCATGATCGCCCCGTGGTTGTGAAACCTCAATAGTGTCAAAGCATGACAATCCACACCGTGATGCCATGAAGACTCGGTCTTAAGGATAATTACACAACCGTCACATAGTGTGACACTTATCCGTGTAAGTGGGTCGATCTAACGTCGCATTCTCTAATACACGTCCACGTCACGGTCCAAGTGTCTACACTTCGATGAAGCGAGATCTATCCACGCTTACTTAAAGGCAGAAGACATATAATACGTGCTGAGTCTGTGCTTATACTATCAAGCCCTGTTTAATATTACATCAGCCTGGAGACATTTATGTATCAAACTTATTAAAGTGATTAGAGATCTCATCAACCATAATCGCCTATCATGGTTTCTCTATCACAGTTTAATACTAAGGACGTTATCACATAATAATTCATAATTGGTTCTTTAAAAGAACATATATATGACAACATAAAAGCCATTTTATATATGTATAAACATAAAGAAATAGTGGAAATGATCCGACCCGGTCGGATCCGGTCCAACCCGATTGGGTTTAGGACACTATTCCAACAGCTATTGATTACAATTACATTCGTGATAGCATTCAGCATGGCCGTCTCCGCATCACTCATGTTAATAGTCAAGAACAACTTGCGGACTCACTTACAAAGTCTCTCCCCAAGCTCGTCTTTCATCATCAACATGACAAGTTGGGCCTGCGCCCACGCCCAACTTGAGGGGTGGTATTAGATGTACATAGAAATTATTTATTGTATTTACCACAATGAACACATTCCACATGTGTAAATATGGAGTTAAAGATCTCCTGCAATTGTATATATAAGGATACTACCACCATGTAGTTGTGAATATAAGAAAATCATTCTCCCAAATCTTTGAGTTATTATAATCTTATATGAAAACCATAATAATCTAATCTTAACATTTAACAATAATTCATATCATCCAAAAACATTAATCTTCATCCAAATCACCGTATCATCCAAAAACCCTCACATTTTCTTTTACACACCATCTTCATCTTCATCACCTTAAAATCATCAAGTCCATTTCACACAAATAAAAAAAGATGAATTTTTCTTTATCTTCTCACACAAATCTTCATGGAAATCAAGCTAAATCTACTCAATTCATTCCTCCCGAAATGCATTCTAATGAAGAAGTTGATGGAATCTCACTTGAAGGCATATAAATTTCAAGCCAAATGGAAGCACAAATACAATCAAAATTGGTAAAGTTTTGATGTTTTATACACTGGTTTCTTCATCAATACTAGAAATATGTGAATAGGTTACCCTATTATACTCTCAATAGCATGTAAGATCATGATTTGGGTGAACAAAATCGAGTGCTTTTTGTTTTCCGATTGCCTATAGGGTTTCTCCGGCGTTCTGTTACGTTTTGCATAGGGAAACTATTAGTCTAGGTATTGTTTGCAAGAGCTTTGTCAAGTCTGGTACCGGTTGGATTATCATGGTTACCATTGTTCCAAGTGTATATGGATCAATTATATCCCAGGTCCAAAAGATCACATTCAAGCAAAGCATTCATGAGGTTGTCAATAAGATATCTAGGCCGAACCCAACTTCTAGTTGATTCATCCGGATGCAATATTTCATTGAAATCTCCAACACGTATTTATGGAAGGCTGGATTGATCGTAGAGTCTCTGAAGAAGGGTCCATGAGCGAGGTCTCTGACCATGATATGGGTTTCAATAAAAGCCGTTAATAAGTTGTTTTGGTACTCTATGACTGCAACAATATGTCCATAAGAAAAAAATTGAATTCAAACATTCTGAGCATCATTCCAAAGCAAGAAGAGTTATCTTGTTCTAGAGCTAGGTACATAAAAATTAGAGGAAAACATGAGAGATAATCTAGTGTTGTTCATGACAATTTTGTTGACTTTTGTTTCAGAAAGAAAGAGAATAAGGGGATTGGATGAATTGACTAGGCATCAGAGAATAAGAATTGCATTGGGGTTGCGTAGTCCTATGTAGTTCCAATATATGATATTCATGGTGATTGATGAGGCTGTCTGGCAGCCACCACCTGATGAGTGTCAACTTCCATCTTAGCCTTCTTTGGTGATGACTTTGTGTTTTTAGTAACTTTTCTTTTTTCCCATGGTCAGAGGGATGTTGAAAACATCTTGCAGGAAAGAGTTGTTTTTATTGGTGGCACGGTGATGGTAGCACTTTTGAACTTTCTGATGGTTTTAATGGTAGGTTGTGGTTTTGTTTGCTTAGTACATGAAGATGGTCATGGGGATTGGTTTAGGTTTAAAGATTGGTTGAGAATTTTGGGCTGAGGTTGGGATTGAATTTGTTGTGGAGGGGAGTTTGTGTTTGTTTTAGTGGTGGAAGATGGGATTGTTGTGGAGGATGTTGTCGTTTGGTAGACTTTCTGTATGGTTGGATTTCAAGCTCTTTGGTATGTTTGGAGGGGTGAATTTTTGATATGTCATAACAGGGCTCAGTGGTTGATGGTCGGGGGAGTTGAATAGGTTCAGAGTGTTTGTCTTTTTTGGTATTGATGTTAGCTTAAGAGGGAGAGATATGCAAGGTAACATTCCATCTAACACCATATTTTTTATGAGCTGATAGCTTTACCGACATGTTGTAACCGCCTACTATAGCCCCTATAAATAGTGGCATTTATTACTCTTCAAATGGACCGATAATACGAAAAGCAGCCAAGCTCTGCTAATTTATCGACATACACTCTCTCCCCTGCATGTATACTGTTCTTGCTAATCTTCATACAAATTTCTTGAGCAATACTTAACAAAACACTCACTTCAATCAAAACATCCTACGATATACCCAATAAATATTGTTTGTGATATTTCCAACAATATCAGTTGGCTCCGTTAGAGGGAATCTTACGCATTCGAGCATTTTTTCCGGTTAAATATGAGATTAGCAGCAGTTGTCCTTCAACTCCGTCAGTTTGAAGCTGTTACGTTGGGTTTCTAATCGGACATTGATCAGAATCTTCATCCAGTTCATCCATGTTCCCGGGTGCTCATCTAGATCTTCATATGCTTCGGCAAAACCTTCACCTGGTCCATCAGAGATCCGAGATCTCCGTCTTGTTCATCACAGGTCCTCTAAATCTCCATCGAAGCTTTCGATTTCTAGAACATTCATGTATAAATAGGTCAAATAGTCTGGTCCAAAAGGACGGTACTCCCCCTACAGGGAAGTGGAAGACATGAAATGCAGACCTAGTTGTAGAAGGGTCTCACACTGCTCACGACACCGCGCAACGTGAGCAAGAAAGACGTCGATCATCCAGCCTGCCGGGCGAAGACATTCCTTTGTTCAGGCGTACTTCCTAAGCGATCGCATCAGTCTCCGTCCCATTAACACTAACTATTTAGGTGTCATGTTAATCTACGATTTACGTATAATCAGGTGCGCGCAATTCCCTAATATAACACAGATCTAGATCTCATTGAAAGTCCCAAAAGATCAATTCATGAGCCGACCTAGAGCACTATATTGGTATTTCCTCACTACACGCTTTAATTAAAATGAGCGAGCAACATAGCCATAGCCATACCTACTAAGATAAGAAATTCTAATTGGACAATCACACCATAAAGAGCGTGGCTAGACCGACTCGTGAAAAACTAAATCTTAGCGTTTCTCTACTACTTATCGGATAAAATAGAAGCTCATAAAGTAATTATATACACCTACTAGAAACACGATTATTAATCAAAGTAAAATCATACATAGATCACAAAACGTGAGACGCGTGGGCATGTGGATCCTTATAGGCGAGGAATCCCACCGCCTCACGTCGTAATCCTAGATCTACATCATTTAACTAAGAAATAATAATCTCAAACGATAAATAATAATTGGGGAAAATTAATTATAAACAACTAAGAGAAAATAAATACAAGAACTTACATAATTGAAGAACTTGTAAAAAACTGCTCTGAGTAAAACTGAAGATTTTATTATGAATTGAGTGTGTTGTGGTGTGTGTGGCGTGTGTATGTAAATATATAGGGGAGAAATTTACATAGGATAAACCTAAACCAATCTGAAATAGTTTTCCTAAATCCAAAAGGAGTTTGAAAACACATTAGGATAATTCCCGGCCGATCTTTGGATAAAGGCAAAATTGCGCCTCCATGCATGCGGCCCCTCTTAAAGTCGGCGCCAACTCCATTGGATTGGCTTGCCGGCTTTTGTCTTGCCTCACTCCTCTTTTTCGTGCTTATCCGATCTTTATCTTCAATGCATCCGTATTTGCTTGGATTTATCTTGTAGTTTAATTCTTCCATTTATAATTATCCTCCAAAAATTATCTCAATCTACAAAATAAATAATTATCCCGAAATAAATCATATTTAAATAATAAAAACGGATAAATACCAAATTATATTTTATAAATCACATAACATTAAATAATAAATATAACCATATGATTTAATATAAAATATATATTATTAGGCTCAATTTAAGGATAATGTTGATGACTTTTACGGGAATATTTTGACCGTCATCAACGTACGTTAGACTGACCCACTTACTTTACTAAGTGTCGCATTATGTGGCGGTTGTGCAATTATCCTAAGACCGAAGTCTTCATGACATCACGGTGTGGATTGTCATACTTTGACACTATTGAGGTTTCCCTAAGCCACGGGGTGATCATGCGGTAGTGATTGGGTGTGTTATTGAAGCATGCGTAGGATTCACGTTGCTCATCTGGAAATCGTTTATCCTAATCGTAGGAAATATCCTAAAGTGCCTTCTTATAAGAAATGTCTTATTGATCAGGAATTTCTAGGTATCCAAACTCACTGGCAGTGTACCAGGTCAATTGTAGTCTAGTAAGTGGTCAAGGTCGTATCCACGAGGATTGTGAGGATGAACACCGAAAAGCTACTATTATCTTGATCTAAGTCGCAACAATACAAGAAAGTAAATGTACCTACGATTCTACTACTACAAAGGGTGATAAATGATAAAAAGCCTAGCCAAGACAATGCAATGATCAAGCCAATCTCTACTAGCATCATGGGAATAAACTACCTACCAACCTTCCACTAGTGTTCAAGTGTGTGTTATCTGTCAGTTTTGGTGATTTGATCTGTAACACCCCGATTTCCAATCCCGTCGGCCGCCGGTATTGGTCACCGTAGTGCCACTCATCACGACACACAGTCGTGGTGGTAACATGCAACATTCCACAACAGAAAGAAAATAAACATTCACCATTCATTATTTTAAAAGAAAGTATTTAAAGTGAATACAAGTATCCTGAAGAAAATGAAATTACGCGGAACGTCAAAATCTTTAAAATTTAGAATTCCAAATAATGTAGAAAACATGTGACTGCGACTACGTGGCTCTCAAACCCCGCGACATCCCAAAGAACAAGCAAACATCCATAGAAGTACTGCTAAGAATCTCTCCCCATAAATGGATCATAGCGCGAGGTCAAACGAAAGCAAAGCATCATCAACTATAAAGTTGAGTAAGAATAAATCTAGTATACGTAAGGTAAAACCAGCCCCATGAAAAGTACCACCAATTTATGAAGGACCCAACCAATCTATAAAAGTTACGACCGCCCATAATGGATACCAAACATCACAACTAGCCACCTAAAGGTCCCGAATGTGCACATCCTCAACAGGGTAAAGCCCTGAGAGGAGGGTCCTAAAGGTCATCCAATGGTACCATACTAGATGGACCATCACGTCTTTGGGGTGCAAGGAAACCTTCCGGGTTCCCGGCTTCGGGTACTACCCTATCCGGCCCGACCACATCATCATGCGCAACTCCCCAAACACGTAGGGTCATTGAAGTCGTAAGAAAACCTTCCGGGTTTACGGCTTTGGGAGCTACCCTATCCGGCCCAACCACTACGGGTCTCTGAACTCCAATGCCCAAAATCCAAAACCCAATGTTACCAATACCGTTGTCTCATCCAAACACAACTTACAAAACATGCTCGTAAGGTTTATCCATAACTAACAAAGAAGAAAACATTTAAAGCTGGGCGCCCGTCTGAAATGTTGGGCGCCCGTTTGGAAAAGTAGACGCCCGTCCAAGATCTCGAGGCGCGTCGAAACTGTTACATCTGAATCGATTTTAGCACTGGGCGTCCGTCCATTATACTTGGACGCCCGTCCACGAAAACTTTACATCCTCGAATCAAAAGTAGCCCTTCGTGGCGCCCGTCCCAGAATCCGGACGCCCGTGCGAGTTGAGACCAAGGCGGGCGCCCGTCCTCTCAAGGCAGACGCCCGTCCAGCCTGGGTTTCAACTAAAACCCTAAAAGCTCTCTACGCGATTTCTGAGCCGTTTCTCCACAACACAGCAGCAAAACAACACTTTAGGCCCAGAAAACTCCATACAAAGGTATCATATAGACTGTAGATTTTAACTAACACAAAAACACACTACTAGGAACGTTTAACACACCAAAACCGTGGCACACAAGCATAGAAGTCTTAAATTGAACTTTTACAGCATCAAGTTAAAATTTTGACAGCATAGAATTATCCTTACCGGAATTGCTGCGTTCTTGAAAGCCCTTGCTAAGCTAGAAACGATCCTCAACGAAGCTCGAATCTATAAAAGGAAACATCGATTTACGAATCCCTAAACACCAAGGAGAGATTTTTCTCTCCTTCTTCCTTACAAGGGGCCGACGGCAAGGGGAGGGTTTGGGGCTGAAAATTTTGTGTTTTGGGGAAAAATAAGAGAGGAAAAAGGAGTGAAAATCCTTTTAATTTATTAATAAATAAATCCTTTTTAATTAAAACTCCTTTTTAATTATTAATAAATCCCTCCAAAAATTAATAAATCCCATAATTTCCCAAATAATTAGATCCTTTATTAATTAATTAGTAAGTCAAAATTTCGATATTACATCCTCCCCTTAAGACAAAACTTAGTCCTCGAAGTTCAGGTTAAATACCGGGCGTTGATCCACCCCCTTAAAACACCCTTCGTCCCCCGAAGATAAGCAAAAGGACTTAACGTGCAAGGCTTGAAAATTGCATACCTTAGGAGAACAAATGCGGTACGTCATGTCGCATAGCATCCTCGACTTCCCATGTCGCCTCCTCGGTGGCATGGTTGAACCATAAGACCTTGACGATGCTAACCTCACGTCCCTTGTTTTCCGTACCTTGGTATCTAATATCTCGCACCGGTACCTCCTCGTAGGTCAAGGGCGGTCTAGCTCAACCACCTCCGGTTCGATCACGTGAGAAGGATCACTCACGCGTTTGCGCAATTGAGATACATGGAACACGTTATGCACTTTATCCAACGCCGGCGGCAAAGCTAATCGGTATGCCACTTCACCTATGCGTCCAAGATCTCATATGGCCCCACGCGTGCTGGGACTCAACTTCCTTTTTGCCAAAACGCATCACTCCTCCGGTTGGTGATACTCGTAGTAATACCTTATCGCCCACGGCGAACTCAATATCCCGTCGGTGTAAGTCTGCATAGCTCTTACGCCTATCCTGGGCACCTTCATCTTTTCTCGGATTATCTCGCACTGCTTAATCGTATCTTCGATCATCTGCGGTCCCAAAATCACGCCTCGGACGAATCGTCCCAACAAACCGGACTTTTGCACTTCCTACCATAAAGTGCCTCAAAAGGTGCCATCTTAATCTCGGCATGGTAATCGTTGTTGTATGAAAACTCAATAAGATCGAGCTTTTCCTCCCAAGAGCCTTTGAATTCTAACACACACGCCTCAACATGTCTTCTAAAGTTTGTATGGTCCTCTCTGTCCGACCATCGGTAGCAGGTGAAAAGTCAGACTCATTCGTAGCTCCGTCCCCAAGGCCGCTGTAGCTCTCGCCAAAACCGAGATATGAATCTCGCATCTCTATCGACACAATCTTTCTTTGGGTATACCATGTAGTCTCACAATATTTCTCCGGTATGCCACAACCAACTCCATCTTACTCTGTGTGTCTTTCATCGGGATGAAATGCGCCGCTTTGGTCGATCCTATCCACAACGACCCAAATCATATTATTCCCTTTAGGGCTCCTCGTGTGCATACAAAATCCATAGAGATGGAATCCCACTTCCAAACCGGCACATCCAACGGCCGCAGAGATACCCTGTGGCCGTCGATGTTCAATCTTGACCTTCCGACAAGTCAAGCACTTTGACACAAATTCGCTACCTCGCGTTTCATATTGGGCCACCAAAAGGTTTTCTTGAGGTCTTTATACAATTTGTCTCCTCCCGGATGAACCGAATAAGGCGTCTTATGAGCTTCACTCAAGATCCGCCTCTTGAGTTCTTCGTCGGCTGGTACACACCACCGACCACTTAAACCGGATACTACCATCCTCGTGTAACGTAAAATCAGCCGCTCCATCTGTACCAATCTTGGCCTTCTTTGCCTCAATTACCTGTCACCCACTTGTTTTGCCCGGATCTCGGCGATAATTCGGGTTGCAAGGCGAAGTCGCTTTTATCTCCGCCTTTACGGATGACACAAATATCCATGCGGTCCAACTCTTCTCAATCGATCCGAGCTACTTCTCGCACAAGGAATGAATCGATTTCCGACTCAAAGCGTCCGCCACTACATTGGCCTTCCCTTCGTGGTATTGGATTTCCATGTCATAATCTTTAATTAGTTCCAACCAACGCCTCTGACGCATGTTGAGCTCCTTCTATGTAAATATGTACTTCAGACTCTTGTGATCTGAAAACACCTTGAAAGTTATTCCATACAAATAGTGTCGCCATATCTTCAATGCGAAAACCACAGCTGCCAACTCTAAGTCGTGAGTCGGGTAGTTACTCTCATATGGTTTCAACTGCCTCGATGCATACGCGATCACTTGTCTCCGTTGCATCAGTACGCAACCCAGACCATTCTTCGACGCATCGGTATAAACCTCAATATCCTCATTACCCTCTGGTAGTGCTAAAATAGGAGCTGTAGTCAACCGTTCTTAAGCGGTTGGAACGCCTCCTCATTTTTCATCCCACTTAAACCGGTTCTCTTTCTTCATTAATGCGATCATCGGCCTCGCAATCTTGGAAAAGTCTTTTACAAATCTTGGTAATATCCAGCCAAACCCAAGAAGCTTGAATTTCCGCAAACATTCTTAGGTGTTGGCCATCTCGTCACCGCCTCTATCTTGCTCGGGTCAACGGATACACCGTCTTCGAGACAACATGCCCCAAAAATGCCACTCGTTCCAACCAAAATTCACATTTCGACAATTTCGCATACGATTTGTTTCTCCCGTAAAATCTGCAATCGAGCCTCGGTGCTTGGCATGTTCTTCCTTAGTCTTAGAGTAGACCAGGATGTCGTCAATAAAGACTACTACAAACCCATCCAAGTAGGTCTCAATACTCGGTTCATCAAATCCATGAAAATCTGGCAGTGCGTTGGTCAATCCGAAAGGCATGACCGTGAATTCGTAATGTCCGTGCACGATACGAAATGCGGTCTTTGGAATATCCGCATCTCGCTACCCGGAGCCGGTGATACCACGATCGCAAATCAATCTTCGAAAAATACCGCTTCGTAGTTGATCGAACAAATCATCGATCCTAGGTAATGAGATACTTGTTCTTCACTTTGTGACGTTGTTCGGTTCCGGTAATCAATACACACCGCATACTTCCATCCTTCTTCTTCACAAACAACACCGGTGCTCCCGTGGTGATACACTCGGTCGGATATACCCCTTATCGGCGCTTCTTCCAATTGTACCTTTAGTTACGCTAATTCCTTAGGTGCCATACGATAGGGTGCTTTCGATATCGGTCCGGTCCCGGGCACCAACTCCACGCAAACTCTACCTCCTCCTGGGTGGCATGCACAGTATCTCGTCGGGAATACATCCCCAAAATCACGGACTACATCAATGTCCGCTAGTTTAGATCCCCGTGCTTACATCATGTACGTGACACATAAACAACGGGTGCCCTTTCTCGATGAGAGATCTCAAAGTCATCACCGAATAATCTTCACATTAGGTTTATCCACAATCCCTTGTAAGATACCCGCACCCCTTTAGACCTCTCAAAGTCACCTTCTTCGCTCACAATCAATTTTGGCTTTATGCCGGTTCAACCAATCCATAACGTCGAAGTTCTCGAGAGGGAACTCGATCAAGTCAACCGACAAGTTGACTCCTAAAATCACTATTGGTACATCTCTATACAACTTAGAACATGGTACTAACTCTCCTGATGGTTGCATAAATTTGCTGTCAATTACCTCAAATGTAGCTAGACCTAACCTCAAAACATGCGAACTTGCTACAAAGGAACATGATGCACCCGAATCAAAAAGTACATAGGATAAGAATGAGTTAACCAGAAAATTACCCGTCACTACGTGGTTGCTCTGCTCGGCCTCCTCTCTGCCCAGTGCGAATAATCTCCCAGTCTGATTTTTCTCAGCCCCCTGAACTGTGCTGGCCGACCCTGATGGTCGGTTTCTGTTTCCACCAGTGGCCGCAGGTGCACCCCCCTGTCGGCTCTGTGCAGGAGTACCATTCTGCTGCTGGTTACCCCTACCCATGTTCCCCGTGTTGCTCCCTGGAGTCCCACCCATGTTGCTTCATGTAACCGATGCCGACCAGCGTGGGAGCCGTAAAGCACTCATATCGTCCTATGTCCAAACTTCCCACAATTGTGACATCAACTGCGCTGACTAACAATCGGTACCGGATGATTTCTCTGGCACCGCTTTGCAATTATAACCGTGGCGACTAAACCCCTGGAGTTACCTCTCACCGGTGACCACCACCGCCTCGGTAAGGTGTGAATTTTCCGGTGGGACGGTCGTCTTGGTGGGTTTCGGAATTGCTCCGCTTTTCTTTGCCTCGATTGTCCTCGAGACGCTCTTCCTCTTGTTAGTAGTATATGCCGCTTTGACCTCTCTCCGAATCCTCTCAATGTTGCATGCTACTTCACACATCTCTTTAAACTCGTGAAGCCCTCTGCTTGCACCCATACGATCCCGGATCGCTAAATCTAAGTGTTGCTCAAACTTCACCATCTTGGCCTCTTCAGTCGGCACTAGCTCAGATGCATAAAATGCCAAGTCGACAAACTTCTCGTAGTACTCTTGGACAGTCATATCCCCCTGTCGGAGATTATCGAACTCCACCCGCAGCTCTTTCCTCTTGGATTCGGGAAAGAATTCACGCCTCAGCTCCTGCTTAAACTCAGTCCAGTTCAGTGGGACCAATACCGTTTCCCCTTGCTCATTTACAGTCTGAGCCAACCGATCCTTGTTAGCACCCCACCATAAATCAGCCCTGTCAACCAAGTAGAAAGCAGCTTGGTCGACCTTCAGTTCCTCTGGACAGCCTAGAGTGGCGAAAATTTTCTCAAACTCCCTAATCCACCGCTCGAGTCCCTTAGGATCTCCCTTACCATCGTACTGACTAGGCCTCTGCTGACTCACGGCCCTAGTCATGCCGGTGGTTGACCCCTGAGAACGATCCTCTGTCAGCTTGTTGACCGCTGAATCAGTCTTGATTCATCTTAACCACCGATCAATCACCGGGTCCTCTCATTTCCATTCCTGGAGGCATAGCTAAACTACAAAGGTAAACCATCATACATTCAATTATCACCTATATCATGCCACAGAATATTTCACATATACTAACACTTACTGTCCAAAATTAATTGCAACACACAGCCACATTGCCACATACATCAGAACTTACCGTACTTTCCCTACATAGAACTCAATACCTACCCCACACATCCTCACTGTGCTTATTTTAGTGAATTTAATCTTAAGGTTCATTTTAGGTGGTGGTCTGAGTCGAACGTTCTCCGATACCACTTTGTAACACCCCGATTTCCAATCCCGTCGGCCGCCGGTATTGGTCACCGTAGTGCCACTCATCACGACACACAGTCGTGGCGGTAACATGCAACATTCCACAACAGAAAGAAAATAAACATTCACCATTCATTATTTTAAAAGAAAGTATTTAAAGTGAATACAAGTATCTCAAGAAAATGAAATTATGCGAACGTCAAAATCTTTAAAATTTAGAATTCCAAATAATGTAGAAAACATGTGGATCGCGACTACGTGGCTCTCAAAAACCGCGACATCCCAAAGAACAAGCAAACATCCATAGAAGTACACTGCTAAGAATCTGCTCCCCATAAATGGATCATAGCAGGGTCAAACGAAAGCAAAACCGTCAACTATAAAGTTGAGTAAGAATAAATCTAGTATACGTAAGGTAAAACCAACCCATGAAAAGTACCACCAATTTATGAAGGACCCAACCAATCTATAAAAGTTACGACCGCCCATAACAGATACCAAACATCACAACTAGCCACCTAAAGGTCCCGAATGTGCACATCCTCAACAGGTAAAGCCTAGAGAGGAGGGTCCTAAAGGTCATCCAATGGTACCATACTAGATGGACCATCACGTCTTTGGGTGCAAGGAAACCTTCCGGTTCCCGGCTTCGGGTACTACCCTATCCGCCCGACCACATCACTGCGCAACTCCCCAAACACGTAGGGTCATTGAAGTCGTAAGGAAACCTTCCCGGGTTTACGGCTTTGGGAGCTACCCTATCCGGCCCAACCACTACGGGTCTACGAACTCCAATGCCCAAAATCCAAAACCCAATGTTACCAATACCGTTGTCTCATCCAAACACAACTTACAAAACATGCTCGTAAGGTTTATCCATAACTAACAAAGAAGAAAACATTTAAAGCTGGGCGCCCGTGCTCGAAATGTTGGGCGCCCGTTTGGAAAAGTAGACGCCCGTCCAAGATCTCGAGATGCGCCCAGAGAAACTGTTACATCTCGATCGATTTTAGCACTGGGCGTCCGTCCATTATACTTGGACGCCCGTCCACCGAAAACTTTACATCCTCGAATCAAAAGTAGCCCTTCAGGGCGCCCGTCCGAGAATCCGACGCCCGTCTGAGTTGAGACCAAGACCGGGCGCCCGTCCTCTCAAAGCGACGCCCGTCGGCTGGGTTTCAACTAAAACCCTAAAAGCTCTCTACGCGATTTACGAGCCGTTTCTCCACAACACAAAGAAAGAAACAACACTTTAGGCCCGTAAAACTCCATACAAAGGTATCATATAGATCGTAGATTTTAACTAACACAAAAACACACTACTAGGAACGCGTTTAACACACCAAAACCGTGGCACACAAGCATAGAAGTCTTAAATTGAACTTTTACAAGATCAAGTTAAAATTTTGACAAAGATAGAATTATCTCTTACCGAATTGTCTGCGTTCTTGAAAGCCCTTGCTAAGCTAGAAACGATCCTCAACGGCTCGAATCTATAAAAGGAAATAAATGATTCGATGACGAATCCCTAAACACCAAGGAGAGATTTTTCTCTCCTTCTTCCTTACAAGGGGCCGACGGCAAGGGGAGGGTTTGGGGCTGAAAATTTTGTGTTTTGGGGAAAAATAAGGGAGGAAAAAGGAGTGAAAATCCTTTTAATTTATTAATAAATAAATCCTTTTTAATTAAAACTCCTTTTTAATTATTAATAAATCCCTCCAAAAATTAATAAATCCCATAATTTCCCAAATAATTAGATCCTTTATTAATTAATTAGTAAATCCCATAATTTCCCAAACTCACTGGCAGTGTACCAGGTCAATTGTAGTCTAGTAAGTGGTCAAGGTCGTATCCACGAGGATTGTGAGGATGAACACCGAAAAGCTACTATTATCTTGATCTAAGTCGCAACAATACAAGAAAGTAAATGTACCTACGATTCTACTACTACAAAGGGTGATAAATAATAAAAAGCCTAGCCAAGACAATGCAATGATCAAGCCAATCTCTACTAGCATCATGGGAATAAACTACCTACCAACCTTCCACTAGTGTTCAAGTGTGTGTTATCTGTCAGTTTTGGTGACTTGATCTCTAAACTGAGAAATATCTGGTGGAACTAATCTGGGAAAACTGAGACTGATATTGATGGTCAATTCATTTAAGTATATTCAGTTCTGTGAAAGTCAGTTTGATGAAGTGCAACTGAGTTTCTTCCAAGTCGCAGTGATCATTTAGTTTCTTTGCGTTTTCTTGACTATAGCTGAGTTCTACATCTGGGCAACTGATTACAAGTCTGGGAAGTCAGTTTTTTGATTTGGGTTTTGTCTGGTGGATAACAGCTGGAGCTGGGGTCCACATCTGGGGTATTTATGGTAGTTCCGACAAAGATCTATGGCGGTTAGGGTTTGGGACTTGTGTCAATAAATACCAATGTTGTAATCAATGCAATGTGTGTCTTTCAAAGTGTTATTCACACATTTTTGAAAACCTTGTAATTCTGTGCATAATAAATATCTCCTTTTCTGTCTGTGGAGTAGTCGGCACAATGCTGGAAACCACGTTAAATCACTGTGTTCTTCTTGTTTATGTGTTTATCAATTCCGCCACTCTTTAACGTTTGCATTGCTATCTGTGTTTGTTTTCTTTCTAAAACTGCATACTCCTATCTGTGTTTATAACAAACTGGTATCAGAGCCAGGTTCAAGATTCAGGAGTTGCAGGTGAACATAGTTAATCTTCACCAAGACCGGTGACCGGTGCTAGGATTTTGTGATCAAAGTTTTGTTCTTTAATTAGAAGGATGTCAACAATGAACGTGAAGACTGATAAATTTACAAGGAGGAACATTTTCAGTTTATGGCAAATCAAGATGCGGGCCTTGTTAAAGCAACAAGGATTGTGGACTCTTTAATCGGGTAGAGGGGATGCCGATTCTACAGATTATGCCAGTCTGGAGGAGAAAGCACATTCAACCATCATGTTGTGCTTGTCTGATGATGTTATCACGAAGTTTCGAGGAAGACACCGCCAAGTTATGGTTAAAGCTTGAAAGCTTTGTATATGACTACGCCATTAACCAACAAGTTCTTCTTTGAAGCGAGGCTTTTCACTGAGGATGCATGGGGGGCTCGGTTGAGAGATCATCTTGATCACCAACACAATATTACTTGATCTCGTGGAATATTGATGTTAAGATTGAGGATGAAGATCTTGCTTTGATTTTGCCGGTTTCATTACCCGCCTTCCTATGAGAACTTTGTGCGATCTTTCATAGTTGGGAAGGATACAGTTGCTTTAGAGGATGTAAGGTTAGCTTTACATGCCAGGGAGCTGAGACATAAGGCAGCTGGAGCAGATAGTCAAGCTGCAGGACTAATAGTCAGTTGTAGTAGTGGAAAAGAGCATGGTCAGTCTAGGAAGAAAATTCCCAATAAGACAAGGTCCAAAGGCCCTAAATCCACAGATGTCTGTAATTATTGTAAGGAGCAGGGACATTGGAAGTCCAATTGTCCAAAGAGGAAAAACAAAGATGAGAATAAGTTCAGCACAGTGCTGCGCAGCGAAATGAGCATGATTCAGATGTGGACATGGTCCTAGTGGTAGGAGAGTCAGCACATCAAACTGATGTGTGGATTTTGGACTCCGGGGCACCCTTTCATATTTGCCCTCACAGAGAGTGGTTCTCAAGTTATCAGCAGATATGTGGTGGTCATATATCTATGGCAAACAACAAGGTCTGCAAGGTAGTTGGGATTGCCTCAATTCAGTTGAGGACAGAGGATGGAAGATTATGCAAACTGAGTGAAGTTAGACATGTTCCACAAATGACCAAAAACTTGGTATCTCTCAGTTCTTTGGACAGCAGGGGATTCAGTTTTAAGAAGGAAAGTGGTGTGCAGAGTGTCTATAAAAACTCAGTTGAGGTTCTCAAGGGAGTCAAGCAAGGAAATCTGTATATATTACAAGGGTCAGGTTGTTGTTGCTTGTTTACCAACTGCTTTGTGGCATCACCGAGATTCATCAGTCACAGCTTACAAAACTGTGGCACATGAGACTGGGTCATATTGGTGAAAATGGGATGCAAGTTCTTTCTCAGAAAGATCTTCTTGGGGGATGTAAGGTCAAGAATCTGGACTTTTGTGAGCATTGTGTTTTTGGGAAGCTACATAGGAGCAAGTTCTCAAAAAGGATACACAATACAAAGTCATCACTTGATTACATTCATTCTGATTGTTAGAGGCCATCAAAGGTGGAGTCATTGGGTGGTCACAGATATTTTGTGTCCTTTATTGATGACTATTCAAGGATGACTTGGGTGGTGAAACACAAAAGTGAGGCATTCAAGAGCTTCATGCAATGGAAGGCTCTAGTTAAAAATCAGTTGGGGAAGAAGATCAAGAGGCTTCGTACAGATAACGGTCTGGAATTCTGTTGGACTGAGTTTGATACATTGTGCAAAATTGAGGGTATTGCCAGACATCATACAGTCAAGAATACTCCTCAGCAAAATGGTGTAGCTGCGAGGATGAATCAAACTCTTCTGCAGAGAGCAAGATGTACGCTTTCTCGTGCTGGTTTATCACGGAGATTTTGGGCAGAGGCTGTTACCACATCTTGCTACTTAATCAACATGAGTCCTCACATAGGGATCAGTCTCAAAACACCAGTTGAGATGTGGTCAGGTAAGCCTGCATATTATTCAGTTCTAAGGGTATTTGGAAGCACAGTTTACTATCATGTCAGTGAAGGGAAACTGGAACCAAGGGCCAAGAAAGGAGTGTTTGTGGGGTATGGTGATGGAGGAAAGGGGTACATAATTTGGTCATCAGCAGAAAACAGAGTCATTCTCAGCAGAGATATAGTTTTCGATGAAAATTCTATACTCAGTTCATCAGTGGGGAGGATAACTGAAACTCAAACCAATCTTTGGAACCGAGAAAACCGATGATGAGTGGAGCTTCAGGTGGAGTCAGTTGCAATGCAACAATCAACTGATCCAAGTCAGTTTTCATCTGATCTGGTTCTTTGAACCGTAATCAATCCAAGGTAGTCAGCTGAGCAAATGTCAGTTGAGCGTCAAACTGAGAATGTGGGTCAGCAGAGTATAGCTATCAGCAGAGCTAGAAGATCCAATGTTGGGATACCTCCTAGAAGGTATGGGTTTGATGATATGGTTGGGTACGCACTTCAAGTTGCAGAAGAAGTGGATGGTTTTGAACCTTCTACTTATAGGGAAGCAGTGACATGTTCTGAAGCATCTCAATCCCTTGCTGCCATGGGAGATGAAATGGAGTCATTACTGAAGAATCAGACTTGGGATCTAGTTAAACATCCAGCTGAAAGGAGAGTGGCTACTTGCAAATGGATTTTCAAGAAGAAGGAAGGGATAACTGAGGCAGAAAGAGTTAAGTATAAAGCACGTTTGGTTGCAAGAGGGTTCAGTGAGAAAGAATGGGTGGACTTTGATGAGATATTCTCACCAGTAGTCAGACATACTTCAATCAGAGTGTTATTAGCAATGGTGGCACAACAAGATCTTGAACTTGAGCAGTTAGATGTGAAGACAGCTTTTCTACATGGTGAGGTAGACAAAGAGATATACATGACTCAGCCAGAGGGTTTCCAAGTTCCTGGTAAGGAAGATCTTGTGTGTAAGTTGAAGAAGTCCTTGTATGGACTGAAGCAAACTCCTAGACAGTGGTATAAAAGGTTTAACAGTTATATGATCCAGTTGGGTTACTTCAGAAGTTCTTATGATTGTTGTGTCTACAACAGTCAGTTGGAAGATGGATCTTACATCTTTCTTGTGTTATATGTGGATGACATGTTGATAGCTTCAAAGAAGAAGTCTGATGTTCAGTATCTGAAAGACCTTCTCAGTGTTGAGTTTGAAATGAAAGATTTGGGTGCCGCCAAGAAAATTTTAGGGATGGAGATCCGGAGAGATAGAAATCAGAAGAAATTGTTTTTATCTCAGCAGGGATATATACAGAAGATTTTGTCAAAGTTTGGCATGTCAGCTGCTAAGCCAATAGATACTCATATGGAATCAAATGTTCATTTGTCAGTTTTTGCTTCACAGTCAGTAGAGGAGAAGGAGATATGTCAAGAGTTCCCTACGCTAGTGCAGTTAAGCGATCGATGTATGCCATGGTGTGCACTGGGCTCGATCGGCTTAGCAAATCGGTGTTGTCGGCAGGTTTATGACTCAACTCAAAATGAACACCGAAAGCTATGAAAAGAATGTTCGTACCTTAATGGTACAACCGATGTTGGTCTCATTTATGGAGGTGATACTTTTGAAACCGGTCATATGATAATCTTGTGATGCTTTGATTATGCAGTGATGTGGGCAGATGAAAATCTATGATCGGTTATGTTTTCACACCGGGAATTCGAGCTTGTCACCGAAAGCAACTCTTCAAGCAACAAAGGGCTTTATCAACTCACTCGGCCGAGTATATGGCTCTTACCAAGCGACCAAGGAGAGGTGTCCGGTTGAAGGGACTAGTCGGTGATTTGGGGCTACATCAGATCAAGATGAGATTTATTGTGACGCTTTAAGTGCAATTTGTCTAGCTAAGGATCGAGTTCATCATGAGAGAACCAAGCATATTGATGTGAGATATCATTTTCTGAGAAATGAGAAAAGGGTTGTAGTGAAGAAGATCAGCACCAAGGAAAACCCTGCTGATATGTTCACTAAACCAGTTCAACAGAGCAAGTTTCAGTTGTGTCTGGACTTGCTAAATATTCAAAGCTTGTAAACTGAATTCTGGATACTCAGTTGAGGACACATCAACTTGAGTGGATTTTGAGGAGAAGTGCTGCATCAGACATCCCGACAGCGATTTAATGCATCCGCACAAGTACATCCGATTATGCATGCGGTGAAGTTGAATGAGAGTTCAAGTCAAGGTGGAGATTTGTCGATTTGGTGACTTGATCTCTAAACTGAGAAATATCTGGTGGAACTAATATGGGAAAACTGAGACTGAGATTGATGGTCAATTCATTTAAGTATATTCAGTTCTGTGAAAGTCAGTTTGATGAAGTGCAATCAGTGTTTCTTCAAAGTCGCAGCCGATCGATTTAGTCTGCTGCGCGTTTCTTGAGTATAAATGAGTTGTACATCTGGGCAACTGATTACAAGTCTGGGAAGTCAATTTTTTGAACAGGGTTTCGTTTGGTGGATAACAGCTGGAGTTTGGGTCCACATCTGGGGTATTTATGGTAGTTCCGACAAAGATCTATGGCGGTTAAGGTTTGGGACTTGTGACTATAAATACCAATATTGTAATCAATGCAACGTGTGTCTTTCAAAGTGTTATTCACACATTTGTGAAAAATCTTGTAATTCTGTGCATAATAAATATCTCATTTTCTGTCCATGGAGTAGTCGGCACAACGCCGGAAACCACGTTAAATCACAGTGTTCTTCTTGTTTCTGTGTTTATCAATTCCGCCACTCTTTAACGTTTGCATTGCTATCTGTGTTTGTTTTCTTTCTAAAACTGCATATTCCTATCTGTGTTTCTAACAATCGGTGCACTCCTAAGCTAGCAATTCCCCCTCATACGAGTGAATGAAACTACTCTATGTCTCCTCCTTGGTCTAAGTGCCCTAGACCTAATGATTCAACATGATACGAACTTGAATGCAATGACAATGTCAATATTCCCCGGATAAGAAATCGAATTCCAATTAAGGTCAATTTTACCTTCCGGTTTTCCTATTCCTTCTCCACACCAAGCATCTCCTTTCGGTCTCAACTAAGTGTGTGTGCGCAAGTGCTAGGTGATCAATCCAACACCAACAAGCAATACGTTGCAAATAGGAAAAGATAACAACAACACGTGAAGCTATGAAATACAAACTAACATTCCCAATCAACTAATAGAGATTAATAGCTATCACAACAACATTATCTTGGCTAGTAGAAAACTAGTCACTCATAGCTATGAAACCCAACATGTCAAGAATGGATTTCATAGTTATGACAACAAATAAATCACAAGTAAATGCGAAGAATTTACCCAACCAAAAGCTATCAACTTTAAGAAGAGAAACTTGCATTCAAGATCTTGAAGTGCTCCAATAGTGTTCACACCCAAAAGGATGAAAACTTGGTTCCATTAAATGATTCTAGAAATCAAAACTAAGAATTCTTAATGTTTACAAGTGGAATTAGATGCTAATTTGTAGTGGAATTTGGCTAGGAGAGCCTTGAGGATGGAGGTGTCTTCAAGCTTTAGGGTTGGGGGGCTGAATAATCCTGAAAACTGCTGCAAATTCGGCTTCTTATGGTGAAAAACGCGTAACGAGCCGAGTTTCCCGAAGTTCGGTTCGACAGATGGTTCGGTACTAGAACGTTTTCAGTAAATTGATCATAACTTTGTGTGTAGACCTTTGATTTGAGTGATTCAAGATGCGTTGGAAAGCTCGTTCGAAGATATACAACTCTTGTGAAGAATTCATCTCTAGAAAATGCCTCTAAGTTGGTCAAACGTCCGTTGAAGATAGGCTACGGTAGAAACACTAAGGATAGATGATCCGTTTGACTTGTTAGCTTCCGGCACACTCTTCTAGCTCTCAAAAGACGTGCTAAGCTCAACACGTGGCATCACTCGGGGTCTTGGTTAACCTATAATCCTGAAATACAACACAAAAATATCAAGCGTAAACCGACACGACGTTCCGGTTACTATAACCGGTACAAAACTAATCAAAACACGATATTTTATATAATAATTACTTTCTACACATTTGGGTAAAACTAAGCAAGTAATGACTTGAATTGATACAAGAACATCAATAAATGCATGAGAAATTGGGTAAAACATCATGAAATGTATCATCTAGTTGACTCACATCACTTATTCTCGAAAGTCATTGCAAAGCGGAAGTAATGTGTTACTTCGAGAGAGTAGGATATATAGATTATAAGATACAGTCGTTAATAAATTACACTCGAGATACGACTATATGGATATTATAACAGCAATATGATTCTATTTACACGGTAACTGTTTCACATGAAAGATAGCAGTCATTGAATTTGACTATTCCGATGATTGGGGGTCATGACGTGTTGCTAGACGCTAAGGGTATTTTAGTAAATGCACTTTATGCATACGGACAACATATTCGGAATCTTATCGGGTCACACAAATAAGAACATTTGGCCAGATTAAAATGCAGTTATGATGATAACCAAATAAGTAAATTTTTTATCCCGACTATAATGTGTTAGTGCTAAATTAATATTGTGGCATTTATTTATTATGAATAAATATAATACGTGATATTAATTATCATACACATATAAAATGCGCCCCATATATATATATATATATATATATATATGTGTGTGTGTGTGTGTGTGTGTGTGTGTGTGTGTGTAGTGCATATATGATATATACACATATAAATTGATTTATAATAATATAATAAAGATATTTTCAATATTAGATATTGACAATATTTTGAGAAATATTTAATATAATATATTAAATATTTTATTAGGAAAAAAATTGCTTCCTCCTCACTTCACGCAGGAAGCTTTTCCCATTGGGAATGAGACACATTGGGGCTCCACTTACCACTATATAAGAGGTGGGTGTTTGACTCTTTTGTATCATCATAATTCAAAGAGTTCTATAATTCTTGAGAAAAAATAGAGCTTCCTATCGAGAGTTTAAGAGAGAGAAAATGTCGGGTTAGCAACCAAGTTTTTCTATTAGCAATACAAGGCGGGATTCCAGCGGGTTGTTCGTGTGGACTGGCAGGAGTGGTGCACGGAGCCGCCCAAGCGTTCGGCCTCTACCGTCAGTTCACACGAACAACCCGAACCTCACTGAGTTTAAAAACTCACACCTCTTGCGAAAACCTTTTTCAGTCTGATAGATATGGATGGGTACTAAGAATGGCTTCCAAAATGATTGGTCGGGGAAGAGGAAGGAAATATGAGTGATGTCATCAACTAAGGATTAGATGTTGCGTCTGCTAAGTTATATAGAGGTTTTGTCGTTTACTCGTTGTAATCTTTTAATGGCATTAATCAATGGTCAGCTGTAATATAACAGTACTTATACATAAATGACTTTGGAATTTAACTATATTATGAAGTCGCGGTCTGAGCTTCGCAGACCGCTCTCAAAACAACCCTAGGTGGAGTGGTGGACCCTGAGGGTAGGGAGCCGGACCGTCACACCTACCCCTGCCTAGAGATCCTAGATTCGTCACAATTGCCATCACATGATGTAACAACAATATTCACATGAGAGGATCGAGACTCCTTAAACGTGAAGTTTCATGTCCAGTGAGTTGTAGCAAGTTTCCTCTAGCAGTACATTATTAGTATTCAAGTATTATACAACAAGCAAAGCATAATTAGCAATATTTTTTGCACGCTCAATTAGTTGGCAGCGAGATAAAGTATGTTTTGTCGAATTTCTTTAGCATTATTTATAGGAAAGATGTTGGTTTTGGCCGTTGGCGTGTGATTTACTTATTTTTTACACTAATTAATGATAAAATTTCCCCTGCTGCCATGCAGTGCTGCTGCAATTTTGATTCCATACTACTACTAAGCAATTTTGATTCCATACCTTTTAAAATACTAGAAATGTTGTAGAACCACGATATCATTTTGACCGGTCATAGATAAAATCTCGTAATGCACTTCTTGAAATGCGTATCCAGTTGTAAGAAAGTTCGGTTGTGGTTTCCGATTTGATTCTGTTTTTATGTCTCCAAAATAAAAGTTGAAATTGGTTCGACCAACGCAAACACAATTCACAATTCTTCACTTCATTTATGCAAATGATACATAAAGTAATGATACGGATACAACCATTGTGTTAAGACTAGTGATACAACGGTCATCTTTATTGTTGATGATCATTGCGTCACTAATCATCATTGATTGTAACACAACGATTATATATATGTATCATTACTAATAACCAAAAGAACTTGAGAAGCCGAATCGACACCCATGTCTATATAATGAAAAAAAAGAAAACTCATCTTTGGCTATCAAGTTGGTGGGAAAAGTTCTTTCCCTTTCGGTAAAGGAAAATTGATTAAGAAGAAAACAAGAATCACATAGCGACGATCATCTATAATACAACCCAAAGGAGATACGTCTTCATTTGGGATTTTAACTCGTTTATAAGTGTTTGCGAGTCTTCTTCTAAGATCATATGAAAACACCCCCATTTTATAGAATAACACATAGCTTCATACATAGCATAAGCTTCCACAATGGTGGCATCGATGGCCATCAATCTTTTATATCAACCAATTTAATCGTTTCAATGTGCACATCTGGGAGGAGGAGACCGGCAATTCTAACCATATTTAAGGGACATATGTGTAATATTAACCTTGTTTATATACATCGGTTTATTAATCAATAAGATTCCTTAAAGAAAAAATTAAGATAAAAGTGAAATCAACTTAGGGTTTGGCAACTACCTTGTCCGCCACGTTTCTTAGCCTCACGTCGTCTGACTTTGGCAGTGATTAGATAGTTCTAATTACGGTTGGACCTTAAATTAAATGTCTGTAGGTTTATTGCATGAGACTTATGTCCAGCTTCGACTTAATACTCATGAAGACTGTGCTAGACTATTCTACAAACGTATATGCTATGTTGAAAAAGCGCCATGCGTTATTTCAAGATTGAATATAGATTATAGAGCTGACACAGAGACATATCGCTCGAGTTTGTCTTGAGCTCCCAAGACTACCGTACCCGCTTTTGAGGAGACAATAGGTCTATAAATAGTTTATATATTAAATAGGTCTTTACAAGTTGATTCTGCAAGTTTAGACATGTGTAGACATGGTGTAGGTTCACCTCGGTCACTCGTATTCAATATAGCGCAAGTCAATTCTGACCTCAAATGACGGTTACACCCCATTAACTAGGCGTTGACACATGTTCTGCAGACTGCTCCATGATTATCGCTTTAGGAGCCATGAAAGCTACATAACGACTCCCCATATTCAACCACGACTTCAATGCTACATAATTTGCCCCACTCACAATGGAAGGTGAAGTCTATATAAAGAGTCATCACCCCCTCACGATGGAAGTCTATATAAATATTCTTGCTTACTGTGTGTTTTGCAGGCTAAATTACAAAATCCATCAAAAAATCTATTTGGATCATCCCCATGAGATCTATTTACCTGCATTGCAGTTGAATTTCAAAACAAACATAAAATATAGGAGGTTATTATTTGCAGTATGATCTACCCGCTGCACCCACCTATCGGTGCGTCACGCTGTTTTCACAGAATCGCCCATGTGAAAGTTGATTATGTGAGCCAAGAATCGACTGTTGAGGAAATTAACGATCTAGCATGCTGTTTAACACAAAAATTCAAGCAAGAAGGAAAACATAAAATATGACAGAAAACTTATTGATCGATCTGAGTGCAAAGACTGTCCTTAAGATGTTCTTGCCCGATTATGTGCACACTAAATGACAATCGTCTCCCAAGATACAACAGTCATACCTTCTTCGGATTGTTGTACTTTAATGAGAAGAAGACGGCGAACCGATCATGTTCTGTAAATCTCTTATTGACTCAAAAAATATGCAAAGTACTTGGATGAGTATTTTTAAAGCATTTGGCCAGAATTTGTCGAAGGAAAATCATTTAAAATCTGCATACTTTTTCATGGAATCAATGAGAATTTATAGGAGAAACAGGTTCGGTCATTTAAAGGTTGGAATCTTTAACCGAAAGGATACAACTTCTTACGGGGTTGTAACCTTTCACCGAACCGATGCGACCCTCCATTAATTTATTAATTCAAATTCTCCAACATCGACTTCCCGCAAAGTCGATTCAGGATCGACACTGGGAAGGTATAATGTGGCTATATATTCGACTTTCACATAGTTAATTTTATTGTAGTGCACATGTAGTGTAATACACCGGTAAAGTCGTAGTGGTGGAAATAAAAGCCCCCAAAATATATGTACATAAACTTCCTCTCGTATCTTGATAAAGTCGTGGTGGTGCAAATATAGACTCCGAAATTTATGTATTTAAATTTTCTCCCATGGATATATCATATCTTAGAGTGACCCTAATAGTGATTTATCCACTCTAAAACTAATATATAGAAATAGAACTTATCTTTAAGCGCACATGTTACTCCCAAACCCAACACCCTATCCCTAAATAAAACTAAGCGCCCCTAAATATGAAGGGTCTGCTAAGTATGAAACGATGAATACCATTTATCTCTTTACCCCATAAATTAATTTCACACATCAATATCATTTATATAATAATGCGTTATGTATCAAGTAATGATACACAAGACAACCCAAGAGATCATCACAACGGTGATATACATCATTGAAAAAAATTTTATATATACTATTTTTTCCATAAAAAAATAATCTGTCCAAATATTTATTTTTTATTTTGAACTCTTTTGTGTGCGGATCGACATCTTTTTATTTTTTTACCATTAGTGCGATTTATTCAAATATCACTTTGTAAGCATAAAATATTTTTAAATGGATGTATAGAGGTTCTTATTGGAGTGAATTATTTTTTGTGGTGTTGAAAAATGTATCAGAATGTGAAAACGATGTGTTTGAAGGGTGTGTTTGAAGGGTATCATTGTGGTCACTCTTACTTCTTTCTAAAAGTACACCCTACCTATTAAATATCAAATCGTGAACATAAACTTTAAAATTGAAATTCTTAAGATTTACTAAACATTATAACATAAATTTTTCCGTAATTACTCGTATATCGGATTGAAGAACGGTGTAGCAGACAAATTTTAATTTTTTATTTTTTTAATGACCACATTACTAACACTTCAGAAGTAGGGTGTTAGTAATACGCCTAAGGATTAAAGTGTGACAATACTTATTTGACACTATCATATACAATAGCATCTCTCGTTCCTTTTGATATAAGTTTGTGTATGATATATCCACATATATCTAATTGATGCCAGTAAAATCTGCACTGCATGTAATCGTGTGTTTGAAAATATAGGATGTCCAATTTGCGAGCAATCAGTAGACTAGCAAACCAACCCACATAACCGCCTCACTCCTCCATGGGGGGAAATTTTTAGGTAGTGTGTCTACACATGTAGAGTACGTATTCACAATCGCGATCAGGCGCGATCGATCGGAAAAAATTGTTTGTGTGGTGTATAGATACTCGATCCTCAGTAATTGATTATCTTGCCACGTAGTATGTATCTACATAGGTACACACTACCTAAAAATTTCCCCTCCATCGGCCACTCACACTACCCACACTCACTTCTTTATCACTCTCCTTTTAATCATTCCTTCCCACAGTCTCTTTCAAAAGCTCTTTCTTTACTTCTCTGCTCGCCCTGCAGACGAAATCCATTTTTCTCCAGGGAAAGAAAATAGGTAGTTTCATTCTTTGAGCTCAAATTTGTTGTTTTGCTTCCCAAGGTTACATTTAAACTAGTTCTGCAGAAGCGAGGCAGTAGATGAAAGGCTTGTATCGCTTTATTTAAGCAGCATTTTGAATTAGAGTTCCATTTAGATAGAAGAATAGTGAAAACAATCATCTTTCACATATATTAGTATATATTTTATTGTATTTTTTGCTTAGAGCTTTTGAAAATGGAGAAAAAGCAAGGTTTTTTCTCGGCATTGAAGGAAGAAATAGTGAGGGGTTTATCGCCGTCAAGGTCTCGGGCCAAGAGCCCCGGCAGGAGCGGTTCTCCGTTTTCTGGATTGCTGCGAAGAAAGAACACGAATTCCGATCAATTCATTTCGAAATCCGGCATTCTGAGATCCGTCGGTGAAGCCCTTGCGCCGTTAATGGAAGGTCCGGATGCAAACGGGGAGTCAGTCGGGGATTCCAAGAGGGTCGGTAGTGTATTGAGTCAATGGATGAAAGTTCAACTTTATGGAGTTCCTTCCACTCCGTCGAACAGCTCCTCCGGGAATAGCAAAGGAGGTCACTCCGGCAGCAGCAGTAACAGTAAGCGTTGTGATCTGAGGCTGTTGCTTGGTGTTATGGGTGCGCCGCTGGCCCCAGTGCATGTTAGCACCTTAGACCCTTTGCCCCATCTCAGCATAAAAGACACTCCAATTGTAAGTTACTACACAAACGTGAGAGATTAATGTGAGTGAATGAGTAGGTTTATTATCATGAATTTGACACAATTTTGTTTTGGTTCATCAGGAAACATCATCAGCTCAATACATATTGCAGCAGTATACTGCTGCATCAGGTGGTCAAAAGGTGCAGAATTCCGTTAAGAATGCATATGTTATGGGAAAGCTAAAAATGGTTGCTTCAGAATTTGAAACAGCCACTAAGGTTATGAAGAATCGCAACGTTTCTAAAGCTGCTGAAACCGGAGGTTTTGTACTATGGCAAATGAATCCAGATATGTGGTATGTGGAACTTGCTGTTGGTGGTAGCAAGGTACATGCTGGCTGTAATGGCAAACTTGTTTGGAGGCACACACCTTGGCTTGGGGCTCATGCAGCTAAAGGCCCTGTTAGGCCCTTGCGACGAGCTCTTCAGGTGAAATCTTTGTACTAACTCAGTTATTTTTTTTTTTTATAGGGAATTCATGTTTCTAATTACATGATCTGATATTTGGGGATGGTTTTGCTTTACAGGGTCTTGATCCGCGAACCACTGCTAGTATGTTTGCGGATTCTAGGTGCATCGGAGAGAAGATGATTAACGGCGAGGATTGCTTTATTCTGAAACTGTCTACTGACCCTCAAACCTTGAAAGCCAGGAGTGAAGGACCAGCTGAGATTATTAGGCATGTCCTATTCGGCTACTTCAGCCAGAAAACCGGTTTTCTTGTATACATGGAAGATTCACATCTTACACGTATCCAATGTAACGGTGGTGATGCATTATACTGGGAGACAACAATTAATTCCTTCTTAGAGGATTACCGCCCTGTGGAAGGAATAATGATTGCTCATTCTGGTAGATCTGTAGTTACCCTTTTCCGGTTTGGTGAAATGGCAATGAGCCATACAATGGCCAGGATGGAAGAAGCTTGGTCAATTGAAGAGGTGGCATTCAATGTGCCTGGCTTGTCCTTGGACTGTTTCATTCCTCCTGCTGATCTAAACCCGGGTTTCATTCGTGAAACTTTTGAACTTCGTCATGATGATGAGGGAAAGAACGCCCTTGCACTTGCAGCTCATCGAGCCAAGGTGGTTGCGCTTGATAAACTTCACGACAACAACATTGCTTGGAAAGTTGAGGTTTAACTAGTCAGCACGACCTTTTTCGCAGCCAGTATCTAATATTTTAACAAATTTAGAAGTTCAAATTTAGAATTATAGTTTTAGGCCTACATATACCGGCTTTTTCCTCTGGATCCTGCACAAGGGTGGTGCTTTCTTGCATCAATCTTTTCTTTATTATGTTTTCTCATAAGGTTAGAATATTCATTCAAAACCCGAATGATTCTTATTCTCTAATCGGGATTCCAGCTAAGGCGTTGGATCTCATTTTTTTTTTTTTTTACAAGTAGTGAACAGAGCAAATGGAGGTTATTTTTTAGATGAACTTCCATATGCGTCTATATACGGCTTTGGCAGTTAGTTAAAAAAACTAGTCTGTCTGCATTTGTTTATTGTGATAGTAAGTATTTGTTAGCTGGTTTTTGCTTATTTAACAATTAGTGCCAGAGAATGGGATTTCTCTGAGAATCTGCTGTAACCAGGTTGCTTTTCTTTTTATTTATTTATTGGGTGGCATCTTTGTATCTGCATCTGAGTAAAGACTTCTAGTGGAAGTCTGGAAGATATTGAATGCCTTTTTTTTTGTTTTCTTTACCTATTTAGTTATAGCTTCTATACTTTTGCCTTGGAAGTGATTATTGTTGGGAGGATTTTGCATCATAAAAACAAAAGAAAATTTATAAACCTATACTTAACATGCAAACTAACTCCTAACCGACCAAATATCGGGTAGTTGATAGCATAGTAGGGTAAGTACAGGATCGATCCACAGGGAAAAGGGATGAATGATCTAATCTCACTAATTCTCTCAATTGCTACTCAAGAAACGGAAGACAAAACGTAAAAACAGAAAATAATTCAAATAATCTAACCTAAGGAATAAAATAAACAATCTAATCTAAAGACATGGGATCAAATAATGTACAAACCTATGTGATCTCAATCTAGTTCAATTTATGATTTTAATTCAGGTTTGTGGTTTCACCTTATCACGAGACATAAACCCCTAATTCCTTAGTGAATTTATTCTCAAGCTACGGATTCCTAATTCCTTAGTAAATCCAATTTATCAATCTCTCATCTTCCGAATGTTGAGATCGATTTTCAATACAAAACTCGGTGTAGATTCGAGGTTAACTCTCGTATTTTAGAATCTAACAACCTAGGAATCTAACCAATTAATTTGTCACATAATCAACGGCTAAAAACCCTATCTTTCTATGGTGATCTAGTGTTTATGCAACTTCCGTATTATAAACATCGATAGAAAACTAAATCTCTCGATCTATTCTCACATAGCATCATAATCATAAAAGATACAAAGTGAAGTAAAGATCACGAACATAAACTAGAATTGAATTAATTGAAATAAAACAAACTCACATAGTTTTGGTACATTGGATGAACTCCAAGCATCAACAATGAAAGAAATGAAAAAAAAAACGATCCTAATCTTACCGGATCACCCGAGCACAAGGCTCGGGTGACCGGCCTTGAACTCCTCAAGAAGAGTGCTGCTCTTTCTTTGTGTTTTCTGCGGCTGTGGAATAATGTGTGTATTAGGGTAAAAATCGCGCTGCTTTTATAGAAAAATCAAGTCGGTTGCTACAATACGGTGCCGGACGCCCGTCCATAATGTCGGACGCCCGTCCCACTTCTCTCCTGAACAGATTCTGAACTTGTAACGCTCATATCTCGGGCCTCGTAAGTCGGAATGGAGTGATTCAAAATCCTGTAGAATCCTCTCTTCAAGCCCTACAACTCTTCTCTTGAGGTCCAGAGTCAAATCGGTTGTTATCATATCAAGAACTGCGTTGGAAGTTCAGCGCTACCCGAATCTGATTTTCTTCCTCTCGGGCCGCCGTCCGATATCTCGACGCTCGTTCACTTCACGTCCAAACTCTCTGAATGTAAAATACACCTCTGAACGCTGGTTCCGCTTCTCAAACGCGTGCGTTTGAATCCGACGCTGCCTGCTTATAATGGACGCCGTCCACTTAGCATTGACATCGAATTTATTGATTTTTCCATCTTTATCTTGATTGATTTCTTTCCTTATCTCTTCCTATCTTCCATAAACTTGATTGATCCTCCATTATCTCAAATTAGCTCTTTAGGATCACCTTTTCCAACATAATTGAGTATCTACAACAATAGGAAAACATACCAAAACATAACACAATTCCAAAATAACATAAAATCATACTTTAAGCACATAATTTGTTACATTTTCATATTTAACCATTAAAAACCTCATTTACTCAATTAATCAATTATAAGCTCGATTCCTATGAAAATAATCCAAATATGAGGGAAATTGATATATAAAACATATGTGAAAATCACTATAATTTGACCCTAAACAATTATGCAACAACAAATTTAAGTTAAAGACTGGCAGTTCTAAGTTAAACTCTTCGATGTTGCGAGTGGCTTTGTTACCTCCTTTAGAAGCATTAAATCCTCCTTTAAAGCATTAAATCCTCATAAGTCTTCCGGGGTTTGCACTCAGATCATGAAACTAAAGTATCATGAACTATGATACATATTATTATAGATACTCTATATAGCTACTCGTAATAGGCTCTTTCTTTATCTACTATGTAGGTAATTCTTTTATAAAATAAAAGAATATGAGAAGTACGTAAGCAGGGACTTGACGTAAGTCACTCAACTAATGTTGAGAAGTGGGATAATTCAAAAAGGTTTCTAATGCTTTGTCTCCATTGGAGAGGGGTATGAATATAATAGAGAATATAAGCAAAACCTCCAAGATTTTGGACCGGTTCAAATCTGGTTTTTTAATTTTTAATTTTTAATTTTTTATTGATGTTTGTGTGTAGTAGAAAATGTTTATTTATAGTAGATAAAATGTTTATGTATTGTGGACGCATTCTATTAAGTTTGAAGAAAGTATTCATAGATGAAATTATGTACCATAAGAAATAAGGATAAAGATTAGGCTAGAGCTAACAAAGACCACAAAAGGCACAATAACCTCACACCCAAACAAGATGGTTGTGGGTTGGGTTGTGAGGGGATGTTGGTGAGTTGTGAGCGGTGACATGGTAGGTGGTGGTGGTGTGGTGAATGGCGGCGGTGGTGCATTGCAGTAGGGTGAGTAGGTGCCGCGGGACGTGGCAGGTAGATGGTGGGATGGGCAATGGTGGATGATTTTTTATTACTAGGTTATAGTTATACTATCTCCGTCCTATAAAAAAATGTCCACCTTTTGTTTTATACAAAGATTAAAAAAATAATTAATGTTTTGGATTTTCAATTCTAATGGGCACATATGCACTCATCACATTATAAATGCTTCTTTCGGAAATTTGAAATGAACATACAAATATTGAAATTTAGAATAGAGTATGTTTGGAAAAAAATACCTTAAATGATGTATTGGTTTTATATATGAACACTTTTTGTGTGACAATTTGTTTTAAAAAATTATATACTTTATCATTTCCTATTTAACTGTTGCAGTTGCCAAAAACACACATATTAAGAAGATTAGTTAATGTTTTGACTTAACCTCAAAATGACTACAACACCTCTTGAATATAATTAATGTATATTGTTGTTTTCTATCTCCCACCCCTTAATAAATAAGGGTAGATGTGAAGACTTAAATAAATAATATTTTAGAAATATAACTACGACATATAAATATAAAATTTTAATTTTGACAACTTCGACTATTAAATAAGAACGGATGGGATTTTTTTTTTTTGTGAGAGGGATATAGTATTACATTTCCATTCAACCATTTTGAAATTTTAAAAAATCCATACAACAATTGTTTCTACTTTTTGATGAAATAAAGTAGTAAAAATTCATTTTATTCTCTCGTATCAAACACCTTAAAATGATGAAGTGTAATTACGAAAACATTTCATTTAATTAAATTGCATAACTCCAAACACACCATAAGCACATCTAATTCTCTTTTCCCTTTAAAAAAAAAAAAAAACATCACTCTCACCCCCTCTGTGTAAAGGGGAATTATGAGCCATTGTAATCTTTATTGCCCTCGTGGGTGGAAAATGAAAAATCCATTAGTTTTTCCCAACATGATGAAAGGCAGGTTCTTCTTTTTCAATTTGACTTCATAATCAATATACATTTATTGAGGATTACATGTGTATGAATCAAATTATATTTAGTACTATACTGAGATTTAACACCAAATTATATTTATTACTATACTGAGATTTAACACACATTGTTTGTATTGATGTAATATAACAGATGATGAAAGAGGTCCTTATTACATCACATTGGTATTATTGGTGCACCACACAAGTGTGTTCCACAGTATAAGCGATTGTAAGGCAGGCACTTCTAGTGCGATAAAGCGTTAAATAGTCATAAATGGTCCCTCATTAACTTGCTAGACCCTCATCCTTGTTTGGTCTAAAATGTGTAGAAATTCAAGTTCTAATCACCAGAACTTGATGAACTTCAATTGAAAATTAAAAAATAGATGTTGGTCCCGGAGAGAAGGGTAAAACTATAGTCAGAGGTGGGTGGGGGGGAGGGGTGAATGACTATAGTAGAGGAGTTTCAAAATCTTTTCTTATATTTAAAAGCTTTTGGGCAGCGGATAAGTCCCTTCTTTAAAAGTTGGTTCAAAGTAGATTATGCAATCACATATATAGTATGCAATGAAATAAAGTGCTGTAAAGTAAATTGCTGAAAGTAAATAGACACAAAAGTTTATAGTGGTTCAAGGTGGTGTAATCCCTTAATCCACTCTTCTCCTGTGATGATTGGAGGAATTCACTATTGTTTTCACAGATACAATAGTTAGATTGTCCTTGGCTACACAAGCTTCACAATCTCCATACTATCACTCCCTGGCTACAAAAGTTTCAGCGACTCAATCTCTATCACTGCTCCTTGAGAACAAATCTTTCAGCAGCTATCACAAAGATTGCAACTCCTTCTCAGATTTCTCTGATTCAATTGCTTCAGTTGATGTGAATTGGATTCACAGACTTGTGATCAATCTCAGTGCTTGATGTCGAATTTGAGCTCTGTTTTCTGAGTTGATCTCTAGATGTTTCCTTTAATTACAGATAAAAGGCTTTTTAAATTGACAGAGTTTCAGCTTGTTTCTTATCGGATTCAATCGTTATTTTTCTCTCTGTTGATGCCCTCTATTTATAGCCTTGATAATCTTTGATTTGAATTTCCATCCGTTGGCTATTTAATGTGGAGAATAATCCTTGATTTAATTCTTGATTCCCCCTTAATTATATTCTCCTTGATTTCAGTGATCGGATTTTTCTTCAAACGTTTATCAGAAAATCCGTCCTTGATTGATCCTCAATTAATTGTGCATTTAATGCTTGATCTTCATCATTTGAAATCTGAGCAAGTAAAGTTTACTTGAACGTTCCCAGAACGGTTAAGTGATCCTCCTGACTTAGCTGTCTCAGTTCATTCTTCATTGATTTGTCTATGCTCAGCCGATAGTCTGTTCACTCTGCCGGTTTACTGCTTTGTTATTTTCTTTGATCTTTTAGGTACTTCTTGTACTTCACTGATTCTTGATTTGGGTTAGACCAGTGTACATCATATTTGACAATGTATTTCATCATTTGAATTATAACTTAGACTTATCCAAGGTCATAACAGACTTCATTGGTTATAAGTCAGACCATAATGTCTTCATGCTTCTCTGCTAGTACTTGGCTGGCTTCACTCTGCCGGATTTCTATTTTACATTGCCATCCTACCAACTAGTACAATACTTGTCTGACTCAACTTATACAATATGTCAGACTCTAAGTAAAGACTTATACAGAGAATTCTAACTTATTTCAGGCTTGCTATAACAGCTAGTATGACCATCATCAAAACATAATAAAATGTTCCTAACAATTTCCCCCTTTTTGATGATGCCAAAACCCTCATAAGCCTGAATATAAGTATGAAAATTTTCATAATAATAACAGAATAAAACTCAAAAATTTTATTCATCCATGGATGGCAAAAAGTTTGGTAAATTCAAAACAGATTCAGAATGCTATATCTATATTTTACTTAAGTCTGCTTTGTACCTCTTGAACTTTGTGGTTTGAACCTCCTCCATGTGTTTCCAACTTATTTCTGGGAATTTCCATTTCCAGTAAGTCATAGCAGTGTACTCAGAGACCCCAAGAAACACTCTCTTGTTGAAGAGCCTGTGAAAGTCAGGCATAGTTTCATTTGCATTGGGTTCTCTAAAGTATTCCTCAAGTCTATCCTTAGCTTCAGCAATATGTGAATCAGCAAACTTGAGACTTTTGAACATACCACATTGTTCCTGACGGTTCACTCTCCCCATAGGACTGAAGAAATTTACCATGTTGTTGAAATCCTCTTGTTGTTCATTAGGTAAGTCTTCTGGTCCTTTTGCAGAGAGGTGTATGGCTGAAATTGGTCTGTTGGTTGAGTTGGATCCAGTATTTTGCTTAAGAGATGCATATTGTCTCTTAACATCATTGCAAATTTTGGCCATATCAGTTCTCATATTCTCATCCTTATAGCTTAGCCAGTCTGCCCATGCTTCATCTTGGGTTTGGTTTGGATACAGACCGTCTTGGACTTTGAAGAACTCTCTCACATTTTCTAATACTTCAGCATCATATTCTTGCCTGTTTCTGTGGGTTGTGAAAGTTCTTTTCTCACCAGCATATCCTGTGCTACTGCTACCCTTGCCTGTGTTGACTTGCTGATCCTCTTTGCTGACTAGATCTAGGCCTTTGCTGTCTACCTGATCTATCTATGTCATTATCTCTTTTATGGATGAGATGAAGGAATCCAATGCAAGGTTCATTTAAGACTTTTTCTCTCTCCTCTCTGGCCTTTCTCTGTTGTTCTTCAGCTTCATTTCGGATTCTCATCTCTCTGTCCCTTGCTCTTAGCTGTTCCTCGGTAAAATTTGGGGGTCTGACTATTGATCCTTCAGGCTTATCATTTCTTTCCTCCTTTTTGGCAACATCATCCCTTTGTTGTAATAGGATGCTGTCTGTCGCCTCAGCTGTACCGATTAGAGTATCCAATTTGGACTCAATGGATGTGAATCTTTCATCATGATCAGTCAGCTTCTCGGTTACACTACGAAATCTGGTGCCAAAATCCATTGCCATTGATTCATTCTCATGTGACACATGCTTTTTGAGGCCTACAAGATTGTTGGTGATATTTATGTTCAACTGGCGCATCAAGTCACCTTGTCTTTGCACAACTATGTTTTGTGCATTAATGTACTCAGCAACAGCCTGAAATCTTTTCTCTATAAAGTGGCTTTCATCTTTGAATGCTAGAGTCATGGATCTGAGATACATTGCTTGCTGTTCCAGTTCTTCAGCCAACAGATCTGCTGCTTTTTCAAAGGCCTCATTTGATATGCCTGTGGACAGTTGAGTAAGTTTGTGACGGATGTCATCTGGTTCGAGTTCTGTAAGTTGTCATCTGTCTTGGTGTTGTTTAGTTGGAGGAACCTCAACTGATTCTTGGTGCTGTGCTATCGGTTGAGTAACATCTACACCAGCATCTACTTCTTCAAGGACCCGAGTAGATGTTATTTCAGGAGCGGTACTGTCTCCTATTCCTCCTTGTTCTGTGCCGGGAGTTTTCTTGACTGGAGTGGCTGCAGCTGATCCAGTGTCGAACACGGTTGTTGTGTCACTGGATTGTCAATAGCCAGTTGGTGAGGTGTTGTCTTAGCTGGTGGGGTTGGCTTTGCTGGTGCTTGTGTTTGTAGAAAAGAACTCAAGAGGATGTTATCATCAATTGCATCATCTGGTTGTTCAGCCTCTAGTCCATCTGCATTATTCTTTGGATTATCACCATTTTGATTTGCCCCATCATCATCCTCATGATCATCACCACCATCACCATCATGATCATCACCATGATCATCTGAGTCACTACTTCCTTTATCAGAAGTAGGATGTAAATTTGTCTTTGCTGCATCAACCATATCCCACAGTGGAGATTCATCAAGTACACCAACCAGGGTTGTGATCCCAATAAACTCAAAGAACCAATTTTCTTCCTGAAGCATATGTTCTGAGTCTTGAAGCTGAAGTCTGGAATCACCTTCCTTCCATTCTAGATATGCAGCAATGCGATCATCAATATCACTTGCAGACGTGTCTGCTGGATCTTCTGAAGTTTCTTCATCATCTCCATTGTCTCCTTCAACTTCTGTATTTTCAAGTTGATCATCTGCACTATAATTTTCTTCCTCTTGTTGTTCTGCATATTCTTCTAATTCCCCTTCTTCTTCATCGATTAATTTTCCAAAATCCTCTTTGTCTAAATTTCTTTGAACTTTTTGTTTCTTTCGTTGGCCGGAGGTGCTGCTTCTAGTGTGCTTCCTCTTTCCACCTTCTGTTACCTTTTTCTGTTTGACATAGGTAAACATGATTTTGGATTCATGTAATTTGTGGAGTTTGACAGTAGGGACTTGCAAGCATTGCAGCAAATAGTGTAATTGAATCCCATAGGACTTCTTTACCCAAAAGATTCCCCTCTTCTTCTTTCCTTCTGTTAGCCCCTTTTTAGCGGCATTGGCCTCTCCCTAGATTTGCTCCTTGATTCTCAGGAATAGAGCTGTTAACGAGCCGAGCTGAGCCGAGTATTGGTGGTTCAAACTCAAGCTCGTTAAGCTCATGAGCTCGTTCGTTTGTTAAACAAACAAAAAATTATGTTCGAGCTCGGCTTGTTTAATCTTCTTCCCCAGAATTCATCCAAGTTTTATGGAACAAAAGGCACTTTTGCTTGACCTTTATTTGAGAGTTTAAGGTATTTACGGATTACCTTGGCTGTAATGACCACTTCTATACCATTGATAGATGCAACAATCCGGTCTTCACACATTTCGACACTTTCTTCTGCAAGGAGCCCAGAAACAAATTTGGCGGTATTCCAGAAAGAGATGAGGCTTTCGTAACAGATGTCCTTGATGGGTGGATTTAGAAAAGTCGACAATCTTAGGTTTTTGCATCCGGTTGCCGGTCCTTTGTGCTTCTTCGTCATTTCCACATAGTTTTAGGTAGTGTTCTTCTTGAAAGAATGATCCAGTGGCGATTGACTTCTCATATTGTTTTCCAGTTTGTGTGTTTGAAGTGGATGAAGCCATTGTTAGAAGTGTTTGAGATTTGTGGAGAGAACTTCAATTTTTCAGAGAGAATAGGGTTTATGATTTGCAAGAGAGTTTAAAGAGTTCTGAAAAATCTCTAAGTGTTGTTTATATTGGATGATTTTAGTGTGAACGTGGTTGAATATGAAAGGATTTGGTGATGTAATGTCGTGATTTTATGTATATAAATCACGGTATTTGAGTGTAGTGAGAGAGTGGATTGAGGTGAGTAATGATAAATCCCAGGAATCGAGGCATTTTTAATTCAAGAATAATATAGTTACCTCCACGATTATAATTTGATCTTCACGTGTGTAATCTTTCACAGTATAATCCTCCATAACTCCTTTGATTTTCCACGTGTATTGAACTGATTTAGTTCACACTTTAGTTTTCTGTTTGCTCCAATAAATATTCCGGTGGAGTGACTTGGCTGGTCACTAGGCCGGTGTAAAGTGCTTTTTTCACCGAGCCATCAGATATAGAATCTGCTCCTAACAATCGTAAGTGAACTCCACCGATTACAGTTGCTTTACATGCCAGGTGGCGCACCCAAAATGGCAAAGGTTCACTCAGCTGGAGTCACTCGGCTGATTACTCCAGTTAGCTTCTTCTTATGACTTAATCAATTTTTATCATTCCCAACTCAGTTCTCAACTTGCTGAATCTTTCATTACTGAGTGGTTTTATGAAGATGTCAGCCAATGACTTGTTCTTCAGGATGGTCTCTTAGCCAATCTAGGTTAGGTTGAAGTTGCTCTTGACTTGGTGCTTCCACAACTTCAGTTTGTGCATCAACTTCATGCTCTTGTGTTGGTGCCTCTTGTATTGTGTTGCCTGGTGCATCATCTTGATTGCCAAATGTGTGATTCAGAATGGTAGTTGGTACTATTGTATTCATGTAAACTTATCTTTGTGCAGTTCCTTCTTCAAGTTCTTGTTGGCTTTCACCATTTGTATTAGGTTCATCAAAGACTACATGAATTGATTCTTCAATCACCAAAGTTCTTTTGTTGAGTACTCTAAAGGCTTTACTTGTATCTGAGTATCCCATAAAGATTGCTTCATCAGCCTTTTCATCAAAAGTATGTAGCTGATTCCTGTTCAAAACAAAACATTTAGATCCAAACATATATAAGTGTGAGATGTTAGGTTTTCTTCCATTCCATATTTCATATGGAGTTTTTCCATGATGTTTGTTGATAATTGATCTGTTTTGAGTATAGCATGATGTGTTTGCTGCTTCAGCCCAAAATCTCTTTGGTAGGCATGCTTCTGCAATCATTGTTCTGACTGCTTCTTTGAGTGTCCTGTTTCTTCTTTCTGCTACACCATTTTGTTGTGGAGTTACTGCTGCTGATAGTTGACGCAGTACTCCATTTTCTTCACAGTAGGTTCTGATAATTTTATTTAGAAACTCTGTGCCTCTATCTGATCTGATCTTGATGATCTTTAGTTCCTTTTCATTTTGAATTATTCTTAGCAAATTTGGCAGCTTTTTGAGTGTCTCTCTTTTCTTGTTCATGAATATGGTCCAAGTGAATTTGGAAAAGTCATCCACCACTACTAGAGTGTACTTCTTTCCACTTACACTTACTGGTGTGACTGGTCCAAAAAGATCCCTATGCAACAGATGTAAAATTCTTGTTGTTGATTGATAGGGCTTTGACTTGAAAGAGCTTTTGATTTGCTTCCCTTTTTGACATGCATCATAGAGACTTTCCTTTTTGAATGTGATCTCTGGTAGGCCTTCAACTATCTTGTTCTTTGACAGTGTGTTGATGGTCTTGAAGTTGAGATAATTCAATCATCTATGCCAGATCCAGCTGGTTGATTGTTTATTTTTGACAAGCAAACATGTTTCTGCCTTTGTTGTCTTCCAATCTACCACATACATGCTGTCTTCTCTTATTCCAGCAAGTACAACTGTGTTGGTTTGGCGGTGGATCACCTTGCATCCTTCCTTGTTGAAATGCACATTGTAGCCTTTGTCACAGAATTGACTGATACTTAGCAGATTGAAATTCAGTCTTTTAACATAAGCTACATTTTGAATCTTCAAACTGTTTTTGAGCATTATGCCTTCCCCCTTAATTTAGCCTGGGTTTTCTTTGCCTCCAAATGTTACTTTGGGTCCATCAAAAGCTTTAAAATCAGTCAGACATCTCTTGTTCCCTGTCATGTGTCTAGAACGTCCACTGTCTATGTACCAGACATCCTACAAAACAAGTTAAGTATGTTTAGGTACCCAACACTGTTTGGGTCAATGCCTGTTAGCAATCATGCCTCCTACTCCAAGTGTATATCCAAAGGATCTTCTTTTTGAATAATTGAAGTCATCAACTTCATATGTATAAGTGTGGCAATATTCAAAGATGTCGATAAATCTGCTTGAGGTTCAAGCAGGTTCTCAACCTCGCCAACTCATGTGCCGTTTTTCTGTGTACACTTTATTTATTTATAAAGAGACATATTAATTGTAGTACATATAAACAATTAATATGTCAAACTCTAGTCATAGACATAGCTTTTACTCTAGTTCACTTTATGTCATAGACATTTATTATGTAAGAGACTAAAAAGCATCTAGCCTCGTTTATAGCTTTTACTTTTTCTATGAAAGGTCTCTATCTTGTCTAGGACCTTTCAAACTCCTCAAATTGTATCTACATATACTCCACATTATCAATGAATAAAAAGATAAGTTGAAGTTTACTCTTGTGTTAACACATTCTCAAACTCTCTTCATGGTATCAGAGACATTTGTGTTCTAACTTTTTCCGCTGCAAAACTCATATTTCTGAAGAATGTCTTCCACATCCAACATTACTTCAACCTCAGCAGACTCTCAGCAGCCTCAGCTGACTGGGAGTACTGACAACTCCTCTTCTTATACTAACCATAGACTTGATGGTAACAACTATCTGTTATGGTCAAGGTCTATGAAAATGTACATTTCTGGACAAAGTAAGATGGGATACTTGTCTCGAACAAAACACACTTTCGCCAAATCACCCGGTTTTGAAGCATGGGACACAACAAATAATCAACTCATGACCATCCTCACGAGGTCAATGACAAAAGAGATAAGTGAAAACTTTATGATGTATGATATCGCCAAAGAAATGCTGGATAATGCCGTAGATCTTTACTCCAAGAAGGATAATACATCCGAGGTATATGAACTAAAGCTCAGATTCAAACTTGCGAGCAAGGGGATATGTCTCAGAACTCAATATTTCAATCAACTATCTAAGGCTTGGCAACACTTAGATATGTTAGAAACTCACTCATGGAATGATGTCAAGGATGTTTGCTCTTTATAAAGACATCATAGAAAAGAAAAGAGTATTCGTGTTCCTCACTCGGATCGAATCCTACTCGGATGATGTTAGAGGAAGAATTCTTGCCACCAAACCTCTTCCAAATCTCAAATCCATGTTTGCCGAGGTCAAACATGAAGAAAGTAGGAGAAAAGTCATGCTTCAAATCCACTCACCGACAACCCCATCAAGGTGCTTGCCTCGACCGTCGTGAAGGCGGCCGAGGTTCTTGAGACATACAAGAAGCCTACCGAGAAAATCGAAAACTGCTCGTGATCACTTTGCAAACGCACAAATCACACCAAGGACAATCTCTTTGGAAGCTCCATGGCAAGCCTAACTCCTCAAAAATCTCAAAACCTATCGTGGAAAGTCAAGGCGAGACACATCGCTGGAGGAGGAGAATGACAACCGGATGAATGCTCGCTTGTTTGCATTCAAAGCCTTCTGAATCAACAAAAGGAAGGTAGTCACTCTCTTGATGTTGCTACTCATACTCATACAGTAAATTCTACTCTTCCCTTAGCAATGAAACATGGATTGTTGATTCTGGGCATCCTCCCATATGACTGGTAATAAAACCTTATAACCAACTATATGCCTTGTCACCAAATTCATAACATTAAAACTCATTGATGGATCTATCTCTCGTGCAAAAGGTGTTGGAAATGTTAAACTCACTAATAAGATATGCCTACAGGATGTCCTATTTGTTCCAAACTTAGACTGCAATCTTATATCTCACAAGAGACTCACTAAAGATTTGAATTGACTGTTGTTTTTAAGGAAAATCGGTGCACATTCCAGATCCTACTTCACAGAAGTGATTGGGAAGGCTAAACCTTGCACTGATTGTTTCTCGTCAACCTGCCAAGACAGTAAGATCAAGACTGACCGCCTCAAAGCACTTTGCTCCCGCACTTTAGACAATATCATGTTATGGCATTATAGATTAGGACATCCAAGTTTTGGTTACTTAAAATCTTTAACTCTGAATTGTTTAAATGATGTAATCTGAATGACCTTCAATGTGATATTTGTCAATTTGCTAAACTTACAAAATCTGTGTATGCTAAGTTACCTCATTTGCATTCCTCACCCTTCACCTTAATACACAAAGGATGTGTGGGGACCTCTAGGGTGAAAAGTATAACAGGGGAAAAGGTGGTTTGTCACCTTTATTGATGATCATACCAGGAACACTTGGGTTTTTTTAATGAAAGACAAATCTGAAGTTGGCCCTATCTTTCAAGAATTTTATCATATGGTCTCCACTCAATTTGATACTAAGATCAAGATCTTAAAGACTGATAATGCTCTAGAATACTATGAGTCTAATCTCAGTACCTTCTTGATGAGATAGAGGAATTGTTCATATCAGTGGTTGTGTGGAAACACCTCAGCAGAATGGGGTTGCTGAGAGAAAGAACAGGCACCTACTGGAAATGGCCAGATCAATCATGTTCACCACACATGTTCCTAAATATATGTGGGGTGAAGCTATACTGACTGCAACTTATTTACTCAACAGACTTCCCAGCAGAGTGTTAGGTTTCAAAACTCCACTCCAAACCCTACGACCACACACTCCTCGCCATCATCTTGTTTCCCGCTTGCCTCCAAAGATCTTTGGTTGTACTGTGTGTTTGTGTATATCCATGCTCAACACGTAAGTAAACTTGATCCTAAAGCTCACAAGTGCATTTTCCTAGGTTATGCAAAGGATGTAAAAGGTTACAAGTGTTATTCCCTATTGAAAAGAAATTTTACAATTCTATGGATGTAAAATTCTTTGAAAGGACCCTTATTACAAAGAAACCTCTTGAGCCATTCACGATGGAAACTCGATTGAAATTGACCTAAACCCCTTCCCAAGCAAACTCTTAACCTCAAGAACTCTCACTCGATCCTCAAGATCGAACTTCGATGCCTGCCGACCTCTCTACGACCTAATACTCCTCAAGAACCTCCTGAACAAGAGTTCATCGACCCGCAGCCTGGCCGCTCCCGAGCCTCATCGACACTCAAAGAATCTCACATCCTCGACCTGCGACATTGATGATAGGCCCATTGCTCTTAGGAAGGGAAAGAGATCATGCACCGATCACTCTATTCACTCTTATTTATCTTATGATAAGTTATCTCCGCCTTTGCCATGTTTTCACAGACTGACTCTCACTCTATTCCTAAAAATATTCAGGAGGCCCTTCAAAATGATAAATGGAAGGCTGCTGTTAAAACAGAGATGACAGCACTTCTGGATAATCATACTTGGGATTTGACACCTCTCCCACAGGGCAAGAAGACAGTCAGTTGCAGATGGTTATTCACTATAAAATACAATGCTGATGGCACTATTGACAAGTACAAAGCCAGATTGGTAGCCAGGGGATTCACTCAAACTTATGGCATTGACTATAAGGAAACTTTTGCACCAGTGGCAAAACTCAACACCTTGTCGTGGTTCTCGATCTCTCTAATTGTCCAACTTGACTGGCCTCTTCACCAATTGGACATCAAAAATGCTTTTCTAAATGGGGACCTCACTGAGGAGGTTTATATGAATGTACCTCCTGGTTTTATCAATCCTCATACTCAAGGCAAGGTGTGCAAACTGAGGAAATCTCTATATGGCCTGAAGCAATCACCAAGGGCATGGTTTGGAAAATTAACAACCGTGGTCAAAGTCTGGCTGGATATCACCAATGCAATTCTGATCACACTATGTTCATCAAGACAACCAACCAGAAGAGGTCTATTATTATTGTCTATGTGGATGATATCATCCTCACTGGAGATGACTCTACTGAGATCCAACATTTGAAGACTCTCTTTGCAAAGGTGTTTCGGTGAAAGACTTGGGTTTTCTCAAATATTTTCTTGGCATGGAAGTAGCAAAGAAACAAAGAAAGGCATTTCTGTCTCCCAAAGGAAATATGTCTTGGATCTGGCTGAAGGAAACGGCATCTTTGGGGTGCAAACTCGCTATATCCCTGGTGTAGACCCCAGTCATACCTGCTACATGTGGTGACACCTGCTGTCAGGAAAGAACAATATCAAAGGCTTGTAGGAAACTCATCTACCTCTCCCATACAAGACCTGATATTGCATATGGTGTCGATCGGTTAGTCGGTTCATGCATTGCCCTCTTGAGCAACATTGGGATGCGATAAATAGAATCTTGAGGTATTTGAAGTCTACTCTCTGCCAAGGGTTACACTTCACCAAGTCTGGCGATAGATCCATCAAGGTCTACACCGATGTCTTGATTGGGTGGATGCCACATAGATAGAAGGTCGACCACAGAGCTCACTTGTTCTATGTATGGGGCAATCTTGTTACTTGGAGGAGCAAGAAACAACCTCATCGTGGTCTGTAAGAAGCGATCTTTGAAGTGAACTCGTGGCACTTGTCTTAGGCATTTGTGAAGCTCTTTGGCTCAAAAGAGTACTTACTAAACTTCAGCAGACCTCTTGAAAGAACTATCACACTCTGCTTTGTGATAATCACTCAAAGACTATGCATGGCAGAGGATCCACCCATCATGACAAAACAAAACATGTGGACATTGACAGACACTTCCTAAAGGAAAAGATTGATGCCAAGATTATCCACTCCAAATTATGTTCCTCAGCAGACCAAAATGCGAGATATTCTCACCAAAGCTATTCCACCTCTCATGTTCAATGAGACTAAGTAGCAAACTTGGTCGCATCAACATATCTGACTCCAGTTTGAGGGGTGTGGCAATATTCAAACATGTTGATAAATCTGCGAGGTTCAACAGTTTCGAACTCGCTGAACTCATGTGCCGTTTTTTACCATGTACACTTTATTTATTTATAAAGAGACATATTAATTGTAGTACATATAAACAATTAATATGTCAAACTCTAGTCATAGACATAGCTTTTACTCTAGTTCACTTTATGTCATAGACATTTATTATGTAAGAGACTAAAAAGCATCTAGCCTCGTTTATAGCTTTTACTTTTTCTATGAAAGGTCTCTATCTTGTCTAGGACCTTTCAAACTCCTCAAATTGTATCTACATATACTCCACATTATCAATGAATAAAAAGATAAGTTGAAGTTTACTCTTGTGTTAACACATTCTCAAACTCTCTTCAATAAGGCATGGCAGAATAGCTTCTAATATTTCTACTAAAGGTATTCTGATACTTTTCTTTACTTTTTGGTGCATTTGCATCCTTTTTCACTCTCCAATATGCAAGAGGAAACTTATTTCCATACAACTTCTTGTGTCCAGGAATATACCTTGGTTGGCTTTTCCTAAACACATGATGCATAGTATGAAATGGTATCTTCTTGTATTTTGGGGGTGCAACATTCCAATCATCCTCAAAAGGGTAAAGTCTTCCCTTACCTTTCTAAAAACCTTTTCCTTTACTTGGCTAGATTGATGATTTAGTCTGTTGTTTCACTACACTAGGTTTTGACTTTACCGGTGCAGGATGAGTGGTTGAAACTATGGTCTATCATTTTCTGAATTTTGGCCCAGGCTTGGTCCTTGATTCAGAATTGTGTTGTCCATTGTTTCTATTTTCATCCTGACTGTTGTAGCCAAGACCAGATCTGGATCCAAACCTTTTTGGGGGTTTGTAAGCTGGTGCAATTTGTGGTGCAGTGTTGCTCTTAACTGGTAGGGATATTTCCTCAGCTGGTCTTTCAACATCAGATGAGTGATCATCTGCTACTTGTTGATCAGTTGAGTGAATTTCCTTACTAGTTTGTTCAGCTTTCATTTCATCCAGTTCTTTCTTTAATCTTTTATTTTCCTTTTTTAGATTCTCATATTCTTGTTCCATAATTTCATGATTTACTTGAATTTCTTCAAATGTACACATGAGATTTTGAATTAGGTTTGCAGAATCTAAATGGGGAATAGAAGATTGTGCAGTGTCAGATGTGGATGCACTAGATGATGAGTAGGAGCTAGATGTTACCTCAGTTTCATAAGATTCTTTAGCCATAAGGCATAAGTAAGCCTTTTCATTGTCTGAGCTGTCAGCTTCATCATCATCAGAATCATTTTCAGATGATTCTTCATTCTTTTCATTGCTAGTTTCAGCTTTGAGTGCCTTCTTCCTCTTTCTCTTTGCAGTTGTCTTGTACTTCTTCTTATCCTCATATTTGTCTTTTTCTTCAGGGCAATCAGCCTTGAAATGACCTTTCTTCTTACAATTGAAGCATCTGTATCATCCTTTTTCTTCTTGTCTTTGCTAGAGCTTGACTTCTTGTTGGATTATGAACTTTCTTTAAATTTCTTCTTCTTGCTAAACTATCAAAACGTTTAATCAGTAAAGCTACCTATCCTTTTAGCTCATGTGTCTCTTTGTTGCTTGAGTCAACTGTTTTGCTTTGTTGAGGTGCAACCCATGCACTGGCCTTGTGTGCCTCTGCTGGTGCATTGTCTTCACCGTTCAACTCAAATTCATGAGCCTTTAATTGAGACCTCAGAGTCAAAGTGTCAGTGTTTGCAAGGTTTGTTGTTCCTTTAAGCACTGATGTGATAATCTTCCACCTTTCAGGTAGACCTTTCAAGACTTTCAGGCAAACTTCCTTCTGAGGGTATGTAAGTACAAGTTGCTGCAGTCCACTGATGATGCTTGAAAATCTGTTATCCATTTGGTCAATGGATTCATCAGTCTTCATTTTGAAGTTCTCAAATTTCTGTTTTGCAACAGATAATTTGTTTTCCTTGACTGCTTATGATACTTCATTAATTAGTGCTAATTTATCCCACATCTCCTTAGCTGTTTTGCAATCTTTGATTCTCATTAACATATTACTGTCCAGAGTCTTCAAAATCATGTCTTTTGTAACAAAATCTAGATTTGCTCTTCTTCTGTCATCCTTGGTCCAATTTTTCTTGGGTTTGTCTATTTCTTTTCCTTTATCTGCTCATGTGGCTATCACAGTTGTGATCTTGATTGGGCCATCTTTAATTACATCCAACATTTCTTCATGAGTTGCTGTAAGATGGGACAACATCCTTATTTTATATTCATCAATATTATTGAAATTGAATACAGGTACCTTAGACATGAAATTTGAGGAATCCATAAGTACAAATAAGAGATATATTTCGAAAGCACAAATTTGAAAACTACTTTGAAAATATGTGATCTCCTTGTTACCATAAATTAGATCTGAACAGATTCTGATACTAGGAACACTGCTCTGCTACCAATTGTTGGTCCCAGAGAAGGGTAAAACTATATTCAGGGGGGGGGTGAATGACTATAGTGGAGTTTCAAAAACTTTTCTTATATTTAGAAGCTTTTGGGCAGCGGATAATTCCACTCTTTAAAAGTTGGAAAGTTGGTTCAAATTAGATTATGCAATCACAGATATAGTATGCAATGAAATAAAGTGTTGTAAAGTAAATTGCTAAAAGTAAATAGACACAAAGGTTTATAGTGGTTCAGGGTGGTATAATTCCTTAATTCACTCTTCTCCTGTGATGATTGGAGTAATTCACTATTGTTTTCACAGATACAATAGTTAGATTATCCTTGGCTACACAAGCTTCACAATCTTCCAGACTATCACTCATTGGCTAACAGAATAGTTCTTGATTCTTGATTCTTGATTCCTATCACTCCCTGGCTAACAATCTTCCAGACTATCACTCAGCTTGAGTCCTATCCATACTACAATAGTTCTTGATTCTTGATTCTTGATTCTTGATTCTTGATTCTTAGCTCTCTTCTACCCAAACCAAACTCCGTGTCGTCTATTCTAGATCATTGGTTTTGAATTGCTACTATATTGCTTGTTATTCTGATTTTTTGGCATGGGTATTCCTATGATTGAGAATGATGGTGAGTGAAAACACGAGAGTTATGAGGAAACATGTCGAAACAACAAGAATATGATGATATTAGTAGTTTGGTGGATGCTCTGTGTTAGAAATAAAATTGAGTTTTGATGATGATTCATCTATTATTGTTTAATTGTTTGTTTAAAATCATTGATGAAGTGCCATAACTAGCTGTTATAGTGAAAGAAAAAAAGATGTCTAGAACTGAATGTATAAGATTTACTAGAGTAAGATTATTGTATAGGTTATATCAGACAAGCACTGTAATGGATAGGACTCAAGCTGAGACTAAATCAAGAAAGGTTCGCTGAGGGAAGAAAATCAGTTGGCCATATACTAAACTGAAGATTCAAGGCTGAGGGGACAAACTCAGTTATGAAGGCTGAGGGATTAGACTGTTTTGAAGACTGAAGAATTGAGGGTTCAAACTCAGTTTCTAAAGACTAAAAGCCGAGGCTATATAGTCAGAATTCAGGTAAGTCTGTGATGGCCTGATCTGACTTTATAGATCTTGTATTGAAGGCCTAATTTACATAAGGACAATGTAAACTCAATCAATTAAGCTGAATATAGTGTACACCATATTTGACAATGTATTTCATCCGTTGAATTATAACTTAGACTTATCCAAGGTCATCACAGACTTTCTTGGTTATAAGTCAGACCATAATGTCTTCATGCTTCTCTGCTGGTACTTGGCTGGCTTCACTCTGCCGGATTTTTATTTTACTTTGCCATCCTACCAACTAGTACAATACTTGTCTGACTCAACTTATACAACATGTCAGACTCTAAGAAAAGACTTATACAAAGAATTCTAAATTATTTCAGGCTTGCTATAACAGCTAGTATGACCATCATCAAAACATAATAAAGTGTTCCTAACAATAGAAAAACGGGAAACAACCATTTGAAGAAGAAGAAGAAGATAATTCTTTATTCATTCGAATTGATCTTTCAGATTACATTGTATAGATATATATAGACATATACTACAGCTGGTTACATCAACTGACGGTTATAACTACCCTAACCACTTGTAACAACCTTCAACCGCTTTTGGTTGAAGGTGTTCGACTGAATGCCACTGAGACATTCTAACTGCTATGTTGCTGCTGTGTGTTGCTTCTAATCTGTAATGAGCAGCATTACTTCCAATAGCCCCCCTCAGCTGGCCAGGGGACATCTTGAACTTCTGATCTGTAATGAGCAGCATTACTTCCAATAATTGAGGACATGAGCGGCATTCAGAATGTAGCAGTTGGTTTGTCTGTTTGGAAAAGGGAATGAACTCCTATTTTATTCAGAAAGTATTGGAACAGAGGAGCATCTAGTGGTTTTGTTAGAATGTCACCCAACTGATGCTGAGTCCTAACATGCATCAATTTTAAAAACCCTGATTGCACTTTGGCCCTTGTGATGTGGCAATCCAATTCTATGTGTTTAGTTCTTTATGGAAAATAGGGTTTTTAGCAATATGAATGGCACTTGTAATGTCACAAAAAAGTAGAAGGGGCAAATGCACAGGGATCTGTAAATCTTGCATAATGTAGACCAACCATTATAGCTCACATGTAGCACTTGCCATGGCTCTATATTCTGCTTCTAAGAGCTCTTTGCTATGATAGTCTACTTTTTTGCTTTCCAGGATATTAGAGCTCCACCTAAGAACATAATTTAGCCAGATATTGACTTCCTAGAGTCTTCACATCCAGCCCAGTCTGAATCTGTGTAGCCTTTCAACCGTAGTTCATTGGTTGTTGGAAATAACAGGCCTTGGCCAAGGTTTTTCTTTATATACCTCAGTACCCTATGTGCAACTTGCATATGATTGATTGTGGGATTTGAGAGATGTTGGCTTAGTTGTTGTACTACAAAGGTTAAATCTGGCCTAGTGAAGGACAAATATATGAGTTTTCCCACTAAAGTTCTGTACGCTGTATTGTCTGAAAGTAGTTCTGAATCCCCATCATTGAGTTTTTGTTTAGCGTGAAGGGGTGTATTGACTGGTTTTGCAGCTTTTGCTTTAGTGAAGCCATATTCTTGAAGAAGGTTTAGAGCATACTTCCATTGGTTTATGGAGATTCCCTGGTCTGTCCTGGCCACCTCAACTCTTAAAAAATACCTCAAAGTGCCAATATCTTTAATTCGAAACTTGTTGTACAAAACCTCTTTCACCTCATTTATAGGGTGCATTGATGCACTTACAACTATAATATCATCTACATACACCAATAGAGTAACAAAATTGTCTCCTGATCCTTTAGTGAAAAGACTATGATCATGTTGTGACTGTACAAAGCCTATTTCTGTCAAAGCAGCAGTTAACTTTGTGTTCCACTGTCTGCTAGCTTGTTTAAGACCATATAATGATTTTGTCAATCTGTATACTTGATTAGGCTTGTCTGTCTTGAAACCTAATGGCAAGTCCATATATACTTCTTCATCTAATTCTCCATGAAGAAAAACATTGTTCACATCCATTTGATGGATGTGCCAATTTATTGATGTAGCTAGAGCCAACAAGGTTCTGCCTTTTGCCACTAACCTTGCCTTATACCTCTCTATGGATCCATCAGCATGGTATTTAATTTTGTATACACACTTAGAGCCTATGGTCTTTTTACCAGGAGGAAGAGTAACCACTTCCCAAGTGTGTGTTGCTTGTAGTGCATCTAACTCATTCTGCATTGCTTCTTTCCAACAATCATGTTTGATGGCCTGGTTGTAGGTTTTAGGCTCTGTCCAGGTGTCTGAGAGACAGACAAAGCTCTTGTAACCATTGGCTATGGAGTCATAGTTGATCACATTATTTATCAGATATGTAGATTTCTTGGTGGGACAAATGTATTGTTCCAGGTAAGAAGGTTGTTGTCTGGTCCTGGTTGATCTTCTAGAAACATGAGGTACATGAATCATTTCCTGTTGTTGCTGCTATTCTTGTGTAAGAATCAGATAAATGATCAGTGCGACATGATCCAAATTAATAGTTGAATCCTCTGTGGCATCAAGATATGGTACTGGTAAAGGAATAGCCTCTATAGAAGGACATGTATCTGAAATGTGTAAAGGAAACAGTGTTTCATAAAATTTGACATCTCTAGATACAAAAATATCTCTAGTGGGCTTATTTAACAGTATATGGCCTTTTGTATACTGAGGAATACCAATGTATATACATTCTCTAGGTTCAAACTTAGACCTATTATGTGCGGGAGTAGAAGCATATGCAAGGCAACCAAATACTTTCAAATCCTCATATGAAGGTAACTTACCATACAACAATTGAAAATGTGTTTTGTTGTGTAATATTGGAGAAGGTGTTAAGTTAATCAAAGTGACAACATGTGACACACAATAACCCCAATATTTTAATGGCAAGTTAGACTGAAATTTGAGAGATTTAGCTACATTCATGATGTGTTGGTGCTTTCTTTCTACTATTCCATTCTGTTGGGAGTATCTACACAAGAAGTCTGATGTATAGCTCCATTTTCTTTATAAAACTCAGGTATATTAAACTCATGACCATTGTCAGTTCTTAACACCTTGATATGCATATCAAACTGAATATATGCATATTGGAAAAAAAGACTTAATATGGTCCATTGCCTCATATTTGCACTTCATTAAGAAAACCCATGTAAATCTAGAAAAATCATCAATAATAGTGAGAAAATAAGCTTGATTGTGTACTGTGGACTGTCTGTATGGTCCCCATATATCAGCATGGACCAAATCAAAGACACCATTAACAGAACTAGAACTCAAAGGAAAAGAACTTCTTTTATGCTTAGCCATATGGCAAATGTGACAAGCAGTATGTACAGATGTAGAAGTATTATTCAAATGTAAATCCCAATCTCTTGTGAGAGAGGTGCCCTAGTCTATAATGCCAAAGTTGCTCATCAGAAATGCTACTAAGTAATGACTAAAACTTTAGGCTTGTCGAAAGCAAAATAGCGACCAAGATCTAGCATGTATAATCCATTAGGCTAACCGAGTTGACAAGATCTTTATGTCTCACACTTATATGAGGGTGAACATTCACTTACTTTACCGATGTGAGACTTTACATTCCCCCCTTATAAGGGACTGACGTCCTCGCCAGGACGGCCAAGACTTGTCCCTGTGGACTTATCCCAGTTTGTCTCTACAATAGGTAACTAGATGTCATCTTACACCGTCTTCTTGTACGGTGCATACCATAGTTCCGTCTGATAGTTGACTCTGAATACCATTCTGTAACGCCCTAGACCCCGGGTCTGGTAGCGCTAAATGAATCATAAATGGTCCGGTCAACTGCTTAGACCGCCGTCCTCGCATGGTCTAAAAAAGCTAACCCGAGTTGACAAGACACTTTTATGGGGGTGAGCATTCACTTACTTTACCGATGTGGAACTTTACAACGATCTTATGAAAGTCGGTTTTGAGGTCAAAAACCGACTTCCCGTAGGTTTTGGAGCCAAAACCGACTTTCCTAAAGTCGATTTTCACAATGTACCTACAGAAAATCGGTTATTTATTTTTATTTTTTTTGCTTCAGAACCAAATTTCTTAAAATCGATTTTTTTTTAAAAAAAATTTTAAAGGAAAAATCTATTCTATTGTGATGCATCCATCAATAGAACCGGTGTGGTGGGTGAGAACGGGAAATTATTGCATGGAGAGAGTAATAAGGATGGAGTGATGCGATGAAACGATCGTAATCATTACAGCTTCGTCAGGTTAGAAAGCTCATTGTAGAGTTAAATACGTGAACTATCCGTATATAGGTATGATGCACTACGATAATTTCCCGATGAGAACCGGACTGAAAATAGAACATTGGCCATTGGGGGCTTCAATCAATCAAGTGGATCTCTCTGTTGAGAGAGATAGACAAAATAATTAGAAAACAAGAGCACGAGCAAAAAGTGGGACAAACGCCCTTTTATCTTTATTTTCTTGTTTTTGCTCTTTTTACTTCCTCAAGATAGTGTGATCTGATCAGTAATTCATGGTCAATGTCTTCCTCTTTTCCTTTTTTTTTTATTAATTATGATTTTGAAATCGCTTTTACAGAAACATCACGCATGACGCACCCTGTCCAACTTGGTTTGATAGTAGTACTTAATATTACAAAAATTATTATAATATCAATAAACGTAAGAATCGAGAATATTATCGCATCATAGGAAATGCAACTGTAAACGAATAGAGTCAAATATCATATATTTTGAATTTTTGTTTGTTTATTATATGAATAAACTCGAGCTTTTTGTTTAATAAATGATAAATTACAAAAGGGTAGATAAATTACGACAAAAAAAGTGTGAAGTAAAACATCGTAAGCATCCGCAATGGAGGTATGATTGCTGGGGGGAAAAGAAAAAAAAAAAAAAAAAAAAAAGTGAGATGGAAATTCCCACTCTTTTATGTTTTGTTTTGAAAGACGCCCTTAATAAATCACGCTTATTCTTAACAATTAATAACTTACACATAACACTAAGAATAAAGTAGCAACAGTGACACATAGCAAACACTTGAGTTAACTGCAAGCAATCTGCCAAAATGATACATTATATAAAGCATTGCTTGTGAATTAGCTAGCTTTATAGTACATAGTGTTGTTTTAATGATTCAAAATGAGGTTTGTTCCCCTCAAATTAAAAAAGAAAAAAAGTTGTCTCCTCCTTTCTATTTTAAACACATGTTTTGAAATTAATTATAATCTTTAATATTGGTGTGTCTTTTTTCATAACAATTTCTACCCTCTCAATGACACTACTTTCTGTGATTGCATGTGATGAGGAGGGTAGAGTCAAGTTCAATTCTTGAAGTGAACCTCAGATCTTGCATTGTTTATATGTATTTCATTATCTGTTACAGTATATTAAGGGCGTCGTGTGCATTAATCGTATATCACAATACTTAATCCATAAAAGATTATAATTTGCTGTCTAAATAACACATATTCCAAGGTTCCTATCGGAGCCGTGGATGCAGATTCCTCAGTCTCTAGCATATAGTTAATAACAACCATCCATCCGGTCCTACTATTCTCAACGATTTATGGGGTTTTCTCTGTCCCGAATATGAACTGATACAAGGAACAAACGCTAGTTTATGGACCAAGTAGTGATCTTGTCAAACATGTTATTCAGCATCCAAATAGAGCTTATTGAACAAGTGGAACGTGCCTCGACTAATTCTTGATGAAAGATCTCAATCACACAAGAATCTCTTTAGCTAATAAAATGTGTTCGAACAACTGTACAGTACAAAATCTCATGTCTGGCATTATTAACACATACTGAACTAACTTCAACATGTCCATATCGATCGATAAAAACAACCATACATACAATTTGTTTTCATTTCCTCTCGTGTTAGCCCGAATAACTTGGGACTAACCTCTGGTTTGGACAACAAAAGAGGCATCATCATAGTTTAGATAGCAGTTGAGCTAACTCTTCATCAGACACCTTAACATCAATACACACTCCCAAGGATGCGGCAAGCCTTGCAGCTAGCTGGTGTTTACACTGAAAATCATGCATAACATAACTGTAAGCATTGAATACACTTAAATAAGGAAAAAATAAAACACCATTGAATGGTAAGAAAAAGAAGAAGAAGTACTAACACAGAGTTGTTCCCCTCTGTTTACGACATCATAGAAGAATGAATAACAGCCACAGTAGTCTTCTACAAAGCATATGTGCTCTTCTTTTTTTCGAGATTCTCCCACCACCTAATTCAACATATCAAATGTAAAAGTTGCCCTTTTCTTACAAGTTACAACACAGCAATCATTGATACTATGGAGTACACACCAAGAAGTTAAAAACTGAACAAAACATCAATCCCCCCCCACCGTTTCTATCCCCATTTCCTACACCTGGTCTGTGTCACTGTCACAAGCCTTTTTACAAACATTTGAGGGGGTAAGACTAAGAGAGAAGGGAACCTGAAAAACACAGCGTCCACTGGGTTGACCACTGATTTTCTTGACTCCTCTTTGATCAACTATCTTTGTTGCTCTTTCAAGATTCTTCCCAAACAAAAAATGCAATCTGCCAAAGAACAGCAGTCAGCTTCGCATAATTAGAGAAAAAGAAGAATGAAAACAGGAATTTCGTAATAAACGACTAACATTGAAAGCTGATCGTCGGTGACTGCTTGACCACAAAAGAAAAAGGTATGAAGATGAATTAGAATCGTATGGAAAGAAAAATGAAGGAATTAAGAAGGCGACGAATAGGAAATTCTAGGGACCTGAACCGGATGAGTCGATCTCCTCCCATATTGTGTGAACAACTGAAGTGCTTGTAGGGTTCATCGTTATGAAACACAAGACGGACGGATGTGCAGGAGGGCTTTCCTCCTGCTGTGCCGCTTGCTGTCGCTATAATTGTTATGGCCGCGAAGCTGTTCTAATATCTAATTTTCAAGTTGGTTTGTTCGTTTAAGTCACACGTTTGTTTGTGATCGTTTATTTAAGTAATAAGAAAATATATTTAAGTTTGGTTCGTTAACTTTAAGAGTTTATTAAATGATTATTTGTTTAAAACGAACAAGAATTCATGTTCAAAATCGGCTTTTTTAAGAAAAAATTGTTCGACCTCGTATTTGATTCTGGCTTGATATATGTAATTTTGACTTTCAGCTTGATCTTGGCTTACGGTATAAAAAATCATATCCAAATACATAAATAACAAAGTAAAAATTCATACTAAAAAATCAGAGTACCAAAAATAGTAGGAGACTTCTATAAATATTCTATAAAAGTACTCTAGAGTATCTATTAGATGAATAAATGACTCAATATCTTATGAGTTAGGCTTAGGTACACATTAATTTATCTATATAAATAGGTTTGCAGATATAATCAAATGTTCACGAATAAACTCGTGTTCGTTTATTTAGGAAACAAGTTTATAATATTGTTCAAAATTGATTCGTTAAGCTAAACAAAAGAACAATTACATACACTAACGAGTCAAACAGAAGCTTGTTCTCTTCGTTTAACAACATTAACTGTGGCCATGTAAATACTGAATACAGTGTTTGATGGTTTTTTTTCTCTCTTTTTTTATATTTAAATTCCAGATTAGTGAATTCCCCATTTTACCCTCCACACCTTATAACAGCTCTCCCTGCTGTATTACTTGTTACAATTTAGTTAAACGATTGAACCATAAAATTTCACACTAATTTTGATACATAAAGCATCCGATTACCTGATTCATACAACAATCCTGAACACATAATGCTAATAGCTAATTACACCTGGATGTTTTTCCTGACACTACAATCTACAGAACAACCACTACTTTACACGACACGATACTCCCGATGCAATCCAAACATCGTAGCCAAACTTTACACACAGAACAAAACAAAACAAAACAAAAGCGAATTAATTCATGTCTAAAGAGACCCCGACGACCTCACCCAAAAAGACCAACCACCTTTTTTGAGCTATGTAAATAGCTAAAACGGGCCATCTTAAAAATCCAAATCACTTGAGACCTCATAGGCAACACATGATGAGGTGCATTTTCAATGAAGCAACTGTGCAACAAGGTTAATCTTTCTTCAGCTCAGGAAGAAGTTAGAACTATAACTGTTCGACAATAAGGGCAATCGCCATGAGATATGCAACCAGTGACACAAACAGTGATGATGAAACTTGTGCCCACAAGGTAAACATATCAGCTTTTCTCCATCATGGAAGCTATCCAGACAAATGCTACACTCCCTCGGAGTATGTCTCCAACCCCATCATGTGTATGTGATTTTCTGAATATCTCCACTTGCAAACTGTTCACGGCTTCTTGAGATAGTGCTCGGGGCCTGTTACTATTTTCAAGAGAAACGTCCGTAAATGGAGAAGTTTCAGCCGCCGGTCGCTCCCTCACAATAAAACTCTCTGAATTACCAGCATCAGGAAGCCTAATACCACCTTCTTCAGAAGGCCAATCATCATCAAGAGTGCTCAGTGGATCTCTGTTATCCTGCCTGCAATATGGTCAGTCCTCCCTAAGACACCATCCCACAATGTAGTATAAAAATGAAATTACTTGTGTCAAAAGCATTTACAAGTAAAATCATTAGGCCCATACAAAAACAAAAGCAGTTGCTGCAAACATATAGAGAGAGAGAAATGAAAAGAACTGATACACGTTGAGAAGATTTGATTGTTATTATTGGTTTTAAAATTTACTGCAATGAATTTATCTTATTTATGCCATCGTGTTGGCGAAGGTTTTGGTTTACATAGATGTTGCTTAAGAACAGCTTTTGTGCGTCTGTATTGGTGGATGATGCTGTTAAGGATGGGTTTTGGCAATCTATCATTTTGAGTTGATACGCATATACAATGAAATAAGAAAGAAAAAATCGTATGATTAATAAGATTTCATTTATTCAAGGACTAGAACTTGTTATGATAAGAGTCAGTTAGATGTTATTCTTGCTTTTCATATCTAGAGAATGATTGGATGTGATTATATTATAACATCATATCCTATGTTTTCCGTTCCTCTGCCTACTTCACCATGGTATCAGAGCCTCCATGAGACTTGGCACTTGTAGTCTCAAGGAAGAGTTCACATCTGGGTGAGGGTTCATTACATTCACCATGGTGACCCTTCACCTCTCACTTTCCACAATTGATCCTACATTCTTCTTTGTTTTTTGGCCTACTAAAATCTTTTAAATCTACTATGAAATGTTACTAGAGAATAAGTGGTGTTAATCAAATCACCCTCTCCAGTAGTCATCATCTCCCACTAGCCTCTGCTGGATTTTAGTGACTGCACATAATTTGTACATTTCTTGGTTATGGCCAATTGTACCAATTCGGAGGTCCTTTGTCCTGCTGCCTTAACGTTTGTATGGTTGTGCTTAAGATGATAGAGCTTCAAATTGCTCACATGGCACCAGTAATCGGTTTTTGGATATTTTAGTTTTTTTGTCGTTTTATTGGACCTTGAAAGATTCATATTATTTTTCTATCACAAAGCGAGTATTTGGCACAAAAGTTTTCAGTTTTTGTACTTGGAGATTAGTCGTTCCTTGTATCAGGACCAGAGAACCTGTTTTATTTTTTAGACTAGATTACAGATTTATTGTATAGAAACTAGTATTCATTTGTTGTTTAGGGACATCTCTAGGTTTTTTACCAGAGTTGAGAGTACACAGATAAAATAAAGGAAAAAAAAATGAAAACTAGAAACCACTTGATGTTTAGGGGCAGCTCTAAGTTTTTTACCAACTTCTTTTCTATGGTGAAAGTTTTATGTTTCTTAACCAAACAAAACTAAGCAACAGAGCAAGCACCGCAATCTTTCTCAGTAGCCAAAGTGGACAACTGTATCTTTAACCAGTATTCCTTCAGCACTCATGATGTCAGAGACAAGATCATTATTTATTATTCATTGTTTAACCATTATTTTTGTATAAGTTTGTTATGATGGAGTTCATAGATACTACCCTATTGTATCATGTCTAGAAGTTGGTTGGATATATACAATTACAATGTAAGCTCTTGTTCAAGCTATATACAAATGAATGAATAGGGGAAAGGCCCTACAGCACTTCTAAACAATATCAAAGCCAGACCAGAGATTTGTAATCAGTACAGAATTCGGATAAATGTACACTTACGAGGCATTGAAGAAAAAATGATGACCAACCCAAGTTATGAACCTTTTCAGTTTTCACTACAACATGTATAGCTGAAAGCCAATGTTTAATTTATGCAACAAATGAATTTCATTCAATGAGCAGATGAAAGCCAAGTAAAAAATGGAAATTTTTTTCAAGGGTCCAAGTAGCACAAACCTATTTTCAGATACAGAGACGCCTCTCAACCTTTGAAGAAGCCTCTCCCTGGCAAGTAAAACTGCACGTGGAAGCCTCTCGTTTCCAATGAACCTTACCCTTGCCCGTCTAGCACTACTATTCTGCGGATTGGTGACATTTGCTGAATGAGACTGGCTTCTGGCTTGGTCCAAAGAAGTTGTTTCACTACCCTAGGTACATCAATGCAAGATATCAAAGGCGTCAATGACTAATAAAACTTCCAGCCTCCTCTTTCAAGTTAAAAACTTAAAATCCCAAAGTTATGCTTATAAATTCCCCGAAAAATGCAACACGGAGTACCTTTTTCCTAAACCCGTTAAGGCAAAAAAGCAAAATTAATAAAATTTGTATAAAAGATATGGTATTATTACGGAAATAGCAGCAATACGCGGTGGTTGGGGACGGAGGAGCGGAGCGCGGCGAGGAAGAAGATCAAAGTCGTAAATATGAGGCCGATTGGAATCGCGACGAGAAGCAAGTTGATGATTGGAGGAGGGGCGATGTCGACGATTACTGTTTTGATGGGAATTTCGCTGTAAATGGCTATAGGATGATGTATCAGGTTCTTCTCCTCCTCCTCCTAGGTCAATCAAACCGCTCCGACCAACACGAGATCTCCGGTTGCAGAAAAACACTGATGCGCTCGTCATGCAAGTGCAAACACATCCACCTTGTCATAAAATTGCAGAATCTATGAAGAAATTAGAACAAATTCGCAACCGACATGATGCAGATTGAAATGATACATGAGCTAACAATAAGAATAATAATAAGCAAGTAAAGAGCGGGTAATAGTAAAATTCAAATCAATAAAGCAGCTGCTAATGATAAATTGTCTTCGAATTGATACCTTCGAGGAGATGGAAACTGGATCAGATGCTGGAGAAAGCAGCTTCTACTTTTATTGAGTTGCAAACTTGCAACATGGCAATTCTATCTCTTTCACCACACCTTTTTTTTTCCATATATTCGACATCCTGAAAGTTTATTCTAAAGACAAGAATCGATTTCCTGTTGTATTTGACTTTAAATGATCAAATTTAGGATTGACTCTTGACCTTATAATCGATTTTTACGTGATAAATTTCTACGGTACACACATAATATGATACATGCATAAATCACGTGATATTGCATAAAATTGTAACCAGATAAATAAATGATTCAAGTTAGGAAAATAGTACAGAAACAAATAGAGTCTTGTATGAACTTGGACTGAACTCTTTGAGAGAGCTGCCTACGTATCCAATTCAAGTGTAGAATCGGAATCAAGTCTCCCTCGTAATTCAAGTCTTTCCCTTTATACCTTAGATCGTGGCCATAACTTCCCCTACCGTGATGGGAAGTTATTACTAGTTATCTTGTCCATTATATGATGTGGGTCTACCCAATGCGTTCTTAAACTAAGGTTATGTCATTATAAGCTCTGTTTTAAGCGGTTGTTTGGACCTTCTGTCCGAGAGGTTGTTCTTCTCAAAATGAGGCGGAGTCCGCTCTGCTAGTTCCTTTCCAGGCTTGGCGAGTCCTGCTCTACCAGTCCCATTATTATTATTACCAGAACGTGAAATGGGCCTGGCCCAAGAGTAAATACCCGGCCCAGTGGGCCCATATATCATCATAAGTCCCCCAGACTAAGGTGGATTTCTTTACACAAATACTTTAGTGCGCAACCCTGAACTTCCGTCATCAATATAACGCGAAACGAGGCCAACTTGCACCTTATTATCATGAGTGTGGACTGAACCATTACGTCCCTTCCACTTCTTGTCACATAACTCCTTTATTTGAAACTCTTTGAATCATATCTCTGCAATTACAAGTAAGTCTCTGTATCTGTGTTATTTCTTCTTCTTCGTTTGAGTTTGTTACTTATTTCATGAGTTTAAGAGCCAGCACTGCCTCTAGTGATTCTGTGGAAAGATTATTCCAGTCGTCGGAGGAAACTGCAATTGCAGTAGACGGTGAAGAAGTGAATTCCTCCGTTCCTATTCCTTGCCCGGGACCTGTTATAACCTCTGATCATCACTCTTCTTTGATTAATCTAGGGGATACTTCCACATTTGGAGATAACCCTCTGTGTCTTCTTCCTTCTCACATTCTTCCTCCTGGGATCTTTACCCCCACTTCTATTGTACACCAATATCCAGAAGATCATTCCGCTTTTATTAACACCCTTAGTAGAGAAATCTAACGGTTTGACAAAATGAAGGAAATAATGGCATGCCACGGTGTTGCTAGCAAGATGACGAAGACCGAATTAGCCCATTTATTGAAAACTTACAAGATACCTACTGATCCCTTTGAAGTTGCTCTGCCCAAGGCTACCGAATATGCCTATAATCCTCCCGCAGGTTTCTGTATAGTGTATGCGGCCCAGCTACGGAGTGGCCTTAGGTTTCCTCTTCCCCCCGGTTATTTAGAGGTAATGCGGCACTATAAGCTGGGCAGAGGACAAATCCAGCCAAACAGCATTAAATTCCTGATTGGGTTTATGATATGGTGTCGTCTGAACACTACCTCTTTCTCGAAGTTATTTAGAAACTTTTACTAGTGCAAGTTAACACCTGGAAGTGGAGGGTGGTACCACTTCTGTCGTAGATCCGGCAAACTAAGGCAGATTAATACTATAACGGTAAGGATAAGACTAAGAAAAAGTGGCAAGAATGAACGAACACGAGCTTGGTTAGCGAACGTTCGATTATGTTCGCGAACGTGCTTATATAAATACATCAATTTATAGTAAACCTGACTCAAAAGATGATAATTCATTCATTCATCTAATAGATATTGTAGATTGAATTTGTATAATATATAGATATATTTTTATTGGGAAATTAGAGATAAGGACACAATCTGGAATATTTTTAAGAATGTGGAGACAAATTTACATATTTTTATATGAGGAGAAGGACAACTGCATAATTTTTATAGCGAGAAGGACAAACAATGAATGCCGAAAATCAGTGAGTCTCCTCAGTGAATCCCGAAATCAGAGAATTTTGATAGTGAATTTCGACAGTGAATCCTGAAAACCAGTGACTTTCGACAATGAATTTTGAAAATTAGTGAATTTCGACGTGAATTTGAAAGAATTTAAACAATGAATTTGAACACAAGTGAACTTAAACAGTGGATAAATAGTTTTGTCCTTTATGCAAAAATTTCAAAAGACTGTCCTTCTACTCAATTGATGAAATATTTCTGTCATTCTCCCTCATTCCCCCTATTTTTATAGTAATTTTAGTTGTGTAATATATGTAATTTTAATATCTAACTTGTTATTTGTACATTTGCACTTTATGTTTTATATTTTAACGAGCCGAATTCGAGCCAAACTCGAGCCGAAAGACAAAAAATATGTTTAACGAGCCGAGCTCGAACACGAGCTCGAACATTTCATCTTAAACGAGCCGAGCTCGAACATATTTTTTTTTTGTTTAACAAACGAACGAGCTCGTGAGCTAAACGAGCTCGAATTCGAACCACCAATACTCGGCTTGGCTCGGCTCGTTAACAGTTCTATAAATATTAGAACACACACATATATGTATACATAATATATATATACATCTATATCTTGTTTGGTCCGATTTTTTATTATAGTAACTCAAAACCAAACTGTTTTTCACAGTTTGGTTTTTACAATATAAAAATCAATAAAAAAATCATTGTTTAAATTTTTTCGGTTTGGTTCGACCTATTGGTTTGGTTTTCGATTATTTTGTTCACCCGTGATTATTTGCTTGAAATGTTCATATAAAGTTTCTATACATTTGACTTTTTAAATTGGATTAACGTTAAAAAAAATGGAGAATAGTGAAGAAGATTTTTTATTTTTTTTATTATAATGGAGTTTTAGAAGGGAATACACATTTAGTTATCACAAACAAGTATAATGACAATTATCATTAGGAGATCCTCAATTAGCTCCCACAAAACGGACAAAGAAAAACAGCGCCGCCCCAAAATTGACAAGTCCGCCGTCACCAACCACCAGAGCTCCGGCCAACACACAGGCCGGGGAAGAATCTAAGTCGAAACCAATGAAGCACAGATCAACCCCAGATCAGACCGGAAGCAGAGGATAGACCGAAGGAACATCCATACAGATTTGAAACCGTCCCTCAACACCCCTCTACCCGGCGGCCAGTAAGAGGCGAAGCTTCTCCTGGCGGACGAAGATGAAGACGAAAAAGAACACAAACTAGAGAAAACTATTTACTACAAGCCTCCCCCGGCAAGATGCCGGAGGGGCAGCGGATTCACACAGGGATAGGGGTGGAAGAAAATTTATTCTACAATGGTTGTAACATTGTTATTAAAAATTGTCGAAACTTTTCTGCTCAATAAAAAAACACATAGATTAATAACTACAGAATAATTCATGTTCATAGAGAAAGTTGCACCATGGCCTCCATGGTGGGTGTCAATATGGCGTTGTACCTCTGAATATATATATATAGTATTATTTGTTGAACCAAAAACATGAAACATGAACATGACATAAACATGAATATGCTAAGTAGGTACCCACTATACTTGTTAACCCACTATCATCACCGACCATATCACCCACCACCCGTTATCATCACCGTCCACTTGCGAAATATGATTTGTTTTATTTATCGCTTTCCAAATAGAAGAATGAAATCATAATCATTCCATTTCGTTTCATCATGTTCATTTTGTTTCATTCTATTAATTTAACAACTCAAACTAGCCATGAAATAATCAATATGGTTGCAAATATTATTTGTGTCCTTTTCAGACATCAACATCATTTTTGCATTATATGAATGAAATTTAATAAGATGTTTTTTCATTAAATTAGATCAATTTTACCGCATCTGAATACAAAGGAATTAATTGTATATATACATTTTCATTCTAATACTTAAACATAATCCAGAGAAAAAATATCATCACCACTCATCCCACCACAATTACTCACCTTGCCACAAGTGGCATTCATATGACGCAACGTGTCATCGTCCATCCATCTTCAACCCTTGCATCTCCTACTACCCGCTTGAAGCCTGTCACGAGAAATGAGCCAACAAGCACTCACGATCTGAGTCTGTAGTTAAAATTTGTAATTAATTATGAGCCATTTTCTCATGTTCTAGTAGTGTATTTTAGGTTTAGTTTTATTTTTTATTTAATCTTAAATACCACTATATGCCTAAATTCATACTATAATTAAGTTAAAAAAATGCATGTTCGGGTCAATTGCTTAGACCGCCGTCCTGTCAGGACGGTCAAGACTTGCCCTGCGGTGTGTGCTGTCGAGTGAAATTTAAATGAGTTATAAATAGTCCGATCAATCAACTGTTTAGATTAAGAGTTGACAAGATCTTTATATCACACTTATATGGGGGTGAGTATTTACTACTTTATCGATGTGAGATTTTCTGAATATATAATGGGTTCATTTCACCTATTTTATTCCATGAGATTTATTATGTACGTTATATCATCATGAGAGACGTATAAGTTGTAAGGGTAGGTACATGTTCGAATATAATAGTGATAGTGATACTGATACACCAGTTTCTTATTGCACTCGTAGATTCCCAACTTTCAAGTCGGGTTCACATCTAAAGTCACATGTACAGACGATATGATTGTGAAAAGCAGAAGATGCTGCATATTTAATTATAGAATATCACTTAAATTAGCTTCTCGATCAGCAGGTGGATCGAATTAAGTTGTCATTAATTAACACCTTCAACGCTTCTCAGCCAGTAGGTTTGCCGGAAAGTGGCGGCGCAACTGGGAATGTCGTCCATTACCCATTCATGCCCTTTTGGATAGTAAATCCCATTCCGAGGATGTGGCACCCATAAACAAGAGGAGCATGGATTAATCTTTTCCTCCTCCTTAACTGCTGCTGCAGCTCATTGCCCCTTTGTAGTAGCCGCGTTCCTTCCAGTCTTTGTGCTCATGTTCTCACTCAGTTTTCTGCATGTTCTTAATTAAAGCAACAATTATATATATAGTCTAAAATCAATTTAAATTACAATTTTGGTCATCTAACTGTAGACACGCGTTTTTAGATTTTGGTCCCGCTTTTCTCCGGCGACAATTTTAGTCACTGTAAGTGGTGCTTTTTTTTGCAAAATAGTCGCGAGCGCCGAAAAGACCACTTACGGGACTAAAATTGGTCTTTTCCGGTGACAATTTTAGTCCTGTAAGTGGTCTTTTTCGGCGACAATTTTAGTCCTGTAAGTGGTTTTTCCGGCGCTCGGGACTATTTTGCAAAAAGACCACTTACAAGACTAAAATTGTCGCCAAGAAAATCGGGGCAAAATCGAAAACGCGATGGCTAAGCACTAAAATCAGAATTTAGCCGCCTAAAATCCAAGAAAAATAAAAAAATTGAATGCAGAATCTTTTTTAAAGTTTTGATTGTACAGAAAGGTACCGGTATAATGATCTCATTTCAACTTTGTGCATGATAATGCCAACTCTTGCCATAAATAGTTGCTTTCTCCAATATAATCAGGATCGAGAAGTACTGAGAACGTACAGGCATCCTATATATATATAGTTGCTTTCTTAACCTTTATATAACCTGATAGCCGCGAGGAGGATCATTGCAAAATTAACCTGCAGCCTCACATTTTAATTTTGAGTGGTTAAATCAAATCACGGAGAATAAGTTCGATCTTGATCATGTAACATATATACGGCGAGCTTTTAAAGTAGATCACTATGCAGTCTATGCATTGCATCTATATACATCAAGTAAAAGTCATTTTAATCAAACACTACTTATTTCCATATTAGCTACCTTTCTGCTTTTTCCACTAATCAGCTGTCTGTGCTGAAAGAATATAAACAATTTTTTTTTTAAGGGATAGAATATAAATAATTAAGTAAGCAATTACACTACAAGAAAACTGGTTTAAAGGACGACATTTTGTCGTCCCTTTAAAGCCATTATCGTCCCAATAAATGTTTAAAGGGACGACACGTCGTCCCTATACATCCGTCCCTTCTACTTTATCCCTTTAAACAACTGACATATTTTAAGGGACGACAAAATCGTCCCTTTAAAAGAATGCTGACGTGGAACGAACTTTTTTAAGAAAATTCAACGTGCTGACATAGCATTATTTGAAGGGACGATAATGTCGTTCCTATAAACATGATTCATTTAATTTCACAAAAAAATTATTATTAGGAAAAAAAATTATTTTTTTTATAAAAATGTTTTTTGGGACGACAATGTCGTCCCTTAAAAGATTATACATTTAATTTTCATAATAAAATTTAATACGAAAAAACAATTTTTTTTTATAGAAAACATTTAAAGGGACGACACATGTCGTCCCTTAAAATATATTTGGGGAAAAAAATAATTTTATAAAATTTCCAGAAATACATTTAAAAGGACGACATGTCGTCCCTTTAAATATATATATTTTTAAATATTTTTTTGTTTCCGCATGGCCTCCCATGCTATTTACATCAAACAAATCATGTTTTTTCCAAAATCTATAATAGATGTGTTTATAAGAGGGGATTCATAACAAAAAAAATGCATAAACAAAAAATGTTACGCAAAATACAAAGTTGTGCAATGTTTCCAAAAGTAAGAATAGTTTCCTCTGGAATGTCTACGCATCATCGTCAGGATCAACTTGAGAATCATCTTCAGAATCGTCTTCATCTTCATCGGAAGATGATGAGCTAACCTCTATTTGCATATCCGGTTGCTTATCCTTAAGATTATTCACCAACAATTTGAGAAGAGCCCCTTGTTTTTTGTTTCTCTTGGTCTGCTTTTTGGTTAATTTCACCAACCGATCATGAGACTTTCTAAGTTGGTCAATCTGCATATTGCATTCTTGGTGGTAAGAAGATGACGATCTTTGATCGGGACGATTGTGATGAATTGGATACGGAAGATTGCGTAGGGCCAAGGCCAATCAAATAATCTCGCATAGTTCTGGCGCGCCTGAAAGATTGCTTCCTCATCTTCAAAAGTCATCGGTCGACTGGTGCAATCATAGCACGCCATTCCTCCAAATTCCTCCAAACACAACATATATCGTTGGCGCTAAGATAAGGAAAAGAAAATGTGAACGTATTGAATTGAAATATATACAACGTATATAACTTACGTAGCGACCTCCGCATCATCAAGTTGAAAACGAACCGTCGGCATTCTTATGCTTGCTTGCCCATACATGGATAGGATCCTGCCCCAAAGGATCTTCATCAGACTCACATTACCCTTGAAAAAAAACAAAAATATTAGTTATGAAAATTCAAAAAAATGAAGTGATAGGGATTTATTTCCTAATACTTATCCTTCTTAACCTATCCTATCGAACTACGGCCATAGGCGTTCGTCCTTGGCGGCCTACATATTTATTCCCGGCGCGATTCTTCTTATTCTGATCAGATCTTTTCTGCAAAAAAAAATTGGTATTTTGGTATTATATATAAGCAGTAACAAGTAATAATAATTGAATCTACGTAACACATGTAATGGAATAAAAGCTTTACCTTAAAAGCAGCACTACTAAGGTGGCGGAGAAACACTTCCCAATCTGGCTGTGAAAACACATCCCTGGGTCGGGGACAAGGCCCTGCAACCCTTGTTGTTGTGTTCATCTACATCCTCCTTAGTCTAGCCTTCCATTTTCTGAATGAAGTACCGGCGCTTTTCAGCACGGCATCGCGGTGAATAGGCTCAAGGGGTTGGAACGATGCCTGAAAACACAAGAAATGAAACGATTGGTATCTAAATTAATATAATGAAACTTACAATTTGAAAGTGTTAACAATTTGATTAGCTAAGTATCCGAAGTTCTTCCCAAATTAATTGTTTAAGTCGGTCTTCCACCTTTCGCCAGGTCGGGACGCAACAGGGAACATGGGACCTCACGACTTTCCCTGTCTCGGACTCAAAATCCTTCGCGTATCTTCCCAATACCTTTTGAACTTTGGGAAATCTAGGATCCCATATAAGAGGAATCAAGCCCCTTAACTTTCTCTTGAGGGCTTGGGCGGTGAAACCTTTGCGAGTCCACGTTCCCCTCTTCTTTTTTCGGATGGAGGTGATGGTATCAATTCCTCATACTCATTATCTGCTATATGATCTGTATTATCGGTGTCAATGTTAATTCAACGAAATAAGAATAATCATACTAGACAAAAAAAATGAAAGTTAATTAATTTCCGTCCTCGCATTGGCCAGGTAGCCTAAATGGATGCTCGGCGGTGGTTGAGAACCACCTGCCGACCCCGCGCAAGCCATTCACCTATATGATCAAGTATTTGAATATAATAAAAACTTGATATAAAGAACACATTTATGTTGATGTAGTATAAGTAAAGCACTACTATTATATAAATTTTAAATTCAAGTATATTTGAATGAACTTACTAAAAGAATATTAGATTTATAGCATCATTCATCATCACTTGCATAGTTTGGTGGGATCAAGTCGTATATGTCATCATCTACACAGTTATTATCATCATCGCAATCCGTTGAAACATACTCGTTACTGTCATCCTTTTCATTTTGATCGAGATCGTTTTCATCGTTTTCATCAACATCTGTTTCTACATCATTTGCACTCATGTAGATTGGTTCCATCGGTGGCAGTTCAACAACAAGTCGAAAATTTCCGTGGGTTGTTTCGTCGATTACCAAATCATCAACAACCACATCTGTAACACAAATTTCGTGTTAATCCCTGAAAATTAAAAAGAAAACACAAAATAGTAACAAATCGAAATTTATTAATTTATAAAATAAAAGGCGGTTACAATCTCTTGAATCCTTTGATTCTCCTCTTTAATTGTTGACAATTATTAGACTCCCGGATTTAGCGGAATATCTTGACTTTGGTTGATCCTTCAACAGCAAAGTGTCATTGTGAAGAAAGAAGCGTGGAGCCCGACGCCTTATGTCAACTTTCTTCTTTTGATCGTCAGGGAGTCTCCCGTGTTTCAAGTACTCCACTAACGAATTGCGCCAATCCTCTTGGTCTATTTCAATGACACACACGGCATGACTTTCATTCTCGTCCCTATCATTTTCATCAAAGTATGGATGAACCACCCACTGCTCGCAAACGGGGACTTGGATCTTTCCGTCGCCGATCGCTAATGTTGCAGCCAAATTTGCCAGAGCATCTGCTTGCTTATTTTCTTTTCTTGGAACATGCTCAATTGTGACGTCGCCAAGGTAAGCAATGATTTTTCTTGCATAATTGCAGTACGGGACTACTCTGGCTTTTTTACATCGTAGACCCCTTCAAGCTAGTTGATGATCAACTGAGAGTCTCCATAGACGTTTAGTTTGCATTGCTTCCCATCCATTGCCATCTCAAGCCCTAAGATCAAGGCTTGGTATTCCGCAACATTGTTGGAGCAACATTCCACCAATTTGAAAGAGTACGGCAAGACTTCACCCTCTGGGGAAACAAAGACGACTCCGGCGCCAGCTCCATCTCGTCGTGCTGCCCCATCAAAGTACATTCTCCACGGTGGAAGGACTTCAATCACCATGACATCCTCGTCAGGCAGATCGCCTGAGAGTTCCCACTCTTCCGGGATAGGGTGATCCGCCAAGAAGTCTGCAAGCACTTGTCCTTTGACAGCCTTTTGAGGCACGTAAACAATTTCAAATTGCTGAAGTTGGAGATACCACCTTGTTAATCTGTCGGACAACACGGGCTTGGACATGATGAACTTCAGAGGATTTGATTTTGACACCAGAAGTATAGTGTGAGCTTGAATATAATGCTTTATCTTCTGGATGACGAATATGAGTGACAAGCAGAGCTTCTCAATTGGAGAGTATTTCAGCTCGTGTGGAGTCATCGTTCTGCTCAAATAGTATAATGCATTTTCTTTGCCCTTGTCATTTTCCTGAGCAAGCAGTGCACCTACTGATCGTTCTTGCGCTGTGATGTAAAAGATAAGAGGTTTACCTTTAACAGGGGCTGCCAAGACCGGAGCGTTCGTCAAGTACGCTTTAATGTTTTCAAACGCCTTTTTGCACGAGTTATCCCATTCAAACGGAACTCCCTTTCTCATCAGATGGCTGAAAGGTTGGCATCTTCCGGCGCCTTCCTATATAGGCCAGTTTACCTTGCAGGCTTCTGAGTTCACGCAGGTTACGAGGCTCAGGCATCTTCACGATGTCTTCTACTTTGGACTGGTCAATTTCTATTCCTCGATGTCGGACGATGAAGCAGAGGAATTTTCCCGAGCTGACTCCAAATGCACACTATAGAGGATTCATCTTCAATTAGAATCTTCTAAGTCTATTAAAGACTAGTCTCAAATCATTCTGGTCAGCCTTCTTCTTTGACTTTACAACCAAATCATCAACATAGCACTCAACATGTTGGTGTAGCATGTCATCAAAGATCCTCAGCCATCGCACGTTGGTAAGTTGCCCCGCATTCTTCGACCAAAAGGCATCACTTTGTAACAAGATATTCTCTTAGGAGTTCAAATGCAAAGTGAATTCTTCATCTTCGAGAGCCATTCGAATTTGGTTATACCAGACGATCCGTCCATGAAGGATAGAACTTCATGACATGTGGTTGCATCTACCATCAGCTCAGTGATTGGCAAGGGAAAATCATCCTCTGGGTACGCATTGTTTATGCCCCGAAATCTACACAGACGCGTATCTGACCATTCTTCTTTCTCACGGGGACGATACTCGAGATCCACGTTGGATACTTAACCTCATGGATGAAGCATGACCAATGAGATTGTTGACTTCCGCCTCTATGAGTGGGATAAGATCCGGCCTAAATCTTCTTTGAGCCTGCTTGACAGGGTGTGATCCTTTCTTTACGGACAACTGATGAACAGCCACCTTCGGATCAAGCCCAGGCATCTCTTTGTATGTCCAAGCGAAAACATCATTGTATTCTTGGAGGATTTCGAGGTATCTCTCTTCTTCTTCTGGAGACAAAAGAGCACTTATAAAAGTTGGTCGTGGCTCATCCTCGGTGCCAAGGTTGATTTCCTTTAACTCATCCACTGTGGACTCGACCCCTTCTTCTAGCTCCTAGGGTGCTTCTTCAGCATATTCTTCAACCTCATCATTTCCCAATGTGATATGATAGACGAAAGCCTGTTCTTTCACTTCGTCAGGTTCCATGACTTCTTCTGATCCCATTTTAGTCTTGGCGGGGTAAGGTTCTTCACCGATGAAGATAACATACGAGGACCCAACACTTTCTTCAGGCTCATTTTCTTTCAGTGCCGGATGCACATGCTCCACATTGTACTTGGCGTCAGTTTTAGTGTACACTACCGTGCGCACCTTAGCTTTCATTACGTTTCCACAGTGTATGACAAGACCTATGTGACGCTTCATTCTGGACGGGACCAGACTCTTGATTTCTTTAGAGTCGATGTTTGTTATATCTTTCCCCAAAGCATTCTTACGTGCTGATCGTCTTCGCTTCTTGCCGACTTTTGGTCTTGACATATTCTTGGTCGTGACAGAAAGCCATTCGAAGACTGAGACGCTTTCTTTCTTGGGTTATAGCCTCTCAAACACCGATGGTCTTGGAGGTAAAGGTTCCGGAATGTTCGTTGGAGATGATTCATCTTCAACCCCGATGTAGTTATTGCTTGCCTTTCTTATCGCAATGCGGATGGGTGGTGAAGGATTATATCCCAGGCCTGTCCGGTATCCAATAATGGGAACTTTCGCTTTTGTGGCCTTATGTGCTTCTTTAGATTCTTTGCCTTTTGCCCCTATTTTTAGAGCAGGGCTTCGGGATCCATTTGCTGCCTTCGCAAGGAGTTTGTAAGCAATATGATCAAAACCTTCCTTCCTCGTGGCTGGCAATGTTCCATGTTCTATAACCGGACATTTTTTAGGACGGCTAAACCCCTGTAGAGGAGCATCCGTCTGTACGGCATTGATCTTAGGAAGTGGCAGCGTCAGTCCACTCATCGCTTTGGATTTTTGGTGTTGAGGTAGTGATGATTTTGTCTCTCCATGCTTGCCAACCTCCCTCTTATCTTCTGACGGTGTGGCCTTCTCCTCCTCATCTTTTTCCCGTGACTTGGAAATGCCTACAATCTTCAAAGGAGCCGGCTTCAGGTAGAATTTTGCATCTGCAAAGTGAGTTTCGGCTTCAGTGAAAGGTTTTTCATCAGCAACGACCTGTCTTTACACACCATTGCGCCAATACTTAAAGCATTGATGAAGGGTTGAAGAGACGACTCCATTCTCGTGTAACCACGGCCTCCCTAGCAATATGTTGTAGGACGTTCTGGTGTCAATCACATGGAACAGTGCGCTTGAAGATAGTACATCAATCAAGATGTCAAGTCGGATCACACCAATGGATCTTTGCCCCCTTGGTTGAATCCATGGATCATAAGGCGACTGTCGGAGAGTTTATCCATAGAGACACCCAACTCTTTCATTACTCGGAGCGGCAATATGTTGACAGTTGATCCTCCATCTAGTAACACACGATTAACTTTTTGCTCACGCGTGTATGCTGTGAGAAATAGCGGGCGGTTGGGGTGCTGATCCGAGAAGCATGTCATCATCTGTGCAGGTGATCTCAACCGTGCAAGCGAGCTTTGCATTGTTTGAAGCCTCTTCCTCAGCCGGCGAGTCTTTATTTTCCTTTGCACCATCTCTTTCTTCTACATGGATAGCATAACATGAGACAACTTCATCCTCTATGTTTTTTTCTTCAGTCGTCTCAACTTCGAGGACTCTTTTGGGCATGTACTCCAATAAGGTGATTGGAGTACGATGGCTTCTGTACTCGACCCCTTCAGGGAAGATGCTCTTCACTTTCTTGTTTACCTTCCTTTGATTTCTTCTCAGCTTTCTTGCCCTTCGGCCTCTTCTTGGCTTGGAAGACTTGGAACAAATCGTCTTTGGTTCTTCCAATTTGGAGTAAGGTGACTTCCTTTGCTTTTTCTTGCGAGTCACCAGAGTACATCCATCATCGTCTTGTTCGACAGACTTTGGGGTTTTCTTTTCTTCCGCAACGACTTTTGTTTGTTTGGGAGACGTTCCGGATTGTTTCTTGGCTATGGGTAGAGAGTCGTTGAATTTAATCTCAACAGGGTCGAGTGATCCGAATTGGATGGTACTGCAATGACCATTTGTCGGCTCTGATACGGTGATTTGATTTGTGCTTGCCTTCTCTTCTTCAAGCACGATCTTTCCTTCCTCGGTCAAACACATAACCTTGTCTTTGAAGACAAAGCATTTTTTGATGGGATGACCAAATAAGCGATGATATTTGCAATAGTTACCTTCGTGGGCTCTTGTTGCATCCTCCGGACGCTTTGTTTCTGGAAGTTCAATGAGTTTCAATTTCAACAACTCATCAAAAATTGCGGGTACGTCAGAATCGAAGAATGGATACTTCCTCTTTTGCCTTTCATTCAGAGTTGGCCTCCGTCTTTCAACTTGTCGTGGCTCAACCTTTCTCCATTCAGGTTGGCTTGATGCTGGGTTGTTAACTTTTACTGGAGCTACGGTGGTAGCGTTGGACTCCTTCTTCTCTATTTTGGGAGAAGCTTTCAAGGATTTCTTAATTTCTTGTTTTTCTTTCCCATTTCTTGGATCTTGATTAGGGGCTTGACCTCCATTGGCGTTGATGCTTAATTCCATATCATGATCATGAGTGGCTAACTCCTCAAACGATCTCGGTAGAATCCCTTTAAGGATGTACTGCAGTCCCCAGTGCATGCCTTGGATGCACATCTCAATAGTGGAGGCTTCAGAGAGTTGATCCTTGCAGTTGAGGCTAAGGCTTCTCCATCTATTAATGTAATCAACTACTTTCTCCTCTTTCCATTTGTGGGAGTTGGTCAACTCTACCATGCTCACAGTTCTACGAGTACTGTAGAAGCGATTCAAAAAGATCTGCTCTAGTTGCTCCCAACTGTCTAGAGAGGCAGGGACGAGATCAGTGTACCAATCAAAAGCATTGCCTTTGAGTGAATGCACAAATTGCTTTACCAAGTGATCTCCATATGTTCCAGCATTGTTGTAGGTTTCAACGAAATGGGCAATGTGTTGCTTCGGGTTGCCATTTACTTCGAACTGCTGGAAATTTGGTGGTTGATAACCAGCCGGCATTTTCAAATCATCAATTCTTTTGGTGTATGGTTTGATATAAGTCTGAGATGACTTCATGGATCCTCCGACTTTGTCATTGATCGTCCCCATGATGAACTCCTGCAGTTGGCTGATAGGAATGGTTCCGTCGGGGGAGATCTTCAGATTGCTTGCCAAGGTAAAGGAATTGAAGGCTTCATGGTCCTTGAATGAGTTTTCTGGGGTAGCCTTCAAGTTGTTCGCCATATGCAGAGACTTGAAGGCTTTTTGGTCTTTGGAAGTGACATCGTGTTCGTCCTCTTCATCATGCACCACTTCTTTTGACTTGTTTGCTTCCCCAACAGAATCAATCTTGCTGGTGAACTTTGAAATTTGCATGTCTTGAGTCTAAACATGCGACGTGAGGGCCTCAATGGCCTTCGTGAGGCTAGCAATATGCTCCTCGAGAGTTGTGGAATTCGTCATCATTACGTCAGCAGCCATTGGTGACGTGGGTCTATCAGAAGCTTCATGCGGGAAAAGGAGGTTGATGCCAAACTCCTTTGACATGCTCCAAGTGATAGGTCCAGAAAGTTGTCCCTGAGATGAAGAAACAGCCTTAGCGGCAACAACCTTCCTAGTACCGCCCTTTGAAGACACAGTCTTCGCAACAGCAGCCTTCGGAGCAGCACTCTTTGAAGCAGCCTTTGGTGCCATTTGTTCTTGATTTCTTTAAAAAGGAGAGATTGGTCCCACTGGGCGTGCCAGAAATTTGTAACACTAATTTCGTGTTAATCCCTGAAAATTACAAAGAAAAGACAAAATTGTAACAAATCGAATTTTATTAATTTATAAAATAAAAGGCGGTTACAATCTCTTGAATCCTTTGATTCTCCTCTTTAATTGTTGACAATTATTAGACTCCCGGATTTAGCGGAAGATCTTGACTTTGGTTGATTTCCTCCCGGATGTGGCGGAATATCTTGACTTTGTGGTTGATTACTCCCGGATATGGCGGAAGAACCGGACTTTGGTCGATTCCTCCCAAGTATGACGGAAGATCTTGAATCTATGGTTGTTCCCTCCCGGATATGACGGAATATCTTGACTTTGTGGTTGGCTTCTCCCGAATATGGCAGAAGAATGTTTGATTTGGATGGAGATTTGAAGAAGTGCTTTGACTCACCTTCGCCCTCCTGATTGGGTTGGAAGATCCTCGAAGCTGGTTGAAGAACTCCGGATTTCTTGGTGGATGGTCCTCAAGCAAGGATTGAAGAACGCCGGATTTGGTGGAGAATCTTCAAAGGTTGAATAACACTTGAATGCTCCTTATGCTCCTTCGATCCCCTCCTTCTTGGTGCTTGATGCTTGAATGGAGTGCTTGATGCTTCCTCTCCAAACTTGAATCCTTGTGTGCTTCCGTCTTCTGTGTTTATGCTCTGTGTTTCTGTGTTTGCAAATGACCAATGTCTCTCCTATTTATAGTGCTGGATGAGTGCCTTGGAATTAATTCGCATTTAATGCGTCCACACTCTGATTGATTCCTACAATATCCGCGTTTAATGCGTCCAGACTCTCCTGATTGGCTCTTGCAATTTCTAGAAGATCTCCACATTTATTATAAATCAATAAAATCTCCTAATTAATTGATTTTTAAGAGATTTTTATGATTTATTGAGTTTTATATTATCCCCAATATTAATGTAGGAAATAATATAAAAATACTTAGATTTAACGACATATGTAGTATGTGACAAATATAATATTTCACATATATATTTTGTATATCTACATAGCCATTTAATTATAAATAATTAAATCTTTAAATTTCTAAGAGATTTTATTTACTTATTTATTTATATCATTTCCTATCATTTTGTATAGGAAATAATATAAAATGAATTTATTTTCGAGACAAATGCAGTACGTGACATATATATTATGTTACACAAAATTTTATATCTACAACATCACCATTAATATTTGGTGCGTCTACGATATGACGGTGTTGAAAATGCTCAACAACTTTCCAGTCACATCCGTTATACAAATCATCTATGTAGAACAATTGTTCTACTTGTGAAGCAAGAATGAATGGATCATGTTCGTACCAGGTGTTTGTAGTGTGTATACTTGGTGTATTCTTATATACACGGACACCCTTTTTAGCTGGACTAGTATCGAACCATGTACATTTGAAAAGAACAACAGTGTTATCATTTAGATAGCTTACGACATATATGTCTTCTAAGACTCCATACCATGTAGTGCCTTCGGTTCCTTTGACAGCAACCTCATTGTTTTGAGTTGTGCGTGTGCGATCCCGTTTTTGTGCATTGAATCTGACACCGTTCATCACACAACTGTGATAGGATTTGACCGTTGAAAAAGATCCAGTGGAAAGTGCTAACAATTGGTCATTCAAGTCTGATGGGTTCTGTTTACTCAATACAATAATCTGCATAATGTACCATACATAAGTATTTATGTAACGCTCATAAAAGTGCACAAGAAGTGTATGCAACTTTATTTTGTACCTTCGAATTAAACCAATCAGTAAATTCTTGATGGTGCACTTTGTCCAGGTTCTGTTTCATGCAGTAACTTAACAGTTTTGTACGATGTTCACTGCTCCATGTGTAGAAGACTAGTTAGCTTTAATGGAATTATAAAAAAACAAAAGAATTAAGTTTGGATTGCTCACTTACATGAGGTATTCATCGATCTCATGGCAGTTTTGCAAGACATACCACTGAACCTTCTCTTTCAAAGTAGTATTGAATGTCAAGCATTTCATCGATCCCATTGATCGAAAATGAGTCTTGAATACTGATATACGGTTCTTGATTATATCTTTGTTCTCAACCCAGTTCCTTTCGGGCCTATTGGACTTTGTCTCATTTCCCGAAAAATACAACGAGCAAAACATCAAGATCTCGTTAGCCACATATGCCTCTGCGATGGATCCTTTTGGCCTGGACCGATTTCTAATATACCTCTTTAACTTACCTAGAAAACGTTCAATCGGATACATCCATCTCAAATGAACAGGTCCACCCCTAATCGCTTCTTCAGGCAAGTGCATTATCACATGTATCAAAATATCAAAGAATGCCGGTGGGAATATCGTTTCTAGTTTACATAAGATTTCCAAAACCTTCTCTTTTGCATTCTCTAAATCACTAACCCTCAACGTGCGCGCGCCAAATCAATCTGAAAAATTGCTTAAATCAATGATAGTATCAGAAATTTCATTTTTCAAGAATTTTCGTACCCCAACTGGTAAAAGTCTCTGGAGTATGACATGAAAATCATGAGATTTTAGCCCGCTAAATTTGTCTTTACCAGTCAAATTATTTCTTAGGTTTCCTGCAAAACCATCAGGAAACCGAACATTTGTTAAGAAATCATAGAATTTTGTCCGATCTTCTGGTGCCAACGTGAACAAAGCACGCGGTTTTAAGGTCTTATTGCCTTGTTTAATCACATGTAGTTCCTTTCTCACTTTCACGTTTGCTAGATCCTTACGTGCCTTGATAGTGTCTTTGGTATTACCATCAATATTCAATACCGTAGACAATAAGCTATCACACACCTTCTTGTAAATGTGCATAACATATAGATTGTACTTGAGTTTTTTCGGCATCCAATAAGGCAATCTATTTAGTATGGTGTTTTTATTCCAAATCAAACAAGATTCTGGACGCTTATGAGTTTTACCACCGTACTCTTTGTGTTTCCCCGGTAAACATTCGGGTAGGTTACTAATTTGTTGAAGAATTTCCTTCGTGGTTTTCTCAACTGGAGGGCTTAATGTTTCGATTTTACCGTTAAACCCCTTATTTTTTCACATTGGGTGGTCCAGACACAGCCATCTACGATGTCCGACGTATCCAGTCTTACTCTCTAACCGTACCAAATGTGTATCATCGTTGCAAGTTAGACATGCTTTATATCCTTGACCAGTCCAACCAGAGAGATAACTACGAGCGGGAAAATCGTTCACCGTAAACATAATTGCAACTCGCATTCTGAAGGTAGTATTTGTAGCATCATCAAGCACAACTACCCCTTGTGACCACAATTCTTCCAACTCACCAATCAATGGCCTCAAATAAACGTCCAAGTCCTTGCATGGGGATTCTGGTCCTGGGATAAGTAAACACATGTGTTTATACAGTTCATTGTTGTAAACCCATGGTGCTGGATTCAACACTTGTGTTAGAACATGCCACATGCTGTATGTTTGACTCGTAGTACCAAACTGAGAGTTCTATTATTTACCATCGGTTGGATGCCTCATCACATCCTCATCCGTAGAATGCCCCGTCTTAAGCCATGTCATTGCCTGAGCTGTGTGACGGGAAGCATACAAACGTCTCAAATGATGCTTTAACGGAAAATAACGTAGCACTTTCTGAGCTACCTTTTTTCCTTTAGACTCCTTATAATGGCTCGTTTTGCACACTGAACATGATTGTAAGTCAGCAGTCTCCTTATAGTAAATGCAACATTTGTACAAGCAAGCATCAATCATTTCATACCCCAGACCCAATTTGTTCAGAAGAGTTTTTGCCTTGTAGAATGAATCGGGTAAATTTGACCCTTCCGGCAAAACTTCTATCAGTTTCTCTAAAAGAATGTCGAAGCTTTCATTTGGCCACTTATACAACACTTTTATATGCATTAAATCCGCTAAGAACTTCAAGGCGGATGAGCTTTTGCATCCCGGATAAACATGTTTGTGGAATTTGAAGAGGAGTTCATCAATGTTGTCAACCTCCTCTGTCTGTAAAACTTCTTCTTCTGAGGCTCTACCAAGGAAATCATTTATAACTGGAGCCATTTCGTCTCCGGATTCAACTACCAATTGATTTGTTCGTGCACGTTTACGGGATACACCGTCTTCACCGTGGTGAAACCATGTTGTTAGGTGTAGTGCCCAAAAGACAATTTGTGTAATTGTTTTTGATAATGGATAACAGAATTTATGTCACCTTATTACTTGCTTTGTGCTTGTAAGTAATACACTGCTGCAAACCCTAAGTATATCAGTATGTAACCGCTTAACTCAGTGTATGGCATGCACGTAAGGATTGAGTTAGTGGTGATATACTTAAACTGTTAGTCTCTGGTGAACTTAATCAGAGTTTAGGGTCTCATGATTAAAACACCAATAATGCGCCCAGAACACCTTAGGGTGTGATAGTCTTATCCGGACTGTCGGTAGAGGGTACCTAAGTGGGGCATTTATATATGATGGCATTCATATAGGACTGGACCGATTTAATCTGGTTTTCTTGATATAATTCCGTAATCGAGAAATCTTATTAAATCATTAGATGATCATATATGGATTGACCTTAACCCTGAAGTGATCACAGGGTGCTGCTTGTCTCGGAGTAGTGTTTGATGTGTTAGTTACGGATCACTTTGATATGTGATCCAAGTCACTTCTCGTTGAGACTATTCCATGATGAGTGAGTAGTTATGGTTTTCACAGACATGGAATCCATTCCTTCCTGCGGGAAGTAGAGAGACAGTCACGTTATTTGTTAGCCCTAAGAAAATGATCGATCGGCCGAGTTCATATTTAGACTAATTAGCTACTAGTCAGATATGCGAACTAATTGATCACTAGGGGGTTAATGGTAAATAAGGATAAGATATTTTGAGTCGGGTTTACGGAGACTTCCCACTCAGAATGGACAGTCTATGGAGGGTTAGTCCGTATGTAGTGATTATATCAATGGACGCTTATTTACTCGATGGGTTGAGTGTAAGAATATATCTATAATTGGTAGAGTTCTGTTTCAGATTTATGGTGGCGCAATCCCGGAATTAATAATTTAAGTAAGAATATTCTGTTCGATAAATATTTTACTTAATTATTGGATCTACTGGTTATAGGTCCATTGTCCCCAACGTGACTCCTATAATACGAGTGTTTTTTTGTTATTGGGCCTCAGTGATGATTAATTGGCTGGACTAATTAATTGATATGCGAAATATTATTTAGTTGGGTTAAATAATATATTACACAGAAAAGACATTTTCTGTGGGCCTGGGGTGGTGTGTGTGGTGCCATATGAGGGTTTCCTCATTGGAATAGGTTTTCTCGGATGATGTCATACTGCACAGTAATTAATTATTTATCCGTTATTTAATTAATTACAAATATATTAGATTGATCATTAATTGATTCTAGATTGGTTCTAGAATATCCGAGGATTTTCTAATATGATTAGCAAAATATAATTGTAATTACCTAATTAAATTATATTTTTCCTTGAAGGCCAATGATTTTTCTTCTATAAAAGGAGATCTCTCCCGAGCCTCACATAAGACACGTACCACAAAATTATACATAAAAAAAGGCTAAGGAGTTCGATCCTTAGCATTCCCCAGTTGAAGAAAAACTTCGTTCTTTTCTTGGTTGCATGTCAAGGAGGTTCTGATTCCAATGATCGGTGTCCACCAACCGCCGTTTGGAGACACACGTTGGAAGATCAAGGCTACTCATCCAACTATTGGTAAGTAGATCTAAACCCCCTTGTAGGAAGTTTAGATCCTTTGTTTATGATATGTAGTTCATAGATCATGATCCATCCGCTGCGAAAAGTTCTAGTTTATTTAGATCTGAGCTCTGACATCCTTCATGTGGTATCGGAGCGAGGTTCCACGATCTATTAATTATATTCATAGATAAACGATTTAAAAGGAGTTGAATTGCATGTAGATATATTTTTTTTAATATGTATATGTGATTGGTTGTTGTGGTTGAAGAGATGGAATGAGGTTGGCACTGTTTACCCGTTAGATCTATTGTAAACTCATATAAATTCGTTATATGAGTATATGAAATTTTGTAATTAGTTTGATGATGTAATTTTAAATTTCCTAGAAATAGATCTGTTTTGTTGATGTTCGTCTTTTCTGTTTTTCCCGTTGATTGAGCCTTTGAAACAACAATCCCTCCGGTCAGAATAAAGATCAAAAGTTGATGAAAAATCCCTCAAATTTTGGTGTCGATCTGAATCCGTCTCAATATCAAATCGCTGCAATAAATTTGATGCTGTAACAGAAAACCATTGCAGCCACAAAAACCCTAGCTGTGAGTTCGTCGAATTTCAGGAAGAGTTTGAAACGTTGAGACAAAGATCCGACCGTTCAGATTGACTAAAATGGAATTATGAACAAGCCCTAAAAATGTCAGGTCGATCGGGTTTTGTCTCGATGCCCAATCGGCTCTGGGAAGACACTGTTGCGCCGCAGTTATAAACAGATGCAGCAGTTGGATCGGCGGATTGCTGGAGAAAATTGGGCCATCGAAACTCGGATCCAACAGTCCATATGGAAGCAGGAGGAGTGAAGAACAGGACCACAAAGTTTCGTGACAATCAGAGTTCGTTTGAATGCCCGATGATTGATGAAACGGATCAGCAGCAGATTGTATTAGGAACTAGTAAACCCTAGTTAGGGTTTATTTATTTATTTTCTAATAGGTTTGATACGGGGGTGCCAACGGTCCATCTTGATGTTTATTTTCCGCACTAGTATGTATGCTTAGGAAGTATGCGTAGAACCGGAAAATTGCCATGATATACATCATATCATGAATTCCACTCCATTTGCATATACATGTAGAAATTAATTCAAGGAATTAGTTAGGCATGTATACAACACGCGATTAGTTTTAATTAATTGTATGATATTAATTAGAAAATAATTAGGGAAACCGAGGATTCCGGGTTTTGTCAATCGTCATGGTTAAGTGATGGATTCTCGGTGAATCCCATCTTGCGAAAGCATAGGGAGTAATATCCCGAAACCTCGACGAGATTGCGTTTTTTGTCCGTAGTGTCTACGTGAAAGTTTGATGTTAAGGGATTGATCAATTATGGGCGAATATGGTTCGAAAGTGGTCAAACCATGGATGGGTGGTCAACTGAGCCACGGCTCGATCGACTTAACCCTCCACGTGTGGCGTTTGGACGGGGGTCCGGCAAGGCTGAGCTATCCGACATGCGACTACGGCTCAACGGAACTCCCTTAGCCCTGATCCGTCCGACGTCCACATATGTTCCAACAAATAGGTCGGGTGGGCTAGCCCACATAACCGACACCATTCGGACCCATGATTTATTGTTCCTTAAAGATACATCAAGTCCGAAAAACGAAATCAGTAAACCCACCACTTTTTCAAAAATATTGTGTGGGTGCGGGGAAGGCGACAGCCGACCCCACGGCCTCTACTGTTGACACAAGCAACGTGAGAGAATGGTGACGCCTCGTGCCGGCCTGGGACCGGCCTCCCTAAGGAAGGCCTTCACCGTTATCAAAATTCAAGGCTTGGTCTCCGAAATGATAGGATTTTGGATACTCGTCGGGTCACTTGACCGACCACTAAGCGCACACACACTGGGGTCTACCTAAAAATCTGAAACAGTAGGTCACACTCATTATGGGTATTTTTGGTAATACCTTGGCTGAAAAAGAAAGGTAATGGAGGATTAAGATTGGATGTTCGATTCCATTTAATCATCGAGAGAGTTGATCTCAATTTAGTCGTCACCTCTTTGACCTACCCTAAGGCGGCACTGAGGTGTGAGACTAAATCCTTGGAACGGTAGGATAGACTATGCATCAGTTTATAGTTCCTAAAATTAATTAATAGTGTATGATTTGGACTTATTTTCTGTCAATTTTATTTACAACTATATATATATCTCTCTATGGTACTAGACTGTCAGTGTATGCTTTAAATTGACTAGTAACGATTTCGTTTAAAAGTGGTAAGTAACTAGAATGTTGTACGTGTTAATCATACATGCGATTAATTTTTCAGAAGAGATATTTCTCTTGAGCCTTCAAGACTCAAAGTGACGTAAATAAGTATGTCACTGCTGTCACTCGTGTTGAACGAGATACAACCGTAATTAGTTTGAAAGATGATTGGGACGGTAAAATTCTTCTAGTGAATTTTAATTGTGTAGTGACTACACGAGAAATTTTCTAATAGAAAAATTGGAAAATCATAAATTAAACTGTTGCTAGTTAGACGGTATTTGGAACCGATAAACTAGTGGGAGCTTTAATCTTATGTTTTTCTGATTTATTAGAAAATTAGTCCCATTGGGTAACGCTTTCACTAGACATCCCACAGTTCACGAGAAGTGTCTACTCAAACGAACTGCAAGTTTAAGACTATTTCCTTTTAAGGAAGTCAAGAATGGGAAAGAATGTCTACAAGTGTTAATCATCTAAACTAAATAAGTTTGAGGCTAAACCGAAATATTAATATAAGGAAAATATAGGATAAGGAAAGTGATTTCGGATCACTAACCAATGAATCCTAGGGACTTTCTTAACCGAGTAACTGGACTCGGGAGCTATATATGTTCTTTTGGAAGAACAAGGTAGCTGTGCATTAACGATTAATAGAGTAGACAACGGGCAGTTATTTCAGCTAAAATAGTGGGAGTGATATAACAAAATAGAATTTTGGATTCTAATCCATGAATATCGAAGAAATTTAATTTATGTTTCAGATTCGTTGGAACAAATGGATTCACTTTTATCTCGATACTACAGTTGCCTTAAGTGAAGTGAATATGACATTTGTACGATTTTGGAACTTGGATTTTTGTTTGATAAAGCCAGAACCACTAAGAAATGCTGAAGAGGTAAATGTAACACGTCTTAAACTATTAAAGGCAAAAGATTTCCGTATTAAGATAAACAACTCTTCAACATCTATTAATTAGTGCATATATCCTGGAGATAAGACTGACGATCAAGCTAAGGGTGATTCCTATCTCCCAGTCTAGGAACACTGTCTCAAAGGAACAATGATTAAGCTTCCTTTCAATCGGAAAAGGGTAATAGATTTGAAGAGGTATCATAGCTTGTTCATAATGACCTTAAGGGTCTAGTGAAAGATACAAGCTAGTGGGAGCTTTTGAGTGGTGACATTTTGTCTGATAACCACTCGAAACGCGGTTTAGTTTATCACAAATACGAGAAGGTGTCTCTGATATTACCAGAGAGTAAAGTATTCCATGCTCAGAAAGAGGCTATCGCATAGTCTTGAGACTGATGCTCGGCCTGCCTCCTAGTGGAATGTTTTCACTAAAGGAGAAACCGTAATCTTGCCTTATATAGTCAATGGTGTGCTACTATACACTGCTCGACTCGAATTGAGATATTGGTTGCAATATAACGGTTAACATTATTATGTAAACCGAGAAGTCTGCCTAGAAGATGCTTATGAGTTTATGGATAAGGAGTAAATTCAGTTCACTCCACTTCCGCAAATATGGGCATTTAGCACTTAGTGCTTGAGGGTAGGACTGGAGATTTTGCATACACGTTCAGAAGATAAATGTTCGTGAAATATCTTAATGTTGACGAGTAAAGGTTGGATATAAGATTCTTGAGATCAGAAAGTGACGGTTGGACTGTCACACCCCTTCTGAAAGAATCCACAGATAACAACCTTGGACCTTGGAGTACGGTTAGCCAAAGGAAGTTACTATCTGATTTAATCAGACCACGTCCAACATCAGTTGTTGGTGATTACACTGATAAATACTACAAGATCAGAATGTCAATCCACCTAAAACAGAGTGGGAGTATGGTTTAACCGTTGACCCATTGTGGTTTTGTGGACTTTCTGATCTCTTTGGGGTGATTGATAACATATGGCTCTTGGTGGGGTGTATAGGATTACGATCATAGAGGTTGGTTTGAAAGCCTCAACCACAGTGAATGGAGTTTTGGTACTCAGTTCTGTTCACCTCTTGTAGAACCACCCGAGTGTCTCAGGCCCGATGGGAGCAATTGGATCTACACGGAAAAGAGTCGAATGAATAGGAAAGTTTAAACTTTCAACGTAAAATCTGAGTGGTCTAGGGTGATTCCCGACGAGTTTGAGTTAACCGGACCTTGAACTCTCTCACCATTCGGTCTTTGCTAGATTTAGTGAAAGCGAGAAAATATGGGTGATTCCTTGAAACTTTCTTGCCGAAAAACGGAGTCTGGATTCATTCGGAACATAAGGGTCCTGGTTAGAAAAAATGCTAGGATGACTGCCGGGGCTTATATCCTTTGTGAATTTAAGGGAACCTCTCGGTCATTTAAAGTCACATGTTTTAAAATATGTGGACTTGACCGAATATTGATAAGTCTTTCGTAGGCCCGGATATCAATATTGGTAAAGTAGTAGTATTAGTGTTCATGAATGATAACACTGCAACGGTTGGAAACAACATGGGTGTGCTATCTGAAGTCGGAAACTGACACGCCAAGATTCTCTGTATGAGAGAATTGGACTATATTCAAAGAATTTGATTCGGTCAAATTCAAAAGAATGAGTCATTGTCTATCCCATCCGTCTTATTGGTTAAGATGATCTTGCATATACGTATGCAACATTCAACGAGAGTAGTCCTACCCCACCTCTCAGGAATTATTCTCTAAATATTCGGATAAAGAGAAAATGGGATAGAGTCTCTCTTGGATAACGGCAAGCCAGGTTATCACAAGTCAATAGTAGTCGAATCTCGGATTCGAGCATTGAATAGCATTTTAGTACGTCCTCAAGTATCTTTTAAGAATGAGGAATAATGTGCTTGTATATTCGGGTGCAAACTTGAATATGGTTGACTACACTGATTCTGACTTATAGTCAGATTAAGGATGATCGTTGGGACGATCTCGGGATCAGTGTTTACTCATTGTGATGGAGCTATAGTCTGGAGAAATCCAGCACCGCCAATTCGACTTTAATTTATCGGATACGTAGCAGCTTTCAGAGCAGCTAGAGTGGCGAAATAGCTTAGAATTTCCTTCCTGATCTGGGAGTAATTCCAGGTCTGGTGAGCCGATATCACTTCATTGTGAAAATAGTGAAGAGATAGCTTGGAAGGATCTTCTCAGTCACTAAATGTCAAAAGCATATTGAGAGAGAGTACCGCCTGATTAGATGGACCGGCGACGTTTTGATCCTAATGATCGTCTCGAGCCAACAACCTAACTAATCAGTGTACCAAGTCGAGTGCTTGGAGGGTACGGCATTGAGGGATATGTCCCATATGCTTTTAGAGCAAGTGGGAGAGTGTGGTGAATAAGATGAGAAAGGGTGTGCTCTAAAAACAATCGTTGCTTGTCATTTCGTGCAAGTGGGAGATTGTTAGGTGTAGTGCCCGAAAGACAACTTGTGTAATTGTTTTTTATAATAGATAATGTATTTATCTCACCTTATTACTTGCTTTGTGCTTGTAAGTAATACATTTGCTGCAAACCCTAAGTATATCGGTATGTAACCGCTTAACTTTCGGTGTATGGCATGCGTGAGGATTGAGTTAGTCTTGATATACTTAAATCTGTTAAATCCGTGGTGATCTTAATCGAGTTTAGGGTCTCATGATTAAAACACCAATAATGCGCCCAGAACACCTTAGGGTGTGATAGTCTTATCCGGACTGTTGGTAAAGGGTACCTAAGTAGGGCATTTATATATGATGGCATTCATATAGGACTGGACCGATTTAATCTGGTTTTCTCGATATAATTCCGTAATCGAGAAATCTTATTAAATCATTAGATGATCATATATGGATTGACCTTAACCCTGAAATGATCACAGGGTGCTGCTTGTCTCGGAGTAGTGTTTGATGTGTTAGTTACGGATCACTTTGATATGTGATCCAAGTCACTTCTCGTTGGCACTATTCCCTGATGAGTGAGTAGTTATGGTTTTCACAGAAATGGAATCCATTCCTTCTGCGGGAAGTAGAGAGGATCAGATCCCTATTTGTTAGCCCTAAGAAAATGATCGATCGGCCGAGTTCATATTTAGACTAATTAGCTACTAGTCAGATATGTGAACTAATTGATCACTAGGGGGTTGATGGTAAATAATGATAAGATATTTTGAGTCGGGTTTACGGAGACTTCCCACTCAGAATGGACAGTCTATGGAGGGTTAGTCCGTATGTAGTGATTATATCAATGGACGCTTATTTACTCGATGGGTTGAGTGTAAGTATATATCTATAATTGGTAGAGTTCAGTTTCGGGTTTATGGTGGCGTAATCCCGGAATTAATAATTTAAGTAAGAATATTCTGTTCAATGAATATTATATTTAATTATTGGAGCTACTGGTTATAGGTCCATGGTCCCCAACAAGGCTCCTATAATACGAGTGTTTTCTTGTTATTGGGCCTCAGTGATGATTAATTGGCTAGACTAATTAATTGATATACGAAATATTATTTAGTTGGGCTAAATAATATATTACACAAAAAAGAAATTTTATGTGGGCCTGGAGTGGTGTGTGTGGCGCCATATGAGGGTTTCCTCCTTGGAATAGGTTTTCTCGGATGATGTCATACTGCGCAGTAATTAATTATTTATCCGTTATTTAATTAATTACAAATATATTAGATTGATCATTAATTGATTCTAGATTGGTTCTAGAATATCCGAGGATTTTCTAATATGATTAGGAAAATATAATTGTAATTATATAATTAAATTATATTTTTCCTTGGAGGCCAAGGATTTTTCTTCTATAAAAGGAGATCTCTCGTGAGCCTCACATAAGACACATACCACGAAATTATACATAAAAAAAGGCTAAGGAGTTCGATCCTGAGCATTCCCCGGTTGAAGAAAAACTTCGGTTTTTTCTTGGTTGCATGTCAAGGAGGTTCTGATTCCAATGATCGGTGTCCACCAACCGCCATTTGGAGACACACGTTGGAAGATCAAGGCTACTCAACCAACTATTGGTAAGTAGATCTAAACCCCCTTGTAGGAAGTTTAGATCCTTTGTTTATGATATGTAGTTCATAGATCGTGATCCATCCGCTGCGAAAAGTTCTAGTTTATTTAGATCTGAGCTCTTACATCCTTCAGTTGTATACCTAGCTGCCCATCCCCAAAGGAAACAGTGATCATACACGTCCTCCAAAGTTTCGAAACCAATGTTGAAACACTTTTTGCATGGGCAACGAATCTTACCTTCATCGTTAAGAAATTGCCGTGCGTATTCAATGAATTCACTCAACCCTTTATCAAACTCGGGTTTCATTCTGTCAATATACAACCATGACTTGTCTAGTTCCATTTGAAATCCCTGATACACAATAACTTGACATACCACAATAACTGTTAGGTGTAGTGCCCGAAAGACAATTATGTAATTGTTTTAGGACAGAATTAATAATTCATCTTATTATATGCATGTATGCTTATAATTAAGACACTACTGAAAACCCTAAGTACCTCGTTTATGTAATTACATAACTCAGTGTATGGCTATACACACAAGGATTGAGTTAGTGAGATGTACTTAAAATTAACTTAGTCCGTAGCGTTTATTAATCTGAGTACGGGTCTCATGATTAATTTGTAAATAATGCGCCCAGAACACTTTAGGTGTGACGGTCTTATCCGGACTATGCAGTAATAGAATTACTGATGGGGCATTTATATATGATGATAATCATATAGAAATTTGGACCGATTTGATTTGAGTTCTCGATATAATTCCGTGATCGAGAAGTCTTATCGAATCACAAGATGATCATATATGGATTAATCTCAATCCTGAGGTGATCGCAGACAATAGCTTAGACAAGGGTGGAGTTTGATGTGTTAGTAAGGATCACTTCGTAGTATGTGGTCCAACACTTCTCGTTGGCTCTATTCTAGGATGAGTGAGTAGTCTGTGCTATCACATATATGGAATCCATTCCTTCCCTCGGGAAGTAGACAGACATTTCCCTTATTTGTTAACCCTAGAAACTGATCGATCGGCCGAGTTCATATTATATTAGTTATGAACTAATTGATCACTAAGGGGTTAATGGTAAATAAGGATAATATGTTTCGAGAAGGGTTTACGGAAATATCCCGAATCGAAGTGAGCGATCTATGGAGGATTTATCCATATGTAATGATTATATCGATGGGCGCTTTACTCATAAATTGAGTGTAAGTTATCTATATTCGATAGAGTTCGATTTGGGTTTATTGTGGTGTAATCCCGAATTAATAGGTTGGATATAATTATTCATGCGATGAATAATTTTTTTAAATTTATTGTAGCTCTTCGAATATAGAGTCCATGGTCCCCGACGTGGCTCCAAATAGCATAATTAGTTTTCTCGTCGTTTCACCTCAATTATAATTAAATAGTGGATTGAGCTATTTAATTTGATATGTGGATTAATTGTTTAGTTGGACTAGATAATTAAATACATGAAAAATACATTTTTCGTGGACTCGGCCCAAAATGGTGAAATTTCGTGTGGACTAGGTCAAACCCTAAGTCTTGGCCGAAATTTGTATTATTTATTATTGGGAAATTTGTTTTCTCAATAAATAATAAGACGTGTGATTAAATTATTTAGGTGTTAAATAATTTAAGGAAAGGAAAATCTTTTGTATATCCTAATTAATTTTAGGAATATTTTAGATTTATCTTTTTAAGGGAAAAGGATTATTATAATTGATTTTGTATTAATTATTTAATCCTTGGGGCTTAAGTTTTACTCTCCTATATAAAGAGAGTTCTCTCAAGCCTTTTGACATCACATATATGACGCCTATTTCATAAGAATATAGCTTGGAATTTTCGGCTATAGTTCTTTGGGTTCGAGTTTAGAAAACTTCGGGTTTTCTAGGTAGCATATCAAGGAGGTCGGCGGCGTGAAACACCATCCACCTGGGTGTTGCTGGGAGATACACGTTGGAAGGCTGTGGCTTCTCAATACACGTGTTCTTGGAGATCTATCGTTCTTGGAGTTAAGCACCATAAAAAGGTTGGCTCCTAAACCCCCTTGTAGTTAGATCTTTAATTTATGTTCTTTGTTTTCGTTTAGATCTAGATCTGATGCATTCCGCTGCGTAATCGGGTCAATCTATGATTGATCCGACGATATTACATCTAACAATAACTTAAGTTAGTATCTCACTTAAGGCACAAGAAACAGTTAATGCCATATGTGTTAGGTGTTAATACCATTTCAAGGGATGTTCTCATACTAATATAATATACTTAGTTTCATTAATATAATTTTTTTCATTAAGGCACAAGAAAAAGTTAGTATATCACTTAAGGCACAAGAAAAGGTTAATACCATATGTGTTAGGTGTTAATACCATTTCAAGGGATGTTCTCATACTAATATAGTATACTTAGTTTCATTAGTATACTTTTTTTCATTAAGGCACAAGAAAAAGTTAGTACTTACTTTCATTAGTATACTTTTTTTCACCTTGAGTATACTTTTTTTATTAATCGCTTAATATAGTATACTTTTTTTTCATTAAAAACTAATATTATTTCATAAAAATAAGTCTTTAACACTTACCACTCATCGTTCTTCAATGTTAGACAAAACTAGTTTATATTCTTCATCATCATGCTAGACATATCATCATGTTCTTCAACACTTTTCCAACACATATACATGGCCAAGATTCATACACTACTTAATACACTACTACTTGACGAAATAATATTTCAAGTCAATCACACACATATACTAGTCAATCACACGCTTTATACACTAAGATGTTTCAAACAAGGAAACAAAGACTTTTAACACTTAAAACACTTTCACTCTAAGTGTAAGTGTGATCAATATTTCCAATAACAATGGTCTCTGAAACAGAGCCATTTTCAGTACCAATTTGGGTAGGAACAACGCCCTTATGCACGATCAAACCATCAATATGGACAATTTCATTACTACCAACAACAAATTTACCAACTTCTCAAAACTACAATACCAAATCAACAATACCAAAGTTTACTACAATCGAACAATACCAAATTTATATCCAAGTCCTTCTACACCAATAAATCTCACCATAAGCATCAATCTCACCATCAAGCCTCAATCAATCTCAACATGAACATATACACTCACTACCATCAAGCCTCAATCAATTTCAACATGAACATGAACATATACACTCAACATGAACATATACACCATCAAGCCTCAATCAATCTCAATCAATACACTACACTACACACCATTCACCAGTCACTCACTACACACTAGTTAATTATCAAAAAAAATTATCACTACTAGTTAATAAAAAAATTATCACTACTAGTTAACTATCAAAATTATCACTACTAGTTAACTATCAAAATTACACACTAGTTAAAATGTATGTACCTGGAGCTGTGGCGGAGGAGAGGCGGCGGAGAGAGGTGTTGTTGCAAGCATTTGCCGGAGGAAGAGTGGGCTTTGTTGTTTTGTTCTTCTTTGCTTGCCGAGGAAGAGTGGAGAGGCGGCGAGGGAGGAGGAGGAAGGGATGTGCGGAGGGGGCGAGTTTCAATCGGGTTGGGGTGGGTTTAATTGCAGAAAATCGAAGAAGAGAAGAAAAATGGAGAAGGAAGAAGAAAGGGGGTTCGGGCAGATTTTAATAGGTTAACATGTTTTTTGGGACGACGCTTCTTTGTTGGGACGACATTGTCGTCCCATCAAAGTATTAAAATTATATAAAATTATTAAATTATATGGGACATTTAATGGGACGACACAGACTTTAATGGGACGACATGTCGTCCCATTAAAACCCAAAAAGGTTTTGGCGGCCAAATTTCCCCCCCAAAATTTCATAAAAATTTTGACTTTTTGTTTAAAGGAACGACAATGTCGTCCCTTTAAATAAACTTTAATAAAAAAATAATTTTATGAACTCTAATATTACATTTTTTTTATTAAAATCGATCTCTCCTTACCGATTACTATCTAACTCATTCGCTCGATAACGATCGATCGAGCCATAGTAGATAGTATTATCAGAATGATCGATAACGATCTAACTCATTCGCTCGATAACGATCCCCGACTCTTAACTTCTTCGCTCGATAACGATCCATTGAGACATAGTAGATAGTACTATCACAATGATCGATAACGATCCAACTCATTCGCTCGATAACGAACCCCGAGTTTAAAATCGATCTCTCCTTACCGATAACGATCGATCGAGTCATAGTAGATAGTACTATCAGAATGATCAATAACGATCTAACTCATTCGTTCGATAATGAACCTTGTGATTCAAATCGATCTCTTAATAATGATCCCCGACTTTTAACTCCTTCGCTCGATAACGATCCATCGAGACATAGTGGATAGTACTATCACAATGATCGATAACGATCTAACTCATTCGCTCGATAACAAACCCCGAGATTCAAATCGATCTCTTAATAACGATCTCCGACTCTTAACTCCTTCGCTTGATAACGATCCATCGAGACATAGTAGATAGTACTATCACAATGATCGATAATGATTTAACTCATTCGCTCGATAACGAACCCTTAGATTCAAATCGATCACTCGATAACGAACCCCGAAATTCAAATCGATCATTCAATAACGAACCCCAAACTCTTAACTCATTCGCTCGATTACGATCGATCAAGCCAATAGTAGATACTACCATCACAATGATCGATAACGATAACTAACTAACTTAGTCGCTCGATAACGAACCCTTAGATTCAAATCGATTGCTCGATAACGAACCCTGAGATTCAAATCGATCGCTCGATAACGATCGATCGAGCTATAGTACATAGTACTATCAGAATGATCGATAATGATCTAACTCATTCGCTCGATAACGAACCTCGAGATTCAAATCGATCTCTTAATAACGATCCCCGACTCTTAACTCCTTCGCTCGATAACGATCCATCGAGACATAGTAGATAGTACTATCACAATGATCGATAACGGTGTAACTCATTCACTCGATAACGAACCCCGAGATTCAAATCGATCTATCCTTACCAATAACGATCTAACTCATTCGCTCGATAACGAACTGACGCTCTATAGTAGATAGTACTATCAGAATGATCTGTAAGAAAAGATAACAAACCCCGAGATTCAAATCAATCGCTCGATAACTAACTAAAGATCTATAGTAGATAGTACTATCAGAATCACATGTATATTATCGTTCGATAAATTTTTTTTTATAAAAAATAATGTATTTTATATTTTAACGCAATGCTTATTATAATATGTATATTAAAAACATTGTTTTTATTTAAAGGGACGACAATGTCGTCCCTTCAAATGAGCATTTATATAAAACTGAATCTTATTTAATAACACAACGTTTTATATTTCAAAAACATTTAATTTACAAACAAAAAATGTTATAATTTCTTTTATACACATATTATTTTCTGGAAAACATTTAATTTCCTTTAAAGGGACGACTGTCGTCCCTAAAAACCAAAAATCTTATATATTTTTTCATATATCATATTTTCATCTGAAAAAGGTTTAATGGGACGACATTGTCGTCCCTTTAAATAGAGTTGTCCACGTGGAAATCCAAGCAGGCACGGTGGGGTTAATATTTTGTTTTTTGGGATGACATTGTCGTCCCTTTAAAGTTTCCCTCCGAAAAATCCGCCCAAAACTTTGATTATGTTTGAATTCATTTAAAGGGACGACTGTGTCGTCCCAATAAAGATATTTAAAGGGACGACTTTGTCGTCCCTTTAAACACATTTTCTTGTAGTGCAATATTATATATATATGTGTGTGTGTGTATGACGTAAGGTGCGGCGCCTATACCACTACATCATCATCATCATCCGGGAATGTAGATTGTAGACAGCAACGGAAAAGTATTTATGTAAGAGCAATTTAATTCGAAGGAGAAATTAAAATAACACAAAATGTAAAATAACGGCATTTCTATAATTTTCTAGGGCAACCGTGTGAGTGGTGGGCTAGTTTTTTCGCAGTATAAAAGGGCAGAAATTAATTACACGATGTGTTGCAGTTTATCAGTTAGTTTCAGCTACCGCAGCAGCCGGCAGCCAACAAATCATTGTGTTCTAAACCAAATGCCCTTAGAAGCATTTAACACTCGTTCCAAAAGGTGGTTAAGTGGTAGTTTGGTGGTTATAACTGTTTCTATGTATCAATTGGATCAACTGAGTGATCCAACTTAAAATATATAGCTGTTAGGAACAGGATGTAATTACCAATTTTTACCAATTAATGAGAATTGCTTCGATTTTAGTTCTTTCCGGTTTTCCCGCCTAAATTTCTTTTTGAATATGTACTTCATATCTTCAAGTTCTAGGTGTAGAATTTGAATTTTTACATGGTATCAGAGCGTTTCTAGAGCTTAGGTTGCGCTAGTTCTGAAGTTTTTGGAAGAATCTAGAGAGTATTATGTGTTTTCCCTATGTGTTTTCCCTCATTCGAAGTTCAAATGGCAAGTGATAGTGGAAGTCTGAATCAGAGAACCAATGCAACTGCAATCAATGGGGCTAGAGGTCCTAAGATCAATACTTTAAGCTAATTCTACTTGCACCTAATGAGAATCCAACAATTCTCTTGGTGTCACCATCATTAGAAGGTAATAACTATCGGTCCTGGTCAGAGTCCATGTTTATGCTTGATTTTAGAAACTAAGAAGCTATGATTTATTGATAGGACTATAGAAAAGCCTGATGTAAATGATCAGTTGTATAAGACTTGGAGTCGATGCAATAATGTTGATATGTCTTGGATTCTTGTGCCAAACATAGCACAGAGTATTTTGTGGAGAAATCTGGTTAGATTTGCAAGATAGGTTTCCCAATGTGGATTATGTTGGATCGATGCGCATTGATCGAGATCTAGAAGGGGTTGAATGGACCACAAGTATTCTAAAAAAATTCACAAAAAATTTATTCCACTTAACAGTTATAGCAAGCTCATGACAAAACAGAGTTTAGAATAAAACAAATGAATCAAACACTGGTTAAAATCAGAAGCTTATTTTAACAAAGTTATTGTGATTAATTGTGACAAACCAAGTGATCAGAAAAGCGATTGATTTTATGAAGATTAATATTAGTGACAAAGCATGTATGTAGTTAACCCGGTTGATTACACAAACTTAAGAGATGGTTTGCAGAGAGTTAAACAAATTATAACAACAAAACTCAGCTAGGTAGATTAAGAAGATGCAAACTGAACTAATTATTACAGATATGATATGACGGGTCAAGTTCAGGTTTACATAAAAGTTTATAGGTCAATGCAGCTGGATATAGTTACAAATCAAATGAGTAGTGGATAATATTAAAGTCTTAAATCTTTTAGAAGAAGTTAACATGATCAAGCAAGTTCAATGTCTGCAAGTACTATTTTACTAAGTTGAAAGCAAAATGGGGTGAAATAATGATCCTGAAACTTGTACCTACTTGTGAGTGTGGATAGCTTGTGTGTGCAACATAAGCAAGAAGCTGAATGACTTTTTAGAAGCATATTGTGTAATCAGAATTATGAAAGGATTGAATGATAGTTTTGCACCAGTAAGATCCTGACTTTTCTTGATGAGTCCTTTGCCCACGTTAAAACAAGCTTTCTCTATGGTTATCAAGTTTGAAAGACAAACTCAATATGTGATAGGACATCCACATAGTTCATAGGTTTTGGCTCATACTAATCAGGTCAATAATCAGAAATATGGTCAATATCAAGGTCAACCCACCTAAAATCAAAGTCTACATACCGGTGGAAATAAATATTGATTTCAAAATCAGAACACTCATTCAGGTCTTGAGTAGTCAGCAGAGTGATCGTCTGTTGAGTCTGGTGTTCAGCTGAGCTGAGTTGGTTCTCAGCGTTACTTGGTGAACACGACTGCATGGGTTCTTCGTTTGTATTTAGGTTACGTCTGGGTATTTTTGTCATTTTTGGTTTGCTTATTATGGCTGTTATGGTTTGATTCCCAAGGCCTATTGACGATGTTGGAATTCGTCTGTCAAATAATCCGGGTCGTATTTATTCTAGTGACAATGAATCAAGATCTAGAAGCCCATGAAAGGATGTAAAAACGGGGGTGGTTTGTGTTTAGATTTTGACTGATCCTGAGATGTTTAATCTCAAGTTACCTATGTATCCTGTGATAATTCAGGAATCTAGTCCATTCGTAGTTCTTGGGATTGTTTAAGTTCCAAGTTCCGCTTAAGAATAAGAGTTGAAACCGATGCTACCAGGGGAGGCTCGGCTAACTTGACTTAGATATATAGAGGGCCTTGTGCCCTAGGCATGTTGGTGCCGTGTCCATAGAGGACTATTTCGTATCCCTCAAGAATTGGATTTGTAAACGTTAATCTCCTTGATTTTAAGAGATAATCACGGGATTTGAATAGTAAGATTAGAGCTTTTATGCCTTAGGATTCTTTCCATAATTATCATTTATTATGAGCACATGTGTCGAATAACGGGGATAGCTCCGGCCGACCTGTGTCGAGCTCCCAAGGCCTTTATGGTTGAACTGCACTGACCCGACTCCATTGCGCCCTAACCGATTTGCGATGGACTGAGAAGTGTACCAGGCTGATCTCCCACATAGGGTTTATATCGTCCCTTGGGCCTGAAGTGGGGCTCATGGCCTTTAACATTGTACTTTCTTTGTCTTTATTTAATGCTTAGTCAATATGGGGATGACACGTGGCTGAGGGCTAGTCCGACCCTCATCATAAGCCTCCCGGATCCGGGTGAGCTACTTGCCGTGGAGGTCGATCGCTAAAGATCTTTGCTCGGCCATGGTTATAATCTTGTAGAATTTTGAACGACTCGCTGCCAGATGGCAGAGTTACCCGTGGTTCAGGAAACTACCAGCAAGGTTGATCTCCAACTTTCAAGCACTGGAAAGACGTTCATCAATGCCTTCATCACAGCTAAGCCCTTCCAGAGGAATGAAACTCATCTCCTCACTCTCAAACAGAAGAAGGAGGAAACCGTACTGCAATACCTGAAAAGGTTCAAGAGTCCACCCAAGTTCAGGATGCAGATGAGCACATCTGATAACTTCCTTCGTAGCAGGACTCCGGGAAGGAAGGTTGTATGCCAAGATGAACAAAAAACTTCCTAGATCTATGGAAGAATGCATGGAAATGGCGTATAAACATTGTCAGGGAGAAGAGACTAACAGGTTAAAAAGAGAATCGGAAAAGGGAGAATCCAAGAAGGAAAAAACAGAGGACAGATCTGACAAGAAAAGAAAACTGATCTGGGACCGCATGACGACCCCAATCACTGATCGGTAGGGGAAGAAATGAGCTTTGCAAGAGAGGAATTTCATCCCTCTAAACAGATCATATGAGCAGGTTCTCGCAATAATAGAGAGAAATGGTCTAGCCCGAACTCCGCCACCAATGAGAGGTCTTTCAGAAAGGAGAGACCAAAGAAAATTTAGTGCTTATCATAAGGATGTTGGGCACGACTCGAAAGTCTGAGGAACTAAAAGGGACATTGGTGCAAAGAATTATATAAGGAAGACTAGACGAGGTCGTCGATTGATCTCAGAATCCCGAGCCATGAGGTCGTAGAGACTTCAAATGGCGAAACTATAACCAAGATCAGGGAAGACAAGACAAGACCCAAAGAAGAAGGGTTAGATATCTGGACCCTGATCGACAGCTAGATAACCGCCCCATCAACACCATTAATTAACACTATTATGGGCGGTCCCAACAGTGAAGTTGGGGAGGTGAGTGGGAAGGTCAGTCGAACTGCAATTACTTCTGCGTCTAACAGAAGTCAAAGTCCAGTTGGCGAGGTAACTTATTGTCACAGAAACCCCCTTCCTTTGGTAATAAACAATGAAGGCCTAGTCATTGAGGCCGTAGTGCACAAGAACTTGGTGAAAATGATCTGTATCGATACCGGAAGCGCCGTCAACGTTCTATATTACTCAGTCTTCTAATCCATGAAGCTAAAGTACTCAGAATTGACACCTGTTTCGACACCGTTGTTCGGATTCGCTGGGCCTTTAGTTCATCCCATGGGGATGATAAGGCTTGCCACAACATTTGGCCGGGAACCAAGGGGCAAGACTATCATAGTACACTACGTCGTGGTTATAGACCCGTCTGCATACAACGTTATTATGGGAAGGCCAACATTAATTGAGCTCCGGACTTTTATTTCTCCAGCTCATATCAGCCTAAAGTTCCCCATTGTAGAAGGCTTGGTTGAGATTAAAGGGGATGTGGAAGCATCTAAGAGTTGCTACGCCGCCACCATCAAAGGAAATGGTGTGATTCAAACATGAGGAATCAGGAAAAGAGGATGACCTCCAATAAAACTGAAGGTGGGTCTAAGACAGGTTCCAGACGTTTATGATTTATTACAACTTTCATTTTATTCTTGCAATTATACGGTTTTTTTATTCAATTACATTATAATAAGATTGCACTCAGGGAGTGCTCAGTTTATGTTACTTTAATTGTATTTTGATTTTCCATGTTTACGCAAGGTGAATGGATATGATTAAGTTTACAGGACAAACATCGCGCAAAGTCTGTAAGAGACAAAAGCGTAAAGTCTGCAGGACAGGCAAACTGAGCTCTATAGGTCGGACTCAGTCGAACAAACTAAGTCTGCAAGACAGACAAGCTGAGCTCTGCAGGTCGGACTCAGTCAAACTCGTTAAGTCTGCAGGACATACCAACCGAGCTCCGCAGGTCGGACTCAATAAAGGTTGTAAAAGACAAAATTCTTAAGTCTGTAGGACAAACGCCGAACCGAGCTCCATAGGATGGACTCATAAACTTGAGCTCAGGTCGGGCTCAATAAAGGTTGTAAAAGGCAAACTTCTTAAGTCTGCAGGACAAACGCCGAACCGGGCTCCGCAGGACGGACTCATAAACTTGAGCTCTGTAGGTCAGACTCAATAACCGGGCTCTGCAGGTCGGGCTCAAAAAAGTTTGCAAAGGACAAACTTCCTTAAGTCTGCAGGACAGACAAACTGAGCTCTGCAGGTCGGACTCGGTCAAAATCAAATAGTGCACTAGAAGGAAAAATCGAGCTTCACAGATGAACTCAACGGCGTTTGCATAGAAACTCTTTAAGTCTCAGATGACATACACACTCGAACTCCGTATGGCCGGATTCACCAAACTCAATGGGTGCAAGAGCGACTGTACCTAAGTTACGCGTCGGACTCAACATCCTAAGTCTGGCAGGATGGACATAAACTTCTCAAGCTCTCAGATCTGGAACAAGCAAGATATTGCGAACTATACTAAGTATGCCACCCTGAACTATAAGTTCTTGAATGGCATAATGGAGGCGCGGATACCCCACACCTATAGTCAACACTACTCAAAGGTAAATGAGATTGCAAAGAGCAGAAATTTTGCAAAATGTCATTAAGTTACATTTCAAAATTTTCAAAACAAAAGTTTCAAAACTAAAAATACAAAAGCTAAGAAGCATCTAGATTTTGTCCAGACTCCGCAGTAAGGGTGGCACCAGATGAAGGTAACTCATTTGGAGGGACAGAAGAAGAAGACGGACGAGAGTATTTGGCCACGATATCTACTCCTTCTTAGAACTCCTTCACGCGAGCTGAGTAAACTGTATCCTTTCCAGGCTTATATAACTTCTTGTTTTTCAGCTCGGCAACGGAAATGGTGGCAAAGTGGGCCATGCAATCCTCCACCCTTAGAGTGTAACTATTGTTTACCACCGGGGAAAACAAAAAAGAAAAGGCCTGAGTAAACTCTACAGAGGCCTTATAGTCTCGAACAGCATGAGCTGCAGTCTCCTTAAGTTGGGCCCGGTGAGCATGAACCAGCTCGGCCTTCTCAGATCAGAGCCACGTAATGGCTTCCCCCAATTCAGCCTCCTTCTTCAAATGTTTCTCCGTAGCGGCTTGGAGGCTAGCAGCGTATTCAGACATTACAGAGTCTTCAGCTCATCTGCCTAAGTTTGCAGCTGCTTCTTAAGGTCCTTGACCTCCTCATTCTTAAACTTCAAACTCATACCCCCGGTCAGAGGACGGGAAGAATAGGGACGAGAAGTGCAAAGAGGGGAGTCGGGAGTAGAAGGGACCCAGGGGGTTTCTTCGAACACTACATTGTTTATCTCTTTGCGAAACTCAGGATCGACCTCAAACAGCCTAGTTCTGGTGCTCTCTACCTCCAGCTCAGACTCTGATGCAAACAATTCCTCTATAGAAGCACTAGAGGGGGATGAAGACCTCATTAACGATTAGAAATGCAGCGAAAAATGGAAAAGAGGCATGGGTACTTACTTGCAATGAAGTAGGTTGAAAGAAGTGAATGAGAGAAGTTGATGACTGATCCCGGGCTTCTGATTTAAAGTAGCGTACAAACGTTTGAAATGGAATAGACAGTTGATACGACGATTATAAGCCCCAAACAGGCCTCAAAAACCGTTTCATTACAGGACGTGGGTATTAACACCTCGGTTTACAGACCCGTTATGACAGCGTCATTACGGCAACTCTACTACCTGGCAGTGAGTCGTTCAAAATTCTACAAGATTAAATAACCGTGGCCGAGCAGCATCTTTAGCAGATCTCACCTCGCAGCAAGTAGCTCAGCCAGATCTGGTGGGCTTATGATGAGGGTCGGACTAGCCTTTATCCACGTGTCATCCCTATATTGATTAAGCATTAAATAAAGACAAAGAAAATACAATGTTAAGGGTCAGGAGCCCCACTTGAGACCCAAGGGCCGATCTAAACCCCATGTGGGAGATCAGCCTGGTCCACTTCTCCCCATTGCAGTCGATCCAGGGCGCAAGCGGAGTCGGGTCGATCTGATTCGGCGGAAAGGCCTTGGGAGCTCGACGCAGGTCGGCCGAACTATCCCCGTTATTCGACACACTCATAATAAAGAATAATTATGGAAAGAATCTAAAGGCATAAATGCTCTAATCTTACTATTCTCCGTGATTATATCTTAAAATCAAAGATATTAACACGTACAAATCCAATCCTTGAGGGATACAAAATAGCGTACAATTAATCCGTTACAACAAAAACATAACTTAAGCGACTTCAGTGATGCTTTATATGTGTTGTGTGAGTGGGCTAAAAAAAATGCAGACTGGATTTGTTAAGCAGAATGTACTTGTTATGCAAACTATGGGTGTGAATAATCACTTCAATGAAACTTCACCCTCTCCATCCTTCACAATATTTCCTTATTTCTGAATGTTAATGGCATATATAACTCTTGTTTGAAAAGAAAAGAAAAGAAAAGTTGAAAATTAGGTGTTCATTCTATGAGTCCCATGCAAGTAGATTACCAAATCTAAGATCAATCATTGATCTACAAAAGACAAATGCCAAACTCAAATTCAAGTGTTTCAACACCTATAACAAAATTTCTGTAAGCTACTCTTCCCTTTCTTTTTATCGATAAGGGGATTACAGAACAGAGATACATCAATAATTTAAAGCTGGTTTTAATTGATTGATATATATAATCTTGAAGACACTAAAGCAATATATATGTGCAAAATAGTACACTATATAACTAGCTAGATCTAGAAGAGAAAACAGAGCACAAGCATGAAAGATGCAAATAATAGCATTATTAATTTAGCAATATTGCACAACTCTTGAGATGCTTCAGAACTCTGATCTGTAGATCCTCCATTATCAAACCCAGGTGTGAATCCTCCATTTCCATTCAAAGGTATATTATTACCTGGTGGAGGTGGTGAGCCGCCTAAACTTGGAATTACAGTTGAATTACTCATCCCTCCTCCGCCACTGCCGCCACCGGCTGAAAGTGTAGTCCCACCACCACCACCAGCTGTGTTTGGAGAAGACGGATAAACACAAGATCCATAACTAGGATCAGTTTTAGCAATGGTAGCAGTGCCGGCAAAGCTGCAAGAACCAGGATCATTTCTTTTCCTTTGATAATAGCTATTGAAAGCATATGAAGCATGGGCTTGGAATGTATTCGGAAGAAAACAGAGGCCAGATGATTGCAATGGTGCACAATCAGCACCAGTAGCACAAGCATAATCGAGAGCTGTTTGTAAAGACTTGTCACTTGCTTCACTTCTTGCTACACACCACAGTGCTTCTACTTTGTTGAAGAAGATGATGACCAAGAAGAACAACTGCCCTAGTAGGAGTAGATACGCCATGTTCACCATCCTATGAGGTGGTTTTGCTGCTCCCATTGTATATGGTTGGTGATTGGTCGGAAGAGGGAGGAGAGGTGGGGGGTCGGGAGGTGGGGTGTGTGTTTATTTCGTACAGTCTTAATTTGTTCTTAGAGTACTAAAGTGGTGCGGCTTGGTTTTCATTTTCTTTTTGCTAATTAATGCAGGACATCATGACATGCATGCCCTTTGTACTTCATATGAAGAATATGTCTAACAACTTTTTATATATATATATATATATATATATATATATATATATATATATCAAACGGCTATTTGTATAAAAGTTGTGAATATGTTTTATTAAATATGTGAGTTTTTTTTTTTGGTTTTATAATCAAGAAGAGATTTGAACCTAGAACCAACATGTCTGGGCACTTAGCATTTATACCACTAAAACATGTCTAATGTGTATATGAGTTTCTTTAATCGAGATATATGTACACACCTCATTATCTATGATTGTGTTGTTATAAGAATACAAGATTTTTTTATTTATTTTTTTGAGAAAAGAATACTTGATTTTGAAGTTTCCAGACACGGCCTAGTGGTAAAGAGTTTAAGTGTTTTAAAATGATAGTTGGACCTTGAACTGAAGTGGAGCAGTTCTTTTAGTTATTTGGTATAATAACAAATTTATACTCTGAGCATTAGGTTACTGATTAATATTTTCATTCATCTTATGGAACATGAGGAATGATGACATACATAGTTAGAGTTTAACCATTTTTTAAGAATACTCGATCTTGAAATGAGAGTTAATTTTTCATTATCATGAATTAAATATATATATTAACATTGATACTGTGTCTTCTAAATTCTTATATATGCATAGCTTTAATTTATATAAACAAATAGTAAGTGTTTTAAAGGTTGTGGATGACTGTTTTTAATCTAAAAATGACAGAAAAAAAATATAGTTGTTGAGAATGACAAAAACGCTATTATTACTACATGTGTTCATTACTACGCCATTGTCTGCAACATATAATAATGTAATGTAATAGTAGAATACGCGCGTTTTATCCTTCTTAACCACTATCTTTTTTCTTGTCATTTTCTTTTGTTTCCATTTTATATATTATCTTGTACTTCTGTCTCGCGACCCAGTGTTTTAAAGCTACTTCTTAAAACATAAAAACAAATAAAATAAATTAAAGCCACATTAAGATAAAAAGACAATAAGATTTGTTTTTAATTTAACCTTTTTTTTAGTACTTGGAATGTGCTTTTCCTTTTGTGCTTTTGCTTTTGCAATTTGAACTTGTGTTGTTCCTTTCATCCTTCGGGATGCTTTTTGTATTTTGTTAGTTGGGTTTTTTTTCTTTCTTGCCCAAATTAAATAAGCGTTATCATACCAAACAAAGAAATAAAAGAGTTCGACTAGCTTATATTTTGATTATGTTTAAAATTTTGATGTATAGCTTTTTTAGTTTTATATTTTTGTTGTTTTTGGTGGTGTGGAAATAAAATGGTTTTGGTCTTGAAAAAAATTAAAAAAAAAAGAGTTAGGATAAGTAAGAGACTAAAATAGAAATCAGAACAGTAGTAAAATAAATTAGATGATAAGAGCAAATCTATTATTCATCATCTCAAATTCACTGCTCGTGTGATACCCCGAGTCTATATTGTTGATATGTCACTTACGGGTCAAATGACACATAAGTTATAAACATTAAGAATAAAAGTTAAAGTACCTGTTTCTGTTTTAAATACGTATGATATGTACCAAGTAGGTCCCAGAAAGTAGTTAGCCATGTACCAACTAACCAGCTCTAAATCAAAGATCATAGTTTTTTCAAGTTCTGCAACTCCAGTGTGTTAATGGTGCAATAAGAGCACCCTTTGACCTTTCAGTTCGTCCAGAAACAACAAGTTTAATGAAGACTTTCAAATTTTAGCCTATATAAACCTTCCATTTCATATCTAATTTCTACCCTTCTTTCTCAAGTTCTAGGCAAAACTCTGCATCAATTTCGGCCCTTCTCAACCTAGCTTTCAGCCCTTCAACATGTTGGAAGTTTTAGTTATGTTTTCATTAAGTTCTGAGCAAGTTTTGCTGGATATTCAGAAACCCGAATCCGGATTCGATCCATAATTGGATCGTCAGACCTGATTCACAGCACCGATCGAGACGCTCGATCATGCACAGCGGAAGCTACGAATAAATTTGCATGCGATTTTACTACGATTTGATTCGCATAAATAATTAATATAACTATGAGAAGGTTAAAAATTTACCAAAAGAAGAGGGAGAAGGAATCGACCAAGGGAGAAGCCGTGATCTTCCGGATTGTATCTCCAAACGACGATTGGTGGACGTCGATCCTCGCCGTAAAACCTCCTCGAATATGCACAAGAAAAACCCTAGTTTTTCTCATCTTAATGACTAGAACAATAAACTAATTTTTCTCTTCTTTTATTTGATGTTGGCGCAAATTGTGCGTAAAATTGTGTTGTGAGGAACTCTCTTTATATAGGAAAATAACTAGCCAAGAGAATTATCATTTTCACACAACACTTACCTATTCCCACAAAGAAAAGATATTTGCCAAAAGATAAGAGATAACTCCCAAAAAATCAATCTCTTATTTTTCCATTAATTATCCAACAAATAGATAATTAATTACTACACATGTGACATAATCTAGGAAAATTTCTTTTCCTAATTTATCACAAAACGTAGGCGCCACTTGTCATTGTTTTTTAATAGAAAATATCTTTTCTATTTTACATATTATTTACCAAATAAATAATATTCGCATATTCATTAAATAGACAAACTATTTAATTTATTCTCGAGGTTCCATAAAACGAGAAAACACTCGCGTGTTAGGAGCCAACCTGGGGACCCTGGACCTATAACCAGTAGCTACAATAAAATGAATAAAATAGTCATCGAACAGAATATTTCCACTCAATTTATTAATTCAGGAATTATGCCACCATAAATCCAAAACTGAACTCTATCGATTATAGATATAACTTATTCTCAAAACGTCGAGTCGATAAGTGTCTATTGATATAATCATTACATACATACTAACTCTCCATAGACTGTCCGTAATGAAGCGGGAATATTTCCGTAAACCTTCTTCAATACATCTTATCCTTATTTACCATCAACCCACTAGTGATCAATTAGTTCATAACCAATCACGAACTCCGGGATCGATCGGTTTCTAGGATTAACAAATAAGAGGATTGTCTTTCTACTTCCCGTAGGAAGGAATGAATTCCATATCACATGAGACACACACTTCTCACTCGTTCCGAATAGTGCCAACGTGAAAGTGATTCGGACCTCGCCTCTTGCGCGATCCTTAACGAACACATCAAACCCTATCCTGAAACCAGTAGGAGTATGCAATCACTTCAGGATTAAGGTTAATCATATATGATCATCTTGTGATTTAATAAGATTTCTCAATCACAAAATTATATGAGAAATGCAGATTAAATCGGTCCAGTCCTATATGACTACATCATATATAAATGCCCCACTTAGACAACCAATGTCGACGGTCCGGATAAGACGGTCACACCATAAAGTGTTCTGGGCGCATTAATGATGGTTTAATCAATAGACCCCATACTTTGATTAAGTTCACCACAGACTAATAGTTCAAGTGTATCACTATAAACTTAATCCTCATGTGTGACACACACTAATTTATATGGCAACATATGATATGACTTGGGGTTTTCAGCAGTGCATTAAATATAAGCACGAAGCAAATAATAAGATGAGAATAAATCTATCATTTTGTTAATTATAAAAATAATTACATAAATTGTCTTTCGGACGCTACTTCCAACATGTTTATCAATAGGTTAAGTTAGGGATTTTGATGTTTAAAGTTTGGATATGTTGGATCTATGATTGGGGATGAGTTTTTCCTGATAGAAGAAGCTAGTTTGGCTGATCTTTCCCTAGTTATCAAGGTAAGGACTTATGCATCAAAGTCTTTACATCACTTACATGCAATTATGAAATTTTGATTATTTTATTGCTATGTGCTACTTTTTATGCATCTTAAGCTTTCATATATTGAGTATGTGCCTTAGTTAGACATGATGTATGATAAGATATCTAGTTTTGAACCAATTTGTTTGTTGGCTATGGGCTCAACGGCAAACTAAACTACCGGCTAGCCGGCAGCCTTCTTTTTTGTTTTATGAATCCACAGTAAAGTTCAAATCTTCTGGAACATAAATAATATGTTTTGAACCCGTATGAGTACTATGCGCAAATTTCTAGACTTGTTAAATGCTAGAATATCATGTTTTAGGGTAATAATAAAAGATGATCATGTTCATGTTTTAGTTGGTAATTCAAAATGTGGTCCAAATATCATATTATAGGAATACATTTATTTATGAACATAGTACTTGCGTTAATATTTGATCAATGATAATTGTTAAAGTTAAAGATATGACAAGCTTGTGGTAATAGTATTGAAAGGTTACCGTGTTATCATAGTAAGCATGTTCTTGAGTTGACCTTCTATGGTTATGTGCTAGATGGTATGTTTTGTTATATGTTATAAAAGGAAAGTTCTAGGGTTATGTCGTAAATTTGATGATTATGGTTAATGAGTACTAAGCATGTAATGTAAAAGAATTATGTGATATTTTGAAGAGATAATGAAAAGAGAATATGTTAGAAAGCATGAAAGAGATGTTATGTAATCGTTCATTGATAAGTACTTTTTTTAGGAAGCGGACGTTTTATTACTTTGGAAAAAAGCAGAGAGGCAACAACCTTACAAAAATAGTCCGAGAAAAGAAATGCAAAAGATTGAAATACAATGATTATTCGAAGTCCCTCCAAGCAAGTCTCAGATTCTTAGCACGTTCCACCACCTGGGATAGGAAAACAGAGGCCGGGGGCCTTTCCTCAGTGCTTTCATGAATAATATTATTTCTCCACATCCACACTCCATATAGTGCCTCTCTCCACGTGTACTTCCAAGCTGTTGAGTCAAGAGGTGGCTCCTCCTCCCGAAAAAGGTTCAACCGCAGCCAACCCTCAATGTTAACCACACCAAAAAACTTTCTCCAACTCTCACGCGGTAAGCACAACTGCCAAAGAGTGGAAACCCACAGACAGTCCCTGAATGCATGCAGATCGTTTAGTCCTCCTCCCATAAATCGAGACAAATGGGTGAAGGAGCAATGTGTCGCTTAGCTAAGAAATCACCAACAGGGAAGGCCTCATGGGATCAACTCCAAAGTAAATAGTTACCTCGATTCGGGCCCTTAAGTTGCTAGATATGAGTCCATAGATCACTTTCCGCATTCTCACCATCGAACCCATACCGGAATTGCCAGTGGTATCCTCCCGAGACCGTATACTTAGCCGTCGAATCATCGCACCAAATAAAGTCCTGGTTGTCGATCTTCAACCCCTGCTATAAATCAGAATACGCCTTGCATATACTATGCCATATCGGGGAGCTTTCTTGTCTTGGTATAGCCGTCAATTCTCTATATTTATCAAAAAGGACTTTAACCCACAAGGGGTCCCGTCGATGGATGAGCTGCCAAATCAATTTACCGAGCAAAGCCAGATTCATCTCCCGCATTTTTTGAATTCCCAACCCATTTTTCTCTTTCGGCCTACATATTTTGTCCCAAGAGATAGTATGCAGTCTTCTCGATTCGCTGTCATCTCCTCACAAAAAATCTCTACACACCCGTTCCATATCTGACGGATAGTATAATGAAGAAGAATAGTCTGCATAATGTAAAAAGCTGCGTTGCGAGGAGCTTTTATGAGAATATTCCTACCCGCCTTGAGAGGGGATTTAGACTTCCAATTGATAAGTACTTTGATAGCAAGAAAAACAATAAATCATCGAGGCCCTCGGCATCAGTCCCTGTTCACAGGCAAGAATAATGAACATATTGTTAGGTGTGATGCCCGAAAGACAATTTTGTAATTGTTTTATTTAATGAATGAATTGACATTATTATTCATATTTATTATTCTCATATTCACCGATGTGACAATAGTATTTACACTACTGAAAACCCAAAAGTATATCGTTTATGTAATCACTTAACTCGATTAATATGAGATATACATGGGAGGATTGAGTTAGTGAAGATGTACTTAAAATACAATTAGCCCGTAGTGAAGTTAATCGAGAGTATCGGGTCTCTCCTTTAACGTGCTATTAATGCGCCCAGAACACAATAGGTGTGATTGTCTTATCCGGACTTTCGGTTAAGAGAACCTAGTGGGGCATTTATATGTGATAGATATATCATATAGGACTGGACCGATTTGATTAGAGTTCACGATATAATTCCATAATCGAGAAGTCTTATCGAATCAATCGATGATCATATTTATGGATATATCTTAATCCTGAGGTGATCACAGTCAACTGCTTGAATCAGTATGAGGTTAGACTTGACGGTTAAGGATTACACTGAGTCTGTGATCTGAATTACCCAATCTTGGCATTGTACTGGATTGAGTGAGTAGTCTGTGTTATCACAGATACGGAATCCATTCCTTCCATTTACGGAAGTAGATAGACGATTCCTTATTTGTTAATCCTGAAACCGATCGATCCATGGAGTTCATATTACACCGAGTAGCTACCAGTGAGTTGTATGAATTAATTGATCACTACATGGTTAATGGTAAATAAAGATAAGAGGTTACGAAAAGGGTTAACGGTAACTTCCGATTTAGAATGAGCGATCCTATGGAGGATTAATCCATATGTAATGATTATATCAATGGACACTCATTATCATTCTCGTGAGGAGATAAATATAATCTTATAATCGGAGGAGTGCAGTCACGGGATTATGGCGGCATATTCCTGTGATTGATTTATCGAATATAATTATTCTGTTCGTAAGATAATTATTTATATGATTTATCGGAGCCGATGATTATTAGTCAATGGTCCCCGACGTGCCTCCAATATAGCATAGCTATTCTCGGACGTCGAATCCCAATAATATTAAATTAGTTTTTGTTAGAATTTAATTAAAACGATATGTGAATTAATTGTTTAGTGGACTATTAAATTAGTTGGGCTAAATAATTAAATATGTGAAAAAGACATTTTTCATAATCTTGGCCCAATAAGTGTGTTATGGCCGAAATTATTGTGACTAGGTCACAAAGATGAATTTCGGCCAAGAGTGTTATTTAGTCAACAAGAAATTGGTTTTCTTGTGGATTAATAAGACATGTGCACAAAATATTTATTGGATAAATATTTATGGTAAGAAATAAAGATAAAGATTATTTTAGATTTGTTCTAGGATATTCTAGGATTATCTTTTATTTATTGGATTTATTTATTTGCAAAATAAAATCCTTGGAGGACAATGATTACTTTCTCATATATAAAGAGAGCTTCTAAGCTAACACACAGACAATTTTCGACTTCATCTCTTAGAGAGAAGACAAAATTTTCGGCCAAGGGAGAGAGGAGGAAAATCTTAGAGGTTTTCCTGGTAGCATATCGGAAGGATTCGAGGCGAGGATTTCCTTCCATCGGGAGTTACTTGGATCACACGTCATGGAAGATCGTGGTGCTCTTCACACCATCCTTTATTCTTCCTATTGCGGTTCTTCTACTTGGATTTTGAGATCCAAGAGGTATGTTCTACAACCCCCTTTGTAGGTAGATTCTAGTTATTTTATTACGTGTAATTTATAGATCTGATCCTTAAATCTCTTCCGTTGCGGATAGTATTACTAACAGATATGTTGGGCCGGTTAGCAGTCCTTGACCATGAACTATAATAGTGGTCGATTTCTGGTTTGACAATATTAAGTAGACTCTTTATATTGGGCTCTACTAAATATGACATGATACTCACTTAAGAAATCAACAGGCTCTCTATGTTGGGCTCTACTAAACATGATATGATTATATTGAACCTAAAATTAAGCGAAAGCGGGCTATTCATGTTGGGCTATGTTAAACATGATATGATGTTTAAGCTCAATGGCAGCTCCACCTTATAACAATTAGGTCAACCGACCCGTTAAAAAAATGTTACAGTGAGAAATGTTTTTAGGTACACATGTATATATGAAGTTGACCCGCTTATGTTTATATACTGACCCATATTGATCTACATTGAGCTATAATATATAAGTCTAAGTTTAGTAATTATAAAATATGACAAATTTCCGACCCGTATCATCAAATTCCCGGAGTCTCTCCTGTTTAAACTATAACTGCAAAGTATGAACATGAAGATGATAAGTAGATGGAATTAATGTATACTTTACGTGTTACTTGTTAAAGTAGTAATTTAATAAAGAGACTTTTTCTTATGTGGTTAAATAGTTACATGTTGCATCCATTGTTTGCGAAAGAGAACTAGGAACTCTGTTCTGGTCCTATTAACAAGTATGAGTGACCTTTGATGCAATGTTTCTCCACTGAGCTATATAGCTCATCAGAGGCGGATCTAATGTATTAAGAGAGGTGCCAATGTCTCCATTGGGATCCGGAAAATGATGTGTTTTTACTGTTAAAAAAATATAAAAATACCATTGGTACCCCTAGTGGATTATAATTTTTACTTTGGTACCCTCAATGAGAAAATTTTCTGGATCCGCCACTATAGCTCACCCCTTATCTTAACTCTTAGCATATGAGTTCCACTCCACTGGGGAGATCAGATAGGATTTGTAGGAGAGTCCTAGTGGCATCTAATCCATCCGTCTCTTCTAGCATTCATGTCCAGCATGTTTCATGAGGAGCTATCCATGTTAAACCAACATGTGCTTAGTCAACTCGTTTGAGGTTATCAATAGACTACTCGCGGTATCAAGGCATCTATACTTATTATGTGAAGTTCTATGTTTTGAGGGTAGGGTTTTTTTTTTTATTTTAAAACCTCTAACGGGGTTCGAACACTACCTTTAAGGTTGATAATAAATAAGTTCGATGTATATTTGGACTAATAACTTTTGATTATATTAAATGAATAGTTTGTCCAGATCTAGAAAGCTGAACTTTATCGTTTTAGCTTTCGTGTAATTATTGTAGTATTAGGCTTCAGGAATTGAGATAAAAAAACACAATATTTTGAGTCATAGTCAAACGGGTTGATTTGAAATTCGGTGGTGCTACATCCACTACAATTACCTCCACAACATCATCCACAACATCATCCACACCACACATTTAACGTTTAGTCACAAAAAAAAAAATTTTCTCTCTCCAAACTCGTGGGACGGGATCATCCATTAACATCATCCACTACACTTTTGTGTAGTGGACATATCATTTTCCTTTGAAATTGCTCAGATTTCGAGTCGAGTGGTTACAATTCACTACAATGTTTTTACGATGAAATATACCACAAATCTGCGGTTCCACCGTCTTAAATAGTTTAATAAAATGGGGTTCAATATCTTTGATATCCACTCACGGTTAAAACACAACTTTTATTTTAGCATATCAAGAATTAGTGAAATGGATTATGATTTGAAAATGCAGGATTAATACTTTGATGAAACCTAAATACAAAGAAAGTACTTCAACGGAAACTGATCAGCTTCCATTATTGACTTTGAATGTACATTTTTCCACCTAATAACTCACAAAAAGACTTTGACTGGTACCATACTACCACCAGGCACCAAGCTCCAAGCACCAAGCAACTTCCTTTTTCTCTCAATTTATTCCTCTACCCTTTTTCTCTTCTTCTTGTTTTCACCTTTTTTACTCACACCATATTTGCTTTGATCTCTCTCTCTTTCTCCAATGGCTTCCTTTTCCTCACCCCTTCTTTTTTTCCTCCCTCTTTTCTTCTTCCTTTCACCTTCCCTGTCAACGAACTCTGAAGGCAAGTATCCAACAATCCGCTTGTAAGGTTTTGATTTTTTATGTTTGAATTACTACATTTTCTTAGGTCTTGTTTGTTGGGTTTGCAGGAAATGCTCTACATGCTTTGAGAAGCAGACTTGTTGACCCTAAAAATGTGCTTCAGAGCTGGGATCCTACTCTTGTGAATCCTTGTACCTGGTTCCATATTACATGTGACTCAAACAATCATGTTGTTCGCTTGTAAGATCTGAGTTTTTCTTAGTTTATTTTCAGATTTACTTGTTTAAGGTATTATCTTTTATGAATTTGTAGATAGGTTTGTTAATTTTTCTGCTCTGTTTTTGTTTTCAATTATAGGGATTTGGGCAATTCTAATATATCTGGAAGTTTAGCCCCGGAACTTGGAGAGCTCAAACATTTGCAGTACTTGTATGCTTCTTACTGTATTTATCACCTTTTCTCCTCTTGTAATGGCTTAATTTTGTACTAAGTAGTTAATTTTCTTGAGTTTTTGTTGTGTGGTTGCTGTACATTTCCAAAAGGCAAGAAAAAAATAGCTAAACATTCAACTATTACTTGCTAGTTCCAATGATTTTTGTTGTTTCCAGCAGCCTTTTGTACCCTTTATCTTGGTTTCTTTTTTTTTTATCATGTTGTCATGGCGAAAGGATGCTACTGGACAGGGGTGTTGGTGTGTTGAAACTCGTCAAATAATGGATAAAATTTACAAATAAAACTACGGATTCAAATTTTTCGATTGTTCACTTGTTTGAGTTATTTATTAACTTTGAAAGCTTTAGCTTTGATTTTGATTTTATTCTCAGGCTTCTGCTAATGTTGATGCTTCTTATGTCGTAACTTCTATACTTGTGAACTCCTTTTTTGTGCTAGAAGGGCTAAACATGGTAATTTGCTGCAGGGAACTTTACAAGAATAACATAGCAGGTGAAATTCCCAAGGAATTAGGTCAACTGGAAAACCTTGTTAGCATGGATCTTTATGATAACAAACTTGAAGGGGAAATTCCAAAGACATTTGCTAATTTGAAGTCCTTAAGATTTCTGTAAGTATTCCTTATTTCAGATACTATGAATTTGTGGGACACCATTCAGGTCTTTTAATTCAACTCATGCTGCTACAGACGGATAAATGACAACAAACTCTCCGGTTCAATTCCAAGGGAACTCACCAAACTTTCTAACCTGAAGATTCTGTAAGTGGATGCTTAATCGAATTATGGAATGCAGCAACTTTAGATTTTATCTTTTGGATTCTGACGTTATGTATCTTGAATGTTGCAGTGATGTTTCTAACAATAACCTTTGTGGCACAATCCCTGTGGATGGTCCATTTGCTAGTTTTCCCATGGAAAGGTATTGTCGTTTTATCAAAACTCTTGGAATCACCAGTTCTACAGTTTCTTCATTTCTGTTTAGACACGATTACTCAATGAAAAGAGGTTACGATTTGCACGTCCCTAGGCAAGAGAATGGCTTAAAAGTTCGAACTCATGTGTGACAATCTGAGTTTCAAGCGCATCATCTTAAAGATCTTAATAACTTGTTAATTCGTTTAGAATCTGAGTGACGTCATTTTGTATCTTTTATGCTGCACATACTCTTGCAATGTCGTTTCTTGTGTAGAAAGTACATCCTCTACATCCATATCTTGGAGGACCATTTTGCTCTAACCATTCTTGGAAACATCTAAAAGCTTAATGCGATTTAGTAATGATGGAAATCAAAATTTTAGTTAACGTTTGCAATTTACTAAAGTCACTAATTGCTGTTTGATCATCTTGAAGAGGTTTTGTTAACCAGTTTCTTTATTTCACCTTTGGCCTTGAATCACTTACTATAGGAAAAAGCCAAGGCGGATTAGGATAAGCCTAAAATAGCCCTTCCCTGCCAAAACTTTGAATATATGGGATATTATGCTTTCTAGCCAACATTTACTTGTTGATTCTCTTCCTTTTGTTTCTATTTAATATGGTAGTTTAAATCAAGGGGAAAAAGTTGCTAACTTTTTCATCCCCCCTTCTGGGGTTTTTTGCTTCAGCTTCGACCACAACAAGCTCAATGGACCTGAACTAAAAGGATTGGTGCCTTACGACTTTGGGTGCTGAAGGGTTTTGCACTTCTGCTAATGCTTGATTTCTGCAGAGGAACCTTTGCTTAAGAAATATCATCCAATTATACAAAGCAGGATTGACATATATCTATTGATTGGGTATTGTGAGTTTACATACAGAAGTATATAAAGTAAGTTTGATTTGGTTGTTGGAGTCTTGAATTGTATGATTATATACTATATAGTATTATCTTCATGCATCTATCATTCCTAATTTGATCCGATTATAAAACTGGGTATAGTGATTAAATTGTCTCAACTTTCTTCTGATTAATGGTGTATGTATCGGTGTTTATTTGTTAAAAATGTGTGGGTAAGCAAAAGAACAATGGTTTACATTGAATACAAGTTCTTGGTGCGTGAGTCTATAAATCAACTTTAGAGAATTCTTCAGTCGTGTTCAATCTACTAGGCAGCTAGAAGAGTCTCTTCGGTAAAGGCCTTGGGAAGTTGAAAACAAGTGCCGACTAGGGCAACCCCCAAAATGGCTAGAAGGTCCCCATGCTCTTGTGAGACGGTGAAGTCCATAAGATGATTGCGTCCAATAATCCCTAGCCCCCGGTTGTCCACGCTGAAAAATTGGTCATCTCATTAGTCCACGCTGCCAAGAAGTTACGCACATGCATCCTATCTCATCAGATAGCGGTTATCACATCAACCACTTTGGGATATTTTAGCTTGGCCAGAAACTTCAAGTCGTATGACAAAGTAGTCGGTGGAACTTGCGGAATATGATCTAGACTTCAGACCTCGCACGACACTCAAAGCACATGCTTAGCCGATTTTCTAGCAGGGGGAGCAACCATCTCATTGGATTGGATACGACAGTAGTCCAGCTTAGAGCAATGGGCTATATATGTGGACGGAGCTTCGAGTAAAGAAGGATCTAGAGCAGAGTCTCTAAATCATTAATCCAAAGGTAGAATAGTTCTCATACACTCTTAGATTTGCATTCTTGTCGACAAAAAATGAGGCTGAATATGAGGCCTTCATAACCGGGATGAGCATATCAAACAAACTGGGGCACAAAATTTAAAGGCATACATTGATTCTCAATTGGTGGTAAACCACTTCAAAAGAGAATATGAGGCGAAAGAAAAGCCAATGATAAAGTACATGTCAAAGGTCAAACATCTAGCAACTCAGTTCGACCAGTCTGAGATCGAGCAGGTACCTCGATTCTGCAATAAGAAAGCAAATGGATTATCCAAATCGGCTTTGTCATCCCTATCACAGAGGAAGGTACTAGTAGAGATGCTTGAAGAGAGGAGTTATGAAAACTCAAACGTCCTACCAATTGATCAAAGACCGATCTGGATGGACCATGTTCTCCAGTTCTTACGTAATGTCATTCACCGATAGACCAGAAAGAGGCAAAAAGCTCAGAGTACACGCAACTCGGTATTTTACATAATAATGTACTCTATCGTAGGCCACTTACCTCCCAATGGCAAAAGTGTGTAACCGAAGATGATGGAAATAATATCTTATGAGAAATTCACGAGGGCATCTCCGAAAATCATCGGTGTTGGTCCCAGAGAAGGGTAAAACTATAGTCGAGAGGGGGTGAATGACTATAGTGGAGTTTCAAACACTTTTCTTATATTTAAAAGCTTTTGGGCAGCGAATAAGTCCCTTCTTTAAATTTTGGTTCAAAGTAGATTAGACTATCACAAATATAATATGCAATGAAGTAAGTGCAGTAAGGTAAAGTGCTGAAAGTAAATAGACACAAAGGTTTATAGTGGTTCAGGGTGGTGTAATCCCTTAATCCACTCTTCTCCTGTGATGATTGGAGGAATTCACTATTGTTTTCACAGATACAATAGTTAGATTGTTCTTGGCTACACAAGCTTCACAATCTTCAAGACTATCACTCCCTGGCTACAAAAGCTTCAGTGAATTAGTCTCTATCACTGCTCATTGAAAACAAATCTTTCAGCAGCTATCACAAAGGTTGCAACTCCTTCTCAGATTCCTCTGATTCAATTGCTTCAGTTTGATGTGTTGGATTCACAGATTTGTGATCAATCTCAGTGCTTGATATGGAGTTTGAGTTCTGATTGCTGAGTTGATCTCTAGATGTTTCCTTTAAGTTCAGATAGAAGGCTTTTCAAATTGACAGAGTTTCTGCTTGTTTCTTATCAGATTCAATCGTTGTTTTTCCTGTCTGTCAATGCCTTCTATTTATAGCCTTGATAATCCTTGATTTGAATTTCCGTCCGTTGGCTATTTAATGTGGGGAATAATCCTTGATTTAACATTTGATTCCCCCTCAATTATATTCTCCTTGATTTTCAGTGATCGGATTTTCTTCAAACGTATATCATAAAATCCATCCTTGATTGATTCTTGATTGATTGTGCATTGAATGTTTGATCCTCTGAATCTTTCTTATTTTTCATAACCTGAACAAGTGTAGTTCACTTTGTTGTCTCTTCACTTGGATGTTACTTGAACGGCTGAGTGTTTTAGATCTTCCTTTACTACTTCGTTTTTACTCAGCCGATAGACAGTTTACTTTGCCGGTTCACTGCTTTCTTGATTTCTTTGAGTTTAGAAGGGTCCTTGTACTTCACTGATCCTTGATTTGTGTGAGATCAGTGTACACCATATTTAACAATGAATTTCATCACTTGAGGTATAACTTAGACTTATCCAATGTCATCACAGACTTCCCTGGTTATAAGTCAGACCATAATGTCTTCATGCTTCTCTGCTGGTACTTGGTTGCTTTCACTCTGCCGGATTTCTGTTTTACTTAGCCATCCTACCAACTAGTATAATACTTGTCTGACTCAACTTATACAACATGTCAGACTCTAAGTAAAGACTTATACAGAGATTTCTAACTTATTTCAGGCTTGCTATAATATCTAGTATGGTCATCATCAAAACATAATAAAATGTTCCTAACAATCGGGTAGCTCGCACTTTAACTAGAAATTGCAGACTATTTGGATACTTTGGGCCAATCATGCCAAGTCCATGATTCAATACCACATCATACATCCTAGGATATGGTACCTTTCTCAAGTCCTTGGCCCTTCGATCAATGAGGAATGATATCGTAGGCTCTATTCCTCGAGCTTCTTGAAATGGAAGGTTTGGGTTGCCCAGAATCATCATGTCAGACAATGGCACACAGTTCGCGGATAGAACCATAAAAGAATGGTGCTTTGGGTTGAATATTCAACAACACTTCACATTGGTGGGACAACAACAAGTCAATGGACAGTTCGAACATGCCGATCAAACTCTAAAGATATGGCTCAAGACCATATTAGAAAATGAATCCCTTAACTGGGTGGATCATCTACCTATTTTTATGGGCATATCAAACTACTCCTTCCACGTCCACTAAATAAACACCTTTCTCCTTAACTTATGGATGCAAGGCAGTGATACTGGCTGAGATCGTCATTCCTTCACCAAGAGTTAAGCTTATTTATGAGAAAAAAGAATGAACTAAACCTGCATGAACACAAAGACGACATGGAAGAATGTAGAGAAGTTGTTTCCATCAGAATGGCTACAATACAAGCAGAAACTCTCGCAATGTTACAATTCCCAAGCCAGCCATTCTTATTTCAAACTCGGTGATCTGGTTCTTCGAGAAAAGGAGGTAAGCCAAGCTGAACCAACAGGTAAATTTAAACCGAACAGGGAGGGCCTATACAAGATGATCAAGTACATAGAAAGGGCTCATATAAACTAGCTACAGCTGGATACGGAAAATAGGAGAACTATTCCACGAACTTGGCATGTCGACAACTAAGAAAATATTATATCTAAACACTACTTGACACAATCTAACTTGGACTCTCTCAATGAGCTGACAGGTTTCATTCCGACTGCCCACGGCTCGGTTGAAGTCAAAGGAGACCTGGAGGTCGTCCGCAGTTGCTACGCAGCCACTATCAAAGACAAAGGAATTATCTTGGCTTGATCTGATCGGCAAGTCTTTATCATTTACTGCTTTCCGTAGTCTACTTTTCGTTTCCGCACTTTTATTATGCTTTTCCTTTTTCAGTCTTGGATATTACCGCCTTTTAGAATAAATTTTTCCGTGGAGCATTTAATTTTTGTTGCTTGTTGCGTACATCCTCGTATTATTTCACAAGTCCATAAGGACCAGTTAACCAACCTGCTCGTCCAAAACTTCACGCGAGAAGTCAGTCCGACCTAGCCCTGCTCGCCGTGCTTTTTAACGAAAAGTCAGCACTAGCCTGGCCCTGCTCGTCCAAAACTTCACGCGAGAAGTCAGTCCGACCTAGCCCTGCTCGCCGTACTTTTTAACGAAAAGTCAGCTCACCATAAATTTGTGTGAAAGGCTAGCTTAACTTGGCCCTGCTAACATAAAGCTACAGTTAACCCAACCTATTGAGATCCGATACCCAACTCATAATTACCCGATTCCACGTATCGGGCTCGGCCTTATATGTACAGCAAAAACTAACTAGGCCTTGCCCCTCACAAACTAACAACTAACTTGATTAGATGACCGAACCTGCGTGTTGGGCTCGGCCTTATAAGTACAATTACACAAACATAAGTATGCCATCCAAAAACTCAGAATAATGAATGGCATACTAGAAGCGAACCCCATCAATAATTTAGGATAACAAAATTCGAAAAAGAGAGATGCAAAAAGCATTTTTCATTATCAAGACAAAACTAACATAGTACAAAAGTTTCAAAAAAAAAACAAACAAACAAACAAACAACCCTTAGGGACCCTAGGCCTCTGGGGTCGGATTCCTTGAAGGATCGTCTGGAGGTGTCGAGCTCGAAGCAGCAGTAGGCTGGATTGCGTACTTAGACACAATATCTACTCCGGCCCTGAAGTCCTTGACGCGCTCGGTGTAAGCCGCGCCCATCCCATGTTTGTAATACACCTTCTTAGGAAGGTTATCCATTACAAGGGAAGGATACTGAATCATTGCCTCGTCCACCCCCTGGGTATAACCATGGTTCAGGATAGGGATGAGCAACACCTTTAAAGCTTCGGAAAACTCTGCCGATGCCTTATACTCCTGAATGGCTTCAGAGTACCGAGCTGGGATTGCAGCCTCTAGCTCGGCCATCCTCGTCTGGAGGTCCGCGACCTTTTGGTCCTTCCTCCTCTTCTCTTCAGCAAGTTCACTGGTCAAAGACCGCAGCTCGGCCTCTTGAGCCGTGAGTTGAGCTTGCAGAGCCTTCATCTCCACGTCCTTGAGCTTAGCAGCCGCCTTGAGCTCCTCCCGTGTCTGCCTCAGCTCGGAAATCTTGCTCTTCTGGGCAGCTGAGTCCGCGGAGGCTTTGCCCAGTCTCCAGAAAACTTCCTGGCCAATCGTGGCCCCCTGAATAAGTGAGCAGAGAAGGTTAGGACCCTCAAAAGTTTGACTTTAAAACATAAAGAAGGAAGAATCACTTACCAGTTCCACGGTCTTACTACATATAACAGCCAACTCCTCGTCGGACATGTTGGCGACCCGCTGCTGCTTGGAAGCAGCATTCTCCTGAGCTCCCTCAGGAACTTTGGACTTGCCTTTCTTTGAAGGACGCCCCTCGTGCGAGGTCGGCCTCGGCCGTCCCTTCTTCGCGAGAGACAAGTCTTTCTCCGTCGCCTTCCCTGGAAGGTCCAGGTCGGCCTGCTGATATATGTCAACTTTATAATTAAAATTTATAACATTTTATAACATATTATCAATAATATCTTAAAAAGCATTAATATAACTTATAAAAAAAATCTAATAGTTACAAATAAATGTCGTAATATAATTTATAACTTTTGTTATCAGATTTACCTGTGGTTTTGTTGTTTTGAATTATGCAGGTATTATGTGATACAAAGTAGAAGAATTGGAATCGAAAAAATAAAAATCTGATCATGTGGCTGATATTTGTCAAAACCGGCGCAGGCCGAAGAATTCGGTTCACGCTAGATTATGTGATGATTAAAATCATGTTACTCCACATGCGTCTGACAGAAGCACTCAAATTCCGTTAATCCGGCGCAGACCGGATTAGTCCCGGCGCACGCCGAATCAGAAAACTCAGCCTATAAATAGCCCTCATTTATGAGGGGGAAAATGGGTACCAATATATATCTCTCTATATATATATATTATCTAATCTCTGTAAATATTATTTCAGTAGGCATTCTGCCATAAAAGTAGTTATAGTATCATTGTAATATTTAGAGTAATTATCGAAGATTGTTGATTTCATAGCTGTTGTTACATTCAAAGGATAAAGCCCAAACTCAGCAACTGTATTCGGTAATATTCTAATGTTATTATGTTTGTTATTTATATAAGTATCTATATATTAGTATTAATAATGACTATAGGCTAATTATACAACTAGCCAAGACATGTAATTGAGCTATTTTGTTCTTTTAGGGAAATGGATGATGACTATGTTAAAATTTGATAAAAAAATGAATATGATGAATCTTTTTCTACTTGGATTAATTAACAGCCCGTATTGACGTAATTAACCAGTATGGACATAGACATAACCTAATCATGAACTGACCAGAGACGTTAGGATATGAGAAAAGGGTAGAAAGACTGGAAGGTAAAATTGGCCGTCTAACAACGGAACCCTCTTTCTTATCCAAGGACAGATTATTTATACTCGAGAGATTATCATATCAAATCCTTAGGTTTAATCGAGGTTTTATCAAGGAGGAGGCATAGAACAAATTCGTACATTCGTATGAGGGGAAATTGTTAGCTGAGGAGTATACCGTTTCACATAATCAATTACACCTTAAAACTGGAAGTTCGATCACATCCATTAAACTAAAAGAGATCATGGCTCAATAATATTGTCTTGGTTAGTTCTTATTATATAACTATCTATATTAGTATTTATTATATTGGTATCTATATATCTATATTTCTATATATACTATTTATATATCTAATTATTTATTATATTAGTATCGTATTAATAAATTAACAAGATAACTCTATTTGGTAAAAATTGCGACTTAGATTGAGATAATAACAGCTAATTGGTGTTTAACCATATTTTGAATTATATTTTCATTTCCCTGAGGGATACGACCTTGATTCACCAGACTAGACTACAATTTGACCCGGTACACTGCCGGTAAGATTGGACACCCAGTTTAAGCCGATCAAGTTTTTGGCGCCGTTGCCGGGGATACGACGTTAATTCATTTTGTCTATGGTTACTACTTACATTAGTTCAAAATTTTTGAGAATAAGTCAACACTTTCCTTAAATCTCATTTCTATTTTTTTTTCTTTGGTACTTATCTCATTGGTAAGTAGCCACGTGTTATTTTTATTGTTTTCGTGTTGTTTTCCATCTTGTAGTTGATGACCCGAAGCGGTAAGGCCCCACTCACTCCTTATAAGCCTTATATAAATACTTACGAAAGGCAGTTAAGAGGAGAGAATAAACGTGGTCAAACCAAATAAGGACATCTTGAGACAGATCTCCCGTGGAATCATCAACTCGAGGTACGGAAATGGCGAGGCGGTGAAAGAAACACCACCTGAACAAGGGCTTGCTCATGCCCAAGGACATGGACAAAAACTCAATAATCCTAATCCACCATTACAAAATCTTCCTCCACCACCAAATCCCAACAATCAGAATTTCAATAATCGGAATAACCAAAACCGAAACCAGAATAATCATAATAATAATAACCCACCAAACCCAAGACCTATTTGTGATCAGACCTTGAGAAGGAATGAGACTAACAATCCAATTCGTTTACCCAACGATGGAGCAAATAATTTTGAAATAAAATCCCATCTTTTTGGCTTAATTGACACGAGAGCCCAATTTCTAGGTGAGGATGACGAAGATCCGCATCATCACCTATATCTTTTTGAAGAACTGTGTAACACAGCCAAAAGCCAAGGTGCTCATCGTGAATTGACAAGAATGTCAATGTTTCCTTTTTCCCTAAAAGGAAGGGCACGAGACTGGTTTATGTCACTCCCACATCATTCATTGACAAGTTGGCAGGACATTCAAACTGAGTTTTTAAAACAATATTTTACTCCGGGTAGGAATTTGGAGTTGAAGGTTGAAATTGCTAATTTTAGACAAGGATCCGAGGAAACACTTGGAAATGCGTGGGAAAGCTTTAAAAAACTGTTAAGAGCCTGTCCCGATCATGGTTACTCTCTTGACATGCAAATTCAACTTTTCTGTCGTAAATTAAGAAAGGACTCACGTGCTGATGTTGATCATGCATGTGGGGGTTCTTTAATGATGAGTGAAGCACAAGTTGTTTACGATGCTATTGAGAAAATTTCTAAGAATAACCGAATGTGGGAAACCGGCTGTAGCACGAGGAAAGTAGCATTTGTAGGTGAATCTACATCAAACTCAGAAGTTTTATCACACTTGGAAAATCTTAGTAGAAAGTTTGATGGCTCTCAAGTAAGCAAGAATCCTAGCTCAGAAGGAAAGTTATCAAATGAATATCCGAATGACGGTATGAGAAATGATGACAATGGAATGGAAGAATCCGAAGGATATTCGAGGGAAGAAGTGAGTTTTCTGCAACAACATAGGAATTTGAATAACTTTTACTCAAACTCATTCAATGCCATTAGAAGACACCATCCTACCTTTCGTTGGTCTGAAAACCCAAGTAAGCAAGGACAACCACCCTATCCAACTCAGTACAAAAGCTTGTACAATGCTAATGTTCAAAACCAAAGTTACCAGGGAAATTCTTCAAACCAAAACCATCAATCACCACCCAGATCATACCCACAACACACCACTCAAAGTATACCAGTTACTCAAAGCTCATCTCAGCCCGTAGAAGGAGTTGATAAGTGGGAAAAATTAATGGAAAATATGATGGGTGTAATGTCTACTCAAGCTCAGAATATGGAAACCATGATGACTTCTATAGGTACAGTCACTAAGGATATGAGTACTTTAAAAACATCCATGAGTGGACATGACACGAGGATGTGAACCATAGAAGCATCTGTACGAAATATGGAAGATCACTTGAGTAGGTCAGCGAAATCAGCCACTGCAAGTATGAACAATACATTAGTCGGACAAAAGCATAAGTACAACAACAAAGCTAAAATACAAAGGAAAATGTCCTACAGGACTTCCACTCAGTCTTAATAAATTCCACATAGGGGTCAGGCCCCGCATCCTCTAACCGAGCCGCTGCAATCAGTTCGTCGTTCAGATCTTGCCACTCAATAGAGTACCCAGACTTATGGATCTTCGCCACTAGCTTTTCCGGCAGCTCCGGGCGATCATCCTTATCCATCTCGTCCATATTCCACCGACTCAGGTCAGGGTGATTCTCATGACATACTAAGAAGAATCTTTCCTTCCACCGTTTGAAAGAGTCCTTACCTTTAGGGAGTATGGGGACGTCAGCCGACCGGCCCTGCCTCATGGAAAAATAGTACTGGTAGAGGTGGTCCTTTACCCCTACGCGGTGATAAAAATACCTAAATTTCTTTACACTAAACTTCACGTTTAGCAGCCGGCACCAGATAGCAAACCCAATGATGGCCCTGATACCAATGAGGGCTACCTGGGAAAGCCCTAACTCGTAGTACCGAAGCACAGCAAGGAGCGCCGGGCAGAAAGGCAACCTTAGACCCACCACGAAATACTCCCGGTGAACCGTACAGAAACCTTCCAGCCGATCCAGGGCAAACAAGTGTGGCTCTGAGGGTAACCTCAGAGCAAATCTTTCCCTACCAACCCCATACCGCTCATATATCTCATCCAGGTCATCTTGATCAAGGATGGATTTGACGTCTCTACTGTCGGCAATGGCCATCCCTATGAAATTAGACCTAGGGTTCAGGCGTGATCAGGTCTACGTCTAAAGATGACAAAATTCTGGCTAAAATACGAAAGGAGAAGAACTTACTTGCAAAAATAGATTTGAAGGTTGAGAGAAGAATAGCAAACGGCAACGAGTAACGGATCTTCTGCTTTAATAACTGATGAGGTGAGACGTTTGATGTGATGAGGTTATAACCCCCAACTCACCTCGAAAACTGCCCATAATTAGAGCTAGTGGGCAATGACGCCTCGATTCTCGGGACAGTCACCGAAGCGTCACAACTAACCTTGCCACCTGGCACCCTAAAATCAAAAACTTGTGAAACTCTAGCCTAGGCAGATCCGAGCCGACCTTCACAGGCTCGGCTGGATCTGAGGGGCTTATGACGATGCCCAGATTTGAAATTACCTACATGTCATCTCTTTAGTAGTCCCGTATTAAATGAAGACAAAGAAAACCTCCTTAAGGGCAAGAACCCCCGACATTCGAACTATGGTAACTCAGCTACTCTCCACCAACCTCCTTAGGCCGGCCTATGTTCTGGGCCGACCTCCGAGCTGTACAAACCCAAACACTCATCCGACCTCTCCAGGTCAGCCAGTGCTTATGAACGAACCTGCTCATGTCGACCTTACAGATCGCCACAAGTCCTTCCCAGACCGAACTCTATACGCATGTTCTAAATCAGATAAATATGGGAAGAAGCCCTCCCATTTAATACTCCAATCATGACATTCAAATATACACGCAATTATCTCCTAAAATCAAGGATGAAATAATCATTATCTTTTCCTTAGGGAACACGGCAATCAGAGTCCATCTCAGTCACTATATACGCTAACTCTAGGGCACAAGCCCCTCTATATAAACGATCCCTAAGAAACTACAGAGACTTGATTCCAATTCACTCATTGGATACGTAGGCAGCTTGATCACTATCAAGTGCAGTCTAAAAAAACCCCAAAATCACCCCCTCTTTTCACCGTTTTTTGTGTCCTACGAGTTTCATTAGGTTGTCAATAAGAGTCAAAATACCCGAAATCCATATAATTTTTAGAATTGTCAATATATAATAACCTTTTTTTTTAATAGGATATATAATAACTTATAACAATAACATACTAAATCCATTATAAATATATTATCCCTCTAGTCATGAGAATACGTTATGTCTCATTAGTCATTCTCGTGGCTTCGGTACTAAAAGTCGCCCAAAGGGAAACGTGGTTGTTTAAACCAAATGACACCAAACAAGATCCAGCTACTCATCATGTTTATTTTTTTTTCTCCTTTTATTCTATTAAAAAAAACCCCACGCCTATTCTAACAAGAATTTTGTATATATATATTGTTGGATAACGTGTGAAGTGCTTTATGATTTATTAAACATGAATTTAATTTTGTAATTAACGGTGGAATTTACGGAACAAAAGAATTAATTGTTTTGGTGATTCAGCACGGTAATAGCAAAGCAATAGATCGGAAACAAATGGTATATACTAGTGTATCTCATTTTTACTCTCATTTACATAATATGTTTTATCGTGTGAGATGTTAGAAATAAATAGTTGTAATGTATGTCATTCGATAAAACCTTCTTACAACGGTTGTATCTTAAAATTTCACGCCAGGAAAGTACCATGTAAAATTAAATAAAAGTGATTCATGGGATCAACCGAGATGCGAGTATATTCACTCTATCCTTAAAACAATATATGTTCCGATCACGTGTCTACAATTATAGCAATTGTCTCCAAGATACAACGGTTCACGTTTCGAGTTTACCGGCACTTTAAAAACTCGAGCTCCGGCGAATTATTAGATGATCTGACTTCTCTTCGACATAATACAACTTATGGATGCATAATGATTTTTTGTGGGGAAGATGAGAAAAATCGATGTCGATTCTCATTCACTGACGTTCTTTATATTGTGGAGATGATGTCTTTTAAGACGCGTTTTCCTGTCCCTCAAGGCAAAAAAATTAAGCCGCCTTAATCTCCTACATGTGTTTCAAAACGTGTTTACATTCTGGCCGACTTAATTAAGGCGGCTGCTGGCCTTAAATACGTCACATGCTCTAAAAATTGTTCACACGTCACGGAAGGTTCTAAACCGTCGTAAATAATCATTAATTAAATTAATTTTGGTTAATTTCATAAAGATATTTTGTCCAAAATTTAATGTTAACTAACACCGAATCAAACACGAGGCAGGCCCGAACCGTGCTTGTGTGTGGTGAAACAAGAGTCGTCTAGGCCATCCCTAATGCACCAAAATGCACTTGCCCCTGAGGCACATGCAAAAGAGCCAACTTGGCCCTTAAGTATAGGAAACAAGTGTGACATTTTTTCTTTTTTCTATGTGGGATTGAGGGGAATGAGATACTCTCAAGTACTTGAGAACGTATTTTCTCAAGTAAAAGTGATTTAACCACACTTCCAATATGTAAAAATCATCTAAGCGTATATTTATTTTTCAAAGCTACGTCGTTTTGGTGATAATGAGTAAAAACAAATGCACTTTATCCTTAAATACTTGAGAGGATCCACTCTCGGATTTGAGGAGTTGAATCTCCTTCAACTCCTTCCCCTTACGATTTTTGACCAACTTTAGCGATTAATTTCTCATTAACCTGATATCTGAATCGAGTGGTTTAAAAGCCATACATCAACTACTCCATAACTAGTTTTTAGTGATGTCATAAACCTTCGGTAAATCAGAACGAAGAATATCCGAAATTAGCGTTAATGTTGATTGTTTCAGCCATTTATTATAGGTCTATTAGGCATATTCTCCAACATATGTTTATACGTATATAGCCATTCGTTCTACTGTTGCATTTCATCTACCAGTGCAACACATCATTTTCATAGAATCGAATTTATGAAAGTTGGTTCTGAAGTCAAAGAATTGAATTTCCAAATATCGGTTTAAAATCGACTATGCAGAAAGTCGATGTTCATTTGTTTTATTTATTTATTTTTTTGACTTCTGCAAAGTGATTTTACCGTGAGATGACCCCTTTTTTTAAGAAACGATCCATTCTAGTTAGAAACGTGGTAAATGTCCACAAACGATTACATGAAACAACAAGACAAAAAATAACTCGGGTATGTTTCTATGCATTAGTCTCCTCAAGCAAGTCTAAGGTTTCGAACTCTACAAATAATCTTTGAAACTAAAACATGAACCGGTGGTCTCTCACTAGCGCATCCATGTTGTATTTGATTCCTCCAATGCCACAAAACTATAATTGGAGGCTATCATTACCAATAGTAGGTTCAACAAAAGAAAGATCTCCAGTGGGTGGGTTGCAGAAGAGCTTTCCAAATCTGTTTCGCTGTGCAGCAGTCTCTTAGAGCGTGGAGGCGAGTCTCGGCAAACTGGTGGCATTGGGTGCTTATGGGGGAAGAGCTGACATTTCTTCTGAACAAGAGATCTGAGGTGGGCAGTGTTTCATGGTTTTCTTGCCAGAGAAGTAAGTGCAGTATCACATGGTTTTGGGCCTGGGAGTTTATAGATATGTTTCCACATTTGAGTTGCCTCGGCAGTTTCCTCTCAATTTAGATATTTATAGGCTCTAGCTACAGAGTATTTCTGATCTTCACTGTCCTTCCACATAACTCATACCTCAACAATGTCAAAACAATCTCTAAATAGTTAGGTGCACAACATATGTGTTTCCATATGGTGGAGTCTGCTGGTTTAGGTGGAGTGAAGGGACTGCCATATCTCATGATTAAGACTTTGATCCACAGGGTCTGGTCATCAACAAGAGCTTGCCACACCAATTTACCCAAAAGTTCCAGGTTCATATAGTGAAGCTTCTTGAACCTCAGTCCTCCATTTTCTTTGGGTTGGCAAAGAGTATTCCATGCTAGGTAATGCATATTTCTGGTACCCTTTCTTTCTCCCTTTTAGAACTGCATACAAAGTCTATCCATAGCTTGAAGTGTCGCTACAGGGATCCTCATAGTTTTCATGGTGTAAAAGGCTTGTGATGTAAGGGAATTGTTAATCAGAATCATTTTGCCAGCTCTGGACATGGCCTTCAATTTCCAGCTTGAGAGTTTCTTTCTTATCTTGTCAAGAAGAGGGGTAAAATTCGTCTTAGTCAGTCTAGTATGAACAAAGGGGACTCCAAGGTACTTACCCAGATTTTATGTATGTTGCATCTCCGGTCTCTAACTAATTTCATCCTTCATGTGTCTGTCAACATTCTTGGATGTGTGGAACTTAGATTTTTAGGTGCTAATTCTTTGGACAAACATCCTACAAATCTTATCCAATACTCTTCTTGTAATCTCTGCCTGCTTCTCGGTGGCTTCCCACAACAAAATCAGATCATCTGCAAAAAAGAGGTGGGATAGGAGAGGTCCATGTCTCCCAACCTCCAGGGGTTTCCAGTGCTTTGGTTGCATTTCTCTATCAATAAGGATGCTCAGAACTCCATGCACAATTCAAAAAGGTAGGGGCCATCGGGTGTCCCTGTCTCAGTCCTCTTTGTGGAGTTATTGGGGCCAATTTGTTACCATTCCAAAGGATTGATAGTCTTAAGGTTCTCAATCTAAACATAACCAGTTTAACAATTTTATCAGACATACCAATTTTCACAAGGATCTTTTCTATAAAGGTCTAGCTTACTTTGTCATAGGCCTTCTCAAGGTCTATCTTCAACATCATCCCTTACTTTCGGCCCTTTTTGTTTTTGAATTGATGAATTAATTCTTGAGCAATGTTGATATTACATGTCTTTGCCTTTCCGGTATGAAGGCCGACCGAGTATTACTCATGAGGTTCACAATAACCGATTGTAGTATTTTGGCTATAACCTTAGTGATGATCTTGACACACACATTAGTTGAATCAATGGGTCTAAATTGCTCTCTATGGGTTGGTTTTGGGGATAAGTGTTATAGGGTTTCATTCAGCTCTTTATTGAACTCACCATTAACAAAGGCATCATAAACAAATTCGAGAATGGAAGGATTAACTTTGGCCTGTACCTTTTCAGGAAGCAAGCATGGATTCCATCAGGGCCGGTGGTCTTGAAGTTTCCCATTTGGAAGATGGCATCTTCTATTTCTTTTTTTGAAACTTGCCTAGTGAGCCACTGAAGATTTGAGTTGCTAAGAGCCGGTAAGTTGATATCCGGATCCCAATCAGCATTGTCCTGGTCAGCCCTATATAAGTTGGTGTAGAACTCTCTGGCCATCTGTTCAATCTCCCCACCTCATAGATCCATTCTCCCTAATCATTCTTCAGACAAGTCACTTTCTTTTTCTGCTGTCGTTTTATGGTGGATAGGTGGTAGATGTGAGTATTTCTTTCACCTTCTGCCATCCATTTCAACTAAGATCTTTGATGCCAATAAGTTTCCTCTTGTCCCATAATGTTATCCAGTTCAATTTTAAGCGTTTCATGGAGGTTGGCTAGGAAGGTGAATGAAGCCTCTTCATACTCTTCTCGATCCCTACCACTCTAGCTGGGCAATTTTGTGAGAAAACCCTTTTCATAGGGAAATTATTACATGTTACCTCCACTCGTGCGAAGAGTGGAGGTTGTTTTAACGTCTTGTCGAGTTTAAAATTGAATTTAAACTGATCGTTTTATCGGTCACCTCACCACAAAATAAATGTTTCACATAGGATTTTCCATTTTTATAATCAAATAATAACGCCTTCCTGACCAATGGTTAGTCAACCAATCGACGCAATTCTATAAATCCACATGCTCCACATCTTGGAGCCTCCATGAATTCTACCCAAGTCCAAGACTATTCCCATTTTTCTTCTCCCCTGCTTCCTCTCGTGTGTACCATAATTCTCCAGAAAAAATCTACTTCTCCTAACCCAAACCAAGCAGTATCTGTCATAGAGCTTTACACATTTGATCAGCAAAAGCATTCACACACTGTTCCAAGATGTTTGGAGCCATAGCAAGACATAGATTAAAACCTCACAGTTCAAACTCAATGTACAATCTCTTCACAAACAGTTACTACTATTCTATATCACAATCCTCCACCACGGTTTTGCCGGTTCTCCGGAATCCATACTATCAAGTACTGCGCTATAAAGGCTATCCCCGTTTGCCAAAGAAAGTTAAAGAGCTTGATTTGCGGACGCCGGCCTTATTTTCTTCGACTTTGTCTTCGACGGCGTCATCCAAGAAGCTAGGGTTTGTTAATTGGTACTTGGGCTTGCTCAATTCGAGACCCATTATCACAAAAAGCATCACTAGTTCGCTTATTTACGCAGCAGCGGACGTATCATCTCAGGTATTTTGAAGTACTACTTGATGATCAACCGTACCTTCCATTTTTCTTTTGATTTCCGAGGACAAAGTTTGTTTGTTTCTTTTCCAAGTTGATATGGTTAATAGTTAGTAGTATATACACAAAGTGGAATGCCGATTTGGTGTAACCTTCGAATCAGGGCCACTATGTAGCATTCTATAATATGCTGTACCAATCACCGTAATAATTCTTATTGGGGGTTGTGAGTGTAGAGAAATAATTTAAAAAGAAGAGATTTTTCGGCCATGGTTTGTGATTTATAGTACAATTGATTTCTCAGATAGTTTGGTTGTCCCTCCATGTGTCTTATGAATCTTTACCTACCATTTCTTTCAGACAATCATACTCCCATCTTCTGAGTCATATGATTTCTTGAGAACATTGCGAATGGCAGGATATGGGATGCTGATTCTAGGACCTTCATTGCATTACTGGTTTAATTTTGCATCAAGAGTCTTGCCAAAGCGTGATATTGCCACAACCTTCAAGAAGATTATATTGGGACAGCTGACTTTTGGTCCGGTGATGACTTCTGTTTTCTTCTCGTAAACGCCGCTATACAAGGTAAACCTTCAGCAGCAGTAACCTTAGGTTGTTCTCATTTGTTATGGTTTTAACATGTTGTTCTGTATTATTTAAGACTCTGGATTCTGCCCTGATCTACTCACAAACTTAGTACAAAGCTTTGTTCTTTTGTCTAGATTGTAAGCTTCAAGGATCTTTGGTTCATAATTTTGTTCATCAAGGCTCTCTGAATATGTGTTCATTGTTCAACACAGATCATACCCTTGTCTCTTTGGCATTATGTCGCCTTGCAATAATTTGGAGAATTTGTTATAAGAAAAACTGCTTTAGTTTCATGATTCGTGACAATGTGGACTGAACTATTATACTCCATTGCAGTTTGAACTTTGAACCGTTTTGACTTGCTTTTGTGACCTCGTTGTGGCTTTTTATAGGTGAGAGTGCTGCTGAGATTGTTGGCAGGTTGAAACGTGACTTGTTGCCTACATTGGTTAATGGTGTTATGTACTGGCCCGTATGTGATTTTATCACGTTCAGGTTCATTCCCGTCAATTTACAGGTGAGCGTCACATAACACTTTGAAACTCGATACTGTCACAATATCTATAAATATACAATTATAGACTGTATTCATCATGATGGCTGTGTATGATTCTACTCTAATGGCATGTGGGACGGCAAATAGTGAAGAGCTCTATTGTACAATATTTATATTGCACCCAAGTAAAAGTAGAGGTGTAGATGATAATAATTATTTTCTACAGCACTAGAGATAGTGAGGATGTACTAATTTATAAACCACTGACAGTGTGGCTGTGATCCTCTATTCCTCTGTCTAAATAGAGAAGAAACCATGGTTATCTTTGAGTAGCAAAATATAATTTACCTTATACTTCATACATACAAGGCATCATATCGTAGATCATTGGCTCGGGAACTAACATATCACTTTTTGCATTCACATCTTACATCTTTTTTTCTTAATGCTTTGGTGTGAATTTTACTATTGAACTCATCATAAAAGATGTTCTTTAGTCAAATTTTTGGGTCTGTATTGGCTTAAAGTTCTTGATTTTTGTTTATTATTTTCTGTTTTTTGTTTTTTGTATTGCTTATGACGAATCTTGATTAATATAATTTACAAGTTGGCTCATTGACCTTATATATAGAGTTCCAACTTCCAACATACACTAGATGGGCTCTGGGACTCAGAAGCATTTGAGTCCTTAGAGGAACTCCAGTTGTGTCCCTTTATTGCACTATCCCACCTATTTGCTGCAAAATGCAACTCAAACGGCTAGAATCTTTCTGAGCCATTTTGATGTTGGCTAAGCTGCACCATATATGACGCAAAGAAATCCATTGCTCTATATAACTTGCTAAATACCTTGCCACTTTTTCTTATTTGTTGTATGATGGTTGGAGATGGTAGAAGAAATCTGATGCAGAAAGTACACCGTTTTTATGTGGCCACCACAAGGTTTGGACTTTGGAGTCGCTTTTAGGACTGATTAGCAAGTAGTTCTTTTTAGCATAACTGTGGGAAGGGTCCCTGTTGCCCTGTTGAATTTTGTGTTTTCTATCCCTTTTTCCACATGCTGTTGTCTTGGTTGCTTCAAATTTGAATTGATTAATAATAATACTGATTCGCTTCCGTTTTGTCCTTTGTAGCCGCTAGTAAGCAACGGATTTTCGTATTTGTGGACAATTTACATGACCTACATGGCAAGTCGCCAAAAAGTGGACACGGCTGCAGCCTGATGATGGTGATTTCTGCTGCTTACTACCAAATATTCATTGTTGAAGGCCAGGTTTAATTCTCTTGCAAAAGGCTGTGGATTATTTAGGGAATGCCATCTTCTTTTTACTTATTGTTGTAGCAGTCTCAGTTGAAAATATGTATGCCTCAAACCTGCTGGGCTTTCTGTTTGAAGCAGCAGTCTATGAGGATTTTCCGTACTAAAGCTGTGTCTTATAAATGTTCTCCCCCCTCCCCTCCCATCCCCTTTTACTGATTTCGTCTATATTATATTAGAATCTCTGAATTATTATAAATTTGTATTTTGTTGGAATCCAAACTCTTTAGATCCGCTTTAAATGTTATGCAAATGTAGTAGAATCTTTTGTTACAAGTCTTGAAATGATACATACATTGCTATACTCTTGAAGACCATTGATATAAGAGGGATCTACAAATGCCTTGTGACCACAAATCATTTTCCACATAAAGTTGAACAAAGCACCGATACAATTTCAGTCTATTATACTCTATTCATACGTTGCTGAATGCTTAAATGCCAGTATTGAGTTAAATGAACATCAACAGATCCAGTAAAAGTACACAACTCAATATTGTTTCTGTCAAGTACACCCCTATTTATCCCCACAGAAATAAGGAGAAACCCTGTTTGAGAGGAGAAGCAAAAACTTTGGGGTTAGGGGGGAGGGGTCCGGAAATCACAACTAGCTCCCGGAAGTCGCACCACGTGCCTGATCATCTACAATCGCCCTAAATGGTGGAGCTTCACCAAACTTGAGGAAGTAGGCAGTTTCATAAAAGCCCCGCAGTGGCAATATGACTTGAGCATCCAGATACGCATCACAAGCGAAGCACCAGACTGATAGGTCACTGTTTCACATCAAAACACCAATGGGGGGGAAAAGAGAGGTTATCTCAAAAATAACACAATTACTTGCAAAATGTTAAAGCATGAGCAAAAATGGGAAAAATGATAGGTTTACACCCAAAAACCTGCATAATGTATGATGGACATTATCAGCCCTTTTGGGTGTAAGTGTAACCCTAATCACTTTCCTGCAAAAATGTGTGCAACGGTTACAAGCGCTACTCCATCTGAACAGACCGGTGATATAGCAATATAGCTAGAAGGATATTCAAAAGGGTTACTGCTGCTGAATTTGGTCTCTCACCAGTAAACATTATACCCATGTTAAGGTATGATATGGTGCCATGTGCACAGATAATGCCATGAATGCTTTGAATTGCATAGCTTTTTAAATCTAAACACTACTTGTGAAGTTGTGAGCATTGAAAGGAAAATCTTGTATCAAGTGGAGTGGAATGCCTAATACTTGTAATACTTTCTACTTTCTACTTGTACCCATAAGTAGACATATGCAGAGTGTAGCTCATAGTGTAATCTAATCAAGAAGACAGAAATGGCTGTCTAATCAAGAGACAGATTTTCGCTACCATCTCGTAGAGTTAATAAGGCTATATGAGCAACAATGCAACATTTTATTCCTTCCCCATCTAAATTCTCATCGAAATTTGCCCAAACTGAAAATAGCACAAAAATATGGGATACCTGTAGCTTAGTGCCAAGCAGTGATTTATCTGTTGATAATGTTGAAGCATATGCTTGTTCACAAACCGGCTACAAAATACGTCCTTGCAGCTTAGACATATCCAATTTTCCGAAGGATGCTGACAACTTTAATCCACACACACACACACACAAAACCCCCCTAGAAATTGAGTTTATTGTTGAAAACATAATTAGAAAGATAGGTATATGGGTAGGGAGAACGTACCGGTAGCAAGGAGTATCTGGAGTAGGTATATGGGTAGAATCCGAGGAGAGAGCAGCAAGGTGATCGCAATGAGTTCGGGCCTCCACCCAACCCGATTCTGATCCGTTCACCAAAAGTTCGTCGTCACTGGTGGTGGCGTCGCCTCCTCCTTCCACAATCGTAAATGTCGAAGACGAAGCTTCCCCAGTCATTGTAGAATCGTCGATTCACTTCTGCGACCTATGTGTATGAAATATTTATAGAAAAAATAATGAAATATTTTTCAAAAATAAACATTTTAAAAGCTTTATATTTGTGTTAAATCATACAATTTATAAACATTTTTCTTCAAAAGAAAAAAATTTATAAACTTTTTCTTTATAGCATAAAACTTTTGAAAATGTTTATAGCATGGTCCCATCACACATAAACTTTTTTTCTACTATTATTTTCTACTACACAAAGTTTATAAAAACATAAAAAATAAAGGTGGCTTCTATTGCCGCCACGATTTTTTTCCCGACACCACAATCACTCTCGACACCATACAAATTACTCCTGACACCACAACAATATTATTATTATTATTTTTACTTCAAACCACATAAATAATAACAATATTACTTATTATACCACAATTTTTTTTAAACCTATTAAGTCCATGAACTTACAAAAAATATCAAAATAAATCCCACATTTTATTCATTTCTCCATTAACACTCATCATCATCTTCACCCACCATCCAAAAACCACCATTAACAACTATTTGTCATCATCTTCATATCTTCACCCACCTCCCACCACCCAAAAACCACCATTAACACCCACCAACATCCACCATTTAACACCTGCCACCATCAGCCACCCTTCCTCCTCCCACAACCACCAAATCAGCCACCACCAGCCGCCAACAACCATTAACACCGGCCACCACCACCCACCACCCACCACCCTTTTTGCCATTTTTTTAGATCGGGGAACTCTTTTCCTTAGAAAAAACAGATCTGGGAGGGAGGGGAGTCGCGATATAAACATCAATTTCACCATTTTTCATATCTGCAAGGCTTTCTTCTTCAAAAAAAAGGGATGTGGAGCGCGATTTGCATGCAACGGGGAAGGAGGAGCCGCGATTGCAGCGAGGAAGGGAGGTGGGGCTGCGATTTGCAGTGGGGAAGGGGAGGTGGGGCGATTTCCGGCGGGGAAGGGGTTGAGCTGCGTGGGAGGGGTTTGATTTGGGTTGGTTGAGGGAGGAAGAAAGGAGCGGTTGAGAGAAGAGGAAAGGTGGCTGTTTTCTTGGCCAGAAGGGGGTGGCCGGAAGGGGCGGCCGGAAGGTGAGGAAGGAGGGGGAGGAGGGTGATAATGAATTAGAAATGGGGGTTTGTAGAAGAGAAGAAATTTTTGTTTTTTATATTAATTGTGGGACTTCTGTAAAAAAAAATTGTGGAGTAAAGTGTAATTTTTTTATTGTTATAATATTTTTGTGTTGGGTTGAGTAATTTAGTGGTAGGTAAAAGTAAATGAAAAATAATATGATAAAGGGTGCCGATAGAAAAATCGTGGTGCCGATAGAAGCCACCAAAATAAATAAAAAGTTAAGAGATGTCAGATTAAAAATCGGTTTATGCAGTCCAACCCATTGCAAAAAGCCTTTGCTGACTCACCCTCCTTTCGGGTTATTTAGTTATATAAGCTTCATTACCAAAGGTGTTGCACATATAAGCTTTTTTAACAAATTTTTGCACATATAAGCTTTGAATCATAAAATACCCCAAAATACCCCCACCTTCTTTCCTTACCCCTGAAACCTAAAACTTAAACCCGCCGGAGAACCCACCGGAAATCCTGTCGGAAAACCCACCTAAACCCCCAAACGCCCATGAACCCCCCCTGAAACCCTGAACCCTTAAAACCTTGAACCCCTAAAACCCTGAATCCCCCGAACCCCCAGCCTTCTGAACCTTTAATTTCACGATTTCCGGCCCTTAAGTCGCGATTCCGGCGAGGTTGCGATTTTTTTTTTAAAAATCGTGAATCAAGAAGAAGAAGACTATAGGAAGGAAGAAGAAGAAGAAAGAAGGAAGAAAGAAGAAGTCATTTCCGGCGAAAATGCAATGAGCTCGCCATATTTTCCGGCGAAAGGAAGAAAGGGGAAGAAAGGATGAGGCTAACTTAGTCTTTTTACCATTTTTAAAAATCGAAGCTCAAATGTGCAAAAATTTGTCCAAATTAGCTTATACACGACATTTCCCCCCTCCTTTAATGGTGATAAAGTTGTTGTAAAGCTTTGTGACGATGGTCGGCTCGGCCATAGCCACGTGTCATGAATATAATGGATGCGCCTAAGCTAAAGCAGGATACAAAGTGTTGGAGAAAAAGCCCAATTGAATGGTTAAACAGTCAACTTTAGCGCTAATTACGGATAGGCACCGATGTATGTCATCAAGAGTTAATGATATCATTAAATACTCCACGGAGTAGTTGATGATGAGTTTTTGAATCACTCGATTCGGATATCGGGTGAATGAGCAATTAATGCCTAAAGTTGGTATGTAGGGATGGGTGTTGAAGGGAGGACCTCACCCAATTCTCCCACATTGGAAACTTGAGTGTTGGGAACTCAAGTGATAAGAGCTAGTGTGTGTCTCTCAAGGCACTTTTGTGCAGGAGGGAGGACTTAGATTATTCCACACGCGTGCACGCCGCCGCCGCCGTCATATCATTAAAATATGTAGGGGATGGGTGTTGAAGGGAGGACCTCACCCATTCTCCCACATTGGAAACTTGAGTGTTGGGAACTCAAGTGATAAGAGCTAGTGTGTCTCTTAAGGCACTTTTGTGCAGGAGAGAGGACTTAGATTATTCCACACGCACGCGCGCCGCCGCCGCCGTCCGTCCGGCCGGCTCGGCTCGTGCTCGGTTCGGGTGTTACTATTAATTTTTTGGATAAAATTTCTTTATGAAATTAACCATAAAATTAATTTTGGAATGTGGTTGTGTCATTCGACCAATCAGAGTTCGTTGAGTCATTCGATCAATCAGAATTCATACGACACATCATCCGACCAATCAAAGGGTTTGATTATTTCGAAATTACTCTTATAATTTCGGCCTAGCTTGATGTGATCAAAGATGAGACGTTTTGGCTTGGAATCTATTTATTTTATCATCTATCCCACATTGTTTCCATGGCAGAGTTTAGTAGACTTTTGTTATTATTTATTAGGTTTTTTATTTTTATATTTCTATTATTTATTTTTGTCCCACATCGCTTATGAGATGTTTTATTTCTTTCATTGTAGTCTATAAAAAGGCTTTAGTAGTACTCTTTGTAATGAGACAAAATTTTGATAAATATATTTTATTTGAAGCTTTTAAAGCTTTGGTGAGTTTTCTCATATTGGTGCTTGGTGTATTCCGACACCGTTGTTTGGTGGATTCCAGACGGAACTTACCAAGGTTTTGAGCAGACCTTGTGAGGTTCGTATACCAAGGTTCTTAGATATGGGTTATCTAAAGGTTGAGGTCATACCAAGGTTCTTAGTTACGAGTTAGCTAAGGGTCACGGTGCTCGTTTTATTGGTGCCTTTAGTCGGTCCTTCGGCAATTTCGGATATGATTCGATCACGGATCACATCAGTTGGTATCAGAGATAGACACTGAAGCCCCTTATTTTATGTGGAAAAACAAGAGTGGATCAGCTTTCTGGTGATGGTGGTAATTGCAAATTTGTGTTGAGAATTATTATTGTTGTTGGAATTATCGGTGAAGTTAGATCGTGAGTAATGTCAAAAGAGAGTCCGATGGATGTCTATTTTCGAAATATTGGTGATATGATGAATCAAAATTTGGAGAAAATGGAACAACGTTTTGATGATATGATGAATGATATGAGGACTGAATTTCAGAACATTTTAACGGAAAGAGGTCATGGTAGAAATAGCTGCAGTGGTAGAGGTAATCGTGGTGGTAGAGGTACCCGTGGTGGTACAGAGGTGGTTAAGAAAACTTCTATAGAGGTGTTTTCCGTATTTTGCGGTCATTGTAAAGGGAGTGATCATCACTATTATGATTGCCCTAAACTATGGCAGAAAATACGTAGTTTACGTGAGAAATCACCTACGGACAACCATGTGAATGTTAGTATCCCAGAGAAGAATGTCGAGAACACCGTAGAGGTTGCTACCACTCGATGGGTAGAGTTGAAAAGCGATGCTGATGAGAGCATGGTAGAGCAAAATCAGCCAAATTTTCTAGAGAAATTGGAGGATAGTGAACATGTGGTGGAGATAAATGTTATACACGAGTGTGATGTTGAGAAGAAGAATGATGTTGTTGGAGCAGAATTGGTGGAGGTAGTCCAAGAGTCGATCGTGGCAGAGGCGATCTCCGAGGCAAAGGGTGAAGTTGGTCCTACTTCACCGACTACTTGCTCGAGTTTTATTGTGTCTTATTTTCAGGCACGTGATGATCATCCAGTTGAGGTCCACCCTGAGTTATTTGATCTGCCCACTCCCGGCCCTACATTGCCTATGGATGTTCTTGTTCCGGTAGACATTGGTGGCAAACCGGAGCACACTTTCATTGATCCTTTTCATCCTTATGATTATGTTGCTGATCTAGAGAACATTATTTGCAATGCGCACTCACAACATTACTACTCATTGGTTTCATTGGCGATGTATGCATCAACAACTCGAAGACCTATTGATTTGAAGTGGTATGTCCGCCTTGTATTTGATCCGGGCATATCATTGGTGTTCGTAGTTGGTTCGGTCTGTTTTGTGCTTATTGCTGCTTTTTACGACATCCTTTTGATTCGAGGCCGAATCCTTTCCAACCGGGAGGGAATGATGTGATCAAAGATGAGACGTTTTGGCTTGGAGTCTATTTATTTTATCATCTATCCCACATTGTTTCCGTGGCAGAGTTTAGTAGACTTTTGTTGTTATTTATTAGGCTTTTTTATTTTTATATTTCTATTATTTATTTTTGTCCCACATCGCTTAGGAGATGTTTTATTTCTTTCATTGTAGTCTATAAAAAGGCTTTAGTAGTAATCTTTGTAATGAGACAAAATTTTGATAAATATATTTTATTTGAAGCTTTTAAAGCTTTGGTGAGTTTTCTCACGTTGGTGCTTGGTGGATTCCGACACCGTTGTTTGGTGGATTCCAGACGGAACTTATCAAGCAACTGAGTAGACCTTGTGGCGTTCGTATACCAAGGTTCTTAGATACGGGTTATCTAAGGGTTGAGGTCATACCAAGGTTCTTAGTTACGAGTTAGCTAAGGGTCGCGGTGCTCGTTTTATTGGTGCCTTCAGTCGGTCATTCGGCAATTTCGGATCTGATTCGATCACGGATCACATCATATCTTCTCTCCTTCAGGGAGAAGTCGGCCATTACTTTTCCAAGGGGAAAAGTTTGATGACGTGTCTTAGCCAATCGGATTCGAGTATTGGCTCCTCCTCTCCACTATATAAAGTACCCCATGGATGAAGGTTAATCATCGAATTTTCTCTAGTCTTTTCCACCACAAAAAGTCTAGCATATAGATCTAGGTTTTGAGTCGAAGAGAAGTTGAAGCACTCTGTAAGTTCGCCGGAGCTCGGATTTTTGAAGTGCCTCTAAATCCGAGACGTAAAGCCGTTGTATCTTGGGAGACATTTGCTAATACCGTGGGCACCATACCGGAGCAATTTGTCTTAAGGAAAGAGTAACTACTCGCCTCGGTTTGATCTCTAGTCCTTTATTTTGTGCATACTACCTTTATTGTCTATTGTTTGAATCAGATATGCATGATGATATTTATTTTGTTAGATCTGCTAAATAATATGAATTGTACTGTTCACATGATTTATTTTCTAGATTAATAATCTGTAATTTAATCCGTAAATTACGGATATGTTCCGTAAATCACTCCACACACGATACACTATCCCAACACGAAGGGCGTCCCGACCAGAGGCTGGGGTCCGACCAGCATCCACCACAAAGTACAAAGGCGAGTTGTTTCACCCCTCATGGCCACCTCAGGACGGTTCGGTCGCTAAAGTACACGCAGAGCGTGACCATGGGAACTCGGCTAGTGTGCCCGAGCGCTCAGTCAGTTACACGCACATTTCTATAAATTAAGGATACACGTGGGAAAAGAACCTAGCCTCATTAAGGTCCTGATTCAACATTAAAGATAAAAGAGAGATTATTTCCTAATATTCAGGGATTAAAATCAATCCCATTGAATGATAAAATACTCGAATTCTTGAAGGATACGACAAGATTAGGGTTAGACTCTCTATATAAACCCCCTTCAAGAACTACGGCCGGCTTGATTCCAATAAAATACATTGAATACGTAGGCATCTTGGAGAATAACTCAAGTTCAGTCATAATATCACAAACACAGCCTCCTCTGTTGGTGTTTACCGGTGATCGAAGGAACTACCACTAAATCCATTGACCCGAAAATACTTGTTGGAGAAATCTGACTTCATCACTTTGGAAATTTTTTAAAACCTCCCATTGGAGGTACCCTCAGCTATTTTATCTTCATATAAATTGATGGTTTTTAGGAAACGAAAATATCTTTAACTAAAAGAGAAACTAGTACAAAACACACCATTAACTGCCGACTAACCACCGGCCGTCACCGGACGAACACGGACAAATCAGACTAAACGTGCCACTAACGGGCTCACTAACACAACCCAAAGGCTAGCCAAAGCTAATCTAAACTGTCAAGAGCATAAATCTTTCTGAGAAGCCTTGACAAGAACGAGTGAGAGCACAGAAATCGAGCCATCAGCCGAGCATAAAAAGAGGGAAAGAACCACAGAGCCAAAGGAACGGAACCAACAGCAATTTTTTTTTCTTATGAAACGATCGGCAACAACAGAGCACCGTCCGGAAAATGACTACCACCCCAGCTGCAAATGAGCCAAGCCGCCGCTAAGAGAAGCAGCCAAGAGCAAGCAACAACACCACCGAAGACCATGGTAGAAGGAGAAGAGACCGGAAAACAGCAACTACCCCGCACACATTGGAGATCGAATCGCCACTACTGTTAGCCCAACAAAAGCGCCAGATCTGCAAAGCCATCAGCAACACCATCGTAAAGCTCCAAGGGAATCCCAAAACCCAACCGGAAGGGATTCATAGGCCAACAGCCGCCAGAAAACCAACATGCAGAGCCATCGCCGGAGGGTAGGAGACGAGGAAACCATAGAACAAAACAAGATGATTGCCAACAGCATCAGATGGCGACCAAAATTAAAATAGAAAAACGAAAGCAAAAGAACGGAAATTGATGTTTTATAACGTATTATGTATGATGCACAGTGCAACGCATTATGTGTTACATTTTTATCACTTCATAGAGATGATATACACGTCAAAATACATAAATGATTTGGTTCACAATAAATGATAATGATTATGGCCTTTATTATTCAAGATTTTATGATGGTTATCTGGTTATTTGTCAAACGGGGTACAAGATCAAAGACGAGCTCTGCCATCGGCCCACCGAAGGTTGACTCCCGCCGCTACGGAATCGCTCAAGCCTAGGGACCTAGTCCGATCTAGGAGCTCGACGGGGATCGCCTTGCCGACCACTAGAAGTGAAATACCCGGCTCCTTTCCGGCCTGCTGAAGACCGAACGATCCGAACCCACGCTGGTCGGACACAGGAATGAGCGGGGGTAAAACGGATAGGCGAGCCCCCAGGGCTCGTTCCTAGGAAGTCAAAAGTGGTTTACTTACCCCGAGTCAGGGGTCGAGCCGCCAAAGAGGTGCCACGTGGACGAGTCCATTTTCTGGCAGCATCATAAACCCCCAAGATCCAGCCGATCCTGAGTGGGTCGGTTCGGTTCTACCATGGTGGCTCGGCACGACTGTCCTGGGGTGTAAGTTCTGAGATTAGATCGGGGGGTTGCCAGGTGTCGCACGATAGCCATTCCAGGAAACGAGGCGTCACTGCCTGTTTGGGGCCATTTTTGAGGTTAGTGGGGAGTTACGCTCTAGTCCTATTTAAGCGTCATTTCACTTGTGGTTACATTTCTTTGATTTATCTAGTAATCATCATCATTACGCTATCTTTCCTTCTCATTACGCCTATTTCCATATGTCTGATTCGTTTGGAGAGGAGCCACTTACTCCAAGATCAGAGGCAATAATCAGGGAATCCTGGACCAGGCCTGTGATTGTTGAAGAAATTCCTTGGGTCCCTCCTCAACCGTTACTCGTTACTTCGTCGGCGCCCTCATCAAGCACCTTTGATTCTTCCTTCAGGTACAAGATTCAAAAGGCCACTCACGATATTATAGGGGGCCATGGGTTATCCTCAGTCTTGGCACAAAGCAGTGTGGAGTATATCTGCAGAGAGTATGCAGTGAATCATGAAGAGTTTGCTCCTTGCTTCCAGCGGAACCCCGTCCTTTCGCTTCACATCCTCTAGAGGGCTATTTCGCGGTTTATGAAGCCCAGTTGAAGGCGGGTCTAAGGCTGCCGTTGTGTCCGGCGTTGGTGGCAGTGCTGAGGCATTATGGACTGGGCGCGGCTCAGCTGTCTCCTTCGGGAGTACGGACTGTAATAGGTTTTGTCGTACTTTGCCGAGTGGCCGAGGTGCAATTCTCGGTAGGCCTGTTTCGATCTTTCTACCGCCTATCCCAGAGTCCGGGTCCGAGGGGGTGGTATCACTTTTCCCGCCGATCTGGGGTTCCAGATGATGCTAGAGGTCCTGGCACGGCACATGGCGGGGCGCTTTCTTCTTCGTCCGAGATCGGGAGATTCCAAGCTAGAAGACGCTGGAACACCAAAGACATTCTGAGGAGGGCGAGTGCCCGCAGCTTTCCGACTCTACCAAAGTAGACGCCATTCGGAACGCGGGGGTCGTTTGGAGGCTGCGCGAGCTGACGTCCGAACTGGTTACCGCGGCACGGTTGGACGATGCCGGGCCTGATCCCTATCACCCCCTGGATGATGTCTGCCGTGAATTAGGTAAGGTCTACTCTTATTTGGTATACTATACGATGATGATGTGTAACTTATTTTCTTTCTTGTAGTGTGGACATTGGCCGGTCTCCTACTCCCCGATCCGGGAGCGGGAGTAGGGACTTCGATCTCGAGGGTGGCTAAACCCACCGCTTATGGAAGTCGTCGATCGCCTATTAGGGTGGTGGGTTCGCTCGTTGGATCTCATACGGCTCACCTATTGGCTGGGCTCGAGGACGATGTGCAGGGGGACCTTCTTCACTCTTCCCGAAATGTGGATACTCCTATCATAACGACGGAGGATATTTGGGAGGATGAAGATGAAGAGGAAGAGCCTTAGACCCCTCTATGTTGAAATAGTGTCCTAAACCCAATCGGGTTGGACCGGATCCGACCGGGTCGGATCATTTCTACTATTTCTTTGTGTTTATACATATATTAAATGGATTTTATGTTGTCATATATATGTTCTTTTAAAGAACCAATTATGAATTGTTATATGATAACGTCCTTAGTATTAAAGCGTGATAGAGAAACCATGATAGCGATTATGGTTGATGAGATCTCTAATCACTTTAATAAGTTTGATACTTAAATGTCTCTAGTCGATGTACTATTAAACAGGACATTGATAGTATAAACAAACTAGCACGTATTAGATGTCTTCATCTTTTAGAGGCGAGGATAGATCTCGTCTATCGAAGTGTAGAGACACTTGGGTATGCGTGGGCGTGTATTAGAGAATGCGTCGTTAGGCGACCCACTTACACGGATAAGTGTCACACTATGTGGCGGTTGTGTAATTATCCTTTGGACCGAGTCTTCATGGCATCACGGTGTGGATTGTCATGCTTTGACACTATTGAGGTTTCCACAGCCACGGGCGATCATGCGGTAGTGATTGGGTATGATATTGAAGCATCACGGAGTATACATTATTGGTCGTCCGGGAATCGCGTATCCTATGATTGGGATCGAATATCCAAATGGCCTTCTTATAAGGAATGTCTTACTCTCGTGAATCTTTGCAAAGTGGGAGTAAACGAGTTACTTCGAGAGAGCATGATATCCAGATTATAAGATACGGTCGTTGATGTTTTGACACTCGACTAACGATCGTATGGATATTATTACAGCGATAGGATTGTAAGTTACACGGTAACTGTTTCACATGAAAGGTAGTAGTCATTGCATTTGACTCTTCCGATGATTGGGGGTCACGGTGTGTTGCTAGACGCTATCCCGTGATCGTTAGGCATGAAGGGCATTTTCATAATTTGCACTTTGTGCCTACGGCCAACATATTCGGAAGCCTATCGGGTCACACACATAAGAACATCTAGCCGGATTAAAATGTGGTTATAGATGATAACCAAATAAGGAAAGTTTATCTCGAGGCTATAAAGGTTATAGTGGTAAATTAATATTGTGGTATTTATTTATTATGAATAAATTAAATACAAGATATTAATAGTATTATATTAATTAAAGAATATTCCGGAAGCCAATTTGTTGGTCAAAGGGGCGCCACATTGAAGTGTATAAGATACACTTGGATTGTGCAATTTAATTAATGATATTACCTATTATTAATATTAGATATTAATAAATAAAATAAACTAGATATATTGTGCATATATGCGTGTGTGGTGTGCATATGTGATGCGCATTACTAAGTGTAGTATGTGTATATAATATATATAGAGATTTATGCATATAATATATATATGTGATATATACACATGTGTAAATTGATTTATGGTAATATAATAAAAGATAAATATTGTCAATATTAGATTTTGACAATATCTTGGGAATATTCAATATAAGATATTGACAATATCCTAGATTTATTTAATATGAGATATTGTAATAAATGAGATAAATCAATCAATTATATTTTCCTTATTTTATTGGAAAAAGGTTTTCTTCTCCTCCACTCTAGAAGATGGCGCCACCTACACTATAAATAAGAGGTGGGTGTCAAGCTTTTTTATAACACAATTCCAAGAACTAATAGTTCTTGTGTAAAATAGAGAGCATCCTATAGAGAGTTGGAGAGAGGGAAAAGGGCCGGTCTAGCAACCGGAGTTTTCCAATAGCAATCCATGATGGGATTCCGCGGGTCATTCGTGTGGACTAGCGGTAGAGGCCGAACACTTGGGCGGCTCTATGCGAACTACTCTCCTGAGACGGTCAAAGCGTCGATCTTATAGATCAACCAAGGTAACCACCGTCTACTAACTCGTTTGTTTATTGCTTAAACGAAGTCGATCCTGGTTAAAAGGAAATAAAATTTTAAATTCATTGCGTTCCCGCGTAGATTTCTAACAATGGTATCGAAGAGAGCTTGAGCTTAAGCAATAAGCATGTTAATTTGCGTGAGTTAATTTTATCGTTTAAATCACGCAATTGAAAGATGAAAGATTTTTATTCGCAAAATTGATACAAAAAAAAAAAAAAAGCGAGATCTGGTGGTGCTCGGCCGATTGGCGGCGGCACCACCTCAAATGGCGGCGGCGGCGGCTGCTTTGCCGACGATCGGCGATCAATCTTTGGCGGATCTCCAAATTTTTGTTTTGTGTATTTTGTGATTCAATATGGTTCATAGTTGTGATTAAAATCTCCTTTGTTTAGTTGTGTCATGTGGCTAACCAATGGTTCAAATAGTTTGGCCATTGGGATGCCATATGGCGATTAAAATAATAATGGCCTTTCCAAAAACTTTGTTTGGAATAGGCTAAGCCCTTTCCAAATATTTGATTTGGGAAAAGCGCCTGAGCTTGCGCCACTTCAAAATTTTGATTTTGGAAAGTGGCGAGCATAAACCAAAATTATTTGGTCTTTCCAAATATTTGATTTGGAATAGGCTGGCGCTTTTCAAATATTTGATTTGTAAAGGCTGGCTTTGTGCCACTTCCAAAATTTTGATTTTGGAAAGTGGCGAGCTAAGCCAAATTTGGTTTAGAAACCAAAGCATCCCTTTGATTACGAATCAAAAGGAAAAAACAAAAGATAAATAATTTTAATTTTGATTTATTTTGGAATAGTTCTAATTAATTAAAATTAAAATCGTTTAAAATTAATCGTTAATTTTATTTCGATTAAAATCATTTAATTAATTAAATGTTAATTAGTTAATTGATTGGATAAAATTATTTAATAGATTAAATGTTAATTGATTAATTAAGACGCAAGTAGTTAAATTTTAATTTTATCTTTTTCATAAGATTTTATTGTATGGATTAGATATAGTAGATATAATATGATTATATGGACCGATTGATCATGGACTCGACCGATAGGATAGTTGTGAATGATTTAATTTTTCTCGTTGGTTTAAAAATTGTCCTAGGCCGTTATGAAGAACGTGACCTAGTTTATTTTACTGCATTTTTCCCATTCCGTTGACTCCCCGCAAATGCGGCGGGTGTATTTATTTTATTAGATAGAATTAAATGTAACAAGAATGGAGCGAAGATGGAGACCAAAGAAAGAAGAATAAAGATCCCATTGGAGAATGACGCATTAAAGATCCTATTGGCGGTTGCAAAAATCTACCCTTAGATTGTGACCCAGCGGTTTAAATCGGTTTGTATTCGAAACCGCACTTTAGAAAAAAGTCCATGATCATACCGGTTACTTTACGCATTTATTTATTTTGTGCTTGTATTTATTTTATATGATACGATAGATGCATGACTAGGCACGATCTAGATGAATGTGTAGGATGTATGTCTATAGAGATAGATATATTTGATGAGACCGCAATTAAAAATTAATTAAGTGAATTAATTTACATAAATACTTCCACAACAAAAATCAAGTCGAAATATTGTCTCCCAATATTATAACGACGGTGAAGAGCCTGTGTTCGGATCCAACTGATCGACCACCGCCGGGAGTTGACCTACCTCGGGTATATCGTCGTTATTGAGATATGATCGTATGAGATCTCGTGAATATTGGGTTATGACTTGACTAGAGTCTTTCGGTGATTGGCCACCGTCAGGGCCGTCTGACTTTAGAGACAAGGGGTTGACTTACACATAGTGATGTGTATCGCCAAAGAGTTGACTAGTCAACCACTGAGAATCACATAGAGATGTGAATGGTAAAGAGTTACCTACCTATCGAAATTATCTTGGTTGATCGACCACCGCCGGGAATCGAGGTAACTAGATGGGATCTCAGCCACTAAAGAATTTTGAAAAATTCTTGAAAGTCAATTGGAAGTAGTTGACTAGTGGGAGCAAAATCATAAACCAAAAGACCATTTTTGATTTTGCGTGTATAAACAACAACACTCTTTTATTTTCATTTTATGTTGTAGTTTTAGCAGACTTTATATTTATGTTTAATTCTCGATTAGTAAAACCAAATTACGACTGTTAATCTTGAGAAACGTTCTCAAATATGGTTAAGTAATTTTAATCCTTTTAAAATAAGCAATGATATGAGCAATCCCGTTATAGTAGTTAGAGACAAGGAGATTACATAATTGATGCAGTGCTCCGAGACTTTAATTATTAATGAAAGCGTGATATGATTAAAACATTTGAAATAAGTTTCAATGAATTAATCATATATTGGATACGATCCAAGATGATCATTCAGTCATACGATGACAATTAATTCAAACGTTGAATAAGAATGACCACATCGAATTTTGAAAAGGTTGTTTTCGAAATTATATGATTTAAGTATCGACTTAATTCTACCATTGCTTAAAGGTTAATTAAATAGTTAATATTTTAAATACGATTTAAAAGGTTAAATGAACTATTTAAACTTTAAATTTTCTTTATGAAAGGAAATTAAAGACATAGCTCTTGTGATCTTTCTTAAGTCTTATGAAGACTACACTAAGAAACATTTGCAAGTGCTTGGAGGATTAAAATGAAAGTTAGGGCATGCTTAAATAGAGAACTTATTGAAGTTTCTATTCTAGGCAAGTGAGTTGAGATAAATCTATCTAAATTCAAGTCAACTCTTAGATATATGATATCTTACGAGTGTGATTAAGTTAGAAAGATTAAATACAGATATGGAAGGTTAAACAAATGTTGTAACACTTACCATATTCTGGATCTAGTAAACTGATAAGGGAACTAAATAAATGTTATTATGTTCCGGTTCTTATGAAAAACATACTTTCAGTTATTTGTTAGGATTTAGTAGACATATTCAATTGTAAAGAATAAATGTTATTCCGATAAAGTTGGAAGGTCACTGAATCTAACATACTAGATTGAAGTCACTATATAGTTGATATGTGTGATGAGATCTCAACTAAATATTTGAATGGTCATTATCCTTGATATTTGTAGTTGTTCTGACATAGTCTCTCCGGGAGGGAAGCGTGTAATTAAACGTCATTACGATGATGTTGAACCATATGATTATGAATCATGTGGGTTATACGTATCTTATCCAAAGAGGACTAAAATACCCTTTTATGAAAAGGTTATAAATTCTAGAAAAATTGTCTGAAGCCTAAACATACCGATGTTTGTTGGCTTGTGACAATTAATAATTGCTTATTAGTCTCTACGACTAATTTTAGAAATAGTCAAGTGTACTCAGTGGAGTGCATAATTCGGAAAGCCCGAAAAGTTCGAGCTAGTACGAATATGAGATTGATGAGCTACTTAGGAATTAATCTTCAATTGGATTGAAGTAATTAATACTGAAGGGGTGTTTCGTCGTCGTCGAAAAGGAATAAGATTCTTCCCTTGAAGGATACCATCTTTGGGATACGCAATTAGATTGTGTTCCCAAAATGGAAACAACACTTTATATGATAAAGGTGTGACGAAAGCCATGCAAAGTATCCCTTACCTGTTTCGGGATAGTGCCCTTATACTTAACCAAGTTCCAAAGAATAAAGGTTGAATAAATTCCATATTAGATATGGAAGAGGATAATGTCGAATCTATCTTAACCGATGATTTGAAGTTGTCATAGGCAAAGTCGAAAGGCTTGGAGCCTAGTACGACATATGCAACTTAGTGGAATATCTTAGCAGTGCAGCTTGATATTGTTTACTTGTCCACGGAGCAAAATGTTTGTCTCCAAACATCTTTGTCCTCTGAGGAAGTGTTTCTTCCAAAAGAAACAGTGGGGGAGTGAATCGAGATCTCAAAAGAGTTTGGGAACCACAAAGATATATTCAACCAATGGAACATGAAGCGAGGCCGCGATAGCGATGATGTGTATAACAACGCTCAAAGTGCACACAAAAGTTCTCAGTAAGTCTGTGGATAACCTCAAGCCTCGAAAAGGTGTGCGGTATGTTCATCTTGAAGAATGAATATCTCACGACTTATGAAAGAATGTTTGAAAGGCAAGATTGAGAGATATGGCCAGGAGCCATAATATCTCGAATATGAATTCCATCGATGACAAACCAGGTTATGAACCTAGTCTGTCTTACCCAAGGAGTGTCCTCGAAAGGCCGACATGGATAGTAATATGATTACCATAAGGCTATAGTGACGGTGAAGGGTATGAGGTGTAAACCTTGTAATTACCTTTATCTTTGCCGGTGAGCCTGATTCTATTCGGATGATACTTGTTATAACTTTGTATCATGACTATATGATAGTGTTGAAGACGTTGGCGATACATTTCGATGTTCATAGACGATAACATGATATGTAAGCCCACGAGATCCATTTATGGACTCAAACAAGTTTCTCTAGACAATTTCTTTGTTTGACAATCAAAGGAGTTTGACTTAGTCAAAAGAAGGATATGCCCAATGTGCAAGATAGATAGTGGGAGTGTGTTACGATTTTTGAGTAAGGTATTAGATATCTCTCTCGAGAATTGTCACCCCATGTCACAGTCGATTAATGTTTGGTAGTTCAAGGTCTTTGTGAAAGCACTTGGATTAGCAGTTCTTATTTTAGAAATAAGAATCTATAGCGATAGATTTAATCTTTGTTAGATTATAGCTTACCTATATAGATGTGATGCTAAAAGAAGTTTAGCATAAATCGCGAGATCTGTCTATGTTAGGACGTTGGTCCTAAAGATGAGGTGAAAGATGATGGTGCTTATGGAAGGTTTCCTTCGCTAATGCGATATGAACCATCTTGTAGATGATGCCGGATGTTCATAGTCCATGAATAGTCATGAGCAAGTATGAAAGTAAATCTGGTGAATGTCGAGAATATCCTTAAACAAGTTAAGGAAAGTTTCTAGTTTATCGAAACTTGGAATTAAATAAACGTAGATGTGCAGGCGTATATCCCGAGTCTTATGAAGGCGAGTGGGAGCTCTTGTGCAGGTTTGCGATCACTTTGATTAAGTGATACGATTGAGTCGGAAATGTTCTTAGCTATGGGTCATCAGTAAATTCTACAACTAGGCCAAAACACAAGAGTGCCTTAGAGCGGCGGGAGCGATACATGGATCTAGAAGGTTCATTCATGAACATTATACGGTTCTTCCACCTTTTCTCGTATAGGCGATATAGTAAGTGGATTCATTGCTTGAAGCAAGGACCGTGGTCTCGTCGAGATTCGTGTGTGTGTGTTGAGGCGGATCCTTTGACTTGATCATATGGAACATGATATGAAGATAGTCCGAGAGTCCCCACGGATAGCGATCCGTTTATGGCTAGAATCTGGCTGCGAGTATTGCATGAGATTCTTGTGTTTCAACTTGGTCTTGTGTGTGCGAGTGATTGGTTTTAGGCCAAGTGGGAGATTGTTGAAATAGTGTCCTAAACCCAATCGGGTTGGACCGGATCCGACCGGGTCGGATCATTTCTACTATTTTTTGTGTTTATACATATATTAAATGGATTTTATGTTGTCATATATATGTTCTTTTAAAGAACCAATTATGAATTGTTATATGATAACGTCCTTAGTATTAAAGCGTGATAGAGAAACCATGATAAAGTGATTATGGTTGATGAGATCTCTAATCACTTTAATAAGTTTGATACTTAAATGTCTCAGGTGATGTACTATTAAACAGGACATTGATAGTATAAAACAGACTAGCACGTATTAGATGTCTTACGTCTTTTAGGCGGGGATAGATCTCGCTCTATCGAAGTGTAGAGACACTTGGGTATGCGTGGGCGTGTATTAGAGAATGCGTCACGTTAGGGATCGACCCACTTACACGGATAAGTGTCACACTATGTGGCGGTTGTGTAATTATCCTTTGGACCGAGTCTTCATGGCATCACGGTGTGGATTGTCATGCTTTGACACTATTGAGGTTTCCACAGCCACGGGGCGATCATGCGGTAGTGATTGGGTATGATATTGAAGCATCACGGAGTATACATTATTGGTCGTCCGGGAATCGCGTATCCTATGATTGGGATCGAATATCCGAAATGGCCTTCTTATAAGGAATTTCTTACTCGTGAATCTTTGCAAAGTGGGAGTAAACGAGTTACTTGAGAGAGCATGATATCCAGATTATAAGATACGGTCGTTGATGTTTTGACACTCGACTAACGATCGTATGGATATTATTACAAATGATAGGATTGTAAGTTACACGGTAATCGTTTCACATGAAAGGTAGTAGTCATTGCATTTGACTCTTCCGATGATTGGGGTCACGGTGTGTTGCTGAGACGCTATCCCGTGATCGTTAGGCATGAAGGGCATTTTCATAATTTGCACTTTGTGCCTCGGCCAACATATTTCGAAGCCTATCGGGTCACACACATAAGAACATCTAGCGGATTAAAATGTGGTTATAGATGATAACCAAATAAGGAAAGTTTATCTCGAGGCTATATAGGTTATAGTGGTAAATTAATATTGTGGTATTTATTTATTATGAATAAATTAAATACAAGATATTAATAGTATTATATTAATTAAAGAATATTCCGAAGCCAATTTGTTGGTCAAAGAAACGCCACATTGAAGTGTATAAGATACACTTGGATTGTGCAAATTTAATTAATGATATTACCTATTATTAATATTAGATATTAATAAATAAAATAAACTAGATATATTGTGCATATATGCGTGTGTGGTGTGCATATGTGATGCGCATTACTAAGTGTAGTATGTGTATATAATATATATAGAGATTTATGCATATAATATATATATGTGATATATACACATGTAAAAATTGATTTATGGTAATATAATAAAAGATAAATATTGTCAATATTAGATTTTGACAATATCTTGGGAATATTCAATATAAGATATTGACAATATCCTAGATTTATTTAATATGAGATATTGTAATAAATGAGATAAATCAATCAATTATATTTTCCTTATTTTATTGGAAAAGGTTTTCTTCTCCTCCACTCTAGAAGATGGCGCCACCTACACTATAAATAAGAGAGTGGGTGTCAAGCTCTTTTATATAACACAATTCCAAGAACTAATAGTTCTTGTGTAAAATAGAGAGCATCCTATGTAGAGTTGGAGAGAGGGAAAAGGGCGGTCTAGCAACCGGAGTTTTCCAATAGCAATCCATGATGGGATTCCGGCGGGCTGTTCGTGTGGACTAGCGGTGAGGCCGAACACTTGGGCGGCTCTATGCGAACTACTCTCCTTAGACGGTCAAAGCGTCGATCTTATAGATCAACCAAGGTAACCACCGTCTACTAACTCGTTTGTTTATTGCTTAAACGAAGTCGATCCTGGTTAAAAGGAAATAAAATTTTAAATTCCGCTGCGTTCCCGCGTAGATTTCCTAACACTCTAATACGCAGATCTTCCCGATCTAGGTCGGAAGACATGTGTTTAGAGGAGAGAAAGGAAAAGAGGTGCCGAACCGTCCCAGGGCTAGGCTCGGAAGATGATGGTGGCAACAGGTCTGAAGTTCGGCCCGAAGGGATCAGTGTCGATCCGATCGGCGAGGCACAAGACTTTTCTCAGATGTCTAATATGGAATTAACCGAGGCAGGCTTTGCAGCCATGAAACAGGTAATTCTGATTTGCCGTACACATGGTGCCTACTATACTTTGTCTGAGTTATCTTAACTATATACCGTGTTTTCTTAGGGGACAATCATAGGGGAAGAGATCTTCGCGCTTTGAGTGCGTTCGCGCCGAACAAAGAAAAGAGGGCTTTAGATTTGAAGTTAAAAGATGATCGCATAAAAGAACTTGAAGAGCGCTTGCGGATACAAGCAGAAGAGGCCAAAAGGTTAAGGTCTGAATATGAGGTTCGCCTTCAAGAGTTTATGACCGAACACCTAGAGAAGGAGGCCGAACCGGGGGAGCACGTCACGAGGCTTTGGGGAGAGCTTTCGTCGGCCGAGGCTGCTGTTCGAGATTTCCCTGCTCGGCTTCAAGAGGCTTCCGATAGAGCTGTTGGTGCCTACAAATCTTCTCCCCACTTGGTCGAATCTTTGAAACGGTTGCTGAGTCCTGTAGTAAGGGCTAGTTATACGCAAGGAGTGGACGATTGTCGGGTTCACCACCCAGACCTTATAATCGACAGCTTAGCTCACCCTTACTTGTACGCTCATGACGCCGAGTCAGACTACTCTGTTCGGGTGAAGGAGTTTCAAGCAAGGGTGGATCTTGCAACAAAGTACCCTCTATAAGGATAAAGCCTAGCTGTTAATTGTAACTTTCTAATTTATGATTGTAAAGTTTAATGAAAATTTTTGGTACCTTTTGGTTGTTCAGTTGTTGTTGTTGTTGTTGTTTTTTTTTTTTTTTTTTTTTTTTTATTTATTTGGCAGCATAGTAGCCCCCCTAGTACGGCATGCCTATGATTATTTAGGAATGACATACTAGTGTTTTAAGTTTGATTGCGCAATCAAGTTGTTTTGGAATAGTATTGACAGGGCCAGTTCGGGCTGGCGACTTGTCTAAAAAGGTTGGTGAGCGGGGCCAGGCTTGTGCTGACTTCTCACCGAGCAAGGCCAGATCGGACTGACGACTTGCGTGCCGAACGCATCTTGTCAGGTTGACAATGATCTTTAAACGGGCAAGGCCAGATCGGACTGGCGACTTGCCTTAGCAAAAATTACAGAATTGAACAAGATGTTTCGAAAATAATAGCAATTTTATTCAAGAAGAACAGAATGTAAATAACGTTTGAGTAGAATCCGGTCATGGGACACCTGTTACGGGTAGAATCTTCGTAGGTTGTTGGAGTGCCAACTCCTGGGGATGGTTTTCCCCCGAGAGTCGGCTAACTGATAAGCACCTTTTCCATGCACTTTTACCACTTTGTAGGGTCCTTCCCAGTTTGGGTCTAACTTGCCTTCAGGACCCTGCCTGCTAACAGCGTTCTTTTGGAGGACCAGATCTCCCTCCTTAAAGTATGAGTGTTTTACTTTGCTGTCGTAATACTGAGAGATCCTCTGTTTGTATCTTGCCATTCGAATGAATGCAATTTCCATATTTTCCTCTAGGTCGTCCTTTGCATGTCTGATTTCTTCTTCCATATCTGTTCTGTCCTGAAGCCCGATCCGGGGCGACGGTAGTCCGATCTCGGCAGGAATAACAAATTCGCTTCCATATGTCAGGGAGAAAGGTGTCTCTCTTGTCGCAGAGTTCGGGGTTGTTCGGTAGGCCCACAGAATGTTCGGCAAGTGCTCTACCCATCTCTCTCCTTCTTCCTCAAGCATTTTCTTTAGACCGAATTTGATTTGCCTGTTTGTTTGTTCGACCTGCCCGTTAGCCTGCGGATAGCCTACTGAGGTAAAATGCTGGGAAATTCCTAACTCTGCGCACCAGGATCGGACACCCTTATCATCGAATTGTGTTCCGTTGTCTGATATAAGAGCCTTGGGGATTCCATATATACATACAACATTCTTCCAGATGAATTTCTGAATTACTTTTGATGTAATTGTGGTGAGGGGTTCAGCTTCCACCCACTTAGTGAAATAATCCACAGCCACTATATGGAACTTGAAATTGCCCAGTGCCCGGGGTAGAGGTCCGACCAGATCGACTCCCCATTGGTCGAACGGCCAGGCCGCGACCAGAGGTGTCATTTGTTGCGAGGCTAGGTGAGGTATGTTGCTGTGTACTTGACATGATTTACACTCACGGACAAGGTCTTCGGCGTCTTGTTGCATGGTCGGCCAATAGTAGCCGAATAGCCTGCACTTACGTGCTAGTGTTCGAGCCCCCGGATGATTCCCACAGATTCCTAAGTGAATTTCTCGGAGCAAGTAGTTCCCTTCATCCTCTATTACGCATCTGAGCCACGGGGCGACGAAGGATCTCCTATAAAGTATATTGTCGAAAAGCGCATACCTCGCTGCTCGAAACTTCATTCTTCTTGCTAAAATTTTATCACTTGGTAGTACGGCATCCCGGAGATAGGATACTATGGGGTCCATCCAGGTATCCTTCTGAGTGATGGGCTGAATTTCCTGGATATCATAGCTTCTTTCTTGCAGTAATTCTACTAATACTTTCTTGCTGGGTGTAAAGTTGGATGCTATCTTTGAAAGGGCATCGGCTCGCCGATTCTGAGATCGGGGTACTTGCTCGATAAGGACAGTGTTGAACGCTTTAAGCCGAGCGTTGGCTATGGCTAGGTATTTTTTCTTGGGCTCCTCCTTGGCCTCGTATTCTCCTTTCACATGATTGACTATTAACTGGGAATCGCTATACACATGTAAATTCTTTGCTCCCAACTTAGTTGCCAGGTTGAGTCCGGTGATCAGCGCTTCATACTCGGCTTCATTGTTGGTGGCCGAGAATCCGAACCGAAGTGCGTAAGGAAATTCTTCACCTTTTGGGCTGATGAGCAGAAGGCCCGCACCAGCCCCTTCTTTGTTAGAGGCCCCATCAACGTACAACGTCCAGGATTCATTCTCTCGTCCTGACTGGCTTTGTTCGATACCGATGGCTGTTTCCTCGTCAAGAAAATCTGCTAGTGCTTGTGCTTTAACGGCCGTTCGGGGGCGGAAGTCAAGATCATACTCGGCCAATTCCATTACCCATTTTGCCAAGCGTCCGGACGTCTCTAGTCGGGACAGGATCTGTCGAAGAGGCTGGTCGGTGATCACAACAATCGGATGCGCTTGAAAGTAAGGTCTCAGCTTTCGGGAGGCGTGTACTAGAGATAGTGCTAATCTCTCGGCATCTGTATATCTGACCTCTGGGCCACGAAGTGCCTTGCTAACATAGAAGATTGGCTTTTGAGCATTGTCCTGCTCCTTGACTAGGACAGCACTGATGGCTTCGCCGCACGCAGCCAGGTATATAAATAGGGTATCCCCTGGTTGTGGTGATGTTAATGTGGGCAGTTCGGCCAAATATGCTTTTAGATCTTCAAAGGCTTGCTGGCAATCCTCATCCCACTTGAACGGGTTAACTTGTTTCAGAATCTTGAAAAACGGGAGAGCTCGCTGTGCTGACTTCGACAGGAAACGTCCTAGTGCAGCCATCATTCCTGTTAATCTCTGTACTTCTTTGAGGCTTCTTGGCGCTGGCATATTTCTTAATGCATCCACTTTGTCTGGATTGGCTCTGATACCTTCTCGTGATATCATGTACCCTAAAAACTTTCCGGTCCGAACCCCGAAGGTATATTTTTTGGGGTTGAGCTTCATCTGTGAGGCTTTAAGTACCTCAAAAACCTCTCTTACGTCTGCCAGGTATTGCTCCAGGGACTTGCTCTTGATCAGCAAGTCATCTACGTATACTTCCATACATCTCCCTATCTGATCTTTAAATATTTTATTGACAGCCCTTTGTTAGGTCGCCCTAGCGTTTTTGAGGCCAAATGGCATGGTTCGGTAACAATATGTGCCGAACTCAGTGATGAACAATGTCTTTTCAGCATCACGAGGGTCCATAATGATCTGATGATATCCTCTGTAAGCGTCCAAAAACCCGAATATCCCGAAACCTATGGTTGAATCCACCATTCGATCTATGCGGGGCAGGGGATAGCAATCCTTGGGACAAGCTTGGTTAAGGTCGGTGAAGTCCACACACATCCTCCAGCTGCCGTCCGGCTTCTTTACCAGGACAGGGTTTGCTAGCCACTCGGGGTAGCTCACCTCTCGAATGATGTTGGGTTGAAGTAGCTTAGTTACCTCCTTCTGTACGGCGTCTATCCGCTCTTGGGCGAAGTGTCTCTTCTTCTGTCGGACAGGCTTCCGAGATGGGTCTGCGTTCAGTTGATGCATGGCCAAGCTTGGGGATAACCCTGGCATCTCCTCCGTTGTCCAGGCGAAAACCTCCTTGAACTCTTTTAGTAGGGCTACAAGCCGTTCCTTGTGCGTGCTCGGGATCCAGATCCCCACCTCTATGGTTCGATCATCTCGTCCTTCCCACAGATATACCGCTTCTATCTTGTCATCTGCAGACCAGGTTTCCTCGCGTTCGGACAGTAGTTCTTCGATGGAGATCGGTGCCGTTCTGCCATTCCCGTGTGCTTCGGAAGTGACGCAGCTTCTTATCTGACCCATGTCTCCCACGATCTCCACGGGGTTATTATTGACTATGAACCTTATACTATTATGCACGAGTGATACGACAGCTTGCAAGTCAATCAACGGAAGGCGTCCTAATATTATATTGTAAGGAGACGAGGCCTTAACCACCACATACTCGACGGGAAGGGTTCGGCCCAGCGGAGGTCGGCCGAAGGTGGTTGAGAGGACGATAGTACCCTTAGGATACACAGGTGAATCGACAAGGCCGAATAAGGGGGTACTTGTTGGAGTTAACTCAATGCTACCCAAATGCATTAAAAGTAGAGTAGAGTGATACATGATACTTACCGCACTTCCGGTGTCAATACAAATGCGTCTTACCAAGTTTTGTTCCACTAGGGCTTCGATCACAAGACCATTGTTGTTGGTTTCCACAGGGATGGGATCAGTGGCGTCGTATACCACCTCCTTGACAAATCTTCGCTTTTTCCAGGGTGCCTGGGCATGGCCGCCGTGTTCAACGGGGGTAGTATTCACGCTCTTCATCCTCAGGCAGGTTCCCCAGATGAGTTGTTCACTTGCAGAGGCCCTCCTTCTAGCGCCAATTGACGATCCAAAAATCGTCTCCTTCTAATTTAGGGTTCTTACTCTCCGTGATAACCTGGGGAAACTCCGGAATATGAAGATTATAACGAGGGGAATTATTTGGGGGTGATTTAGACTGCACTTGAGGTGTTGTTCCTCAAGCTGCCTACGTATCCAATGTATGAATTGGAATCAAGTCTCCGTAGTTCCTTAGGGACAGTTTATATAGAGGGGCTTAGGCCCTAGGGTTTAATGCAGCGTGTCCATGAGGGACGCTGGTCAACGTGTTCCCTAACGAAAAAGATTATGATTAGTAAATCCCCTTGATCTTAGGAGATAAATATGGTATTTGAATATTCACAATAAATGATAAGGATTAGGGCCTTTATTATTCAGGATTTTATGATGGTTTTTTGGTTATTAGTTAAACGGGGTACAAGATCAAAGATGAGCTCTGCCAGGGATATACTGAGATGGCGGAATCGGCTCACCGAAGGCTGACTCCCGCCGCTACGGAATCGCTCAAGCCTAGGGACCTAGTCCGATCCAGGAGCTCGACGGGGATCGCCTTGCCGACCACTAGAAGTGAAATACCCGGCTCCCTTCCGGCCTGCTGAAGACCGAACGATCCGAACCCACGCTGGTCGGACACAGGAATGAGCGGGGGTAAAACGGATAGGCGAGCCCCCAGGGCTCGTTCCTAGGAAGTCAAAAGTGGTTTACTTACCCCGAGTCAGGGGTCGAGCCGCCAAAGTGGTGCCACGTGGACGAGTCAATTTTCTGGCAGCATCAAAATTCAATAGCCAATCATATATTTACAAATCGATGACATGCTTGTCTAAACATTTGGTCCAGGACCACCATAAAATTACTGAAGATTAAAAATGCCTTAGCCATTTCAAATGCAACGGCTAGTTTTTCTAGTGGAATGAAGACCAAGACTATAAGATCGAGAAGGACACAGCTATATGATCTTAGAAACTTGTTAGACCTGATTAGGGTTGATTAATGACAATAATTGTCCTTAATAAAGATCATAACAACACTATATGCAAAACGGCTCATGAATAGTAATCTACGCTCCAAATGCTTTTATTGAAGAATGAAGCCATTAAAAAGACCCATATAAGATGATAAGATCAACTCATAGTGAAGACTAGTGAGCATGAGCTCATAAACTAAATCCTCTAGCAATCTAAGCTTATACACACTCATATAATTGTAAATAGAAAAACAAATTCTCAGCTTTGTTTGTATTTTGTCTTCTTTTTTATTCTAAGAGATTTTCGGCCAAAGAAATGCTGTAATTCATGAGAACATGTTGGAGATTTGAGTGCTATAGTTGTCTAGTAACAGCCATTGTGAATATTCTAACTTATAAAGAATCTATATAATTGTTTAAGATCACTTTATCAAGCTACATACAAAGATCAAACACATTTTAGGGTTGAACGACGGATTCTGATCAAGAACATAATTATGATATCATACAAATCACTATTCATGGTTCCATTTGATCCAGCCTTGATCTGATGAATTTGAAAGTGTTGTGTAGAGTCCCACATTGGTAAAGTAGTAGAATGCTCACCCACATATAACTGTGAGGCATAAATGTCTTATCAACTCGGGTTAGCCCTTTTAGACCAAGCGAGGACGGCGGTCTAATTAAGTAGTTGACCGGACCATTTATAATTCATTTAGCGCTACCAGACTCGGGGTCTGGGGGCGTTACAGAATGGTATTCATAGCCAACTATCAGACGGAACTATGTGCTGCACCTTACAAGAAGACGGTGTAAGGATGACCTCTAGTTACCTCTGGTAGGAACGATCCAGGAACAGTCTTTCCCGTCCTGGCGGGACGCCAGACCGGACCATTTATGACTCATTTAGCGCTACCAGACCCGGAGACTAGGGGTGTTACAGTTGTTACTTTAATCAAGATACATCAACTTGTTTATATCACTATAATGAAATACATAGAGATCCAGTGATCTTGAAGATGGTCTATGGGTGGAAAAGAGAGCAGAAGGCTCTTGCAAGTATAAGGTCCAATCATCACTTTCCATCTAATCCTTTGTCTTTTGTGCAATGGATATAATGACATTGGGTGCTCCATTTACGCTGATATCTATCTTGAAATGAAGAGGAAGTGGAGAGGAACCTTGCTAGCTCCAATCAACTTGCTTTTTTGAACATTGAATTTCATTCTCAATGGCTATATTGCACACTTTGCTGATGTTGCTGAATCTGTGTATAAAAGGAGTTCCATTATCAATTGGGAAGACTACTGATAACTTTGCCAAAGCTCTTGCTTTGTTCATCCCCCCCGAGCTCAGTTTGAGCTCCTAGACTTTGTAACAAACCGTTTGTTCTGTTCGTTGTCTTTTATTGATAGCTGGTTTATTGTGTGTTTTGATGTTTATTATTAGCAACCTTGATTACTTAGAGGCTATTATTATTCTTATCTCACCACAGAGAAGTGACGGGGATAGAAAGACTGGGCGGTTTCTACCAATACCATCTATGAATCCTTTGTATATGCTTAATTATGGGACCATTAAAAGGATTTAGATCCTATGAATACCCATAGGCCTTTAATGGACCTTTTTTTTTGGTCGAAACCGGATATTTTATTAATAATCAAAATGTACAAAGTTTACAAATCAAACGAGAGGAAATTTACATTTACTAGAAGAACGAAACTCGAAAATCAAGGCCAAGCTAACCTAAGTTCCGGGCTCGGCGAACAACTTCAGATATAAAGATCAACTTTGGGGCGTGGAAGATCCGAGTGGTGGCTTTCTTTATTCCTTCTATACCAAAGACTCATCACGATTTCCCAGAACAAGAATCTCCAAAACGCAGTGTTATCGTGTTTGTACATATTTATTTTCAAACAATTGTCCAACCAGGAGGGTGTGTCGAATGGAAAGACAAAATTGTCCCAATGTTGCCGGTGAATAACATGTTTCCACATGTCGTGGGTCCAGGGAAAATCTCTCAAAGCATGCAACGTGGTTTCCTGAGAATTTCCACAAATGAGCCAAGCACCATCATCACTGATAGACCTCGAAGCCAAAAGACCCGCAGTTGGAAGGGCATCACGGTGGATTTGCCAAAGGAGAAAATTGCCACGAAGAGGCCCCTTAATGGACCAGATAATACAACATACATTATCCCCCGAGCCTTCCTCATACTGGCTGGATTACGTGGTGGGCCGAGCTGACTGAGAATTTTCCCGAGGTGTTTAATTTCCAAGTAACATGTCCATCGTCGTTGATGCCGAATGCATTTCGCAGAGAATCAGCTGCCGAGCAAATATGACGCCAAATAAAGCTACAATTCGGCTTTGGTGTATCAAAGGGAGAACCATATTTACGTTTGAGCAATTTCACCCACAACTTTTCTGGTTCCGTCAAGAGCTGCCATGAAAGTTTCACAAGAAAAACGGTGTTCATGTCCCGATAACTTCTTATTCCGAGTCCCCCCCTTAAATTTTGGTTGGCAAATATGATTCCAGGCTACTAAATGAAGACTCCGTTCCTCCACATCGTGCCCCCGAATTTCCATTAGATTCATTCCTAAGCTTGCTTCGTAAGAAAGATCGAATTATTTTGTTGAGCTCAAGTCTTACGAGACGGGCAATTTGACAGTTTGCATTTGGTAGTAGGGTGTCGTGGAGAGAACCGTTTGGGATAAAATAGCACGACCAGCTTTGGATAACGTATTAGCTTTCCACGGTTGTAGCTTTCCACGAACTTTGTCAATAAGACCTTGAAAATCCTCCTTCTTCACACGAGTATGATGTAAGGGTACGCCAAGGTATTTCCTAAGATGGAACGTGTGCGACATACTAAGTGCACTTTCGAGATCAGAAATGGTTCGGCCATGGGTGTTGGGGGACGTGGCGAACCTTGACTTGGAAACACTAATTTTCTGACCCGAAATGCCGTAGAAACTAGTGAGAACTTGATCAATTATAGAGGCCTGCTCAACAGTGGCTTCCGAGAAAAGAAGCAAGTCATCCGGGAAGAAAAGGTGGGATATTTTCAGCCCCCCTTGGGAGATAGAGATTGGTTTCCATTTACCATTATTAATCGACCGATGGATGAGACAACTCAGCACCTGCATAACAATGACAAAAAGGTATGGAGCAAGCGGATCACCTTGCTTTAGGCCGCGACATGGTTGAAAGCCTTCAAGAGGAAGTCCATTCCAAAGAATGTCGAGTGAAGTGCTCGATAGTGAATACATGATAATATCAATAAGCTCATTATTGAAGCCCACAAGGTGTAAGATATGGCGGAGGAAGTCCCAATTTACTCTATCATACGCTTTCTCGAGGTCGATTTTAATGATCATGATGCCTTTGTTACGTTTTTTCTGCCGCATAGTATGTAGAACTTCTTGGGCAACAATGATGTTGTCAGAAGTTTGCCTCTCCGGTATGAAAGCGCTTTGACTGTGATCCGCAATTTTTCCGATGATAAGCCGAAGACGATTTGCAATAATCTTAGTGATGATTTTTGCGGTAACATTGGCAAGAGCAATAGGACGCACTTGAGAGACCGACTCCGGTGGGTGTACTTTCGGTAGTAGCGCAATAAAGGTCCGGTTCATGGCCCGGGGAAAATATTGGCTTTGAAAGGCATTGAGTACCCAATTTGTGAGAGAAGGTCCAACCACGTCCTAATTCTGTTGATAGAAAATTGGCGGAAAGCCATCAGGCCCAAAGATTTAAGAGCCCTCATTTCAAAAGCTGCTTTTTTTCACTTCACCGGAACTAATGGGACGATTAAGTAGCCTCTTATCCGCATGATTAAGATTCGGCCCAAAAATACCATCCGGGAGAGGAGTCACTGGTTTCGCGGTATAGAGATCAACGTAATATTGGCGAACCATAGATTTAAGAGCCGCATAGTCATCTATCCAGTTTCCCGTATTATCTTTTAATGAAAGAATCTGGTTGCTTCTCCGCTTCCGTTTAGTTGATGCATGGAAGTATCGAGTGTTCCTCTCCCCATCCTCAATCTACTGCAACCGAGATTTTTGGTGCCAATAAATCTCCTCCTAAGATAAAATCTCATCATAGTATGTAGTAAGTTCTTTAAGAAATCCTTTACTTAATCATATTAAATAGATAGTCCATTTATGAAACCTTTTTCCTATTTAATTATAATGCCTCCTAATAAGTAAATCATATTTAATATATTTAGTTATTTATCATATAAACAATACATGACTAATATATTAATGAAAAACTATATATTTTCAATTCTTATATTAAATACTTAGTTTTAGAAGAAGAACAAAAAATTTCCATTTATTTTAATTATCACATAAACGATCTTTAGAAATCCAAGAAAATCCCATTTTTTCCATGGAGCGCTTAGAATATTATTCCGATATATATATAATTTTGACATGTGAATGTAATTATTTGACATAAGGGGCGATTTAATCAGTTTGTACGGAGGTAGGGTAAGCGCAGGGCCGTCCCGGTGGAATCTGAAGGGAGTAAAATTATTAGTAGAAAGTCATTGTTGTCTTTTCCCTATGTTATAAGTAGGCTATCAGTTACTTGGTCAATAAGTCTGTGTCTTATAGTGTTCCTTATATAAAGTAATAAAGTGTTGATAGGGGTATTCATTCGAAACCCTCAATATTATTTCATATATATACTATGTTCTCTAACACATATCATGATGGAGAAGAAGAATGGAAATGTCATGCGTAAGGGGTTGGGGTTGGGTTGCCGTGACGGTTCAAGATGGAAGAGAATGATCGTAGTGATGAATTTGATTGACGGTTACAACATTGGATAAGTTAACAGAGGTGCACTATTGTCCAGTCACAATGTGATTTGAAATGTACATTTGATAATTTTCTTTTTTACAAGAATGCTACTATCGCCATTATTTAGGTGATTTTATTTATTTGTTTAATACTTCATATGTTCCTTATTAAATGCTGGAGTTGTTAAAAAATATGTTCCTTTTTATGGTCTTGTTTAATTTCCTCACTTATTCACCAGGCTGATACATAAGCATCTCAATATCTTGAGGCTATTAATGTCACGAGAAATTCAAATGTCCTTCCTACGCAACACGAAATAGTTTGGAAACCTCTTCCATCGAGGGTTGTCAAAATAAATATGGATGCAACTATCAAAGACCGTAAGGTTGCTGTGGTAGTCTTATCTCGTGATAGCAATGGAATTATTTTGCGTACTTTCTCAAAAAAGCTAGAGGGTAGATACGATGCGATTATCGGAGAGGCATTAGAGTTGTATCATGCTATATTCCAAGCCATTTGTTGGGGATTTTTCAGTGTCAATTTTTGAAGGAGACTCGCTAACGCTCATAAACAAAATAACAAATGATATAGAAGACTTGTCTCACCTCGGAAGCATAATTGACGATTGTCAATCTTTTTTACGATGTTTCTCTCTCGCTAAATTCACTTTTGTTAAGAGAAGAGGAAATTTTCCAGCGGAAAATGATATATGCAATACACAAATATGTGTTGTGCACATTCACTACATGCTTTCTAGCCATAGATGAACGTGTAGGGTAATTGATTAAAGTACTGCGTATGTCTTATCATAATCGAGAGATAAAAGTATGTAGTGAATGTGTAACGCATATATTGTGTAGTGAATGTATCACCACCCATTTTCTAGCAAATCTTTTAGTAAAGGAATGCCTTAGTCTTGTTGGTAGTACGAGGGGTTCATCCCTCCCCTTAATGTAATTTGTGTCACTTTGACAAACAAGACTTAATAAATTGTTTGGGGTTTTAACAAAAAAAATTAAAACATTAATTTTTATTCTCCCTGTAACCTTATTTATTACTACTACTATACGAGAGTTTGAAAAGATTGATGCTACATCCGTTTAAAATGTAAGTTGGTTTGGGGAACAAGCGAGTGTTTGGGGAAGAGAACTGTCACCCCCCGCCTCATCTTCATCAGTCAAATGGTGGAAAGAGATCGAAACATTAGACTAGCCTGGGGACTAGAAGAGCAGTCAGAGGCGCCCCTGGGGCAGGGCCAAGGGGGCCATGGCCCCGAGCCCTCCCCAAAATCTATGAATTTAAGGGCCCCGCGAAATTTTACCTCAATAGTATATATATATTGCATTTTTTAAAACAAATAAGGTATTGTTCTAATGGTAAGTAGTCATGTATAATTTGATAAGCAACCAGGGTTCGATTCTTGTTAGAGGCAAAAACAATAATTTTTTTTTGGTTAACCATTTTTTAAAAGGTCCTAAAATAATATTTTGCCCCGAGCCTAAATTTGGACAGGGACGCCCCTGTTAACAATAAGTCAAATAAACGATTTCGTACCTAACCATGTTTTTCATATTTTGAAGAACAATAAACGTGGCATGAAAATTGTGATTTAATACTTAGAAGAAAATCATTACCGATTATCATTATTCAACATCATTATGTTTTAAATTAAACAAATACATAATAATATTGTAATTATAAACCATATTATAATTTTTTTTAATATATTTAAAATATCCATTTAACCAAACACGTGCAATCTTGGAAAAAAAATGAAATGCACTGTGCAACCATGGTTCGATTCTTGTTAGAGGCAAAAACAATATATTTTTTTTGCTTAACCATTTTTTAAAAGGTCCTAAAATAATATTCACTTGAATTCTAAATTTGAACAGACAGCACTTTTTATTAACAATAAGTCAAATAAACGATTTCGTACCTAACCATGTTTTTCATATTTTGAAGAACAATAAACGTGGCATGAAAATTGTGATTTAATACTTAAAAGAAAATCATTACCGATTATCATTATTCAACATCATTATGTTTTAAATTAAACAAATACATAATAATATTGTAAATATAAACCATATTATAATTTTTTTTAATATATTTAAAATATCCATTTAACCAAACACGTGCAATCTTGGAAAAAAAATGAAATGCACTGTGCAACCAGGGTTCGATTCTTGTTAGAGGCAAAAACAATATTTTTTTTTGGTTAACCATTTTTTAAAAGGTCCTAAAATAATATTTGTGCGTTCTAAATTTAGACGAGACGCTTGAGAGAGATGATCTATTTATGATTCATTTTTCAACTTTTCAGAAATGTTTGGCATCCCTGATATTCGAATAAAGAATGTCGTTTTCACAAAAAAATAAAATAAAATAAGTTGGTTTAGTTTTTTTGATTGTCCATTTAAAATAAGTTGGTTTAATGTAAGTCCATTTAAATAACCAATATTTTCTCCTTTAACGTCTCATTTATTATCTACCTACCCACTTTTGACTATTCTGCATTAATGATAGTCAAATGTAATTTTAGCCTTTTATCATCAAAATTAATAACACATAACCAATTTAACCAACTTTCATAATATGTGTGAGAAAATCAAATGGACTTACATTTTAGGACGGATGCCGTATATTATTCATATATTTTTTTGAGGGGTAGTATATTAATAATTTCATTGTAAAGTTGATTTTTTTATTTTAATACACGTGATTTCGATAACTCAATTAATTGAATTGGAACATATTGAAACTGAAAACGATTGCTCTGTGTCAAAAAAAAAAGAAAACGATCGCTCGTGTGTCAAACTTTGTACACAAACAAATATATATATATATATATATATATTTTTTTTTTGTGTTTTTCGAATGTCAAACTTTGTAATTCAAGTACATGTATTAAATATGCGTTTCGAAAAATCAATAATTCAATTCAAAGTTTCAAAAAAAAGGATATAATAATGATTGGATAACTAATAGCACTACTAATGATGCTAATTAAAACTATAAGTATGGTTTGGTTTTAGCGTAACGTTTCTCCAAAGGTTCACAGAGCCCCAAAAAGCACTCCTCCTCCTCCTAAACGATGTACTGTTTATCTATGCCCCTCTCCCCTTCCTCACCCACACACACCTACTCTCTTTCTTCTTGCTCCTTTCACTCCCGCAAAAACCCACCCCAGAAAGCAAAAAGAGCAAACCCTTTTTTTTTTCTCACCAACAACATTTTCCTTATCAAGATTTGCGTGCTCTCACGAATTATGCTCAAATATTGACAATGCAGAATCTCTTGATGTCCCTGAACTGAATCATTTTAGTTTTAAGTAGAGTCTAGTAACTCAAGCGGCTTATGGGTGCAGTGCTCTTTTTGTGTTCGACGAAATGCTAATGTGAAGAAGGACTGAGAGTTGATTTCTATCTTTTTGTGTGGTATGTATTGTGTGTGCTGGTGATGATGGTGGTTGCTGTTTCTGGAGCAGCTTCAACAGACCCACAAAATTTTCAGATTCAGAAAGGTAATGATTCACACGATGAGTCTCACATTAATCCCGGTAGGCCACCATTGTTGCCTTCTGAAAAGGATAATAAGGGACAGAATCCCAGAAGACCCAAATCAAAAATTGTTTCTTCTAGATATATGTCCCCTTCCCCTTCAGCCTCCACATCCACTTCAAATTCTTCCTCCGTTTCTTCCAGTTCTTCATCTTCTCGAAGATTCCCTTCTCCTTTGGTTTCAAGGAATTGTAGCACTGTTGGGAATTCCCCTGCTTTAGTACCTAAGAGGTCTGTATCTGTGGACCGGAGGCGTCCTGTCTCTGCTGCTGCTCGGCCTTTAAAAACTGATCTTGATGCCAAGCTCAGTAATGGTAACGAACCTTCTGCAGCAACCAAATTGCTGGTTACTGCCACCAGGAGCTTATCTGTTTCTTTTCAAGGGGAATCCTTCTCGCTCCCGATCAGTAAGACCAAAGCTGCCCCACCTACACCTAATTTGAGTAGTGTGAGGAAGGGTACACCGGAGAGGAGGAGGAGTGGTACTCCAGTAAGGGGAAAGATTGATGGGGGTGGAGATCAAGTGGAAAATTCTAAACCCATTGATCAGCATAGATGGCCAGGAAGGGCAAGAGAGGCAAATCCCACCTCAAGGAGCTTAGGCGGTAGTGTTGGTGAGAGGAACAAGCTCACTGGATCAGGGAACGTAATTAGGTCATTACAGCAATCTATGATTGGTGAGAGACGGCCTTCGGTTGATGCAAAACTTAATCATGATTGTAGTATTGCTGGCTTTCCCAATTCACGCCAGTACGCTCCTGATGACAATTCATTGCATAACCAGTCTTCTAATGCCTCGGATCTTACTGCTTCTGATACGGATAGTGTTTCTTCGGGTAGTACTTCTGGAATGCATGAGTGTGGTGGGACTTCTCGCTCAAAAAGTGGGCCTCGTGGGATTGCAGTATCAGCTAGATTTTGGCAAGAAACTAACAGTAGGTTGAGAAGGTTACAAGATCCAGGGTCACCTTTGTCAACAAGTCCCGGTTCCAGATTGACTGTACCATCCAAATTGAAAAAATTCCCAACTGAAGGTCCGGTGTTGTCACCAAGGGTGATGTCATCACCTATTAGAGGGGCCGTTAGAGCTGCCTCTCCGAGTAAGCTTATGCCATCATCTCCTTCAAGAGGAGTGTCACCATCACGTGTCAGAAATGCTGTTAGCTCTATTTCTAGTAATTTTGGTGAGACCCCTTCCGTTCTTAGTTTTGCGGTTGATGTCCGGAGGTCGAAAGTTGGGGAGAACAGAATCGCTGATGCTCACTCATTGCGACTTCTGTATAATCGTCAAATGCAGTGGCGCTTTGTTAATGCGAGAACTGAATCTGTTTTACTGGTGCAAAACCACACTGTAGAGGTTGGATTCTCTGTTTTCTGTTTTTTGTCATTAGTTCCAATGCTCTAAAAATATGACAATCTTTCTATGTTTAATTTAATGCTATAGCTAATAAGTAATTGTGGGGTGTTAGTGCTTCATGTATCGACATCTTCTGAAGTTTGGTGTTCGAATATCTGTGCCTCTGTTTAAGGACAAGGATGTTAATTTGAGATGAAGTGGATACACCTTTTAGGGGTGAAGAACCAGACATGCTATATGTGGTTTTCTTTTTGGTTCAGTGCCAAGAGTGTCCTATGATATATTTGTTATAATTGGGATGATTTTTAAAAAAAAATTATTTTTAATTCGTTGAGAATATAGTTGGAGTAGAACAACATGAGGAAATTTAGGATGACTTATGTTAATTATAAATAAGTTCATAGTTTCTTCACAGGTTTTCATCTCTATGTTCTGTTTGCGAACTTAGTAAGTTCCCCTTATGGCTTCATCCTCTCTGTCTTTGTCATAACTGTTTGGGGGTGGGGATGCAGCAGAGGATGAATCTCTGTATTGAACATGGATTATATACATGCGTGGAACTCTTGGTCTGATTGCTACACAGTACACAATGGTGTTAGCTGCCGGTTTTAATGAAGTATCATCCTTTACTGATGTGAAACAGTCACTAGTTGTAGTACTACTGCTATTTCTATAAGTTTTTACTCATGACATTGCCACCTGAATTATTCCAAAAGTTGAAATAAATCCAAATCTAATCACCACTGCCATGCTATATTTCACAATTCACGTTGCTCTTCTTTCTCTTTTATTCCTCATTCTACCTGAAATTTATCGTTTCCTTTTAAGTTCTGTCGGTTTCCTTCCCAGCATCAGCTCCTATAGTTTGTTCCTGCAACTGCCAAAGGCTTAAAGAAGTCTCCCCCAGTTCAACTCTACCTTCTTCCCTACATTGATTTCATCATTTCTATATCGGCAAGCAGTTGAAGGCTTCCTGGTCTGTGCAATTTCTGTGTAGTTACTTCTTTTAAGAGGGTGAAGCAAGGAATCTTTGAGCTTGTGTCTTTTTTATGCACTCTTTATTGCCTCATCCTACAAAGTTGGCCCAGGAGTATTTGAAATTCAGCATTGTTTTCATTTATTTTAGTTAAAACCCAAGGAAACCCCCCAAGAAAAAGGAAGAAAAAAAAACCAATGCTACTGAAGGAGTTTTGGATGTTTTCAACTGGTGATATTTAGTTCACTCCATTCCACATGGAGTGAAGTGACATGTAGAATGACCAGAACCACATAGTTCATATCCAGTTTGAAAACTCTTTGGTTCTGATCATTTTACATGTCACTTCACTCCACGTGGAGCGAGCAACTAAAATTCACCTGTTTTCAACCCCCTAAAAAATGAGGAAAATAGTGCTACTGAAGGATGTTTTGGAATCGATCTTCCAACCAAGCAGAACACTAGCAATGAATGAATGTGTTTGCAAAACTGTTAGTTTTGGGGAAATTATTGATGAAGGAGGGGGTGGGGGTGGGGTGTGGGGGTTACCTTGAAGCTTATAGACTTCTTTCTTTAGGGATTGCCTCTTTAGAGGTCTTACGAAGTGCCTGTTCCATTAATCTTCTAGGATTTCTTGTGGACTTGTGTGCAATACGTATTAAATTGATATCTGGAAAAAAGAGGGGGTGGTACTTCAATTACTCGTCTGCCAGACCATGCATATTCCCTTCACTTTGCTTGTATAGTTATTGTCTTTGCTTCATGTTTGGATGACATTTAGTCGAGTTTTCTCTAAAATCTAAACCGATTCTGACCTACCTGCAGAAGGATCTTTGGAATGCATGGATTACAATTTCTGATCTACGTGATGCAGTCACAAAGAAACGACACCGCTTACAGCTGATTCGGCAAAAACTAAAGCTGGCAGCCATTCTCAAGGGACAAGTAAGCCCTCTTCGCTGCATGCATAGCATACATCTCTACTTTGCCTTTAGTGCAACACCAGCTTTTACTGATATCCTACTATTTCTTCTAGGGATAATAACTGTGCAATCGCATAGAAAAGGTTCAAATGATGAAGTATTTGAAATTAGTGCTCTTCGGCCTTATTATGAAGTTGTATTGTATAGACCCAATTTACCATCATTAGAGGTTTTCACTAGTATGGTCAGTCATGATTTGTCGTACCACCATGTGTTTAGTTCAAGAGTGTGTGTTTCAACTAACCCGATTAATATTAGAGGTGTTTTCTTTTTAGGGTTTGGACCTTATAAAATGTTTTTGCTCAGTTTGATTGATACAGTTTTTTGCTGCTCAAAATTTCAAAATTCATCTGGTGAATTATGTGTCAGTTTATTTGCCTGCTTCTGTTGCAGGTAACTTGTTTAGAGGATTGGGCATCTTTAGAGAAAGACCAATCAATATCTTTGCTTGGAGCAAATGAAGCTTTGAAAGCTAGCACCCTACGCCTTCCAATTGTCGGAGGAGCAATTGTATGTCCTATTGGTTTGATGATTCACTATATTTTTTTCCTTCAGATTTTATTAATAGTTGATATTTGAGATGCAACTGATTATATATCCTTCTATTACTTTATCTAGGCTGACATCCAAAGCTTAAAGGAGGCTGTTGGTTCAGCAATTGATGTGATGCAGGCGACAGCTTCCTCGATTTGCTCATTGCAAAAGGTAATAGTGTTGTCCCATGTTATGGCTATAATTTGTATTGACGCTAATGGTGCTCACAAATGCAGCCCAATGATAATCTCAGTAGTGTTGCTGATTTGGTGTAGAATTTTCTGCATGTTTTTTGCTCAATTCTGCATGTATTTTCTGATTAAGTTTCTTCGAGCAAGTCAAGTGGATAAGCCCATGTCTGGAAATTTTGAATTGTTGTTAAATGCTTTGCTTACTTTTTATTTTTTATTATGAATTTATAGTCGTTTTTTCTGGCTGAAACTTCCTATTAACAGTAAGCCATTTCAGTCTCAAAATAAGCTCCATATGGTGCCGTTTTGTTCACTTTTCGCGTCTTGGTTTTGTAATCAAGCTGGACTGCAAGCATTGTCCTCTATGTAAATTAGTTCATGCGAACTTAATATTTTCATTTTTCTGGTTTCCTTTTGAAAAGAACACAGGAAATGCTTTCAGGTGTTAAAGACTGCAATAATTTTCCTTTATTGCAGTTATTTTATATGCTTTCTCATATGGTCAAGAAACATCTATACTTCACTGGCAGTACTATGTTTTATCCATTGTATGGAGTCTTTATTCAAAATGAAAAGCATGAACTTTCTATTTAGGGTGAAATACCTCAAAATATCTATTTAGAGATGAAAATCTTTAGATCTGTAACCCAACAAGAGATTTTGACGCATTTGCATTGTCGACGGATCTTTGGATTTGATGTGTTTACATCTGTATAATACAAACTTACCGTTATTTAGAGATCCTACTGCAACAAGTGTTCTTATTTTACCAAAAAGCAGCGCACTTAAGAGTTGTTTAGTAACTATATACATGTCTGCACAATTGATCTTTCATTCTTTTTCTTTTGATCAAAGATTGATGAAGTGAATGCAATGATGACTGAACTTGCAAAAGTGGCTGCAAAAGAACAGGTTATGATGAAACAATGCAAAGATTTCTTGGACATGGTAGCAGCCATACAGGTAAATTCAAGAAACAAACTTTTTCCTCTATAGGAAAATCCCTGTGTGCCCTTTTTGCTAAAGCTTCCATGGAGTTTTTTGCAGGTTAAAGACTGTAGCTTGAGGACACACATCTTACAACATAACCGGTTATCATCTGACTTGACATGACACGACATGACACGACATGACACGACACACACCACTGATCTTATAGTGACTGTCTATTCTTATGCTAACACATTATACCTAACCATCCATTCAATCAGAAAGAGGTGAATCGGATATTAGAGCCGAGACAGAACAAGAACAAGTGACTATTTTGTGTCTCTCTCAATACGCAATACGCCACTTTTGGGAAATATTGAGGACCCTGTCCTCTGCATATTTTGTCTCTTTTGCAATCTTTAACTAGAAGTTAGGGGGAATGGCCATGTTCACTGATTAGATGTAGAAATCAAACTCTATCCTACTTTTTTTTTTTTACTAAAAAGGGTGGTGGATACAAATGTATATATAATCTTTACTTCCCTATGAAAATTTGTTGCTTAAACAATTTGTCTCTAGTCGAAATATGCATTCGAAGCAGGTAGTTTAGAGGATGGTTTCATATTTTCATTTCAAAATTCATGATGGGAGGGTTGCAAATGGAATAAGATTGCGTTCTATCAAATAGATGGACATGATGTAATCATTTTTATTCTCTTCATATAATATGTTTAGTTGAGTTGTATGTATTACGTCTATCCGCTTGGCATATGAGATGATCACAATGTTTTGTATCATTAAATTTATGAGATGATTGAGAATCGCAAACAACCTAGTGGTACAGACCAGAGATCGGATCTCCTCCTGTGCATATTTGAACACAAATATTTGAATACAAAACGCCGTCATTGTGTTGTGTGTGTGTGTGTGTTTTTGTTTGTTTTGTTTTTTGTGTATCGTTTTGTGTTAAAACATGAACATGACGGATCAGTGCATGGGAGGGGATCCCATCTTGTACAAACCATTGCACATCAAGGTTTGATTCACATTCTTCATCCCGAATAAAAAATCCCCTCCCCTCAGAGAAAAAGCGAAAAACAAATTCTGAGATAATTGCTTAAGACGAATAACCCCCCCCCCCCCTCCTAAAAAAAAAACTGTTGGAAGTAGTGTCCGAAAAACAATTTATATAATTGTTTTTATAATTGGTAAATGACAGATTTATTCTCATCTTATTATTTGCTTCGTGCTCATAAGTAGTACACTGCTGAAAACCTAAGTTCTATCATATGTAGTCATATGACTTAGTGTGTGTCACACGCGATGATTAAGTTTAGTTTATGGTGATACACTTAAATTGGTTGTCCTTGGTGAACTTGATCAAAGTATGAGGTCTATTGATTAAACCACCATTAATGCGCCCAGAACACTTTATGGTGTGACCGTCTTATTCGGACCGTCGATATTGGTTATCTAAGTGAGACACTTATATATGATGTAGTCATATAGGACTGTACCGGTTTAATCTGTATTTCTCATATAATTCCGTGATTGAGAAATTTTATTAAATCACAAGATAATCGTACATGGATTAACCTTAATCCTGAAATGATTGCAGACTCCTGCTTGTTTCAAAATAGGGTTTGATGTGTTCGTTAAAGATTGGTAAGAGGTGCGTTTCGAATCAATTTCACGTTGGTATTATCGGGAATGAGTAGCTGGGAATGTGTCTCACAGATACGGAATCCATTCCTTCCAGCGGGAAGTAGAAGGACAATCCCCTTGTTGTTAATCCTAGAAACTGATCGATTCGCGGAGTTCATATTGGTTATGAACTAATTGATCACTAGTGGATTAATGGTAAATAAAGATAAGATGTAATGAAGAAGGTTTACGGAAACATTCCTGCTTCATTACGGATAGTCTATGAAGGGTTAGTCTGGATGTAATGATTATATCAATGGATACTTATTGGCTCGACTTTGAGAATAAGTTATATCTATAATCGATAGAGTTCAGTTTCAGATTTATGATGGAGTAATTTCGGAATTAATAAGTTGAATGTGAATGTTCTGTTAAATGAATATTTTATTTAATTTATTATAACTACTGGTTATAGGTCCATGGTCTCCGGGTTTGCTCCTAACACGCGAGTGAATTCTCGTATAATGGAACTTCGAGAATAATTATATAAATGATCTATTTAATGAATATGCGAAATATTAAGTATTCGTTAAATTATATGTAAAATAGAAAAAAATATTTTCTATTATTTCATGGCACATTATTGGCGCCACATGTGTAGAAAACTGGGAAAGAATTTTTTTTTGAATTATATCACATGTGTAATTAATTAATTATTTGTTAAATAATTAATTGATAAATAAAATTGATTTTATCATTTAATGAAAATTATCTCATTTATGGTACTCTTATTTATGGAAAATATATTTTTCTTTGGGAAAAAGATATTGTCTTGTGAAAAGGGATAACTCTCAGTTGTTCGGTTATTTTTCTATATAAAGAGAGTTACTCTCAACACAAGAGACAAGAAACTCCTAGGCCGTTTTTGGAGAAAAAGGAAGAAAAATCATTTTCGTGTCTTAGCCATTGGGAAGAAGAAAAACTGGAGATTTTAAAGGAGCATGTTCGAGGAGGTTCGAATGCGGGATCGACGTCCACCAGTCGTCGTTTGAAGATACAACTCGGAAGATCACGGCTTCTTTTCGGTTGGGTAAATCTACAAACCTTCTTGTAGTTTATATTAATTAAGTATGTGAATCATATCGTGGTAAAATCGTAAACGAATTTAATTCGTTGTTTCCGCTGTGCATGATCGAGTGTCTCGATCGGTGCTGTAAATCAGATCTGACGATACGAAGAAGGAACGGAAAAATTGGCTCTATTCATCAGGACGCCCCCCGAGCTATCGAGACCCCGAAAATTTCCGGTTTCAGGTTTCTCCGCGTTTCGGATCCTGATTCGGGTTCCTGTATATCCAGAAAAAACTAAAGGAATGGTCGTCGAATATTATGATAATAATGATGAGCATTCAGAAAATCGTTTGATCAATTGTATATTATCTTCCTTAAAAGAGAAGACATGTGTAGCATAATAATTTCAAATCGAGCAATACTAGCAACGACAAACGAACATGCAAACTAAAACGATATATAATTGATATCAATCTTTCCTTGGAAAAAGCATTGTTTCCTCAGCTACTAAATCAATATCATTTTCTAATAAACATTATAAAACATAGTATAATTAATGTATGAATATGTACTTGATGAATATGTAATACTAAATTCAGTATAACCTCGATAAATAAATGATCGATAAATGAATAACCTCGCCAAATGAATAATTTTATCTGGTCACGACTTGGACAAATGGGCTTAAAATAATGTTCGATAAATGCGAATAACATCGCTAAACGAATATATTTTTCTGGTCCTGAGGGTATTTATTTATCGAGGTTATACTGTTGTATTGTTAAATTTTCAATTTCATTAACTTCATTTAAGTAACGCACGTGCTTTTTGCTAGTATCTACTAAAATCATCTATTATAGACATGAAATAACTTTTTTCATTCACAGTTGGTGCTCTATTTTTGAACCCCATATATCACTAGGTATAAGATCAAAACAATACTCAGTAGATGAAGTACTAAAAAGGAAGTTTTAAACTCTTTTGTTTATCTAAAGAGCAAACAATACAATTTTCAGAGGAGACTTTTATATTGGAAGCAATATCTTTTAAAGTTTTCATACTTCGCAATGAAGTATGTCTTAATCTATAATGCCACAACACACAATCACTAAAATTGTAAGATTACCATGAATTTGAAACACCGGCTATATATGTTAAAGTATCCCACATTGAGAACTTGTGATTGTATAACTCACCATATTAAAGAGATGGACTTCCCTCACCCCACAACCTAGGTTTTGGGGATGAGGCCCTTTCTCTTATATGAGCTTGGGCTCAGATTTCTACATGGTATCGGAGCCACCCCTTTATTGTGCAAGTGTTGGGTCACTTTGTTGCCCTTGAGAGTGCCCAGGCCCACACTTGAGGGGGCGTGTTAAAGTATCACACATTGAGAACTTGTGATTGTGTAAACACCATATTAAAGAGATGAACTTCCCTCAACTCATAACCTAGGTTTTGGGGATGAGGCTCCTTCTCTTATATGGGTTTGGGCCCAGATTGCTATAGGCTGGCTATGACTTGAAGAAGTCTTGTTTGCTACAAATTAACTATGATATTGTGCTATCATTATGTCAAAGGCAAGAAAAACCTTTAACAATGGAAGTTCAGGATTAATGGCATGCACTTATAAATGGTATTGTCAGAGTGTATACAAGTGTAGACGATTGTGAGTAAGACAACACTAAAAATAGGAGAAGCAGTAATTCAGTCGATCGGCATGAACGAGAGGAAAATGAATATAAAGATATAATCCTAGTTTAGACATGGTTCAGTATGAGTTGCATTTTTTTTATAGAGATTTTGATCAAGTCTACGCATAGACTTAAACATTGAGTTATCGAATTCTTGAGAGGTCCAAATAGGGAATCCAAAAGAAGTTTAAATTAAGGAATCCTGACTTAAGGGTGTAAAATTAAACGTTAACAACAAGGGGATTATCGCTTAACCCTAACATGGCATGACCACAGCTTAAAGATTCCCAGCTTACGGAAATCATCACTTATAAAAACTAACTTCGGGTCAACAGTTAAGTAGTATGACTTCAGAATCCCTGGCTTAGGAATCTAGATTTTCTAAGATCCTAACTTAAGAAATTCAAAACTATGCAATAGTGCTCTTTGCTTTGATATCAACTGTCACGCCTCTATCCTGGATACCGATTCCTAATCTGTAAAAGAACGTCCAACACGTATAAAATTAAAATAATTTTAATTTTATATGTCAGCTTGACATTAATACTATTACAATGCAAAGCAAGAGATAAACAATGATGCTGGAACTGAAAAGACGGTTGAAAATATCAAAAAGACACAAACCTGCAACTACAACAATATTCCAAGTCTAAATCAATACATCCAAAGGTGATGAGCCCACCAAAAGTAGGTATTATCGGTCTAGTTTGGCTTGTTTTGTCGCTTTATTTTACGATTCCATGGGATAAATTGTCTTTCTTGGACTAGATTACTATTGTGGCTTTCGTTTTATGCAAGTATGTTGAATCGAGAAAAAAAAGCGCGGAAAGGTCCAAAAGATAACAAGTTTCGTGAAGGCAAGCAGAATCACACGCAGGTGTGATAGACCGATAAAGTACAAGCAAGCCAAATGGGCATTATGATTGTTGGGGAGTCATTCTTGGCCTATGTTGATGATGATGCATGCATATTTTGGAGAGAGAGAGAGAGAGGGGCTTACACGCCTATATCCGTATTTTCTTTGGAATTTGATATTTTCTTGGGTTAATTAGACTTTTAATTAAGGAAACATATATATTACTCCCTCCGTTTTTATATATATGTCGCAGAGAGAAGAATCACACAAATTAAGAAAATAATTAATATGTGTATTGGAAATGTATTCTTTTATTGGAGATGTAAATGTTTTGTTGGTAAAGGAGTTTTTTGTATTGGAATTGTGTTTTTTTTATTGGAGATGTAAATATTTTATTGGTAAAGGAGGAAAAATAATAAATCTTTGCGTTGGAAATGTAAAATGACGAGATAAATAAAAAAATGACAAAAACTGAAATATGACAGATAAAAAAAAACGGAGGGAGTATTATGTAATTGAGCTATTAAGTCGTGGAAGACATATTATTCACGCCTCTCATCTCCCTCATAGTCGAACTTTGCCTTTCTTTTACTGATCATCATCTCCCATCCCCAAGAACAAGAGTTTTAGATTCTAAAAATTGAAGAACGAAGCTTTTTCAAGTTTGGATTATTTTACGCAATACTTTGACGGTTTCTTTCTCTCTCTCTCTCTCTCTCTCTCTCTCTCTCTCTCTCTCTCTCTTTTATCTTTTTCTCTATTATTTATTTTTCTTGTCAAAGTATGAATTCTACGGTTGAATTTTCGAATCTTGATATGGAACGCAAGTAGATATCAGTTTCTAGGATTAGGAGAAACCATGATATGAATATATGATGTGAAAAAATAATAATCTTTCCTTTGCTTTATGAATTTGATGCTTATAGTTTATTCTTGTGTGCTATTCTTGTATGATTGTTGACATTAATAGCCCGAGAGGGTGAATAATTACAATTCTACGTTGATAAATTATTTGATTGAATAGTGACTGAAAAAGTACTACCGAATTGATATTTTAGAAACAAGAATTAAGTCTAGGGTTTTATTGGGATAAAAATTTAATAAAACTTGATGGCATCAAATTATGGTTGTTTAAGGGATCTAAATTCATTCTTTATCGCGGGAAACCAGGTGTAGACGTGTAGTGCGAATTTAGGTACGGTCATGAGAATAATTAGAGAGAATTATTTATGATAAAAATTGATAATTACCTATAAGTTTAAAATTCATATCTTGGGGGAAAGATCAAGTAATATAGGTACTTTAGTGGTGACCCTGAAATCCTAGAAATGCTTTTAAATTAAACTTTTTCTTAAATCTTGAAGTTCTTGGCTCATAGTTATATTTTTTTACTTTTTATTATGAAAACCTTCAAGAAATTGATTTGTCTATCTAATAAAAATCAAGAATTGTTTGGTGATTGACTACAATTCCCTGTGGGATCGATATCCTAAGTATTACTCGATAAGTCGTGCGCTTACGATAGTATTTCATGATTATTTATTGAAAATCACACAACAAAAGGTCAACTAAAATTGTTGAACTACTAAGACACAAGTTGGCATTACATACGACAACTAGTATGACCAAATTAAAAGTCCTCAACAAGTGCTTAAAAGTAATTAGGTAACAATCCTCAAAGCAAACATCTTCAACAACCAACTTCAAAATTTACTCATTGGCAAACCTTAAACTCAACCTCAACATCAACACCTTCTCGGGGTAATGATAACACTAAATAAAATGAGGTAATTATAAAAATACTCAGTAAAAGGTAAAAGCGTTGAAATCTACTAAACAATAACAATAACCATTAACAAGATTGTCATCATACAATAATTATAAATAAACAAGATTTGTAGTACTAGCCCTCCTAGCATAATTTTTACTATAACTGCTCTGACTTATGTTTCTCTCGCATCCACTATCAACAAAGGGGTTTTCTACACACATGATTTAATGGCACAACGCATGGTGTGAATGCATCATGAACACCTGTTCAACTCTTCTAGTGGCCCGGGCTTGCCCAGAGAAGAGTACTACCCCACGTTGCGATATCGAGCAGTGCCCAAGTAGAAATCATGTGGTTTACTCTTATAGACTTATCATGTATGTAGTTTATATATTAACTAACCACATATTTTCATTCATGGAAAGACTTTCCTATCGTCCACTACTACACTCATACCTAACTTCATTATCCAAAACTACTTAATACATTGCGCATATAATGTTGAGTAGTATTTTCAACATCAAACACAGTTAGGATGTACGTCTTTCGGTGCTCCTAGTGCCTCTCCTCAAAGGATCTCATCACGATGTTGTGCAGGAGGCGACAGAAACCGAACACCTAATTTTGCCAAGTAACATAAATTCACTAACACAAGTTATAACTGCATCATTGGTATTTAACATCAAATTCCTTGAAAAGAGGCTCAAGCGCACGCTTGCTCACTAAAAGCGCACGCTTAATACGTGAGAGATCATCTTGTAAATTTTACTAATTCCAAGCGCACACTTAGAGGGCTCAGGCGCACGCCTAGACCCAGGCGCTCGCTTGAGTAGTATGTACCATTCTGGTCAACAATTTTACACTACAGGCACATGCCTGGAATTTCAGTAGCAATCTGTTTCGTTTTTATGGCTCAGGCTCATTGCCTCAGACATTCTGGCGCATGCTTGAACATGAACTAACATAATTTACACACCTGTACTTGCTCGAAATTTGTAACAACTTTACAACAAATTCAATAGGGAATAAATACATCCAGATTACCAAAATCCGCAAATGAGATTATTAACACAATCCAAGAATGCCAACGACATCAACGGAACACCCATTTACATTAATTGCAAAGATGGTTAATTACAATCAGAAAAATCCAACTTCCAAGTAAGGCTCTACCACTTTTACAATTCCTACAACATAATTGAACAACCTATGATTACCGCTACTAAGAAGGAGTTGCTAGTAATGGGAAAATGGGATTAATTAAGATTTAAGGGAGTTTCTAGAATGGGATTATTCAATGTATTTAGAAACTAACGGGTACTTTAAATGGGATTAATTAAGGGAGTTGCTAGTAATGGGAAAATCTCTTTAATAGTAGAAAGTGATAATTCAATGTATTTACACAAAACAAGTGTTAACAAAACAATTATTTCACATATAATTACCTTATTATTTTCGAAGTTAATAATAGAAGGAATTAGTAAATCCCAAATTACTTAAATTGATAACACTACACACCAATGTGAGAAGACGAGATATTACAATTTTGACGAATCTCCAACGGGTGATCACTACATGTTACACTAAATACTTTCACCGTCATTGATATATCAATGTGAGACTAATAACAAACAATGTCATTTCATTTAAAAATGAGTGGATATTATAATAAAACTGAAGAGAAACTTGTTATATTTATTTAATTATATAAAAAAATATTTCAGATTTATTGTGATGAAAACACAATCACTCAGATTCTGCCACGTGTGACTGGAATGTTCTCCACTACAGATTGCTATAGGGGAGTGATAGGTTTACTCCCTTAAGTCTACACCATTTTTACACCATCATCATCTCACCACATATTTTTCACTTGTAAAAAAAATTGAAAAAACATGAAAATATCACAACCACAAGATTATTTTGGGTGTAAACATAGTGTAGAATTTAGGGAGTAACTCTATCATTACCCATTGCTATATATATTACGCGGAATACTTCAGCAGTCATCAGCTCATAACTAATTTAACATAAGCCAAGTGGCCAATTCCCAGCAACTAATGTTCATCATTATTCAAAAAATCCAGCCCGGAATATAACAAGTGTCACCGTTGCAAAATACTCCCTCCACCCATCCTAATTAATTACAGTTAATGAATCCATAATATTTTCTAAAAGCCTTTTTATTTTCTACTCCTTTTTTGTTCCAAAATAACTGAATCAGTTGTTAAAAAATTTTGTTCCAAAATAACTGATGCAAAACAGGATTTATTGTTAATTTTCATATTTTACCCTAATTTAATACTCTCTCCGTCTCACTTTGTTTGGGACTTTTGGGAACTCATAAAAAATAAGGAGACATCATTTAATGTCTTGTCTACTCATTAAAAACATAGCTCAATGACAATTACATCTTTTTGTGTTCTTCTACATTTTTCAATAAATTGTTATATGAGGTCATTTTAGACATTTAAGAGATAAATTTAATTCTAAACATTAGAAGTGGGACTAATTTTGGGACATCCCAAAAAGAAATAAGTCCCAAACAAAGTGGGACGGATGGAGTACTAGATAAGAAATTAAAAAGAAGACTGAACTAATTGTATATATCATAGAGATTTTTTAGTCAATATATCCTTAAAGTAATAGCATAAATCACATTCTTAATAATCGTGTTTATATCAACTGTCGCAGATATTTCAGAACGGATGGAGTGTTTTATTTTTAGAACTCAAAAGATTTTATTATTGAATGTCAATCATACGTGTACGGATTACATGAGAATGGAATACTCTCCATTTTACACATCTCGAAAATATCTTCTCTAGCCAACAAAATATAAGGTTTTGTGTAGTTATTTCAAATTGCTAATTAGTTGAAGTCATTAAGTATTTTTTTCTTCTTATTATATGTGTTTTACTTCATTTATAAATCAAATAAATATTAAAATTAAAAATAGACGGAATAGTTTACTTGCTGCTTAATTTGCCATGAATCGATTAATTAATTAATACTACCATGGTAGCTAGATTAATGTGAATCCAATTAATTAATTTTTTCAATGTTTAATTAAGCAACACACAATAACTAATGACTACGCAAACGAAACTTGTGAAAACCTACCACCATTACTTTCCGTGTTTCCACAGAACTATAAAATTCTCTCAACGTGTACACACACCTCATCATCTTCTTAATTTATCATCCTCAACTCAACAAATCAAGAGATATATATTACTCCACCGCGCGCACCGATTAACTAACATACTATATTATTCTTAAATATAAAATATAAAATAAAATAACAATACTACTCAATAAACAAACAAGAATCATTTATGAATATTATTACTGACCGATTATTAATGCTATCTAGCTCTGAATATATATCCACCGGTAATAGTAATAAAAAGAAACCAATAATAATAACAATAATAATCACTGCATGCAGTTAGAGGGTTGTAACCCCAAGTGGCTAATAATTAATTACACTAATTAATTAATAGTGAATAATGATGAACTTAAAAAAAAAAACAATTAAGCTAGGGCTAATTAAGAATAATATCATAATATCCCGTCTGTACGTAGAGAAACTTGGTGGTGAATTGAAGAGAATATATCATTGAATCAATCTTGTCTGAAGCAGGGTTTTTTGACCGGTAATTAATTAAAAATCGAAAGCCAATGTTAATGACAAACGTGGTTTTTCTTGGGTTTTTGTTCGTTGACAATTTCATCACGACCCAACCTCAACTCCAAATCCAATCGAATTTGATCTTGGCCTTCTTGTTCTTCTTCTTTTTGATGGTGATTGCAGATTCAAGTCCAGAGCCCTTGTTGTTGTGTTGTAATTATAAGTAGATGCTATCCCATCCCCGCCGCAACCGCTTTCTTGTGATACCGAAGGTGTAACGCTACTGACGATGCTACAATTAGAATCATGGCCGGCGCCGGCGCCACCGCCTTCACTACCTCCGGTTTTGTAGCCGCCTTTGGTACCTCCTCCTCCAGTTTTGCAGCTTTTGGTACCATCATAGTGGAGTCGCATGTGCCCACCAAGCGATTGGCCCTTGGGAAAAGATTTTCCGCATTTGGGACAGACGTGTGTTTTTTCGCTTGGTAATTTCGGCCCCGGCCCGGTGGAAGATGCGTTTGCTTCAATTTTGGCGGCGACGGTGTGTGTGCAGGTGGAAGAAGGCTTTTTTGCATCATCGGAAACCTGTACCTGTTTTTGGCGGTGGCTTGCTTTATGCCCACCCAAAGCTTGGTATGAAGGAAAATCTTTACCACAAGTATCGCACTTGAAAGACTTTCTTGTTTTAACAATTTCTTCATAGTCAGCGGTGGAGAAGATAGCACCGCCTCCGCCTCCGCCGCCAGATCCGCCGTGACTAAGCATAACTAGAGTATGAGCCAATTTCTCGTCTTCAGTCGGCTTTATTATAGATGAATTGAATTCCCGGCCGCCGCCGCCGCGTGAACGCTTTCTTTTAATCTTTTCATCAATCACACCTGCTTTCTCCGATTTTCCTTCCTGAAGAGTCATTGGGTTTTCACTTTCCAGAATCAAATCAAAGAATTAAGAAGAAAAAAAAAAAAAAAAAAGGGCTTTAATTTCTTGGGGGGATTATGAAATAATATTGCAGAATAATTGTGAGCTGAAAAAGTGTGGTGAAGTGTCTGTGGGTCGATTATATATAGCTGTACAAAATAAAGAAAACGGGATAAGGGGAGAAAGGCGGTGGAGAAATTCGTCAAGTTACCCGAATCTAATCCGTAAGGAGTAATACCTATCCGCGTTTTTTAATTAATTAATAAATATATTTTCTTGATTGATTATTATAACGGATCTATTTATTTTAATTTAAGGAAAGATCTAATAATCTAATAATAAGAGAGAAAAATATATGGTACTAATTGGTAGGGAAGAGTAGCTCTCACGTCTGTTAGAGATGAGTTGGCAAGTTTAGGAAGAAGTCGTCATTGTATACCCACGCTTTTGCTTAACAAGTTTTATTGCTTGGAGTTGTGGCTTTAACGACTCCGTAATTTACACTTTTTTTTTTTCCTTCTATTTTGTGGATGTGATACGTACACAATTCATATATTTTTTAATTAATGACTTTATTAATCACCAACACAATATTCACTTCAATTATCCATCAATATGATTTACTACACCACTCAAAAAAAAAAAAAAACAAAACAAAAAAACCAACCAACAAAAAGATTTACTACAGTGCTGTTCTTGCTCCTTGTTTACTTTAATTATCCTTTGCTAAGATCTTTTTTTTTTTTAAAACTTCCCTAAAAAAAAAGATCTTTTTAAAAACGATATGTGTGGTGATGCATGTCAACAGTCACAAACATCTTACTAAGAGTATGGATTTAATTTGAGAGTGTTCACAAAATAGATTAAACCGACTCAATTTAAGTTAGAATATGATGATTATTCTTTAAGTATCTAGATATAGTAATGATTCAAGCATAACGGTTGTGCCACAACGAGTGACACAACGAAAATCGCACCATTGATCATTTAGATATACATCATGATCATTTTAGAGATCATTATAATCAGCCAGTCAGGATCTCCGTTGTGTAGTTCGTTGTCTTTTATGTCATTCTCTCGATATCGTAATAGGAAAGAGAATATACTGAAACATTTTCGAGCTACAAAGATAGTGATGAAATCATTATTTTATTGGAAAATAGTTTCTTGCTCCCTACTCCACCATGTGCAAAGCCAGGATTTTAATCTTGAGTGAGCTAGTGGACTATATCGAGTTCATTGGGTGAGCGGGATTAAAAATATTTTATGAATCAAACTAAATTACATAGATTTTATAGTGTAATATTTTTTTGTCCGGGTGGGCTTAACCCCTCTTTGCCCCAATACTAGATCCGCCCTTGTACTCCACTCCAAGACACAGGTGGCGCCTCACTCACCTATTTATAGAGAGAGTTGTGCCAATTTTTTTTGTATCACAATATGTAACGACCCGACCCGACCCGAAATCCGAGCAATTTGAATACTGACTGCGTTCATTTACCCATGAATTTTATTGAAAAATTCTTGAGTCACTGCCTCATGAATTGTGCTTTCAAGCATAAATCACGAAGTTTGAAACATAAAATGACTCGGGCTTACTATGAATCCCAATAAAATAATTTTCATTACTTATTAGTATATTACATGCTGTACAATTTCATTACAAACCCTGATAAAATTCTCGAGCAATGGAAGATCACTACACTAATCCATCCCATATGGTCCACAATACAATTGCTAGAGTTATCTCCAAGTTCTCGTGAAAGGCTTCCATCATAATGATACCACCATCAAATGCCATTGGTCACAATGGTCAACCCAACTAATATCATCAGAATCAAGCGTAGCCCTGCAAACCATCTGGATAAAGAGTAATGGGTGAGCTATGAAGCTCTGTAAGGAAGCATCACATCAAAAGGAACTAATACCTATTACTGAGACCAGGACAGAGTTCCAGTTTCTTTTTCACAAAATGAATGCATAAATATAGTATACCATAATATTTATCAAGTCTACTAACGTTACGTAAACACAAAATGAAGCTTGCATAGAATCAAGTAATCATATCATACTATACAATTTAAACTAACTTTATCATGCATATCATTGTGGTAATTTTCTGAATCATCTCTGTTACTATAACTTTACTGTATCATTTCTATAACTTTAACTTTAATTTGATTGGTTCATGAGTACAACGCCACATTTACTTTATCCCAATGTGGTGGGCCTGTTAACTGAACTGAGTGACAAACCGGAAATATCCACTATTTTATCCCGTGGATGGGGCCTGACCGGCTCCAGCCTGTTCTCCATATTTTATCCCGGGAGCCGGGTCTGATGCTGAGGACCCTTGAGAGTTCACTGTCCTTTTCACTGTTTAGTTCTTAACCATGAACCATGTTGCTTATCATCATCTTACCTTTGTACTTTTCCTTTAGTGTGTTCTTAACCATCGATTCACTATATTATATTTCCACAACATGAAAACTACTGTCTAATTTAGAATATAAAAACATTTATAAATTTAACACGTTCAAATATAAATCCAAAGTTTCCATAACAATTTCTCTAAAAGCATTCAAAATCTTCTTAAGATAAAACACGATGATTTTCAGTAAATTATCATTGAAGACTTCTAAAATTTCATTCATGTATCTGCTCAAAATATCAGTTCATTCTTTATTATAGAAAGCTTATCTAACTTTATAAATATGTTTTCTTAACATGAAAACTGAATTTAAGGTAACATGCAATCTATAAAAAGTTTTGTCTAAACATGGTTGAAATAGCAAGTCTAAAAACATGCACTTTAACGTATATATCACTACATGTTACCGATATGAAACTTTTGGAAAATGCAACGTATAATGCTTAAATCATAGGATAACTGTTGTAAAAGAAATGAATAAATAGTTTCCATTTTCTGGATATCATTTGAGAAACTTTTGCGGAAAAGTTACACTAGTGAAATTGAAAATTCTCCTATAGATTTTTACGAAATTTCCATATTCATCTCAATACCGTACAATTATGTAAAATTCAACCCGGTCACATAGAATTACTAAACAATGCGATTTAAGAAAAGCCTTAAAACATTAATTAAAAACTCTAGCATAGTTAACTTGTAAATCAACGAAAAAGTAAAATGTAACCATGAATTTCTGCTTTTAAAGACATGATACAAAAATGCTTTGATGAAACATTTCCTTACCTCTAAATCCTATGAAAATCTGCAGTATTGGTGTTGCTTGGTTGTTTTACTTCACCACCTTTTTTTTTTTTTTTTTTTTTTTTGCTTAAAGCCTCCGTTATCCGGAATCCACTGGTCCGATTAATCCGGAGTTTGGTCCGTGTCGTGCCCGCAAAGTCTGACTCTTACTCAGAGGTAAGGTCTGCTCAAGAGCTCTTTCAACATGACGCCTCAGAATCGAACCGGTGACCTCCCTAAGCAATCTCAAGTTACTTACCACTTGACCCAAACTACTTGGTTTTACTTCATCACCTTTGTCTCCATCTATTTTCTCTTTTTAATTTAATTTCTTTTTCTCTCTTTTTTTTTTTGTTTGGGCGATCTGCTTTCTTCCCACCCCCTTTTATTTTATTTTTATTTTAATGTTTATCATGTATGCATAAAAATAGAAGAACTTCTCCGTGTTCTTTCCTTCTTAAATTTGGTGATTGCTCTCTACTACTCCCTCCGTCTCAATTTGTTTGAGACTTATTCATTTTTTAGTTATCCCAAAATAAGTCCCATAACTCAAATAGACTTAAAGTTTTTGCTTTAATTGCCTAAATTGCCCAACTCATTAATTGATATCTCTTAAATATTGTGAAAATATAACTACATATAAAAAAGTTAAAAAGGTAAATTAGTTAAGTTTTAAATGACTAGACAACTCATTAATTCATGTCTTTTTAAATCTTGTGAGTTCTAAAATGTCCCAAACAAATTGGGACGGAGGGAGTATAACCGAGTTATGATGGGAGAGTGATTTTAGAGGTATCACAAGCGGAGGGGTATGATTAATTCATGTCACACCTACACACCTCTATTATGTGTGAGAGAGTGTGAGAATTAATCACAACCATCCACTTGGTATACCTCTAAAATCATTTCCCACCATAATTTTTCTCACTATAACCACCCACGGAACGACACAACCCATACACAAATAACTAACTGTAGTGTTACTTATTATTTTTATTAAGGTTAAAGATTGTGAATGACAGTTTTAGTCTAAAATGGTTGAGAATGACAGTTACTACATGTGTTACTACATTTTTGTACATGTGTTACTACATTTTGTCTTTCTCAACCATTTTGTATCTTATCTTGTCTTTCTGGCCTTTGCCCCCTTATTATTATTATTATTATTATTATTATTATTATTATTATTATTATTATTTCAACCTCACCGCAAGTCCGGCATGAATGTCGCGACTCTTGTGGTGCCGATACTTCTGGCCCACATAATATGGAGGTAGCAACATTGATTATGTATTAGATGTAAAAACGGATATATTTATTGAGTTATGATTTATTTATGTTGTCACATAGATATGAGTGACGTAAGTTACGAAATCGAATTAGGGTATTACACAATACTTGTAATTTACATACAATAAAATAGAGAGTTTCTTGAGAGAGTTTGGGGAGAAGAAAAGTTGACCTAGCAGTCAACTTTTTTCGGTATCAGTCCTTCGAGGATTCCGGCTGTTGTTCGTGTGGATTACCGCTAGAGGCGGACACTTGGATGGCTTGGTGCTTGGAACATCAACTGTAGATAAAGCGACGATCCAATTGGATCAATCCGGTACGAATCTTTATCTACTTTCTTTTGTTTATTGTTTAAACGAAGTCGATCATGATTAAAAAGAAATCAAAATGTTAAATCCCGTTGCGTTCTCGCGTGGTTTCCTAACACAAAGTGTTGAATTAGTGTCCTAAATCCAATCGGGTTGGACCCGATCCGACCGGGTCGGATCATTTCTACTATTTATTTATGTTTCTACATATATTAAATGGTTTTTCTGTTGTCATATACTTGTTCTTTTAAAGAACCAATTATCAATTGTTAAATGATAACGTCCTTAGTGTTAAACTGTGATAGAGAAACCATGATAGGCGATTATGGTTGATGAGATCTCTAATCACTTTAATAAGTTTGATACTTAAATGTCTCTAAGCTGATGTGCTATTAAACTGGGCATTGGTAGTATGAACAACCTAGCACGTATTAGATGTATTATGTCTTTAAGGGCAGGGATAGATCTCGTCTATCGAAGTGTAGAGACACTTGGACTGTACGTGGACGTGTATTAGAGAATGCGTACGTTAGATTGACCAATTTACATTAAGTGTCGCACTATGTGGCAGTTGTTTAATTATCCTTAGGACCGGAGTCTACATGGCATCACGGTGTGGATTTTCATTTGACACTATTGAGGTTTCCCCTAGCCATGGGGCGATCATGCGGTAGTGATTGGGTGTGACACTGAAGCATGCGGAGTATACATGTTAGTTCGTCCGGGAATCACGTATCCTATGATTGGGATCGAATATCCGCAATGACCTTCTTATAATGAATGTCTAGCTCATGAGAATCTTTGCAAAGTGGGAGTAAATGTGTTATTCCGAGAGAGCATGATATCCAGATTATAAGATACGATCGTTAATGTATTGACACTCGAGATACGATCATATGGATATTATTATCAAGCGGTAGGATTGTAAGTTACACGTAATCTGTTTCACATGAAAGGTAGTAGTCATTGCATTTGACTCTTCCAATGATTGGGGTCACGGTGTGTTGCTGAGACGCTATCCGTGATCGTTAGGTATGAAGGCGTTTTAAGTAATTCACACTTTGTGTCTACGGCCAACATATTCGGAAGCCTATCGTGCCACACATATATGAACATCTAGCCGGATTAAAATGTGTTTATAGTTGATAACCAAATAAGGAAAGTTTATCTCACGACTATAAATGTTATAGTGGTATTTATTTATTATGAATAAATTAAATACAAGTTATTAATTATGTTGATTAATTAAATATGTATATTGATACTATAATTTCAAAAATAAAAAAAAATAAAATTATATATATATATATATATATATATATATATATATATATATATATATATATATATATATATATATATATATATATATATATATGATATACATGTATTTTGTAAATTAATTAATCATAGTATTATATTAATTAAAGAGAATCTCAATCCCAATTTTGTGGGGGAAAGGGGACGCATATTCTATGTGTATTGGATACATTGAATTGTGCAATTTAATTAATAAGATTACCATAATATTAATATTATATATTAATTGATTTTGGAAAAATAGATTTATGATAATAAGATAAATATAGTCAATATAAGATATTGACAATATCTTGGAAATATTTAATATAGGATATTAAATTAAATTAGATAAATCAATCAAATATATTTTCCTTATTTTATTGAAAAAATGTTTTCTTTCTCCTCAATCTATTAGGAAGCTTCTCCAATCAGTTTGGGACTAGAGAAGGGCGCAGGTTACTCCTATAAATAGGAGGGCTTGGCTAGCTCTTTTGCACAACACAATTTCCAGAGCTAATAGTTTTTCTAAAATATAGAGAGCTTCCTAGAGAGAGATTTATGAGAGAGAAAAAGTCGGTCTAGCAGCCGAGTTTTTTTGGTAGCAATCCATGATAGGACTCCGGCGAGGTGTTCGTGTGGATCACCTGTAGAGGCGAGCGGCAGGCGGCCGTGCGAAAACTACAACCGTAGACAAAGAATCGATCCAATTGGATCAACCAAGGTATTATTTTGTCTACTTCTTTTATGCTTGTTGCTTAAACGAAGTCGATCTTGGGAAAAAGGAAATCAAAATTTTGAATTCCGCTGCGTTCCCGCGTTGATTTCCTAACAGTGCTATCGGAGTGAGTTTTGAGCTTAAGCAATAATCATGTTATTTTACGTAGTTAATTTTATCGTTTAAATCACGTAATTAAAAGATGAAAGTTTTTTGATTCGCAAAACGATACACGAAAAGAAAAAAAACGAGATATGGTGGTGCTCGGCCGATCAAGGGCGGCACCACCACCGTGGTGGCGGGCGTGGCAGTATCTGCCGAGAGTCGTTTGACCGGTCAAAGCTGGTGGATCTCTAAATTTTGTTTTGTGTATTTTGTGATTCAATATTATTCATAGTTGTGATTGAAATCTCTTATTGTTTAGTTGGTGTCATGTAGGTAACTAATGGTTCAAATAGTTTGGGCCATTAGGTTGGCCTTTCCAAACTTTGTTTGGAATAGGTCTAGGCCACTTTCTAAATATTTAATTTGGTAAAAGACTTAGGCCTAGGTCACTCTCAAAATTTTGATTTTGGAAGTGGCCAGGCATATTAACCAAAATATTGTCATTTTCAAATTTTGTTTGGAATAAGCTGAGTCCTTTTCAAAATATTTGATTTTGGAAAAGCTGCAGCAGAAGCCTTTCAATTTTGATTTTGGAAAGGCCAAAGAAGATCTTTTTTAGTTCTGTAAAAGCGTCATTTCGATCGAGGAATCAAAAGGAAAGAAACAAAACATACCTAATTTTAATTTTGATTTATTTTTGGAATAGTTCTAATTAATTAAAATTAAAATTAAAATTGAAATCGGTTTAAAATTAATCGTTAATTTTATTTCGATTAAAATCATTTAATTAATTAAATGTTAATTAGTTAATTGATTGGATAAAATTATTTAATAGATTAAACGTTAATTGATTAATTAAGACGCAAGTAGTTAAAATTTTAATTTTATCTTTTTCATAAGATGTTATTGTATGAATTAGATATAGTACATATAATATGATTATATGGACCCCGATTGATCATGGACTCGACCGATAGGATAGATGTGAATGATTTAATTTTTCTGTTAGTTTAAAAATTGTCCTAGACCGCTATGAAGAACGTGACCTAGTTTATTTTCTGCATTTATCACATTCTCGTTAGCTCCCCCGTATGCAGTGGGTGTATTTATTTTATTAGATAGAATTAAATGTAACAAGAATGGAGCAGAAGATGGAGACAAAAGAAAGAAGAATAAAGATCCCATTGGAGATGGCATATTAAATATCCTATTGGCGGTTGCTACTACTCTTAGATTGTGACCCGCGGTTTCGTCAGTTTATATTCGAAATCGCACCTAGGAAAAGTCCATGATCATACTGGTTACTTTACGCATTTATTTATTTTGTGCTTGTATTTATTTTATACGATACGATAGATGCATGACTATGCACGATCTAGATAAATGTGTAGGATGTATGTCTATAGAGATATATATATTTGATGAGACCGTAATTAGAATTAATTAAGTGAATTAATTTACGTAAATACTTACACAACAATAAATGTGTAGGATGTATGTCTATAGAGATAGATATATTTGATGAGACCGTAATTAGAATTAATTAAGTGAATTAATTTACGTAAATACTTACACAACAAAAATCAAGTTGAAATATTGTCTCCCAATATTATAGCGACGATTAAGAGCCCTTGTTCGGATCCAACTGATCGGCCCTCGTCAGGAGTTGACTTACCTCGGGTATATCGTCGTTATTGAGATATGATCGTATGAGATCTCAAGAATATTAGGTTATGACTTGACTAGAGTATTTCGGTGATTGGCCCTCGTCAGGACCGTCTTATTCTAGAGGCAAGGGGTTGACTACCACATAAAGATGTGTATTGTCAAAGAGTTGACTAGTCAACCACCAAGAGTCATGTAGAGATGTGATTGGTAAGGTGTTACCTACCTTTCGAATTATTCCGGTTGATCGGCCCTCATCGGGAATCGGGGTAACCAGAAGGGATCTTGGCCACTAAAGAATTTTGAATGATTCTTGAAAGTCAATTGAGAGTAGTTGACTAGTGGGAGCAAAATCATAAACCAAAGACCATTTTTGATTTTGCGTGTATAAGCAACAACACTCTTTTATCTTTATTTTTATGTTGTAGTTTTTAGCAAACTTTATATTTATGTTTTTATTCTCGATTAGTAAAACCAAATTATGACTGTTTGAGAAACGTTCTCAAAAGGGTTAAGTAAATTTTAATCCTTTTAAATAAGAAATGACATCAGCAACCCCATTATAGTAGTTAGAGACAGAAGACTACATATTTGATGCAAAGGCTCCAAGACTTTAATTATTAAAAACAAATGAAGCTCGTGATATTGGATACGATCCAATATGATAATTCAGTCATACGATGACAATTAATTCAAACGTTGGATAAGAATGACCAGACCAAATTCTGGAAAGGTTGTTTTAAAAAAATGCAAGGTTTAAGTATCGACTTAATTCTTTAATCATTGCTTAAAGGTTAATTAAATAGTCAATGTTTTGAATACGATTCAAAAGGTTAATTGAACTATTTGATAAACTTTAGATTTTCTTTATGAAAGGAAATTAAAGACATAGCTCTTGTGATCTTTCTTAAGTCTTATAAAGACTACACTAAGAAATATTTACAAGTGCTTAAAGGATTAAAAATGAAAGTTAGGGCAAGTGCTTAAATGGAGGACTTATTGAAGCCTCTATCCTAAGCAAGCACGTTGAGACAAATCTGTCTAAACTCAAGTCAACTCTCGGATATATGATATCCTACGAGTGTGATTAAATTAGAAAGATTAAATACGGAATACCTGAGATACGGAAAGTGAAGCAAACGCTGTGACTTTTCGGTTTTGTGTTCTGAGTCTAGTAAACTGATAAGGGAACTAAATAAATGTTATTATGTTCCGGTTCTTATGAAGAACATATCTTCAGTTACTTGTTAGGATTTAGTAGACATATTCAATTGTAAAGAATAAATGTTATCCCGATAAAGTTGAAAGGTCACTGAATTTAACATACTAGATTGATGTCACTATATAGTTGATGTAGGTGAAAAATCTCAACTGAATATTTGTATGGCTGTTATCCTTGATTTGTGGCTGTTCTAGGCACAGTCTCTATGGAAGGGAAGCGTGTAACCAAACGTCATTCTGATGATGCTGAACCATATGATTATGAATCATGTGGGTTATACGTATCTTAACCAAAGAGGACTAAAATACCCTTTTAAGAAAAGGTTATGAAACCTAGAAGATTGACTAGAGCCTAAACATATTGATGTTTGTTGGATTATGACAATTCATACCATAAATTATTTTTTATCTCTCTCTTGGACTATTTTTAGAAATAGTTGAATGTACTTATTGAAGTACGACAATTCGGAAAGCCCAAAAAGTTTGAGTTAGTACGAGTATGAGATTGATGAGCTACTTAGGAATTAATCTTCAATTGGATTGAAGCAATTAATAACTGGAGGGTGTTTCAGAAGTCGTCTGAAATAGAATCGGATTCTCCCTTGAAGGATACCATCTTTGGGATACACAATTAGATTGTGTTCCTATAATGGAAACAACACTTTATATGATAAAGGTGTGACGTAAGCCGTGTGAAGTATCCCTTACCCGTTTCGGGATAGTACCCTTATACTTAACCGAGTTCTAAAGAATAAAGGTTGAATAAATTCCATATTAGACACGGAAGAGGATAATGTCGAATCTATCTTAACCGATGATTTGAAGTTGTCATAGGCAAAGTCAGAAAGGCTTGGAGCCTAGTACGACATATGCAACTTTGTGGAATATCTTAGCAAGTACGCTAGATAATGTTTACTTACCCGCGGAGCAAAACTGTTTTTCTCCAAACATGCTGTCTTCTAGAGGAAGTGTTTCTTCCAAAAGAAACAGTAGGAGTAAATAAGATCTCAAAGGAGTTTGAGAACCACAAAGATATACTCAACCATTGGTACGTGAGCAGATGCCACATAGCGATGAGGTGTAGAACACTGCTCAGTGCACACAAAAGTTCTATAAGTCTGAGGATAACCTCAAGCCTAAGAAGGCTGCTGGTATGTTCATCTAGAAGAATGAATATCTCACGACTTATAAAGGAATGTTTGAAAGTCAAGATTGAGAGATATGGCCAGGAGCCATAATATCTGAATTAGATTCCATCAGTGACAACCAGGTTGTGAACCTAGTCTGTCTTACCTAAGGAGAATGTCCCTGAAGGGCTGACATGGATAGTAATATGATTACAATAAGGCCATAGTGACGGCTGAAGGGTAAGGGGTGTAAACCTTGTAATTATCTTTATGCTGCCAGCTGTGCCCAGTTATATTCAGATAATGCTTGTTATAACTTCGTATCATGACTATATGATAGTGTTGAAGACATTGGGCAAACAACCCGATGTTCATAGACAATAACATGATATGTGAGCCCATGAGATCCATTTATGGACTCAAACAAGTTTCTCTAGATAATTTATTTGTTTGATAATCAAAGGAGTTTGATTTAGTCAAAAGAAGAGATATGCCTAATGTGCAGTATGGATAGTGGGAGCGTGTTATGATTTTTGAGTAAGGTATTGGATATCTCTCTCGAGAATTATCACCCCATGTCACAGTCAAGTAATGTTTGGTAGTTCAAGGTATTTACGAAAGCACTTGGATTAGTAGTTCTTATTTTTGGAAATAAGAATCTATAGCGATAGATTTAACTGCTGTTAGATTATAGTTTACCTATATAGATGTGATGCTAAAAGAGTTTAGCATAGATCAAAATAGGAGATACTGCTATCCGGTGTTCTCAAGATCTATCTATGTTAGGACGTTAGTACTAAAGATAAGGTGAAAGATGATGCTTATGGAAGGTTTCCTTTGCTACTGCGATAGGAACCATCATAAAAGCAATGCCAGATGTTCATAGTCCATGAAGAGTCATGAGCAAGTATGAAAGTAAATCTAGTGAATGTCGAGAATATCCTTAAACAAGTTAAGGAAGGTTTCCTAGTTTATCGAAAGTTGGAAGCGAATAAACGTAGATATACAGACATGTATCCTGAGTCTTATGAAGGCGAGTGGGAGCTAGAGTGCAGGTTTGCAAATCACTTTGATTAGGTGATACAGTGAGCTGGAAATGTTCTTGCTTATGGGTCACTGTAATTTCTACAACTTAGCCAAAACACAGTAGTGCCTTGAAGGCGCAGCGGGAGCAGTACATGGATCTAGAATTCTTTCCTGAAACTTGTACGACTCTTCCACCTTTTCTATATAGCTGATATATTAAGTGGATTCATTTCTTGAAGCAAAGACAGGGTCTCATCAGAGATCCGTGTATGTGTTGAGGCGGTTCCTTTTGACTTGATAAAATGGAGCATGATATGAAGATAGTCTGAGTCCCCATGGATAGCGATCCGTTCATGGCTAGGGCTGGTTGCGAGTATTGCATGAGATTCTTGTGTTCCAACTTGGTCTTGTGTGTGTGCGAGTGATTGGTTCTAGGCCAAGTGGGAGATTGTTGAAATAGTGTCCTAAACCCAATCGGGTTGGACCGGATCCGACCAGGTCAAATCATTTCTACTCTCTTTATGTTTCTACATATATTAAATGGATTTTCTGTTGTCATATACTTGTTCTTTTAATGAACCAATTATGAATTGTTATATGATAACGTTCTTAGTGTTAAACTGTGATAGAGAAACCATGATAGGCGATTATGGTTGATGAGATCTCTAATCACTTTAATAAGTTTGATACTTAAATGTCTTTAGGCTAACGTGCTATTAAACAGGGCATTGATAGTATGAACAGGCTAGCACGTATTAGATGTATTATGTCTTTAAGGGCAGGGATAGATCTTGTCTATCAAAGTGTAGAGACACTTGGGTATGCGTGGGCGTGTATTAGAGAATGCGACGTTAGTTACCGACCCACTTACATTAAGTGTCGCACTATGTGGCAGTTGTTTAATTATCCTTAGGACCGGAGTCTACATGGCATCACGGTGTGGATTGTCATGCTTTGACACTATTGAGGTTTCCTCTAGCCATGGGGCGATCATGCGGTAGTGATTGGGTGTGACACTGAAGCATTCAGAGTATACATGTTAGTTCGTCCGGGAATCGCGTATCCTATGATTATGATCGAATATCCGAAATGGCCTTCTTATAAGGAATGTCTAGCTCTTGAGAATCTTGGCAAAGTGGGAGTAAATGTGTTATTCTGAGAGAGCATGCTATCCAGATTATAAGATACGATCGTTAATGTATTGACACTCGAGATACGATCGTATGGATATTATTACTGCGGTAAGATTGTAAGTTATACGGTAACTGTTTCACATGAAAGGTAGTAGTCATTGCATATGACTCTTTCGATGATTGGGGGTCACGGTGTGTTGCTAGACGTTATCCTGTGATCGTTAGGTATGAAGGGCATTTTCGTAATTTGCACTTTGTGTCTACGTCCAACATATTCGGAAGCCCATCGGGTCACACACATATGAACATCTAGCCGGATTAAAATGTGGTTATAGTTGATAACCAAATAAGAAAAGTTTATCTCACGACTATAAAGGTTATAGTGGTAAATTAATATGGTGGTATTTATTTATTATGAATAAATTAAATACAAGATATTAATTATGTTGATTAATTAAATATGTATATTGATACATATAATTTCGAAATATATATATATATATATATATATATGATATACATGCATTTGCAAATTAATTAATCATAGTATTATATTAATTAAAGAAAATCTCAATTCCCAATTTTATGGGGGAAAAGGGACGCATATTCTATGTGTATATGATACATTTGAATTGTGCAATTTAATTAATAAGATTATCATAATATTAATATTAGATATTAGTTGATTTTTGAAAAATTGATTTATGGTAATAAGATAAATATAGTCAATATAAGATATTGACAATATCTTTAGAAATATTTAATATAGGATATTAAATTAAATGAGATAAATCAATCAAATATATTTTTCTTATTTTATTGGGAAAATATTTTCTTTCTCCTCAATCTACTAGGAAGCTTCTCCCAATCAGATTGGGACTATAGAGGGGCGCAGGTTACTCCTATAAATAGGAGGGCTTGGCTAGCTATTTTGCACAACACAATTCCAAGAGCTAATAGTTCTTGTGAAAAATAGAGAGCTTCCTAGAGAGATATTTATGAGATAAAAAAGTCGGTCTAGCAGCCGAGTTTTTCTGTTAGCAATCCATGATGAGATTCCGGCGAGGTGTTTGTGTGGATCACCAGTAGAGGCCGAACGCTTGGGCGGCTTCGTGCAGAAACTACAACCGTAGACAAAGCGTCAATCCAATTGGATCAACCAAGGTATTCTTTTGTCTACTTCTTTTATGCTTGTTGCTTAAACGAGTCGATTTTGGGAAAAAGGAAATCAAAATTTTGAATTCCGCTGCGTTCCCGCGTTGATTTCCTAACACAAACGTCATCACCAACCTCAATCCTCACAACTACTCACATACCAAATAGGAACGATATAAAACACCGACACCTGCCTCATTAATGGGGGTCATCACCCCTACAGATCAACACCAAGAAAGAACAGGAACTAAGCTCATCCTAAACATGATATCTAGTTGCACAAGAAGAATCTCTAAATGGATCTTCATACACATCATCACGGAACATTCCTCTAAAATTTTCAAACAAAGAGTGAGTCAGCACAAAGAAAAAAAAGCATACTCAAGAGGAAACCATGAGAATATTCGAAAATATTTTCATGGTTCTCTAATGATGTATGACTTTTATCATAAAAATAAAAATAGTAAATAATACTAATGTGGAAGGTACTAATTCAAGTGAGTAATAAAGAATGACACTAAATAGGAAATTAGCAAGCAATAATGCATAACAATAGTTGTAATAAAGTCCGTATCTGACAACAAATTAATTGTCTAACTGATCTATAGTGAGATTTTTTATGTCAATGTCTGAATTGAGTAATAATCGTAATGAAATGAATGCAGACTAGTCTTGCATTAAGTACTACACTTTCTTAACACCCACGAAGTGAGAGCGCCTCAAAATGTGAGTATTAGAGGAATGAGTCCATCTCTTGTAACCCATGGATGGCGAGGTAATGAATAATAAATGAAATACAACATCTTCAAAATGTAAGCTATTGAGGAATAGGCACCCTTGAGGTATATATGTTGAGTATTTGACTCTCAAACCCTTGTTTGATATTATTGTTTGATTGTTTCGATATAACACAACTTATAACCCAATAAAGTGACCTTTTGGCTTTGAATTGAATGATATTATATTTAAAAGTCAATGGGATTGATCTTATGTGCTTATTTTGTTTCCTGTCATTATTGATAAGAATTTTGTCATTAAAGATCTAATTCCTGTCACTATCGGGTATGTCTATATATCATTTTGCTTGTACTAATGCCAACGTAGGTGTAACACTTACAGAATATGGAACAAATCTTCATTGATGTATTTAAGATGGTATACAAGTGTCTAAACTGAATAAATCATAATATATCACAATCAGAAGACAAAATTGTATAAAGGCATCAAAGTTCATATCATTTTTTGTATAATACATTGTATAATAGAAGATGTCAACATGTCATACAACTTGGTACACTATTGTACCATGAATTGATACTATATACAAGATAATTTATCAACTTGGAAGCTTTTCATCCGCCACAAGATCGTGAACTTGATCCTTGGGTCCAAGACAAGCCATATCTTACCACTTGCTTGATAATACAAGTGTCTTGCCAAAGAGTGTTTTATCTCTAATCACACTCTTCTCCCAACTTTAACAAGGACTTTGGTTGTCCATAATACATATTATAATATGTTGAGATAGAGAAGAAGGTGTGAGGAAGCTTCATTGATCATTTCAAGCTTAATTCTGTATTGAAGATATTTGAATGCAATGGCTAGTTCAATTGGCATCATCTGTCTATATAAAGAGGCCTCCTAATTTTTAGAAAGACTACTGCATCTTTGCCAAAGCTTAAGCTTTGTTTCATTCTAAAGAGCTCTCTGCTATTGAAATTCAATTTATTAAACTGACTTCTTTGTGAAAAACATAAGTAATATGTTGTTGTTAAGTCTGTTTGAAGTTGTTGTGTGTTTAGGATGGATTAAGCTTAAGTGGAGACTTGATCACCTGCTATTGAGCCAAACGAATAATCAAAGATTCAATATCAAACTTGGTGTCAGTGAAGAATTGCATACATCTCAAAACAAAGTCAAAGTTACTGAACATGAAGAATCTAGATAGGGAGTAGTGAACTTGTTAATGAGATTTGATAGGCATTATTGTGATCCAGTTGTTGTTAGTGTAGTGCCTTAAACCCTCTCGGGTTGGACTGGATCTGACCGGGTAAGATCTTTCTACTACGGTTTTATGTTTATACATATTACAAATGGCATTTCTGTTATTATATATATTGTTCGTTCAATAAACCAATTATGACATTGCCTATATGATAACGTCCCTAATGTAAAACTATTATAGAGACAATAATAGTGCATTTAAAAAAAAATACAATAATAGTGATTGTGATTAATGAGATCTTGATTCATTTTGAATGGTTTGATACTTATATATCTCTAGTCGTATGTACTATTAATTGAGACATTAATATCAGGTTTAGACTAGCACGTATTAGATGTCTTTTATCTTGTGAAGATAGTTATGTATCTCATCTGTTGACGTGTGGAGACACTTGGACTATATGTGGACGTGTATTAGAGACTGCATATGTTAGATTGACCCACTTACTTTATTACATGTCACAGTATGTGGTGGTTGTGTAACTATCCTTAGTCCATAGTCGTCAAAACATACATCACGGTATGGATTGTCAAGCTTTGACACTATTGAGGTTTCCTCTAGCCATGGGGAGATCGTGATGTACTTCTTGGGTATTATGTTGAAGCATGCATAGGATTTAAGTCGCTTGTCTGGAAATCGCGTTTCCTAATAGTAGGAGTAAATATCCGAAAGGTCTTTCTTATAAGGAATGTATTGTTCTTGAAAGTCTTTCAAAAGCGAAAGTGATGTGCTACCTTGAGAGGATGAGATATCCAGATTATAAGACACGGTCGTTAATATTTTGACACTCGAGCTACATTCAGATGGATATTACATTAGTGCTATGATTCTATGTATACGGTAACCGCTTTCACTCAAGAGCTTCACAACTATGGATTTATATCTAAAAGTAAGTAAAAAAGTTACCAATAAAAGAGTGAAAACATTTTTAAACAAACAAATTGCGTTAACTTTAGAGTACACCTTCAATTGAGTCAAAACACAAAAGACATGATTTTTCTTCCTTTAAGATTCTTCAAAAGATCATACAATGTTTGTTCAATGATTACAAGCAGAAATAAATGTTGATCTATTGCTAGGTTTGGCTAAAAGAGCCTTGGAGGTGGAGGTGCCTTCAAGCTTCTTGGTTGGAGTTGGTGTAAATGTGTGATGAATGTTTTTTCCAAATGAAAAGTTAGGTGGATAAAATTCCTGCAGAACGGTGGACGCCGGACTGAACAAAGTATTGCCTCAAAAGTTGTTTATTAAAAGCTGGCAGGAAAGATTTGATTGTAACGCCCCGCTCCCGGATACCGAGCCCTTACCCGGAAGAGAAACGTTCGGCGCGTATAGCATTAAATAAATCTAATATTATACGCAAGCCTCTACGTCGTCGTATCAAATAAAAGCAAACGGAAGCTAAAAAGACTCGGGTAAAAACGTAAAAGCTACTATGAATAGAAATTTACCATACTAAATATGGAAATGTAACTTTATTACATTAAAAGGAAAATACGAAATCCAAAAATAAATGTACGACAAGTCTCGAAAGACCAAAAGCCTACTCCAAAGGTACTAAAAAGTCTATTAAATGAATAACAGAATAAGGAAAAGAAAAATCTTCAACGAGACGTCGTCATCGAAATCCTCCTCGTAAACATGCTCAACCTGTTCATCTTCTCACCCCACGATGCATACAAAAGAAAATGCAAAAGAGGTAAGTACATAGTACTTAGTAAAAGTGAGAAGCTATGACAACAATTAAGATTGATAAAGAAAAGATATTTAATCGTTTAGTTATGCTTGTGTGACCGACTCAATCTGGGGTTCATTTCATGTCCATCAACATGAACTGACTAAACGTTTCTACTTAGCTTATCTGTGTTACAACCGCACTCAAGGGCACTACGCGCATCCACCTTTGGGACACTCTTTTGCAACATATTAGTGGATCACACCAATATCCACGGAGACTAGAATAGGTAGACTCCGATAGCTCGCGCGTCTCAGCAGAGTCCCTACGTACTTAGGGTCTTTTGACCTACAGAGTTCCTCCACCTTCAGAGGTAGCACATGCATCGCGATTTAGCCTGGTGCCTAGCCAAGAGAGACAAGTTGTTTAATCTTTTACTAGTCAAGTACGTTGATTATTAGGATGATTAACTAGCCACCCTAGTGTTTTCAAATAATCTCCCTCACACATACTACTCTCTTCCTAGACCACTGGACATGGACAAGTCCTAGCAATTACATGAGACATTGATGAATGCTAACTCATCAAAGCACAAGCCTATCATGCTCTTCCGACGGATCCGAACTTCAACTCCCTTTAAGAGTACATTCGGTGTTTTAACTGAACGAATCAGAAGCTCAATTCAGGCTTGTTCAAGTTTATACAGTGTTAACATATCACGTTTAAAGGTTTAGAAATGATAAAACGTACTTATAAGGCTGAACAACAACCAAACGCCCGTTTAAAGACATGGACGCCCGTCTGGAACCTACTGGACGCCCGTCCATTTTCCCCAGACGCTCGTCCCCCCTAAAACAGCTACATCCTGAATGTAAAATAACACCTCAGACGCCCGTCCAGAGAAACCAGACGCCCGTCTGAATGTAGTTAAGCGCACGCCCGTCCACACGGGTAGACGCCCGTCCGACCTGGTTTTGGCTAGAACCCTAAAATTTCCAACACGATTTCCACATCGTTTCTCAACCAAACATCAGCAAAATTAACACAGTGAAGCACGAAAAAAACCTCATCTAAATGTACCATATCATCCATAGTCATTAACCAAAGCAAAACTCATCTTTCTTTCACCAAAACTTCTTAAGAAAAGATCTAATCCTTACAACTAAGAATTGAAATCATAGGAAGAGCCTCTTACCTTATTTGCTTGCAAAACTGACTGCAAAACACCAAGCAACTGCAACAACTATTGATCCTCAACCCCAAAACCTATGTGATCAACAAGAAACCCTAAAATCCTATTTCTTTGCAGAAAAATGAAACTGAAAAAGCCTGTAAAACTAAAGATTACCTGGGTTTACTGCTGTGAAACTATTTTTAGATTATTCTACGCTTCAAGACGATCGTTTCGACTACTCATGGCTGCGAAACAGAGCTACGGATCACAAGATATGAATTTTCAAGAATCGAACTCTACGAATACCGAAAACTAGGGCTAAACTGAAAACTTACGAAATCGAGAGATGTTGTTTTCCAAAGTTGCGTCTCATCGTGCTGATCACTTTTCTCTCCTGCGGCATCTTGATCAGATGAACGGATTGATCACACGGTTCTTCCTATTATTTCGCTTTCTTCGCGTTGCTTTCTTCAAGGCGCCATTCTCCCTCTTCCTTTTCGTAAATATCGTGTGTCAATTGTGGGGAAATAATTGGGATTATTTCTTTTTATAGCCATTTAATTAAACCCATTAATTAAATAACTAAATCCTTTTAATTAAATCCTGTTTAATTAAATAAATAGGATAAATAATAATTAGGTCGTAGTAAATACACCCAATGACTATTTTACCCTTTTACGAAAAGTCGGGATGTTACATTGATGGCCACCAATTCTACTTTGGTGGCCACCGGCTATGACAAAAGCTTGAATTATACCACCTGTTTTCCTCTCTAATCGAACCGCGAACTGAACCACGAGCTTGAGACACCATGAACCAAGAATTCCGGGGTTTTGGTGACCTGTCCGCAAATTACTATTAGGAGCTTGGGAAATAGGGACAAACTATTGTGAAAATGCATCACCAAGTTGACTTACATCATTTATTTTCTTTAGATAAATGTTTGGGCCACAACAACAAGATCTGCACAACAAAGTGTCATAACACACTTTTGAGTCATTGATTTTTATGAAACCCATATTATTAAATAAGTCTCACATCATAATCAATGGTTCAAAAATGTATTGTGTATTTTATTGTGAGTATTTTGTTGTGGCACTATCACTACTCATACGAAGTTGAATCAGTGAGCTAAAATGCAATAGTGATAACACCATGCCAAACAATAACTACGTTATCAAGGTGAGTCAAGGCTCATCGGAAAACACCCAGATTGTGGCAGCATTGAAGATTGACAAAGAAAGGTCAAACCTTGTATTATCGGTGACCAGAGGTTCTATTTTACAGAATTAGTTTACATGATTAAGATAATTGTATTTCATTGATTCGAATTCAATAGCAATGGTACAAATTTATAGGCCTATAACTACTTGGCCAACAAGTCATAAAATAATATAAATACACAATAAGAATGTTTTTAGATATTTCCTAAATTATCCTCGACATGCCCCCTCAATCCTGTGGGAAGTGGTTGAACACGGATATTGGTCTTCAAGCTTTTAAAACGAGGCTGAACCAACGGTTTGGTGAGGAGATCGGCAAACTAATCCTTTTAAGTGATAAAGGAGATGCTGAGCTTACGGGCAGCAACCAATTTGTGAACATAGTGGAAGTCGATCTCGATGTGTTTCATACGGGCATGAAACACCGGATTGTGTGCAAAGTAGGTGGCACCAATATTATCACACCAAAGAGTAGGCGGGGAAGATAAGAGAACCTGCATATCACGAAGAATACTGCAAAGCCATTGAATTTATGCGGCGGTGTTAAAGAGGGTTTTATACTCGGCCTTAGTACTACTTTTGGAAACCGCCAAATGGTGTTTGGTAAGTCAGCTAATCAAATTATCCCCAAGGATTACACAATATGCGCCAACAGGATTGCAATTATCATTGTCGGCGGCCCAATCAGAATCAGGATAAGCCCGAAGAGAAAGTGGTGATCGGTGGGAGAAAAAGAGACCAAAGAATGCACTTAACTGCAATCCAATGAACTTCAGTAGGCGAATGCATATACATACTAAATTTTTGAACCGCGTAGGTGATATCAGGCCGAGTAAAGCTAAGATACTGTAAAACACCCATTATAGTACGGTAAAGGGACGGGTCGGCGTAGGGAGGCCCATCATCAAGTGTTAGCCGAGTGGATGCCGACATAGGTGTTTGACAAAGCTTGGCCTTGTCCAGAGAGGCACGCTGAAGAAGCTGGAAAATATACTTACGTTGAGTGAGAAGTAAGCCATCGGATGTGGGAAGTACCTCAATACCAAGAAAATAGGACAGAGAACCAAGGTTCTTAACCGCAATGTGCCGACCAAGATAAGTAATAACCTGCTCGACAAGAGAAGACGAAGATCCAATAATAATAATGTCATATACATAAATAAGAATAAAAACACGAGCACCATCAAGAGAGTAGACGATATAGGGCGTGTCGGCCTTAGAGCCAACAAAGCCAATATGTGAGAGGACATCAGTAAAACAAGAAAACAAAGAACAATGGTCCTAACGAAGTCCATAAAGACTGCGGTGAAGACGGTAGACATAATCAAGAAAGCCAGGGTGCACAAAACCCTACGGTTGTTGCATATAGACGGGTTCAAATAAAGACCAACCCTGTGAAACTGCAAGAGAAAGCATAACACAAACACTGACCGGTTTGACAACTGGACTATTAGTATCAGTGAAATCAATGCCTTCAGCCTGATGAAAACCCTTGGTCACAAGGTGAGCCTTGTGACGCTCAAAACGACCATCTGCATGATTTTTGGTTCGGTAAACCCATTTATTTATAACAATGTTCATAAGAGGAGTGGCGGGAACAAGATCCCAGGTCTGGTTGCGTAGTAACAGATCAATTTCCTCTCTCATGGCATTATGCCAATAGGGATGTTTGGAGGCTTCAGTGTAAGAGGTGGGGTCCAGGGAATCTGTAGAGGCCACGAGATCTTTGGAATGCGGATGGCGGATAAACTTAGGCCTGGAGATGGGTTTAAGAGTGTTGGTTTTGGTGCGGCTAACCATCGTGTGGGTAGAACGGGGGGCTCAGGGATGACTCAAGGGAGCTAGAGGCCGAAGATGAAGACGGGGTGGACTCGGGGAGGAAGCCGTATGGCTATCCGGAGGAGGGACTTCTGGAATACATGAAGTGGCATCGGATTTAGCTCAGGGGGTGTAGGTAGGGAGATCGGAAGTGGCACAATGACAACCTCGATGGTAGGTTGAGAAGTAGAAGACTTGTAGAGGAACACGGATTCATCAAACACCACATGGCAGGCAATATAGATACGACCAGGGGTGAGATCGAGGCATTTATATGCATGATGAGAAGAACGATACCCAAGAAAGATGCAGGTTTTGGAAAATAAATCAGTTTTGTGATGGTTATATGGATGAAGATAAGGCCAACACACACAACCAAAAACACAAAGGAAGTTGTAGTCAGGGAGCCGATGGTAGACATTTCGAAGGGGGACTTGTCACGGAGGACTCGAGTCGGAAGGCGATTAATGATATATGTGGCAGTGATAAACGCATCCTTCCAATAGGGAAGAGGAAGGTTGGACTGGCCAGAAGAGATAGACCAACTTCAACAATTTGACGGTGACGGCGTTCAATGGCACCAACTTGTTCGTGGGTGTGGGTACAATAAAGCCGATGCCTAATGCCTAGGGAAGTAAGAAAAATGGAAACGTGATGGTACTCCCCAACCCAGTTAGTTTGTATAGATTTTAGTTAAGTGTTAAATTGGCATTTGTTCATAGCAAGGAAGTCGGGAAAAATTGTTTCAACATTAGATTTATTTTCCAAAGGGTAAAGCCTCAAATATTTAGTAAAATCATCCATAAAGCTAACATAGTAACGTGAAACATAAATCTAGGGTTCAGAACAAAGACCCCAAACATCAGAATATATCAATTCTAAAGGAGCAACATAAGAAAATTCAGAAGTATATAACAGAAAATGATGACTCTTAGCTAACTGACATGGGGCACACACAAAATGTGATGCTTTATTTGAAAAAGATATTGAAAGAATTCCTAAAGCATGATGAAGCGTGGAGTAGGAGAAAGGACCAAGACGTTAATTCCATGTGGTGGATGAGGGAGGGAGTTGGCCAGAGCTTGAGCAGAAGGTCGGTGGAACGGAGTGGAGAAGTGGTAGAGTCCATTCTTTATATGCCCTCTAATATGGACACGGCCCGAATAATCCTTCACAAGAAAATAGGAACCGTGAAACTCAAAGTAAACATTGTTATCAGAGGCAAACTTATGAACGGATAACAGTTTTTTAGTAAGATAAGGGGTGACGATTACATTAGATAAATAAAAGGTATGGGAAGGGGAATTTACAAAAGAGGAACCATAGTGAGATAGTCAAACCTATAACGTCGCCTACATGAACCTTTTCAGGGTCGCCATAAGGTTCAGAAGATAAATTAAAAATTGCAGAAATCATTGGTGAGGTGATGAGTAGCTCCGGTATCAGGAATCCAATGAAAGCCTGGTTGAGAGTACGGATAGACGGAAATTGCCTATGGCGGGCAGGGTGCAGGAGTACGGGGGGCGGCGGATGAGAGTACTCGTAATGGTAGTAGCACGTATGAGGGGTGTGACAAATTTTCGGATATATTTGACATTGAGGAACCGGTTTGCCTGAATTATTATTTTGATACGGGGGTCGAGGAGAGCCACGCCCGCGGCCTTGCCCCATTCCTCTATTATTATTCGAAACACGTCCTCTGCTTGGCTTGGAAGTGGAATTGGACGAGTTGGACGAACTGGCATATTTGGCCGACGTTGGTGTGGACGCCTACGGGTTAGTATTCAGCATGACATGTTTATGGTGGAGCAGCCTTGATTCTGTGGTAAGGAGGAGGGCATAAAACTCATCAAGGCAGATGAAGGTGCCGTCAGAAATCATGGTCACAACAACGTCGTAATCAGGGCCTAGTCCGGCGAGTAAATAGGTGATATGGTCATCGGTGGTTAAGGGGTGCCTGGCCATTGACAGTTCATCGGCCAATTTCGTGATCTTAAAATAATAATCTGCTGTGGATAGGTCGCCTTTACGGGTGGAGGCCAATTCGGTGCTCCATTGGACTAATTTGGAATGACTTTGGGATGTGAAGGATTCCTGTAACACCGACCAAATTCTGGCCGACGTCGTAGTGATGTAGACCTGAGTTAAGTACATCTTTAGGGAGCGAAGATGTTATAGTGTTGAGTATGAGATTATCGGTTTTGAGCCATTGCAGATACGTCAGATTGGGTTTTGTAGCATTGTTTTCACCTGCGATCTTGGCTGACGCTATAAAGATTTCACCGGTGATGTATCCTTCCACACCATGCCCTCATACGCAAGAAAGGAGCTGAGCCCGCCATAGATGATAGTTCGAGCTGGTCAATTTGATTATCTAAATGAAAGAAGATGGGGTGAATGAGTGAGGAGAAGAGGCCAACATTTCACCAGAGGTGGCTGTAACTTTCGACATGGATGATACGAGGAAGAAGACGGTTGAAAGTTTTGATTTTTTTTTTGGAGAAAAGAATTAGGGTTTCGGGAAAGGGATTAGCGTAATGCGAGAGAGAGAATTGATATCTCTCTGATACCATAACATGATTATGATAATTGTATTTCATTGATTTGATTCAATAGCAGTGGTACAAATAGATAGGCCTATAACTACTTGGCCAACAAGTCACACAATAAGATAAATACACAATAATAAAGTTTTTCGATATTTCCTAAATTATCCTCGACATAGTTCAAGGTTTGAACTAAAATATTTAATTGAAGCATGATTATGTGGAGAACTGAAGCACGGAACTTGTATCAAAGATGTTTGGGTGAGAAACACGAAGAAGACGATTCAGAGTTTCAAGGAAGGAAACGTGGAACGGCTGTAGAAAGGGAAGGTAGCCAAAAGTGATGTGAGGTAGATTATGTTAACATTGGAAAACATAATTCAGAGAAATGATTCCATCATATTGATTACTATTGTTCCCTCTTACACCATAAATACATAATGCAATCTCCAAGACAATCTAACAACCTCACTAAGATAATGCCAAGTGTCCTAGCTAGGTGAACAAGATAGTAACATGCCAAGGACACATATTTAACACAATTACATATTAGACTTATTAGACCTTTATGTTCTAACATCACCCCTCAAACTAAATAGGGCAGCAACCATATTAAGTTTGTCTCTAAGTATGCAAATAATGTAGCATTCAAGGGCTTGGTAAGTGCATCAGCTATTTGCTCAAAAGTTGGGATGTACTTGACAGCCATTTGACCTTGCATCACTTTATCTCGAACAAAATGAACATCCAAATTTCTATGTGCTTTAGTCTAGAATGCATAATCGGATTATGAGCTAAAGAACCGACTCTTAAATTGTCACACCGTAGTATAGAGTCCGTAATTGGCTTCAAATGTAGTTCAGAAAGAACATTCATCAGCCATTGAGTTTCTACTGCATTGGCCAAGGCACGGTATTCTGAATCTGTGCTAGATCTGGAGATAACATGCTGGTTTTTTGAAGACCAGGACACCAAAGAACCAGCCAGAAAAATACAATAGGATGCAATGGATCTTTTGTCTACTTTATCACATCCCCAGTTTGCATCACTGAATCCATGAATATGCAATGGTTGAGAGGGTTTAAATTGGAGTCCATAGTGATGTGCGCCTTTCACATAACAAAATAAATGTTTCACAGCTTGCCAATGAGTTATAGTGGGAGTTTGCATATGCTGGCTTAAGGAATTGACAACAAAGGCCATATCAGGCCTTCTAAAGGTCAAATACTACAATGCACCAATGGTTCTCCTGTAAAGAGTAGGAATTTTTATTAGATCAATAGATGGTGCAATCTTGGAGGAGACCACCATAGGAGTGGCACAGGGCTTCAAGTTTTGCAAGCCTAATTTACCCAAAAGTTGTGAAGCATGTTGAGAAAGATACAATCCAGAGTCATTTCTGACAGCTTGTACCCCTAGAATGTGATGCAGGTCTCCCAAATCCTTTAGAGCAAATCTGGAGTTGAGGGACTTGATGAAATGTTGAATCTTTCATGTATCATTACCTGTGATCAAAATGTCATCTACATACACAAGCACACAAAGATGAGTTTTACCATGAGGAAATATAAATAGAGATGGCTCAGCCTTAGATTGATTGAACTGCCATGCAAGTAACTGATTATTTAACTCATCAAACCAGGCCTTAGGAACCTGTTTCAACCCATAAATAGCCTTTTTTAGATGGCACACATAATCAGGTTTGGTCTTATCAATAAATCCATCAGGTTGCTTCATGAAAACTGACTCAAACAGAGTGCCATTTAGAAAGGCATTGTTGATGTCTATCTATTTGATAGGCCAATCAAGAGCCACTGCTAAGGCAAGTATAATCCGGATAGTAGATGCCCTAGCCATTGGACTAAAGGTCTCAGAATAGTCCACACCTGGAGTTTGATTAAACCCTTAGCTACCAATCTAGCTTTATGTTTATTAACTGTCCCATCAGGGTTGAGCTTCAGTTAAAAAACCCATATGTTATCAACAAGGTTGTGTGCTTGTGATTTTGTGGTTCCTCTTGAGAGCATTGTACTCATCTGGCATAGCCTGCTTTCAGTGAGGAATGCTGAGAGCATTTGATACCTTAATAGGTTCTGGTGAGTGAAAAGATGAGGAAGTGGGCATATAGGAGTAGGTTTTGGGCTTGAAAATGCCACATTTAGCTCTAGTTTGCATAGGATGTTGATTGGTGAGAACTGGTTGGTGAGATTGAATGGAAGGTGGAGAATTTAAAGTACCGGCTGTGGATTGAGATTGAGGACTGGGAGAGTTGGAGGACACATGGTCAGAAGTGGGACATCCATAATTAGATCTAGGAGGTATAGGTGAATCAGGAGGAGGAGTGGCACTAGTTCCCTCTAAGGCAGAAGGTGACATCAGAGGAGACATGACAAGAGACCTGCAATGATCATCAGCAGGTGTGTTGGAGTGGATGAAGGATGCTTAGAATAGGAATAAGAGTCAGAATTGGAATTGGTTAGGGGTAAGGATAGCATAGGATCAGCAAATGTGAGAGTAGGATTAGATGAAGTATGTGTGGAACTAGATTTAGAATAAGGGAAACTGTGTTCATAAAAAATGACATCCTTAAAGATGTATAGTCTGCCATTAGAATCCAAACACATGTAGCCACTGTGATTAGGACTGAGACCTAAGTGAGTGCATTTTTGTGTGTGAAATTGAAACTTTATAGTGTGATAGGGCCTCAAATAGGGATAACAAGCACAACCAAATATTTTTAAGGCTTTATTATCTAGAACCTTACCAAAGAGACACTCAAAAGGGGTCTTGTTATGCAAGATGGGAGTAGGCAAGTAATTTATTAACCTAACAGAGTGTATAAAACTTTCCCACCAGAATTTGAGAGGCATAGAGGCCTATGCCAATAAGGTTAACCCCATTTCAACAATATCCCTATGTTTTCTCTCCACCTCTCTATTTTGAGCATGTGAATACGGACAATGGTGTCTAAAAAGGATGCCAGCTTCTTTAAGAACAGTTTCAAACGATCTAAACTCTCCCCTGTCAGTTTGTAAGCATTTAATATGATGACTAAACCAAGTGACAACCTGATTCTTAAAGTGATTGAAGGCTTGTAAGGCATCAGATTTTAGCTTAAGAGGAAAGATCCAGGTATATCTGGTAAAGTCATCCACAAAAGCAATATAATAAGTGGAACCAGAAGTGGAAACAACAGGGGCAGGCCCTCAAAGACCAGCATGAACAATTTCAAAATGTATAGAAGTTTTAGAACTGGACAGGGAATAGGGAAATGCATGTTGTTTGCCATAGCAACAAGCTTCACAAAAAGATAATTTTTCATCAACTTCAAAGATTCATTACAAACATTCAAAACTTGATTCAAAACCCCAGCAGAAGGGTGACCTAGTCTCCTATGCCACAAATTGGCTTTATCATAAGTAGACACAACTAGAGCAGAATGCTGATCAACAACTTTATTTGAGTTGGAGCTGGAATATGAGTAAGCACCAGAAGAAACTGTGGAAGAAGAAGCAACAGACTGATTGATGGAGACTTTGGATTGAGGGGAGCTCATACTAACTAGCAAATTCATTTGGTAGAGGCCATTATTAAGAATTCCTTCTAGAAGCACTTTCTTGGTGAGAGGATCCTTCACAAAACATCAGTTTGAATGAAAAGTGTTAGGAACATTTTATGTGTTTTGATGATGACCATACTAGCTGTTATAGCAAGCCTGAAATCAGTTAGAAATCTCTATATAAGTCTTTACTTAGAGTCTAACATGTTGTATAAGTTCAGTCAGACAAGTATTGTACTAGTTGGTAGGATCGCTAAGTGAAACAGAAATCCGGCAGAGTAAAGGCAGCCAAGTACCAGCAGAGAAGCATGAAGACATATGGATTGACTTATAACCAAGGAAGTCTGTGATGACCTTGGATAAGTCTAAGTTATATTACAAGTGATGAAATCTCTTTTGATAAATATGGTGTACACTGATCTCACACAAAGATCGGTGAATTGCAAGAAATGCCTGAAAGATCAAAGAAATCAAAAAAAGAAGTAAACTGGCAAAGTAATATGTATACCGGCTAAGTAAGAAGTAGCAGTAAAAGAAAGCAGAGTCACTTAACCGGTCAAGCAACAGTCAAGTGAAGGAACATCTGAGTAAGATATATCATCTATACTTATTCAGAACGTGTGAAAACAAGAAGATCAAGTATTAAATGCAGAATCAATAAAGGACGGATTTTATGATAGACGTTTGAAGAAAAATCCGGATCACTGAAATCAAGGAGGATATAATGAAGGGGGAATCAAGTATTAATTCAGGATTATTCCCCACATTAAATAGCCAATGGACGGAATTTCAAATCAAGGATTATCAAGACTATAAATAGAAGGCATTGACAGACAGAAAAAAAGAGAGATACGAAAAGAAGAATTTGCATATACAAGAACAAGCAGAAACTATGTCAATTTCTTAAGCCTTTTATTTGAATCTAAAAAGAACACATCTAGAGATCAACTCAGAACTCAGAGCTTCAATTCCACATCAAGCACTGAGATTGATAAACATACTCTGTGAATCCAATTCACATCAGTTGCAGCAATTGAATCAGAGAAGTCTGAGAAGGAGTTGTACCATTTATGATAGCTGCTGAAGGATTTGTTCCCAAGGAGCAGTGTGTTGAAGACCTTGTCACTGAAGCTTTTGTAGCCAGAGAGTGATAGTCTTGTAGATTGTGTAGCTTGTGTAGCCAAGGACAATCTTACTATTGTATTGGTGAAAAACAATAGTGAATTCCTCCAATCATCACAAGAGAAGAGTGGATTAAGGGATTACACCACCCTGGACCACTATAAACCTTTGTGTTCATTTACTTACTGCATTTTACTTTACTGGATTCTAATTTTTTTTTTTTTGGTTAAAGGTAAAAATATTATAACCAAGGTATGCAAAGTACTAGAAATTACATCCTACACAGAAAATAGAACAAAACTATCACCTTCACAGTGTTGAGAAGAGGTTAGATTTGTTGATTCCAAGCTGCATAAGACCCCTGAGGTTATATGCAACAAGAAACAACAGCCACTAAACACTTAACAACACCCAAAAACTGTCAAAAGGGGTCATGTGAGAGCATAACTCACAGAGCCTATCCCAAGGTGTGTAGAGAAACAAAATAATCTCATACATCCACCAACAAAACCTACTAGAAATCACAAAAGATATACAAAACTTTGTGTGTATAATCTACTTTGAAAAAACTTTTAAGAAGGGACTTATCCGCTGCCCAAAAGCTTTTAATTACAAGAAACATTTTTGAAACTCTAGTATAGTCATTCACCCCCCCTCCGACTATACTTTTACCCTTCTCTGGGACCAACAATTGGTATCAAAGTAGTGTTTCTAGTATTAGAACCTATTCATATCTAATTTCTGGTAACAAGTAGATCACATATTTTCAAAGTAGTTTTTAAACTGTGCTTTCTACATCAATATACTTTTTCTTTTATCTGTGACTATGGATTCTTCAAATTTCATGTCTAAAGTACCTGTATTCAATGTCAATAATTTTGATGAATATAAAATAAGGATGTTGTCTCATCTTGCAGCTACTCATGGGGAAATACTTGATGTTATCAATGATGGACCATTTCAGATAGAAAGAATCAAAAAGGTTTGGACCAAGGATGACAGAAGGAGAGCAAATCTTGATTATGTTGCAAAAGGTATCATCTTAAAGACTCTGGATAGTAATATGTTCATGAGGTTCAAAGACTACAAACATCAAAAGAGATGTGGGATAAACTGGCACTTATCAATGAAGGATCTGAAGCAATCAAGGAAAACAAATTATCTGTTGCATAACAGAAATTTGAGAACTTCAAAATGAAGAATGGTGAATTCATTGATCAAATGGATAACAGATTCTCAAGCATCATCAGTGACCTGCAACAACTTGGCCACAAATATCCTCAGAAAGAAGTTTGCTTGAAGATCTTGAGAAGTCTACCAGAAAGATGGAGAATCATCACACCAGTGCTCAAGGGAACAATAGATCTTGCAAAGACTGATACTTTGACATTGATGTCTCAATTAAAAGCTCAAGAAATTGAATTGAATAATGAAGACGGTGCACCAACGGAGGCACACAAGGCCAGTGAACTGGTGGCACCACATCAAAGCAAAACAGCTGATACAAGCAGCAAAAAAACACAAGAGCTAAAAGAACAAATTGCTTTACTAATAAAATTTTTTGACAGGTTTAGCAAGAAACAATTCAAAGGAAGTTCATCATCAAACAAGAAGTCAAGCTCAACCAAAGACATCAAGAAAAAAGATAATGAATACAGATGTTTCAATTGTAAAAAGAAAGGACACTTCAAGGCTGATTGTCCTGAAGAGAAAGATAAAGATGAAGACAAGGAGAAATACAAGTCTTCAGATAGAAAAAGAAGCAAGAAGGCACTAAAAGATGATACTATCAGTGAAAATGATGAAGATTCCCCTGACAATGAAAAAGCATGTTTGTGTTTGATGGCAAAAGAAATTGAAGAAAAAGAGGTAATATCTTGTTCATGCTCATCTAAAGCATCCACATCTGACACTGCACAATTTTTTATTTCTCCATTAGATTCTGCAATCCTAATCCAAAATCTCATGAGAAAAATTGAAGAAATTCAAACAAATCATGAAATTTTGGAACAAGAATGTGAGAGTCTATGAAAAGAAAATAAAAGATTGAAAGAAGAACTGGATAAGATACAAGTTGAATCAACCAGTAAAGAAGTACACTTAACAGGTCAACGAGTAACAAATGATCACTCATCTGGTGCAGACAGACCGGCTGAGAACACTTCCCTACCATTTAAGATCACCACTGCACCACTTGATGCACCAGCTTACAAACCTCCAAAAAGATTTGGATCCAGATCTGGCCTTGGCTACAATAGTTAGGATGAGGGTAGAAATAATGGAAAATTTAAATCTGAGTTGAGGACCAAAACTAGACCAAAATTATGAAAAGTAAATATTGTGGTTTCCACTACTCATCCTGCACCAGTGAAGCCAAAGACCAGTGCAGTGAAACATCATAGTAAATCATCAAACCAGCCCATTAAAGGCAAAAGCTTACTAAAAGGTAAGGGAAGACTTTACCCTTCAGAGGATGACTGGAATACTACACCCCAAAAATACAAAAAAGAAACCATTTCATGCCAGGCAACATGTGTCTAGGAAAAGCCAACCCAGGCATGTTCCTGGACACTGTTTAGGGCCAAATTATAGTGATTTTCATATATATTTTATGAATCAATTTCCCCCATATATGGATTATTTTCATAGATATCGGGCCTTATAGTCAAATATTGAGTAAATGAGGTTTTTAATGATTAAATATGAAAACGTATCGATTTTTATGTTTATTTGATGTTTTTATATTATTTTGGAAATTATTACGTTTTGGTATGTTTTTGATATTTGTAGATACCCAATTGATGATGGAAAAGATGATCCTAAAGAGCTAATTTCGAGATGAGAGAGGATCAATCAAAGATATGGAAGAATAAAAGAGATAAGGAAAGAAGTCAATGAAGATAAAGATGGAAATATCAAGATTTTCGACAAAGGATCAAGTCCCAAATAAAGCGGACGAAAGCGTCCGTGATCGTAATCAAGCGTTTGAAAATCTGAACGAGCGTTCAAAGGCATAAAATCAGAACAGAGAGTTCAGACGCTGTCCAAACGAGCGTCCACCACCGCATTCAGCAGAACCGACTTAGGTTACTGTAGCAACCGCCTCTGTTTTCTATTTAAAGCACAGCAGCCCCAAACCCTAATTCATTAGAAATTTCTTCACATCAAAAGAGAGGCCGAAATGCATCTTGAGAGTTTGAAGGCCGGTCACCCGAGCCTTGTGCTCGGGTGAACCGAGGTTAGATTAGGAGTAGTTTAGATGCTTTTCGTTTCCGTTCTTGGATCCTTCAATGTATGAGACTATGTGAGTTCTTCTTGATTTATTTAATTCCAGTTTTTATTCATGATCTTGGTTCTTTTTGTATTTTTCTATGTGGTTTGTATGGCTACGTGAATAAATTGAGGAATTAGTTCACGATAGATGTTTATAATACGGAAGTTGCATAAACGTTAGATCACCGTAGAAAGATAGGATCTTTAATCGTTAATGATGACAAGTTAATCGATTAATTATCTAGGTTGTTAGATTCTAAAATACGAGAGTTAATTGAATCTACACCCGAGTTTTGTTTGGTAAATCAGTCTCAACACTCGAAAGATGAGAGATAGATAATTGAATTCACTACGAAAGTGGGCTTTCATAGCTTGAGAGATAAGTTCACTAAGAGATTAGGGATTTGTGTCTCGTGAAAGTGAAACCACAAAACCGAATTAGAATCATGAGATTAACTCAATTGAAATCACTTAGGTTTGTACTTTGGTTGTTCCCATGTTTCTTAGGTTAGATTTATTTTGATTGTTCTTTTATGTTTTTCTGTTTTTATGCTTTTGCTTTTCGTTTATTTGTTCTTTGAGTAACAATTGAGAGAGTTAATGAAATTAGATTCAACATCCCAATTCCCTGTGGATCGACCCCTTACTTATCTCGCTTTACTAGCAACTACCCGGTATTCGGCCGGTTAGGAGGTAGTTTTGCATGGTAGTATAGGTTTTATAAATTTTCTTTTGTTTTAATGATGCAAAATCTCCCCAACAAAAGTGGCGCCGTTGCCGGGGAATCGGTGTTTTGTTGAATCTAATTGAATTAATTTTTCTATTTCGTTACGTGTTTTTTTTGTTTTTGTTTTTCAATAAAAGTAGCGTTGAATAAATTGAGGTTTTTTTATTTTGCCGTGTTTCGATAACCGTTGGGTTAAGAATGTGCAAAAGTTTTTTTACTCGATTTATGACACGTGAATTACATGTTTGTGTTATCTAATCTGACCTACTCAGTGCTTTAATGTGATAAGGTCTTTGTGATGATTTTGTTTAGGATAATTAGGGTTTCGTGTTTTTCCTGCATGTTTTTCTGTGCAAATTCGATGATCGAACGAGCGTTCACGTAAGTGAACGCCCGTCGCACTTCTAACATGCAGTGTAACGGCGTGCTGGTTGGATGGACGTTCGCTCGCCTAGAAAGTTTCAACTCTGTTCTGGTTTGAAGGACCAGACGAGCGTCTATACTTTCTGAACGCCCGTCCGGTCGGTTTTCAAGGCAGACGAGCGTCTGCAAGGTGGAACGCCCGTCCGATTCGAACGCTAAGTGAACGTTAAATCCGGGTTCATCCAGGTTCTAAATTTCTTGATTTTATTTTCAATGCTTTTATTTGATGTGGATTTTTCATTAGAGCTTCTGTGGCTATTTCATTTTACGTAGATGTCCTGAACTTATGTGATTTTATTTTTCCATCTATGAATCCATGTTAGATAATTGATCAATTCCTTATATATGATTCATCTAGGCATGTTATAGTCACTGTCGGTTCTCGTACGCTATAAATCGTTTCTTATCATTGTTAGTGTAGCTAATGTCGGTTCTCGTATGCTACATCTTTGTTATGATGAATCTGTAAGCTTTGAGACTTATGTGCTTTCTTTTTATTTTTATAACTCATTTGGGTAGTAATCTTGTTGGTCTCCGTTGCTACCATCGGAAACCTATGAGTTATATCTCTTTAGTATAGCTAACTGTTGGGTTTCCTTAATGCTATCACTTTTGACGAGTCTTAAAGCGCGTCTACACTGCATGTAATGAACAGCACTGTCGTTTATCGTAACCTGTCATTATGTGGTAGACGTTTATATATATGTCGTGTTGCATATAGTGGGCTAGTTTTCTTTCTTTTATTTTATTTTCTTTTTGCATATCATTTAAATGCATTTCATTTAGTTGCATTTCATATAGTTGCATTGTTTTTCTATTTTTCCTTTTATTTTTCTTAAGTGTGGTCACTGTCGGTTTTCGTAATACCACCTAGTTTATTTTTCTTTTTTGAGTGTAGTTAATCGCTCGGTTTCGTAATACTACCTCGTTTTTATTTTATTTTTAGGATTTGTCACGTAGATTGCATTGTAATGCATTTTCATATAGTTGCACCTAGCCCTACTATTTTGTAATATTCCATGTATATGTCCATCTTTATATGAGCTTAATCTAAAAATTCTCTAGACTTCCTTTCCTGTGCTTTATATGTTATCTTCCCCCTATCCCCGAGGTATTTCATGTTTGTCAAGTGTGCAGGTATTTGCATTAGCTATTGTGAGTTTTCGAGATGATATCGCTTTTCCGGTGGATGGTCCACGATCCTCACTGAGTTCGTCGGGAATTTTTGGATTTGGTTCGAAACACTTCCAGAATAGCTCCCTTTCGGCATACAATCAGCTAAGTTTTCTTTTTCTTTTTCATTCTGCACAACTTGAGGACAAGTTGCAATTTAAGTGTGGGGGAGGGGATGGTTTATGTGTATCTACTTTCATTTGCTCATATTAGTTATAATTTTCTATGAAAAGTGCAAAATTTTCAAATTTTTTTGTTATATCCCGATTAGACAAAGGCATATCTTTGCTTGAGTTTATATCATTTTTGCTATATTCTGTATATTTAGTAATTTTAGTTGTTTCACCCGACACTCTTTTTCACATGCCATAGTAAATGATGAGCTAAATGTTGAAAGCCTACCCCATTTTAGTTGAAGATTTTTGATGATTATAGCATGTTTCTTTGCTTATGTACAATTCTTGAAAAGTTTAGTAGTTTGTATTCTAGGATTAAAGTATGACATACTTGTGAATATCCATAAGTTTGAATGTGATAAGTGAAACGTGATTAAGTCTTTGCAATAGTAATAAATTGTTACCTTGAGGTGTTATGCTCGGTTGTCTGCATACTACTAGAAAATAATCTTTTCCACTTTATGACCCGAAATCTCTAAGTAAACATAATTGTAATTGTGTGTGTCGGAAGTCGGTTTATGATTTGGGTGAGGTAGGTGTACCACGATGTCCTATGCCACTATGATGACCAAAGCTCATGACAATCAGTTTATAGGCGCCTTATGATTGGAGTAAGGTAGGGATTATCTTGAAATGTCCTATTCTGCTATGAGGGCAAAAGCTTATTCGATGTGTGTTAGAAAAGTGTGAAAAAGTGAAAATATTGAAATATATTATTATGAATAAGTAACGACTTAGTTATCGCCGACCTTATCCCCAAAGATAAACCGAAAGATATGTTGTAGGGATTATCCTCTAAGTATGTCGGAAATATTTTAGATGCTCTCTATTAATCTTTTGAATATGTATGTCTTGTAAAGTGCTGTTATAGTTTTTGAATATTTCTAACTTAGATGGGAAACCGGGCTAGTTTTGGTTTGAATAACTTTCAAATTGTGGAACTTAGTGGAAGTTTATTATGGCTATGCACACACTCACTTGGGTGAACTTCTAAGTTAATAAATATGCTTCATATTTGCATAGATGTTTATTTATCTCGAGTTGGTTTTGTTTTGTTTTGCTCGGGACGAGCAAAAGATAAGTGTGGGGGGTGTTGTTTAGGGCCAAATTATAGTGATTTTCATATATATTTTATGAATCAATTTCCCCATATATGGATTATTTTCATAGATATCGGGCCTTATAGTCAAATATTGAGTAAATGAGGTTTTTAATGATTAAATATGAAAACGATCGATTTTTATGTTTATTTGATGTTTTTATATTATTTTGGAAATTATTACGTTTTGGTATGTTTTTGATATTTGTAGATACCCAATTGATGATGGAAAAGATGATCCTAAAGAGCTAATTTTAGATGAGAGAGGATCAATCAAAGATATGGAAGAATAAAAGAGATAAGGAAAGAAGTCAATGAAGATAAAGATGGAAATATCAAGATTTGACGAAGGATCAAGCGTCCAAATAAGGCGGACGAAGGTCCGTGATCGAAATCGGCATTTGAAAATCAACGCAGCGTTCAAAGGCATAAAATCGAAACAGAGTTCGACGCCATCCAAACGAAAGGCCCACCACCGCGATTCAAAGAGAACCGACTTAGGTTCTTTGTAGCAACCGCCTCTGCTTTCTATTTAAAGCACAAAGCAGCCCCAAACCCTAATTCATTCGAAATTTCTTCACATCAAAAGAGAGGCCAGCAGCCGCATCTTGAGAGTTTGAAGGCCGGTCACCCGAGCCTTGTGCTCGGGTGAACCGAGGTTAGATTAGGAGTAGTTTAGATGCTTTTCGCTTCCGTTCTTGGATCCTTCAATGTATGAGACTATGTGAGTTCTTCTTGATTTATTTAATTCCAGCTTTATTCATGATCTTGGTTCTTTTGTATTTTTCTATGGGTTTGTATGGCTACGTGAATAAATTGAGGAATTAGTTCACGATAGATGTTTATAATACGGAAGTTGCATAAACGTTAGATCACCGTAGAAAGATAGGATCTTTAATCGTTAATGATGACAAGTTAATCGATTAATTATCTAGGTTGTTAGATTCTAAAATACGAGAGTTAATTGAATCTACACCCGAGTTTTGTTTGGTAAATCAGTCTCAACACTCGAAAGATGAGAGATAGATAATTGAATTCACTACGAAAGTGGGCTTTCATAGCTTGAGAGATAAGTTCACTAAGAGATTAGGGATTTGTGTCTCGTGAAAGGGCGAAACCACAAACTGAATTAGAATCATGAGATTAACTCGAATTGAAATCACTTAGGTTTGTACTTTGGTTGTTCCCATGTTTCTTAGGTTAGATTTATTTTGATTGTTCTTTTATGTTTTTCTGTTTTTATGCTTTTGCTTTTCGTTTATTTGTTCTTTGAGTAACAATTGAGAGAGTTAATGAAATTAGATTCAACATCCCAATTCCCTGTGGATCGACCCCTTACTTATCTCGCTTTACTAGCAACTACCCGGTATTCGGCCGGTTAGGAGGTAGTTTTGCATGGTAGTATAGGTTTTATAAATTTTCTTTTGTTTTAATGATGCAAAATCTCCCCAACAGACACAAGGATCAATATGAAAATAGGTCTCCTCCTGCATATTGGATAGTGAAAAAGGATGCTAAAACACCAAAAAGTAGAGAAATGTATCGAATACTCTTAGTAGAAATATTATAAGCTATTCTGCCATGCCTTATACATACGAGGTTCTTGACTTCAACCACCCAAGGAGAAGATCCTTTGGATTTACTCTTGGAGTATGAGGCATGACTGCTAACATGTATGGACCCAAACAGTGTTGGGTACCTAAACTAGCTTAATTTGTTTGTAGGATGTCTGGTATATAGACAGTGGATGTTCCAGACATATGACAGGAAATAAAGGGTGGCTGGCCAACTTTAAAGCTTTTGAGGGACCCAAAGTTACCTTTGGATGCAAAGAAAATCCCGGCAAAATTAAGGAGGAAGGGATCATGTTAAAGAACAATCTAAAGATTCAGAATGTGGCTTATGTGAAGAGATTGAGTTTCAATCTCCTAAGAATCAGTCAGTTCTGTGACAAAAGCTACAATGTGAAATTCAACAAAGAAGGATGCAAAGTGATTCACAATCAAACCAGAACAGTTGTACTTGCAGGAAAAAGAGAAGACAACATGTATGTGGTGGATTGGAAGACAGAAAAAGCAGAAACATGTCTGCTTGTCAAGAATAAGCAATCAACAACTAGATTTGGCATAGAAGACTGAATCGTCTGAATTTGAATACCATCAACAAATTGTCAAAGAACAAGCTAGTTGAAAGCCTTCCAGACATCACATTTAAGAAGGAAAGTCTTTGTGATGCATGTCAGAAAGGGAAACAGATTAAAATCACTTTCAAGTCAAAGCCACAACAATCAACAACCAGAATTCTACACCTCTTACACATGGATCTTTTTGGACCATTCACACCAGTAAGTGTAAGTGGAAAGAAGTAAACTTTAGTGGCGGTGGATGACTTTTCCAAATTTACTTGGACCATATTCATGAACAAGAAAAGAGAAACACTCAAGAAGCTACCAGATTTGCTAAGGAGAATTCAAAATGAAAAGGAGCTGAAGATCATCAAGATAAGATCATCAAGATAAGATCAGATAGAGGCACAGAGTTCCTAAATGAAGTAATCAGAACCTATTGTGAAGAAAATGGAGTACTACATCAACTATCAGTAGAAGGAACTCCACAACAAAATGGTGTAGTAGAAAGAAGAAATAGAACTCTGAAGGAAGCAGTTAGAACCATGATAGCAGAAGCAAGCTTAGGAACATTTTATGTGTTTTGATGATGACCATACTAGCTGCTTTAGCAAGCCTGAAATAAGTTAGAAGTATCTGTACAAGTCTTTACTTAGAGTCTGACATGTTGTATAAGTTCAGTCAGACAAGTATTGTACTAGTTGGTAGGATGGCAAAGTAAAACAGAAATCCAGTAGAGTAAAGGCAGCCAAGTACCAGCAGAGAAGCATGAAGACATATGTATTGACTTATAACCAAGGTGTCTGTGATGACCTTGGATAAGTCTAAGTTATATTACAATTGATGAAATTTGTTTTCACAAATATGGTGTACACTAATCTCACACAAATCAAGATCGGTGAAGTGCAAGAAATGCCTGAAAGATCAAAGAAATCAAAGAAAGAAGTAAACCGGCAAAGTAATCTGTCTACCGCCTAAGTAAGAAGTAGCAGTAAAAGAAAGCAGAGTCACTTAACCGGTCAAGAAACAGTCAAGTGAAGGAACAACTGAGAAAGATTTATCATCTATACTTATTCAGAACGTGTGAAAACAAGAAGAACAAGCATTAAATGGAGAATCAATCAAGAACGTATTTTATGATAGACACTTGAAGAAAAATCCGGATGACTGAAATCAAGGAGGATATAATCAAGTGGAATCAAGTATTAATTCAGGATTATTCCCCACATTAAATAGCCAACGGACGGAATTTCCAATCAAGGATTATCAAGGCTATAAATAGAAGGTATTGACAGACAGAAAAAATAAGATACGAAAAGAAGAATTTACATATACAAGAACAAGCAGAAACTCTGTAAATTTCTTAAGCCTTCTTTCTGAATCTAAAAAGAACACATCTATAAATCAACTCAGAACTCAGAGCTTCAATTCCACAGCAAGTACTGAGATTGATCAACAGACTCTGTGAATCCAATTCACATCAGTTGCAGCAATTGAATCAGAGAAGTCTAAGAAAGAGTTGCACCCTTTGTGATAGCTGCTGACGGATTTGTTCCCAAGGAGCAGTGTGTTGAAGACCGAGTCACTGAAGCTTTTATAGTCAGGGAGTGATAGTCTTGTAGATTGTGAAGCTTGTGTAATGGTCGGCCTTTTCTAGGTGTCCAATCTCACCGGCAGTATACCGGGTCAACTGTAGCCTAGAATTGGTGAGTCAAGGTCGTATCCCATAGGGAATCTGGTCGAGTACCAAAGTCGGTCTCGTCCCTAGTTTAGGTCAACACACATTCGAACGTGGTGATTTGTCAGATCACCGGTTTTAACAACTAAATATACACAAAAGAAAGATTTAAAACTATGAAAAACAAGATAGCCGAGCAATGATCCATTCGACTACTATCGAACCTTAACTTGTAACCGGAAGTGATTTCGATATACCTTAATGTTCTTGGCATTGTTAAAGGATGTCGTCTCCTATTTCCGAAACTAAGCACCAATTTCAACAACCTAGTTTCCTATGTCGAATTCAACAGTCCGCTGACCAGATTTAACTGACCTGACACGGTCTATGGACAATGAAACGCTCGACAAGTCGATATAAAACCTCACACACGAAACCGAATCTGAACAACTCAGTCGGTTTTACACGGTGATCCTAGAACCCCTTTTCCCACACCCTCTCGCAAAATACATATGTAAAGACGATACGTGTGACACGATTATTGAGTGATCAGTTCAACAAAAGTCATTAAGAATAAGTTCTAGAACGTTAACAACACCGAGAATCTAACAATCAACGCATCAAAATCATTCCAATCACAAGCTAGGGTTTTGATTTCGATGATTTATCACATAACTCGATTATCGGTAAATTAACTACTCATTAATCTAAGAACACAACAAGAAATCAACCTTTAAGCTAACAAACATCAAGATCTAAAGTTGGAAATGAAGATTACCGGAAATCGGGACGAAGAATACCGTAAGCGAAAACGAAATCCAAAGTGAAATTATAATGGCCGGGTAGCATCGATCTTCAGATTACACAAAATTAAATCTAATTTAAGCTAACTACATATCAATCTAAGAAAAACTAAGGAAAAGGAATGAAAAGTGCAGGAAAAAGTCGAAGGAGATGGTGATAAAAAAAGTCTCCTAATCTAGATCAAATGGGGGTGTATTTATGGTGTTTTTCAGATCTGGACCCACAGGCGGGCGCCTGTCAAAAATTCCATGAAGAAAACGGTTCAGCAAGTTTTTGCTTGAAAAGGGGCTTCACAGGCGGGCGCCTATGGTGACACACCCTCAGAAAAACAGCCATAAATTTGTGTGTAGACCTCCAAATCGAGTGATTCAAGTTGCGTTGGAAAGCTGATTCAATTGTATACAACTTTCATGAAGATTTCCAGCCCAGAATATGCCTCTAAGGTGGATCAAAATGCATATAAGTGGAAGTTATGGTTGTAGTACCACCGCGTTTTGATCCGTTTGAACGTGTAAGCTTCGGGCACACGTTCCAATCTTCGTAACTCGCATTCCGGCCTTCTTGAACACCTAAGTCCTGTACAAAATCATAACAAAAACCACACGTAATCCCTACGGGACACTAGGGTGACCGAGAGTATAGTAAATACACCGAAAAAGACCGAGAATCCCGGACTTTTTGTCCTAGGTCCCGAAATGATAACCAAGGTGTAATACATCAAAATACAACCAAATGTCCCCGGAAACACATAAAATGAGGTATAAAAGGGGTATAATCACATAGTAAATGATAGTCAATTTGACTCCCATCATGTAACCAAGGGCAATCTTACTATTGTATTGGTGAAAAATAATAGTGAATTCCTCCAATCAACACAGGAGAAGAGTGGATTAAGGGATTACACCACCCTGAACCACTATAATCCTTTGTGTTCATTTACTTACTGCACTTTACTTTACTGCATTCTACTCAGACTTTTTGTGTGCATAATCTACTTCTAAACAACTTTTAAGAAGGAATTTATCCGCTGTCCAAAAGCATTTAATTACAAGAAAAGTGTTTGAAACTCCAGTATAGTCATTTACCCCCCTCTGACTATACTTTTACCCTTCTCTGGGACCAACACTAAGAACACATGATTATCAGAAGTTAGCTTAGATACTCTAAGAAGGTTTTTAGTGATATCAGACTCATGTAAATTATTATTAAGTCTCAAATTAGAATTATGTGTAACTGGAAGTGTAGAATGACCAATATGAGCAATTTGAAGGGACTCACCATTACCCACAGTAAGACCATTAGACCCCTCATATCCTGAGCTCAGATGCAGGCTATTCAGATAAGAGGCAATGTGACTTGAGGCACCATCGTCTGCATACCAACTGGGATCCAAAAAGGTGTCAACAGAGGCAACATAAGCAGTATTAGACATGTTCTCTGAATTCTGATTACCACCATTGTTGTTGAGAACTGGTCCAGTGTAGGAAGATTCATATCCATGATAACACTCTGCTACAATGTGACCCGTTTTGTCATAGATTTGACAAACTGGCCTAAGACCTGACCTTCCTCATTTATTTCCTTGAGTTCTGCCTATAGAGCCTCGAAAACCATGGCCCATGCCTGAATTCTGAGTACCACCGCCATTATAATTGTTATTTCTTCCACTACCTCCATACTTCTGAGTTGCTACGTGAGCTGAAGGAGAAGAGACATATAAAGTAGGAGTATGATTAAATCGTGCAAGTAAACGTTCATGAGTGATTAACTGAGATTGCACTTCTTTCTAGGTAAGAGACCTAATTCGAGACGTGGTATTGACTATGACAGATTCATATTCTTTCCCTAAACCACCAAGAGCTTACAGGATTTCAGACTTTGAAATTGGGTAACCCGCAGCTGCTAAGCTATCAGAGTAGGATTTCATAAGAGCCATGTATTCCATCATAGACTTAGCACCCTTATCAGTTTTAGTCAAGGATCTTTTGTATTCAAGCATTCGTGCCCCATATTTGTTGTTAATGAGGAATTCAAGGGTGTTCCATGCTTCAGAAGCTATGCTGCAGCCCACAATTTCTTGTAATGCTGATTTAGTCATAGATGCCATCAGCCAACCCATGAGAAGCTGATCCATAGATACTCAATCCTCGTAGATCTAATTTACGGTGGATCCAAAACCAGTGGTGGTTAGAAATTGAGGTGGACATAAAGCAGTTCTCAGAAGATATCCTTCAAGACGATGACCTTGAATAATGGGAAGAATTGTGGACTTCCAGAGCAAATAATTATTGGTGTCCAGTTTGACAGTGCAACTCTGATTGAGATTGCCACCAAAGGGTGCTGTGTTCAGTAGTCGGGACGGAGTTGCCGGAGAATGCATAAACAAAGATAACGGAGGCATCCAAGAGCGAGAGAGGCCAGGAACTGAAGTTTCTGGTATAAATGGTGGATGTCTATAGCTGAAAGGAAACGAGTATGATGGTGGTGATATGGTGGAGGAGAAGGAACTTCCTTCTCCAGAAACAGTTTGTCTGATTGGAGTTGTGATGGTTCCAACATAAAGAGTTGAAAATGGAACATTGGTTGTGGAATCAAAGCTAGCAGCCGGAGTTGAAATGCTAGACGGCGGAGTTCCGCCGGAGGTGGGATTGGCGTTTTCCATCAAGGCTCTGATACCAACATAGGAAAACAGAATTCAAAGAAATGATTCCATCATAGTGATTACTATTGTTCCCTCTTACACCATAAATACGTAATGAAATCTCCAAGACAATCCAACAACCTCACTAAGATAATGCCAATTGTCCTATCTAGGTGTACAAGATAGTAACATGCCAAGGACACATATTTAACACAATTACATATTAGACCTTTATGTTCTAACATGTTATGATTTGTGAGGAGGGCATAAAAGGTTTGTGTCAGTTAAGTGACTTGATCTCTAAATCGAGTTATAAATCGTGTGGAACTCGAGTTTAGTAAGGGTATTCGATTATGTGAAATTGAGTTTTGGTGAAGTGCATACTAAGTTTCTTCCAAGTCGATTTCGCTTTTGTCACCTCGATTAATCTTGAGTACATCCGAGTTCCGTGATCTCGAGCGCTTGGTTACAAGTCTAGGAAAGTCGAGTCTTGAGCTGAGTTTCATCTCGTGAATAACAACTGGAGCTGGGTCCACATCTGGCGGTATTTATGACATTTCTGACAAAGATCTTATGGCGGTTAGGGTTAGGGAATTGTGCCTATAAATACCAAGGTTGTAATCAATGCAATTTGTGTGAAAATCCTTGTAACTTTGTGCAGAGTAAAATATCTCATTTTTTTGTCCGTGGAATAGTCGGCACAACGCCGGAAACCACGTTAAATCACTGTGTTCTCTTCTATTTTAATCTTTCTTAAACTGCAAGTTTCTCGTCTGTGTTTCAACAAACTGGTATCAGAGCATTGGTTCATGGATCCAGAGAAGTTGCAAGTTGAATGAAGTTGATCTTCACCAAGACCGTTGACCGGTGCTAGGATTTTGTGATCAAAGGTCTGTTCTTTAACAAGTAAGATGTCGGCAATGAACATAAAGATTGATAAATTTATAGGAAGAAATAGTTTCAGTTTGTGGCAAATCAAGATGTGGGCCTTGATAAAGGGGATGCCGGTTCAACAAATTATGTCAGTCCGAAGGAGAAAGCACATTCAACCATCATGTTGTACTTGTCTGATGATGTTATCATAGAAGTTTTTGAGGAAGACACCGCTGCCAAGTTATTGTTAAATTTTGAAATCCTGTATATGACTAAGGCATTGACCAACAAGTTGCTATTGAAGCAATGGATATTCAACCTGAGGATGCATGAAGGGACTCAGTTGAAAGATCATCTTGGTCAGCTGAAACAATATTACTTGATCTCAGGAATTCTGATGTTAATATTGAGGATGAAGATGCTGCTTTGATTTTGTTGGTTTCACTAACAGCTTCATATGAGAACTTTGTGCAGTCCTTCATAGTTGGGAAGGATACAGTTGCTTTGGAGGATGTGAGGTCAGCTTTACATGCCAGGGAGTTGAGACATAAGGCAGCTGAGGCAGACAATCAGGCTACTAGACTAGTAGTCAGTAGCAGCAGTGGAAAAGAGCACAGGCAGTCTAGGAAGGAAAAACTCCAAGAAGACAAGGTTAAAATGCCCTAAATCCACAGATGTTTGCAATTACTGTAAGGAGCAGGGACATTGGAAGTCCAATTGTCCAAAGAGGAAGAAATAAAAGGAGAACAGTTTTGGCACAACTATTGTGGCAGCTGAGCATGACTCAGATAAGGATATGGTTCTAGTGGCAAGAGAGTCAGCACATCAAACTGATGTGTGGATTCTGGACTCTGGGGCATCATTTCATATTTGCCCTCATAGAGAGTGGTTTTCAAGTTATCAGCATATAGATGGTGGTCATATATCAATGGCAAACAACAAGGTCTGCAAGGTAGTTGGGATTGGCTCGATTCGATTAAGGGCAGAGATGGAAGATTACAGAAATCGAGTGAAGTTAGACATGTTCCACAGATGACCAAGAACTTGGTATCTCTCAGTTCTTTTGACAGCAAGGGATTCATTTTCAAGAGTGGAGGTGGAGAAATGAGTGTCTATAAAAACTGAGTTTTGGTTCTCGATGGAGTCAAGAAAGGGACCTTGTATATACTACAAGGGTCAACTATTGCTGGTTCTGCTGCAGTGGCATCTGCTGAGATTCATCAGTCACAACATACAAAACTGTGACACATGAGACAGGGTCACATGGGTGAAAATGGGATGCAGGTTCTTTCTCAAAAATATGTTCTTGGGAAGTGTAAGTTCAAGCATCTGGACTTTTGTGAGCATTGTGTGTTTGGGAAGATTCATAGGGGAAAATTCTCAAAAGTGGTACACAACACAAATTCATCACTTGATTAATTCATTCTGATTGTTGGGGACCTTCAAAGGTGGAGTCATTGGGTGGTCATAGATATTTTGTGTCATTCATAGATGACTATTCAAGGATGACTTGGGTGGTGATGATGAAACACAAAAGTGAGGAATTCAAGAGCTTCAGGCAATGGAAGGCTCTAATTGAAAATCTGTTGGGGAAGAAGATCAAGAGGCTTCGTACATATAATGGTCTAGAATTCTGTTGGACTGAGTTTGATGAGTTTTACAGAATTAAGGGTATAGCCAGACATCATACAGTTAGGAATACTCATCAGCTGAATGGGGTAGTTCAGAGGCTAATCAAACTCTTCTGGAGAGAGCAAGATGTATGCTATCTCATGCTGATTTGTCAAGGAAATTTTGGGCAGAGGCAGTAAGCACAGCCTGCTACTTAATCAACAGGAGTCCTCACACAGGGATCAGTCTCAAAACACCAGTCGAGACGTGGTCAGGCAAGCATGCGGACTATTAAGTTCTAAGGGTTTTTGGAAGCACAGTTTACTATCATGTGAATGAATGGAAGCTGGAACCAAGGGCCAAGAAAGGAGTATTTCTGGGGTGTGGTGATGGGGTTAAAGGTTATAGAATTTGGTCATCAGCAGAAAACATAGTTATTCTCAGTAGAGATGCGGTTTTTGATGAAAATTCTATGCTCAGTTCACCAGTGAGAGGGACTACTAAAATCAAACTAGTTCAAACGAGAAAAAATGACGAGTAGGTGGAGCTTGGTGTGGAGTTAGTTGAAATGCAACAATCAACTGATCCAAGTTAGGTTTCATCTGATCTGGTTGCTGAACCAGAACTGAGTCCAAGCCAGTCAGCTGAGCAAATGTCAGTTGAGCTTCAAACTGAGAACATGGGTCAGCAGAGCATATCTGTGAACAGAGCTAGAAGATCCAATGTTAGGGTACCTCCCAAGAGGTATGATTTTGATGATTTGGCTGGATATGCACTTCAAGATGCAGAAGAAGTGGATGGTTGTGAACCTTCTACCTACATAGAATCAGTGACATGTTTTGAAGCATCTCAATGGCTTGCTGCCATGGGAGATGAAATTGAGTCATTACTGAAGAATCAGAATTGGGATCTTGTTAAACATCCCGTTGATAAGAGATATGTTACTTGGAAATGGATCTTTAAGAAGAAGGAAGGAATAACTGAGGCAGAAGTAGTCAAGTATAAGGCATGTTTGGTTGCAAGAGAGTTCAGTCAGAAAGATGAGGTAGACTTTGATGAGATATTCTCACCAGTAGCCAGACATGCTTCAATCAAAGTGTTACTAGCAATGGTGGCACAACAGGACTTAGAACTTGAGCAGTTATATGTGAAGAAAACTTTTCTACATGGTGAGGTTGACAAAGAGATATACATGACTCAGCCAGAGGGTTTCCAAGTTCCTGATAAGGAAGATTTTGTGTGCAAGTTAAAAAGTCCTTGTATGGACTGAATCAGGCTCCTAGACAGTGGTATAAAATGTTTGACAGTTACATGATCCAGTTGGGTTACATTAGAAGTCCTTATGATTGGTGTATTTACAACAGTCAGTTATAAGATGGATCATACATCTATCTTGTGTCATATGTGGATGACATGCTGATAGCTGCAAGAAAGAAGTCTGGTGTTCAGTATTTGAAAGACCTTTTCAATGATGAGTTTGAAATGAAGGATTTGGGTGCAGTCAAGAAAATCTTGGGGATGGAGATCTGGAGAGATATAAGTTAGAAGAAATTGTTTTTATCTCAGCAGGGCTATATACAGAAGATTTTTGACAAAGTTTGGCATATCAGTTACTATGCCAATAGATAATCCTATGGCATCAAATGTTCATTTGTCAGTTTTTGCTTCACAGACATCAGAGTAGAAGGAGTACATGTCCAGAGTTCCCTATGCTAGTGCAGTTGGCAGTCTTATGTATGCCATGGTATGCACTAGGCCTGATTTGGATCATGCAATCATTGTTGTCAGTAGGTTTATGGCTCAACCTGGAAAGGAACACTGGAAAGCTGTGAAAAAAATGTTCAGGTACCTTAGAGGTACAACTGACATTGGTCTCATTTATGGAGGTGATACTCAGAGTTTGGTCATAGGATACTGTGATGCTGATTATGCAAGTGATGTGGACAGTAGAAAATCAATGACTGGTTATGAATTCACATTGGGGAATTCAGTTGTTAGCTGGAAAGAAACTCTTCAGGTAACATTGGCTTTATCAACTACTGAAGCTGAGTATATGGCTCTTACTGAAGCAGTCAATGAGGGTGGTTGAAGGGACTAGTCAGTGATTTGAGGCTACATCAAGATCAAGCTGAGATTTATTATGACAGTTTGAGTGCAATTTTTTTAGCTAAGGATCCGGTTCATCATGAGAGAACCAAGCATATTGATGTGAGGTATCATTTTCTGAAAAATGAGAAGAGGGTTGTAGTGAAGAAGATCAGCACCAAGGATAATCCTGCTGATATGTTCACTAAACCAGTTCAGTAGAGCAAGTTTCAGTTGTGTTTGGACTTGCTGAATATTCAAAGCTTATAAACTAGAAACTGGATACTCAGCTAAGGGTAGATCAGTCTGAGTGGATTCTGTGGAGAAGTCTGGTACAAGTACATCCTAGCATTGATGAATGCATCTGGTACAAGTACGTCTGATTATGCAAACAGAATGACTGTGAATGAGAGTTCAAGTCAAAGTGGAGATTTGTCAGTTAAGTGACTTGATCTCTAAACTGAGTTATAAACTGGTGGAACTAATCTGTGAAACTGAGCTGAGAATGATTGTCAGTTTAGTAATGGTATTCGGTTCTGTGAAAGTCAGTTTTGGTGTGCGCAAACTGAGTTTCTTCTGAAGTCAGCTTTCAGTTTTGTCAGCTGAGTTATTGCTGATTACATATGAGTTCCGCATCTGAGCAGTTGGGTACAAGTATGGGAAAGTCAGTTTTGAGCTGAGTTTCATCTGGTGGATAACAGCTGGAGTTGGGGTCCACATGTAGGGGTATTTATGATAGTTCCGACAAAGATCTTATGGTGGTTAGTGTTAGGGAATTGTTAAATACCAATGTTGTAATCAATTCAATGTGTGTGAAAATCCTTGTAACTTTGAGCATAACAAAATATCTCCTTTTCTGTCCGTTGAGTAGTCGGCACAACGCCGGAAACCATGTTAAATCACTGTGTTCTTTGTTTCTGTGTTTTATCAATTTCTCCAAACTTTATGTTTGCATTGCTTCTATTTTAATCTTTCTTAAACTACAAGTTTCTCGTCTGTGTTTCAATAGTTTGGATTTTTGGTGATAACTTACGGGCGAGGATTTTGGGATGGAAGTTGGGGAGGCCCAAACCGAGTTTATTACATGGTAAGACGATAAGGCCGGAGGAGGGAGGCCCAAAGCTGGGTTTTATTATAGGGGGTTCAAGTACCACGGTTCTTACTTTAGGCACCGTTTTCTTGATTTTATTACTTACACACACCACACACTTACTTCACACACCACATATCTATTATAGCAATTAAACAATTACATTTTAGTCCCTAAACAATTACACTTTAGTCCATAACTAATACAAAAACAAATTTCTCCTTTCTTCTCCAAACCAAAAACCCTAATTCATATTCACCCTACTCCCCCATCTACCAGCCGCCGCCCCTTATTCTTCCTCCCTCAGCCACCATCTTCCTCCTTCCTCAGCCACCCTAGCTTCCATGTTGTAAATCAAGCCCCCAAATCGCAGCTCTATTTCCCACCAACCCACCACCACCATCTTCTTCCCACCACCACCATTCAGTCACCCTTCTTTTTATTAGTAACAGTCAGAAATCAAACCAATTTGAATCGTCCGGGCATGGTTGCTCTGGCAGAGTAGCTCGCCATTTTTTTTTATAGAAATAGATCGCCGATGGTTCAACATTTTTTTTGCTGAACCTTCTTGATTTGAAAATGAGGGACGAAGATGGTGGTGGTAGTGGTGGGAAGATAGTGGGGGTGGGAAGAAGGTGGTGAATCACGCCTTCTCTCACCTGTAAATCGTGCCTCATCCCTTCCCCATCTATAAATTGCCGCTTCCCTGCCTATGGACCTGTAAATCATGAAATGATGGTGGGAAGAAGATGGTGATGGTGGGAAGAAGATGATGGTGGCGGGTTGATGGTGGTTGAGGGTGGCGAATTAATGGTGGTTGGAAGAAGATGATGGTGAGAAGAAGATGATAATGGATGGTTGTTGGAGGCTGGTGGGAAGAAGGCGGTGGTGGCGGCTGGAAACGGGGCTGAGAGCATTTAGGTTTTTTTATTAGAAAAATTAGGTTTGGGATAGGTGATGTAGTTATTTATTGTTTTTTTTAAAGTATTGGACTAAAAGATTGTTTTAGAAAATGGTGGTGTAATAAGTAATTATTTCATTTTTTGTGTGGTGTTTAAAGTAAAAAGATACTATAAATATTGTGGTGCCGAAAGTAATAAACCGTGGTACCGAAAGAAAATGGTGCTAAAAGTAGAAAATATAGTGCAATTAGAACACCTTGTTATAGTAAGGAAATATAATGGTGTATGGTTTGGGTTGTAGTTTGGGTTGGGTTGAGTAAAGAATTTCCTGCAACCAAGATAAATATTAGCCCATACATTATTATAAAGCTCTATATTAAGATATAAATTCATATCATAGTACTTTAAATTGATATAAAATCATTATCAAAAGATAGATATGCTTTATTTAAAAAACAATATTTAATAGAACATGCATATTATAAAACAATATTAAAATATTATTAAAATATTGCTTAAATTAATCAAAAAAGTTATTTGAAAATTAATCAAAATTAATTCTCGACAAATAATGATGATCACACGTATGGTGTTGACTTCACTGAGACGTTCAATCCAATAGCTAAGGCATCAACAATCTGAATTATCTTGTCACTTAATGTAGCATTGAACTGGATATAAACAATGCATTCTTAAATGGACCATTCACTTAGGATGTCTACATGCCTCATCTAGAACGTTTTGTGGACATCAGGAGACCTTACCATGTGTGTAAACTTAGAAAAGCACTGTATGGTCTCAAACATGCTCACATAGCCTGGTTTGATTCTCTCAAAGATCAGATGGTTGCTTGGGGGTTTCATCAATCTGTGGCTAACAATTCCTTATTTATTTTCAGGAAATCTAAAATGCATTTTTATGTACTAGTGTATATTGATGACATTCTTGTGACAAGAAATACCTCTCAGCTGATATCTAAGTTCATGTTGAAATAGTGTCCTAAACCCAACCGGGTTGGACCGGATCTGACCGGGTCGGATCATTTCTACTATTTCTTTATGTTTATACATATATTAAATGGCTTTTCTGTTATTATATATTGCATTTGTCTATATGAACCAATTAGTGATTGTATATATAATGACGTCCCTAGTGTCAAACTGTGATAGAGAAACCATGATAGTGATTATAGATGATGGGATCTCAAATCACTTGAAAGGTTCGATACTTAAATGTCTCTAGTCGTATGTACTATTAAACATGACATTAATAGTATGATTAGACTAGCACGTATTAGATGTCTTCTATCATATTGAATATAGGGTAGATCTCATCTATCAAAGTGTTAAGACACTTGGACTGTACGTGGACGTGTATTAGAGAATGCGTACGTTAGACTGACCTACTTAATTTATTAAGTGTCTCACCATGTGGCAGTTGTGTAATTATCCTAAGACCGGGGTCTTCATGACATCAGGGCGTGGATTGTCATACTTTGACACTATTGAGGTTTCCCTTAGCCATGGGGCGGTCATGCGGTAGTGATTGGGTGTGATACTGAAACATGCATTGGATTCATGTTGCTCATCCGGAAATCGCGTATCCTAATATTAAGAGTAAATATCCAAAAGGGCCTTCTTATAAGGAATGTCTTACTCTCTTGAATCTTTGCAAAGTGGAAGTAAATGAGCTACTTCGAGAGAGCATGATATCCAGATTATAAGATACGGTCGTTGATGCTTGACACTCGACGTACGACCGTATGGATGTTGTAAAAGTGATAGTATTATATTTACACGGTAACTGTTTCACATGAAAGGTGTAGTCGTGGCATTTGACTCTTTCGATGATTGGGCGTCACGGTGTGTTTCTAGACGCTATTCCTGTTTGGAAATCTATGCTGGAACGTAGCGGAATTCAAAACTTTATTTCCTTTTAACCAGGATCGACTTCGTTTAAGCAACAAACATATTAAGTTAGTAGACGGTGGTTACCTTGCTTGATCTAAAAGATTGACGCTTTGACCGTCTAAGAAGTGTAGAAGCACGCGAGCCGTCCACGTGTCCGGCCTCTATCAATATCCACACGAGCACCTCGTCAGAATCCTCCTTGGATAGCTACTAGAAAAATCCGGTTGCTAGACCGGCATTTTCTCTCTCTCAAAACTCCCAAAAGGACACTCTAATATTTTCTAGTAAAATATTTCTCTTGCAATTGTGATGTTCAAAAGAGCTAGACACCTACCTCCTATATATAGTGAAGGTGGCGTCCCATATCCGTTTAATTGCCTTGGAGAAGAGTCTTGAGTGGAGTGGAGTGAAAGAAAACATTTTACTAGTAAAAATATATTTGATTGATTCATCTTATTAATAACCAATATCTTATATTAAATATTTTCTAAGATATATATTGACAATATCTCATATTGAATATATCTTTATTATTTTACCATAAATCAATTTACACATGTATATATATATCACATATATATATTACATATATAAATCTATATACATATTTATTACAAATGTGCACATGCACATCATATATGCATTACACGCATGTATATATAAATTCACATATATATTCATATCTTATATTAATACATGATAATCTAAAACCATGATTAATTCATTTGCAAAATTCATGTGTATCATATACACATTATTTATGCGCCCCATATATATTAAACATATACATTTAACTAATCAACATAATTAATATCTTGTATTATATTTATTCATGATAAATAAATACCACCATATTAATTTATCACTATAACACTTTATAGTCGAGATAAACTTTTCTTATTTGGTTATCACTTTAACCGTATTTTAATCCGGCTAGATGTTCTTATATGTGTGACCCGATAGGCTTTCGAATATATTGGGCGTAGGAACAAAGTGCAAATTACGAAAATGCCCTTCATACATATCGATCACGGAATAGCGTCTAGCAACTCACCGTGACCCCCCATCATCGGAAGAGTCTAAAGCGATGACTACTACCTTTCATGTAAAACGGTTACCGTGTAAATATAATCCTATCACTGTAATAATATCCATACGGTCGTACGTCGAGTGTCAACCATCAACGACCGTATCTTATAAACTGGATATCTTGCTCTCTCTCGAAGTAACTCAGTTACTCCCACTTTGAAAATATTCACGAGAGCTAGACATTCCTAATAAGAATGCCCTTTCGGAGATTTACTCATAATCAAAGGATACGCGATTTCTGGACGAGCAACATGAATCCTACATATGCTTCAATATCACACCCAATCACTACTGCATTATCGCCCCATGGCTAGGAGAAACCTCAATAATGTCAAAGAATGACAACCCACACCATGTTGTCATGAAGACTCCGGTCTCAAGAAAATTACACAACAGACACATAGTGCGACACTTAATAAAGTAAGTGGGTCGGTCTAACGTACGCATTCTTTAATACACGTCCACATACAATCCAAGTGTCTCTACACTTTGATAGATGAAATCTTTCCCCATCTTGAATAAGATAGAAGACACCTAATACGTGCTAGTCTAATCGTACTATTAATGTCTTGTTTAATAGCACATACGACTAGAGACATTTAAGTATCAAACCTTTTAAAGTGAGTCGAGATCTCATCAACCACAATCACCAATATGATTTCTCTTTCACAGTTTGACACTATTGACGTTATCATATAACAATATCATAATTGGTTCATTAAATGAACAAATATATAATAACAGAAAAGCCATTTATCATATATATAAACATAAAGAAATAATAGAAATGATCCCACCCGATCGGATCTGGTCCAACCCGATTGTGTTTAGGACACTATTTTAGAAATCTCCTACTTAGCCTAAAGCCAATCACTCGTACACACAAGACCAAGTTGAAACACAAGAATCTCATGCAATACTCGCAATCAACCCTAAGCGTGAACGGATCACTATCCGTGGGGACTCAGACTGCCTTCATATCATGCTCCAAATGATCAAGTCAAACGGAACCGCCTCAACACTCACATGAATCTCTGAAGAGACCCTGGTCCTTGCTTCAAGCAATGAATCCACCATTATATCAGCTATATAGTAAAGGTGGAAGAACAGCACTAGGTTCAGGAATGAACCTCTTAGACCCATGTACTGCTCCCGCTGCGCCTCTAAGGCACTATTGTGTTTTGGCCCAGTTGTAGAATCTACAGTGATTTCTAGCTAAGAACATTTCCAGCTCACTGTATCACTTAATCAAAGTGACCGCAAACCGAGACTGTAACTCTCACTATCTTTATAGGACCAAGGGTATACATCTATATATCTACGTTTATTCGATTCCAAGTTTCAATAAACTAGGAACCCATCCTTAACACTTTTAAGGATATTCTCGATATTTACCGGAATCCCTTTCATACCTGCTCATGACTCTTCATGAGTATGAACATCCGGTTCAATTCACAATACGTATGATGGATCATATTGCTGAAGCAAAGGGTACCTTCCATAAGTATTATCTTTCACCTTATCTTTTAAGACCGACGTCCTATTATAGATAGATCCCGAGAATACTTGCTAGCAGTATCTCTCGACATAATCTATGCTAAACTCTTTTAGCATCTCATCTACACAGGTGAACTGTGATAATCAAGCAGTATATAAATCTATCACTATAGATTCTTATTTCTAAAATAAGAACTGCTACTTCCAAGATCTTTCATAAATACCTTGAACTACCAAACATTATTTGACTGTGACACGGGGTGTTGATTCCGAGAAGGATATCTAATACCTTACTCAAAAACTATAACACTCTCACTAACCCCTTTGCAGTTTAGGCATATCTTTCCTCTTGATGAAATCAAACCTTTTTTATTATCAATGCAAGGAACTTATATTGAGGAACTTTTTTGAGTCCATAAATGGATCTCATGAGCTTACATAACACGTTATTATCTATGAACATCAAGCCATTGGCCCAACATTTTCAACACTATCATATAGCCATGATATGAAGCTACAACAAGCACTATCTGAATCAATTTAAGCATAGCTAGTATCCTGATGGTAATTACAAGGTTTGCACCTTATAGCCTTTAGCCATTAGCTTAGCCTAACTAGTAATCGTATTACCTCCCATGTTAGTCTTTCATAAAGACATGCTACATCTTTCAGAGACATTCCTTTTAGGTAAGACATACCGGGTTCATAACCCGTTTGTCACACATGGAATCTGTTTAAGATATTATGGCTCCAGCCATATCTCTTAATCTTGCCTTTCAAGTATTCTTTCATAAGTCGCGAGATCTTCATTCTTTAGGATGAACATACCAGTAGCTCTTTCAGGCTTATGGTGATCCGTAGACTCACAGAATACTTGTGTGCACTGAGCAGTTTCATGCACCTCATCTCTATGAGGCGCCTACTGTTGTTCTAATGGTTGAACATCTCTTTGTGGTTCTCAAACTCTTTTGAGATTTCATTTACTCCCACTGTCTCTTTTGGAAGAGACACTTCCTCTAGAAGACGGCATGTTTGGAGACAAACAGTTTTGCTCCACGGGTAAGTAAATAATATCTAGCGTACATGCTAAGATATGCCACAAAGTTGCATATGTCGTACTGGGCTCCAAGCCTTTCAGCCACTGCTTGCTTGCTAGAAGCACGACAACTGTAAAACATCGGTTAAGATGGATTCGATATCACCGTCTTCCATATCGGATATGGAATTCATTCAACCTTCAATCCTTGGAACTTGGTTAAGTATTTGTTTTGTATCAGGGCACTATCCCGAGACGGGTAAGGGATACATTACATGGCTTACTTCGCATCATTATTGTATAAAGTGCTTTTTCCATTTTAGAGACACAATCTAATTGCATATCTCAAAATGGTATCCTTCAAGGGAGAATCTTATTCTTTTTCAGACAACTTCTGAAACACCCTTCTGGTACTTACTTCAATCCAATTGAAGATTAATTCCTAGGTAGTTCATCAATCTCATATTCATACAAGTTCAAACTTTTCGGGTTTTCCGAATTGTTGTACTTCACTAAGAGCATTCAACTATTTCTGAAAATAGTCATAGAGATTAATAAACAATTATTTGTGGCAATAATTGTTATAAGCCAACAAACATCAGTATGTTTAGGCTTTTGGCAATTTTATAGAATTTATTACCTTTTAATAAAAAGATATTTTAGTCATCTTTAGATAAGATACGTATTACCCACATGATTCATAATCACACGGTTCAGACATCATCAGAATGACATTTGATTATACGATTCTCTTCCACAGAGACTATGTCTAGAACAACCACAAAATATCAAGGATAACAGCCATACAAATATTTAGTTAAGATTTCATCACATATATCAACTATATAGTGATACCAATCTAGTATGTTAGATTCAACGACTATTCAACTTTATTGGAATAATATTTATTCTTTACAATCGAATATGTCTACTAAATCCTAACAAATAACTAAACTCGTGTTCTTCATAAGAACCTGAACACAATAACATTTATTTAGTTCCTTAACCAGTTTACTAGACTCAGAATACAATATGGCAAATGTTGCAACGTTTGCTTCACTTTCCGTATCTTAAAATATCCTGCACTTAGTCTCAATCGTACTCGTAAGATATCATATACCTAAGAGTTGACTTGAACTTAGATAGATTTATCTCAACTTACTTGCTTAGAATAGAGACTTATATAAGTTCTCTACATGCCCTAACTTTCCTTTTCATCCTTTAAGCACTTGTAAATAATTCTCAACTTAGTCTTCATAAGACTTAAGATTAATCACAAGAGCTATGTCTCCAATTTTCTTTCGTAAAGAAAATCCAAAGTTTATTAAATGGTTTATTAACCTTTTGAATCATATTCAAAACATGAACCCTTTTAATTAACCTTCAAGCAATGGTTAAAGAATTAAGTCATACTTAAATCTTACCATTTTGAAAACAGTCTTTCCAAAATTCGATGTGGTCATTCTCATTCAACGTTTGAATTAATTGTCATCTTATGACAGAATGATCATATTGGATCGTATCCAATATATGATTAATTCGTTGAAACTTATTTCAAGTGATTTAATCATCTCATGAACTTCCGTTTTTCATTAATAATTAAAGTCTTGGAGCACTCCATCAAATATGTAGTCTCATTGTCTCTAACCACTATAACGGGGTTTCTCGTGTCATTGCTTATTTTAAAAGTATTAAAATTACTTTACCATACTTGAGAACATTTCTCAGAAGGTAACAATCATAATTTGGTTTTACTAATCGAGAATTAAACATAGAAATAAAAGTTTGCTAAATGCTACAACATAAAAATAAATATAAATGAGTGTTGTTGTTTATACATGCAAAATAAAAAATAGTCTTTTGATTTATGATTTTGCTCCCACTGGCCAACAACTCCCAATTGACTTTCAAGAACCTTTCCAAAATTCTTTAGTGGCCAAGATCCCATCTAGTTATCCCGATTCCCGACGACGGCCGATCAACCGGAATAATTCGAAAGGTAGGTAACACTTTACCAATCACATCTCTATGTGACTTTTGGTGGTTGACTAGTCAACTCTTTGACACTTCACATCTCTATGTGGTAGCCAACCCCTTGTCTATAAAATAAGACTGTCTTGACGGGGCCAATCACCGCAATATTCTAGTCAAGTCATAACCCAATATTTGCGAGATATAACAATATACCCAAGGTAGGTCAACTCCCGACGAGGGCTGATCAGTTGGATCCGAACAAGGGCTCATCACCGTCATTATAATATTGGGAGACAAAATTCCGACTTAATTTTTGCTGTGGGAGTAATTTTAAGTTAATTCACTTAGTTAATTTCAATTAATTACAGTCTCATCAAATATATCTATCTTTATAGACATATATCCTACACATTCATCTAGATCGTGCTTAGTCATGCATCTATGGTATCGTATAAAATAAATACAAGCACAAAATAAATAAATGCGTAAAGTAACTGGTATGATCATGGACTTTTCCTAGGTGCGCTTCAACACAAACCCATTTAAACCGCGGGTCACAATCTAAGGGTAGCTGCAACCGCCAATAAGATCTTTAATGTTTCATCTCCAATGGTATCTTTATCTTTCTTTGGTCTCCATCTTCTACTCCATTCTTGTTACATAATATTCTATCTAATAATACACCCGCCGCACACCGGGGAGGGGGGAGCTAACGGGAATGGGATAAATGCAAAAAGTAAACTAGGTCACGTTCTTCATAAAGGCCTAGGACAATTTTAAACCAAAAGAAAATAAATCATTCACATCTATCCAATCGGTCGAGTCCATGATCAATCGGGGTCCATATAATCATATTATATCTAACATATCTAATCCATATAATAAAATCTTATGAAAAAGATAAATACTAAAATTACCAACTTGTGTCTTGATTAATCGATTAACGTTTAACTAATTAATTAATTTTATCCAATCAATTAACTAATTAACATTTAATTAATTAAATGATTGTAATCGAAATAAAATTAACGATTAATTTTAAAATCGATTTATATTTTACTTTTATTAATTAGAACTACTATAAAATAAAAAACAAAAATTAAAATAAGTCTCTTTTGTTTCTTTCTTTTTTGGTTCTTAACCAAAATGGGTGTCTTTGGTTTCCAAAACCAAAAAGCATCTTCCTAGGCCCTTTTCAAAATTAAAATTTTGAAAAAGGCCTAAGCATATTCCAAACCAAATTTGGAATGACCTAGGTTGACCTTAGGTACACAATTGTGGACCATAGGTCAAACCACTTTACTCACCAAATTGAGTAGTAGTATTTTTCATGCCATGTGGCATCCAAATGGTACAAACTATTTGTACCATTAGTTGGCCCACATAACATCAACTAAACAACAAGAGATTTCAATGTACCATAAAAATTCACAAAACAATAAAACGAAATTTTCGGGGTCCACCACAAAATCCGCCAGCCGACGCCGGAAAACTTAGAGCCTCCGCCACCGCCTGCGATATCACGGTGGGGTGCCGCCGCCGATCGGCCGAGCTGCCCTACCACCGAATTCGTTTTTTTGTTTTCCGTTTCGTGAATTTAAATCATGCATCTAGAATTAATTACTAGTCAAATTAATTAATGCTTATTGCTTAAACTCGAACCTCTCTCTGATACCACTGTTAGGAAATTTACGTGGAAGCGCAGCGGAATTCAAAAAAATTATTTCTTTTTAACCAGGATCGACTTCGTTTAAGCAACAAACATATTAAGTTAGTAGATTGTGGTTACCTTGCTTAATCTAATAGGTCGACGCTTTGACTGTCTAAGGAGAGTAGTAGCGCGCGACCCGTTCACGTGTCCGGCCTCTATCAATATCCACACGAGCACCTCGCCGGAATCCTCATTAGATAGCTACTTGAAAAATCCGGTTGCTAGACCGGCATTTTCTCTCTCTCAAAACTCCCAAAATGACTCTAATATTTTCTAGTAAAATATTTCTCTTGCAATTGTGATGTTCAAAAGAGCTAGACATCCACCTTCTATATATAGTGAAAGTGGCGCCCCATATCATTTTAATTGCCTTGAAGAAGAGTCTTGAGTGAAGATGGAGAAAGAAAACCTTATACTAGTAAAATAAAGAAAATATATTTGATTGATTCATCTCATTAATATCTAATATCTTATATTAAATATTTTCTAAGATATATATTGACAATATCCCATATTGAATATATATTTATTATTTTACCATAAATCAATATACACATGTATATATATCACATATATATTACATATATAAATCTATATACATATTTATTACAAATGTGCACATGCACATCATATATGCATTACACGCATGTCATGATAAATTCACATATATATTAATATCTTATATTAATACATGATAATATAATATCATTATTAATTAATTTGCAAAATCTATGTTTGTCATACACACATCATTTATGCGCCCCATATATATTAAATATATACATTTAACTAATAAACATAATTAATATCTTGTATTATATTTATTCATAATAAATAAATACACCATATTAATTTATTACTATAACACTTTATAGTCAAGATGAACTTTCCTTATTTGGTTATCACTATAACTGCATTTTAATCTGGCTAGATGTTCTTATATGTGTGACCCGATAGGCTTCCGAATATGTTGGCCGTAGGAACAAAGTGAAATTAAGAAAATGCCCTTCATACCTAACGATCACGTAATAGAGTCTAGCAACACATCATGACCCCCAATCATCGGAAGAGTCAAAAGCGATGACTACTACCTTTCATGTGAAACGGTTGCCATGTAAATATAATCCTATCGCTGTAATAATATCCATACAGTCGTACGTCGAGTGTCAACCATCAACGACTGTATCTTATAAACTGGATATCATGGTCTCTCGAAGTAACTAATTTACTCCCATTTTGCAAAGATTCACGAGAACTAGACATTTCTTATAAGATGGCCATTTCGGATATTTCCTCATAATCATGAGATACACGATTTCCGGACGAGCAACATGAATCCTACGCATGTTTAGTATCACACCCAATCACTACCGCATGATCGCTCCATGGCTAGGGGAAACCTCAATAATGTCAAAGCATGACAATCCACACCATGATGTCACGAAGACTCCGGTCTCAGGATAAGTATACAATCGCCACATAGTGCGACACTTAATAAAGTAAGTGGGTCAGTCTAACGTATGCATTCTCTAATAAACGTCCACGTACAGTCCAAGTGTCTCTACACATTGATAGACGACATCTATCCCCATCTTGAATAAGATAGAAGACATATAATTCGTGCTAGTCTAATCGTACTATTAATGTCCTGTTTAATAGCATATACGACTAGAGACATTTAAGTATCAAACCTTTTAAAGTGAGTCGAGATCTCATCAACAATAATCACCATTATGATTTCTCTTTCACAGTTTGACACTAGGGACGTAATCATATATAATATCATAATTGGTTCGTTAAACGAACAAATATATAATAACAGAAAAACCATTTATCATATGTATAAACATAAATAAATAGTAGAAATGATCCGACCCGGTCGGATCCGGTCCAACCCGATTGGGTTTAAGACACTATTTCAACAATTCCGTGATGGTTAGGTATGAAGGGCATTTTCGTAATTGCACTTTGTACCTACAACCAACATATTCGGAAGCCTATCAGGTACACACATAAGAACATCTAGCCGGATCAAATGCGGTTATAGAGATAACCAAATAAGGAAAGTTTATCTTGACTATAAAGTGTTATAGTAGTTAAATTAATATGGTGGTATTCATTTATTATGAATAAATATAATATAAGATATTAATTATGTTGATTAATTAAATACATTATATATATGGGTCAAAATTTATGTGTATAATGATGCACATGAATTTTACAAATTAATTAATCATAGTATTATATTAATTAAGAATATTCCGGAAGCCATTTATGGCATTGTTGGAAATAAAATTTATGTTTTGATGATGATTCATCACTTATTTATTAATTAGTCTTTAACCCTATTGATGAAGTGTCATAACTAGCTGTTGTAGTGCAAGCAAAAAGAAGTCTAGATATCAATGTATAGGTTTCATTAGAGTCCGATAATTGTATAAGTTAAATCAGGACAAGCACCGTAATAGTTCTAGATTGGGCCGAGAAATGAAGAAACCGAGACTTACTCTAATCGAGATTCTACAAGAAACTCGACTCGAGCACACACCACGTAAAACTCAAGAAGGTAAGTTCGCCGAGAGTTACTGATTCGGTTGGCTTATCTAGAAGATTGAAGAACCGAGGTCACAGACTCGCTTATTGAAGATTGAAGAACCGAGGTCACTGACTCTCGATTATTGAAGAACGGGCAACCGAGGTTCAAACTCGCTTATGAAGATTACAAGTCGAGACTGTAAAGTTGGACTTCATGCAAGATTGTGGTGACCTGAACTGACTTTATGGATCTTGTATGAAGACCTAAGAATCATAAGGACAATGAATTCTTAGTTGATAATGAGTCATGGTGTACTCTAATTAAGTCAATGATGATCAGATGAAAACTGGAGCACTGATATTTGAAGAAGAGTAAAATTTCAGTTAATGCTCCAAGTCAGTTAGAAAACTGACAAGTGAAAACTCAGAATAAAACTGATAAGGATACTCAGTTTTATAAGTCAGTCATCCAACAACTGAAAGTACAGTGGAACGTTGAAAAGGAAACAATTTCATTGGATGAGTTAATGACACAGCAGAACGGTCAGAAAAATTATAACCGTTACAAGCAGGACAAATGTTGAATGAACCCCTATAAATAGACTACCTCTACAACATTGGAAGAAAGAGAGAGAGGTGTGTGTGCAGGCATAAGGTAAAACGCAAGCAAATTGAAAAGAATCTATCTAGTCAAAAAGATCAAGTTAAAAGGGGAAAAGCCAAATTCAATAGAATACCTGCTAAGCACTTAATTGCAAGATCAAGAAATTTCTTCAAAATACTCAAGCTTATTCAAACAGATTCAAGATCCAACATTTGAAGAAATACAGAGCCGTGCTTAAATTATACATCTAGAAGAAAAGCTCAAATCACAATTGAATCATAGTTATTGATTCAAAGTCTCAACCTTGATTTCATCAAAGGCATAGACTGAGAAACACCAAGAAGGTGTGAAGGACAGTTGAGTGCAGTCAGGAAGACTGTGTTTGTGATGAGTGGTGAAGAGGCAATCCTACCCTCCAAGGACTGATGGTTCAAACAATTGAAGAACAAAATCCTACCTGCTCTACAAGTGTTTAGATAGTGAAGCTAGGGATTAGTCAAGGACTATCAGTTTGGAACTTTTTGTAATTGGGCCATCTCAAAGAAGTTCTAGTGGAATTTTCCTCCGCTTCACAGGGGAAGAGAGGACTGACAGGATTACACCACCTGGAACCTCTATAATTCTTGTCTATTTACTTTATGCATTCATTTATTTCTTAATAGATACACTTACTTGGTTTTCATACATAAGGCTATTACTTTATCCGCTGCTGGTTGACTCAATTTTAGCATAAGTCAGTTTGACTTAATCTCAGCTTTGTCAGCTTAACTCCGCACAAGTTAAGGGACAGGAACACAATTGAACTGGAAGTCAGTTTGAGTTTCAGAGAAACTCAGTTCCTGGGGCTTTTACAACTTAAGATAAGTTTTTGGTGACAATTTTATTCACCCCCCCTAAACTTGTGTTAGCCTTTCCAAGGGACCAACAATTGGTATCGGAGCTGATCTTCCTTTTTGGAGGAGATCCAAGATACATTTCAAACTAATTGTTGAAAACCCCTTTTTCTTCAGAAGTATTTTTAATGGACACATCCAAAATCAGAAATTGGCTAAACAATCCCCAGACTGACTATTTGTAAAATATTGTCTATGACTTTCAGGATCAAGTACTTGAAAGATTCAGCACTACAAGCTCACACACGAATCCGGAACCTCACTTCAGTTATGATGAAGACATTGATTTAAATGGAGACAAAGATGAATCAAGAGGATTCCCATCCTTAAGTGATCTTTCAGAGGAAGCAGAAAGAGAATTACTACGGGTAGCTGATTCTATAGAAGAAATGGTAACCAAAGATCCATCCAGCAAGCAAAAGTCGCAGAGATAATGATCTACCTACAAGCCATGGAGGAGAAAGTGATGAAGAAATCATACTGCTAGAGCTACACTTGCAAATGCTATTGATAAAGGAAAACAGGCTTTAATCGGTGATGATTCCTCAACGTAAGACTTATCTATCAAACATCGGGAGGTAAGTACATCTACATCCAAATCTCACAATCGTCCCTAAACAATCAAAGGAATGACGGTTTCAATAAATCCTTGGGCATACTCATAAAGGAGTTAGAGACAACTCAAGAAAATTATGAGAATGTCAAAAGGAGAAAAAGTTATTGAAAACTAAGATTTGAGATTGAATGTCAAATCAATCTAATCATGACTAATAATGGAACCAAGGTAATTCGACCAACTGATGAAACAACAAAAGTTATGAACAACAATAAGTCATCAGTTGATCCGATTCCCAAAGTTCAATTCAAACCAGGGAAACCATTTGGAGATAGATCTGGTTTAGGGTTTGATAATCAGTACAATTCTAAGTTTAGACCAGGATCAGTTGCAATAAAATTTGTGACTGCTCAACAGTCAAAAACTCAGAAAACTGACAAAATTATTAGAACTGATAGATACTCAGCACAGCCAATCACACAAGCTGATAAAACTGAAAAATCAGTTGGCAAAATTAATCAAGTCAACAGATTTTACAGAAAAACTCAGAAGGCTGTAAACAGAAAAACTGATTCAAAATCAGTAAGAAAAATCTTCAAGTCATATCCACTCAAGAATGAAGATCATAATAGACTTAGAGGGAAAGGAAGATTATTTCCACCGATGAAGATTGAATAGACCATCACCTCGCCACAAACAGAACAAACTTAAAATGTTATGACAAAACAAGAAAAGTTTGTGAAAACTGACTTCACTCACCAACATGTCAAGAGAGGTATAAAATTAAAAATAAAATTGCGCCACAAGAAATAATCGCTTAGGACCCAAAAGATATGGGTACCAAAGAATTCTCACTGCTGTTTGCAAGAGAAAACACCACCAAATGAGAATCGGGAATATAATTCACAAAACTGAGTTGTTTTCACAACCGAGTTTTTGAATTCAAAGATAAGGACAAAACGAAGCATATATACAAATTGTTGATACGCCGTACCTTCTTTACTCACTTTTATCCAAATCTGTTTATCAAGAAAAGACGTGGTCCTTTTCAATCCAAACCGCTCATAATTTCCACTCACCCACCTTTTCGCAATCTCAAAATATTTATGACAAGACGTTTTAAGTCCCACTCAATTCTTAACTACCCCACTCCTAATTATAAATACCTGAATTTTCTTTTACAAAATCTTTAAGCATAATTTACGAATCTACTCTCTCGAATTTCAAAATTTCAAATTTTCAATCAAATCCAAAAAATGACCTTCACTCGTGTTGAACCCGAATGATCGCTTCTCTTGATCAATATATCGCAAAGTATGTTGACCAAACTCTAGTCAATTCAATCATAACAAAAATCCGGAAAATCAAAGGATTGGAAGTCGCCTTCAACATCAATCTAAAAGTGTTTGCTTAGAAAGCATTGGAGACTTCTATCAATTTGGGAGAACAATTGTAGAAGGAAAAGACACACAAACCTTTGTCACCACCACAAGAATAAAGAAATCAAAGTGATCAAGATTTAATTGCGTAAATCTTTGGATTTGACAAATCCGAATGAACAAAGACAATTAAGCTATCTAAAGAAACGTAGAGAAGTTATGGAGAGATATAGCAATTGAAGCAGATCTCCTGCCTCACATCGAAGCACAAGTCCGCTTCAAGCCGAGTTTAATTTTCTTTCAAAAATGTCGGCTAATTGTGTAATTGGAAACGCTGAAACTTCAAAGAATCTTTCAGGAGAAAAACTAGATTTACTTTATATAATTTGGTTTGGAGAAGATTTCAATTGGGCAAGGTATCTATTTGATCAATTGACAACACAATCAATTGATGTACCCAAAAAGAAAACCGATGAGAAGAAAGGACGATTATACCACAATAAAACTCTTGCGTTAGTAGTCCAAAGGATACTTGATCATTTTGGAGTTGCAAAGAGAAAAGAAACACCAGTTGCTGATGGGAAAATTGTTGTCAAAGAAGAGAAAGCTAGAAAAAGGAAAGCTGAGAAAACTTCGACTGAACCCAAGAAGAAGAAAAGCAGAAATCGAATAAACTCGCAATCGGAGAAGAAGTACTAACACATTGAAGATTTAAAGAAAAGAAGAAAATAGTTGGAAGAAATCGAAAAAGGTTTAATTGATCCAGCTTATTGAGGAACCTATAGAAATGTTATCAATTCAAGAAGTTCGGTCGATGTTGCACTGAAGGACAAATCAAGTCGATTTCACCGAATCTATCCTGAGCCCGTAATCGAGATTTTACAAATTCAAGAAGCGATTATGCATCCACAGAAATGGAAATAACAAAAGAAATCAAGTTGTCAACAAGGAACAAATCAATAAAACTAACTTACGAAAAAGAAGCTATAACTCAGAAACAGACTCCAGAGAATCGAGCCTGATCATGAAGAATCGATGCGGATGATGAGAGATCGATTGATGAAACAACATTGAACATGCCGATGTTGCTTTCAAAATCCAAATCTACTCTCTCAAGAATCTGGCCCCAGATCTCAACGTGTTGAAACCGATAAAGAACTTTCACTCTCCTCAACCTGAGGAAAGGAAACCGGCGTGTTGAATCATCCAAGATCATTCAGTTAGATGAGCAAGTTCATGATGCTGAACCCACTACAAAGGAAGTTCCAGTTGTTGAATTGGAACCTGAGCAAAGTGAAAAACAAATTGTTGAAAAAGATGCAAGTGAGAAAGTTTTGCAAACTGAGCCGATAATCTCAGTTTCTAACATTGAAAAAGAAGCGTCAGTTGTACCGATCACTGCTGAGGGAGAAACCAGCAGAACCAGTCTTATGCAAACTGACGATCCAATGCAAATTGAAGTTCATACTCAAGAAGAAGATCATGAGATCACAAGAGAATCAGAGGACACCCTCACACCATTTAAATCTCCATCTGATTATACAGAACTTATGAAAGCTGATTATGATCGATTGCAAAGTTACAGAACTTGGAAGTTCAGTTCTATAGATAATCAAAGGAGTCAGCGTGCAGAAATGGAAATCATTGAAAAATGGGTATTTGATCTTTTCAACATTACAAGTCTACTGGAAATAATCAATACCGAAGAATTCATAAATAAAGGATTTGCGCTGATCAGAAATAGTCATTGGAGGAAAACCATGACTAGTGGAAGTTCGAAGAAGAATGTTGATGATGATTTTGAGGAAGATCCTGACATACAAAAAGGGATTCTTGCCTCCTTACAAGAAAAGGAAACTGCAACAGAACTAAGTACTGATGAAGACTCTAATAGTTCTGATGAAAGCAGTGGAAGTTCAAGTTCTGAAAGTTTATCTGAAACTCAGCAGGACAAAGAAGCAGAAAAAGGCTATCAATCTCCCACTGATTTATCTCCGCTTGAAATAGCAAGAACGTTGGCTAATATACCTGGAGAAGAATCAGACAATGAACCTGAAATACATCTGTCTCACACAAAAGTTATTGACTCATCAAGATCAGAAGTAGGCGAGAAGCAGTCTAAAGAGAAAAGACAATCAGCTTGAATTTGGAGAAAACTCTCACCTCTACAAAGAAGCTAAACCATCCGAGGCTGAATCAAGCAAAGCAAAGGAACAACGAGGAAATTCACAAGATGTTCTACACAAATCGATCTCATTAAATATTATCACAATGAGATAATCGAATTCAAAAAGATGACAAAAGCTTGTTTGGAAAAGTCTTAAAATCTTTAGAAGCTAGTCAAGACGAACGATCCAAGCTTGAAAAGAAATTGACACTCGTGAATGACAATCACAAACCACTCGCTTGAGATTCGTAAACAACGGAGAGCATATCACAAGGAAAAATGAAACTCAAGATGTATGGAAGGGCATTCTCAATAATCTAGTCGATCGGATGTTTTTAGTGGAACATGGCATAAAAGATTCAGTTGTGGCTCAAACCATATTGGCATCAACCCAACAAACCTTGAATGCTTACATCAAAAGCTTGATTACTAAAGATGATGTCAATAAGGGGGAAAGTTTGGATATCCTAAAAGTCCATGCAGCTGAAATGCCACAGACCCTCACGAATATCAATGATAAGTTGAGTGAACTGAAGAAAGCAAGAGGAGAGTTCACTGATGAGGAAATGGAACTGATTGTTAAGTACTCAGAACCAATGGACAAAACAGTTGGTTTGGATTCCCGTCTCTACAATCTGTTCAAAGACCTACCAGAAAGAGAAGGAGTATCAAAAGAAGAAGCTCTTGAAACTTTTCTACACATGCAGAAGATACTTGTGTATCATTGGAAGAAGTCAAGAAATGGGAAGTCGATGGCACCCTAGATAAAGTTTCGTAGAAAGTTGAGAAGGATGAACTGAATTTATTCAATTTTATCGAGAATGACCACCAATGAAAGACTAAGGACATCGGTCTTTACATTCGCATTCTATTCAAAAGCAAGTTTTTCAAGAAAAGCAATCTATCACAATCATGGAACATCTCGGGCAAGTATTCATGGAATTGAATATTCAGCCACAAATGATGAAATGAGAATCGCTGCATGTATAACTATGACAAACAACCAAATTACCAAGTAAAAGGAGATTGAACTCGCTTATTTTTTATTACTTATTCAAAGATTGTAACTCGGTTGATGTATGAATTCTCGCTTTCTCGATTCACTCGTGTTATTTATCGCCTTTTGTTTTACCTTTTGCATTGCTTTTAGGGAGGGTATTGACATCATCAAAAGGGGGAAATTGTTGGAAATAAAATTTATGTTTTGATGATGATTCATCACTTATTTATTAATTAGTCTTTAACCCCATTGATGAAGTGTCATAACTAGTCATTTGCTGTAGTGCAAGCAAAAAGAAGTCTAGATATCAATGTATAGGTTTCATTAGAGTCCGATAATTGTATAAGTTAAATCGCACAAGCAATCGTAAATAGTTCTAGATTGAACTGAGAAATGAAGAAACTGAGACTTACTCTAACTGAGATTCTACAAGAAACTGACTCAGAGCACACCTACGTAAAACTGAAGAAGGTAAGTTCGCTGAGAGTTACAGACTCGGTTGGCTTATCTAGAAGATTGAAGAACCGAGGTCACATCTCGCTTATTGAAGATTGAAGAACCGAGGTCACAGACTCGGCTTATTGAAGAACGAAGAACCGAGGGTTCAAACTCGCTTATGAAGATTACAAGTCGAGATCAGAAAGTTGGACTTCGAGCAAGATTGTGGTGACTGAATCGACTTTATGGATCTTGTATGAAGACCTAAGAATCATAAGGACAATGAATTCTTAGTTGATAATGAGTCATGGTGTACTCTGATTAAGTCAATGATGATCAGATGAAAACTGGAGCACTGATATTTGAAGAAGAGTAAAATTTCAGTTAATGCTCCAAGTCAGTTAGAAAACTGACAAGTGAAAACTCAGAATAAAACTGATAAGGAAACTCAGTTTTATAAGTCAGTCATCCAACAACTGAAAGTACAGTGGAACGTTGAAAAGGAAACAATTTCATTGGATGAGTTATCGACACGCAGTAACGGTCGAAAAATTATAACCGTTACAAGCAGGACAAATGTTGAATGAACCCCTATAAATAGACTACCTCTACAACATTGGAAGAAAGAGAGAGAGGTGTGTGTGCAGGCATAAGATAAAAAGCAAGCAAATTGAAAAGAATCTATCTAGTCAAAAAGATCAAGTTAAAAGGGGAAAAGCCAAATTCAAAAGAATACCTGCTAAGCACTTAATTGCAAGATCAAGAAATTTCTTCAAAATACTCAAGCTTATTCAAACAGATTCAAGATCCAACATTTGAAGAAATACAGAGCCGTGCTTAAATTATACATCCAGAAGAAAAGCTCAAATCACAATTGAATCATAGTTATTGATTCAAAGTCTCAACCTTGATTTCATCAAAAGCATAGACTGTGAAACACCAAGAAGGTGTGAAGGACAGTTGAGTGCAGTCAGGAAGACTGTGTTTGTGATGAGCTAGTGAAGAGGCAATCCTACCTCCAAGGACTAAAGTGGTTCAAACAATTGAAGAACAAAGAACCCTACCTGTTCTACAAGTGTTTAGATAGTGAAGCTATGGATTAGTCAAGGACTATCGCTTTGGAACTTTTTGTAATTGGGCCATCTCAAAGAAGTTCTAGTGGAATTTTCCTCCGCATCACAGGGGAAGAGAGGAGGATCGTGGATTACACCACCGGAGCCTCTATAATTCTTGTCTATTTACTTTATGCATTCATTTATTTCTTAATAGATACACTTACTTGGTTTTCATACTTAAGGCTATTACTTTATCCGCCGCCGGTTGACTCGATTTTAGCTTAAGTCGCTTTGACTTAATCTCACTTTGTCGCCTTAACTCCGCAAGACAGTTAAGGGACAGAACACAATCGAATCGAAGTCGCTTTGAGTTTCAGAAAACTCGCCTTCTGGGCTTTACAACTTAAGATAAGTTTTTGGTGACAAGTTTATTAACCCCCCTCTAAACTTGTGTTAGCCTTTCCAAGGGACCAACAGGCATATAGTGTATTAAGATATACTTGAATTGTGCAGTTTAATTAATAATATTATCATATATTAATATTGGATATTAATTGATTTTTGGAAAATAGATTTATGGTAATAAGATAAAGATATTCAATATTAGATATTGGCAATATCTTATATTTATTTAATATAAGATATTAAATTAAAATAGATAATTAAATCAATCAAAATGATTTTTCTTATTTTATTAGGAAAATGTTTTTTTCTCCCCAATCTACTAGGAAGTTTCTCCCAATCAGATTGAGATCTAAAAGTGGCGTCTCACTCCCTATATAAGCAATGGGTTGGCTAGCTCTTTGTACATCACAATCAGAAGAGTTCTAATTTACTAGAAAAATTGAGAGCTTTCTAGAGAGAGATTTTGAGAGAGAGAGAAGAGGTCGGTTTAGCAACCGAGTTTTTCTGGTAGCAATCAATGGTGGGATTCCGGCGGGCTGTTCATGTGTATCAACGGTAGAGGCCGAACACTTGGGCGGCTCCGTGCAGGAACTACAAACCGTAGACAAAGTGTCGATCCAATTTGATCAACCAAGGTATTCTCTTGTCTACTTCTTTTATGCTTGTTGCTTAAACGAAGTCGATCCTGGTTAAAAAGGAAATAAAATTTAAAATTCCGCTGTGTTCCTGCGTAGATTTCCTTACAGTTCATTCATACTCTCAACTCATAGTTTTCTCTAAAAGATCTTGGCCTAATGACACATTTTCTAGAAATGGAAGCCTATAGAGACAAGTCTAGGCTGTACCTCACTCAGGGTTCATAAGCCAAGCAACTTCTAGAAAAATTGAAGTTGAGGAACTTCAAACCTGGCATGTCCAACTTCTATGATTGCTGGGAAACAATTTGTTCCAAATGAAGGAGAGCTTATGCATGATCCTAGAATTTACAGAAGTGAAATTGTGGGATTACAATACCTTATAGTCACCAGGCCGGACATCATTTATGCAGTCAAATTGATTGCTTGGTTTAACTTTACTTTTGTTTAGATTTTGACATTTACTGTTTTTAAGTGACTCTGTTGAACCTCTGTAATCTTGGTGGCTTATCCCATCGCTTAAAGATAAGTCTTTTTAATATATATATATATATATATATATATATATATAGCCGGCTTCTATTGGCACCACGAAACTGCTCACGGCACCACGATCACTTTTGGCACCTTATAAATTACTGTTGACACCACATTGAATATTTTTATTATTTGCACAACACAAACGTCTTGAAATCGACGCTGTTCGATACGAAGCGCCATCGAATCGACGCTTTGTGTTCCATTCCAACTCACTGACACTGATTTTATAGTTATAAATGTGTCACAGGTGAAAACGTCAGACCCACTGACGTTTTGAGAGAACAAAATGTCGCGACTCGACGCCCGTAACGTGTTGCCAGAAAGTGATTTGGTGGTGCCAAAAAGTAAATGAAAAATAATAATAAAAAGGGTGCCAAGAGTATTTTGGTGGTGCCAATAGAACCCACCTATATATATGTTAATGTTCAGAAAAAATTTATGCAGTCAAATCTCTATCTCGGTTTATGCAATAGTCTATTGTTCTCAGACATGTAAAAAGGACTCTTAACCGTGGACTTCACTTCAAACCATCAACCAATATTCCTCTTATAGGGTTCTTAGACGTTGACTAGGCTTGCTCACCCTATGACAAGAAATCGGTATCAGGGTTTAGTGTATATCTAAGAGACTCTCTAGTATCATTGAACTCCAAAAGAAACTTAATGTTGTGTCTAGATCTAGTACATAATCAGGGTACATGTCACATGCAAATTTGGCAGCTGAATTAGCGGTGGATTCAATTTTGAACTTGGATATCTTCATCAAGATACCAGTTATAAAGCATGACAACCCAGTGCAAGTTTTTTGGTTCAGATTCCAATGTATCGTGCTAGAACCAAACACGGAGAAATCGACATTCACTCTGTGAGGAATCGAGTATTGCAAAAGCAACTCAGAATCAACTATATCCTATCATCTGGCCATATTGTGCATTGTCTTACTAAAGCAAAGTCAACCAGTTTGTTTGACAAATTTAGAAACAATCTGAATGTCTTAACACCATTCACTTTGAGGGGCTATTATGGCTAATTTGGATTGATGGAATTTAATGGAATGAAATGTTTTTTTCATTGCATTCCATCAATTTGACATGTTTGGACACTTAAGAATGGTTTTATTTTGATTCCAATGGAATGAAAATGATCATTCCATTGAAAAAACTATGGAATGGCTGGAATGGAATAAAAATGATTTTATTCCATTGCCTAGCAAACGCGTTAATGGAATGGTATCATTCCATTCTATTACATTACATTCCATCAGATTCATTCCATTCCATTATATTCCATCAATTCAAACGAGCCATTAGAGAATAAGGTCAATAGTTGTACTATCCATGTGTTTATTTTGTATAAGTACACTTGTGACTTGTCATATGTGTATTGGAACACACTTAATTGTCATATGTACATGTATTGGGGTACCTAGATTTACCCCAAGTCCATTGATTCTCCATATCCTATATTAGCATAATATATGTTCTCTTTGGTATAATAGAAAACCCATGACTCTGAGCCACTAGATTATTTGATTCATATCTCCACTCATCCCGTGAGACAGGGCAGTGGAGACTCTTATGGTTAGGGTTTAACCATTTTTTTATAAAGGTATTGAACGTTAATAAGTGTGATGGCCAAATTATAGCAAACCAACTTTAACCGGCAGGGTACCGGGTCGGTTGTACTACAACGGCGAGCAAGGTCGTATCCCACGAGGAATCCGTCAAGTACCACAATCACTTTTGTATCTAGTTCAGGCTCACAGATATGGTGAAAGTAATGATTATACCTAAGAGATAAAAATGCTTACTTTAAATAATATGATAAAGGAATAGCCAAATTATGGCCAGGAACACTACTCTTAATACCGTTACCGAATCACTTGGGACGAGCCTTAACCTACCAACCAACGAATAGATTCTAATGAATGTGTTGTGGGTGCAATCTCCTAAACTGGTTCCTAGGCGCTAATACCACAACCTAGTTACCCTATACTCGGTTCAACAGTCCCCTCTATGGGATTTAATTGACCAAATATGAAGAAAAACAGTGAGATGCTCCGCATCCACCGAGTTCACGGCTTAGTTAGAAAAACCTTACCAAGGAAAATTTTGCAGAAAATTCTAGCTCGCACATCCCTCGCAAAATACATTTATAAATTTTGTGTATGGAATCATGAATCAAGTGATCAGTTTAATTCAAGCATTACGGTCAAAATTTAGAACACAAAACATTCAAAAGGTTCATCTTTTAAGCCCTACTCATCCCTAGATCATCGTTTCGGAATCAATTTCGTGATTCGATCACATAACTTAGCTATAATAAAATAAGCTACGCATAATTGCAAGAACGAAACAAGAAAACATGATAAAAGATAAGAAGAATAAATTACCAATAGTTTGGAAGCCATCTGCAATGAAGAACTTGCAAAAAGAAATCAACAATCCTAGAAATCTTGAAGTAATTGGATGCAAGAAAATAATTTCTCTGAAGGGTTTTCGAAAAATAAACCTAGAAACTGAGTAGGAAATTAAATTCAAGAAGTGGGTATAAAATTCACCTAGTTGGCTTTTATAGTAGGTCAAAATCCGACCTAAAAAGGTCCATCCAATCGAAAAAACCCGACTACATGCGCGCATGGGATGTTCATGCTTGCATGCAATTGCTGAATCCTCTCCTTTGGTCGATCGAAAAATCATGTGCGCATACGTAAAGAGCATGTCTACGCATCTTTAGTAATTCGACGATATCTTTGCATGTAGAGCTTTAATTTGAGTGATTCAAGTTGCGTTGGAAAACTTATTCAATTCCCCACAACTTTTATGAAGAAAACTTTTCTATTAAATGCCTCTAATAGAACTCAAAATGTAGATTAAGTCACAGCAAAGATAAAAACATCAACGATTCTTGATCCGTTTCAAATATTTAGCTTCGGTGCATGCTTTCACCCTCAAAATCACATTTCCATCATCAATGCCTCCTTTCTCGGATCCCAATGAACCTACATCCTGCAAGTCAAGGACGTAGCCAAGATTTGAACTTTGAGTGGGCTAAGATTTATGGATTTAACTAGATTATATATATATATATATATATATATATATATATATATATATATATATATATATATATATATATATATATATATATATACTAGTGAAACGGACTCAGTGCAACGCACGGAGTGCCCATGCTATAAGTTTTAACTTATTTGACGATATTAAATACGAAGAAATGTAGCATGTAACGAACCGCACTCTATCCCAACATTTTTTAACACTCACCTATCCAATCCTACCTCACCATGCCCTACACCACATTATCTTACCACATATTATCTTACCACACTACCCTATATTACGTACTTTATTCAACCTACCAAACTTTACTTAACTTACGCCACATCATCCAACCATACCATCCTACCCTACCATACATAACCGCATTACATCTCATACCTCGCCTCACCTACATTAGCACACCCTACCGAACCCTACCTCTCTACCTACCTACAAACCTTAACATACCTCCCAACCTACATATTAATTCACTATCCTAGCTAAGCCTATTACACCCTATTTTATCTCATCCCACCCTACCTTACCCTACCCACCACCCCATCCTACTCTACCCTACAACTCCCTACCCTACCGTGCCCACCACCCATCTTACTATACCCTACCCTTCCCACCACCCATCTTACTATACCCTACCCTTCCCACCACCTTAACCCAACCCATCCCTCACACCTTTTAGGGTGGCATCAAAACATGTTCATAGAAGAATAATATAAGTGCGTATGAAATGAATATCCGACACATCTTCGACATCTCCCGACATCGTATGGATACTTTTCGATACTACCGAATAATTTTTTTTCAATTTCTACTTAAATCAATTTTAACCGAAAAATGAAGCTATCTTCGACATTATTCATAACAACACGTGTTCTACCCAAAACACGACACGACACGCTTGATACACCCCGACGCCATATCCAACGGTTGTCGGTTGATCAAATGAATATTAATTAAAATTTTAATTAAAATCTAACACACTATCAACACTCCACGACACAAAATCGACACCTTTCGACACTACTAAACCATTGACCAAAGAAAAAAACCGACACACACAATATATAGAAGTAAAAAAAAGCGAAGACGGAAAAAATAAACAATACGTAGCATCCCAAAAACGATGCCCTAAAAAACCGCATAGACACACAAATGTAAAATATATATACGCAATAAAGGAAAAGAACACACACACAAACAAACTATAGTATATTGAAATATCCCGTGGTCGTATCGTATTAGGATAAGACCCCAAAAAAAAAAAAAAAAAAGAGATCTCGATGGAAAGCAAAATAATATGTAATTAAATTGGAATCGGATACATCTTAAGCACAACACACATAATAAGATTAAGAATAAATTAAAGCTAATGTGTAGATTAAAAATACAATTGGGTCCTCTAAAATGGAACAATTTAACTCAAACCCTTCACCTCAAAAAAAAAAAAAAAAAAAAAAAACTTTTTTTCTCAAGGGTCACCATAATGAACAGTAAAATCTTTTAAAAATAAATTTGGGCGATGAGCACAAGAAAACGACGGACCAATGAGAAAAAAAACAAGTGTCACAAATCTACACTTTTTCCCTTCTTATTAGTATAGGGAGATATAGTCCCAGGACATAACCCAATTAGTAAGTGCGTGAGTGCAGAATTGCACCTTGCAATGGAGGTTAGAGGTTCGATTCCCACAAGGGCAATTATTATTCTCTCCTCATAAGGTAAGCCCATCACTCGGAAAGCACTTGTGATCTTGATTTACATCTCCACTCATCCCGTGGGACGAGGAGAGTGGGACTCTCAGGGATAGGGTTTACCCTTTTTTAGTATAGGGAGATATATATATATTTAGTGTAATATTGTTTTTGTTCGGGTGTGCTTAGCCCCCCTTAAGATACTACTTGCCTCCGTCCTTGCTGCAAGTATCAACAACAATACCGCACATAACTCCCGCAAGATAAAATATGTGTATGAAATATGCAATTCACCAAAAGTAATGAGATTTTCGGAGTTAGTCGTCTTTGACCTCAAAGTGAATGCGATGGTAAAAATGTATCATAAATCACTCAAACCACCCTAAAAATGCATCAAATAAATCATAAACGGTCTCATCAAAGTGTGTCGGTTATACTTTATTGTGCAATATACCGATTGAACTTAGTTCGGATGTTACATGTGCATTTCATAAATCTATTTATTTGCCTGCCTGGATATGAACTACATTTAAATAATTTAATTTACTGATTTGTGCAATGTACCCATAAAAAAAAGGCAGGAAATCTTTATAGAATGCATCTGCAGTTAGCATTCATTCAAGAACATTTCCTTGGTCTGAAGCAACGTTACAATCTCTTTTATAAGTGCATTAATTTATCAAACTCAAATAATACCACATATTCTCCTCATGATTTAATGGGTGCTAACGTTTTTGGGTTAGTGGATTCATTACTATATATTTAATTGGTGTAAATATGTACCTATAATCATCATTATTTCAGAATTAAATACAAGGTTGCAGCTTTCGTTAAAAAAATAAAATAAAAAATTTACAAGGTTGAAGCTCGATTTTTATTTTTATTATTATAAATTTTTTTTTTTTTTTGAGCTCGAAATTGTTTTAGTCAGATAAAAGCATTTCTTGGTGACGTAAATTTAGCGAAAAAATAAAAGCACACTGAGCCTATTAGAACCTATGAAGCACGGACCTGACACGGCACAATACGACACGACTGATGTCAGAATTTATATAAGTGCATGATGATACGTCAGTACTACGTATTATATACATGATAAATTTATATTAGATGATACAATAAGACTAGATTTTTCATAATTAAACTAAATAAAACACACAATACACCTTGACAAATACGAATTGGGCATTAAGTGATTATATATAAAATAGTAATAGTAATTTTTATGGGTTTCAAAAGATTACAAATAATATAAAATTTTGTTTTTATCATTATTTAAGCAATAATCTTAATAAGAGCATAGTTTGCTAAATTATAATATTGTAATCATATATATACTTGTGAAATCACATATAACATATGATTTGCATTTTAATCATGTTTTTCCGGTGGAAAATAAAGAAAATTGACTTTTTAAAAAAAACATGAAAAAATGATTTCCTAAAAAAGCTTGAAAGAGCCGGAAATTTTATGCTGGTCTTAATTTCAGATAACTTGGTGATCCAAACAATAAAAATCCATAAAAACATACGGGCCCAACCAGTAAAAATATAAATGCTACGCTTTTAAAATTTGCCCATGTTTTAAGAAATCTTATTGGAGAACTAAAGTATTTACATGGTGATCCTGTACCACCATAAAACTATCGCGAAAAAGCCGTGTCATGTCAGATCAGGAGCTTCGACACTGTTTCATGCCGTGTCAAATATTAACAATTTAAATATATAATAGAAAATAACAAGTCATACTTTATCGGATGGATATTGTGTTGAAAATGTGTCTAACATTACGCACGTCCTTTAACACTCGGAAGAACTTGCACTAGGTGGGCTTAATTAGTACACCTCATCATTTTATTAGAGTACTCACTATGACTTAGTCTTTTACGGTATGAAAAAGATGTGGTATTACATATTCTCTTCTATAACTCAATTAAACATACTGTGGTGATACATGGTGTGGGAGGTGAAGTGGTTCTATACACACCACTCTCACATTTTTTCCTTTAAATATAGTAACATGAGCCATAGTAGTAAACAAATGTGTTATATTAAAATATTAATAATGTATGTATTAAAATATTAATAAATATGTGTTAACATTTTGTTCATAATATAACCATATCCACTTTGTTATAAGGGATACTCTTACCACCCCTTGATTGAAAAGTTTTCTGCCTCATTTACTTTTTATATTTCTTTTTATTGAATATTGTATACTTTCTTTCATTTTATGTATGTTCTATGGAAGTCCAGAAAATACTTGGGAGTTCCTCAAAAAAAAAAAAAAAAAAATATATATATATATATATATATATATATATATATATATATATATATCTATCTTGGGAGAGGTGTCAATGAGCTATCTTTAACATTTTGTGTTACGGTAATTTTAGGATTCCATTTTGATTGAAGACTGAGAGATTTTTATGGTCTTGCAAGAATTGTAAGAAGAATGTAGACAAGAAAGATATATTGTGGCCTCTCATTTTTTTCTCTCTTCACATAATACACTTTTATCATTGTGTGTAGAGCTTAGAAATGAATAAATTGAATGTATGCCACTTTGCACAACTCATACAAACTGGCCAGATTATAAAATTTGTCTTGAAGACTCACATTATACTAGGTTGATAATAAAACAATATTGATAAATCATATATTTGGTTATATAATAATAACAATTATAATATATGATAAAAAACAATAACTATATTAAAAAGTAAATAAGTTTTATTATGGTAACAATATAATTCTTGTAATTGCAAGAGGCCAAAAAAAAAATAAAAAATTTAAAAGAAGGTATGATCAAAACCAAGAGAATAGCCATGGGGAGTCATGGAAAGACCAAGGCCAGTGGGAACCTTTCCATCAACTGCCCCAACATGGCCACCGCCGCCACCGCCTCTTGATATTGAAGAGGTGGAACCACCAACGAAACTCCCAGCCGCGGCGGCAGCCACCATAATCTTCTCTACCTGCTTTGCTACAGTATTCTTCAGTTCTTCCATGGCTTCCTTTAACTGCTCAAGCTCTTGTAAACTAAGCTCATTCGCCGGCTTTTCCCACCAACACATCTTTTGACTCGCCTTTCTCATCTTTCCCAATTCATCTCCACGCTTTTTCTCCATCTCTAACTGTTCATCCATTTCCATCAGCTGCATATTCAGTTCGTTTACACTTGCTTTTCGATGCGCCTCCACCAGCTGCTGAGATGTCGTCGTCGTCCCACCGCCGCCGCCGCCGGCGGTGGTATCGTTGTTCATGTACCGGTTGATAACGGTGAAGATACATGGATGACCAAAGCAAAAGACCTTTTTACCGGGCGAGAAAACGATGATTGCAAGTTCTGCACCGCAAAGTGTACATAATTCGTTGGCTTTTTTGAAAAGGCCAGATCTTCTCTTCGAGAAAGTGACAAGTAAGTTGCTTTCTTTTGACATTCTTGCCATTTTGATTTTCTGCCTACCCCTGCTTTTTCCTGCCATTTTTTCAGATGTTTTTTGGATGGGTTTTTTGGATTGGAATTGTGTTCAATTTATAGTGCAAAGATCAACATTTTTTTGGTTATGTAAAAATGACAGCTACGTACATGAATTTATTATATTATTTTTTTCAACGCCTAAACCATTATTATAATGCTTCTTCCCTTAATGAATTATGTTTGTAACACCTAGCTGTCACTTCCTTAGTTAAGATATTTATTGCTCTATTTGTTTAAGACCATTGATTTATTTATAGATATGTATAACAGTGTCCTAAAAAAATTCCAAGTACTTTTTGTAAAATTTCAATTGAGAGCTATTCAGATTTCCGGCTATGTGGTGTGATAACTAGTGCATGTTTGAGATGTATAAAAATTACTCTTCCACATAGTAGTGGTGTGTAGGAGTGAGTTGAAAAGATCTCACCCCTCCACTTGGTATCACCCACAAAACCTGTTACGTAATAAATCTTCTCGTTCCCATAGTAGGAGGGGAGATTTTTTGGATGGCTAAATCCATATGGAGTAGTCGGGAGATTTTTTTTGGATGGTAAGTTCATACGGAGTGTAGTGATCGCCTAGGTGATTGAACCATACTTATTATATCATTCTTATAAATTGTGTGGTTCAGATCATTTACATAGTTACTTAACTTCAGATGGAGATATCATCTAACAATTTCCCAAAAAGAGACGTTATTCGTAATCATTTCTTTTATTGTCATTTTATCCTGCAATTGTAAAACCACGAACTTTTAATTAAGGGCATTTTTGTCTTTTTGTAATTAAATTTATTTTCCAATTAATTCAAGGTTTAATTAAGTTGTTATTGGCTTCTAAGACACCTAATCCGACCTAAATGCTGAAAAATCCTATCAAATGCCTACAGGTACGTAGCCTAAGACTTCCCTAGTTTCGTGTTTTCGAGGTTTCAGGAAAAAAAACTTGGCACGCTGAACTGAGAGACCCTCTCGGTACAATGCACTAAAGAACTCGGGCACTCGGTTCGATCGTCTGGGTTCGCTTTGCGTATCTCGAGTATTGTTTTCAAGCGATTCGAGTTGTAAAAGCTAATTAGGCTTTGAATCTCTTCTTGAATGTAAGATCTAATCTTTTTTTCGTAGTTGTTCTTGGCTTTGATCTTTGTAAGGTTTAATTCCCGTAAGTTAATGTTAGATTGATTGCCGGTTTTTAGATTCACATAAGATTTGGAAAGTAGTTGTTGTTCGGTAAATAGTTAGGTTCGTCTTTTAGGTTAGAATTTTTCTTATAAAATGTTCCTTTTTTAGTGTAAGATTATGCTCTTAAATTGTTTTGAATACTGTTTTATGTTGAACTGCACACAACTATATATGATTATGTGTTGCCGGGTATCTGTTAAACTTTGTTTTCAGAATGTTATTTTATTTTCTATTTACTTTACTGTAGACAGTGTTTTCAAACTTTTAAACTATTTCCTAGGTACTCTTTTGTAAACTGTTTATGAGTTTTGGTTACGAGTAAAGAAAATAGAAAGAGAATTCAGTGTTGTGATGGCCTCAGTATGGTCGCGTAGGTTAGTTTGGATTTTGACATAGGTGTTTAACCTGTTCCTACTTTCTTTATGTGTTGCCCGAATGTACTTAGCATTATTAGAAAATCATACGGGTCCCTTGGGCATAGTTAAGTCTCATGTCAGATGGTGTGATTAGTTGTATTAATTAGCCAAACCGTATGTTCTTAAGGCAGTGTATTCTAAGAATACATTGGGCATATAGTCAAGTCCCAAGTTGGAGGTACAGCTAGTCATGCTAGCCGAGTTGTATTATGTGCCCTCAGGATAAGTCAGTAAGAAACATAAAACAGAACTATCGAGACAAGAACATGATATGCCAAGTAAGTAAGAAACAGGAACATGACAGTCACGACACGAACATGCTACAGTTGGTTGACATGTACAATATAAGTTAGTAGCCTACATAACTTTGATCAGTAATCTAAACATAGTAAATAAGTAATTATTGTAAACGAACACATACGAGCAAGATGAACTGAACGTAGCTAATAAGCATGGTTTCTGTGCATTGTTCAAGTTGGCTTTATAGTGGATATTCTTAACGTAGCTAATAAGCATGTTTCTAATGGTGTTTTACCTATTCTTCAAGTTATGTTTTTAAAGTGTTTGCGAACTGGATAAAATAGATTAATGTCGTGTCTCCCGGCATCAAACATACATGAATCTCTCATTTGATTTTCTTTCTCCTGACTGAGCTTTGTGCACGAGCTCACTTTTTTATTTGGAATAAGAAGTTATGCAGTTCCATGACGAGTTGGATATGATCGAGCATGGAGAGCAAGCTTATGAATGGAGTCATGAAGTTCGTTGTGTTCCAACTGTTTCCTTATTGATAAAGTTTACTTGTGATCCGTTGAGATTGTTAATGGAAGATCTTAAGTGTCAATTTCTCGAGTCTCTTGCTTGTTTCTTTTTTTCCATGCTTTATGGTACGACATGAGGCTTTTGTGAGATTTAGGGGTTACTCAAAATGTCACGTACCGAACGTTCATTTTCTAGATACGGACTCGGTATCCGGAGAATGGATGTTACAACAATATTCCTAATAATAAATTAAGATAGCTCTTGATGACGGAGCATATTACATCCGCCCCATAATATAAGGGTTTTTTGTGTCTTTTATTTAGTTTATTTTTTGATCATATAAATCCTTTTACAATATTAGTGGAGCTTTTATTACATTTTGATTCTTTTACCCCTAATTTAATTTCAGTTGAACATTTCTTATTACCTTCAAATATAAAATTAATGATAGTCGACACAGGGTATTTTATACTTTTATCCTTTAGATTTATGACATTCTTTTTTTGAAAAGATCAATTTGTTATCAAGGCCTCAACAAGATAAAAGTACAACATTAGTTTTACAAAGTGAATTTCTAATATTTTTTACTTTCTTAAACTGTGTGGAAAAAAAAATTAAAATACCATATATTATGGACCGGAGAGAGTATTACAAAGTTTACATGAATTGTTGCTTGACTTCCTCATATATATATATATATATATATATATATATATATATATGTGTGTGTGTGTGTGTGTGTGTGTGTGTGTGTGTGTGTATGTATGTATATGCTTCTGTTTTGTATGTATATGCTTCATGCCTAAGGGTATCAGGGACTAACTGGCAGGACTTCCTCACATATTGTTTTTAGTAAATTGTTTGGTATGACATTTTTCTTGAAGTATTTGATGACTTCATTTCCCACACTTATTCTTCACAACATGTGCGTCCCTTAATGAAAATCTGTTTAAGTCAAAATTAACCTGACTATTCTAGGCTTAGATACTTATGATGTAGTCGTATCATCATCTAAGACCATATAAAATCACCAAATCCAACTTTCACACCGAAAGATGTGTCTACATAGGTCTCAGTCCAGAACATAAGTGGTATAAATGTCTATTCAAATATGGGAGTCTGTATATCCAGGGATTGTCAGTCTCATTGAAAGTAGACCATGCTATATGAATATGATGTCATGTGCAACAATCACATTGGGATCTTGTTTCACCAGCTCCTGGACATACGCTAGTAAAAAACAAATGGTTGTTCAAAAGAAAGATAAAGATTGATGGCACTATAATCAAACATATATGATCAAACTTATGGTGTTGACTTCGAAGAGATATTCAGTTATGTAGCTAAGGAATCAACAATCAGAATTATCTTGTCGCTGGTTCTAGCATTGAATTGGGGATTGAATCAGGTATACATCATCAATGCTTTCTCAAATGGTCTACTCACTAAGGATGTCTACATGCCTTAAACAATATGTTTTGTGGACATCAGGAGAGCTCACTATGTGGCTAACTTATAAAAGCTCTCAATGGTCTAAAACAGGTTCTTTAAGCCTGGTTTGATGCTCTCATAGATCAGGATGGTTTCTTTGGGGGTTTCAATTCATCAATCTATGGCCGAAAATTTCTTATTTGTTTTTAGGAAACCTAACATACTTCTTAATGTTCTAGTGCATGTTAGTTGATGACATTCTTGTGACAATAAATACCTTTAAACTGACATCTACGTTCATTCATACTTTCAACTCAAAATTTTCATTGAAAGATCTTGGCCCAATGACACATTTTCTAGTAATGGAAGCTTAAATAAACATGTCTAGATTGTACCTCACTCAGAGTTCATAGGCCATGCAATTGCTACAAAAATTGAAGTTGAAGAACATCGAACCTTGTCCAACGCCTATGATTGTTGGGAACCAATTTGTTCCAAACGAAGTAGAGCTTATGCTTGATCCTACAATTTACAGAAGTGCAATTGAAGGATCATCTATGTAGTTGATGAAACAAAATTCATCGGGTATAAAATATGTGCCCTTTAATCTAATGATAACTGTTGAGGTTAAATATTCAAGAAAATATGAAAGAGGGAGAGGGGTTTTTATGGGGGTGATTTAGACTGGCCTGGGAATTTCACTAGGATGCCTACATATCCAATGTGTATGTTGGAATCAAGTCTGGCATAGTTCTTTGGTTGTTTATATAGGGGGCAATTGTGCCCTAGACCTGCGTGGACCGTGTCCAATATGGACTCTCCTTTCGTGTTGTTCAATAATTCTGGGATTATCCCTTGATTTTAGGAGATAATTAGAACATACAAATATTTGTATTAAAGGATAAAGATTGGAGCCTTAATGGCTGGGGATTCTTTTCATAACTATCGTATAATTATTATCATTATCATATTTGCTAGCCGACGTGCGATGATAATCTGAGGTCAGGTCGACCGAGCTGCGTTGGTCTGCTCCTCACCGACCTGCGGTGGATCGAGGGACGACCCGAACACCCTTCCTTTATTGGTCTCAGTTCGGCTCTTAGGCCCACTATGGAACTCCAAACTCTTTATGGTTAATGCATTAGACCTATTCTTTCCATCATTTAGGGTGTCACGTGCTTGGCATGAGGAGTGGTCAAATCTCGTATCGTCATAAGCCCCCAGATCCAACTGAAATTTTGAGATCAGGTCGGATCTGAACTAGATGCTCTATGGCTCTTAGGCTGACTTGGTCTGGTCGGGCTGAAGCTCGACCTGTTATGTAACAAAGGGGATTTAGTCAACGATGCCAGGAGGTGTTGTCATGTCATAACTTCTGTCTTAATGTTTTTTGAAATACGAGGCGTCACCCACCCATTTCAAGGGACGGTTTTCGAGGATGGTTTGAGGCTTATACCCCTTATCATATCAACCATTCCATTATGTCTTGGCAGGCATAAAGCACCGATGATTTTCTGTTAGGTGTGATGCCCGAAAGACAATTTTTGTAATTGTTTTATTTAATAAATGAAATGATATTATTATTCATATTTATTATTCTCATAATCACCGATGTGACAATAGTATTTACACTACAGAAAACCCTGAGTATATCGTTTATGTAATCACTTAACTCAGTGTATGAGATATACACGGGAGGATTGAGTTAGTGAAGATGTACTTAAAATACAATTAGTCCGTAGTAAAGTTAATCGAGAGTATCGGGTCTCCCTTTAACGTACTATTAATGCACCCATAACACGATAGGTGTGATCGCCTTATCCGACTTTCGGTTAAGGAAACCTAATGGGGCATTTATATATGATAGATATATCATATAGAATTGGACCGATTTGATCTCGAGTTCTCAATATAATTCCGTAATTGAGAAGTCTTATCGAATCATTAGATGATCATATTATGGATATATCTTAATCCCGAGGTGATCACGATCATTTGCTTGAATCGCATGAGGTTTGACTTGACGGTTAAGGATTACACCGAGTCTGTGATCCTGAATTACCCCATCTTGGCATTGTATCTTTGGATTGAGTGAGTAGTCCGTGTTATCACAGATACGGAATCCATTCCTTCCATTTATGGAAGTAGATAGACGCCTCCTTTATGAGTTAATCCTGAACATTGATCGATCCATGGGATTCATATTACACCGATTAGCTACCAAAGTGAGTTATTTGAATTATTGATCACTAGGGGTTAATGGTAAGTAAGGACAAGATGTTCTCGAAAAGGGTTAACGGTAACTTCCCGATTTAGAATGAACAATCTATGGAGGATTAATCCATATGAAATGATTATATCGGTGGACACTTATTACTTTCGTGAGGAGATAAATATAATCTTATAATCGGAGAGTGCGATCACGGGATTATGGTGGCATATTCCCGTGATTGATTTATCGAATATAATTATTCGCTTAAGTAAGATAATTATTTATTTGATTTATCGGAGCCACGATTATTAGTCCATGGTCCCCGACGTGCCTCCTAATATAGCATAGATATTCTCGGACGTCGAATCCTAATAATATTAATTTAGTTCATGTTGGACTTTATTAAAACGATATGTGAATTAATTGTTTAGTGGACTATTAAATTGGTTGGGCTAAATAATTAAATATGTGGAAAAGACATTTTCCATAATCTTGGCCCAAATTATTGTGTAGTGGCAAAATTAATATTGACTAGGTCAATATTTGAAAGTGGCGCCCCATATGTCTAATTTTGGCAAGGAATTAGTTTTCTTGTGTATTAAAAAGACATGTGCATAAAATATTTATTGGATAAATATTTATGGTAAGAAATAAAGATAAAAATATTCTTGATTTGTTCTAGAATATTTTGGGATTATCTTTTATTTACTAGGATTATTATAATTGATTTTGTATTAATTATAAAATCCTTGGAGGCTAAGTTTTACTCTCCTATATAAAGAGAGTTCTCCCAAGCCTTAAACAACACAATAAAATTCGAAATTCACCTCTTAGAGAGGAGAAGGAAAATTTCGGCTAAGGGGAGATAAGGGGAAAATCTTGGAGATTTTTCCGGGTAGCATATCGGAAGGGTTCGAGTCGAGAATTCCTTCCACCGGGAATTGCTTGGATCACACGATCGGAAGACTGTGGTGCTCTTCACATCTTCACATTCATCCTTTGCGGTTCTTCAACTTGAATTTAGAGATTCAAGAGGTATGATCTACAAACTCACTTGTAGATGTAGATTTGATGTTTTATTACGTATACACATAGATCTAGATCCTTAAATCGCTTCCGTTGCGATGATATTTTCTAACAGTGGTATCAGAGACCATGGTGATCTATATTTATACGTATAAAATATTAGATCTAGGAGTGGTAAAACATGTAGATTTTTTGTCCCAATTTTTTTTTAAAAATAGGGCCGACGCATGATTTTTTTTTTTTATGACTATGATTGTCTTGGTTGAAGAGATGGATTGGGGTTGGTACTGTTTACTCGTTAGATCTATTGTAGCTCCTTTGTTTAGTAACAATTGAGCATATGAATTGTATTTTATTTATGTCAATTTTCGAAATTTATGTAAAAAGTAGCATCTTTTATTGTAATTTTGATTATCCGGGCTGGAAAAGATGAAGATCTTGCTGAAAAATTGAAGATCAAGTCGAAACCCAAGGTATGAACGAGGAGAAAAACGGATGAATTTTATTAAAAATCTGCTACAGGACTTTCTGCGGCGCTGAAAAGCGTCACTAAAAGTCCTGTTTAATAAATATATGCGGCTAGGGTTTTCTTTAATTTTGCGGCTGCACCAATTTTTTTTTTTGCTGTGACCTAATTTTTTTTTTTTTTTATTTATTTATTTTAGATCATTCAACAGCCGAATGATGAAAAAAAAAAAAATTTATTTTTTATGGAAAATAGAATTAAAAACAGCCGCATGTAATATAACAAAATAAAATATATGATTAATTAAAATAAATTGGATTTATTTAATTAAAAAGACCTTTTCTCCTCTCGGGTGTTCGTGGTTCGTGTTCCGGCGGTTCGAGTTCAAGATTCGAAGATCAAGACTCGAAGACAAGAAGATTGTAATTTATTTTTCCCTAGGATAGATTAGTTACGGGGGTACCAACAATCCATCTCGGTGTTTAAATTTCCGCAATTTATTTTTTATGTGTTCGATTATAAAATAGACATAAAATCGGAATTGCCATGACATGCATTCATATCATAAATCCACTCCATGCATACATGTAGAATTTTAATTTTGGTAATTAAAATAGGCATGTATACAAACTCGCGTAATTAGTTGAAATTTAATTAATACGTGGTAATTAATTAATTTAGTAACTAATTAAAGATCCGAGGACGGGTTATGAAATCGTTAGCCTTTCGGTGTGTGTTCTCGGTGAACCGCCTTAAAGCTCAAACGAGATCACGTTTTCGATTCGTAGTGTCTACGAGATTGAATGATGGTAAAAGAACAATAAATCTTGGATAAAAGCGGTTCGCTTTTAGGTTGGGTGGTCAATCGAGCTTCGCTCAAACGACTTAACCCTCCTAGTGTGATGTATGCACGGGGTCCGGCAAGACTAAGCCAAACCGAGAGCGGAGGGGTGATTCCTTCTAATCTCAATAGGGCTCTCTGACCCGATTTCGTCCGGATCATCACATATGTTCCAACGAATAGGACGGGTAGGCTTGCCTACGCCACCGACACCATTCGAATCCTTGATTTCATGTACTTTTATGTTAACATCAAAAGACGTGGTTAGTTAACCCACCACCACTTCCAAAATATTGAGTGGGCGCGGGAAGGCGACACCAACCCCACGGTCTCTACTATAGATGCAAGTAAGTGAGAGAAGGGTGACGCCTCGAGGCGCTTTGATTTCGTCCCCTACGGATGGTGTTCACCCCTATCAACATTCATGGCTTGGTCTCCGAAAGGATAGGATTTCTGGGTACTCGTCGGGTCACTGACCTATCCTACGACGGCACACTCGGGGCGTACCTAAGAGATCTGATATAGTAGGTCACACTCATCAAGGGTATTTTTGGTAATACCTAGGCTAAAAAGGAAGGTAGTCAATGAATAAAGGGATGTTCGATTCTCGTGGGATGTCCGATTCTCACAAGTTATTCATTGATTTAACCGTTGATCTCTTTGACCTACCCTACGGCGCATCGAGATGCAAGGTTAAAACCTTGGAATGGTAGAGTAGACTTACTTTTAGTTTACAATTCCTAAAATACAATAATATAGTAGTGTTAAACTTGAATTAATATATGTCATTTTATTTACAAAGATTATATCCCTTACTAAATTGCTTTAAAATTTATAATTGACTAGTATTGACTTCGTTAAAAAGTGGAAAGTAACTAGGACGTTGAATTAGTCAATTGATAATGCAATTATTTTTCGAAAGAGATATTTTCTCTTAAGCCTTTTAAAACCAAAGTGACATATGGATATGTCACTAGTGTCATTCGTGTTAAACGGGAGACAAACTTAGTTTGATCAAAGGTGATTTCGACTTTGAAATTCTTCTAGTGAATTTTTAAGTGTGTAGTGATTACACGAGTAATTTTCTAATTGAAAAATCGTAAAATCATGAAGTGTCGCTAGTTGGACGATATTTGGAATCGATGAACTAGTGGGAGCTTTATGATTTGTTGTTTTTCTAGAACATTAGAAAAGTGTAACTAAGTACATACGTAACCATTCTAATTGAAAAATCGGAAAATCATGAAATGTCGCTAGTTAGACGATATTTGGAATCGATGAACTAGTGGGAGTTTTATGATTTGTAGTTTTTTCTGGTATATTAGAAAATCCGAGAAGTCCTGACAAGTAACACTCAAAATAGACATCCCACGGTTCAAGAGTAGTGTCTACTCACACGAATCGCTAGTTCAAGATCTGTTTCCATTTACGGAAAGTCAAGAATGGGAGAGTATGTCTAAAAGTATTAGTCATCTAAAACTGAGTTGATTTTAAGGCTAAAACCGAAAATTAATAAACTGAAAGTCATAGGATAAGGATAGTGATTTCGGATCACCAACCTATGAATCCTTGGTGATTTTCTCTTAGGCTATGTTCTTTGGAAGAACGAGATAGTAGTGCATTGACGATTAATAGACAACGGGCAGTAATTTTAGCAAAATAATGGGAGTGATATGAGGAAATGAATCTCAGATTCAATCCTTGGATATCGCAGAAGATTTATTTTTCTGTTTAAGATTCGTTGGAACGAATGGATTTACCTTTTATTCGATAATTTGTTTGTCTTATAGAAAGTGAATATACAAAAAAGACGCATTCTGACGAGCGTCTTCTTTCCCGAACTGCGGATATAGCTGTTAACGCCGTGCCACTTAGTGCTGTTATGACTGGGTGCCCACCAGGTCATCAGGGGAGTATCCCCCTCTTCTACTCCGTGGGTAGATATTGCAGCCTTTACCATTGAAATCCCGGAGGAAGATGGTGAGGAAGAGAACGAAGGTACCCCTTTGATAAAGAAGAGACGTTTTGAGGCTGGTGATCGGCAAAGGAGGAGAAGCAGGACCAAGGCTTCATTGGGTCATTCTCCTGAATCGATTAGACCGGAGGATGAAGCCGACGAGGGTAATAACGTTGAGGAAGAGGAAGAGCTGCGACCTGACCCTGTGTTAGAAATGACCAACGAGCAGCTGGCAAACGAGGGTATCAGCCTAATCGAATACGTAAGTGTTCTCGATGCCTTTCCCTCTTACTATTAAGCCTTATATGTTCTAAAAGTTTACATTGTTCCCGTCTCAGTGGTCTCGTATTGAAGAGGAGACTTACAAGCAACTGGCTGCAGTTGCCTTATGCACGGAGAAGTTGAGAAAGAGGATCTCCGAGCTGGAGCGAGGATTAACTGAGCGTGAGCAGCTTAGCCAGAATCTGCAAGGTGCAGTCGAGGAGAATGAATCTCTCAAGCAACGATTTCAGGCTCAAGAAGCTGAGCTGTAGAGACTGGGATCCGCTTATAAAGCTTCCCTAGAAGACATGCACGAGGATAACTTGGCGGAGACATCTGAGATGGGGCAGACTATCGTCAAACTGAGGAGAGAGAAAGATGCCTTATCAAATGAGCTCGATGCTACCCGTGCCCAGGTGTTAGGTGAGTATAAGGCATCTACTGAGTTTACGCAGGCCTTGGACCTAATGCTTGCTCCTGCTGTATGTGAGTTTTACTCCATGGGCATCAATGAGGCATTGGCCCAATTTCCTAACCTGGATACCGCACGCCTTCCTCATTCCAACCTGTATAGGTCTGGTATGGACAAGGTTTACAATGATCGTTTGGTAGACTTTCGAAAGGGAGTGGATGTCATGGCTCGGCATGAAGCTCAGCAGATTTCTCTTCGAAGGTCGACCAACCATCCTAGGTCAGGCACGGCTACGACACCAAGGCGGGATTCAACTCCTGGGTCTTAACTTGTAATTTTTTTATTTTAAAAATTGTAAATGAAGCATAATGTATTTGAATAAACTTAATATAAATATTTTTAGAACTACTTGGTTGTATCCTTTGATTTCTTACTTGCAGTTGATTCTGATATGTGTTTAGATAGCCCCCCAGTATGCCTTTCGGTAAGACGTATTCTTCGAAAGGCATACTTAACTCGTAATCTCCATCATTTTTCTCGTAGGCTTGTTTTTTATAGGGTTGAAAGTCATACTGGGTCTGATCTGTAATACTCAGCAAGTCTACCGTGTGGATAGAGGTTTACATTGTGACCATCTGTGGGACTCAGAAGTGGGATGTAGCTTTGCCCTGAATCTGACTTGCAGAACTTACAGTGACCATCGATTTTGTCGCTATTCGCATGATCGTGCATTTAATATTACATTGACTAGGGTTTTGGTAACCGTGGGGCATTAAATGCCTCTTTAGAATCTGAAACGCCTTAATAAATCCTGTCTGTTAGATCTTTTCAATCTTCGTCATCTAGTCATTTTCTTTATTTATAAAGGAGGGGTTTTCTCTACCCTTCAGCGCGCTTACAAACTTAGAGCTTTTGTTGTTGAGTACTTTTTTTATTTTAACCATGTCAATGTCTTATACTGGCTCCTCTTCCACTCATGTCTCCGGTATATCTCTTTTCTTTGCAACGGCGTCTGCTACTGGCCGTCCAAATTTCTGAGGGTATTTCAACAGGCAGTGGCCCATAACGGAGAGGGGCTTAAACATGCATAAGGTTGAAGGGAGTAGTTCTATGTTTCACGTCGTTTTCTCGAAGCCTAGGGGGAGTTACAATCTCACATTGGTGCGTGAGTTTTATTCCGTTTTATCAGAGGCTGATTCCGTTGAGGAGGCCACTTTGGTTTTCTTTCGAGGCGTTCCTGTTGGCTTTACTCCGGCGGTTATAAACACGTTTCTTTGCCTCCTCAATGTCGATCCGGCCCTGCATTACGAGACGGCTTGGGATCTGGATAATAAGGACCCTTACCTTGCTCATAGAGCATACGCTTACCAACGCTTACTCCCAGGTGAAGGAGATCCTGTTTTGCAAGGTGTTGCCTCTGATTTACATCGGTCACATCGGGAGTGGAAATGATTTATCAATACCCGTGTATCCCAATGACAGAGTTCGAGGTGCTTACTGATGAAGAGGCCCTTCTAATTCATGCTATCTTTACCCCTCAAATGGGTGTCGACTGGGGGGTTATAATTCACCGTGAGACCGTACACTGAGTCCGACCTACGGAACTCAGAGGGTCTGACCTGCGGACATAAATAGAAATTACACCGAGTCCGACCTACGGAACTCAGCGGGTCCGACCCGTGGACATAAATATCAATTACACTGAGTCCGACCTGCTGAACTCTGTGGTCCAACCAGCGGACATAAATAGCAATTACACTGAGTCCGACCTGCGTAACTCAGCAGGTCCGACCAGCGAACAAAAATAGAAATTACACTGAGTCTGACTTACGGAACTCAGCGGGTCCGACTTGAGGACATAAATAGCAATTACACTGAGTCCGACCTACGGAACTCAATGGGTCCGACCTGCGTACTTTCATTGGTGTGTGGTAAGCATCATTTATATAATCATGCACCATCAATAAGACATAAATATAAATTGCATAAAGAAAGCACCTGCCAAGTGCCAAATCAAAATATCCAAAAAAATAGTAAAATGAAATAACAACGTATTTAAGACGGATATATAAAGTAGCAGCTAGTAATGCCTATAGCTTGTCTCAGGATGTGTCAGCTCGACCCCTTTCCTATTGATCATTGTCGTGTAGCAGCTCCTAATTGTTTCAACATATCCCTTTATCTCTATTGATCCGTCCGCAGTGGGAAACTTTAGGCTGATGTATGCCGGTGGTATAACAGCTCAAAGTTCGATCAGTGATGGTCTTCCCAAAATAATGTTGTATGTTGAGGGAGCCTTTACCACCACATAGTTTATCATTAGTGTTTTGCACTTTGGCTCCCTTCCAAATATGGTTGCCAGCTTGATCGTTCCCAGAGGATGAACTGGGGGTCCTACAAAACCAAAGAGAGGTGCCGACACGGGAGTAAGTTCAGAATTTTTTAAATTCATAGACTGGAAGGCGGAGTGTGGGAGTTTGCAAAACCACTCACGGGCCCTTGCCCATCAGGAGCATGGGGAACGCTTTGCACTCATCTCGTCTGAAGTGTTGAACAAACTCATCTGGGTGATATATTGGAACATATGATCTGATGGATCCTTAGATCCATCATTGTGGTCCAGCTTGGGAACCTTGAAGCCTACAGGTCGATCATACTCATCTATCTTCCTTGTGAAAGGTGTAGCGAAGTAAAAGCCAAACATCTTCTTGCCCATCATGGCGTTGATCTCCGGGCAGGCCGCCTCCCTAACTTGAGCATTCATAGGTTTCTTCCCCTTATTCAAGACATATGCCTCTTCACCTTGTTTTTTATTAGGAGGAGTTTTTTCTTCAGTCCTCTCCTCTGCATTGTCCTCTTATAATTGTACAACCTGAAGGATGGCCCGTCTAGTAGCGGGATCCATGGCAGCCAATTACTCTTTAACGGCTTGCTGCTCAGAATTCAAGGAGGTTTCTTCTGATTGCGCCGCCAAGCTTTCAGTATCAACATCCTCATCATCATGGTCGTTGTTTTGATTGTTTTGGGCGTTTGCTGAGTTTGTGGACGTAGTAGCAGAAACCTTTTGGGCTCGTGTGTTGGGTTTTGGTGGCATGGTGATTAATTCAAATCTTCCACAAACAATTACCAATATAAGGCCCTCATTCTAGCGCCAATTGACAAAACAAAATTCGTCGGGTATAAAATATGGACCTTTTAATCTAATGATAACTGTTGAGGATAAATATTCAAGGAATTATGAAGAGGAGAGGGGTTTTTGTGGGGGTGATTTAGACTGAGCCTGGGAATTTCACCTGGATGCCTACGTATCCAATGTGTATGTTGGAATCAAGTCTGTCATAGTTCTTTGGTTGTTTATATAGGGGGAGATTGTGCCCCAGGCCTACGTGGGCCGTGTCCAATATGGACTCTCGTTTCATGTTGTTCAAGTTAGAGATTACTCTGGGATTATCCATTGATTTTAGAAGATAATTAGGATATACAAATATTCGTATTAAAGGATAAAGATTGGAGCCTTAATGGCTGGGGATTCTTGTTAGGAAATCTACGCGGGAACGCAGCGGAATTTAAAATTTTTATTTCCTTTTAATCAGGATCGACTTCGTTTAAGCAATAAACAAACAAGTAGTAGACGGTGGTTACCTTGGTTGATCTAAAAGATCGACGCTTTGACCGTCTAAGGAGAGTAGTTCTGCATAGAGCCACCCAAGTGTTCGGTCTCTACCGCTAGTCCACACGAACAGCCCGCCGGAATCCCATCATGGATTGCTATTGGAAAAACTCCGGTTGCTAGACCGGCCCTTTTCCCCTCTCTCCAACTCTCTATAGGATGCTCTCTATTTTACACAAGAACTATTAGTTCTTGGAATTGTGATGTACAAAAGAGCTTGACACCCACCTCTTATTTATAGTGGTTGGGGCGCCCCTACTAGGTGTGGAGGAGAAGAAAACATTTTCCCAATAAAATAAGGAAAATATAATTGATTGATTTATTACAATATCTCATATTAAATAAATCTAGGATATTGTCAATATCTTATATTGAATATTTCCAAGATATTGTCAATATCTTATATTGACAATATTTATCTTTTATTATATTACCATAAATCAATTTACACATGTGTATATATCACACATATATATTACACAAATAAATCTATATAAATATTTAGCCATTACAAGTGTGAACATGTATATCTTATACTAGTGATAGAATATGCCGTGCAAGGCACGGCATGCCCGTTCCAAGTAAATCAAACTATATATTGCATTTAAATGTATCTATAAGCAAGGTGTAAACTCATCAAACAGCCTCCTTTATCCGGAAGACTAAACCGACCACCGGTTTCTCCTCCTCTTCTTAGGAGTGACATTACCACCAGAAAGAACTTCCATTTTTTTCAAAAAAAAACAATTCTTCCATTCAATTGGAAGAAAAGACAAAAAGTGAGGTGGTTGTGATGAAAGAAAAACTGAAATGTTCTTCCCCAAATTTAAAATGACCATGAAACGACAAATGCATGTACAATAACCATCAGAAAGAGGGAATTTCCAGAAGAGAAAGCAGAGATCCGGCGGGTAATGGAACACCGGCCAAGCCTCTGCTATTCCAATGTACTTGATGGCTCTTCCCCCTTTTTTTTCTTTATTGTACAAATGATGTAGTCAATGACTCACAATAAAAGCGTGAAAACAGTTGTAAAGTTTAGATCACACCTAATCCTTTTTTTCCGACAAAGATGACACCTAATCTAATACCACTCCTAAACCAAAGTAATCCACATATAATAGATAGTGGCAGAAGGATTCAAAAGGTGATGCATGTTGATGAACATGTTATCCCTACACTGTTTTTGTGTATTTATGCCTTAATTAAGACATATTTAATTCACTAATGACTAATATTTTCCAATTCACATACCAATTCGCATAACAATAAAGGCATGATTTGGAACAAAGACATTGAACTACTCGAAGAAGGCACCATGATTTAATCCAATCCAGAGCCCCTACCATCTTAAATGTACCAAAAATTCCAAAACTATAGCTGTGGGGATTCCAACCAAATAGTATGCTCCAAGGTTGACATAGGCGCAAATATGTTGCCACCCGCTACCTCTCACGACATCCAAAAAATTAATGCATCACTTTCATATTATAATAATGATCCAGACATCAACGATTCATATGAATGACTGTGTTAATTACACGTACCAGAAAGTACTCCTTTAATGCAATCCATCGCAGCCATGATGCAAATAAATGGAATCATTTTTCATAGTAATTGATGACATTTTTCTTCTGACGGAATGCATATCCTATAACACGACGACATGAGAAGAGAATGGATGTTCCGGTGATCATTTCTGCCATGGTAAGAGTTACCGCAGCCTGTACAACAATTTGAGCTAGTTCCCACTGCATTTCCTGATCCTAGTTGATTGGAAACTCTTGTGCTACAAAATCACGAAAATCTAGTTATCTTTATGATAGTTATGTATATACACATGTTATTATGAATTATAAAGAAAAATATACCTGGCTGCAGCACCGGTAGAATATGGTACATAGTAAAACTAAGAAGAAGTGGAGAGGCTGCCATATAAGATGAATATAAATTATTAGTTCCAAGACTTATTTAATGAAAAAGCTGTAGTGTAAAAAAACCATACCATATAAAAAAACCATACCATATTGACAGTACATAAGTTTCAAGCTGAGGATTTGGTAATAGAAAAAAAACAATGATATTTCTACATTTACCAAACAACTAAACTACTCAAAGGATGATAAAAGTTTTCATTACAAAGAGTTGGAAACAGATGACTACAAACCTACCTGCAATGCATGATCGATTTCTTTGGAATTTGATCAACACTAATACTCAATTTTGCACACTATAATATTTCCAAACCTTGATCAAGGAGGAACAACAACAAAATCATGAATCACTTCGGTATTTCCAAACCAATATTCAAGATCAATATTCAACAATGCATATTTTCCATTCTTCATTGTCACAACAACCTATTCTATCCCAACAATAAGTTGCTCTACGAATAACCAATACAATACTAAATCAAACATGTGTTTAAAGATGAGTAATATAATAAAAAGCTATGCATATATTAGAAAAGTAGTAGTGCCTATAATAGGTTACAAAGGCAACAAAATATTACATCCTTGGTGATCATGTTTGATTATTAAAATTAAGAAAAACAAGTATAGACATTTTTTCAGTCCAAAGAAGAATACCTTTGCATATTATCCAAAAGCATTAGTTGTTGATAGGTATACAACTAATGACTATAATATGCAAATATCTTCAATAGTTAAAACAACTCAAAGTTAGGCACATATGATATGGGCTTTGGCATGGCTTCAAAACACAACATCATTCATTGATGTCCTTAATTCTCACTTAGCTTGTTTTTCAGCTTCTTCACTGGGCTTTCAGAACCAAGACTTGGGACAACAATGTCACAGGTAGGAGAAGGAGATGGATCAGAGCTGAGCATATCTTCTTTTTCATCAGAACCAAATATGTTTCCTCTTTTTGCAGATGAAAAGATTTAAGTATTGTTGATACACTTGCATTTTAATACTTTTGTTTCACTTGATTTGAGATACGACTTTATCATTCTACTACAATATAAGCCTAAAATGATTACAAATCTAGTAAGAATACATGGGCCTTAAAGACTTTAGCAACCTGATCAAATGACTATAGCAGGATACGAAAACTACAATTCAGATCAGATATTGCAAAATAATCACAGCAATATGTCTAATTAATTACAATAAATACAAAGAAGTTTGAAAACACCAATAAAGCAAGATTATTATAACACTAAACAAAGTACAAGTTCAAAGACACAATATTTAGTGGCTATCTACAAAGGTCGAGAACTACATAACAAGATAAATAAATCTACAAATCCATAACGAAGGCTAAGACACAACCATATAAGCTGCAGGCTATCAAGTAAAACACTACAAATCATATGAAGAAAGATGCAAGACTTGATCACAGGATTGCAGCCTTTAAATAAGCTAATCCAAGCAAAAATAAACATGCATGTAAAACTTGAAGAAGACTCTAGCTAGTACATGTATCTGGACCTATAAAATCAGGATAATATGCTATACAAAACATGACTGATTAATACTACCTAGAGCCTCTCCAACCGAAGGAAAAACAGGAAGTCTTAAGTAAACATTTATCTAAAGGTTATTAACTGTACAACGCTTATTAAGATATGATTAAGAGAAGATAACCTTGCCATAATAGTATTGATATTACACTCCTTACCTCAAATTCCAAGCCACAAATCTGCTTTTAGAACAATATGCCATAACTTTTGATTTCTCATTCCATTTTTTTCTAGACACAACAAAAGTGCTCTTTTTATGATTGCTTGTTGATAGGAAGACCGTGTTTAAAATCCCTTATTCTCTTTTATTATTTCTTTATTTTCTTTCTTCTTACTTTTATATTTTTTCCCATTCTTTTCGTCCATATTAAAGTCTCCAAACTCTCTTGTCTTTTTTTTCTTAAACTAATATGCATGTACTGCCCACCTTAAAACTCTCCCCTAGTATGAAAATAAAATGGCTAACTGCATAAATAGCCCCTATATTTTATTGCAAAATTAGTCCATCCTGCTGTAGTTTTCAAAGATAACCAAGATAACCAAGAAAACTACAGCAGGATAACCTTGCCATAATAGTTCGTAACCTTGCCAGCACAATCAACATTTTTATGAAGAAACAAATGATAATATGGTATACAAAACATGGCTACAAACCATATTGTAACAAACCTTGGATGCCAATTAAGTGAAAGAGCACATGTATTATGCAACCACAGCACTGAAACCAGATTATAATCACACAACATGCATGTCAATGAAGGAAATAAAACCACCAAGATTAAGCCTAACCTACAATTAAAGCCTCCCAAACATACCAGCAAGAAGTTTGTTTCTGTGAATCACCCACAGAGTGATATTTTTCGTTGTAAGAGCCGACTTGAAAGCGATAGGATGAGAGAAGTGAAGCAACCTGCCGGTCCTATTTAAAGGCCAATTAGTTATGGTTCCAGAATAATTACCCCCAAAAAGACTTCAATTAAATAAGATTTAACTTGCATGAGAGAAGGGCCAAATTTCTACACAAAGAAACAACACGTATCGGTCAATCTCTCACAATCGAATCGCCATTCTCGCCAACTTCGTGAGGTTTGTCAAAGTACTCGATTTCAACTCCACCTAAGCACTATCGAGAATGAATCAAGGCGGCACACGTGAGTACTTCGTGTATCCGACCACGAAATCTTCCATCTTTCCTTTGCACTGATCAAATCGGATATGGAAGGAGCACAACAGGGACGGGTAGGAAGCGAAGGGGTTCAACCACCGTCCAGAAAGGAAACCACTCCCGTCCTTTTTCTTTTTTGAGTATATATCTTAATCTTATTTGTTTTGAGTATATATTTGTTTTTTGAGTATAATATTTGTTTTAGTGAAAAATTAAAAAAAAAACATTTTGGCTATATATTTTTACACTATCGTATGCGGTTTGACTTAAGATACGATACAACACGCCTCAAACACACTGTCGACACTCCCCAACAAGACACCGACACTCCCCGGCACTCATGAACTAATTTTTAAAATTTATTTCTTGGGTTAACAAACAATAATTTTGAGCCGATCAAATTTGTTTAACGGTGAACAACCAATTTTTTTAGCACTATATAACGGTCGAATATCTTTTTTACACACTCACAGAGTTGAGCTAAGACGTTGACAATGCAACGCGCCTTTTAATTTTGTATTTGTTTAGGTGTGTTCACGTTCGATGAACACATGTTTGACATAGTTTGCTGATAAAGATAATATTAATTAGAATTTTAATATCCGACACGCCTTCGACGCGATGTCGGACATTTCTATTTTTGTCAATGAAAACATAAAAATATATGATGTCTATTTTATAATACTTTAATAAATATTACGTCGTATTAAGTTTATATGTTTGACATGGTTGATTTTGATTTCATATTTTTTTTTGAAATAGTTTAAACTGAAGTAAACCGAACCGTGACACCCATAAAGCAAAAAAAAGACAAAGCTATTTTAGATATTCATAGAGTTTATGTATTACTTATATCATTTTATGTAATCTTGTAGATCGGTGCGGTTTTTTTTTGTTGATAAATTGGGTACAATTTAAATAATAACCGGAACCGACTAACCGAATCGAACCAAACCTATTCATTCATAAACCGAATCGAACTAAACCATGTATGACACATGGTTGGTTTTGATTTCATATTTTGCTTTTGAAAAATAGTTAAAACCGAAGTAGTAAACCGAATCGTGAACACCCGTAAATAAATACAATACAATATACGACCAGGGTAAAAAAAAAAATTATAAACCGAATCGAACTAAACCGTGTATGATATATGGTTGGTTTTGATTTCATATTTTGGTTTTGAAAAATAGTTAAAACCGAAGTAGTAAACCGAATCGTGAACACCCGTAAATAAATACAATACAATATACGACCAGGATTTAAAAAAAAAAAAAAAAGAAGACAAAATAGGACACGTGGCATGCTTAGAGCATTGTCAAAACCTTTCACAAAAAAAAAAATAAAGGGGCGACGTGGATCATTGGGGGAGCTTCTTGCTCCCCAATTAATAGATAGGTAGATATATGTACAACACACGCATGATAGCTAACATATATATAAATATTAATATCTAATATTAATATATGGTAATCTGAATTAATTAAATTCTTGTAATCCAAGTGTATCTTATACACTCCAAAATTAAGCGCCACCCTTAGCCAATAAATTGGCATCCGGAATATTTTTAATTAATGTAATATTATTAATATCTTGTATTTAATTTATTCATAATAAATAAATACCACCATATTAATTTACCACTATAACCTTTATAGTCTCGAGATAAACTTTCCTTATTTGGTTATCATCTATAACCACATTTTAATCCGGCTAGATGTTCTTATGTGTGTGACCCGATAGGCTTCGAATATGTTGGCCGTAGACACAAAGTGAAAATTACGAAAATGCCCTTCATGCCTAACGATCACGGGATAGCGTCTAGCAACACACCGTGACCCCAATCATCGGAAGAGTCAAATGCAATGACTACTACCTTTCATGTGAAACAGATTACCGTGTAACTTACAATCCTATCATTTGTAATAATATCCATACGGTCGTTAGTCGAGTGTCAAAACATCAACGACCGTATCTTATAATCTGGATATCATGCTCTCTCGAAGTAACTCGTTTACTCCCACTTTGCAAAGATTCACGAGTAAGACATTCCTTATAAGAAGGCCATTTCGGATATTCGATCCCAATCATAGGATACGCGATTCCCGGACGACCAATCATGTATACTCCGCGTGCTTGATGATCATACCCAATCACTACCGCATGATCGCCCGTGTGGCTGTGGGAAACCTCAATAGTGTCAAAACATGACAATCCACACCGTGATGCCATGAAGACTCGGTCAAAAGGATAATTACACAACCGCCACATAGTGTGACACTTATCCGTGTAAGTGGGTCGATCCCAACGTATGCATTCTCTAATACACGTCCACGCATACCCAAGTGTCTCTACACTTCGATAGAGCGAGATCTATCCCCGCCTACTTAAAGATCAAGACATCTAATACGTACTACCCTGCTCATACTATCAATGCCCCTGTTTAATAGTACATCGACTAGAGACATTTAAGTATCAAACTTGTTAAAGTGATTAGAGATCTCATCAACCATAATCGCCTATCATGGTTTCTCTATCACAGTTTAATACTAAGGACGTTATCATATAACAATTCATAATTGGTTCTTCAAAAGAACATATATATGACAACAGAAAAGCCATTTAATCTATGTATAAACATAAATAAATAGTAGAAATGATCCGACCCGGTCGGATCCGGTCCAACCCGATTGGGTTTAGGACACTATTTCAACAATCTCCCACTTGGCCTAAAACCAATCACTCTCACACACAAAGACCAATTTGAAACACAAGAATCTCTTGCAATACTCGCAACTAGCCCTAGCCATTAACGGATCGTTGTTCGTGAGGACTCAGACTATTTTCATATCACGTTCCAAATGACCAAGTAAAAGGAACCGCCTCAACACACACACGAATCTCCGATGAGACCCTGGTCCTTGCTTCATGCATTGAATCCATTTACTATATCAGCTATATAGAAAAGGTAGAAGAACCGCACAAGGTTCAATAATGAACCTTCTAGATCCATGTATCGCTCCCATTTAGCCTCTAAGGCACTACTGTGTTTTGGCCTAGTTGTAGAATTTACAGTAACCCATCGCTAAGAACATTTCCAGCTCACTGTATCACTTATTCAAAGTGACTGCAAACCCAGACTGTAGCTCCCACTCGCCTTCATAAGACTCAGGATATACGTCTGTATATCTACGTTTATTTAATTCCAAGTTTCAATAAACTAGGAAACTTTCCTTAACTTGTGTAAGGATATTCTCGACATTCACCAGATTTACTTTCATACTTGCTCATGGCTATTCATGGACTATGAACATCCGGCATTACCTTTATGATGGTTTCTATCGTAGTAGCGAAGGAAACCTTCCATAAGCCTCATCTTTCACCTTATCTTTAGGACTAACGTCCTAACATAGATAGATCTTGAGAACACTGGCCAGCAGTATCCCTGTCGCGATCTATGCTAAACTCCTTTAGCATCACATCTATATAGGTAAACTATAATCTAATAGCAGTTAAATCTATCGCTATAGATTCTTATTTCTAAAATAAGAACTACTAATCCAGAAGCTTTCGTAAAAACCTTGAACTACCAAACATTAATTGACTGTGACATGGGGTGAAAATTCTCGAGAGAGATATCCAAGATCTTACTCAAAAATCGTAACACACTCCCACTATCCATATTGCACATTGGGCATATCATTCCTTTGACTAAATCAAACTCCTTTGATTATCAAACAAAGAAATTGTCTAGAGAAACTTGTTTGAGTCTATAAATGGATCTCGTGGGCTCACATATCATGTTATCGTCTATCAACATCGAGCTTTCTGCCCAACGTCTTCAACACTATCATATAGCCATGATACGAAGTTATAACAAGCATAGTCTGAATAGAACTGGGCTCAGCCTTACAGGGACATTCCCTCTAGGTAAGACAGACTAGGTTCATAACCTGGTTGTCACTGATGGAATCTAATTCAGATATTATGGCTCCTGGCCATATCTCTCAACCTCGCCTTTCAAACATTCCTTCATAAGTCGTGAGATATTCATTCTTCAAGATGAACGTCCCTGCAGCCCTTTCAGGCTTGAGGTTATCTCCAGACTTACAGAACTTTTGTGTGCACTGAGCAGTGTTTTACACCTCATCGCTATGTGGCGTCTGCTCACGTTCCTATGGTTTAATATATCTTTGTGGTTCTCAAACTCTTTTGAGATCTGATTCACTCCCATTGTTTCTCTTGGAAGAAACACTTCCTCTAGAGGACAGCATGTTTGGAGACAAACACCTTTTGCTCCGTGGACGAGTAAATAATATCTAGCGTACTTGCTAAGATATTCCACAAAGTTGCATATATCGTACTAGGCTCCAAGACCTTTCTGACTTTGCCTATGAAAACTTCAAATCATCGGTTAAGATAGATTCGACATTATCTTCTTCCATATCTAATATGGAATTTATTCAACATTTTTCTTTGGAACTCGGTTAAGTATAAGGGCAATATCCCGAAATGGGTAAGGGACACTTCGCATGGCTTGCGTCACACCTTTATCATATAAAGTGTTGTTTCTATTTTAGGAACACAATCTAATTGTGTATCCCAAAGATGGTATCCTTCAAGGGAGAATCTTATTCCTTTCGCACGACTTCTTAAAAATTCCTTGAGTATTAATTACTTCAATCCAATTGAAGATTAATTCCTAAGTAGCTCATCAATCTCATATTCGTACTGGCTCAAACTTTTCGGGCTTTCCGAATTATGCACTTCACTGAGTACACTTGACTATTTCAAAAAATAGTCGTAGAGACTAATAAACAATTATTTGTGGAATTAATTGTCACAAGCCAACAAACATCGGTATGTTTAGGCTTTAGACAATTTTTCTAGAATTTATAACCTTTTCATAAAAGGGTATTTTAGTCATCTTTAGATAAGATACGTATTACCCTCATGATTCATAATCATATGGTTCAACATCATCAGAATGACGTTTAATTACACGCTTCATTCCAGAGAGACTATGTCTAGAACAACCACAAATGTTAAGGATAACAGCCACACAAATATTTAGTTGAGGTCTCATCACATATATCAACTATATAGTGACAACAATCTAGTATGTTAGATTCAGTGACCTTCCAACTTTATCGGAATAACATTTATTCTTTACAATTGAATATGTCTACTAAATCCTAACAAATAACCGAAAGTATGTTCTTCATAAGAACCGAACATAATAACATTTATTTAGTTCCTTTATCGATTTACTAGATCCGTAATGTGGTAAGTGTTACAACGTTTGCTTCACCTTCCATATCTGTATTAACCTTTCTAATTTAATCACACTCGTAAGATATCATATATCTTAGAGTTGACTTTGAACTTAGACAGATTTATCTCAACTCACTTGCCTAGAATAGAAATTTCAATAAGTTCTCTATTTAAGCACATGTCATAACTTTCCTTTTTAATCCTTTAAGCATTTGAGAAATGTTTCTTATTGTAGTCTTAATAAGACTTAAGAAAGATCACAAGAGCTATGTTTTCAATTTCCTTTCATAAAGAAAATCTAAAGTTTATTAAATAGTTTATTTAACCTTTTGAATCGTATTCAAAACATTGACTATTTAATTAACCTTTAAGCAATGATAAAATTAAGTCAATACTTAAATCTTACAATTTTGAAAACAACCTTTCCAAAATTCGATGTGGTCATTCTTATCCAACGTTTGAATTAATTGTCATCGTATGACTGAATGATCATCTTGGATCGTATCCAATTTATGACTAATTCATTGAAACTTATTTCAAATGATTTAATCATATCATGAGCTTCCGCTTTCATTAATAATTAAAGTCTCGGAGCACTGCATCAATTATGTAATCTCCTTGTCTCTAACTACTATAACGGGATTGCTCATGCCATTGCTTATTTTAAAAGGATTAAAATTACTTAACCATATTTGAGAACGTTTCTCAAAATTAACAGTCATAATTTGGTTTTACTAATCGAGATTTAAACATAAATATAAAATCTGCTAAAACTACAACATAAAAATGAAAATAAATGAGTGTTGTTGTTTATACACGCAAAATCAAAAATGGTCTTTTGGTTTATGATTTTGCTCCCACTAGTCAACTACTTCCAATTGACTTTCAAGAATTATTAATTTCTTTAGTGGACAAGATCCCACTAAACTACGCGACCCGCTTTGGTGGTGGGCGAAAATAGTCTAATAGGTAGACAACAACCCTTTGTCAATCGTATCTTATACGACTCTTGTTGTTTGACTAGTCAACTCTTTGACAATTTTCATCTTATGAAGTAGTCAAACCCTTGCCTCTAAAAATCCAAACGACCCGCTTTGGTGGTGGCGAGAGAATTCTTAGTCAAGTCATAACCCCAATATTCGTGAGATCTCATACGATCATATCTCGATAATGACGATATACCCGAGGTAGGTCAACCCCCTGCTTTGGCTGATGAGTTGGATCCGAACAAGGGCTCTTCACCGTCATTATAATATGGGGAGACAATTTCAACTTGATTCTTTTGAGGTGGAAGTATTTATGTAAATTAATTCACTTAATTAATTTTAATTATGGTCTCATCATAAATATATCTATCTCTACAAACATACCTCCTACACATTTATCTAGATCGTGCCTAGTCATGCATCTATCATATCATATAAAATAAATACAAGCACAAAATAAATAAATGCGTAAAGTAACCGATATGATCATGGACTTTTTCCTAGGTGCGGTTTCGAATACAAGCTGATTTAAACCGCTGGTCACAATCTAAAGGTAGGCGCAACCGCCAATAGGATCTTTAATGCTCCATTCTCCAATGGGATCTTTATTTTCTTCTCTTTCTTTGGTCTCCATCTTTCTGCTCCATTCTTGTTACATTTAATTCTATCTAATAAAATAAATACACCCGCCGCACACAGAGAGAGCTAACGGGAATGGGATAAATGCGAAAATAAACTAGGTCACGTTCTTCATAACGGCCTAGGACAATTTTTAAACCAACGAAAAATTAAATCATTCACATCTATCATATCGGTCGAGTCCATGATCAATCGGGGTCCATATAATCATATTATATCTACTATATCTAATCCATACAATAACATCTTATGAAAAAGATAAAATTAAAATTTAACTACTTGCGTCTTAATTAATCAATTAACATTTAATCTATTAAATAATTTTATCCAATCAATTAACTAATTAACATTTAATTAATTAAATGATTTTAATCGAAATAAAATTAACGACTAATTTTAAACCGATTTTAATTTTAATTTTAATTAATTAGAACTATTCCAAAATGAATCAAAATTAAAATTATTTCTCTTTTGTTTCTTTCCTTTTGATTCGTAATCAAAGGGATGCCTTGGTTTCTAAACCAAATTTGGCTTAGGCTCGCCACTTTCCAAGATCAAAATTTTGGAAGTGGCTTAGGCTGCAAGCCTTTTACAAATCAAATATTTGAAAAGGCTGCTGGGCTATTCCAAATCAAATATTTGGAAAGGCCAAATAATTTTGGTTTAGGCAGCCACTTTCCAAAATCAAAATTTTGGAAGTGGCTGCAAACTTCAAAACTTTTTCCCAAATCAAATATTTGGAAAGGGCTGAGGCCTATTCCAAACAAAGTTTGGAAATGCCATTATTATTATAATGCCATGTGCCATCCCAATGGCCCAAACTATTTGAACCATTGGTTAGCCACATGACACAACTAAACAAAGGAGGATTTACCAATCACAACTATGAACTATATTGAATCACAAAATACACAAAACAAAATTTTGGAAGTGGCCTAGGCCTAGGCCTTTTACAAATCAAATATTTGAAAAGGGCCTAGGCCTATTCCAAATCAAATATTTGGAAAGGCCAAATAATTTTGGTTTAGGCCTGGCCACTTTCCAAAATCAAAATTTTGGAAGTGGACTAGGCCTAGGCTTTTTCCCAAATCAAATATTTGGAAAGGGCCTAGGCCTATTCCAAACAAAGTTTGGAAAGGCCATTATTATTTTAATGCTATGTGCCATCCCAATGGCCCAAACTATTTGAACCATTGGTTAGCCACATGACACAACTAAACAAAGGAGGATTTACCAATCACAACTATGAACTATATTGAATCACAAAATACACAAAACAAAATTTGGAGATCCGCCAAAGATTGACCGGTCAACTGATTGATCGCGGCGAGTTGCCTGCCCTGCTGCCGCCGCCGCCCAGCCGCCGCCGGTGATGGTGCCGCCGCCAGTCGGCCGAGCACCACCCGATCTCGTTTTTTTTATTTTTTCTTTTCATGTATCAATTTTGCAAATAAAAAATCTTTCATCTTTTAATTATGTGATTTAAACGATAAAATTAACTACGCACAATAACATGCTTATTGCTTAAGCTCGAAGCTCTCTCTGATACCACTGTTAGGAAATCTACGCGGGAACGCAGCGGAATTTAAAATTTTTATTTCCTTTTAACCAGGATCGACTTCGTTTAAGCAATAAACAAACAAGTAGTAGACGGTGGTTACCTTGGTTGATCTAAAAGATCGACGCTTTGACCGTCTAAGGAGAGTAGTTCGCATAGAGCCGCCCAAGTGTTCGGCCTCTACCGCTAGTCCACACCACGAACGTTCCCGTCGGAATCCCATCATGGATTGCTATTGGAAAAACTCGGTTGCTGCTAGACCGGCCTTTTCCCTATCTCCAACTCTCATGGGATGCTCTATTTTACACAAGAACTATTAGTTCTTGGAATTGTGATGTACAAAAGAGCTTGACACCCACCTCTTATTTATAGTGGTTGGGGCGCCCCCACTAGGTGTGGAGGAGAAGAAAACATTTTCCCAATAAAATAAGGAAAATATAATTGATTGATTTATCTCATTTATTACAAGATCTCATATTAAATAAATCTAGGATATTGTCAATATCTTATATTGAATATTTCCAAGATATTGTCAATATCTTATATTGACAATATTTATCTTTTATTATATTACCATAAATCAATTTACACATGTGTATATATCACATATATATATTACACAAATAAATCTATATAAATATTTAGCCATTACAAGTGTGAACATGTATATCTTATATATATGTACAACACACGCATGATAGCTAACATATATATAAATATTAATATCTAATATTAATATATGGTAATACCATTAATTAAATTGCACAATCCAAGTGTATCTTATACACTCCAAAATTGCGCCACCCTTAGCCAATAAATTGGCATCCGGAATATTCTTTAATTAATGTAATATTATTAATATCTTGTATTTAATTTATTCATAATAAATAAATACCACCATATTAATTTACCACTATAACCTTTATAGTCTCGAGATAAACTTTCCTTATTTGGTTATCATCTATAACCACATTTTAATCCGGCTAGATGTTCTTATGTGTGTGACCCGATAGGCTTCCGAATATGTTGGCCGTAGACACAAAGTGCAAATTACTTAAAATGCCCTTCATGCCTAACGATCACGGATAGCGTCAGCAACACACCGTGACCCCCAATCATCGGAAGAGTCAAATGCAATGACTACTACCTTTCATGTGAAACGATTACCGTGTAACTTACAATCTATCATTTGTAATAATATCCATACGGTCGTTAGTCGAGTGTCAAAACATCAACGACCGTATCTTATAATCTGGATATCATGCTCTCTCGAAGTAACTCGTTTACTCCCACTTTGCAAAGATTCACGAGAGTAAGACATTCCTTATAAGAAGGCCATTTCGGATATTCGATCCCAATCATAGGATACGCGATTCCCGGACGACCAATCATGTATACTCCGCGATGCTTCATGATCATACCCAATCACTACCGCATGATCGCCCGTGGCTGGGAAACCTCAATAGTGTCAAAGCATGACAATCCACACCGTGATGCCATGAAGACTCGGTCAAAAGGATAATTACACAACCGCCACATAGTGTGACACTTATCCGTGTAAGTGGGTCGATCTAACGTCACGCATTCTCTAATACACGTCCACGCATACCCAAGTGTCTTTACACTTCGATAGACGAGATCTATCCTCGCCTTAAAGACAGAAGACATCTAATACGTGCTACCCTGCTCATACTATCAATGCCTGTTTAATAGTACATCGACTAGAGACATTTAAGTATCAAACTTGTTAAAGTGATTAGAGATCTCATCAACCATAATCGCCTATCATGGTTTCTCTATCACGCTTTAATACTAAGGACGTTATCATATAACAATTCATAATTGGTTTTTCAAAAGAACATATATATGACAACAGAAAAGCCATTTAATCTATGTATAAACATAAATAAATAGTAGAAATGATCCGACCCGGTCGGATTCGGTCCAACCCGATTGGGTTTAGGACACTATTTCAACAATTCTTTCCATAACTATCATATAATTATTATCATTATCGTATTTGCTAGCCGACGTGCGTCGACCAAGCTACGTTGGTCTGCTCCTCACCGACCTGCGGTGGATCGGGGGATGACCCGAACACCTTTCCTTGACTGGTCTTAGTTCGTCTCTTAGGCCCACTATGAAACTCCAAATCCTTTATGGTTAAGGCATTAGGCCTATTCTTGCCATTATTTAGGGTGTCACGTGTTGGGCATGCGGAGTGGTGAAATCTGGTATCTTCAGTAGCCAACTCTTTATCTCGGTTTATGCAATAGCCTACTGTTGTGCACTGGAAAGGAGTAAAAAGGCTTCTTAGACATGTAAAAATGACTCTTAATTATGGACTAAACTTTAAACCATCAGCCAATATTTTTTTTTTGAAGGGTTCTCAAATGCTAACTGAGCTTGCTCACCCTATGACAGGAATCGGTTTCACTATTTTGTGTCTGTGTAGGAGACTCTCTAGTATCATGGAGCTTTAAAAAAAAGAATTTTGTGTCTAGATCTAATCTGAATCAGAGAGTACATGTTCCTTTCAAATTTGGCAGCTGAACTAAGGTGGATTCAAAGTCTCTTGAAGGAACTTGGGACACTTTCACCCAAGATACCAGCTAAATCGTGTGACAACATAAGTGCAGCTCTGTTGGCTCAGAATCCTATGTATCATATTGTCACGGATTTATCTAGCACAGCAAACAAGTAATAAATATTTATAAATCCGGTTTCCCTCAAGTATAAGGATCGTAGTAAAGAGGTTGATACCGGGTCGATCTTACGGGGAACTAAACGATTGTGATTCTAGCTTTTGTCTAACCTAAACTATGTCACGAAACTAATCTAAACAGTGAATAAAAATCGAACAAAACAGAAAATAAAACTAGACAGAGGATATAATCCAAAGCTAGGAAGGATACGGGGTGCGAACCAATTCAATACTAAACTAAACTAAGATGCAAATAAAAGTAAACTAACTAAACGAATTCAAGTTTTAGGGATTTAAATCAAGTGTGTAATGAACAAACGAGGATTGATCCACCTATCCAACAAGCATTGATTTCCTATCTCGATTATGTTGTGGTTTTTATCTAGGTTGTGATTCACCTTATCTAAACATGAACCCTAATTCCGTAGAAAGTTCATCTATTAATCTATTATCTTCCAATGCAAGATTAACGCGTTTCCTAACCAAAGGTGTAAACTTTATGGTTGTAATCTAGCAATTAAACCTATTAACTTCCGTTATGATAGATTCGAATTACTACTCTTATTCATGATGATCTAGGGTTTATTAAGATTTCCATCAACAATAAACAATCACACATGCAGATCTTCCGATATAAAAGCAATTAAACGTAATAAACATGAATAAGAAACAACCTTTAAATAAAAACTCACAGTATAACCGAAGAAAACGAAATCAACAATCGTTGGATGGCTTCACAATACTCGTTTGATGAAGATTTTAGCCTCTAAACATCCTCAGCAACTCAAATTTGCAGAAATAGTACATAAAAAGTAACTAGTTTAATCTAGATCTAAAGTGCATAAAAACTGGAATAAAAAGGAGAAAAAATGCAGCCTAAAGCCGCCCCTAGGTTTAGGGTTTTGAATAATGAGTGTATCGTCCCTTTTGTGTGGAGAAACAAATTGACTATATATAGATTTTAAAGTCGGTTTCAAAGTCGGCTACCGGACGCTGTCCAGATCTCTGAACGCCCGTCCATACTTCATATGAACTTCAAATCGGGCCGAGTCATGATCAGACGCTCGTCCACCCAGCGTCCACCTCAGCGTCCAAACTTCCTGAATCAACTTTCCATCCCTGGACGCTCGTTCAATTTACCAGACGTCCGTCCACTGGACGGAGATTCTGGACGCCAGTCCAATATGACTGAATTTCGATTTCTTGATCTCTATCTCTTTTCATCTTGTCAATTCCTTCATTATCTCTTTTAATCATCATATATTTCGACTCTTATCTCTTTTGATCATCATTTGAGCCTTGAAAAATGTGTCTACATCATATAAAAACACCACAAAATGTAATATCGCTCAAATAATCGTAAAAACATAATTAAAGCACATAAATCAACCTATTTTGCAATTAAATCTTTTGAAATACCATTTACTCAATATATTCATTAAACACATGCTTCTTATGCAATTTAGTACAAATACGGGGAAAAATATCATAGAATATAGCATTATAAATCATATAAAATCACCCTTAACAACTCCCCCACACTTAAGCTTTTGCTCGTCCCGAGCAAAACAAAACAAAAATTAGGCTCGAGAAAAGAACAGACATCTAAACATACATAACACATATCCAATAAACCAGAAGTTCACCATTGTGTGTGTGCATAGCCATAGAAAACTTCCACTAAATCCAAACTCGAGAAACTCAAAGCAAAACTAGCTAATACCCCCTCGTAGACTAGTAATAAATGACACTCATAAGATGCACCCTACAAACGTGATATATCCCGAAAAAGATGATCGAATGAATCTAGGGCCTTTCTGAAATACTCAGAGGATAATCCCTACAACATATCTCATCGGGTTTCTCTTTGGGGATAAGGTGAGCGATAACTTAGTCTTATATCCATTCATACTAATCTTTTAGTTGATTTAACTTTTTCACTTTTAAACACACATCAGAATAAGCTTTTGCCCTGTCATAGCAGAATAGGACATTTCGAGATAACACCCTACCTTACTCAAATCATAAGGCAGCTTTTCCTGACTGTCGTGAGCTTTTAGTCATCATAGTGGAATAGGACATACGTGGTATACCCTATCGCACTCTAATCATCAACTAGCTTCCGACACACCCAATTTACTTCATATTTTTTTCAACTTTTTCATTTGACAATAGGTTACGTGTTACTTATCACATTCAAACCTTCAGATATTCACAGTATAACATACTCCAGATCTAAATACAAACTATCATAATTCGCGAGATATATACGTAGCACTAAGCACATGACTTATAAGACAATCAAAAAAATCACTCGTCCAAAAGAGGTATAGCTTTATAAATAGCTCATCATTTACTATGGCTCGTGAAAAATCGATCTCAGGTGAAACAACTAACTTATCAAACATATGATATACAGCTTAAATGACTATAAAAATAGCGAACATTGAATCGAATTGCCTACTCGGGACAAAACAAAAACAAAAGTGTCGAAAAATTTCGAAAATTTTAGCTCATTTTGCATAGAAACATAGAAACATTACGAATTAAGCAAATGTGTAGATACATATCGAAACATTCCCCTCCCCCACACTTAAATTACAACATGTCCTCATGTTGTGCAGATCGAAAGAAAAAGGAAAAGACTTAGCTGATTTAAACCGAAACTCGAATCGTCGGTCAGGCCGGAGCCTACATAATGACACTTTAGAACGCGTAACCAGATAATGTAGCTCGACGAAACCGCTAAAAATATACCTGCACGTCTTGACAAACATGGAACCATCTCGGGGAAAACGGGGAGTTATACCAGAACGAAAAGAGATATCAAAAATGAAAATAAAGCAAAAGGTAAAGCATTCAATACATCCAGAAAGTATAAACACAGTAGAAAGGAAAGTACGGTTGCCTTATGGCCTACATGATCCATCGGGAAAAGTAACAGTAGCAATATCAAAATTACAACGGATCATATAAGAAAAAGTATCAATAACATACATCCATCGAATCAAAGAAAAAGAAAAACTAGAATCAGAAAAATAAAATCAAGGCTGGCTCGGCGTCGCAGAATCATCGGCCGGAGGATCAGAGGGAGGTCCAGAAGGTGGTGATGTAGCCCTAGCTGCCGAGTCAGGCTGCTCCTCATCGGAAGACTCAGACTCGTGAAGAACATCGGCAATGGCCTGCTCAATCTCAGAAGAATAATGGAAATCAATGAGGCTTGGATTGAAAACCCTGTCATCCCTCGGTTGCCGGCCTTCACTTATACACTTCAGGATCGTCAAAATGTTGTTCTGAGACGTCCTGATGTCTTCCAGCCAGTCCCGCACACTGTTGGCCATACTCAGCCGCATCCGGACCGAAGGCGATAAAGCAGGAATCGTAGACGCTTGAGGCGGTGCCGAAGATGAACCGGGCTCCTGTGGTGTCTCCGTCTCAGACTGACCCGAAGGCTTACCCTTTTCTCGCTGTATCGGCCTCGGATTCTTCGGTTTGTGATCGGCTCCATACTCAGGCACACCGGCATCGATACAGAGACTGTGGATTAAGTGAGGGATAATCAAGCATCGGGTATAGATCTTCTGATTAATAGCCACCTCATCATATAACGCCTGCCCCACATTCACGTTCAAGCCAAATGTCAATGCATATAACATGCCTAGGTCACCAATGTGAAAGTGCGTCAAGTTGTTCTTAGGCAACAACCGACTCTGAATAAATCGACACTGGACCTTCCAGTCCTCCGTCCAGGTCGTGGTAACCAACTCTTCCGGTCGCCTCCGGCCTTAATGTCCATGCCACATCCGGGCACACTCTCGTCATAACTCCTCCAAAGGATCCCGCCCCAAACTCTGCCATGTAAAATCTCCTCCTTATAATCTCTACCCTCAAAAACCGCCAACCCATACTTTGCATTGATCACCTCCGGCGTAAGCGGGCGTGGACTCCTCGAACCACAACTACCTTCGTTTAAAGTCGGTTTCGAACAGTTTGCATAAAACTCCCGAACCAAGGAACTATTGACCGGCGTAGGTGGAATCGTCATCAAAGCTTCCCATTTCCGATCCTTAAGCAACTTAACGAAACCCGGATCGACCTTTGCCTCTAAAGTGGCCCTTTCATCAACATCGTCCTCGAAAAATAGTCTTGTTTATACACATCGTGAGCTCTGGGGTTCACGAACCTACGAGAAGTAAGGGCATAGGAGAGGCAGTTTTGGCTTTCTTCCTAGGTTGGGAAGCCCTAGGTACAACCGGTTCCTCCTCACGGGTAGCTTCTACGGTGTCCTCGACCCTAGACAGGGCTCCGCCTTTCTACGAGCTCTCTGGCATCCGTACTAAAGGAATATCGTCGTCCGTCTCAGAGTCGGAGGTTGGTTCATCTCTTAAGGTTGCCCTAGTTTGGGTGGCTCTGGGGGTTGCTCCCGAATGCTCACACCTCGGTTGGGATCAACTAAGGTTGGGTCGAACTCTTTGCGCTTTTTCCGGCCTCCTAGCTACTTCCTTCCTTCCGTGTCGCTTCACAACTCCCTTCTTATGAACCATTTCCAAGCCTAGTCTACACCAAACAATCCCAATACCCACAAAAGATACCCGTTTAACATCCAAAGCGGGATTTCAAATCAACCAAACCACAACCACAACCATCCATGATCAATAACCAACCCATTCATCATCAACAGCATCAACCAACAAGAGTCAAGAATCAAAAACGAAAGAAAGAAAACAAATAAGATGACATTCAAGTGAACGAGCCGACCCAAAGATCGAACTCAGAAAAACGTGAACAAAATCGAGAAAAGTTGTTACTAACGTACCGAGTAAGATGAGGAGATGCTGATCGAGATGAAAATTAGTCCAAACAAGTCCAAATGGCCTCCAAAAATCGGATTTTTCCTCTTAAAAGTCGGAGTACAATGGGTGCTGATTCTCCAAAAATATAGCGTGTTGGGAGTTTTGGTTATGAAAATCGAAGAGAGGGTATCAAAAGCGGTCTATAGCACTTAGAATCGCTCAAAACGGTTTAGAATGGAGGAATTTAGGGCAAAAGGAGGGAGAGAAACCGTTTTTTGCATTTGAATATCCCGAAAAGTGAAGGTTCATTCGAAGAAAGGGTATATATAGACAGAGTGTGGACGCTCGTCCAACTCAGTGGACGGGCGTCCACTGGGAAATCAGATGAACTGGACGGGCGTCCAGTTTAGTAGACGCTCGTCCAAGAGTTTAAATCACATACAGGATTGGAGGGAAAATATCAGACGGGCGTCCAGGCGTAGTGGACGTTCGTCTAAGGATTGGTCATAAGCGGACGGAAGCGTCCCAAGAGCAAAAGTGCAAAAATCATAAAATTCCATACAACCCAAATTCAAAAGTACATCTCTTATTAAACTTAATTAAAACTTCAAAAATACAACTTTAAATCAAACAAAGTACATAAAGTGACTAGAAAATAAATAAAAACAAATAGAAAACAAAGGTTGCCTCCACAAAGCGCTTTTGTTTACGCTGTTTGCTCGATTTAAACAAACCTAACTAACGCTAGTCTCAGCATAAATCTCGTCCCAATCCACCAAACGGATGAGACGACGAAGCATATCAATAGCGGAGGGAAATCATAGTCGCCTTGTACGCCCCAGGTCATCTCCAAATACCTCTAAACCTCTAAAATGTGAAGCCCGTAGTACCAGCCAGCTAGATCTCACAAAGATAGGGTCATTTAGGACCGTATATGGACGCCCCATAGCTCCTCAGCTCCTCGAGAGTGAAGTCACTACCTCCCGAACAGCGGGGACAATGAGGACATAGGTGATGGTCTTCGTGCGGGTACTAAGCTCAAAATCTACGTGCAAGACTATAGTGCCTCTGGTCCATCACCATCAGAATCGTGGAATCCGACTAATGATGGGGAACTCCTCGGGAAGAACTCCGTAATCCATATCTAAAAGCACACTAACCGACATATATAAATAGAAAGACTTAGTCACTAAAACTTAATTAAACTAAAACTTAAATAAATATAACACTAAACAAAGATGAATGTAATTTAACTAATATAATAAGGGATATCTAGGATGCCTCCTAGTAGCGCTTTTGGTTAATGTCGTTAGCTCGACACCGTTTAAAACTCAGCCTGGATCAGGCCATTTGACTTTTCTGCCAGCCACTACCTCGTGTAGCTCGATCGATGAGTGTGGCTGCGAGTAAACAGCATCTCACACATGGGGTGAAATCTTTAATAGCTTTCCAAATACGCTTGAACTTCCCCATGGGTGACCTCTTCATTCTCTGAGCCCTCTGATGACGCTTCAACTGACGCTCCCTCTCCAATTCTTCCATATCCCAACTACCAGCTAGAACTTCTTCAGAAGGACCACTACAGCCCTCCTCTGAAAACAGGTTGGGTGAAGACTCATCGAATTCTTCGACTTCTGTAGCACCACACCCGAGGATATCGAGGCAACGGACATTCAGAGGTTTCTCTTTAGGTTCACCAATATAGTGCTTGCACCTCTGGCCATTCACTCGAAACGGGTCACCACTATAACCACGAAGTTCTAGAACACCCCCAGGAATGATTTGGAGAATCTCGAAAGGGCCGGACCAACGTGTCCTCAACTTTCCAGGAAACAGATGTAACCTGGAATTGTATAGAAGAACTTGTTCGCCGACATGGAATTCTCTCTTCTTAATCTTAGCATCGTGGAGTAGCTTCATCTTATCTTTACTAATCCTGGCACTTTCATAGGCCTGGAGTCTGAATTCGTCTAACTCATGTAACTGCTGCAGTCGATGTTTTCCACAAGATGGGGAATCAAAGTTCAAAAACTTTGTAGCCCAATAAGCTCTATGCTCTAACTCGACAGGCAGATGACATGGCTTTCCATAGACCATTTGATATGGAGATGTCCCTATAGGGGTTTTATAGGCAGTTCTGTATGCCCAAAGTACATCATCCAACTTCAAACTCCAGTCTTTTCTATGACTATTGACTGTCTTCTCCAGGATTTTCTTGATACTTTGGTTGCTTCTCTCAACCTGACCACTAGTCATCGGATGATATGGTGTGCCAGTTTTATGACGAACACCATACTTTTCAAGTACTTTCTCTAGGGGTCGGTTGCAGAAATGCGTCCCTTCATCACTGATCAAGGCGCGCGGACATCCAAACCTCACGAAGATATTCTTCTTTAGAAATTTCATGACCGTTTTATGATCATTGTGAGGAGTGGCTTGAGCCTCCACCCATTTAGACACGTAGTCTACGCAGACTAAGATGTATTTATTACCGCAAGATGATGGGAATGGTCCCATAAAATCGATACCCCATACATCAAAGACTTCGCATTCGAGGATGGGTTTTAAAGGCATGTCAAAACGCCTTGTCAGAGTTCCGGTCCTTTGGCACCTATCACAAGCTTTACAGAAAGCTTCTGTGTCCTTAAAGATCGTGAGCCAATAGAAACCGGATTGAAAGATCTTAGCAACGGTTTTCCACGGACCAAAGTGACCTCCTCGTGGGTCCACTGTGGCAATCGCTGCAATAATATCGCGTTGCTCGGATTCTGGAACACATCTCCTAAGCAAACCATCTTTACAGATCTTAAAAAGATAAGGTTCATCCCAAACGAAATATTTCAAATCGTAGAAGAACTTTTTCTTCTCCTGATAAGACATTTTTGGATCGAGATAACGGGCATGAAGGTAGTTTACAATGGAAGAATACCATGGGACATCAGGAGGACAACCGTCTATCAACATAATGTTTTCTAGAGGAAAGTAAAGATCTATATCATCCGGTTCATCCTTTCCTCATTTAACATTCTAGAACGTGATCCGCCACTACATTTTCACCGCCCTTTTGTCCTTTATCCGAACGTCAAACTCTTGTGGTCGTGATCCAACGCAGTAGGCGCGGTTTAGCCTCTTTCTTAGTCATCAGATAACGCAGAGCAACGAGATCAGTCCACACAATCACTTGAGCTCCTAACAAGTAACTACGAAACTTGTCCATAGCAAAGACTACGGCTAGTAGTTCCTTTTCAGTAGTAGTATAGTTAACTTGAGAGGGGTTCAATGTGTGACTGGTGTAATAGATAGGCTGGAATTTCCCTTTGATCTTTTGTCCTAGAACAAAGACCAACAAAGATAGTTTGATGCGTCGCACATAAGCTCAAATGGTAGGTTCCAATCAAAGCGATATAAGAATTGGAGCGGATATTAAACGATCCTTAAGCTCCTCAAACGCTTGCTTGCGGCTCTCATCAAAATTAAACTCAACGCCTTCCTTTAGTAAAGTGGATGTGGGCTTGGCTATCTTGGAGAAGTCTTGAATGAATCTTCTGTAGAAACCGACATGTCCAAGAAAACCTCTAACTTCACGCACATTCTTGGGGTAGCTCATCTTTTCGATAGCTTCAACTTTTGCCCTGTCAACTTCTATATCTTTGGCTGAGATCTTGTGGCCAAGAACTATTCCCTCATCTACCATGAAATGGCATTTCTCCCAATTAAGTACTAAGTTCTTTTCCACACATCTGGATAACACTTGATCAAGATTGTCAAGGCAATCATCAAAAGACTGACCGAAAACCGAAAAATCATCCATAAAAATCTCCATACACTTCTCTACAAGCCCGTCAAAGATAGCTAGCATACATCGCTGAAAAGTAGCTGGGGCATTGCAGAGGCCAAATGGCATTCGCCGGTGTTTAATGTACCATAAGAAGCGAGTAAAAGTGGTCTCTTCTTGGTCACCGATCAATGGGTATCTGGAAGTATCCTGAATATCCATCTAGGAAGCAGTAGAATGCGTGCCCCGCCAGACGCTCAAGCATCTGATCAATGAATGGAAGGGGAAAGTGATCTTTCATTGTGACCTCATTGAGCTTCCGATAATCGATGCAGACTCTGTAACCAAGTGACAAGTCTCAATGCTATTTCCTCTCCTTCTCATTCTTCTCAATCGTAATTCCACCTTTCTTGGGAACTACTTGAGTTGGGGAAACCCATTCACTATCCGCGATGGCATAAATGATTCCCATGTCCGTAAGTTTAATGATTTCTTTCTTAACCACCTCTTGCATATGAGGGTTGAGCCTTCTCTGGGGCGTCTAACACATTTTTGCACCCTTTCGCCTTGATCTTGTGCATACAGATGTCCGGAGATATCCCACTGATATCTCCTACTTGCCAACCAAAGGCTTTTTCATTCTTTTTCAAGACGTTGATTAATTTCATCTCCTCTAGTCGAGACAGTTTGGCAGAAATAATTAAAGGAAGTTTGTCGCCTTCTCTTAAAAACACATACTTAAGATGTTTAGGCAACGGCTTCAACACCAAATCTGCAGGGGGGTCTTCCAAACTAGATTTAAGATCTCCACTTTTCAACTCAATATCACCGAGTTTACTCAGTGGTCCCACCGCCAAAGCTTCTCCTTCCAACAACTCGTCCTCAACATCAGCTGCTAATTGATCTAGATTGACCACACCATGAGTATTTAGATTATCAACCAATCGCTCATATTCCGCTTCTACAGCCATGACTTGCTTATCCATATAATCGGTAAAATCATCCGTCATATAATCAATGGAAAAGCCGGTCGGGGGCGAGAGGCACTTGAATGGACTTCAAGACATTGTAACTCACCTCTTGATCACCAACTCGGATAGTCACTTGCCCACCATCGCAATCGATGAGGGCTCTAGCTGTGAGATAAGAAAGGTCTTCCAAGGATCGTGGGGCGTTTTAGTCTTTCTCCATGTCTAAGACATACCACCAACCGAAAGGTAAATCTATCAATCAACCAAAACGCCTTTCGTGATCCCTGAAGCTTTCTTAAAGATCTATCCGTGAACCTGTAGACTCATAGTAGTGGGTTCTAGAAGGCTTTGTAAACCGAGTTGTTTGCATACAGACATTGGCATAAGGCTTATAGAGGCACCTAGATCACACAAAGAATTAGGGAAGACTAGACCTCCCATTAAGACTGTAAGTACGAACTTACCAGGGTCACCTCTTTTAATTGGTAAGTTTTCATAATTAATCATGGAACAATCCTCGCCAATTTCCCTTTCCATGTCTGCTAATTTCTTTTTCGAAGACACAACATCCTTGATAAACTTTGTATACTTAGGCATCTCAACCAAGACATCTGATAGTGGAAGATTTACTCGAGTATTTTTCAAAAGGTTCAAAGACCTTTCCGTACTTTTGTCCTCACTCAAGGAATGCCGCTCTTTCTCGTGGAAATAGAAGCTTCTTAAGGTCATTCTCAGAAAAGACTTTCTTTGAGGATGCACTTACAGCTTGGTCTTCCAGATCTTTCCATCGAACAGCTTTCTCAGATTTTTTTGTAGTCAGGGGATCAGCCTCCTGACTTTCGATTGCTTTTTCAATTCCCCGAGGATCACCACTGAGGATCACCAACTTCTTCACCTCTCGGGGATCAACCACCTGAGTTTTCTCTTGCTGAGGAGGGGAGTGTAGGTGCGGCTTCCCTCCCGCCTTATCAATGGCGGAGGGGCTGGTGGTTTCCCGGTGGGAAGGACCACTAACTTGAGTACCGCTTCTCAGATTCATTGCACTGGCCTCCTCTTTACCGTATTGAATTGATGGCACGAGGTCAGTACATGGGCCTTTGTTCAAGTCGGCTTGAGCAACTTGACCACCCTTGGATTCTTCTCGGTGAAATCGGCGCACCGCCTGGGTCTAGAAGCTAACTGCTCAGCCAGTTGCTCAATTTGTCTCTCAAGATTCTTCATCGATCTACTTTGCTCCTCCAATTTAGCTTCAAGATTGGTAGATTGGGAGGGGCCTTGAGAGTTTTGGAGATTTGAAGAATAGGGCTGGCTGGGCCGACTTTGAAATTGAGAGTTTGAATTGGAAGGCCAATTACGATTGAATTTTTGCGTAGGATTGGAAAAATTCGAGTTTTGGTTCGATTAAACCCAGGGTTTCTATTGAAATTGATTCAATTAAAATTCAATTAGGATTGAAATTTGAAGATGGATTAAACCCTTGGTTTTGAAAATTGCCCTGGCCAGGCGATTGAACCTTTGATTGTTCTGGCCATAGAATGCATTCACTTCCGCATTCTGTCCGTTCATAGGACAGAATTTAGAAGTGTGCCCCACCTCGTCACAATTCTGACATGTGACTTGATTGTACTGTCCATAATCATGAACAGCATTCACTTGATAAGGTGCAGGGGGATTAAATTGACATTGGCCATTCATATGGCCACCGACAAAGCGCTGCAATACGTAAACCGAGGTTTCTGTGGAAAAGGAGAAGTTTGATTTATAGGATTGAAATCGGAGGTGTTGCCATCTGCTTCTGCTGAAGATGGCGATCAAACTTTGCAAATTGACTTCCTCAACCTTGGGAGGAGGAGGAGCTTGAATTGCTTGATAAGAGGGGCATAGTTATACTTTGCAATGTCCTCAAACAAAGGCCCATCCTCTTCAGCGTTTTCTTGAAATGCCCCACCGTGAAGAGCTATTGACCATGCCTTTTGTAATCTCGGTCAATCCACTAAAAGAAGGTGTTGACTTGCCTTTCCATTAGCAAGCCATGGTGGGGACACTTTCTAAGAAGAGACTTGAATCTCTTCCAACATTCGAAAAGGACTCATTCTCTTTCTCGGTAGAAAGTGAATATTTCATTTAAGCAATCGCGCGATTTTGAAGGTGGAAAATATTGACTCAAGAACTCCTTTTCGAGTTACGCCAGGTGGTGATAGATTCGAAGGGAGAGAGAGGTGTACCACTCTTTAGCCTCTCCTTTCAAAGAAAAAGGAAAAAGTTTTAGCTTGATAGCATCCTCACTTACTCCTTGGATGCGTGTAGTACCGCATATCTCTAAGAATGTGTGTAAGTGTGTATGCGGATTCTCTGATTGATAGCCGTGAAAAATTGATGCGTGTTGCATCATCTGGATAAGTCCTGGCTTCAGCTCAAAGGTTTGTGCGGTAATGGCTGGAATAAGAATAGCCGGGTTGACTTTGACTTCGCCTGGCATGGCGTAGTCTGCCAACGTACGTCTATTATTAGCGGCCATTATAACAAAATCAGTGATTTCCTTCGCTAATTGATCTTCAAGATCTTGCTCGGCTCGTCGCGTAACCGCGAACGGAAAATCCGCTGCTTTGTCCGGACTACGGTTCGCTCGGGGTCAGGGGTGTATAATAACGGTCCCTTTCGACTCCGAGTTTGCATAAACCGGACCAAAAACAAGTAAAAAGAAGCCTAAAAACTAAGAAATTAAAAGCCTAAATAAAAGAAAAGAAAAGAAAGGAAACAAGATTATTTAAGAAAAAGGGACCAGACGGACGTCCAATGTCCTGGACGGGCGTCTGGATGGAATTTGGACTGGACGGGCGTTTAGTGGTCCAAACGCTCGTCTGAAAGACAGAATACTTGTACGGGCGTCCAAATATTATGGACGCTCGTCTAAGTGGTTAAAAACAGAACAGAATTGAAAATTTTCCAGCGGACGGACGTCCGATATCCCAGACGCCCGTTTGGTAGCGGGAAAATTATAACAGAAACAGGAAATTTGCGTGTAAAAATAATGCATAAGAAGGAACGAAAGGATAAAAGCAGAAACAGAGAGAGGAGAAAGAGGGGAGAATTAATCACAAGAGAACCTTAAACCTAAGCTAAAACCCTAATTAACTAATCACCTAAATGATTATCAACTAAAACAGGAAATTAAAACGGAATAAAAACAGGACAAACAAAAACAACAGAAAAACAGAAAAACAAAAACTAGATAACCGTCCGGTTCCCCGGCAACGGCGCCAAAAACTTGTCACGGATTTATCTAGCACAGCAAACAAGTAATAAATATTTATAAATCCGGTTTCCCTCAAGTATAAGGATCGTAGTAAAGAGGTTGATACCGGGTCGATCTTACGGGGAACTAAACGATTGTGATTCTAGATTTTGTCTAACCTAAACTATGTCACGAAACTAATCTAAACAGTGAATAAAACTCGAACAAAACAGAAAATAAAACTAGACAGAGGATATAATCCAAAGCTAGGAAGGATACGGGCTGCGAACCAATTCAATACTAAACTAAACTAAGATGCAAATAAAAGTAAACTAACTAAACGAATTCAAGTTTTAGGGATTTAAATCAAGTGTGTAATGAACAAACGAGGATTGATCCACCTATCCAACAAGCATTGATTTCCTATCTCGATTATGTTGTGGTTTTTATCTAGGTTGTGATTCACCTTATCTAAACATGAACCCTAATTCCTTAGAAAGTTCATCTATTAATCTATTATCTTCCAATTCAAGATTAACGTGTTTCCTAACCAAAGGTGTAAACTTTATGGTTGTAATCTAGCAATTAAACGTATTAACTTCCGTTATGATAGATTCGAATTACTACTCTTATTCATGATGATCTAGGGTTTATTAAGATTTCCATCAACAATAAACAATCACACATGCAGATCTTCCGATATAAAAGCAATTAAACGTAATAAACATGAATAAGAAACAACCTTTAAATAAAAACTCACAAAGATAAACGAAGAAAAAATGAAATCAACAATCGTTGGATAGCTTCACAATACTCGTTTGATGAAGCTTTTAGCCTCTAAACATCCTCAGCAACTCGAATTTGCAGAAATAGTATATAAAAAGTAACTAGTTTAATCTAGATCTAAAGTGCATAAAAACTGAAATAAAAAGGAGAAAAACGCAGCCTAAAGCCGCCCCTAGGTTTAGGGTTTTGAATAATGAGTGTATCGTCCCTTTTGTGTGGAGAAATAGCCGACTATATATAGATTTTAAAGTCGGTTTCAGCAAGTCGGCTACCGGACGCCTGTCTGGATCCTTGAACGCCCGTCCATACTTCATATGAACTTCAAATCGGCCGAGTCATGATCGACGCTGTCCACCCAAATGGCCCACCTCGGCGTCAAACTTCCCGAATCAACTTTCCATCCCTCGGACGCTCGTTCAATTTACCAGACGTCCGTCCACTGGACGGAGATTCTGGACGCCAGTCCAATATGACTGAATTTCGATTTCTTGATCTCTATCTCTTTTCATCTTGTCAATTCCTTCATTATCTCTTTTAATCATCATATATTTCGACTCTTATCTCTTGTGATCATCATTTGAGCCTTGAAAAATGTGTCTACATCATATAAAAACACCACAAAATGTAATATCGCTCAAATAATCGTAAAAACATAATTAAAGCACATAAATCAACCTATTTTGCAATTAACTCTTTTGAAATACCATTTACTCAATATATTCATTAAACACATGCTTCTTATGCAATTTAGTACAAATACGGGGAAAAATATCATAGAATATAGCATTATAAATCGTATAAAATCACCCTTAACACATATGCTAGAACCAAACACAAAGGAATTGACCATCACTAGGTGAGGAATCAAGTATTGCGAAAGCAATTCAGAGTCAACTATATCCCGTCATCTGATGAGATTGCAGATTGTCTTACTGAAGCAATGTCAACCAATTAGTTTGAGCACTTCAATTTCAAACTAAATATCCTTCTAGCACCATTTAGTTTGAGGGGGGAGAAGGGCTATTAGAGGATATGATCAATTGTTGTACCATCCATGTGCTAGTTTTGTATTGGTACACTTGACATATGTGTGTATTGGGGTACCTAGATTTACCCGGGAAATTTTTGGGTAGTGTGTACCTACGGTGCGGATACACATATTTTGCCTTGAAAACACCCGTGTTTTAAGTGTAAATAGTCAAAAAAAGGAAAAACACTGTGAAACACGGGTGTTTCAAGGCAAAATAAATGTATCCACACCTAGGTACACTGATGATACATGGGCCCACTGGGTCGGATTACCTATAATTGGGCCAAGCCCAAAGTTAGATAACGAAGATAAATCGGCGGCAAGCGGGGCAGATGTTAAGTCTTCGACTGAGATCAATGAGCTGGACAGAATAGTCAGAGGAGCAGGACTCCCATCATGTTCTGACCAGAATGGGTTCTAGACAGAGTAGCAGGCCGAACGTGGTGAAGACCGAGTCAATAACACTTCAACTGCTTGCATACGTGGGTAGACCCCACGTCCAGAAGATAATCGTTAATAACTTCCCAGCATGTCCAGGAAGAGAGACACGATCTACTGCTATATAAGGAATACCCTGAACTACGAGGGGGACTTGATTCCAGTTTATTTACTTAAATTAGATACGTAGGCAGCTCTCTCAAGAGTTCAGTCCAAATTTATACCCAAATATTATTGTTCTTATACGGTTTTCCTAATTAGAATTACCCGATTACCCATTTGTAAAATTCATACATCATTTGGCGCTAGAAGGAGGGCCTAATTCTAGTTAGTGAGTGATTCTTACGGAAGAATGGCAAGAAATCAAGGAAATTCGAAGAAGCAGCAAAATCAATCCCAAAAGGAAAAAATTGGAGAAAAAAGACCAGATCGAAATGATCAAGATACTGGAAAGAGAATTTTGGAAGAAGGACAAATGGGCAACCCAGACGCAGTTAAAAAAATGTTGGTAGAAAATCTGGCCAATCTCAAAGGAGAAGAGATAAAGGCCATATTTGAGGCAGTTTTGAAAGCAAGAAATCAGGATAATGACGTTTCTGAAGCACATACTCCACTTCAAACCGCCAAAAAAGAGAAACATGAAGCAGAATCTAGCATTAGAGTGGTGGTTACTCACCCAGGTGGTGATAACGCCCGATCAGAATTAGACGCTATGCTTAAGCCTAAGCAAGATGAGTTTAGGCTGGTGTCTCCTTTCACTGAAGACATCGACGCATTTCCGTGTCCTCCAGGATTTAAAATCCCAAAGATCCAAGCATATGATGGAACTAAGGATCCATATGACCATATGCACCAAGTATCCAAAGACATGAATTTGTATAACGCTCCAGAAGAGATGAAATGTAGGGCATTTGCAACTCTTCTAACAGGAAAGGCAAGAGATTGGTTCAACAAGTTGAGCCCTAGATCCATACCAGATTTTCCAACTCTGACCATAAAGTTCATGCATGCATTCATCGCAGCAAGACCTTTCCAGAGAAACCGCACATATTTGCTGACCATTAGGAAAAAAAGTGATGAAACGGTATTGCAGTTCATCAAGAGGTTCAACGGAGAATCATCCCAGATAGCAGACCTGGATGATAAATTTTTTGTAGCATCCTTCATGGCAGGTCTTAGAGAAGGACGCCTACATGCAAAGCTGAGCAGCAAAAATCCGGGTACAATGGAAGAATGTCTGGAAATTGCATACTGAGACATTGCCAAGGAGAAGAGGCTAACAGAGCCAAAAGGAAGAGTCCCACAGGATTCTAAAAAGGAAAGGTCGATGATAAGACCGACAAAAAGAGAAAATCTGTTTGGGATAGGGTAACCAACCCCATTTCTGAAAGGTTAGGAAAAAAAGGTGCTTTGCAGGACAGAGACCTTATTCCTCCAATGCACTGGGACCAAGTTACAGCGATTATGGAGAAGAAAGGAATCGCCAAGACCCTCCTCCATTGAGGGGTCCAAGGGAGAAGAGAGACCACACCCGGTGGTGCAAGTACCATAAAGATATTGGACATGACTCAAGCAGTCACAGGGACTCGATCGAGATATAGACGCCAAGAAGAATGATGGAAGGAAAGATCAATGAGTGCATCGATCGAGCATAGGGGGACAACCCCAGAGGAATGAGAGAATTTAAAAGACAGCACAATAGTCATGAAAGGTACAACCAGAGGAGACACAGAGACCCGTCTCCGGATGCAGATGGGCACAGAGAAAACGCCCCAATCAACACTGTGAACACAATTGTGGGTGGACCAGGAGGATGTAATAAGGCTGCGCAGGAAGATAAAAAGGGCAGCGCAGAAAAGGACGGAGAAGCGAAAAAACAGAAAGTAATGGGAACCGTTCAGTACGGTCCTAGAGATGCACTACCAGCCGTCGTGAGCAATGAAGGACTGGTAATAGAAGCGGTTATTCAGAAAAATCTGGTTAGAAGGATCTGCGTGAACCGCAGGCGTATGAAGAACGCGTCTTGTATTATAGTGCATTCCAAGCAATGAAGCTAACAGACTCGGAGTTGACTCCGGTATTAACTCCCCTTTTTGGATTTACCGGGCCACCCACACATTCTGTGGGTATGTTAAAGCTATTGACGACTTTTTGGCAAAGGACCACAGAGCAGAACTCTGGTGGTCAATTATGTGGTAGTAAAAGCTCCATCTGCGTATAATGTGATTCTGGGAAGACCATCATTAATTGACCTAAGGGCAGTGGTATCGCCAGCACATAACAGTATGAAGTTCCCAACTTTTGAAGGAGAAGCCACTGTAAAAGGGGATATTGATGCTGCCAAGAACTGCTATACAACCACAATCAGTGGAAAAATGAAGGTGCAGCAGGTAACAATGGAAGATCTAGTACCAGATGAAGAAAAGAGCTGGCAATCCAATGATCCCGTGGAATCAATAATGCTAGATGAACTGGATCCTGAGTCCACAGTCAGCATAGGATCATGGATACCTGCTGAACAGAAACAGATGCTGGTCAGAATCTTGAAAGATTACAATGATGTGTTTGCATGGAAGGTGACATGCCAGGGCTGTCAACAGAGTTGGCAGTCCATAAGCTCAACATCGACCCAACCAGGAAACCAGTGAAACAAAAAAGAGATCTTTTGCCCCAGAAAGGATACAGGCTGTCCAGCATGAAGATGAAAAATTGTTGCAGGCCAACATGATTAAAGAAGTTATCTACCCAGAATGGCTAGCAAACCCAGTGTTAGTCAACAAACCAGATGGCAGTTGGAGAATGTGTGTGGACTTCACAGATTTAAACAAAGCTTGTCCTAAAGATAGTTATACTTCCCCTAGAATTGACAGGATAGTAGATTCTACAGTTGGTTATGAGATTTTTTCTTTCTTAGATGCTTATAAGGGATATCATCAGATTATGATGGACCACAGTAGATCTTTGTAAAACCGCTTTTATTACTGAATTTGGTTCCTACTACTATGTGTCTATGCCTTTCGGATTAAAGAATGAAGGGGCTACCTACCAAAAGGCAGTCAATACCATTTTTAAACAACAGATTGGCAAATCAATGGAAGTATATGTGGATGACTTATTGATCAAGAGCAGGACTCTTGACCAATATTTGAAAGATGTTGCGGAGGTTTGTCAAGTTTTGAGACAAACAGGGATGAAGCTGAATCCAAAAAAGTGCACTTTTGGAGTGAGATCAGGCAAATTTCTGGGTTATATGATATCTAAAGAAGGTATCAGGGCCGACCCTAATAAATTAGAAGCTTTACAGACCATGCCTGAACCGAAGAATATCAAAGAAGTTCAACGATTAGTAGGAAGATTAGCAGCGCTAAACCGATTCTTGCCATTCTTCAAAATTCTCAGGAAGACCAGTCCATTTGAGTGGAATGAAGAATGTAAACAGGCTTTTCAGGGGTTGAAAGATCATATCAGTCACTTGCCAACTCTAACTCCTCCTCAGGAAGGTGAGATATTGTTTCTTTACTTGTCCTTTTGCAATGAAGCAGTAAGTGTTGTGTTGGTAAAGCAACATGGCATGATACAAAGGCCAGTATATTTTGTAAGCAAAGCCTTACAAGGACCTGAGATCAGATATTCTGAGGTGGAAAAATTGGTCTTGGCCCTAGTGCATGCCACAAGGAAATTAAGACCGTACTTCCAAAGTCATCCGGTGATCATATTAACAAATCAACCGTTAAAGCAAATTTTGGATAAACCAGACAAATCTGGAAGGTTAGTGTTCTCGGTGAAATTTATGGTTTTTATCGCATTATTAGAGAACAATATCTTTCGTATTTTAGTAATTTTTAGAGAAAATTATGTGTTTAAGGCTTGAATTTGAATAATGGGTTTAAAAGTATTAAAAGTGTAATTTGGGCGATTTTATGTGTTTAATTGACGGAATTATTGTTATTTGAAGATTACTACATTTTGCAATGTTTATTTATCTTATAGGAGCTTAATTTCGAGTGCATAAAGAGGATTAATGAGGCTCAAGTTCGAATTACAAGAGATAGAGATGGATTTGGCTTGAAGAAATTGGATAAAGTTCGAGAAATCCGATCCTCAGCATTGCAAACGAGCGTCTGCATCCCGTCCATTCCAGACGGGCGTCCACTCATCTTGGACGGCGTCCCAGAGTGAATCAAGGCGTCCATGCACGGCGTCGTAATCGTATTTTACGTTCGAGAGTTCAGACGCAGGCCAAACGCCGCGTTAAGTGTTCCGTCCCAAGTTTCGGGCGAAGCGTCGGATATTGAGACGGGCGTCCAACCCCATTCAGAGCGCGGCCGACATCGATTCCTATAAATACAAAGGCAGCCCCAACCCTAAGGGATACTTTTATACAAACGCACTAATACACGTAAAAAAAAAAAAGCGCGCCTCTAGAGTTCAAATTATCTTCTCTTCATGAAGATGAGTTCTTCCAATCCAACGATCACCAACATGATTGTTGGCTAAACGCATATAGCATGATGGAACAACCGGAGGATATCACATCAACGTCATCACAACCATGATTCGTTAGTTTATCTTTAGTTATGATTTTGAATACTTTGTTTTATTTATCGTTTGAATCCTGATTTAATTGTTAAGAGTTTTATTAGACAGGAATGTCAATGAAACTTTATGATTGTTTGAATTTTTATGGAAATATAATTCAACAATAGTTTTCTATTTCAATCGATACAATTGATGATGTTTTGAGGAATCATATATTGTTAGTTGGGTATTACAATTTGGGAACGAATTGTTGATCTTGTGATGAATGTTATTTGTTTTTCTTGGAAAAGTAAACAAACCCTAGAAATCGATCTAAAGGAATTTAGTCGGTTTCGCGATTGATCATACCAATAAAACTGTATTCGAATCATAAACTGGTTGTTTGATTGTTGAGTGATTGATTCTAGGTGTTCTACTGTCTCCCTTTTATAATTTGAAGACAAAGTCGTTTGTTTCAACGTTAGTCTTAAGTTAGTTAATTGAAACCTCAATCTTTGCTGTTTTATTTCCTGCATATTTCCAGTTAAATCGTATCCGGACGCCCGTCTGTCTAAGCGGACGCCGCCTACTCTTGAATATTTCTGTTTATGTTTATTTTTAGTTCTTTGTTTTAGTTTCTTTTCTTTAGTTTTTAGTGTATTTCTTAGGTTTAGTTTATAGTTAGATTAACCTTAGTTTTAGGTAATAATTAGTGACATATTTGATAGAATAAGCGCCTCTTAATCCGATAAACATTCGACTCCTTTAGGGCGACCGGTAACACCTCTACTACGATCCTTATACTTGGGGTGTTTCGGTTTATAAATTTAAAACTAGTTTTACCGAACAAGTTTTTGGCGCCGTTGCCGGGAGTCGGTAACGGTTGTCGGATTCTACTTAGACGATTTTACGTGTCAAAAAAGGGTCGTTAGGGCACGCGTAGTATTTTGACCATAACTTTCGGCTCGAGTGTCCGTTTGGAACGCAGGACCCCAATTCGGAAAGCTCGTTCCGACGCCGACAACGTGATGAACCGCCATAGGCCGTTCAGTGCGTTTTCGAGGTCAAAATCCACTGTTTTCCCCTCCATTTTGGCCCTAGAAGATTTCAACACGTTTTTTTTTTACCGTCTTAGTGTTTTTCTTGTTTTAAACTATTCGTAGGTAGGTTTCTTTTCCAGTTTCGGTTTCTATATATTTTCTATAAAAATAAAAAAAAATAAATAAAAAATAATTAAAAAAATACTAAAAACCTTCTGAACGAGCGTTCACCCATACTGAACGCCCGTCCGCTTTCATCTGTCTTACGAGCGCCGATTCGATTACTCAACGAGCGTTCACTTCTGAATCCTCTCTCGAACTAGCGTCCCACTTACATGAACGCCGATTCGATCCACAAAATTCCACTTTTCTTTTCTCTTCTATCTTTCTACACTTCTAAATCCTCCAATCTTCTCTAAACTCGTTCTTATCAACCCTAAGGTTGATTTCTTCCTGTTCTGCTTCTCTGGTTTATGCAAACCAGGAGTAAGAAGGGAAATCTTATCTTTAACCCCGAACCTGAGCGAGACATTGTCAAAAGAAGATTATTTCAAAGTTCTGACAAGATGAGCGAACACGGTTCTAGCGATGACGAACCGGAGAACCAAGGGAATAATAACCAAGATCCCGCTCGCTTAAACCAAATTGATGCAAATGTTGCGGAACCAACAACGGCAAGAAGAAGCCTGGATAAACCAAAGCAGATGCAACAACAACCTCGTATCATGTTCAACAAAGAATAAAGAATAAACCCAGAGCGGCCGCGGTGTTGTCTTGCAAAGAAGACCCTTATCGCCATATCTTGATCAAGACTTCTTGGAAGGGCATAGACCAATCCGGCCTCCGGAGATGGGAGGAATGCATTTTGATCTTAAGAATGGAGTTGTGGGGATGGTCCAAAATAGTTCATTCCATGGCACTGCTGCAGAAGACCCACATGACTTCTTGTCGACTTTTGTGCAAATATGTGAAGCAGGTCACTACCCTGGCGTTCCTTCAGAAGTTGTTAAATTGAAACTTTTCCCGTTTGCTTTGAAGGGTGAAGCAAATCGTTGGTTTAAGTCCTTACCCCATCACTCTCTTCATAATCAAGGCTAATGTTAAAAGAGCCTTTGCTCAAAGTCGTTTCACCTGAACGATAATGGAACGAAAAGAGATATAGCCACTTTCGAGCAACTAGAAGGGGAGAGTGTGGGAAAGGCTTGGGAGAGGTTGAATCTGTTAATGAGAAAATGCCCTAACCATGGATATACTCGACATGAACTTCTAGAATTATTCTATCAGGGTGTTACTCAACCCAATAGAGATTACTTAGACTCCACAGCTCATGGATCGTTTTTAGGAGGAGAGGATGATGCTGCCTACAGGGTAGCAGAATCAATAGCTAAGAATAACATGTGGGCTACTCAAAAGAGGGCCCATGCTGGTGGAAGCAAAAAGGAGGCTGCTGAAAGTAACTCGGAGACAAAACTGCTAGTTGCTCAAATGGAAATAATGAACAAACAACTAGCCAACATGCAAATGAAGCAGCAAGAAGGGCCAGCAGATGTGAATTACTCGGGTGTGCAGGCCGGGAATACGATGAATGAGGAAGTACAAGCCATGGAGAACCAGAATCAACCTTTCAGAGGCTTCAGTCAAAATTCTGGTCAATCGAGTCAAACTCAAAACCGCAACTTTTCGGGATATCCATGGAATAGTTATTATACACCGCCTGGTGCATCCAATAATCCAAGACCCCAAGGTAACTGGGCTCAAACGCAAAATCAAAAGCCCACCTATGTCTCTCAGAAGAAATTCGATGAGCTAGTAGACATGGTGAAAACACTAGCCACCGTCAAAAATGATGGAGAGAGGCAGATTGGTCGGATGGTGATCAACAAGCAAGCGCACCTCAAGGAAGACGCGCTAGTTATACGAGATAAAACCATAAATTTCACGAGAACAACTCCCCACACTTAAACTTTTGTTCGTCCCGGACAAAACAATCAAAACTATAGCTCAACTTTCATGCAATCCACATAGATCTCTAACTCACGTAACAAAAGATACAACAACTATAGCAAACAATACCATCACGAGAGATAGATTCGGTGTATGTGTGACAAGCCCTTGTCAAATTTAACAAGCCTTTCAAAGAAATATCCTCTCAAAAATCCAATGACTATCCTAGATATAGGCAGTAATAGCTCCACTCAAAGCCTTCCCACGAACTTAGTAGGATAATCCCTACAAAGATATCATGCGGTTCTCTGGGTATAAGATCCATGATAACAAAAACTTCACTTTATTTTTACTCATCATTTTCAAAATTTTCAAATTTGACGATATCGAATGAGCTCTTACCCGTCATAGTAGAGTAGGACATTTCGTGATAATCCCTACCTACTCAAATCATAAGGTAGCTTTTCACGATCGTCGTGAGCTATTGGTCATCATAGTGGAATAGGACATACGTGGTAATCCCCTACCTCACTCAAATCATCGACCAGCTTCCGACAAACGTATTTATTATGATTGCTTATTCATTCACTTTTTTTCAAGACATAAGTTACATCTCACTCATCACATTCAACCTTTATGATATTCACGATTACGGTCTAACTAAAGTGTTACTATAATTGATCTTACTAAGATAAATCACTAAAACAATGAAAGGATATAGTTCAAAAATCTTGCTTCAATCTCAAAGGCTTTCGTGAGTGAAAAATGAATACTAGCTCCATGAAAGTAAAGACATGCTATAATTATCTCACTAAGTCACATACTATCATCGTTAGAAAACTACAACTAGCAAGCATTTAGTTTCAATCACATGCTCGAGATTCACAAAAATTTTAAATTTGCTCGAAATTCAACATTCACTCATATTTCAAAGGATATAGCATAAAAACATACCCAATTTACCCCAAAATGGGTAGTTGAACTGGCAGGGTTTGATATTGAATACAAACCAAGAACAGCAATAAAAGCCCAAGCGTTAGCTGATTTCTTGGCAGAAGAAAAAGCCTTAGCTATAGAACAAAAGGCTGAGCAGAACAAGGCTGAGAAGAACAAAAGCGAATAAAGGGCGACTTTTTGTGGATGGAGCCTCCAATAAAGAAGGAGCAGGAGCATGACTCCTACTCATTAGCCCAAAAGGTGAAGAATTTCCATACGCTCTTCATTTGACTTTCAAGCCACTAACAATGAGGCAGAGTATGAAGCTTTGATAACTGGATTAAACCTAGCACGTGGTTAGGTGTGCAAAATTTGAAAGTCTACACAGACTCACAACTGGTAACAAATCATATCAAGGGAGAGTATGAAGCAAAAGAAGGCCCCATGAAAAAGTACCTTGCAAAGGGCACAGAGAAAATTGCAAAATTTCTTAACGATAAAGTGGAACAAATAACGCGAGCCCGAATACGGGAGCGGCGCTTTATCAAAGCTAGGATCAAATTTCTTATCCAACAAAAAGGTGTTGGTCGAGCAATTGAAGCGAAGAGTTGTGATGAAATCGAAGTACAACCAATAAAACAGGCAGAAACCTGGATGGATCCAATTGTGATGTATCTGAGGGATGGGAGACTTCCTGCAGATAAGGTACGAGCCAGAAAGTTGATAAGACTCTCAGCCAGGTATGCTCTGTTCAACGATGTTCAGTCTGAAAATCTTATGCGACACCTTGGTTGAGATCGTCACTCCTGATGAGGGAGATTACGTATTAAGAGAAATCCATCTCGGAATTTGTGGAAATCATTTGGGAGCAAGAGCTCTGGCCAGGAAATGTAGGCTCTATGGGTATTATTGGCCAGAAATGCAAGATGATGCCGAAAATTTGGTCAGGACTTACAGGACATGCCAGGTGCATAGTAACTTATCACACAATCCTGTGCAGGAGATGATACCGATTGTATCTCCATGGCCTTTTGATCAATGAGGAGTAGACTTAGTTGGTCCACTACCCCGAGCGCCGGGAAATTTCAAGTTCCTAGTGGTGGCAGTGGATTATTTTACCAAGTGGGTGGAAGCTGAACCTTTAACCACCATCACAGCCAACCAAATACAGAAGTTCCTATGGAGAAATATTCTATGTAGGTATGGAATCCCTAAAGTTCTCATCTCTGATAATGGCACACAATTCGAAGATCAAGGAGTGCAGACTTGGTGCACAAACCTAGGAATCTCCCAACATTTTACATCAGTGGCCTATCCTCAAGCCAATGGGCAGGTAGAACAGACCAACAAAGCGGATATAAAACAGGGATTGAAGAAAAGGTTGGAACAAGAGGGATCTCATTTGGTAGACCATCTTCCAAATATCTTGTGGGCATATAGAACTACCCCAAATGCTGCTACACAGGAAACTCCATACTTCTTAGCATATGGATGTGAGGCGGTCATACCAGCAGAAATTGGACACAAATCTCCCAGATGTAATTATATCGTCCCAGAAACACAGAGAGTAGACATGTTGCATGTCAAGGACGACTAGAACATAAACGCGATATTGCACTGATACAGATGGCCAAGTACAAGCAGAGAATTGCCCAATACTACAACTCCAAAGTTAGAGGTACGTATTTTAAAGAAGGTGATGTAGTGCTGAGACGAAATGACGCCAGTAAACAAGGCCCCACTGGAAAGCTAGACCCAAATTGGGAAGGTCCTTATAAAATTATCAAAGTGCATGGAAAAGGGTCTTATCAACTAGCTAATGCCTCTGGAAGAACAATTCCTAGAAGTTGGAATGCTGTTCACTTAAGGAAATTTTTTCCTTAGAATTATTTTATTTCTTTAAGTAATCCTACTTTGAATTATTATTTCCTTTTCAATTTTATGATTATCGTGTGGATGTTTTTAACTTGTGTTCGAACAAGAAATTAAAGACAGTATGCTCGATTATCAGTACACTAGCAACGCAAAAATTCTGGGCAGAAGTCCCACTTAAAAGATAAAAGTGCCAAACTTGCAGCGCAAGGGCATTCTGGGCAGAAGTCCCACTTAAAAGATAAAAGTGCCAAACTTGCAATGCAAGGGCATTCTGGGCAGATGACCCAATTACAAAACACACAAGTGTTAAACTTGCAAGGCAAGGATATTCTGGGCAGAGGACCCAATTACAAAAAACACACAAGTGTTAAACTTGCAAGGCAAGGATATTCTGGGCAGATGACCCAATTACAAAAAACACAAGTGTTAAGCTTGCAGATCAAGGATATTCTGAGAAGAAGTCCCAAAAAAAAAAAATACGGTCCTATATATATTATGAGCATTTCTGAGCAGCGATATTATAAAGATAAAGAAGCTAAGGATAAATAATCCTGACTTCTTTGCAGCGCAATAAAAAACAGACTCAAAGCCCAGAAAATATTAAAAAAGAAGCAGATTCAAATATTCCAAAGGATCAAAGTATCAGCATCAAAAGGTACAGATAAATCATTACATTTAAAGTTGTTCAAAAAGTACAGAAAATTCAAAAGTTTTCAAGAAGCATAAACTAAGAGGTCGGAGTAACCGAAGGTCGGACGAGGTAGTAGTAGTAGAGAGTGGGTCGAAGTAGTAGAAGGCCGAAAGCAGACTTTTTCTTGGCATACTTGCGGACAATGTCCTCCCCACTCTTATACTCGTCATACCTCTTCGAGAAGACTTCGCCCGCTTTCTTATCATATAACTTATGATTAGGCAAAGTACTAATCACCAAGTCGGCCGGTTTAGCTTCATCAACACCAAGGGTGTATCCTCTACATAGAGCAGAAGCCAATATAACCTGGATTTCCTCAAGAGTCTCAGGAGCAGCTTTATACTCTGCAACAACCTTTTGGACAATATTCTGAGCAGGAGCTTCCTCCATCTGCCTCACAGTTTCATCAAAATCGGCCTTCATCTTTTTCTCCATAGCCAGGTGCAGCTGGTTCTCCTCTCTTATCTGCCTCAGCTACTCATCTCTAAGTTTTAACTGCTCCTCCTGAGTGAATATCAAACCCTCAGCTTTGGCAAGGTCAGCCTTCAACTGTTCAATCTCCCGACGAGCAACAAGGTTGGTTTCTTCCAAATTAGCCACTTTAGCATTGGCCTCGTCCAAGTGAACAACCTTTTGTTGCAAGGCAGAAATGTCCCCAGCCATGCTAGCAGTTTTCTTATGCAATGCTTTACCCAGGCGGTAGCACTGCAAAAAAGAAAGGTCTCAGAAAATAAAAATTAGAGGAAAAATGAAAGCCTTCAGAAAACCACTTACAGAATCAGCAAAGTCGTCAGCGGACATATCCTCAAAATTGAAGGAAGAACCACTTGCAGAACTACCAGAGGAGGTGGATCTGCGCTCTTCTTCTTACGTCTTTGAGAAATTGATCCTGAGAGGCACTGCGTTCGAGCGATGGATTGGGCACCAGGGAGATCTTCTTCAACAGTCAGATCCACATGAGTAACTGTGGTCAGAATATTCTGATCAGATGAAATTGCAGTCGAGATGGTTTCCTGAGCAGCGTTACCAGAGTTAAGACCTGTCTCCACGGCATCTTGCTGTCCAGAAACATCACCACCCTCAAGAATGACAGATAAGGTCTGTTCAGAATCCTCCGGTATCTGCTCTGTTTCCTCCCCCTCGTCAGCATCGATGTTAATTAGATCGTCTACATTGGTCACTACAAAGACCGAAAACAGTTAAAGTCATTCAAAATAAAAACAAAAGACAAGTACAAACATACGTTTTCTATACTATTTTTTGGAGAACTCCACATAGCCAACAGGCCCTGCAGTCTGAAGCTGAGCAGCATCTATCATAGCAGAACTTATAAAATCTAAGCTAAGGGATATTCTGTTGCTGACGAGATATTGGGACAGGGTAGCATCAATGAAGTCTTCCAACTTGTCTTTCATGGAAGAAGTATTCCACCGCCCCAAGTTGGCATCCGTATTATGCTTCACAAAAAAGAAGTGTTCTTGCCATTTCTTCTTAGTCTTATCTTTACCGGTTACAGGGATGATTGGAGCACTGGCCCTACGGCAGAAATGATACCACCCCCACTACCTTGTGTTAATTTGCACTGGTAGAAGTTCCTGAATAACGTTACCGTGAAGGGAGTGCTGTTCATACGACACCAAATCATGAAAGCTATGAGAAACTTGATGCTATTTGGATGGATCTGGCCAACTCCTAACTTATAATATTTCATTATCTCTACACACCCAGGGGGGAAGAGGGAATCTTAACCCACTGTGAAGCTGATCAGCATATACTGTACAAAAACTTGCTGGAGGATTATAAGCATATTCTGTAGGTTTGAGAAGAACAACTGTAAAGGGTTCAGTATGGATTTGGCAGGTTTTCAATAAACCAGCCATCTCGGTTTTGGTCATCTTGCTAGCAACGCCATGACAAGCCATTATAGCCTTGGTTTTATCAAAACGATTGATCTCCCTCTTTAGAGTATTTAAAAAGGCGGAATGGTCTTCTGGGTACTGATGAACAATTGAAGTGGGAGTAAAAATCCCTGTAGGCAGAAGGTGAGAAGGCAAAAGACACAGCGGATTATCTCCAAAAGTGGAGGTATTTCTTAAATCAATAGAAGAAGATGGATGATTGGAATTTATTACCGTTTCAGGACAAAAAACAGGGTTAGAGGAATTCACTTCTTCACTTTCTATGGCCCTAGAAATCTTTTCTGGAGACTCAAACAATCTCTCTACAGATCCACTTGAAGCGGTGTTGGCTCTCAAACTCATGAAAGAGTCACAGATTTAAAAGAAATGCAGAATAACGTAAAGATAAAGACTTACTTGTGATTGCAGAAGGGCGTCTCCAAAGGTTTAAAATAGAAGAGTAATGGGGAAAGAGAAATAACTATGTGACAAGAAGTGAAGCGACGTAAGAGTTTAGTCCACGGTTATAATGATAACAAACGGATGCAACTTGGCCTCGTTTCGCGCAATATTAATAACGGAAGTTGGAGCATTTCAGACTAGGGCAGCTGCAAAGCAATCCACCCTAGTCTGGGGGGACTTATGATGATACATGGGCCCACTGGGTCGGATTATCTATAATTGGGCCAAGCCCAAAGTTAGATAACGAAGATAAAGCCGGCCGGCAAGGCAGGCGGATGAAATCTTGACGAGATCAATGAGCCGACGAGAATAGTCGAGAGCAGACTCCCGTCATGTTCGACGAAATGGGTTCTGCATGCAGTAGCATGCCGAACGTGGTGAAGACCGAGTCAATAACACTTCAACTGCTTGCATACGTGGGTAGATCCCACGTCCAGAAGATAATCGATAATAACTTCCCAGCACGTCCAGGAAGAGAGACACGATCTACTGCTATATAAGGAACACCCTGAACTACGAGGGGGACTTGATTCCAGTTTATTTTCTTAAATTGGATACGTAGGCAGCTCTCTCAAGAGTTCAGTCCAAATTTATACCCAAATATTATTGTTCTTATACGGTTTTCCTAATTAGAATTACCCGATTACCCGTTTATAAAATTCATACAACATCAGTACACACTACCCAAATATTTCCCAGATTTACCCTAAGTCCTTAGATTCTCCTTATCCTATATAAGCATAATATAATCATCTGCACAACACAATGTATGGATGTTGTAACAATGAATGAAATCATCATCTTCTTCGTGACGGCATTTCCGCATTTTCACTAAATCATTAAAATCTTTCATGTTTCGTAAGTATGTAAACTTAATTTTGATAATGAAATTGAATATTAATAAAATATGTCGGTTATACTTGTTAGATATTTTTTTAATAAATAAATATTTTGATTATCGTTTACATACGAGTTGCCGTACAAATTAATGTTATCGCAACGAAACGGGTTTCGACCTGAGGTTTCTTCAGCCTATAAATAGGCATAGTATGCATACGAATTTTACACAAATCTTACAGCATCATCGAACCAATTTTTGGAATGTCCTATTTGATTGAAATGTTCATTGTTTTGAATCAAACACCTCCATCAGATATCCGAGAGAGATTTTTTTGATTGATCCCTAAGTGACAATTGAGTGGAACGAAATATCTCTTAAAAAACAACGTTGTGCGTACCTTGGAGATTTTCTGAGTCTGTCAAATTCTTTAGCATCAATTTTTTCCAACAATACTCTACTCCGCAATATATAGATTGAACTTAGTGCGGATGTTACATGTGTATATCATAAATCTATTTATTTTCCTGCCTGGATATGAGCTACATTTAATAATTTAATTTACACGGTATACTATAACTTGATAGCAATGTACTACTTACCATGAAAAATTTGGCAGGAAATCTTAATATATATATATATATATATATATATATATAATTTGTGTAGAAACATAGGTAGTATTCATTCAGAACATTTACGCTGTACTGAAGCAACGTTACAATCTCTTTTATAAGTGCATTTATCAACTTCAAATAATACACATATATATATATATATATTCTCCTCACGATTTAATTAATGGGTGCTACTGCTAACGTTTTGGGAAGGTTACGATTCATTAGTATACACGTATTTAACAACTAGCCACGCAATAATACACTCGATTTGGAGAGAACGCATGTTTAATTTTTTACATTATGCTTCGTTACGAGATATTTTAACTTGTATTTGTAATATTTCGATTTTCGAAAAAGGGCAGACGTGTCATTTTACGAAAACGAAATATTGGGTTCGGTTCCTTTTATTCAGAGTTTAATTATCTTGTTAAATATGTGTATAATTTCGAGATATATATATATATACATATATATACATATATATATATATATAAGGGAAAAAAAAATCTGATTTATTAAGGGATTAAGGAAAATTATGAAAATTAGGTAATTTTGGGATTTTTCCTATTTAAGGGAAAATCAAGCTAATCAGCCCCTTAAACTTTTAATCAGATTTTTCACCTCCAAATTCACCTTCTGCGTGTAAGTGCAAGGGAATAGGGCTGAGGGATTTTTCATCAGTTGCTAAGTCAAATCATAACAGTTTTCAGATCAGAGTCGAGCACCGGAATCGTTGTGAAGAAAGCAACGTTTTGATTGCAGAAAGTTGAAGCTTTGATAAGGTATGTTTAAGCCCTAATTCCTGCTCTTCTTCGGGTTTGATGGATTCAAACTCATCAATTTGTAGTTTTTATCGTTTAGAAGCATGTGATTGAATCTAATCTAAGTTTGGATTTATCACACATGTTTTTCTGCAGAAGAGATCAGTTTTTGCTGCTGTTTTTCTGTGGTTTGAAGTCGTAATTAACTGCTTAAAAGGTAAGAAGATCTTCCTACGATCTAATTGTGGTTTAGAGTAGATTAGATCATGTTTTGATGCTCATTGTATCAAGTTTTAAGCTTAGATGATGTTTAAAGATTAGGGATTGTTTAAGATCTTTAAAAGTTATGTTTTTCCACTGTTTATCTGCTATAATTAGTGTGCAAGAGGTTTGGGATCGAGTAGAGATCGATAAGAGATGGAAATCAGGGTTTTAGGGTTTTTCTGCGTAGGATGTGTACGCATTGCCCAGCAATGCGCACGCATTCCTGTTACAGGATTGCTTAGGTTAGTTACAGCAGGATCAATGCGTACGCATTCAAGGGAATGCGCACGCATTGTTGGTTCAGAGTCATACAGGATGGTTTCTGGCTGAGGGATGCGTACGCATTGATCAAACAGAAAGTTTAGCTTAGGTTCTGGTCAGAGAATGCATACGCATTGAGCACAGTGCGCACGTATTGTTTGGACAGAGAGTTTTCAGTAGGTTTTTAAGCAAGGAATGCGTACGCATTCCAGAGTAATGCGCACGCATTGCCTCAGATCTCTATATAATGTTGTTTTAAGCTATGTTTTTTATTTTAAACGTCGTTTCATAGTCAAATAACACTAATTGAATATGAACAAGCCTCGAATGAACTTCTGATTCGTTCAGTTAAAACACCGAATGTACTCTTAAAGGGAGTTGAAGTTCGGATCCGTCGGAAGGGCATGAAAGGGCTTGTGCTTTGATGAACTAGAGCTCATCAATGTCTGTGTAACTGATAGGAGGTGATGTCTAGTTGTCTAAGTGAGGGAGTAGAGCTGATAAGGTGAGTAATATTCTGAAAATACTTAGGTGGCCAGTTAATTCACAATAATAATTACATATGTGTTAGATAAAAGCTAAAACGTCATTTATTCTCGGTTAGACACTATTTCATATCGGCGATGTGATACGTTCATAAAAGGTGAACAACGCTACTGGCCTTAAACGGCTGAAGGGTAGTGGAGGAAATTCATCGGACGTATACACATACCTGGGAGACCCCGGAGCTAATCGGTGCTAATCACCGTTAGTTAGCAAGTATATCTTCAGGCTGATGAACGCCATGCACAGTGTCCTTGAGTAATGATGTAACAAAGATAAGCTAAGCTAGAAACGTATAGTCATGACGTGTCGATGGGCATGGAATGAACCCTAAATTGAGTCGGTCTCACTAAGATAATTAATTAAAAACAACCCTAATTATATTGTAGCTTCTACTTCTTACTTTGTACATTGTACTTACCTCAAATGCATGTTTATTTATGTGTTTGGGGAGAGAAGACGAACAGGTTAGTGAAGATTTCGAGGAGGACTTTGATGACGACGTTTGAGGACGCCGGACTTGAAGACCTTGATTATTTTCTTACATTTATTTCCTAGACTTGATTTATCATTGGACCTTGTAGTTTACTTTTAGTTTTGAGATTCGTACTTTTGGATTCGTTTGGTTTTCCGATGTAATAAGTATTACATTTTTCTATCTTTAGTTATTTCTATTCTTGGATATTTGGAAAAAAAATTTACCCGAGTCTTTTGCTTCCGTTTGCTTTAATTTGATACGACATAGTAGAGGCTTACGTGTAATATTAGAATTATTTAATATTATGTGTGCCGAACGTTTCGTTTCCAGATAAGGAACTCGGTGTTCGGGAACGGGGCGTTACAGTATTTTTTTTTTACGGATACGAAATATACGCACGCATACTTTTTTGTCTTTACCATACTCGAACCCCGGAACTTCCGGGTTAAGGGCCACTACCACTGGGTAGTGCTGTTAACGAGTCGAATTGGACCGAGTATCAGTTGTTCAACCTTGGTTCGTTTAGATCACGGGCTTGTTTGTGTTTGTCGTTTAATAAACAAACAAAAAAATAAGTCCAAATTTGGTTTGTTAAGGTTCCAAGTTTGTTCGCGAACGTTTGCTTCATAAACGAACATAAAATTATGTTCAAACTCAGCTCATTTATAAGGAAATTTGTTCGAGCTTGTGTTCGAATTTGGCTTGCTACATGTATTTTTGCCTCTCAGCTCGAGTTTGACTCATTAAGGTATACAAATTTATGTTCAAATGAATAAATAACTTTCTAAAAAAATGAATAAATAACAAAGTACAAAACAATATTCAACCATTATAGTAACAAAAAGATTAGGACAATTCTATCCATTAGATTAGTAGAGATATTGGCATCTTATGAGTTAGAGCTAGATTGTATATTGGTTTATCTATATAAGCATGTTCGCGAACATAATCGAACATTCACAAGTAAGTTCGTGTTCGTTTGTTTAATAAACAAGCTTATAATCTTGTTCAAGCTTGGTTCATCAAGCAAAACAAACGAACGATCATAGATACTAACGAGTCGAATACGAGATTGTTCGTGAATGACTACGTTCATTTAACAGCACTACGACACTGGGTGATCCAATCAGAGGATGAATTGGAACATAGGTCTCGAATTTCTTAGTAGGGTCAATGTCTTGTTGGTTATTGTAACTTGTATAATACCGGCATGTATGTACTTATCTAAAAAACATCATTATTTCATAATTAAATACAAGGTTGGAGCTTTCGTTAAAATAAGTTCAAAATTGCAGCAATTTAGCGCCGGGGTGCAAAAATAACACGGAGGAAAAAATAGAAAAACGTAAATTTAGCGGGAAACATAAAAAAAGTCACACTGAGCCTATTAGAACCTATGAAACACGGAGGGATACATATACGGACATACACAACAACAGATATATGACGATACGATTAATGTCAAAATTTGAATACACGATATGCTAGTAACACAATTACACATAGTATATATATACATGAAAATATTTTTTGAGAAAATAAAATATGATTAGATTTTTTTCCATAATTTTTTTTTCTCACAAATTCCATAATTAAACTAAACGAAACACATAATACATCTTGAAAAAATACAACATTGATTGAAATTATGATATTTTTTACTACCTCCGGTCCAAAATATAAGTCACCGTTGATTTTTTTTGCGCGCATATTAGAGCGATATAACTAATCGAATTTTACATTATCATGACAAAATTACCTCTAGCCCTTGTTCACCAATTGCGATGTAAACAATGGGTAATTTAACGTCATGATAGTGTAAAAATTCGATTAGTTATCGCCTCATTAATATGCGTGTCAAAAGTCAACGATGACTATATTTTTGACTGAAAATAGATTTTAAACGGTACGTAAAAATCAAATAAATAAATAAATATTGCATGACCTCATCACAAATTGTTTTTAGTAAATTGTTTAAAATGACATTTTTCTTGTGGTATATTTCATGAATAACTTACCGTTATTTTTTAATGCAACAAGAGCACATTTAAATATCACGTAGAAAAGCCTTACCACACCACACATATATTTTCAGATTTATACTTTTTTTCGCAAATTGATTATGATTCCATACTAAGCATGTTGATTGGTATATTGACCGAATTTTACTCAGCAAGTATCAAATATGTTTTCTAGCGGACATTAAGTCATGAAAATACCCAATATCCTAACTCAAATTCAATTGAGAAAAAATTATTTTCTGATATGGAAAACCCGCATGCGGTCTCACGGACCCGAGTCTAACCCGATCGAAGGTGACATCATAATCATCTAACCCAACAGCTCCCTCATCCTTCTTGCTTCCAGGAGGGATTCGAGTCGTAAGATGGTGAGCCCATCGTCACCTCAGACCAAGGCCAGACCTTGACGGTCCGGGGGACACCCGCACACTTACAGCCTCCTAACAGATCAGAGGCAGACCGGACTCAACTCCCCAAGCCGGGAGTCAATATATTCCTAGCGACAAGATCATCCTTGAGCTCGTGGAGAGATCAACGACCTCAGCACAAGTCAGCATCACTCCGTCCGAGATCATGTTTATGCTTAATTGTACTTTATTATGTCTTGTCGTCGTTAGCATAATCATACTTAGTCCGGTGACTATAAATAGGAGCTGTGTATAACTCACAATCCATCGAATAATGAATACAAGCAGGCCAAGCCCTGCCAATTTGTCTAGTCCGAGTTCATAACCACACAATCGCTGAGAACTTCATATATTTCATATCAGCCACCACAATCACCACCCACCTTACCGAAGAAATCATAACTAATTAGCCAGGTATCCAAATGGTCCAGCCGTTACCGCCACCCTGATAGTTCACGCAACATCATTTTCTGACTCAAATTCGATTATAATAACACGTAAGTGTGAGGACACAATCTCCTTCATCGCTCAAACCTTTTGCGATTATCTTTGTTTCTCTTCCAATATTAATATAATTTAACGATACTCAAAATCGTCAATAGTGAAATTAGGTCAAGGACCGGGTAACTTAGGTTCGTGAGAATAACCCAACTACTTTAATTGGTGGATTTGGTGATTGAATATAGTTGAGCAAATGTGAAATTGATTGGCTACGTACCCAAATGATATATCAATCTATTAACATAATTTTGAAGGATGAGGATGATGATCCTTTTAAAGGGCTCCCTGGTGGGGAAGTTAAGAATATATCCATTGAAGTCATGGCCAATGACCTAAAACAGTTACGAAGGCAATCATGGTGTAATCATGACCGTGTATGCGTGAATCACGTAACTTTTATAAGATCATAAGTGGAGTCTTTGTTGACTATGTAACCGTTGTCTGGTTCGTTGAAGGATTATACCGAGCTGAGTGTCCCAGACCGAGGTGAACGTGCACCATGTCGATGGTCCGAGTTGGTAATTATCTTACTTCAAACTAACAATGCGAGACAGAGGGAGACTTGCACTATTTCGATGATTAATTAGGAGTGTTCTGCACGTCGCAACAACTATTTTGTTGAGGTCGGTGTTTGTTTGAGGCCGAAAGCACTATTGAACTTGTTAGACCCATTTTACGACCCAAATCGTATCTTTGAGTGCCACGTGCATGATGTCGGGTTATGCCCACATCAAAAGCCACTCAACCCTAAGCTAGAACGGAGGTCGTAGTTTGGGTCTAATAAAAAATGATGTTGCACTTCTCATAAGGCGTGAACCCAATGGCCTCTAACATGAATACATATTTTGGTTATATTCTGAATATCAAATTCGTATCATTGACTCTCGAGATCATGCCTCAAATGTATCTAAGGATCGCATTAATCATTAATGACACGTTTGGATTGCGGTAATGGAATGGCATGGAATGCTTTTTTTCATTTAATTTCATTCCATCAATTTGGCGTGTTTGGCAGCGATAGAATGGAATATGTTTACATTCCAACGGAATGAAAATGAATGATTTTCATTTCATCCAAAATCCAATGGAATTGCCGGAATGGAATGAAAAAATAAATCATGCAATAAGAAACGATTTCATTCCACTGTCTACCAAACGCAATAATGGAATGATATCATTCCATTCCATTCCATTACATTTCATTCCAACAGATTCATTTTATTCCATTACATTCCATCAATCCAAACGAGTCATAAGTGTCGTAATCACGGGTTCTTTCCGACTTCACCTTCTATAAGATTTTTTTTTTTTTTTTGATTTGACTCGCTCTTTGTTTTTCTATTGCAACTGAATTGTCTATTGTTTTCGGAGTATGCGTATCATCAACAAAGTTATTCATACCTCATCTTTTGAAATCGACATCTTCCTAGAAAATCTATGGCTTCAGTCGAAGATCAAAGTGTTTCAGTCCAACCTACCAGAAAATCCTCAACCTACTCAGAAGAGAAAGGTTTTAGCCCTCCCTCGTGTAGGGGAGATTCGATCTACCTTTGCCAATAAGGCTCTGGACGAGGCATGCCAAAAATTCGACATTAACTTGGAAGTTTTTAGTCGGTGTCTTCCATTTTTTATCAGAGAGCTGACAATCCCGTGGAGGGTTTCCTGGCCGTTGACAAAGAGCAGCTGGTGGGGAGGACTTTGGATGCCATTGATACCGGCCCTTCTATAAGTTTTATCTCACTGTAAGTTCATCCCAGCTCAAATTACTCCCATGAGAATGCAGATTGTGGTGGGATTTGCTTTGCTGTCCAGGTTGACTGGGAAATCCTTTTCTCTATCTCTATTTAGGGCTTTCTTCAAGATGATGAACTCCGGGCAGTCCTTTACATAGTTTCCTCTTTTGGCTGATGGTCCATCTTCCATTCCCAAGTGGAAAAAGAATTACTTTTTTGTTAAATCTCCGTCCATCCTAACTTGAAAAATAGAGATGGGTGAATTCGGTCTCTGATCCATATCCTGAGGATGCCCCTGATGACCTAGTCGATATCTTTCGAGGTAAGAAGCAAGGCTTGAAGGAAGCTACTTCTTCTTCCGCGGTTCTATCACTGGCGGAGTTGGATAAGGTTGGACTTGAAAAACCTAAGAACATTTTTGAGGATAAGATGCTACAATGTAAGTGAAATTATCTACCTGTAAACTAATCTTGATGCCTGTAAACCTTCCAATTCTCACATCTCAAGGTGATGGAAATCCTCGACCTCGAACGGTGACAACTTCTTAAGGTAATGAAAGGTCTGTGGGTCGTAACAGCACACTTTGAGTGAAATGTGTAAAATCCCACATCGGGAAATTAGCAGAAAGGTCACCTCCATATAAGTGTGAGACATAAAATATCTTGTCAACTCGGGTTAGCCCTTTTAGACCAAGCGCGGGCGGGCAGTCTAGCATTGACCGGACAATTTATGGCTCATGTAGCCTTATCAGCGCCAGTGTGCTGGGGACGTTACAGAATGGTATCGGAGCCGACTATCAGACGGCCCTAAGCGCTGCACCGTATAAGAAAGATGGTGTAGTTGCCTCTGATAGGGACGATCCAGGACCAATCTTGGCCGTCCTCGCGAGGACGCCAGTCCCTTCTAAGGGGGTGAGAATGTAAAATCCCACATCGGGAAATTAGCAGAAATATCACTTATATGTCAACTCGGGTTAGCCCTTTTACACCAAGCGATGACGACGGTCTAAGTAGTTGACCGGACAATTTATGGCTCATGTAGCGTTACCAGGCGCCAGGTCTGGGGACGTTACAAAATATATCCGAATTTGATGAGAAGAATCTCTTGTGGATGACTTGACAGATGAAGAGACGAAAGATGAGGGGCCTCTTATGTATTCTCTTTGAGCCCAAAAATATGTGTTTGATTGGGATCCGTGGAGAAAAGTCCGTATGCCTCTTGAGGAGGTAACCAGTATCTACAACAATCATTCCTCTAACATTTTTCCCGGAATGGGCTGCCCAGATTAATGATAGGCAAAACACTCTTGAGGTGGCCAGTACAAATCTCCAAGGGTGCATCTTTTAACTTATCTTGCGGTCAATCTTGCTAGATTCTGCATTGCCGATGTATGCCACTTTATATGTTTTCTTTGGAAAAAATTCTTTTGCCTTTTTCTAAACTTTCATATTAGTAGTTAATGATCTGGGTGTGGGAAGAACTTACTCAACGTCTAACTAAACTCATGAACTACTATCGAAGCAATGATGCTTAGTTGATATTGTCTCAAGATTTGAATACCTTTTATAAAACTCAATTGTACCTCTTAAAAGAGGAGAAAAAGGCTAACATGGATACCATAAAGCGGCTGGAAGAGGAGAACAAGAGATTAACTGCCGAACCGGAGTCCATGGAAAAGACCCTTCCTCTGACTGAGATGGCCGCTAGCTCTTCCCAGTTCTAGTTAGGATATACATGTTGTTGTTCAGAGAGGCAATGAAGAGTATAACAACTCTGCTCGCTTTCACGCTGAGTTGGACATGTTATGGAGTCTGATTTTAAATTACGTCCATACAAAGTTGTACATGAGGCTCGATCCATATGGCATGTAGAGTACCCAACTAATTGCAAATTGATGTCGTTTTATGATCTAGGTGCTGGGTCGGACTATTGAATCGTCTGAAGGAGTTTGAGTCTGGTGTTGATATTGATCCTATGTATGATCTAGAACTCTTATCCTCTGAGCTAAATGACGATGAGGCTTAGTGTTTTATTTTTCTATAGCTTTCGCACTTGTACTTTTGACTTAACAATGAGAAAATATTTTTTTTATGTTTGTTTCTTTGTGATATATCAAATTATAACTTAGCTGAATACAATTTCTATGCCCCTGTACCACCCCCCGAGTATACCTTTATCGTTTCTATGCCCCTGTACCAGCCCCCGAGTATACCTTTATCGAGCTGCTGAGGTAGTAAAAAGTATACTGAATGGAGGGTTTAAAAAATGTTAGCCCTCCCGGGTATAATTCTATAGAGTTGTTGAGGTTTTGAGAAGTATACTAAATAGAGAGTTTAAAAAAATATTAGCCCTCTCGATTTTACTTCTACCGAGCTACCGAGGTCGTGAGGAAGTATACTGAATGGAGAGTTTACAAAATAATAACCCTCGAGTATACTTTTATCGAGCTTCCCAAGTCGTGAGAATTATACTGAATGGAGAGTTTATTATTGTGTTGAGAATTTTTTTTTCCTCTTCTTCTCAATGCTTTGCAATCTGTTTGGCTCATATGATCGCGTGTAAGTCGCTTAAAACTAGCAAGAGGACTAGGTCAATCGTAGTATAGCAAGGGCGAATCAAGGTCAATCCCACTGAGACAATACAACTTAAGCGTAAACAATTCTAATCTACTTAAGAATACATACAGACGGTCATTGACCAACAATGAACATAAAAGAAACGTAGTATTCCTTCCCCATCCCTTATATCTACCAACTTGGTTTAGTTAATCCTTATGTTTACTTCCCCACATAATTTCCTTAAACTAATCGAGCTTTTAATTCAGTTTTAGCTACGAGTACAATTCCTAACCCTATCTACTCAGACCATGGTGGTAGATAATCTATATGCCAGCTACCCTCCTTAATTGGTCCGTAATAACCATACGCATGAAGAACTAGAATTGCCGGTAATGAGCGCTAACTCATATATACAGCTAACCCGCCCATCAAGACAATGTCCTAATTAACACCTCACTATCAATACTCCATGTTAATTTACGAATTACGAATACTAGATTGACCAGACCTATTACTCGTTTTAATTATTTCTTTCGATCAGCGTAGCTGACGTTGAATCCCAGATTAAGGTTTCCTAAATTTTGCCTTGGTAAACCGGTATAGACCGCCGGTTTACCGGGGGTGGCTTTTCCTATTTATGGATCTACATTGTTCAATTCAGATTAATCTAAGTAAATTATGGGGTTGTTAAATATGCAGATCAACCAAAACACGTAAATACAAGCAGATCTACCATATTAAAGACATAAAGGAACGTTCAAAGCTTCATACCTTCAACAATGGAGATCTAGCTTGATCCACTCATGCAAGAGATGGCAAGGAAGGGAAGGAAACCCAAAAATAAACTCCAAAATCTTAGAAGAACTTTATTGCATCAAAATTGTATGATGAAATAATAATAATTTTGTAACATAATTGAGACCTATGTAATAATCATTTTATGTGGCCTTATATAGATACATTGGCCGACTTATGACTCTCAGAAACCCTAACCGACCTAGTACATACGGCAGACTCAGTTTTGTGTTCCACAAGACCCTCGGTTTATCGGGCCTAGCCCACTGTAAACCGAGCCTGGCTTTCTTCTCTTCTTTCAGCAGATCTCTTCCTGGACTTACTCCACTCAGCCCAACATTCTTTCCTTTATCCAGATCCGTCCTTAAGTGCTCGAGATTTGATATATCATGTAAAATACATAAAACAAGAAACAGTACCAAATTTTCGGGATAATAACATAGATGCAGAATTATGAAATTAAGAACATACACTCAGTGTTTAACATATATTCCTTCACAATAATGGGCTTATCTACACTCGCTAGAGCAGAATTCGGGGTAAATAAAGGTTAATTTAATGGTGCATTTAGAGCGTTATCATCATATCATGAGTTCTCATATGTTGCCGACCTGTCATAAGATAGTATTCATATTTTCAGGGTTATCACCCCTTGCCTTAGTTCGGTAAGGTCTTCCCGTCCTACGGGTTTCGTTTATGTGGTAAGTTATTTATCTAAACCTTTTCCTTAATCATGTAAGGTCTTATTCTCTGCATGATTGATCAAACTTGGAGTTACGTCTAGCCTTGTTAGCTGTTAGTTCGAGACTTGTAGTGTGTGTGAACCGAATCGAATCATGCTGATTTAATGAATAATGGATAATCTGAGGTCATTTCGTGCACCAACCCACCTCATGTTATCTATTATTGCTTTTTACCAATATAAGTTTGTAAAAATGAGTCACATGACTTACTTGTATTTTGAGAGGCTGAGCTCTACTCGGTTCGATAGAAGTAAATGGGGTTGTAATTTTTCTCTGGCTTCAAATAAAGAAGTTTTAAGCCCAGTTTGTTTATCGTCGATGGGATTCCTTAAAGATGGTACGATCATCTGTCCAATCTTGAATCTTTGCTCCTTTTCATTCTTTTTACCTCAGATAGACATAACTGAAGAATTCCCATTTGATGGTAGCATTGACTTTTTATAGCAAGTGTTATCCTTTGCACATCTTACTATCGAGTATGTATTAGGCTTGATCATCTCGATTTACATTAAAAATCATCTGATTCGTTATCATTCATTTTCTTGATGTGTGCTTGTTCATTTTTGTTACTTTCAATCCACAAGATGAATTGTAATGTAAATCAAGTTTACTCTGTGAAGTGATGATGATCAAATTTATATCAATTAAAGCATCAACATTACTCCTATTAAAGGATAAATCCAGTAATAACAGTTATAAATCACTAGCTATTTATGTTAATTTCATGTTAAGAGGTTCGTGGTTTTTGAATTTGGTGTGTGTAATAATTATCTCCGAAATTGGTAGTGCTTTGTGTGTTTTTGGGTTATTTGTAGTTTACAAAGTATTCCAAGTGTTAAGGAAAAAATATATGGAGCGGAAATGTTGAAAAATCGGACTAGTTTAAATCCTGGAAGAGTCCAGGGCTGAGCACGGCGCGGAATGGTCCAAAACAACCTGGGCCGCGGAGGAAACCCGGTGAGCCGCGGTTGTTTTCGGGCATACGGAAGTTCACGCGATTGCTTGGAGGAAGGAGTAGGTGTAGGGTTTTAGAACTCAATAGATCGGCCGGAAACAACTATAAAAAGGTCGCAGCATCAAAATTTTACAATGGACAAGATTTCATACAATTCTACTTTTCAATAAATAGTTTTCTCTTCGGTTTTATTCAGTTTTTATGAGAGTTCATCATGGATCCATCGGATTTGGCGATTAGAGAGCGGATTGAAGAGTGGGAACAATGCTCGACGTTAAGGGTAATGTCTACTCCGCTTTATAATCTGGATTTGTTGCATCTGAGATGAATTAGATTTATTTCGTACTAGTCATACTGTCTTGTTGTTAAAGAAATCTCCGATTATGATTAGATCTGAATCCCCGATTATGGTCTAAACTACGTGTCGTAAGCTTGATCAACTCACAACACGTTCTCGTAAATTAACATGAAGGAACCTTGTTGAAGTGTTAATTCAGACATAGTTGATCGGATTGTTTAGGTACTGCCAGCCAGTTTACGGTGGCTACCTAGATGAGGTTAACGGTAACCCCGACATCCCTAGTTCTTAATGCATATGATGTTAAAACGGCCAGTCAATTACAGTGGTAGGTTAGCTGCACATAGGGCTAGATTGTCTAGCAAAGAAGTTTAGCTGAATTAAGGGATTGCACCCGTAGCTATTAATAATTATAATTCACAACAAAGAAGATCGATTCATGATTGAGGAGGGTTTAATTACTCATAGTATGGATTACTACCTTTGAGAAAACAAATATAGAAGGATTATTGTAAGATTTTGCGTACCTTACACTTTATTTTCTTGCATTTAATTTGGTCAACGACCACCTCTCTTGTTCATAGTCTTAATTCCATTTAGTGTGCTTAAGTTTGAAGAGGTGGCGGCTGATCGGCTGATCCTTCGGAAAGCTGTTGGAGTGGGGGAAAGCAGGGCGTGTATTTTACTCCCTCCGTTTTAAAATAAAAGCTGCAGTTGTCAAAATGTTTTTTTCCATTTTATGTGAGGCGGTATCATTCTCAAAGCAACATATATTGTCTTTTTACTTGTTTTACCCTTAATTATTACAGTAGGAGGTTACATTAATTATATTCATTGACTCTTTAGTCATTTAACTGTACCAGTTATGCATTAACTCATATCTTTAATATACGTGATTTTGACAGCTAAATCAGATAAATTGATGCGGATGAAGTATTTATTTAAGAATGGACGTATGATATCTCACAAGAAGAAAATATAAAAATAAAATGAAAAGGACATAATTGCCTTGCCACTACAAGTTAATTTTTATTGCCCTGGAAGGAATTTTTCAGCCCTGATAATACCTCTTGCCGGGGTTTGGCACAGCTTAATTTTACTAGAAAGTGGGGAAATGCTTGTGTATTGTCTCCATAATTGTGGAGACACCGTGTGGTTCAATATAAACCACACAATTTTATTATGTATTTAAATTGTGTTGTTCTGATCGTTTCACCTGTCATTTCACCTCAAAAAACACTCTCCAAACAAGTATTTCTTGAGAAAGTGATATGAACTAAACAGTTTCATTCTGTATTTAAACTGTGTAGTTCTGATCGTTTCACCCGTTATTTCACCTCAAAATATACTCTTCATACAAGTATTTCCCGAGAAAGTGATGTGTACTTTGTACGATATGTGGAGTTTAAATAAAATATAATTTTGAGTATTTACTACTAGATTCAAAATTTTAAGGAAAATATTATTAAATATTCTTTTCTTTTTCTTATTCATTTAATTTAAAAGGGAAACATACTATTAATTAAATGAAATTAAATAGGGTTTTTTACGTGCAGTAAAACACTTATAAACTTATGGGATTTTACGTTTCAGCTGGCGAATTTTTTTTAGAATCAAATTTACCAAATTCATCAAATTGTTCGGTTGTCAATTTTTTTAAGGTTCGAAATTACCACTTTCGGTGGACTTAGACTATAGCCACAATTTGAAATTACAACATTCAGTGGATCATAATTCACACATATACAATGTGAGACTTGAACTCAGTACCTCTTGGTTGTAGAACTTCTGCTTAACCACCGAGATAAACCTGATTGGTAGTTGTCAACTGGAGTGAGTAGGTAAAAATCACGGTTTTGTAATTGTGACACGCTTCTTCTTGTAATAATTGGTGACATGATAAGAAATGATGAGTAATAATACGGGCACAACAATTCAGCTTAACCACTGAGGTAGACCTGATTGACGGTTGTCAACTGGAGTGAGTAGTCAAAAATCGAGGCTTTGTTGTGACACGCTACTTCTTGTAATGTAATAATTGGTGACAGGATAAGAAAAATGAGTAATAATACATACACAACAATCAGTCAAAACGAGGAACACAACTTTCATCTGCATCATTGATTATGATGAAACACATCGTAATTGATAGTGCGGATAAAAGTTAATGGCGACTATTGCAGGCGTTCGTCCGTATAATTACTCAAAAATAATAAAACAATTTATTACTCTCTCCGTCCCAGGTTGTGTATAATTACTCAAAAATAATAAAACAATTTATTACTCTCTCCTTCCCAATTTATTTGAGACTTATTACATTTATAGATGTCTTGAAATAAGTCTCATAATTAATATTTAGATTTAAAGTTGCTTCTTAAACGTCTAATATGCTCATCTATCAGCATTTATTAATAAATATAAGGACAATATAAAAAAAAATTGTAATTGTAAATTAGTCAGGTTTTAATTACTGGTAAATGTAATAAATGTTGTTCTCTTAAAATTTAAGAGATTCAAAAAGTCTCAAACAAATTGGGACGGAAAGAATATTATCTTCTTTGAATGACTTATGGACACAATAAACTACGGTAGTGACAGAATATATAAGGTCATTAAAAACACCACATTAAAGCTGGTCTCATGAACAGCCTAGAACGGTTAAAAACACCGTACCACATTAAAGCTAGTCTCATGAACAACCTAGAACGGGTAGTCTCATGAACAGTAGTCACTTTATACCCAAGAACAGGTTTGGTCTCATTAACGGTAGTCATTAAAACACTACATTAAATCTACTTGAGCGACCATAACATGATCTAGAGATTATTAATTCAAGTAGATTATGTCCTTCATATCATATAATTAAAACATCTCCAGAAAAATAACCTAATTAACTAATACATGAACAAATATAACTGATCTAAATAAAAATAAAAAGAACATAATTACAATTGATAGGATCATCATAATAAACAGCCAATTAATCTAGTGACTACAAGAACCCATCGATATGTTGATTCGATAAACTTGGTACTTCTTCAATGCTTTCCCCATGTATGCCTCCTAATTGGGGTTCCGTGTCTACCGGTGGCGGATGCCCAAGTTTGAATCGGAGGAGCAATCTCCTCCTCTCCTCCTCCTCCTCCTCCTCAACCTGAACCTCAATATTACCTGAAGAATCGCCGCCTTTATTTTTCCTGCCGATGGGCCCTTCATAGTGGCGTCTCATGTGCCCACCAAGTGCTTGACCCGTGGAGAAGAATTTCCCACAAACTTTACAGACGTGGGTTTCGTTTCTTTCATTATCGGTAGATATTGTAGAGACATCGGAGACGGAGACAGCTGTTTCTTCTGTAAAGGGGGCAGTTTGCTTTTTCTGACAGTGTCTTGTCTTAGAGCAGGATCGTTTTGGCGAGTGGGTTTCGCAGTCAGGTGGCATGGCGGCGCCGGCGGCAAACATCAGAAGAATATTTGCCACTTCAAGCTCGACTGGTGAATTGGGGAAATTAGAACGTTTTCTTTTTCTGGCCCATTCAACTTCAACACGATCCTTCTTCATGTGCGCAGCAGATGAACTGGAATCTTCAGAATGACCCATATGTGTTGAGGGTTTTTGTGTGTGGGGTGATTTGATGGGGAGAGAAAGAGAAAAACACTGTATTTTTTGATGCAACTATACGATGAAAAGAAACCCTACGTTTTTTTTATTATAAAATATAAAAAAATTTAAAAGACACTGGTTTCTTGGGCAAGGTTCTTAAATTATATATACCGAGGGTAAATCCTACCCTAGCTAGCTAAAGTGATCTCCAAGTATGTGTATTAGTTGTAATTAATTGTGATACGGTGTAGTAATTAAATTGATTAAAATATGGCTTTCTTATACCCGTAATACTAACTGCCATTGAAATCTTTTGACTTACTAGTAAAGGCAAATCTTTGATGGAACTTTTACAAATATTACACTTATACAATTGATGATGTCATCATGTGATACGTGATGTTACATGTTTGTATCGCTCATATGATACAATATGATACACTTTGTATCATGTATGTAACATGTTTAATAGGATATTGACCGGATCATTTGTTGATTAATAAATACACTACTTGCAAAGATTGAAGAAGTTAGTGGGCGTAAAGTCTCACGCGTTTATAAAGTAATTTCATGCTCATTCCAATATAAATTTGATATAAACGTAAATGTTTTGTCGATTCGGTCTTTTTAGGCTAAACGAGAACAACGATCTAAAGATTGACCGTCTCATTGAATATTTCGTTTAAGCCAGCTACTGACCCGCACTGAGCTTGAAGTGGCAAATATTCTTCCGTTCAAATTCAAGGGTAACTTTGGTAGAGAATGGAGGGTTATTTCACAACTCTATAACTGGAATATCTATAAATCTCTGAGTTCGATCACTACATTCTACAATTACTTACCATGTATACTTGATTGCTAATTGGTTTTATACTTTGCATGTTTGATCATCTATCAGCAAAACCAATCTGAACTCATAACTTGTAATATATCTATTACTTTGATGGTTGATTAAGTCTTGAACTTGTTTGTGCTAAACAAAAAATTGTTAAGTATTTTAGCTGATTAACGGTGTCCTACTTGTGTTGATATGAATTGCATGGTGCTTAACTTATTCTATGGTATGCACAACAACTTGAATGTCTCACTCTTGTGCTTCATCATCGTCACCCAAGTCATCATTGAATAGTCATCTGTGAATGACACAAAATACATGTGACCACCCAATGAATCCACCTTTGAAAGCCCTCATCAATTAGATTGAATGTAATTAGGTGATGACTTTGTGTTGTGTACCCTTTTTGATAACTTGCCCATATGAAGCTTCCCAACACACAAAGCCCACAAAAGTCCGGATGATAGACCTTACATCCCTAAGAAGATCATTCGAGAAAAGAACATGGATCCCTTTTCACCCATATGACTGATCGCGTGTAAGTCACTAACGTCGATATTACTAACAAGAATACTAGGTCCATCGTAGTATAGTAAATGTGAGTCAAGGTCGATCCCACAGAGACAATGCAACTTTGAGTATAAACGATCCTATTCTTAATTAAGAAGACACATATAGTGGTCATTGACCAACAATAAACAGAAAAGAAACGTGGTATTCCTCCCCTTCTTCCCACCGATCTACTAACTTTACTTCCCCACATAATTTCCTTAAAATGATCGAGCGAGCTTTTAATTTAGTTTTAAGCTACGGGTGCAATCCCTAACCCAATCTACTCCGACCATGGTAGTAGATAATCTATACGCTAGTTATCCTCCTTAATTGGTCCGTAATTGCCGGTATTGAACGCTAACTCATACCGCTAACCCGCCTGAAACGGTATCGACACCGATCGGACGTTCTGTGGTCCATCAAGACAATGTCCTGACTAACACTTCACTATCAGTACTTCATGTTAATTTACGAATTATGAATACTAGATTGGCCAGACCTATTACTAGTTTTAATTATTTCTGTCTATCAACGTAGCTGACGTGAATCCCAAATTAAGTTTCCTAAATTTTGCCTCGGTAAACCGGTATAGACCGCCGGTTTACCGGGGGCGGCTTTTCTTAATTCGATATGGATCTACATTGCTCAATTTCAATTAATCTTAGTAAATTATGGGGTCGTTAAACATGCAGATTAACTAAAACACGTAAATACAAACAGATCTACCATATTGAAGACAAAAAGGAACGTTCAAAGCTTCATACATTCAACAATGGAGATCTAGCATGACCTACTCAAGCTAGAGATGGTGAGGAAGGGAAGGAAACCAGAAAATAACTCCCCAAAAGCTTAGGAAAACTTTATTTCATCAAATTGTATAATGTATATAATAATAAAAAATAGAATATAATTGAGTGCTTATACAATAATCAGTATATGCGGCTTTATATAGATACAACAGCCGACTTATGACTCATAGAAACCTTAACCGACCTAGTCTATGCGGCAGAATCGATTTTGTTGGACTTATTTTTAAGTTTTAGTGATGAGTGCCAGAGTAGCTGTTATAGAGCAAAGGCAAAAAGATGTCTAGATCAAATGTATAGGCTTATTAGAGTTTGATCTTGTATAGGTTTGATCAAACAAGCCTTTGTAAAGGTCACCGACTTTCATCAATGAGACTGTCTATATCAATAGGGTACCTAAGTCAGTAGACTAGTTTAGGAACCTGCAGAAGACTGAAGGGTGAGGGTTCAAAATCAGTTATTGAAGACTAAGGGATCAAACTTAGTATTTAAAGTCAATGATATGGAATCAGAATTTAGGGAAGTCTGTGATGACCTAAACTGATTACATATACATTATGTACAAGGTCTAAGTTCCACAAGTTAAATGAAGATTGGAACTTGGTTATCTAACTTAATAATAAAAAGTTAAATATAAGAGAAGTCAGCTGAAGTGTTTTTATAAACACAAAGAACCTTGGAACAAATTGATCGATATGCATTTCAATGAGACTTACAATCACAGAACTCATGATATATATTTCGGATTATTCAAAGGTTACATTGGAAAAATACAAGGATAAGGACAGATAACAACCTCTGATTTTATCAAATAAATCAATGGTTAAGATTAAATGGACATTGGAAAGAAACAGAGCTTTCTCCGTGGTTACAAGTCAAAGGGTGGGCAGATCAAAATCGTCAAAAGCATTACGACAAAGGTCGATGACTATGAAACGATGACGAAGAAGTCAAATGGGACAAATCTGAAACGGCTATGTTTGAATTTCAAACATAAGTCACAAGGATTCCTACCTATAAATAGAGGACTCCTAATTCAGATACTAGTGATGAAAATTAAGGATCTATCTTGAGCTATCAGATTTCAATCTATCAAACACCCTGCTGACCCTACTGAACATAAAGCTACTGATCCAGTAAACTTCTTCAAGTGTAATTTGCTTTCAAGCTACATCAAGTTTACACACTTGAAGACCTCAAGCTGCTGATCATATCATCCTGATCAAGCTGCTGAAAGCTGAATCACTTACTTGATTTAAACTTTCTTTTATAAGAAATCTACTGAAGACAGTGAAGCATCTTTGGGTGTCAAGGACTGTTGTTTGTGGTGGAGCTAGTGAAGAGGCAATCCTACCCTTCAAGGACCAGTGGAAGATTTTGGAGCAGCAATCCTACATGTTCCAAGTGTTCAGTTTGTGAAGCCATAGTTATTGGTGAAGGACAAGCAACTTAAGGATTTTTGTAACTGCTACCTCAAGAATCTCTAGTGAATTACCTCCAACATCACATAAGAGAGTGGACTGACAGGATTACACCACCTGGAACCACTATAAAAATTACCTACTTACTTTCTGCATTTACTTTATGCACTTAGTATATTTAACACATCAACCTACTTGAACTAGCAACCAATCACACACATACACTACTTGAGTATCTAATACTTGGTATCATATTTTAACAACAAGTAATAACGCTTAATTTAAATATATTCATTGCAACAAATTCGAAGAAAGTCAATAGTCGGCAGACTCTCGAGCTATCGAAGATCCTGGTTGAAGTTCTTTGAGTTTGTTAACTCTAAAAGTTTTAAGTGTTAAGTTTATTCACCCCTCTAAACTTAACCAATGCCTTTTCAAGGACCAACAATTGGTATTGGAGCGATTATTACATTGCTCAAGTAATCCTACTTGTTGTGCTTGTGAAAATACTTTGAAAACTTTTTCAAGTTTCGATTTTCAAAGCTTTGCATCATGGATAAAAACGATGTATGCTAGAACAATGTTGATGTGTTCTTTAGATCGTTTTGATGAGTATAAACGTCGTATGCAGGGCTTATCTAGCTTTGCAACACATGATGAAATGATGGATGTCTTGATGATGGACCACTTTGAAATCACAAAATCCATAGCGTGGATAATGAAACTCGTACATTCTAAAGCCAAAAGAGAATGGATCAAGATAGAAAAAGCAAACCTAAAAATATTGCTATTGATATCATATACAGAACATTGGATAGCAATATGTACATGAAGGTGAAAGATTGCAAGACTGCAAAAGAACTTTTGGACAAGTTGCAATTAATCTGTGAAGGCACTGATGCTATCAAGAAGAATAAGATCAGTGTGGCAAAGAAGAAGTTTCAGGAGTTCAAAATGAAACCAAATGAAACTATTGAACAAATGGAGTTAAGATTCAATGCAATCATGGATGAACTCACCCTACTGAGTGTGAAGTACTCACAAGAAGAAATCAATTCAAAAATCTTGGAAGCATTACCGGCAAAAGAAGTTTGGAAGATGAAGGTGACTGCCATAGAAGAAATGAGAAGTCTACATGAACAGGACACCTTCAAATTGTTTTCAGATCTTAAGACATATGAATTCAGTAAGAAACTTGTACCTGAGACAGAAAAAGAAGAACCAAAAACTACTCAGCATTGGTGCATTTGCACATCAAGAAGAAACATCATGAGCTCAAGATGATCTATTGGATGAGATGCAAGAGCAAATTGCCCTCTTGAGAGCAAGAAAATCGAATGATGAAAATCGGAAAGGGTTCTCTAGGAATTTCACAAAGAAATTTAGTGAAAAGAAAAAGGAGGAATCCAAGAAAGACAATGATTACTTGTGCTATCAATGCAAGAAACCAGGACACTTCAAACCAGATTGTCCAGAGCTAAAACTGAAAAAGGAACCTGATTATCTTTGCTTCAATTGCAAGTAGCCTGGACATTTCAGACCTGATTGTCCAGACCTACTGAAGAGCAAAATCCAACAAAGAAGATATGGAAAAGAAGCTATGGTTGCTGAAGATGAATCAGGATATGAAGTTGAATCAGAAAAGGGAAATGAATCTGATGATACCGCACTTGTTGCTGATACGGATGATTATGCTTTAATGGCAAATATGGATGAAACTGAGGAGGTATACAATTCTGTATCTATTAACACTCCTGCTGGAAGTGATTGTGAATCAACTTGTGGTTCAAATCCAAAAAATTCTGACAATGAAGAAACTTTGGATGCCATCCTTAATCAACGGAGAATAATATAATCAGGTTATGAGATTGTGAAGGCTAAAAAAGAAGCTCTTCAAGCAGAAGTTGAAAGATTAAAAGCTGAATTAAGAATTCTCAAAGGAAAGGAAAAAAAAGTTGAACAGAATCAGCATAAGTCCATTTGTACATTCGATGTCTGCTTGAATCTGTTTGAACAATCTTGTTCCTCCACTGCATTCAAATCTGGAAAGCCTTATGGTGATAGAACAGGCCTTGGATTTGGAACTCAACAATCTAATAAGAGTGTATCCAGTAAGGTTACTGAACCTAGTACCAGAATCGGTCCTAAGTTTGTGCCTACACAAGATCCAACTCCCAAAAAGGTTGCTGAGGCAGTAAAGCCAACTGAGAAGACTTCAAGAAAGCAAAATCAGAAGTCAAAAAGGTCAACAGCACCTAACAAAAAGAATAAATCCAAAAATAGGACTGTTGTACCTTCTAGACCTGCTGATAGCAGACCTGCTACCAAGTCTGCTGGACCACAAAAGGGTAAAAATCAGAAATATTCCAAGGATAAGAATCCTAAACCTAAAAATGTCAATTATTCAAGGATACTTATCTCGGGGGAAAGGTAGAGACTGCTCCCTCATCGATGATGATTGGAATATTCATGCCCCCACTGCTAGAAAAAACAGATATAACCATACTGCTAGGGTAAAACCTCAGCAATGGAATCAGCAGAGACCTCAGCAGACTCCATATTTGTTGAGAGGATTTTGCATCATTTAAAACAAAAGAAAATTTATAAACCCTAACTTAGATGCAAAACTAACTCCTAACCGGCCAAACACCGGGTAGTTGATAGTATAGCGAGATAAGTAAGGGGTCGATCCACAAGGAATTGGGATGTTGAATCTAATTTTGTTAATCTTTCCAATTGTTACTACTAGTTATTATTAAAACTAAAACAGACAAGTAAAGCTGGACAGAGGACTATTAATCCAAAGCCGAGAAACAATAATTGCGAACCAACATAAATAAAACTACAACTACGAAAAACAAGTAAAACTAACGAACCCATGATAACGACTAAAGCAATATAACATAGAACAAACATGATCCACCATCCCATAACCCTTAATTCTTCCCTATATTATCTTATGATGATTTAATTCAAGTTGTGGTTCACCTCTCTTAAGTAATCTTCTATCTCTCGATTTTAAAGATTAACACATCATAAAACGAGGTGCAAGATCTCTCAATCTAACAACCTGTAGATTCAACCTATCAACTTTCGTTATGTCAAGGTTAAAAATCTCATCTTTCCTATGGTGATCTAAGGTTTACACCGACTTTCGTCATACGGTAAACATCAATAGCAATACACCTTTCGTTATCGATTGCATACCACCTAATCAACGGAAAGAAAACAACTTTAAGATTAAACTCACAAGATCATCCATGGACAAGAAATAGAAGGCTGCTGAAAAGTATTACATGATTGCTCCAAGTTCAAAGCTTGAGAGATCATCATGGTGATCGAACAAGAAAAGGAAAACAAAAGAAGTAAAACCTAATCTAACCGGATCACCCAAGCACAAGGCTTGGGTGATGATCGGCCTTAAACCAAGAAGGAGCGGCTGCTCTGTGTTTTTGGTATGTGGAAGAAAATCGATCAATAATGTCTCCGTGAATGAATTGGGAGCTGCTTTGTATTTATAGGGAATTAGTGGCGAGATCTTGAGCGCCGATTTGAGTTTGAACTCCGATTCGAGGCATGTAGAAACGCCGATTACGGATGTGAAACGCCCGATTCCATGCTTCTTCCGAGCTCTCGATATTGATTTCCAAGCCTTGAGCGCCCGGTTTCAAATGTTGAACGCCGATTCAAACTCGAAACGCCGATTTGAGCTTTTGAACTCCGATTCCGCTTTGTCTTTGAGCTAATCCGATGATTCTTTGTCCTTATCTCTTAACACCCCATCCTTATCCATTGTAACAAACCTTATCTCTTGGATATTCTAGATGATTCATGACTTGTCCTCCTTGATCTTATCCTTTTGCCACTTGTCACATCCAAACTTGAACACTTGTAGGCTCCTAAATAATGATCAAATGATACCAAAATGTAATATAATTCCAAAATGATATAAAATCATCATTTAAGCACTAAATTTGATACATTTTGAAATTAACTCATTAAAAATATCATTTGCTCAATATTTAAATATGAAGCTCGATTTCTATGAAAAACATAAGAATATGGGGGAAATTGATATAAAATATATCGTTAAAAATCGTATAATTTGACCCTGAACAACTCCCCCACACTTAGCTTTTTGCTCGTCCCGAGCAAAACAAAACAAAAATCAAGACTCGAGACGTATAAACATTTATGCAAATATAAAACATATTCAAGTCGTTTAGAGGTTCACCCAGGTGTGTGTGTGCATAGCCATAATAAATTTCCACTAAAACCGCACTTGAAATTGATTCAAGCAAAACTAGCTAACATCCCATTTAAATTAGAAATATAAAAACGATTATAACATGCACCTCACAAAACATACAAATTCGAAAAACAATAATAGGGAGTATTTAAAATATTTCCGACATACTTAGAGGATAATCCCTACAACATATCTTTCGATTTATCTTTGGGGATAAGATATCGATAACTATGTCTTATATTCAATTCATATCACTTCTCATCTAAGTTGATTTAATTATTTCTCATTTAAACACACATCGAGAATGAGCTATTGCCCTCATAGTAGAATAGGACATTTCGAGATAATCCCTACCTACTCAAATCATAAGGCGACTTTTCACATTGTCAGTGAGCTTTGGTCATCATAGTGGTATAGGACATTTCGAGATAATGCCTATCTCACTCCAATCATCAACCCGACTTTCGACACACTCAACTAATTCATTCATTAACTCAACTTTTCAAAAAACAATAGTTACGTGTCACTTATCACATTCAAACTTCAAGATATTCACGATTATGACATACTTTTAATTCTAAATACAAACTATTAAAATTTTCAAAATTCATATGAAAGCAAAGAATCATGCGATAATCATCAAAAATCTCCAATCAAATGAGCATAGCTTTAAATTATAGCTCATCATTTACTATGGCACGTGAAAAATAGTGTTGGGTGAAACATCTAAAGTTACTAAATATGCAAAATAATGCACCAATGATATACAAACTCAAATAAAGATATGCATTTGTTCACTTGGGACAAAACAAAAATTTTGAAAAATTTAGCATTTTCATAGAAATATGACTAATATGGCAAAAGAGTGTAGATACTAATCCTTCCCCACTTAGATTGCAACTTGTCCTCGAGTTGTGCAAAAATAAAAAGTTTAGGAACTTAGTGATTGTATTTCCAAGGTGGCAGTGCGGAAAGAACCCACGAAGAACCAAAATTGCTTGACTATCCTTGGAAATGTGGAGCATCACGATCCAAGTAAGCTTGAATAGATCGGTAGACTTGTGGAGCATCACGAGAATACGACATCGGCGTGAAAGCGCTAACGACTATCAAAAGTGTCCTGCATACTTGATCAGGTGCAAAAAGAGTCTACGGGGAAAAAAATTATACATTGAAAACACAAGGAGAATAAATCATAGAGATGTTTCATTTAAGCTCGAGATAAGGATGGAACATATACATGGACATTGCAAAATAGTAGGCTAGGTGCAACTACATTACAATGCAAACTACATGATATGTAATCCTAATAAAAGAAAACGCATAAGCAGACTCGGTGAGCGAGTTGTGAAGAACAACCTACAAAGTGACTACGGCCCTTAAAGAAAAGAAAACAATGCAACTAGATGACATGCAACTAAATGAGATGCACAAATAAAAGAAAATAAAAGGAAGAAAACTAGCCCACTTAATTTGCAACATGACATGTATAAAATAAACGTCTACCAAATAATGACGAGTTACGATAAGCAGCAGTCTTTGTCCATTACAATGCACGATGTAAACGCGCGCCTTAAGACTCATCAAAAGTGATAGCATTATGGAAAACCAACGATTAGCTATACTAAATGGATATAACTTTCGTAAGACGCGATGGTAGCATACGGAAAACCGGCGGTAGCTACCCATATGAGTTACCAAATAACAAGAAAGCACATAAGTCTCAAAGCTTAAAAGATTCATCACGGTATGTAGCATACGAAACCGACATTAGCTACTAATTAACAATAAGACCAGTTATAGCTTACGAGAACCGGCGATCCTTATAACTTGCATAGATGAATCAAGTATATTAAAGTAAATCAATTATTTAACATGGATTCGTAGATGGAAAGGTGTAAACATACAAGTTGAACATCTACGTAAAAATAAATAACCACATAAGCTCATATTAAAAACATCCAAATCAAATAAAGCGTTATAAATCAAGGCAGGAAGAAATTGGAACTGGACTCGGGGTTGGGCGCCCGTCCAACTATTTGAACGTCGTTCCATCTTCAAGACGCAGGCGTTCGGCTGAAAATTTCACACCGAACAGGCGTTTGAGAACTCAACCGGGCGTTCCACCTGCATATTATAAACTTGGGCGGGCGTTCGATGCCTTGAGCGCTCGTCCATTTCAAAAATGCACGAGCGGCGGGAAAAATAACAAAGACAACCCAAAACTAATCATAAACTCAACACACATATAGCACGATACAACGACCACGAGATAAATTTTTAGCACGAGGGTCGATTAGAAATCACTAAACACATAATTCACGTTGAACAAATTGAGTAAAAAAACTTTTGCACATTCTTAACCAAGCGGTCATCGAAACACGGCAAAAATAAAAACTCTCAATCTATTCAACGCTACTTTTATTGAAAGAAAGGAAGCGTAACAAAATCGAAAATTAACTTAACTAGATTCAACAAAACACCGATTCCCGACAACGGCGCCACTTTTGTTGAGAGGATTTTGCATCATTTAAAACAAAAGAAAATTTATAAACCCAACTTAGATGCAAAACTAACTCTAACCGGCCAAACACCGGGTAGTTGATAGTATAGCGAGATAAGTAAGAGGGTCGATCCACAAGGAATTGGGATGTTGAATCTAATTTTGTTAATCTTTCCAATTGTTACTACTAGTTATTACTAAAACTAAAACAGACAAGTAAAGCTGAATGAGAGGACTATTAATCCAAAGCCGAGAAACAATAATTGCGAACCAACATAAATAAAACTACAACTACGAAAAAACAGTAAAACTAACGAACCCATGATAACGACTAAAGCAATATAACATAGAACAAACATGATCCACCATCCCGCAACCCTTAATTCTTCCACTAGATTATCTTATGATGATTTAATTCAAGTTGTGGTTCACCTCTCTTAAGTAATCTTCTATCTCTCGATTTTAAAGATTAACACATCATAAAACGAGGTGCAAGATCTCTCAATCTAACAACCTAGAGATTCAACCTATCAACTTTAGTTATGTCAAGGTTAAAAATCTCATCTTTCTATGGTGATCTAAGGTTTACACCGACTTTAGTCATACGGTAAACATCAATAGCAATACAACTTTAGTTATCGATTGCATAACACATAATCAAAGGAAAAAAACAACTTTAAGATTAAACTCACAAGATCATCCATGGACAAGAAATAGAAGGCTCTGAAAAAGTATTACATGACTTGCTCCAAGTTCAAAGCTTGAGAGATCATCATGGTGATCGAACAAGAAAAGGAAAACAAAAGAAGTAAAACCTAATCTAACCCGGATCACCCAAGCACAAGGCTTGGGTGATCGACCTTAAACCAAGAAGGAAGCGGCTGCTCTGTGTTTTTAGTATGTGGAAGAAAATCGATCAATAATGTCTCCGTGAATGAATTGGGAGCTGCTTTGTATTTATAGGGAATTAGTGGCGAGAGATCTTGAACGCCCGATTTGAGTTTGAACTCAGATTCGAGGCATGTAGAAACGCCGATTCTGGGATGTGGAAACGCCCGATTCCATGCTTCTTCCGAGCTCTCGATATTGATTTCCAAGCCTTGAGCGCCCGATTTCAAATGTTGAACGCCGATTCAAACTCGAAACGCCGCTTTGAGCTTTTGAACTCCGATTCCGCTTTGTCTTTGAGCTAATCCGATGATTCTTTGTCCTTATCTCTTAACACCCCATCCTTATCCATTGTAACAAACCTTATCTCTTGGATATTCTAGATGATTCATGACTTGTCCTCCTTGATCTTATCCTTTTGCCACTTGTCACATCCAAACTTGAACACTTGTAGGCTCCTAAATAATGATCAAATGATACCAAAATGTAATATAATTCCAAAATGATATAAAATCATCATTTAAGCACTAAATTTGATACATTTTGAAATTAACTCATTAAAAATATCATTTGCTCAATATTTAAATATGAAGCTCGATTTCTATGAAAAACATAAGAATATGGGGGAAATTGATATAAAATATATCGTTAAAAATCGTATAATTTGACCCTGAACAACTCCCCCACACTTAGCTTTTTGCTCGTCGAGCAAAACAAAACAAAAATCAAGACTCGAGACGTATAAACATTTATGCAAATATAAAACATATTCAAGTCGTTTAGAGGTTCACCCAGTGTGTGTGTGCATAGCCATAATAAATTTCCACTAAAACCGCACTTGAAATTGATTCAAGCAAAACTAGCTAACATCCCATTTAAATTAGAAATATAAAAACGATTATAACATGCACCTCACAAAACATACAAATTCGAAAAACAATAATAGGGAGTATTTAAAATATTTCCGACATACTTAGAGGATAATCCCTACAACATATCTTTCAGATTTATCTTTGAGGATAAGATATCGATAACTATGTCTTATATTCAATTCATATCACTTCTCATCTAAGTTGATTTAATTATTTCTCATTTAAACACACATCAGAATGAGCTATTGCCCTCATAGTAGAATAGGACATTTCGAGATAATCCCCTACCTACTCAAATCATAAGGCAGCTTTTCCTGACTGTCGTGAGCTTTTGGTCATCATAGTGGTATAGGACATTTCGAGATAATGCCCTATCTCACTCCAATCATCAACCAGCTTTCGACACACTCAACTAATTCATTCATTAACTCAACTTTTCAAAAAACAATAGTTACGTGTCACTTATCACATTCAAACTTCAAGATATTCACAGTATGACATACTTTTAATTCTAAATACAAACTATTAAAATTTTCAAAATTCATATGAAAGCAAAGAATCATGCGATAATCATCAAAAATCTCCAATCAAATGAGCATAGCTTTAAATTATAGCTCATCATTTACTATGGCACGTGAAAAATAGTGTTGGGTGAAACATCTAAAGTTACTAAATATGCAAAATAATGCACCAATGATATACAAACTCAAATAAAGATATGCATTTGTTCACTTGGGACAAAACAAAAATTTTGAAAAATTTAGCATTTTCATAGAAATATGACTAATATGGCAAAAGAGTGTAGATACTAATCCCTTCCCCCACACTTAGATTGCAACTTGTCCTCAAGTTGTACAGAAATAAAAGTTTAGGAACTTAGTGATTGTATTTCCAAGTGGCAGTGGAAAGAACCCCCGAAGAACCAAAATTGCTTGACTATCCTTGGAAATGTGGAGCATCACAGATCCAAGTAAGCTTGAATAGATCGGTGAACTTGTGGAGCATCACAGAATACTGACATCGACGTGAAAGCGCACTGTGACTATCAAAAGTGTCCTGCATACTTGATCGATTGCAAAAAGAGTCTACGGGAAAAAGAATTATACATTGAAAACACAAGGAGAATAAATCATAGAGATGTTTCAGATTAAGCTCGAGATAAGGATGGAACATATACATGGACATTGCAAAATAGTAGGCTAGGTGCAACTACATTACAATGCAAACTACATGATATGTAATCCTAATAAAAGAAAACGCATAAGCAGACTCCGAGTGGCGGGTTGTGAAGACAACCCTACAAAGGACTACGGCCCTTAAAGAAAAGAAAACAATGCAACTAGATGACATGCAACTAAATGAGATGCACAAATAAAAGAAAATAAAAGGAAGAAAACTAGCCCCTTAATTTGCAACATGACATGTATAAAATAAACGTCTACCAAATAATGACAAAGTTACGATAAACGATGATCTTTGTCCATTACAATGCAAAGTAAACGCGCTTTAAGACTCATCAAAAGTGATAGCATTATGGAAAACCAACGATTAGCTATACTAAAAACAGATATAACTCATAAGACGCGATGGTAGCATACGGAAAACCGGCGGTAGCTACCCATATGAGTTACCAAATAACAAGAAAGCACATAAGTCTCAAAGCTTAAAAGATTCATCACGGTGTATGTAGCATACGGAAACCGACATTAGCTACTAATTAACAATAAGACCGATTATAGCTTACGAGAACCGGCGATCACTATAACTTGCATAGATGAATCAAGTATATTAAAGTAAATCAATTATTTAACATGGATTAAGTAGATGGAAAGGTGTAAACATACAAGTTCGTAACATCTACGTAAAAATAAATAACCACATAAGCTCATATTAAAAACATCCAAATCAAATAAAGCGTTATAAATCAAGGCAGGAAGAAATTGGAACTGGACTCGGGGTTGGGCGCCCGTCCAACTATTTGAACGTCGTTCCATCTTCAAGACGGGCGTTCAGCTGAAAATTTCACACTGAACGGGCGTTTCAGAACTCAACCGGGCGTTCCACCTGCATATTATAAACTTGGACGGGCGTTCGGATGCCTTGAACGCTCGTCCATTTCCAAAAATGCACAGAACGGCAGGAAAAATAACAGCAACCCAAAACTAATCATAAACTCAACACATATATAGCATGCACAACGACCACGATAAATTTTTAGCACGAAGTCGATTAGAAATCACCTAAACACATAATTCACGTTGAACAAATTGAGTAAAAAAAACTTTTTGCACATTCTTAACCAAACGGTCATCGAAACACGGCAAAAATAAAAACTCTCAATCTATTCAACGCTACTTTTATTGAAAGAAAGGAAACGTAACAAAATCGAGAAATTAACTTAACTAGATTCAACAAAACACCGATTCCCCGGCAACGGCGCCACTTTTGTTGAGAGGATTTTGCATCATTTAAAACAAAAGAAAATTTATAAACCCTAACTTAGATGCAAAACTAACTCCTAACCGGCCAAACACCGGGTAGTTGATAGTATAAAGAGATAAGTAAGGGTCGATCCACAAGGAATTGGGATGTTGAATCTAATTTTGTTAATCTTTCCAATTGTTACTACTAGTTATTACTAAAACTAAAACAGACAAGTAAAAAGCTGACAGAGGACTATTAATCCAAAGCCGAAACAATAATTGCGAACCAACATAAATAAAACTACAACTACGAAAAAACAGAAAAACTAACGAACCCATGATAACGACTAAAGCAATATAACATAGAACAAACATGATCCACCATCCCGCAACCCTTAATTCTTCCCTAGATTATCTTATGATGATTTAATTCAAGTTGTGGTTCACCTCTCTTAAGTAATCTTCTATCTCTCGATTTTAAAGATTAACACATCATAAAACGAGGTGCAAGATCTCTCAATCTAACAACCTAGAGATTCAACCTATCAACTTTCGTTATGTCAAGGTTAAAAATCTCATCTTTCCTATGGTGATCTAAGGTTTACACCGACTTTCGTCATACGGTAAACATCAATAGCAATACAACTTTCGTTATCGATTGCATAACACATAATCAAAGGAAAGAAAACAACTTTAAGATTAAACTCACAAGATCATCCATGGACAAGAAATAGAAGCTGCTGAAAAGTATTACATGACTGCTCCAAGTTCAAAGCTTCGAGAGATCATCATGGTGATCGAACAAGAAAAGGAAAACAAAAGAAGTAAAACCTAATCTAACCCGGATCACCCAAGCACAAGGCTTGGGTGATCGGCCTTGGAAGCCAAGAAGGAGCGGCTGCTCTGTGTTTTTGGTATGTGGAAGAAAATCTGATCAATAATGTCTCCGTGAATGAATTGGGAGCTGCTGTATTTATAGGGAATTAGTGGCAGAGATCTTGAACGCCAGTTTCAGAGTTTGAACTCCAGTTCAGGCATGTAGAACGCCAGTTCTGGATGTGGAACGCCAGTTCCATGCTTCTTCTGAGCTCTCAGTATTGATTTCCAAGCCTTGAACGCCAGTTTCAAATGTTGAACGCCAGTTCAAACTCCAGAACGCCAGTTTGAGCTTTTGAACTCCAGTTCCGCCTGTGCTGAGCTAATCCGATGATTCTTTGTCCTTATCTCTTAACACCCCATCCTTATCCATTGTAACAAACCTTATCTCTTGGATATTCTAGATGATTCATGACTTGTCCTCCTTGATCTTATCCTTTTGCCACTTGTCACATCCAAACTTGAACACTTGTAGGCTCCTAAATAATGATCAAATGATACCAAAATGTAATATAATTCCAAAATGATATAAAATCATCATTTAAGCACTAAATTTGATACATTTTGAAATTAACTCATTAAAAATATCATTTGCTCAATATTTAAATATGAAGCTCGATTTCTATGAAAAACATAAGAATATGGGGGAAATTGATATAAAATATATCGTTAAAAATCGTATAATTTGACCCTGAACAATATTACAGGGCTGTTCCTAACAGACAGCAAACCTATGGTTATGCTAGTGCTTCTAACAAAATAAAATCACTCCAAACAGCACTATATACCAAAAGGCCAGAATGCATATGTGGGTCCTACACAACCAAATGTTAAACCTTATGGATGTGTGGAATACATGTATGAATAAAAGTATGATACCTTTCAAAGAAGACCTTATGGAAATTTTCCAAGGGTCATGCTTGCCACTGACCACTATGGACCCAAACAGTTTTGGGTACCTAAAATGCATTAACTTTGTTTTGTAGGGTGTCTGGTACTTTGACAGTGGATGTTCCAGACATATGACAAAGAATAAGCACTGTTTGTCAAACTATGTGACAAAGGATGGTCCAATAGTGAATTTTGGCAACAAGAACACACCAGGATACACAAGAGGATATGGCAGACTTGTGAGAAATGGATTAACAATCGGGAATGTTGCATATGTGGAAGGACTGACTACAATCTCGAGCCTTTGGACAATTTTGTGACATGGGTTACAAGGTCACTTTTGACAAGGGCACCTGTATTGTCATTAATGAAAGAGGTGATCAAGTTGTGTTGGCTGGAAGAAGACAACAAAACATGTATATTGTGGATTGGTCTACCGCTGTTCCTGAAACTTGCTTGATTGTGCATACCAAGTCAGAACTTAATTGGTTATGGCATAAGAAGTTGAATCATCTAAATTTTGATGATATCAAACAGTTGGTGAAGAAAAAACTGGTGATTGGTTTACCTGAGATCACATTAAAATAGGATGCTATATGTGATGCCTGTCAGCAAGGTAAACAGACAAAATCAAGCTTCAAATCAATGACTAAGCAATCAACAAAAAGAGTTTTGGAGCTGATGCATATTGATCTATTTGGACCAGTAACACCAACAAGTGTAACAGGAAAGAAGTACACCTTAGTAGTTGTGGATGATTATTCAAGATACACTTGGGTAGTATTCATGAACAAGAAAAGTGAAACACTTCAAAAGATGCCTGAACTTTTGAAGAGATTGCAAAATGAGAAAAGTTTGACAGTAGTGAAGATCATATCAGATAAGGGTACTGAATTCCTCAAAACAATTATAAGAGAATATTGTGAGCAAAATGGTGTATTACATCAACTTGCTGCTGCTGGTACACCTCAGCAAAATAGGGTTGCTGAAAGAAGAAACAGAACTTTAAAGGAAGCAGGAAGAACTATGATTTGTGAAGCATTATTGCACGAAAGATATTGGGTTTGAAGCGATTAATACAACATGCTATACACAAAATAGAACCTCGATGAACAAGAAGTCATAAAGACACCTTATGAAATTTGGAATGGAAGAAAACCTAATATATCTTACTTTCATCCATTTGGAAGCAAATGTTTTATTCTAAATCATAAGGAACAATTGAAGACCTTCCAACCTAAATCATATGAAGGAGTCTTCTTGGGATATTCTTCTGTCAGCAAAGCATTCAGGGTACTGAATAAAAGGACACTGAAACATGAAGAAACAATACATGTTGTATTTGATGAACCTAAGTTCACTGGAATGAAAGATGAAGATTCAGAACCTGCTGAGAATCAACAAGTCACTGATCCAGAATGTGTTGATGTTTTGGAAAGATTTAATGACTTAAAGGTTTCTGACTCTGCCCCTGCTGAACACCCTGATGATAACACTATTGATGCAACAAGCCAAGGCGCTTCAAGGATCTTCTCGAACCCTATGTCAAGCAATGAGACCACTATTGAAGATTATGTTCCAGAGAATCAATCTAACCAAAATCCACAATGGTTAAGGGATCATCCTGTTGAGCAAGTTATTGGCAACATACAGCAAGGTGTAAGGACTAGAAGACAATTAGAAGCAATGTTTACATGTTTTCTATCTTAAATGGAACCTGAAGAGAGTTTGAGAATGTGATAAACACAAGAGTAAACTTCAACTTATTTATTCATGTTGAAAGAATGAGTATAAATAGATACAAGAGAGGATCCTTACAAGAGAGGATCCTAGCTAGTAAAGTAAAAGTAACTAGAGCCGGCTACAATAAATGCTAGAGTCGGCTATGTCTATGCTATTACATAATAGGACAAAGGATAGTTACTTTATGACTATTAGGACATATTAATTGTTTATTCAATGCAATTAATATGTCTCTTGATAAAAAGTAACACGTTACATTGTAATCATGTTATGAGTGTAATAATAATGTAATATTAACCATAGTATTTCCACACCCCCTCAAATGGGTTGTATATGTTTATACAAACAAGTTTGCTACTCAAATCTCTTTGAACATAAGTGGTGGTATGGCCTTGGGTGAGAATATCGACATTCGATCTGCACGAGGAACATCTTGGAGTTGAATAATCTTGGCATCAATCTTCTCCTTTAGAAGTGTCATCAATGTCCACATGTTTGGTTTTATCATGATGGATGGATCCTCTCGCCATGCATAAGGTCAATTATTGTCACAAAGAGTGTGATAGGTTCTTTGAAGAGGTTCTTTGAAGTTCGGTGAGTACCCTTCTTAGCCACAGCTTTCACAAATGCCAAGTACAAGTGCCCTGAGTTCGACTTTCAAGATCGCCTGACTTGACACAGAGGGTCATTCTTTCTTGCTTCTCCAAGTAACTAGGTTTCCCATACATATGAGCAATAGCACATGGTAGATCTTCTCATCAATGTGACATCCATTGTCCAAAGATCGGTGTAGACCTTGATTGATCTATCGTGAGACTTGGTGAAATGTAAGCCCGGGCGAGGAGTGGACTTCTGGTACCTCAAGATCCTGCTCACAAGATCCCAATGTTGCTCGGTGAGGGCAATGCATGAATCAAGCTAACTGGTGATCGACGCCATATGCAATATCGTGTCTTGTATGGGACGAGATAAATGAGTTTCCTACAAGTCTTTGATATTGATCCTTTCGACAAAGAATGTCACCATGCGGCGAGGTATTACTCTGGGTCTACTGGGGATACAAAGAGTTTGCATCCCAAAGATGCCGATTTCCTTTCAAAGAGTCCAAAGACATACTTCCTCCTCGTGAAATGAGATATACCACAGGTTGTTCCTAGCTATTTCCATACCAAGAAAGTACTTGAGGTAGCCCAAATCTTTAACTTGAAATACTTTTGCCAAAGGCGGGTCTTCAAGTGTTGGATCTCAAGCAGGTCATCACCATGAAGGATGATATCATCCACATAGACAATAAGAATGGACCTTTTACGGTTTGTTGTTTTGATAAACATTGTGTGATCTGAGTTGCATTGATGGTATCCAGCAGCTTTAACCACAAGTGGTGAGTTTGCCAAACCAGGCTCTGGGGGCCCGCTTTAGTCCATATAGAGATTTCCTCAATTTGCAAACTTTCCTTGAGTGTGAGTGTTGGAAAAACCGGGAGGCACATTCATATAGACTTCCTCGAGAAGGTCACCATTTAGGAAAGCATTCTTGATATCCAATTGGTGTAGAGGCCATCAAGTTGGACAAACAATTGAGATCGATGACTCGACAGCGGTGTTTAGTTTTGCCACAGTGCAAAGGTTTCCTTGTAGTCAAGGCCATATGTTTGAGTGAATCCCTTTGCAACTTGATCTAGCTTTGTATTTGTCAATAGTACCATCAAGCATTGTACTTGATAGTGAATGACCATTTGCGGTGATTGTCTTCTTTCCATGTGGGAGAGTGGTGAGATCCCAAGTATGGTTGTCAAGGAGAGCGATCATTTCGGTTTTGATACCGCCTTCCACTTATCATGTTGGAGAGCTTCACTGTATATTCTTAGGAATAGAGTGAGAATCCAAGTCCTGTAAAAACATGGCAAAAGCAGTGATAAATCGATCATAGGATAGATAATTATGAATAGAGTGATCGGTGAGTGCAAGATCTCTTTCCCTTCCCGATAGCAATAGAGTCTGTCATCAACGTCGCAGGTTCTGAGAGTCGATGGGGTGTCTTTGAGGTTCGATCTGCTGTGACTCGATGGGTTCTTTGAGTGTCGATAGTCTCTGGTTCAAAGCAGGCTCTGGTCGATGAACTCGTTTCGAGGAGGTTCTTTGAGGATCGATGGGATCTTTGAGAGTCGATTAAGTCTTTGAGGTTCAAGAGTTTCTTGAGGAAAGGATTTAGGTCAAGTTCAATCGAGTTTCCATCATGATCGCCTCAGTGGACTTCTTTGTAGTAGGAGTCCTTTCAAAGAATTTTACATCCATAGAATTGTAAAATCTCTTTTGAAAAGAGAGTAACACTTGTAACCTTTCCTCGCCCTTTGCATATCCTAGGAAAATGCACTTGTGAGCTTTGGGATCAAGTTTGCTTCATGTTGGGCATGGATATAAACAAATACAGTACAACCAAAGATTTTTGGTGGTAATTGGGAAATAAGATGAGGACACAGTGTGTGTGTCGTGGGAGGGTTTGGATAGGAGTTTTGAAGCCTAACACTCTGCTGGGAAGTCTGTTGATTAAGTATGTGGCAGTTAATATAGCTTCACCCCACATATACTTTGGGACATGGGTAGTGAACATGATTGATCGAGCCATCTCCAGAGGGTGCTGTTCTTTCTCTCAAAGAACCCCATTTTGTTGAGGTGTTTCCACACACAACCTATTGATATGGACAATCCCTTATTCATCAAGAAATTACGAGGTTAGACTCATAGTATTCAAGAGCATTATCGATCTTTAAGATCTTGATCTTAGTGTCAAATTGAGTAGAGATCATGTTGTAGAATTCTGAAAAACTGGTCCAACTTCGATTTATCCTTCATTAAAAACACCATGTGTTCTGGTATGATCATCAATGAAAGTGACAAACCACCTTTTTCCTGTTATACTTTTTACCCTTGAAGGTCCCCATACATCACTATGAATTAAAGTGAAAGGTGTGGAAGGCAAATAAGGTAGTTTGGCATACACAGATTTGGTAAGTTTGGCAAATTGACAAATATCACATTGAAGATCATTGACATTACATCCTTTAAATAATTCATAATTCTGGACTTCAAATAACCAAAACTTGGATGTCCTAGTCTATAATGCCATAACATGATATTATCTAAGGTTTGAGTGCAGTCACTGAGGCGATTCGATCTTGATCTTTTGTCTTGGCGAGGTCGACCACATACAATCCTAAGCAGGGTTTAGCCCTCCCAATCACTTCCTGTGAAGAAGGGTCCTGGAAAGTGCACTGATTCTTATTAAAAACAACAGTCCAATTTAAATCTTTTGCAAGTCTCTTGAGATATAGATTGCAGTCTAATTTTGGAACAAATAGGACATCCTTTAGATATATCTTGTTAGTGAGTTTAACATTTCCAAAACTTTTGCACGAGAGATAGATCCATCAAAGAGCCTTAACATTGTGAATTTGTTGACATGGCATAAGGTGAGTTATGAGGTTTTATTACTAGTCATATGGGAGGAGGCCCCGAATCAACAATCCATGTTTCATTACTAATAGAAGAGTAGAATTTACCCGCACTAGCCTTGAGTAGCCGTGTCGGTGAGAGGTACTACCTTCTTTTTTGTTGAGTGAGGAAAGCTTTGAATGCGACAAACCGAGCATTCAACTTGTTGTCATTCTCCTCTTCATGGACATGCACCGCCTCGACTTTCCCTGGTAGGTTTGAGGGATTTAGGCATGCCATGTAGCTTCCAGCAAGTGTCCTTGGTGTGATTTGTGCGTTTGCAGTGCTCACAGAACAACTTTCCAGTTCTATCAGTAGGCTTCCTGACAGTCTCATTAACCTCAGCAGGCTTCCTGATGGTCAGCAGGGTAGCACTCTCAGCAGGGTTGTCAGCAGGGGAGTTCAGCAGCATCACTTTCCTCCTGCTTTCCTCATGTTTGACTTCAGCAAACATGGATTTGAGATTGGGGAGAGGTTTTGTTGCAAGGATTCTTCCCCTAACATCATCAAGAGTAGGATTCAGTCCAGTAAGAAACTTGAATACTCTCTTTTTCTCAATAATGTCCTTATAAAGGCGAAAGATCCTTGACATCATTCCAGGGTGAGTTTCCAACATGTCTAGGTGTTGCCATGCCCTAGACATTGGTTGAAGTATTGAGTCTGAGACATATCTCTCTTGTCTCGCAATTTTGAATCTGAGCTTCAAGTTCATACACTTCGATGTATTGTCTTTCTTGGAGTAAAGATCCTGGCATTATCCTGATCTCCTTGCAAATTATCATACATCATAAAGTTCTCACTAATCTCTTTTGTCATTGATCTTGTGAGAATGGTCATGACTTGATTATTAGTAGTATCCCATGCTTCAAAACCAGGTCATCTTCAGCAGGGGGCAGTTTAGAGCCGGACGAGTATCCCATCTTACCTTGTCCAGAGATGTACATTTTCATAGACCTTGACCATAGCAAGTAGTTGTTTCCATCAAGTCTATGATTTGTGTAAGATGAAGAGTCAGTGACCCCAGTCTGCTGAGGTAATTGGGACTCAACGAGGGTGAGAAGCTTGGATAATGAAGACATTCTTGATTCAAAGAGGTCTTGAGAATTTGCAATGGATTCGAGGATTTTAAGGCTCGATACCATGAAGAGAGTTTGAGAATGTGATAAACACAAGAGTAAACTTCAACTTATTTATTCATGTTGAAAGAATGAGTATAAATAGATACAAGAGAGAATCCTTACAAGAGAGGATCCTAGCTAGTAAAGTAAAAGTAACTAGAGCCGGCTACAATAAATGCTAGAGTCGGCTATGTCTATGCTATTACATAATAGGACAAAGGATAGTTACTTTATGACTATTAGGACATATTAATTGTTTATTCAATGCAATTAATATGTCTCTTGATAAAAAGTAACACGTTACATTGTAATCATGTTATGAGTGTAATAATAATGTAATATTAACCATAGTATTTCCACAGAACCTAAAGTTTTTGAAGAAGCAATATCAGATCCAGATTGGATAATTGCTATGCACGAAGAATTGAATGAATTTGAAAGAAATCAAGTTTGGACACTAGTGGAAAGGCCTAATCATGCAAATATAATTGGTACAAAATGGGTGTACAGAAACAATTGGATGAATCTGGTACCATTGTGAGGAATAAGGCCAGACTAGTAGCAAAGGCTATTCTCAAAGGTAAGAATAGATTTTGATGAAACATATGCCCCTGTTGCAAGATTGGAAGCTATAAGATTATTCTTGGCACATGCTGCTTATAAGAACTTCAAGGTATATCAGATGGACGTCAAAAGTGCATTTTTGAATGGCATTCTGGAAGAGAAGGTCTATGTTCAGCAACCTCCTGGCTTTGAAATTAAAGATCAAGAAGATAAAGTGTACAGACTCAATAAAGCACTTTATGGTTTGAAACAAGCACCAAGAGCATGGTATGAGACCTTATCTCAATTCTTGGTGGACAATGGTTTTACCAAAGGTACCATTGACAAGACTCTTTTCAGAATCAATAAAGGAAACAGCACCCTACTGGTACAGATTTATGTTGATGACATAATTTTTGGTTCTGAAAATGAATTGTTATGTGAGAAGTTTACTAATCTCATGAAAAGAAAATTCTAAATGAGTATGATGGGATAAATGAACTAAATTTTGGGTTTTCAAGTCAAACAAATGAAAGATGGGATCTTCATTCATCAAACCAAGTACACCAAGGAGCTGCTGAAGAAGTTTGGTATGGAAAACAGCACCAAAGTATCAACTCCTATGAGTACAAACATTAGATTGGATGAAGACAAAGAAGGCAAAGATGTTGATCAGACTTTATACAGAAGGATGATAGGCAGTCTGATGTACCTTACTGCCAGCAGACCTGATATATCCTTTGTTGTAGGTGTTTGTGCAAGATTTCAATCAAAACCTAAGGAAAGTCATTTAGCTGCAGTCAAAAGAATTCTCAAGTATCTAAAAGAAACTTTGGATGTAAGAATTTGGTATTCAAAAGATGGAACCTTCAAGGTTATTTCTTACTCAGATTCTGATTATGTTGAATGCAAGATTGATAGGAAAAGCACCACAGGAACCTAACAGTTAATGGGAAATAGACTGGTTTCCTGGTTTAGCAAGAAATTTCAATATCAACTTCCCACTTCTTGGCCCAATATATTGTTTCTTTGGAAGTCTTTTGCACAAATACTTTGGTTAAGACAACAGTTAAGGGATTATGGAATTGAAGAAAGAGAAATTCCTATAATGTGTGACAACACAAGTGCAATTGCAATCATAGAAAATCCTGTTTTGCACTCAAGAACCAATCATATTGATGTGAGACATCATTTTATAAGAGATCATGTTGAAAAGAAAGATGTGGTGGTTCTTTACATCCCTACTGAATATCAACTTGCTGATATCTTCACAAAACCATTGGACAGTGAAATATTTGCTAAGTTAAAGATAGAACTTGGAATTATAAAAGTTGACTAATACACCTATGATCAGCAGTGTACTGGAATTCACCAAGGGGATTAGTCTTTGCTATGTTGGTGAGCTCACTTAGCAAATTAGTCATTGGTATCAACAATTCCATGTACTTATTTATGTTTGGACAATTGAGCAAATGAAGTTGCCAAGGGTTGGTCTTTGTCATGTTGGGTGAGCTCACTTGATGATCGATCATTGGTATTAAACTTCATCTTGTATTATCGATTGGACAAAACAAGAAGAATTGAAGATCGCTGAGTGACTTTGTCGCCAGGTCTTGAGACATTATGTCAAAGAGTCGCCGAGACATTATGTCGGCCAGTCTCTTGAGCCAAGCCTACTGATGGCAAAGTCTGCTGAGGCATACGTTACAGTCAAACTTTAATAAAGTCAAAAAGCAAAATAGCGGGATATTTATCTTATCTTTATAACCGCAGTTACACGATCTGACGGTTAAAACTCTTTATGGATAAGTTATGGGCCACGTGTCAAGATCTCATTTATTCAAATTTAATCATGGTTAATGCTACAGTACACGATCTGACAGTTTCCAACCACTACTCTCTGTTATATATACAGACCTATACACAGAAGATAGTTACAACTCTCACATTGCCATTCTCTGCAAATACTTTGTGTAAACACAGATTTGAAAGCTTTCTTCTTCATCTTTCTCTTTTATAATGGCAAACAAGGATAATGTTCATATTGGAACTAGTCAAAGTGTGAGAAGATATGTTACTGACTGTCACTCTACTGAGTTAGCTATTAACATCGGAAGAAGAATCGACGGATTGTTGGGTTGGAAAATGTTATCAACGAAGTATACCGGAAAGAATCTCATATATCAACGTGTTGGAATTCTGGAAGAACATAGTTATACATGAAGCTAGAGAGGTCTTCACTTCAACGGTTGATGGTAGAGAGATTGAAATCTCTTCAGACCTACTGAGAGAGGTTTTTCACTTTGGACCTGGAAATAATGCCCCCCTACCAATCCAGAAGCCATGAATCTGCCAAGAATGAAGTTTGTGGATGCAATAAAGACAAATGAGAAGATATCTTCATCACTAGGCATTAATGTGAAGCACATTGGATATGAATATAATCTGCTGAGCAAATTAATTGCCAAAACCATTTTGGGATTCATTGGGAGTCTAGATACACTGTCTGGACCTAAAATAGACCTACTGATCATCATCTGCAGAAGTATGAAGTTTGATTGGGCTGGATTCTTTATACATTACATGAAGAAGGTGTTTACTGAGGATAGAGATGGTGTAAGGAAGTCCAAAACCAAGCCCCTAGGTCTATTGATTCAGACCTTGTTGAATCATTTTCAGATACCTAATGTTGCATCAGAGAAGATTAACAAATCCAGATATAAGCCAGAAGTTGCTACTCCTATTCCTAGATTAGTTGATGAGGAAGATGTAGATGATGAGGCTACAGAAAGTGATAATGATGGTGGAGATGATGGTGCTGGTGGTGAGCAAGTTAAGCAAGTTGCTAAGTCTGCTGCACCTAAGAAGACTGTTGAGAAGAGAAAGGCTGCTGACACAAGAAAGATCACAGAGATGTTAAAGCTAGGAAGACAAGGAAGCAAACAGCAGAGATAGCTGAGTCTACTGAGGGTCCAATTGAAATTGAAGTTACTGACCCTGCTGTAGTTGCAAAGAAGAAGTCTACTATCATCTTGAAAGAGCAACAGAAGGCAGATAGTAGAAAGAGGAAAGCTGCTGAAGTTGAATCAGAGCAACTTTCCAAGAGAATGAAAGAAATAGCAAAGAAAAAGAAGCATGGAAAAGGCAAGGAATTGAGAGTCCTTGAAGAACAAAGGGAAGGAGAAGAACAAGAGGCTATTGAGGCTGAACCCTTAAAGATTGTTATGCCTACTGAGGGTGCAGAGGTTGTTATTGAGCAACCTGCTGAACCCTTGAAGAACCACAATGAGACTCATCGAGTGCACTGCTTTGTGGAAGTTGATACATTGGTACAAGACCCTGCTAGTTCTGCAATAGTTCAGGAGGAAGAGCAACCTGTTGCTGACCCTGCTGATGAGCATGTAAGTCAGGGGGAAGCAAGTATGGAGCAGATGGAGGTGGTAGGTACAAATGTACAACCTGAAGAACCTATTGACCTAGAAGCGTCTGTTGAAGAAACTTTAAATTTGCTTGTTGAGACCTTTGGAGGTCAGCAAGGTGCACAAACAGCTCCTTGAAAGCCAACCATGCCCTTTGAAAGGAAAGAGAAGAAAAAGAAGGAAGGGTATGTTGATCCTAAGCTCCTGCTGGTTGCTAACTACTTTCAATGGAAGTTTGGATATTACAAGAAACAGAAATCGGCAGCTGAGCCTATGACAGACTTTGAGGAGTGGCTTTTGAGAAGTTAGGAGTTGATTGATACTTCCTCGTTGGAAATGAGATTGATGGATCTCATTGATGAGCAAAATAAAGAAGAGGGTATCAAGTTCAGAGATCCTAGAGATGGATCAGATAGTGATAATTCATCATCATCTGACTCTGGTGATGATCATCCCTCTGGTCCAGGAGAAGTCAGTGGGACTGCTTTGTTAAATGAACCAAGAGTAGAACAGTCCCACATCGAAGCTAGCAAGTCTCCGCCGAGGGCCAAGAGATCGGTCAAATGGATGAGGATCTAGAAGATCTCACCATAGATGATTTGGAAGCCCAAATCAATGAAGGAATAAACCTTGGAGGAAGCAAATTTGGTTGGTGTATCGATACTTTCTTTGTTGAAGAATCACTGTGAACATACCTGAAAATCACCGGATCGTAAATTTGGATGAGGAGAAGGTTGTTGATCATAGTGAACTTGATATCAGTTCTGAGGATTCAACTCAATATCAAGAATGGATTGATACTCAGGACACTCTATCCAAGACTGCCAATATTCTATGAAGTATTGCTGATGTTAGGGACTTTCAAAAAGAAAATATGGCTGAATTCCCTGCAATTCTTGTATAGAGAGTGTGGATCACTGAGGAACAAACAGTGGTAGCACAGAGATTGGACATGGTGATGGGATTTGAGGGATCACAATTACTTACTGAGGAGGTTCAGGATGCTGAGGTTCAAACAGCACCTGAACAAAGGTGGGAACTGGTGGTACAGGTTGTTGAGGATCAGACAACATCTAGACAAAGGTTAGAACCTGTAGTTGTTGAAGAACAGGCTGTTGTAGTGGAGCCTACTGGAGAAAAGATCACTGAAGGCAAGGATAGTCATCATACTGTTGTTTTTTATGAGGATGAACAGCTGTTGGACTATGATTACAGTGATGAGGAGTTTCAAGTGCCTGAGGAAGAAGATATACATGATGAACCACAATAGGAATTTGTACCTATTTTTTAGGAGCCTGCCCTAGATCCAGTTCTGGAAGAGTTTCAAGGACCTAACCCTGTTGGAAGGGATATGAGCTAGGCCATGGTTGTCAGTAGACAAAGGGCACAATATAATGTAGAGGAGCCTACTGATGAAGTTGCTGGACATATGGCTGGAGGAATGGCTGGTAGAGTACCAGCACAGATTGTGGATGAGTTGAAGGCTGTCAGAAGTGACATTACAAGGCTAAGAACTCAACTGGACAAGCAAGAGCAGAGATTTGATGAATCTAGTGGAGAATAGAGGGAGAACCAGTGAAACTGTTGCTTCCAATATTACCTCCACTCAGTATGCTCTTGCTGAACTTGCTCTAGATGTAAATGGAATTAGACAAGGTAATACACTGAAGGAGAAGTTTCTGAAAGACCAATTTGAATCTATTCACCAGAAACTAGATAAACTTGCTGAGGCACCTAAGCCTGCTGAGGCTGAGCCTGCTGGAACACTTCACCATGCTGGATTGGATCCTAAATTCACTTAGAGGATCAATCTACTGGAGCAAACAATGCAAGAGAGGATCACTGCAGTTGATACTAGAACAAAGATAATGAAGGGTCAACTGAATAATCTAGTGATCACACAGGAGAGTGTTCATTGCCTGCTGTCCGTTTTGTTGATGATGTCAATAAGGGGGAAGAGAGCCAAACAGCAGTAGCAAAAGAGGCTGCTAGATTTTTTGCACAGAAGAGATGGAAGCTGACACCAATGCATACAGAGAACCTGCACCTGGCAGACTTCCACTGACTGGTGATCTTTTCAAGGAGTATAAGAGGCTTTACTACAACAAGAGAAGACCTTATCATGACAAGGGCTTCCATGAAGGACTCAATTCCTTCTTGGGGCTTAAGTTTTGGGAAGCCAGAGTCAAAGCTCTTAGATCTTCACACAGAGGTGGAAGAGGTGGTAGAGGTGGAATGAGTCTACATACTACATCAACTAAAGATTCACTGCATGAATTCAAGGAATTATACATGCGTTTAGGCTTCAGAGTACATCAGATCAATCTTACTCTACCTGAAGCATGGAAATGGTGGAAAGAAGTGAATCCCCACATTGATTTTTCTCTTATTGAAAATGAATGGATGAGAAAAATGGTTAGAGAAATAAGAGAATATCAAGAACAGCAAGAGAAGGAGAGGCAAGAAAGAGAAAGAAGAAACTAGATCAGCATACTTACACCTGCATTTTATTTTTGCTGAATCTAGCTTGTAATACATTTGAACAAACTGATTATAATGAGAAATGACTATATTTGTTCTGTTTTTGCTTTTAATCTTTTTGCTTTGCTGTAAGGAGGGTATTGGCATCATCACCAAAAAGGGGGAAATTGTTGGACTTATTTTTAAGTTTTAGTGATGAGTGCCAGACTAGCTGTTATAGAGCAAAGGCAAAAAGATGTCTAGATCAAATGTATAGGCTTATTAGAGTTCGATCTTTTATAGGTTTGATCAAACAAGCACTATAAAAGGTCAGCTGACTTTCATCAATGAGACTGTCTATATCGAGAGGTACCCGAGTCGAGAGACTAGTTTAGGAACCTCTTTGAAGACGAAGGTGAGGGTTCAAACTCGATTATTGAAGGCTAAAGGATCAAACTTAGTATTTAAAGTCAAGGATATGGAATCCGAATTTAGGGAAGTCTGTGATGACCTAAACTGACTACATATACCTTGAGTACAAGGTCTAAGTTCCACAAGTTAAATGAAGATTGGAAGTTGGTTATGATTAAAATGGTGTAATCTAACTTAATAATAAAAAGCTAGATATAAGAGAAGTCAGCTGAAGTGTTTTTATAAACACAGCAACCTTGGAACAGCTGACTGATATGCATTTCAGCAGACTTACAATCACAGGAACCTACTGATATATATTTCGGATTATTCAAAGGTTACATTGGAAAAATACAAGGATAAGGACAGATAACAACCTCTGATTTTATCAAACAAATCAATGGTTAAGATTAAATGGAAGTTGGAAAGAAACAGAGCTTTATCCAATGGTTACAAGTCAAAGGGTGGACAGACTGAAAACTGTCAAAAAGCATTACGACAATTGTCGATACTATGAACAAAGTGATGTAAAAGCAAGTCAAATGGGACAAATCTGAAACGGCTATGTTTGAATTTCAAACATAAGTCACAAGGATTCCTACCTATAAATAAAGGACTCCTAATTCAGATACAAGTGATGAAAATTAAGGATCTATCTTGAGCTATCAGATTTCAATCTATCAAACACCCAGCTGACCCTACTGAACATAAATCTACTGATCCGGTAAACTTCTTCAAGTGTAATCTGCTTTCAAGCTACATCAAGTTTACACACTTGAAGACCTCAAGCTGCTGATCATATCATCCTGATCAAGGCTCGCCGAAAGTCAATCACTTACTTGATTTAAACTTTCTTTTATAAGAAATCAATTGAAGCCAGTTGAAGCATCTTTGGGTGTCAAGAATCGTTGTTTGTGGTGGAGTGGTGAAGAGGAAATCCTACTCTTCAAGGACCAAAGTGGAAGACTTTGGAGCAAACAATCCTACTGCTCCAAGTGTTCGATTTGTGAAACCATAGTTATTGGTGAAGGACAAGCAACTTGGGGATTTTTGTAATCGCTAACTCAAGAATCTCTAGTGAATTACCTCCAACATCACAAAGGAAGAGTGGACCGACGAGATTACACCACCTGGAACCACTATAAAATTGCCTACTTACTTTCTGCATTTACTTTACGCACTTAGTATATTTAACACATCAACCTACTGAACTAGCAACTAAATCACACACATACACTACTGGGTATCTAATACTTGGTATCATATTTTAACAACAAGTAATAAGGCTTAATTTAAATATATTCCGTTGCAACAAATTCAGTAAAGTCAATAGTCAGCAGACTACTGAGCTATCAGCAGCCTGCTGAAGTTGCTGAGTAAGTTAACTCCAAAAGTTTTAAGTGTTAAGTTTATTCACCCCCCCCCTAAACTTAACCAAAGCCTTTTCAAGGGACCAACAGATTTCGTGTTCCACAAGGCTCTCGGTTTACCGGACCTAGCCCACGGTAAACCGGGATCACTTTTCTTCTTTTTCTTCAGCAGATCTCTTCTTGGACTTCTTTTACTTGGCCCAACATGCTTCCTTTGATCCAGATCCGTTCTCCAATGCTCTGAATTTGGTACATCATATAAAACTCATAAAACGAGGCCAAACAGTACCAAATCTTCAGGAAAATAACACTAATGCAGAATTACGATCCTAGGAACACGCATATAGCATTTAACACATATTACATACAATAACGAGCCTATCCATCCTCTCTTGAGCATAGTCCGGGGTGAATAAATATCTAATTAATGGTACTATTTACAGCGTTATCAATGACTCGGTCTCATATGCCACAGCTTAGTTAGCAGTGACTGGCGAACCTCAGCAGACCCAGACACAACAGATCTTTGTAGAATATACAAGGTCCCCCTCTTGACTTCCCTGAGAGCCACCGCTGAACCTTTGTACATCACCCTTGAAATTGAACCCCTTGATGTCTAATAGACTAAGAGATACCAAATTTTTGGTCATCTGTGGAACATATCTTACTTCCTTCAGTGTGCAAAATCTATTATCCATAGTCCTCAGTTGCACTTAGCCAATCCCCAACTACCTTGCAGACCTTGATGTTGGGTAGAGAAATATGCATTCCATCTATTTGCTTATAGCTTGAGAACCACTCCGTGTGTGGACAAATATGATAGGATGCTCCAGAGTCCAGAATCCACACATCCTGATGACACTCTAAATGGTACCAATATTTATACCTATATTCACCCCGAATTCTGCTCAAAAGAGGATAGATAGGCTCGTTATTGCTTAGAATATATGTTAAATGCTATGTGGGTGTTTCCGGGATCGTAATTCTGCATCTATGCTATTTTCCTGATGTTTTGGTACTATTTTGTCTCATTTTGTGTATTTTATAGGATGTACCGAAACTGAAGCATTGGAGAACAGGCCTGGACTAAAAGGAATGCATTGGGCTGAGTGATTAAAGTCCAAGAAGAAGCCTGCTGAAGAAAAAGAAGAATAGAAGGCCCGGTAACCCGAGGGTTAGGCCCGGTAAACCGGCGTCTTGTGGAACATGAAATTCATGCTGCCGTATTGTCTACGTCGGTTAAGGTTTTAGAGAGTCTTAAGTCGGCTATTGTATCTATATAAAGCCGCATTTACTGAAAGCTTACACACAATTCATATGATTCATACATCTTGAATATCTTTTGAATACATTACAATTATTATTATGCAATAAAGTTTTCTTGAGCTTTGGAGAGTTGCTTTTGGTTTCCTCCCTTCTTCCGCCATCTCTAGCTTGAGTAGATCGAGCTAGATCTCCATTGTTGAAGGTATGAAGCTTTGAACGTTCCTTTATTGTCTTCAATATGGTAGATATGTTCGTATTTATGTCTTTTACTTAATCTGCATGTTTAACAACCCCATAATTTACTTATTTTAATCGTACTGAGCAATGTAGATCCAGAAATTAGGAAAAAGCCGCCCCCGGTAAACCGGCGGTCTATACCGGTTTACCGAGGCATGTTTTAGAAAACCTAAACTGGGATTCACTACAGCTACGTTGATCGACATGAATAATTAAAACGAGTAATAGGTCTAGCCAATCTAGTATTCGTAATTCGTAAATTAACATGAAGGACCGCAAGTGAAGTGTTAATTAGGACATAGTCTTGATGGACCCTATGAACGTGCTGGTCAGTGTCGACAGCTGTCAAGGCGGGTTAGCGGTATGAGGTAACTCTCAATATCGGTAGTTCTAGTTCTTTATGCGTATGGGCTATTACGGACCAATTAAGGAGGGTAGCTTGTGTATAGATTGTCTACTACCATTGTCGGAGTAGATAGGAGTAGGAATTGCACCCGTAGCTGATAAATATGATAAAACGCTCACGATTAATTTAAGGAAATTATGTGGGGAAGTAAACATAACGATTAACTAATCCAAGTTAGTAGATCGGTGAGGAGAGGGAGAGGTATACCATGTTTGTTTTATTTCACGTTATTGTTGGTCAATGACCGCCTATATGTCGCTTCTTAATTATGTTAGAATAGTTTATATGTATAAGTTGCATTGTCTCTGTGGGATCGACCTTGACTCGCATTTACTATACTGCGATGTACCTAGTATTCTTGCTAGTAATATCGACGTTAGTGACTTACACGCGATCAAGATTTTTGGTGCCATTGCCGAGGACAATGGCCAATTTATAAATATAAACACTTAATTCTAATTAAGAAGTCGCTTTTTATTTTATTTTATTTTATTTTGAGTCTTGAGTCGTTATGTATCAATCCTGCACATGTTAAATGATGGGAGTCAACTTTACATGATTCCGGTGCATTTTCTACCCCCGTTTACCACACTTTTAGCACGTTTCTTGGTGTTTCTAGACCGTTTTTGGGGTAATATCATGAGTTTATAGCACGGGGAGTAAATCCGTCGCTTTGATGGTTTACTACCTCTTTTCAGTGATATTAACCCCATTCCGAGCACTTTTACCCTCCGGAATCGTGTGTCTTGTTCGTTCATGAAATTGTAGGGTCTAGGTGTCACGAGAACCCGGAAGGCGAGGATTTTTTATGAGAAGTATGATCAAGGTGCAAAAATGAACCTAGGAAGAAGAAAAATGAAGAAAAGGGGGGAGAAGTGTTAGTATCTCAACCCCTATGTTCTATTCAGCAGCAATTTGACCTATGATGGAGGCATTTTCTGGTCTATCATGGTTTTACTGCAGCCAGAAAACTGCATCAATATCTCAAACGCGCGTTTCAACTCTCAAACCGGCGTTTCAAACTGCTAATTTTGGACAGAGAGTACATGAAGCGAAACGCGGATTTGGGGACCTCCAAACTGGCGTTTGGAGTCATTTTTCTACATATTTTTGCCCCTATAAATACCCCCTTCCATCGAATTTCACTTATATATTCTCCCCTCTCTTTGCTAACCCTAGCCCCTCTTTTGCTCGATTTTTGTAGTAGTTTAAAACACTTTCTCTTAGCTTAGATTAGCTTAAATATAGTTAGATTCTACTCTTTCCAAGCTCAAATCTCAATTCCAAACTCAAAGACTCCACATTTTAATTACTTCTCTATTTTGTACTTTTGGATCTCAAACTTGGATTTCTTGATTTTATGGTATATTTCTTCTCTCCCTTACCTCCTATGGATTTTATTTACTGTTTTATGCATGTTTTAATTAGTATAATGAGTAGCTAATTCATTAACATAGTCGAATCATGTGAAATTTGGTGAAATCACCCTTTGGGTGATGAAATTAGGAGTGGGTAGTGCTTTTTATTGTTGTATCTTACATGTTTCATGTCTTAGAACTTGTTTTAACATATTTGGGCTAGATTAGCTACCTAGGTCATAATCGCACACATCAACCTTATATGAGTTGTTCTGCGGGAAGATGTGGGATAAGAGGTTCTAGGATCACGGAGTAGACCCGGCTTAGTTGTTAAGCCCGGGCCCAAAGTGAGGTTACTCGTTTTAACGTTTAAGTGGCTCTAGTGCGTATCATGTCTTGTTAGTGAAGCTTCTAAAGGGAAGGGTAGTTAACATGGCATAGGGTGTTAAAGGAGAGTTGTTCAGATCTTAGCACCAGAATTAGGAGCACGCACCCATGAGATCGTTTGCAAGAGTTCGTTTGTTTTAATGCACACTCCCGGTTTTGTCTATCCTTAGGGTTGAAACTAGCAAGATGGATCATGGTTCGCTATGTCCCTCTCCATTAGTTAAACTTCGTTACTAATCGCTTTAATGTCGTTGTAGTTGTATAAACCTTTTCAACCATCGATTTTCCTAGACTAAGTTTGAAGTTTGATTTGGTATTCACAACCATATTCCTTTGGGTTCGACCTCGTACTCCTGTAGCTATTCTAGCAATTGACCCGGTACACTGCCGGTTAGAGAGTTAGTTTGCCCACGGTTTCGAGTCTTTATAAATTGTTTTTGTTGGGTGAATTTTAGCTCAATCATTAAACTGTCAGAATTAGAAAATTCAGGGCCGGTATCCCGAAGGTAACCTCCAAGTTACCGAGACCTAGAAAATCAATTTCTGAGCAGTTCCTGTTATTCTGTGTTATTCTCTGTTGATTTTAGTTAGGAGGTCCGCGACAGTTGGGATCAAACCCAGTTGAAGCGGAAGTTGCTAACCTTTTCTTTGTTTTATTTTGTCTTTTTGCAGATTGATCAGAACACTTCAGAAATTTGATCGATTCAGAGTTGAAAAAGCACACACAAGTCGAACAATATGCCTAGAACAATCTTGAACATCACACCAATTTCCATGTATCCCGGAACTGAAGCACGAGAGCATTACCAAGCAGTAAAGCAACGGTTGGAAAAAGAGGAGAAAGCAATCAAGCAAGAGCATGAAGATGACCTTAAGGAGTATAGCACATATCGTCCAGGTGAGTTTCCTTGCGAATTAATTGATATATCATCTTCAGATTACGATTCTGACGATCATGAAGAGGATCCGGACACGATGTTTTCTGAGCCTGAGGATTACCCAGACTCAGACACCGTGGTGAAGTTAGGACACCTTGGCACGTTCAGACTCCCAATTTCTGTTAATGGAGTATCTGTAGGATTAGGTCTCTGTGACTCTGGCTCGAGTTGCAATATTCTTCCATTTTCCCTCTGTCAAAAGATCAAACTTCAGGTTGTGATGAATCAAACCAGAACCATGACCTTCATAGATAGAACCAAAGATATGCCTGCTGGTTTGCTTAAGAAATGCATAATTAAGGTAGGAGGATTCACGTATCCTATCGACTTTACGGTCATAGACGTACCTGAAGATCCTAGTGCCCCAGTTCTTTTAGGACGACCTTTCTTAGCAACGAGCAGGACGGTTATGGATTTTGATAAGGGGGAGATCACTTTAAGAATGAATAATGATGATGTATCTTTTGGGATCCTAGAACACCTAGAAAACCGACCGGAGAGTTGTAAGATGACATATGCTTCAGGGAAGGTAGAGATCTTGGAGATTGAGGGGCATAAACATAGAGAGGTTGTCATAGAAACCGTTGAGCATGAGTTTCTGAGATTAATGCTGAGAGAAAAAGAAGATAAGGACCACGACAAGATGCTCACGGAAGCTAGTCCTTCCGTGTTGCATAGTGAACGTGTCGAGCTAAAGGTGGAAAACGTGGAGTCCTTGAGCTTAAAGTCTAAATCTTGACGCAGACGCAGACCTAGAACACAAGCTAAAAGAGAGAGGCGGGCTAAGAAGAGAGCTCAAAAAGGTTCCTTAAAAGTGCAAACCTCTTGAGCAAAAGTATGGCAAGTGAAGGCTCCAACCCTTGATTGATCAGAGATCTGAAGAAAGTCGAGCTGGCGACTATAAACTCAGAACTATCTCTTTGAACCCTTAGGTATTTTAGCATTGAATAAAAGTAGTCAGATGAAGGGAAGAGTTTTTTTTCATCCTACAACAAACTTAGGCTTGAAACCGAATGGTTGTGGAAAGGTTTTTTTACTTCGTTGTGGATTCTAGTGAATTAGGTTAGGTTTTTAGTCGGAAATAACTATTGGAGAATAAAAGGGTAGTCAATTTGAGGTCAGAACTGAGCAAAGAGGTAGAGTACAGTGTGCAGAGAAGGTAGATATAAAAATCTGGGGAAAAATACCCCCGGTTTCTCGAGGGTAACCTCCGGTTTACCGAGGGTTATTTTCTAGAAAAAAAAGCTTATGTATCAGTTTCTGTACTCATTCAGGATGGGTCCTAAGCGTTAAAGGTCAGCCGTTCGTCCCAGTGGATATCAGACAGTGTATGGAGATGCCAATCCGTTAATCGACGGGGTTGCACAATTCCATTCTTTAGCTATTTACGAGTCGTTCCGAGGACATTGGAACGCGAGACCAGTGGCTCAAGAACGGGGGGTAGATTTGGACGACTACAGGACGATATTGCCGGAGGCCCTACAAGAACAAAATTTACTGGACATGACTGAGGCACCGGCAAGATTCAACGCCACGGTGGTAAGAGAGTTTTATGCATATTTTTCGCATAACCCCGGAGCCACATTTGTTATGGTTCACGGTGTCAAGGTTGATTTTTTGATTGAGTGGATCAACGCTCATTTTAGGGTTAGAAATCCACCGGTGGGTCCGGATGAGTACACATCCTCGAGCAACATTGCCGATTTCGAGAGGATGGATATGGTTGCTGATTTCTTGGGGTGCAATGGAAGCGCAATCTGCAGAGCCCCACCATCTTCCTGAAGAACGATTTATCTTAGGACCAAAAGATGGTCAATCGATTTGTTTGTGCTCGCCTTCTTTCGACGAAGCACACGGTCTCTGTCACCACTTCGAGGGCCGAGTTAATGTTCTATCTAGAGACGGGTGCCCCGATCAACATCGGTCTGTTGATGCATAGCCGTATCCATGAGCTTGCCGCCACTTCTGAACGAGAGCTGCTACCTTACGGGCCGATGATTGACATGTTTGATCTAGAGGCCGAGGTGAAGATGCTTGTAAGTGATGATTGGGAAGACCCTGAGCCACAGCTCAATTCACAGTCAGTTTCGAATGTTCAGAGATGGGTTAGAGCAGAGAGAGAGCGTACTCCGGTTCTTGGAGCACCGAGAACTCAGAGAGCCTTGCTTGAGGAGCACTCGCGAGAGATTGCGAGTCTACATCGCAAGATGGAGCGGATTATTTACTTTCTAGGAGTTCCGCCTGCTACCCCGCCACCTAGGACAGCCCCACATCGTAGAGCATCATCTTTAGCCGCCGCCACCTCAAGTTCTGCACCACCTCCTGGTTTTGAGCCAAGAGACGACTGGGAGGGAGATTCCGATGAGGACTAGCTTTTAGTTCTTTTTATTGTTGTTTATCATTTTTCTTGTTTTTATTTATTTTCCTTTCCTACTAAGTTGATGTAGCAGAATATAATTTATATAATGATTTTGTCGGCTTAAACTGTTTTGGAGTTATTTATTTTCTCTTTTACTGCCGCATTTTTGTTATACAGTTTTTTTTGTCACTTCTATTCTTCTTGGTTTTTCTTGAGTTACTTAGCGCAGATTCTTCATGGACTACTTACATGAGCCCGATGAATTATACGACGATCCGATTCTTCTTTGGTTCCGCCCTTAACCGAAGCTAAGTTCCTTTTCGTTTTTCATTTCTCATCTTACACATTGGGGACAATGTTTCGATTAAGTAGGGGGTAGAGAAACGTCACTTAGCTTTTTAGCATTATATTCCATGAATTGCGTGATTGTCTTGATTCTCTTTGATGCACGATTCACCACTTAGACTTTGATTCTTTTCGACAGAATTTTGAAAAATTATGATATCTTTGATCTTTTCGAGTTAATTGACTTCATCTTTGTTTTACTTTGCACGAGTAAGAGAAAGTGTCCACTTCTGAAGTAGTGGCGTATTAAGCGTATATTCAGTTATGAGCCACCATTTTAAGCACGTATAACTCACTTCCCTTAGTGTGTAGTCGATAGCATATTGCTTTGACTAGAGTTGACCCTGGCTTTATCACGAATCATGTTCCACTTACGCTTAGAAAGGCAAAGGAATTTCGGATTCGGTAGTTTATCATGAGTGGGGCCGTGAGGATAGTTAAATCAATGAGAGTTCACCCGCCAAGAAAGAGAAGTGCATTGAAATATATACATATCTATATTCTCTTTGGCAATATCTTAGTTCGACTACAGGTTGACGTAATATGAGATTGTCTGCATTTCTAAGCGGTTGTGAAAGTTATTGCACACACACATTCGCTCATGACGTGAATAGTGTTTAATATGTTACTAATGGATATGAGTGGCATGATCTTGATCTTGTCTTAGTAAAGCATAATTGTTTTTAATTAACTTATGTATTGATCAGGGGTGTTGTTTTCTTTTCGCCTTTTTGCTCGGGACGATCAAAAGCTTAGTGGGGGGTAGTTGATGACACTCTAAATGGTACCAATATTTATACCTATATTCACCCCGAATTCTGCTCAAAAGAGGATAAATAGGCTCGTTATTTCCTAGAATATATGTTAAATGCTATGTGGGTGTTTCCAGGATCGTAATTCGGCATCTATGCTATATTCCCGATGTTTTGGTACTGTTTTGTCTCGTTTTGTGTATTTTATAGGATGTACCGAAACTGGAGCATTGGAGAACGGATCTGGACTAAAAGGAATGCATTAGGCTGAGTGATTGAAGTCCAAGAAGAAGTCTGCTGAAGAAAAAGAAGAATAGAAGGCCCGGTAACCCGAGGGTTAGGCCCGGTAAACCGGCGTCTTGTGGAACACGAAATTCATTCTGCCGCATTGTGCAAGTCGGTTAGGGTTTTAGAGAGTCTTAAGTTGGCTATTGTATCCATATAAAGCCGCATATACTGAAAGCTTACACACAAATCATATGATTCATACATCTTGAATATCTTGTGAATACATTACAATTATTATTATGCAATAAAGTTTTCTTGAGCTTTGGAGAGTTGCTTTTGGTTTCCTCCCTTCTTCCGCCATCTCTAGCTTGAGTAGATCGAGCTAGATCTCCATTATTGAAGGTATGAAGCTTTGCACGTTCCTTTATTGTCTTCAATATGGTAGATCTGTTCATATTTATGTGTTTTACTTAATCTGCATGTTTAACAACCCCATAATTTACTTATTTTAATCGTACTGAGCAATGTAGATCCAGAAATTAGGAAAATCCGCCCCGATAAACCGGCGGTCTATACCGGTTTACCGAGGCATGTTTTAAAAAACCTAAACTGGGATTCACTACAGCTACGTTGATCGACAGGAATAATTAAAACGAGTAATAGGTCTGGCCAATCTAGTATAATTCGTAAATTAACATGAAGGACCGCAAGTGAAGTGCTAATTAGGACATAGTCTTGATGGACCCTATGAACGTGCTGGTCAGTGTCGACAGCTGTCAAGGCGGGTTAGAGGTATGAGGTAACTCTCAATATCGACAGTTCTAGTTCTTTATGCGTATGGGCTATTACGGACCAATTAAGGAGGGTAGCTTGCGTATAGATTGTCTACTGCCATTGTCGGAGTAGATAGGAGTAGGAATTGCACCCGTAGCTGATAAATATGATAAAACACTCACGATTAATTTAAGGAAATTATGTGGGGAAGTAAACATAACAATTAACTAATCCAAGTTAGTAGATCGGTGAGGAGAGGGAGAGGTATACCATGTTTGTTTTATTTCACGTTATTGTTGGTCAATGTCCGCCTATATGTCGCTTCTTAATTAGGTTAGAATCGTTTATATGTATAAGTTGCATTGTCTTTGTGGGATCGACCTTGACTCGCATTTACTATACTGCGATGTACCTAGTATTCTTGCTAGTAATATCGATGTTAGTGACTTACACGCGATCACATCCCCATGATGTGCTGACTCCCATGCCACCAGAACCATGTCCTCATCCGAGTCATGCTCAGCTACTACAACAGTTGTGCCAAAACTATGCTCATGTTGTTTCTTTGCACTTTACATTAATTGCAGACATATATGGACTTAGGACCTTTGGACCCTGTCTTTTTGGACTTCTGCTTTCCGGACTGTCCATGCCATTTCTCACTGCTCTCACGCCGACTACCAAGACAGGTTGTTGACGGTGCCGCCTCGCTCGCCTTATGTCTCAAAGATCCTGGCATGTAAAGTTGACCTTAAATCCTCCAAATCCACTTATCCTTCTTAACTATAAAGGACTGCACAAAATCAAAGTTGCATCTTCATCCTTTATCTTCACATCAATATTCCTCAAATTCAGCAATATTGTGTTCAACTGATCAAGATGATCCCTCCACTGATTCCCCTCATGCATCCTCAGGCTGAACAACCTCTGCTTCAACAACAACTTGTTGGTCAACGACTTAGTCATAGACAGTCTTTCTAGCTTTGACCGTAACTTGGCAGCGGTCTCCTCTTCAGCAACGTCTGTGATAACATCATCAGATAAACACAACATGATAGTTGAATGTGCTTTCTCTTCCAGATTGGATGAAAGAGTCAACAATCATCGTTGCTTTAACAAGGCTCACATCTTGATCTACCAAAGACTGAAACTTTTTCTTCATGTAAATTTGCAAATCTTAATGTTAATTCCCGACATCCTTCTTGCTAAAGAACAGACCTTTGATCACAGAATCCTAGCATCGATCACCGATCCTAGTGAAGATCAACTGCGTTCAACTGCAACTCCACACACAAAACCTATGCTCTGATACCAGTTTGTTGAAATAGATGTGTGTAGCTTGCTACTCAAGTAAAGAACATACACATAAGCAATTCAAACATAAAAGATAATGGCAATGACAAAAGAACAGAAACAAGAAGAACAGAGAGATTTAACGTGGTTTCCAGCGTTGTGCCGACTACTCCACAAACAGAAAATGAGATATTTTATTATGCACATAATTACTAGAAGATTCTCACCATTTACATTGATTACATCAGTCGGTATTTATAGGCAGAAATCTCTAAACTCTAACCGTCATTTGGTTCCTGTCGCCCAGCTGAGTTACAGCTGATGGAGTCAGCTGGAGCTGGGGTCCACATATGGGGCATTTATGGCAATTCCGACAGGAATCAGCTGAGTTGCTAGATATGTAACCAAGATTGTATAACTTAGCGGTATTCAAGAGCTCAACGGACTTCACTCCGCTGATAGATGGACTCAGCTGACACTTCACTCAGCTGACTTCCCAGTCTGTATACTCTTGATAAGAAGACCATCATCCTCAGTTGATTTCCACCGGACATAGAAATCAAGTCACCTTTGAAACATATAAATGCTAAACAATCCTCCATAATTATCCTCAATTACAAAAAAAAAAAAAAATAACGCATAATGCTGAAATCATTACCGTATTTATAGAAAATGCAAATCCTTCTTAAATACTACCTCTGTCCCATAAAAAGTGTCCATAACGGAAAAATGAATTGTCCTATAAAAAGTGTCCATTTAAATTTCCAATACATCATTAAATACATTTTTTCCAATCATACCCATATTTTAACATTTAATTTTCCATAATCCTTTTATATTCCAAAACAAGTATTTATGATTAGTTAAGGGTATATTTGTCTATTTATTCTTAAAATACAACAATGCATTAATTATTTCTTCTCCGTGTACAATAAAAAGTGGAATGACTTTTATGAACGGAGGTACATGCTAACACATATAACGAGCCACAACTGAGCCACATACCCCAACTGGGTCGGTTTTCTAAATGGGTTGCATGGCAAACCGCCCGAACCGAAACTTCTGCCATCCTGATCGTGCTCCACAGACCCACTGTGCAGTTTCTAAAGTCTACGTGCTACCTTACAGACATAAAATTTTCAAATTGTTCAGGAAAACCTTTGAATTAATAATAAAAAAGAAAACCCTGTTACCTTAAAATTCAAATTTAACATCAGCTAAATTTGCAGTTTACTTGGCCAACGATGAACTACAAATAATTTCCTACAAAGTAGGGTTCATACGCCTCAATAAAAGAAAATGGGCAGATAATACATTCATGAATTCAACGAACTAATTAGGTCGAAAGATTCACATCATTGTGGTGATCGGTTTGACTGTTTGTATCCATAAAACGAATCACCGAAACCAATAAAATAGATTTTTTTATTTATTTTACTTTTCTCCTTTTTGGCCGCCGAATGTGGGGAAAGTGGAAGGATTTGGCACACCTTTTACAAGGAGAAAGTGATATGTACTCCATACTGTATGTGGAGTTTAAATAGAATATAATTTTGTGTCCATATATATGGAGACACCGTGTAGTTCAATATGATATCATTTCATATTTAAATCGTGTGCTTATAATTGTTTCACCCGTCATTTTATCTCATAATCCTTTTCCACACAAGTATTTCTCATAAGGAGGATAATGCAGGCACAACCCATCCCCCGACATCATCCCCCGAAATTGACATCCTGTGGCTGCAATTTTCTGTTTTTCTTTTTCTTTTTCTTTTAAGCCTCAACTATAAATTAATGGTTTAGATTAAATCTGCGTGTAAATTGTGTGGATATATTATGTGTATGTATCATTTTCCTTCTCATAATTTTGGGTATTTTCTACCAGATTCAAAATTTTAAGGAAAATAGAATTAAATATTCTTTTCTTTTGCTTTTATTTTTAATTAAAATGGAAAATACTATTAATTAAATGAAATTATATAGGGTTTCTTTAAGTGATAATAAAACATTTGTACAAATTACAGAATTTTACAGTTCAGTTGGCAAATTTTTTTAGAAACAAAATTACCAGATTCAAACAGTTCAGTTGTCAAAAAAAAATTCAGGTGCAAATGGCCACATTTAATGGACTATAACCCACATGCACAATGTGAGGCTTGAAGGAGCCTCAGCTTAACAACCGCGGAAAAGCTCATTGGAAGTTAGAGACTCAGTTAACCACTGAGGTAAACTTCATTAGCAGTTGTCAACTGGAAAGGTAAACCTCAATGACGGATGTCAACCGAAGTGAACAGGTAAAAATCACGGTTTTGTTGTGACATGATAAGAAATAACAAGCACAACAATCAACAATCAACAATCGAATACGAGTTTGTTTTGTCATTTAAGATCTGTAGATTTAGCGTGGTAGTATAATCTCGGCATGATTTCAAAAAGTAATAAAACTATTATTATCTTCTTTAAATGACTATGGACACGAATGGAGTAAAGTAGTGATAGAATGTAGTGGATCTTTATGGTTATGGCCATCACATTAAATCACTTGGACCTCAACAATGTTTAAAAATTGATAAATATTAACTAATACAAGAACAAATATAAAGTATCTACGATAAAATAAAAAAGTAAAAATAACAATACATGATTACAATTGATAGGGATCATCAGAATAAACAGCTAGCAAATTAATCTAGTGAGTAGTGACTACAATTAGAACCCACTGATTTGTTGATTGGATAAACTTGGTACTTCTTCAATGCTTTCGCCATATATGCCTCCTAATTGTGGTTCCGTCTCTACCGCCGCCGGTTGCCCAAGTTTGAAGCGGATGAGCAATCTTGGCTTATCTTCCTCCTCCTCCTCCTCCTCCTCCTCCTCAACCTCGATATTACTTGATAATGAAGAATCGCCGCCCTTGTTTTTCCCGCCGATGGGCCCTTCATAGTGTCGTCTCATGTGCCCACCAAGTGCTTGACCCGAGGAGAAGAATTTTCCACAAACTTTACAGACATGGGTTTCGTTTCTTTCACTGTCGGTAGATATTGTAGAGACATCGGAGATGGCTGATTCTAATTCTGTAGGCATAATTTTCTTTTTCTGACGGTGGTGGGTTGTCTTCTTCTTAGAGGTCCGTTTTGGAGAGTGGGTTTCGCAGTCAAGTGGCATGACGGCGCCGGCAAGCATCAGAAGAATATTTGCAACTTCAAGCTCGACTGGTGAATTGGGGAAATTAGAACGTTTTCTTTTTCTGGCCCATTGATTAACACGATCCTTGTGCGCAGCAGATGAACTGGAATCTTCAGAATGACCCATATGAATTGAGGGTTTTTGTGTGTGGTGATTTTGATTGAGAGAGAAAGAGAAAAAACTCTGAATTTTTTTTTTGCAAAACTGAGATCGGTAGGGTAAAAGAAACCCTGTGTTTTTTATTTTATAAAATAATTTTTCTTAAAAGAAACTGGTTTCTTGGGCAGGGTTCTTAAATTATATATAATGAGTGTAAATCCTCCCTTAGAGTGACCACAATGGGCACTCAATTCAACCCTCAAATATTTTACAAGTCTCCCAAAAGCCACAATAGGCCTTGATATCAACCCCAACTTCAAAATTTCCCTACTCCTGCCTTTATATATCGGGGAACCTTTGGGGGTATTTTGTGTGGGTGAAAAAAAAGTTTTTTCTCTCTCCGATTTAAATATGTGGTGAAAAAATTTATGTGAAGGTAGATAAAAAGATAAAAGTTGTTTAAGAGGGATGTATAGAGGTTATTTATTGGAGTAAAATTTTATTGGGTGTTGAAAAAGTGTAACTAAAACGAAAAACGATATGTTTGGAGGGAGTAATTGAGGCCTCCTACTGGGGTCGCTCTTAGCTAGCTAAAGTGATCTTCAAGTATGTGTAATTTATTGGGGATTTTGCGGTGTAGTAAATTGATTTTTTTTTAGGGTAAATTGATTTAAACTATGGCATTCTGAATGACACTATACATTAGATTTTTTTTATTTTTTTTTTTAGGTAACTGTACATTAGATCTAATTGCGTACTGCAATTTGGAAAAATTTCAATTTCACCGTGGTTGAAATTTAGTTTCGACAATGGAGTATTGCGAATAAATTCGGTTCTAAAAATTTCACTATTTGAGGTCAAGAGTTGAGTTGAGTACAGCTGAGTACAGTGTATTAATTCAACTATGGAATTTCACTGTTTCAATTGTGGAGTAATCGAAATTTATTTTCAGTATCTTTAAAGTCGAGTTTTGAGTATAAATTTGATTCTGGAAATTTCATTGTAGTGCCTAAAATGTAGATTAATTGTGGTGGTCCTTCAAAATAATAGTGCATTATTATTAATTCTACCCCATCTCCACTCTTTCCATGATCCCTAACTTACCCTAGTTTAACTTCAACTAAATTGTAAAATTAGTATTGTAATCGGAACAAAAACAGGATGAAAATGCAAACTAAGTCAAGGCGCGCATGACATATTAATCATTTATTTCACTATCCCTTCATAAACTTTCGTTCATCATTGTTAATATTTTTCCGTTTTGAGTCATACGGGACTCTGTTCTATTAAAATAACATGTCAAGAAAGATTCAAGATGTTGCTGAAAATAACGGCTTCACCATTTGACTTCATCAATGGCTGCCACAAGTTGTTTTCTATGTACTGTATACTTCATTTATAGTGTGACTGTGTGTGCGTGCGCCATTCAAGTCTCTAAGACCTGCAATTTTCAGCACAATTTCAATATTGAAATGTAGATATAAACATTTAAACTTAGAAAATGATAACCAAAAGTTACAGATGTGTATATACATGATCACCGAATGGTATTCTTAGTCTAGTCTAGGATATATATAATAAATATTGTGTAGAGAAATCGTTTGCACACAAGTTGACAAATATTGGTATTACCAGGGCTGCATTTTAATTCGGATCGGACGATCGGTATGAACATGACGTTTTTTTTTTTTTTTTTTTTTTTGAATTATTTTAAAAGATTAAAAGAATAAAACGCCGCATGCTCATATCGATCGCCTACGGATGGCTATGACAAAATTACCAGGGCTTATATTGGTATTACCAGGGCAGCATTTTATAATTTGGATGGCTATGACAAAATTGCCCCCACACTTATTTAATTCTTTTTGTGTTTTATCATATCACCTTCAAATGTTAAAAAGAAAAATAGAACGTAAACATTTCTCCACCTCTAGATCTGAAAACTACCACCCCTTCCTCCCCACAAATCTCATAGTCGGAAAACTCACACCAAATCGTCTGATTCACTGGCTGAACGGGTTGTTGACGGAAACATAACTTCTACTCCTTTTCCATATCTTCCAAAATCCCTCCGGCAGCAATATACCACCAACGCCGGCAGCATTTAACCACAACAACAATTTTGGAACAATTTTGATTACATGACTGACTTTGATTGTAATGGTGATGAAGGTTGAACTGAGAGTAAAGAACTCTATTGTAAGTTGCAGTACATCCATCATTAATTATGTCAATCCATCTCTTTTACATTTGTCAATTTTCTTTGACCCATTCAGATGGGTTGTAATTTCACATGATGCTATAATAAGTACCTGAATTCCATCACCGTTACCTTTTGGGTGAATGTTTGAGCGTTTCCTTACCTGTTTCCTCTTTCTTCGTTTTACTCTTTACTTATTCTGTTCTGTTAAAAGGAATGGATGATATAGCTTTGGGGATGATGGAGACGGGTCTTGAAATTTTTATCCGCAAAGAGAGGGGTAATATTGGTATATGATTTTAACATAAATAATTTGCCCTGCCTGGCTGGCTGCCTCTACCAAAAACGGCTCTGGCCATACTGCCAGCCGTCCAATTTTGGAATTGTCTTTTCACTACGTCAATTGTCTTATTGCACGGTAAATATTTTTCAATTTTACATTTTGTTAAGTTGTGCAACATATTTTTAGAAAATAAAAGAAATTTTTAGAATAGAAGCTTCTAGTTGTATGTAAGAGACTAGAAAAATATTACTGTTTCTCTACTGTAGAATGGAAGGCTTACTATAAATATTGTTCTGTTTTCTCTACTAGAATGGAAGCTCTACTAGATACATGTGTAGTTAGTAGTGATTGTTAAAATTAAGACATATCTGAAAACTCCATAAGGATCTTGGAAACATCATATGGAAACTATATATATGGCACTACCCCATGTACTTGAATCAAGAATCAAGCAATCAATACAATAAAATTCATTTCTACAATCTCTCCAACTTATCAATTCTTTTCCATCTCACACTCATCATCATAGCCTTCCATTCAACCTTCTACAAAAATTCTAACAAGTGGTATCGAGCCAGTGTTTCGACACAACTACAATCAGGCGAAATCAACATCATGGCAGATTACACACTCCGCTTCATCCATTCCGGTTCCAATTTTCCGGGGTGAAAATTTCGACTATTGGTTCATTAAAATGAGAACCTACTTTTGTGCTCAAGATTTATGGGATATCGTAAGTAAGGGATTTAGCATCCCGGCGACATCTCAAATTTATCTACCGCACAAAAGAAAGAACTCAAGGAGAATCAATGTAAAGATGCTCAAGCATTATTAGCCCTTCAGCTTAAGCTTGATGAAGAATTGTTTCCAAGAATCATGAGTGCCAAGACGGCTAAAAAGCGATGGAAAAGTTGCGGAGGAGTTTCAAGGCAATGAAAAGGTGCGAGTCTCAAAACTCCATTCATTGAGGAGAAATTTCGAGAATTTAAAATGAAAGAGTCGAGAGAATGCTAAAGACTACTACACAAGAGTAGATTCATTAGCAAATCAATTGCGGGCGAATGGAGAAGACGTCCCAGAGAAGAAAATTGTGGAAAAAATATTAATTACATGTACAGAAAAATATGATCCAATCATTACAGCTATTGAGCGGTCAAAAGATTTGGAAAAATTGTCTGCTTCAGAATTGATGGGGTCTTTATAAGCTCATGAACATAGATTGAAAAGGCGTCACGAAGGCACAACTGAAAATGCTTTTCAATCTAAGTTCAAAACACCGTCACAAAAATCAAAACAAAATGATCGGAGATCAAATGAAGGTTCTAAAAATACAGAGCCTCCAAACAAAACATTTTATCCTTGAGGTATATGCAAGAGGAAAAGCCATTTGGAGAAATATTGTTGGTTTAAAGGAAAACCACAAGGCAAAAATTGCAAGAAATTTGGTCACGTCGAGAAGGTATGTCGATCAAAAAAGAATCATCAAGCTAACTTTTACAAGAAAAGGGCGTCGAAGACAATCTCTTCTATGCACTGCTGGTAGCAATGAAGAAAAGAAAGATACATGGTATCTTGACGGTTGGTTGCAGCAATCACATGACAAAAGATGAATCCATATTTTGCCGTCTTGAAAAATTCAAGACAAATATTAAGATAGGAAACGGCGACTTTATGGGGGCTATTGGAAAAGGCACTATTGTCATTAACACAAAGAAGGGCAAGCGATACATAAATGAGGTGCTCTTGGTCCCGAGTATAGATCAAAACCTATTGAGTGTCGGGCAAATGATGGAGAAAGGATACTCGTTGCATTTTGAAGGAGATTCTTGTACAATATATGATAAGAAAGATAAATCCCTTCAAATTGCTAAAATAAAAATGAAGGAAAAACGATGTTTTCCGATCCAATGGAGTTATGCAAGAGATATAGCAATGAAGACACAAGTTGATGATTCATGGTTATGGCACAGAAGGCTTGGTCACTTCAATTTCAATGGATTAAGAATACTACATCAGAAGAACATGACGAAAGACCTACCCACTATAAAGGCACCTGATCGTGTTTGCGAAGGATGCATGCTCGGTAAACAACACCGACAACCATTTCCTGTCGGAAAAGCTTGGAGAGCGAAGGAACCATTAGAATTGGTGCACATGGACGTTTGTGGCCCAATGCGCACTCCTTCACATGAACAAAATAGGTAGTTCATTCTCTTCATTGATGATTTTACCAGAATGACATGGGTTTATTTTATGCGTGAAAGATCACAAGTATATGAAATATTTAAGAAATATAAGGCCTATGTCGAGAAACAAAATGGTCACTACATGAAGACCATAAGAAGTGATCGAGGCAAAGAATACACATCTAAAGAATTCAACAAGTTACGTGGAAGATGAAGGCGTGGAGCATCAATTGTGATTGGATACGCTCCAGAACAAAATGGTGTGTCGAGCGTAAAAATAGAACGATTTATGGAGACAATAAGAGCTATGCTGCTAATGGAGAAAGGCCTTCCAAAACATTTTGGGCAGAGGTAGTGCATACTGCGAGTCTACTTGCTAAATAGATGTCCAACCAAAGCCGTTCAGACAAAAACACCATTCAAGCCCAGGTGGGGCGAAAGCCATCGGCAAAAGCATCTTAGAGTCTTCGGCTCCATCTGTATATGTTCACATTCCAAAAGAGAAAAGGAGCAAACCGGATGAAAAGACAGAGAAATGTATTTTCTTAGGCTATAGTACACAATCAAAAGGTTACCGTGTCATAGCATAAGAACAAGAAAGCTTATTGTCGATCGAGACGTTGAATTTGATGAGGAAGCAAGCTTCAATTAGGAAGCAGAGGAAGTTGAAAGGAAAACTATTAATATGGCACCACTTCTGCGAACCAACGAAGAAGACAACCGTCAACTGTAATCACCCCATTTCAGTATTATCATTGAAGAAACATCACAAGATGAAGGTTCTTCTCTAGAGACACCACCAAGGAAGACAAAATCTTTGAGTGAGATATACGAGAGATGCAATCTCACCTTGATAGAACCAGGAAGTTATGAAGAAGCTTCCAAAGAAGAAGTTTGGAGGAAAGCAATGGAAGAAGAAATTAAGATGATAAACAAGAATGAAACGTGGGAGCTAGTAAGTCCATCTCCAGACAAAGAGGTCATCGGTGTTAAGTGGGTCTATAAAACAAAGCTTAATCCTGATGGGTCAATCCAATAACACAAAGCAAGGCTTGTAGCCAAAGGCTACTCTCAACAGTTTGGAGTGGAATACAACGAGACATTTGCTCATGTTGCACGATTGGATACGATACGTGCATTAATTGCCCTCTCTGCACAAAAAGGATGGAAAATCCATCAACTGGATGTTAAATAAGCATTTCTCAATGGATACCTTGAGGAAGAAATTTACGTGGAGCAGCCTCAAGGATTTATCGTGAAAGGAGAAGAAGACAAAGTACTAAAGTTAAAGAAAGCTTTATACGGGCTCAAGCAAGCCCCACGGGCTTGGTATAGCAGAATTGATTAGGGGTGGCATCGGGTCGGGACCCGTCCCGTAACACACCTTTCCGATCCCGACCCGATTCGATTTGGGATTTTATTTTTCTTCCCGGACCCGTTCCCGATAAATTCGGGATCCCAAAAATCGGGATCCCGGATATTCGGGATCCCGGAAGGTCGGGAATGAATTTCCCGAATATATGATCTTAAAATATATTCATGTTTTTATATAAAAATGATGACAATAACTTGATCATAGTTCATAGTCATACACCACAATTAAAAGTTAAAACAATAGTTCCTACTTCACACATTACATACTTCACAATGCAAACTTTCAAAGTCATACACCATAATCAAAAGTAAAAACAAAAGTTTATAGTTCATTCACCATAATCAAAACAAAATTACAATAATAGTAATTCAAAGTCAACCACTGTAGTTTGATCAACAATCTTGAAATACAATGCACGTCTACAACTCCAATGAGGCGTAGAACCTCAATCGTCCCAACTCCAGGCTCCAGCTTGCAAGTTTGAAAGATATAATGCATTACTACTATCCCCTGGATATGGCCTAGTGGTGAAGGCATGGGTGTATAATGCAGTCTGGAACTTAAGCTGGAGGGCAGCAATTCGATTCCCGTAAAAGGGGTTGATTTCCGATTGATAACACCCTTCAGTGCAATGGTTTAATAGGAAGCCATGTTGGAGCTACTAGGTTACCTGATTAACCTCTCCTCACATTCCTATGGGATCGGGGTGAGGGGACCCTTAATGGTAGGGTTTACCATTTTTTTTATAATGCATTACTACTATATATATATATATATATATATATATATATACACACACAAATTGATGATAAAAAGGACAAAAACTTGTTCAATGTTAATGAAAAAACATCATTGACATAATGACATTTATGTTCACGCGGACAGCTTCAGGCTGAAAGGAAAATACAACAGAAGATTAACAATCTTCAACACCCGATTTGAGATTTCTTGAGTGAATAATTTCAACATTAAAGTTGGGGACCAACATCAAATTAAAATTAAAAATACCGGAAAAATAATCTTCAATCCCAATTCGATGAACAATTTGACTTATCTCCCAGAGTAATGAAACACTAAATCCATAAATAGCTAGTAAATCGTGTGAAATCATGAGGAAAAAATGAGATAGAAAATTGAAGACTTGAAGTAAAGAATCGTATCTAGTAGTGAAATAAATAATTACCGATCAAGGTGGTTGGAGAAGACAACGATCGGCGGCGGAATCGAGCAACAGAGTGAAGGTCGAGAGAGCAGAGCAAGCGGCAGTGAGTTTTTCTTTAGGTTAAGGGTAAAATGTGGGATGAGGGTATTTATATGGGTGGTATTCAGATTTATATATATATATATATATATATATATATATATATATATATATATATATATATATATATATATATATATTAAATAAGTATATTAAAAAAATAAAAATACAAATTCGGTCGGGATCGGGATTTTTACGGATTGGTTTTGAACCCGATCCCATTCCGTATTAATTCGGTCGGGTAAATTCCCAATTTTCGGTCGGGATCAATTCGGTCGGGATTATACGGGTCGGAAATCGGGTCGGGTCGGGTCGGGTTGGGAAAAACGGGATTTTTGCCACCCCTAGAATTGATAACTACTTCATCATGCAAGGTTTCGGAGAGAGCAAAAGCGAGCCTACACTTTACATTAAGACACGAGATAAAAATGATGTAACTTATTGTTTCCTTATCGTTGATGATCTCATCTTTACAGAAACAATGAGGACATGATCAAGAGTTTTAGACAAGGCATGATGAAGACGTTCGAAATGACAGACTTGGGATTAATGCACTACTTCATTGGAATCGAGGTAAACCAAAAATAAAATGGGATTTTCATTTCCCAAAAGAAATATACAGATAGTCTTCTTGAAAAGTTCAAAATGAAAGGGTGCAAGAGTGTTGCAACTCCACTTGAAAGCAAAGCACTCAAGGGTGAAGATGGCACGGCATGGGCAGATTGTATGGTCTACCGGCGTCTCATTGGAAGTTTACTCTATCTAACAACTACAAGACCAGACATTATGTTTGCAACAAGTTATCTCTCAAGGTTCATGTAATGCCCAAGTCAAGTTCACTTCGGAGCAGCTAAAAGAGTGCTAAGATATCTGCAAGGCACAAAGGATTACGGCATTTGGTATGGATCGAGTCCCGACTCAAAATTGATTAGGTACAATCGATAGCGATTGATCGGGATCATCGGATGATAAAAGCACATCTCGCTATGCATTCACCTTGGGCTCAGGAATATTCTCTTGGGCAACAAAAAAGCAAGACACAATAGCACTATCAACAGCAGAAGCAGAATATGTAGAAGCAACATTGACAACATGCCAAGCTATATGGCAGAAACGGATACTTGAGGACATGGGGGAGCCTCAAGATGAAGCAACATTGATCTACTGTGATGCGAGAATTCGGCAATTTCAATGGCGAAAAACCCAGATTTCACAACAAGACTAAGCACATAAGAATCAAGTACCACTTCATCGTAAAAGTCATGGCCAATAAAGAAATAGAGGTCATGCATTGCGAGGAGTGAAGAACGAGTTAGCCGACATATTCACAAAAGCACTACCAAGAGACAAGTTTGAGCTATTACGAGAAATGATTGGTGTCACTGAAATGTGTACCAAGGAGGAGTGTTAAGTTGTGCTACACATTTCTAGAAAAATAAAAGAAATTTCTAGAATAGAAGCTTCTAGTTGTATGTAAGAGACTAGAAAAATATTACTACACTCTACTAGAATGGAAGCTACTAGAAATATTGTTACACTCTACTAGAATGGAAGCTCTTTAGATACATGTAGTTCTAGTAGTGATTGTTAAAATTAAGACATATCTAGAAAACTCCATAAGGATCTTGAGCTATCATATGGAGACTATATAAATGGCACTACCCCATGTACTTGAATCAAGAAGCAAGCAATCAATACAATAAAATTCATTTCTACAATCTCTCCAACTTATCAATTCTTTTTCATCTCACACTCATCATCCAAGCCTTCTCCATTCAACCTTCTGCAAAAATTCTAACACATTTAAATTTTTTTCATTTACGCGCCTACATTCTGATCGGAGTTCGATCAGAATATGAAACATTATACCTACCCAAATATGGTCAGAACAAATTAGTTTATTCTGAGCCGAAGATAGTCAGGAAAATATTACATGTTCGGCCTCTAATATGGTCCGATCGTTTCGAAATTTTATATAGCACCGTGGTTATATTCCGAATTGAAATGAGATTATACCTACCAAATGTAGTCAAAACAGTTTAGTTTATTCTGACCTGAATGTAGTCAGAAAAACATTGCATGTTCGGCCTCTAAAATGGTCTGATACGTTTTCGAAATTTTCATGGTGCCGTGGTTATATTCTGACTTGAAATAGGAGCGGAAAACCTATTTTTTTGACCTGTAAAGTGGTCTGTATTGTTTCTCAAGTATACATAACAATGTGTCTTCATTCAAACCAAACATTGGTCTGAATAATATACAATTCTCGACTCATTTACGGTCAGTATGATATGCATGTTAAATGTCAAAACGAAGTCCACTCTCGCTTTGGCATGTGTGAAACATGTTTAGTGCAAAAAGACACTTATAGACAACTGGTGTCGGCCCACACTTTTATTATCGACACCATTTTTTGATTATTTTTTTACTTCTAATGCCATGCATGTATGTTTTTTGGGTTTATTGTTAAAAATGACAATTTAAACATAGAAATATGCAAAGAGGGTAGTGAAATTTTTTTCGGGTAAAGTGAACATGTCCTTATTCCACCGTGATTTAAATTCTCTCGTATTCAACCACCAAAACGAATACAGAGTATATCTTTTGATCTGATTGACGAAAGATGTTCATCACATTTTTTTTTTTCGTCATCTTTATTTAGACATCTTATTTGATATTTTTTCAAGTTATTTTCGAAGGATTTTTTGTAATAAAAAAACATAAACAATGGAATAATAAAACATTGCATTTGAGGCTAGTTCCATTGCAACAAACAGTGAATTTGGGGATAAACAATGGATTTGTCCTTACCATAAAATTTATATTTTCACTGTCTTGATTTCTATTTTTCCCATTCTTTTTTGTCCTTTTAAACACTCCCATTTTTTTTTTTCCACTTTCGACACCACAATGAATGTCAAAACCACTGATGTTACTTTTCAAAAATATCGTCAATGAATCTGACGTTACACACCCGTGAAATATTTATACCTATAACGTCAGTGTCACTAATTTTAATTTTAAAAAGTTACATTAGCGTCTATGACATGAAATTTTTATAACTATAATGTCAGTGTCACTAACTTTAATTTTAAAAAGTAAAATTAGTGTCTATGACGTTATTTTAAAAATTAGCGTCACTATTAATGACTTGTTTTCATGAAAAAATAATCGTGATACCTAAAGTAACCTTTTTAGTGTCTGAAAATATCGTAGTGTTGTAAAAATGTAATGTTGATAGAATCCGCATCGTGATAGTAGCGAAACGACACGGGGTTAAATGTCCACCATGTAAAATTCTTTGGGCCTCTATTTCGGCTGGACAGCCCTTCCAATTAATAAGAGCCCAAACTACTTCAAAGAAAATCAACCTTTAATTTAATTTAATTTAATTTATCGACGACGCAAGCAGGCTCTTTGATTAAATCATTTTATTTTATGTGGTTTCACCTTCTACAACGGGTCTAATTCTCTTCAAGGTAAATGATAGCAGCCATGGCTTCCCAAGTAGTTCCCTCTGCGGCCAGCATCCTTGATAACAGAGACTTGGGTTCATCTTTTCTAGGACTCCAGAAATCGTTGTTTCTTCAAAATCCAAAGCTTATATTTGCTGATTTCTCGTCCTCTAGAAATAATCCGAAATCGCTCACAAGTAGTAGAAGATGTTACTATAGAGCTCCGGTGTCAAATTCGTTGGAGCACATCCCCAAACAATTCAGACAAGACAATCTCAAGGAAGGATGTGAGATTTTTTTATTTGATTTCTCCTTTTTTTCCAGAGTAGGAGTATCTTGCTATCGCTTATTATAGGTCTCTACAAGTTAATTAATAATCTTATTTTTATGTTTCATGTATTTTGCTTCAAGAAGTATTCATGTGTTCATCTTCAGGTTTTGATTCTGCTGATGTCTTTAATGAGTGTTGTATACTTGTATTGTGCAATTTGCAAATTGTACTAATACGACACACTTGGGAGGCAAATCATTGAATACCTAGGGGGTGGATATACATAAACAGTTGTAAACTTTAGTTAAAATTAAGAACAGATGCATATAGCTGTGATTCAGTGGAAGATACTTAGCTTTCAATCAAAAGGATATCCTGGAATTTGGTTGGTGGTCTGTATTTGAATGAAATAATGATGGGTGATGAAGTATTACATAACAAGCTCTTCTGTGTTCCATGGATGAGCTTTAAGTAGCTTATTTCTGGAACTATCTAAGCATACAAGCTATGTCGTCGACATGAATTCGTGTTCTTGGGTTTTCTTACTTTTTTTTTTGTTATACACGGCCAGATACTGACTATGTTGTTGTGTGCTTGCTCTTGTTTATCTTTGTGATGTTGGTGAGAGATTTCCCTTAGTTTCTTTATTTTCCTGGAGTTTTTCAGGATTCCTTCCTTTGCTGTTTAGTACTGATTTCACGCACAACTTGTATTGCCTCTAAATTGTTGACATTTTCGGATACATTATGTCAGCCTTTAAAGTGGTTGTTTGTTGATCACTAACTTCACTCTCTGTTTCTTATTATCTCTTCTGTAGTAATGGACAACTACAAGAACACCCCACAATATCTCTATGGTCTTAGTCCCTCGCAAATGGACATGTTTATGACCGAAGACAATCCAGTACGCCGCCAGTCTGAAAGTGTTACAGAGGTATTGTGCTCTTAGTATGCATATCTGTCAGTAATATGCTCTAATATGGTGACTGAGCACAGTCTAAGCAAAATATTCCTATGTGAAACTGCATCCATAATTCCGTGCTATTGATTACCTATGAAACCCTTGGTAGATCTTGTTAACTTATTGGGGTGTTTTGCAATCTCTGAAAATGAAAAGCTCTTATGATTTTTTTGACAGACAAGCATCTCCTCAGCTTGCAATTATGTGAACAACGGAGGTATGTATAGTATGTCAGGCACAAACGCAAGAGGATCCTCATATAGTATGAGTGTCAGCATGTATCGTGGAGGAGCAAGAGGATATGAGAGGCCAACAACTGCACCACCTGATTTGCCCTCTTTGCTTCTGGATGCTCGAATTGTCTACCTGGGCATGCCGGTACTAGAAATCCTTCACAAGAAACTCTCTCTTTTCTCCTGCTCTTGTCATTATGTAGTTACTACGATAATAACTAAAATTCGCTACGTGAATTATACGTTTCTAAATACATACGCATATGATACATTTTTTTCCTTCAAAAGTACAATTAAAAAATCAGCATGAAAAACAAAAACGGTGAAACGTGTCTTAAACGCCTATTGATCTAATAGTACGTTATATAAATGGCAGAATTATTAGAAATTGTAATACTACCTCTGACCTGTAATATATGTATTTTTGACTCTAAGCTTTTGTCTCGTAATATAAGTTTTTTTCGAATACCAATAGAGCATTAATTACAATTTCCTTCATCTTGCCCCTTATTTTTTTACTTTATTCAACAACTTTTTATTTGCGTTGCAACTATTGTTTCAACGACACTTAAAGGGTACTTTAGACCTTTTTTGCTTAAAAACTATGACATTCATTCACTTTTTTAATCTGTGTGAAAATTATTAAAAAGACATATATTTTGGGACGGAGTTAGTAATATTTTATAGTATTATAATAGAACTCAACCATATATAAAGATTGCCATATGAGAAAGTAAATGAATTTAAACCATACATGTTACAATGATAAACTTAAACTTAAGTCTTTAAACTCATTATACTCAAAAGCATCGAGCCAATAAAATGTCTTTTCTTCACTATCGTCAAAGTCGTCTTCATTTGCAGTCAGTGAGAATCCATCGCATTTGCATTTTGTGAGAATCCATCTTTACCATACTTCTCATAATAATCAGGAAGTTCATCAAGATTTTATAAATCAATAGGATTCAAATCTCATGGTTCTTGTTCTAAAAAAATCCCATGGTTCCAAAAACATTGAATATCTCCTTCATCATCGTGTTCACTATCACATACGTTAGTGTATCCAAAAAAAGGGCACGCAACTTTTTCAGCCCGAAAAGTGCGGTATTTTGTACTATACAGGTTTATTTTTGGCAGGCAAAAGAACGTGTTTTGTTTTTTAAATTGTTCGTTTGAACGCGAATTAATTAACGTTAGTAAGTGATTAAATGTATTCTATCGCACTGGTTGTTGCAGATTGTTCCAGCTGTAACCGAGCTTCTTGTAGCTCAGTTTATGTGGTTGGACTATGACAATCCTTCCAAGCCAATATACCTTTATATAAATTCATCTGGCACTCAGGTACTTTTTAATAGTTTGGGTGCTTGAGCAAGTCTTTGGGACTCAGATATGCATCTTTGTAATTTTATCCAGTCTTTAGAAAGTTTAAGTTGTTGAATTCTTCTGTATAAATTGTTTCCATTGTTCATTTGGCTAGAATGAGAAGATGGAGACCGTTGGTTCTGAAACCGAGGCATATGCAATTGCAGATACGATGTCTGTAAGCATCCAATAACCAAAATTATGTGTGATGTTCACTATTAACCAAATGCATTTAACACATTCAATGAATTCTTTAACTCATGAGCTATTGTAGGATTCGTTTTTTTCCCCACAGCAAGATAAGAAAATTAGCTGGTTGATCTGGATGCATTTAGATATTCATTTATACGTTCTTGAGAGCAGTGCTTTGAAATATAGAAGAACAACTTTAATTGTTGTTGAAAAGTGGCGCTCTCTAATTTTGTAACTTGTCTTATCTGGAAAACTCTGGCAAAAGTACTGCAAATCAGATGTCTTCACTGTCAATTGTGGTATGGCATATGGTCAAGCAGCGATGCTTCTATCACTTGGAGCAAATGGACACCGTGCTGTACAGCCAAACTCTTCTAGTGAGTTTCTGAAACTCCCACCTTACCGTGTTCTAGAACTAGAAAAATATATATATTTGTTTTACGATTTTGAGTCTGTTACCTTCTGCAATTAACCTTTAATTATGCTTTTTTTAACCACAAGTTTTAGTGTATCTAACTATGATTCCGGGTATCAGCATAGTCATTTTATATTTCTTTATTTTGAGAATGGTGATTATTGGCTGGTTTAAGATCTCATGTTAACTTGTTTCATTTAGTTTTCTTATGTTAATTTTCCTGTGCTGACGATGGTGGCTGCGAGTTGAGTTTACAGATCTTTCTTTTAACTCTGATAGACTGCCCGGACTTTCTGGTGTGTGTTAAGTGAATGGATCATACGGGTCGGGCCAATTTAGTTCCTTTAAGAAGCCATTTTTGCATATTGAACTATTGGCTCATAAGGAATGTGAACAATAACTTAAATGGAAAGACAAGTTGGTTTTCTTACATGCTAAATTGTGGTGGGACGCAATCTTATGTGTTCAATATCTTGATGTTTTGTTGTATGTAGCAAAGCTGTATCTTCCTAAAGTCAGCAGATCAAGTGGAGCTGTCATAGATATGTGGATTAAGGTCTCTTTCGCGTTGCTTTCTTCCTTCTCCATGACTGTTTTTGAGTTTGAAATTCGTCTAGGACTCATGAATCTTTTCTGCTATTTATCTATCTAATTATCTATCAGGCAAAAGAACTAGAAGCCAACACAGATTACTACATCGAGCTCTTAGCAAAAGGAACAGGTAAGACTAAAGAAGAAATCTCGAAAGATATCCAGCGTCCTAAATACTTTCAAGCTCAAGAGGCAATTGACTACGGCATTGTAGACAAGATCATTGACACACAGGATTCAGCATTCGAGAAACGGGTAACAAACTAAACACTTTGTACTGCTGCGTGTCTGTGACTGAGTGAGATTCGGGTCTGTAACTAACACGCAATGTGTTTTATTGGCAGAATTATGATGAAATGCTTGCCCAATCGAAAGCCATGGCAGCAGCAAGAGAAGGCCCTCAAGCCGCTGCTTCTGGTTCTGGGTTCAGGTAGTGCTGCTGGTAGATGCAGGATTTGTTGTACCTATCTCTGTCTTCAAGCTCAAAAATGTAATCTTCAAGGATCTTCTATGCAACGGTTTTACTTTAATTAATTAAAGAAGAAGAACCTTAGACATACTGCTGTATAATACGACATACCGGGTTAAAAACTAGTATTTTCTTCCTCTCAACATCTACTACTTTTCTATTCGTTTCAATGATTTCAAATCCACCTGAGTTGCACATTCTTCAGTCTTCACTTAGTTACAGGGCCTGCCCTTCTGTTTTTGGTGAAATATTTATAAAAAGAAGTAAATGACTAAGAAAAAAAAACAACCAAAATACAAAGGCAAATCCTATATAGTGGCTTACAGCTTCAAAACATTTTTAACTAGAGATTAAATAATCTAAAATCATATATTTGTTTATTGTGATTATTAGGTAAAAATTCATTTAATTGTATCCTTTTCACACAAAAATATCGGGGGAATACACAATGACATGATCAAAATTTAGATCATAGCCTTGTGATGCTAAGCCGACGGTGTTATGCATTATAACCATAAATTTATATTCTTGTTCACATAGCAGGGTTGTACATGGTGAAACAGAATAGAAATTTGTAGTTATAGTGCATTTTGTTTAGTATAATCATGTTACGATTGATTCGATAAAATTGGTGAAACATAGTAGAAATTTGTAGTTATAATGCATTTTGTTTGGTGTAAAATACGATAAAATTTCTCGGTAGAAATTTGTAGTTGTAATGCATTTTTTTTTTTTTTTTTTAGGAACTAATGTATTTTGTTTAGTATAATTACGACTGATACGATAATATTTCTCTATTCTCTAATAATCGAGGTTGAATCTCAAACTCCGATGTATTAATTTTATGCACACATTGTGTTCCAATGTAATGGGATTAAGTTTGGCCTAATGATGAGGTTTATTGTACTTTATGATATCAACCAGGGTTTCAATCCCCGTTTCTCTTCAACAACCCCTCCCTCCCTCCCTAAAAAAATATAAATAAATAAAATATATATATATATATATATATATATATATATATATATATTGGTAACTAGTATTTTCTCTAATAAGCCATACACACATTTGTAATTTTTGACAATGAAATGACTAACAAAATTTTCAATAAATTAATGCAAGTTCATTCTTTACGTATTACAAGGCAATAAGGAATACGATCCTCTCAAGTACTTGAGGAAATATGGAAAAAGAGGAAAATGGCAAATTCAGTTGACGACAAAAGTTGAGTGAGATATGCGTATCTATAATGGTATGTTTGTTACGACATGAATGAATGGAATTGAATGGTTTTTCATTTCATTGTTTGTGTATGATTATAAATTAATGGCATGGAATTAAATTTTATTCCAATGGGATAAAAATGATCATTTTCATTACCTCCTAAATTGGTGGAAATGGACGGAATGAAATGAAAATCGAGAAAACACATGGGTGGTGGGTAAGGTTAAGGTGAGGTTAGGTGGGTGGTGAGCTAAGGTAGGATGAAGTTGGGTAGGTGGTGGGGCTAGATAGGGTGAGCAGGGGCGGACGCAGGATTCCGGGTAAGGGGGGGGCGATACTATGGGCGAGTGTAAATTTTTAGGGGGGCGCTTGACCCCCCTACCCTCTTCTTAAATCCGCCCCTGAGGGTGAGTAGGGTAGGATAGGGTGGGTGGGGTGAGATAGAATAGGATAGCTATGGAAGGGTAGGGTAGGGTACAGTGGGCATGGTAGGGTAAGGAAGGATAGGGTGGGAGGGTATGGCGTGGGTGAGGTGTGGTATGGTAAAGTAGGGTGGGTGAGGTTGGGTGTGGTATTATAGGGTGGGATAGATTAGAGTAGGGCAGGGTGGAGTGTGGTATCTGGGGCTGGTAAAATATCCCGAAATCCTGACCCGATCTTCCCCCGACCCGATTATTTCGGGTTTCTCCCGACCCGACATAAATTAGGTGCTCAATCGGGTGGTAGACTTCAATCCCGATGGGACCCGACCCGACAAAATTAATAATAAAATATTTATTTTATTTCTAGTGATAAATAATATAATAAATATATACATTTACTATCATTTTTTATTTGAAAAATACATTTACATAATTAAACACACGATTCACCTCAATAATAAACCTATGTCCATCTTCTTCACTATTCGACGCCGCCCTTCTTCACTCAACGCCACTATGAAGTGTCGAGTATTTATAATGATAGTAGTTTCCATTCAATCTCTGATGTGTTTTATGTTGTCTTATTTCAAAATTAGATATCCATTTTTCGCACATGATATTTTTCGAGATATGTTCTCCAGACCCGACGGGATCCCGAACATTCGGGTATCCCGATTGTCGGGTCTCGGCACATGTCGAGTACGGGTTCGAGGAAAAAATTGGCTCCCAAATCTAGTCGGAACGGGGATTGGGTTGGAGAGTTACAGGTCGGGTCCCGACCCGATACCAGCCCTAGTGGTATGGTACGGTGGGTGTGGTATGGTATGGTGGGGTGGGGTATGGTAGGGTGAGGTAATGTGAGGTATGGTATGGTAGAGTAGGGTAGGATGGGTATGGTATGGGTAGGGTAGGGTATGGTGGTGGATGGGGTAGGGTGAGGTAGCGTAGGTTAGGTAGGGTTTGGTTATGTAGAGTAAGGTATGTAAGGTAGGGTAGCGTCATAAGGTAGGTAGCGTGAGATAGGGTTGGGTAGGTGGGTTGTAGAGAAGATTGAGGTAGTGATGTATGGTAAGATAGGTAACGAGGTAAGGTGATTGGTAACGAAGGGTGGGTATAGTGGTGTGGTGGGTCAGAGCTACCCCACCCCAACCCACCCTATCCTACCATACCCCACTCACCCAACTTTAATTCACTACCGTGCCCTACTCATCACTCAACATGTCGTCTTTTATATAATTTGTTTCATTTTATTTTTTCAAATTCTAACATTGAATTTATTACATTCCATTCCGTTCATGCCTAACAAACCTGTCATAGGTCCTCTAAATGGTCATTGAAGGAATGAGTGTTGATACACATATAGTGCACATTCACTTCGCACTTTCTATCCATTAATTATGATAAGACATACTTTAATCAATGGCCTTACACTTTAAGAAAGTAGGTGGTGAATGTGTTGCGCACAATATGTTTAGCGCAAACATAAGTAATATAGATGTAATAATAGGGAAATGGTTGAATGGTAATTGAAACGTTTCATCGTTATAGCATATTATTATATTACAAAGTAACAAGATTTCCAAGGCGGAACAACTGAACGAACAACAAAATGTTAACCCTGATAAATATCTAGTGTTTACTTCTCACTACACTAGAGGACTATAGACCTTAGATAGGGGTTGCAAAAGACTACTACTACCACAGGCTCTCTAGACTAGAATGTCCAATCTAGAGCGGGAAGAAGTGATTAATTCATTAAAAAATCAAGTCTCATGCAGCATATGGTGGTTAGGGCAACACCTTTGGCTTTGGCTTGACTTCGACTTCATTAACCCCGCGTACTAATATGGCATCTGGTTCATGGCTGTTAAAAAGAAAAGCAATCTCATCTTCCGAGTAACTAAAACGTGTCACAACAAAACACTTGAGTATATGCATGCTACTTACATTTTGTCTCCCTCTTCATATGTGTAACTAGAAGCCACTGCCAGTAGTCTCCCGTCTCTGCTGAATGACAGCGCTGATATGCTTGTAGGACATTTTGGATACTGAGATAGCAGCAATTTGGATCAAAAGAAGGGGAAAAAAAGAAGTGTTCACCATCTGGACTTTAGCATTAGGTTATATGTAGTTGAGACTAGAAAAGGTTGCCGGTTATTATACAGTACCTGATACAATCTCTTTTTGTTGTTTCCATCCCACACGTTCACATATCCATCACAACCCCCAGTGGCAAATGTACCGTAGCTGCAATTTTATGTGCAAATGAAAGAGAATATGCTAAAAAAAGAGTTTAAACTACACTAAGAACACGTTGTCTTCCGTGGAATTCCCTTCTTTTATTCACATTTCATTTGATAGTTAGAGGTAAGTTGAATGCAAAGCAATCGGAATTATAAATATTTCCTAAGGGAAGGTCTCCTACGTTGGTCATAATATTCGGATCATGGCTTTATCTATCGTATCCTAACCTCACAAAAGGCTAAAATTAAAATCTAGCTAAGATGCTTCATTAAAAAATCATAAAAATCTCAAAATCAAGTCAACATGCACTTACATTGGGTGAAAAGCAATGGCATTGACGGGGTAGACGATGTCCTTCCCATTTTCAGAATTTCTGTGACATTTGAAAGCATATCTGCCAAAAAAGCACCAGTAATGCTATGCCTTATCAATACTGACAGAATAAAAGAGCAAGAATCATATCACAGTGGTTAGCAACGCTTGGAACGGGATACTGAAAACCTTAAGGGATATAGAACCAAAAAAATAGGTAAACAATACAGTTGCAAGCTAAAAGCAAGAACTGTTACTAAGGATCTAGACTGCACTTAATTTTAAATTTCATAACTGTTGAGTAAATTGTATAACTACACTTTTCTAAAAAAAACTCTTCAGGCACACGTGAAAGTGCTGGAAGTCCCTTGTTAGAAGCACAATGCAATCTGGATCATGATAACATACAACAACAAAGAAGGAATATGCCGGTAATAAGATAAAGCATATAATACCATGTCCATATTGATAGCCTATATTGAACATAAAGGTTACGTGGGGGAGGCAGGGGGAGGGGTTGTTATACACCACTGTCACATACTTTTTTGATTGACCAGCCCCAGATTGATCAAAAAATTCCATTGCTACCCGGCCTTCAACAGAACTAAGAGCATAACCTGCAGACTACAATTGATTAGAAAACCCCAAAAAACAGCACATGGAACAACAAACAAGGTGAATCCAGAGAATTAAATTTGGTGAAATCATTCCAAGTACTTGAGCATGTCACAAAAGGAAGGAAACCCACGTTTTGACACGAAAAAAACTGTGCAGGAGACGAGCATGCACCAGACTATACATTCTAATGCTTCAAGAAACTGTACGGGTAAAATTCAACCTTATAGCCTAAAAAATGTCCAGAGGCACACCATAGACTGAGGGGGAATTGAGTTTAAGATGAAACACTCAGATGTAAGGCACACAGTGGATTACAAAACAAATGCATAATTATAAAATATGTCAAATAAAATTAAATAAGAGTCGTAATCATGTCACCACTAAGACTACCGGAGCATAAAACTGAGGACATGCCAAGCTCCACGAACATGTTACAAGGTTTGTAATTTGATTTACTAAGATAGTGGTTCTTCTTGAAAAAGCAAAATAAACAAGTTCAAATTAAAAGAGCATCCTCCGAGTAATTTGGTTTACCAAGATAGGGGGTATTTCTTGATAATGGAATATCAGAATCTGCTCCAGAAACCAAACAAGATAAGATACCAAAAGGGCAACATACGCATCATTGAATCAGTCGGATTAGGTGTTGCCTGTCACAGCAGTTGTTCAGTTTATCTTTTTCAATCTAGCTTCATGAATAACAATTAATGCTAGGGGGGTATAAACATTTTGTTTGAAGTTAATCATTCCAAGAAAATAGATGTAACTAAATAAATAGTTAGTTTGAGGATTTACGAAAATGTTTACATATTAAATTTGAGAATCTGTAAGTATATGAAAGGCACTCTTGCATGTCTCTAGATTGAAATCTTACCTTCCAAATTTTTGAAGAGTAAAGATTAAAGAAAAGGCGCAATATAACCAAACACAAGAGAAACTGCTTACAAGTAAGCACAGTTAGCACAGGGGGGGTTGAATATATAAATCTGATGAGAAGCAGATGGATACCAGTTCCATTAGGGTAGCATCGAACACATCTGGTTTGATATTTCAAAGAGGATTCCCTCCGCTGCTCAGGTTGGGACATGTTACGCAAGTCATAGATGTTCACATGTCCTCCGGCAGTTGCTACGACCAAACGATTACCAACAAGGGAGATGGAATACACTCGTTCAGGTTGAGCATATGTCCCTACTAGTGTGCGCTCCTGCTGTCCCTTTGCACCTCTAGGATCCCAACATTTCAAGGTTTTGTCCCAGCTTCCGGTAATAACTTGTCCTGTGGTTTTTAAACATCAAAGGAATCACTCCTTGGTACAGTTATTGGAACAAATTAATGACTACTCAAATATCTGTGAAGCATGAAAAAATGCAGGATCAGTCATCCTAAACTACCATAGTTGGTAGAACCGAATAGATGCAATTCAGCAGTCAATGTAGAATCCCATAGTACGTAGGCAGAACCGAGTACATCCACCCACAGATATCAAGCATGGTATGCCGACCAGGATATGCAGAGATTTACTGCCTGATGACAACATAAATTGGCATCAAGGTGGCATGTTTCAATCTTCAACTACAATAAAGTTGAGCCATACATGAGACAACAAACAGAAAAAATTATAAGAAAGAGTTTTCCCACATTCCATAGTACAAGTCTCAAGACTTTTATGTAATAATTTTAAAGCTACAAATGCATTTGGATAACTAAGCTAGTTAGAATTCACCGGCGTGAAGAAAGTGAAAAATCAAACAGGGGAAATGCAGGATCAGAAATCACAATCTATAAATTCAATCAGCCTCTATTACGATATATGCCAAAGTCAAATGCAACAACTAGACAAGATTCATCTTAGATGGAAAAATTGGTGTAAGACTGTAAGCTAAAAAATACAGAGGCCAACCAGTAGCAAATGAGTATTCAACACAACGAACAGGAGCATCATGCCTTCCCAGAATTTCTTCCCTGTCATAATTGAACACAAGCCTGCAAAATGAACAGGAAAACTTTATTTAATGTACGCTAAGGGCAAATAGGCATCAAATTAGCCAATACTGACATAGACAAAAAGATGAAAAACACAAAAGAAGTAAAAATGAAGGGGAGAACATCTTGTTCACACTCAACATAGATACAGTAATTTAGGATATATTCCCTACTACTGGTAAACAAAACCAGATTACCGAAAGCTGGACTTTTAGATCAAATGACAACTGTAGACTTTAAATGTCAGGCTCAAGTGCAACTAAGTTTTCATTTCAGCTTCAGTCGGAAATATAGTTTGCTCTAAACCAGAAAACAAAACAAGCATCACAAACGAAGAAAACTTAATATTCCATTTACCTTCTCACAGTGTTGTCAGCACAAGCACTAAACCCAGACGAGTCATCATGGAAGCAACAATCAAGTACAGCATCTTCGTGCATGAACTCTCCTTTCAAAGCATTAGCGCTTGCATCATACAACCGAACACTCTAGTTAAAAAATTCAACAAAGCAAACAAAAAAAAATCAGATCTAGAAGTCAAACTTATACGATTTAGCTTGTAGCATTCAATAACTATTTCAGAGCTCGACAAACCAACCTTATCCCACGAGGAAACAAGGAGTTGATCAGAGTGATTGGAAAAACGAAGGTTAGATATCCCGTCCTTCGGAGGGCTTAACAGCTCCCACACGTTGTTCAGCTGCGGCGGCGCCGGCGTCATGTCTGAATCACAATAATGGGAGGTGTTCTGCCGCAAAAGGGATTCGGAGTTAATAAATGGCAGTTTAAGCAATTGTTCTGAGTTCAAAAGAGAAGTGAAAGGAGGAGTGGGGGGAGTGTATGGAAAGCGACGAGAAATTCGGGGGGTTTTGTTTTTATTTTTTTTCTTATGTTTTATTTTATTTTAAAAAAACACGTTCAGATTTTTTTTATTTTTTTTCCCAAGTAAGACGTTCAGAATTTGAATTCAAATTGGCTTTATGTTGCAAATTCCATCCCTTTTTTCTCTCTCTTTCTTCACTCTGGATGCCTCTGGTTCCTCCCGTCTCCAAAGTTGTCCTTCCGGCTCCGGAGGTGAGGTGTCGCCGGTGTCCGCCCCTTTTTTTATTTTCTTTTACTGCTCATTTGTATTTCTCTTGACTCTTGTGTCTCAAGTCTGTTCATTCTGAGACATGAGTATATGTTTTTAGTACGTATAGAGGCAGGTGACCAGCGGCGGTGCTACGATAGTGAGGACAACCTGGTGGTGGAAAGGGTGGTGCTTTTCGACCCAGATTTTGTTGATATCTCCTTCATCCATGCTTTGTTCGCAGGCTAATAAAAAAGATCTCTGTCAAATCCGGCGATTGGTGGAATTTGTCTCCGGCTTGGTGGTTTCGCTGCTGTCCCGAGGTGGTGCTGAGGTGTTCTGGCATCTTTTCCCTCCGTCTTCTCTGGGATGTCTTGTCCCGTTTTGGTGGCGGATGCCGGAATCTTAGTCGCTGATGGTGGTTCTCCGGCATCTCTTGTAGTTTGTCGTCTATTTATTCGGGAGGAGTAGTACTTCTTTCAGATTTCTCTGTACCATACATGGCGGCGAGTAGCGGAATTAGACTTCCGGGGCTTTAATTTGGCCGTTTTCTTGTAAGCTTTTATCTTTTGGTAATTTGTAGTTTGTTTTTATGTTGTTTTGTTTGGTTTTGTTTTGTCAAGTAATGAGTTGTTTTGGATGCCCTGTCTGAGCGCACATGTTTGACTGCATCATTAAAAGTTTTTTCTTTTTCCTGCTCAGCATGCCCAAGTGATTTCTTGCTTGGCTTTGTTTCAGTGGTTGTTTTTGTGTGTCAAGTTTGGTAGATTCGTTTGGTCCATTGGATGGTGGTTTTGTCCGGCTCTTTCCGGCACTAGTCCGGTTCTTCAATAAACTTCCGGTTTTTGGAAAAAAAATTGCCAAGGCTAATTTTTTAAATTTATATTTAAATTGCTTTGGCAATATTAATTATTGTTGTGTTACTAACATTACTGTTTTAAACATTTAATGGGCCCAAAGCAAAACTATAAAAATGTCTAAAACTACCCAAGCTCTATTCATCACCCTTCTAGAGTTTTATTACACGCATTATCGATCCAACATGATATTTCTCCCGTCCAATATTTTGAGAAAGGAGAACCAAAGAATCTTGATTCATGGCCTTGTTATCCACATATAACTTATGTCTCTTAAACTTAATGGTCATTGCAAAGGCATCATGAATTTCTGGGAATGTACCATTAGCATCGCCTGTGAAACAATTGCTCAAATTCATCCCTCAAACATTTAAGGAATTTCAATACATGCTCAGCCTCCATATGATCTATCAAAGTGCTAATTGCATTGCAGTGACATTGAGGATCACAGGAACAAACTAACATAGGCTGATGGTCTGGATCTCTTCCTACAGAACCATTAATTTCTAAAATATTGATTGACAGAATCTGTGCCCTGCTTTAGCCGATGAATCTCTTCAAGAAGATCTGAAAGCCTCAAGGCATCCATATTAGAAAATCTAGCAACAAGATTTTTCCAAACTGCATGTGCACTCTTGAAATACATCAAACTCTGGGCAATGACGTTCTCAACAGAACTCAGGATCCATGACCTCACCAATGTATCACACTGTCTTCATGCATTGAATCTGCTGAATCTGTTTCTGGCTTTTTAATTGAGTTGTCTACGAAGCCAGTCTTGTTCTTGGTAATCAACACCATTTTCATGGACATCTTCCATTGGTTGTAATTGTTGTCATTCATCAATGGCTGAACAAGTACTAAAGATATGGATTCTCATTAGAATGTACATAGAACGGATTGGAGGGGCTTAATTCTTGTTTCTTAGAGTTACAAACAGGAAGTAAATAAAACGCGGAATGATTATTATTGAACTAAAATCTACAATTTAAATTACAATGCTGCTGATCATAGAGTATTTATAGCTTCATACACCTCATGAATCAATTATAAATAAGTTACAAACAGTTACAACAAACAATAAAATAACCGTTTTTTGCACTAAACAACTCAGCAGCCTGCTGAGTCTTCATGTGGTCTACCAAGTTTAACAGACTGCATTTAGCATTCCCTTCAGCACATATATATTGTAACACGACCGGGTGTTCTCTCATGGATAACTATATGTTGCACTATCAAGGGGAATTTCTATGTCAACAACTAAGGTGTTGATCAAACCCAAAGATCAACTAGACAACACTTACAAATGTGCAAAAAATATAGTATACAAACAAGTTCTACAATATGGTACGTAAATTTTATATTTCTTTATTTTCATTAAATAATTCATACTTACGTACTCTTATGAGTTCTTACATTTTTTTAAAAATCCAGCTTATGCTATGAAAAAGGATGACACTCGTTAATGAAGAATGAAGTACACAAAGTTTTTACGCTTCTTAATGACTCAATTTATGCTATGGTAGAGCAAGACACATGAAGAATGAAACAACACGGTATCAACTACTGCATTATAAAAACATTGAGTTCCAACATGGATTTTGGTATTTCTCTAAATTGCTATTGTTTTATTTTATATATTAAACTTACACTTTTATGGTCATCTTGAAATCTACAATGGTATCAATTATTTTATGCTTCAACTTGTTTATATCTTATTCTAACAGTAGAGGGTTTATAATATTATTATGTTGTTTAGATTAATTCTGTTTATATTAATGTTTATTCCACAAGTAAATTTGCAATTGAAACAATCAACTCATACAATTTTATTCATCGGTTAAACATTTACAATACTTCAAACCAATCAATATTAAAAGACCAAAACGTACATAATAAATTATAAGTAGCAAATAATTCATATTACTATTTGGTAAATTTTCATCATTTTGAATGGATTTACATTCATTATTTGGTGTTTTTTTCCTCAATTTTCACCATGGTTCTTCATTTTTTTACACCTACAAGTTATGAATATGAATATCCAAATCTCATATCCAATTTTTAAAAATTATAAATTTGCCGTGTATCATTAGTGTCCCATACGTATTTATAGCTTTATAGCGCAAGTGCATTATTCACCCAATGTTGCATTTAATTTATTTTTGTTGTTTATACATAATAAGCTAAATTGTTACGAAACTTATATAAGTGGTTGAAAAGTATGTTATGAAAAAGTCTACAACAAAATTATTATTAGAGTAATAAATGCATTTTTTTTTTTTTTTTGGAAAAAGAGTAATGAATATATACATGAATTATTTAAAAACTTCATGATTTTTAAAACATCAATAACACTATAGAGGCAAAACTTAAGAAATAATTTTGAATTAAAGTCAGTAAAATGAAACGAAGTACAAGTCCATTTTGGAAAAAGAAACTACAACAAAATTTTGTATTGATTATCACCTTGTTATTATTTTATTACAGATACAAAATGTTAATGTTGCTTATGGTTATCACTTACGGGTCCGTTTAAAAAGAAAAAAAAAAAGGAGTAGAAAATAAACCAGATCTCTATTCCGATCGAAATCCTATTCCGATCAATATTCTTTGGAGTTTTAAGCCGGAAAAAAAAAAAAAAATTTAAAACCAAAATCCTGTTCCTATTCAAACCAGAAGATTTACAGCACCGGCCGGCAGGTTAAAGAATCTATATATATAAGTCCAATAACATCAACAAATCAATACACACTAAAATTTCCGCTCATACTTAAATCGGACAAAGAGACTCCGGACTCGAAACAAATTTTCGAGAAGAACAGGAAGATGGTTACTTCCGAAGCAACAAAGGTGCGTACGATTATGAAATATCTATCTTTAATATTCTGCATGCATTGTTTTCAATTTTTTTTTTTTTTTTTTTTTTTTCCGATTGCCATTAATTGACTACCTCCGACCTACGCCTGCTTCCGCCATCTCTTTCAACTTTTAACTCCCGATCCGGTTAATTATCCTTGTCTATGAGAGAGAAGCCTCCTCCAAATTCAATAGTTTAACTGGCCGGGTCAAGGTTGGTAGATAGTTCAGGGATGGGTTGGGAATCAATTTAGTTGAATTTAATTAATAATTTATTTGATTTTTTTTTTAGCACGATAAAGGGAATCAAGAATAGTGATGGGTAACCCGCATGCAAATTTAACCTGGAATAAGTAAACGAGGTTGAGTTGAGCGCCACGGGTTCGAGCACAGCGGCAGCAAGCAACATAAAGGGAGAAAAATCGGCTGGGGAGAGCCTCGTCAGACGCATTGTGAGCAGCACAAGACGGGCGCTTTATTCTTGGCTGATCACCACGATTTACATCCTCCCATGGCGCACCCTGTCTGCAGGGGTGGGGGGCGCTGGATGGGCGATTCCACCTTTTGGTACAAAGAATAGTGATGGGTGTGACTTGGGAAGAAAGTAAGGCAGCACTCAAACACTTATCGTTTTTCTTTTCTTTTGATAACTTTGATTGAAGACTTTTCTTCTTTATTGTTAATATAATAAAGAATACATAAATTGTGAATTAACGAACGTTAGCAAGGATCCTCTCAAATGAGAAATTCAAGTGCTCTCTCAAGTACTATTAATATTACCGTATACACACAATGGGCAGATGATATAACCGTAGATTTTTTTTTTTTTTCAAAACTCGTTAAAATTGTCAAAAACGATGACATTTGAGAGATAAGCGTTAAAAGTGATATAAGGAAATATAAGAATAAGCGCATTCTAACACCAATTGATTTTAAGATGACGGTAGCGAGTCATTGATCCTAATATGGTATCGGAGCGGAGAGTCATGGGGATCAATCCTTTGCTTCCAATATTGTTTCAATTATATTGTGTGCAGTGTTGGCCTCTTTGTTGGCGCTTGTGTGCTTTTTATATGCCTTGTGTCTTGCCATGTTGGCGCGAGCACATTATAAGCACACTGGAGGGGCGTGTTAAAAAAGTGATATAAGGAAATATAGTAGCGCTTTTACTAACACCAATTGGTTTTAAGACAACTGAGTAAGTCACGATCCTAATAATAACTTGACCCTCACACTTAATAGGATCCTTGCTACACACCGAGTAGCTAACGTGACTTTATTTTAATCGTATGATTTCCTTTTCAGAATTTCTATAATTTTATTTCTCTAACAAATTTGTCATATTTTTTAAGTCACGTAAACATTCTTGTATACATTTATATATGGCAATATCTAACTAGGGTTTTTTTTACGGGCCTTATAAATTTTAATATTCTTTTCTTTTTAATGGATGTCTTGGGATTTTTTTTCAAACAAAATCCAATTACCACGGTTAACATATCTACAAGAGAAATGGTAAAGATGAAAAAGAAATCAAACTCATGCACACGAGTAAGTTATTTAAACATACATACTACTCACAAAAATATACTACATCCATGTACTTTTTTAACAATGTTAACTTGTTTTTGTTTCTTTAGATGCGATTTTCTAACAGTGACGTTATGGGCTGACATGGCAAAAAACGAAGGCAAGATGCTCGAGTTACTCTCAGATGACAAAACAATTATTGCGATCACAAATTTAAAAAGGTTTTACTTTAAAGGTGCTTATGTTCCTCTATAAAGTAAACCCTTTTTAAATTTGTAATCACTATAATTGGTTTGTCATCTGAAAGTGACTTTCAGTATCTTGCTTTCGCTTTCGCTACGTCACCCATAACGCTATCATTAGAAATCACATCTAAATAAACAAAAACAAGTTAACATTGTTAAAAAAGTATTTGAATGTAATATATTTTTGTGAGTAAAATGTTTAAATAACTTACTCGGTATTCGTGAGTTTGATTTCTTTCATCATTCTTTCACTTGTATATTTGTTAACTGTGGTAATTGGATTTTGATTTAACAAAAATCTCCAGACATCTAGTAAAAAGAAAGAAATATTAAAAATAAAAAATATTTTATAATGCCCGTAATAAAAACCCTAGTTAGAGTAAAGAAAACTTATCCATATAAGAAACGAAACACTTAAGCAATTTTACAAATGAAAAATTGCTAACACACATACAAAACCAGCCCCAAAGGGCCAAATGGTTGTGACAAAATTTACTCTTTGGGAAGTTTTTCGAGATTCAACGGGTCATGTTATCCTCAAGGGCGTATCTACAGCTAGGCAGGGGAGGGCTAAGCCCACCCAGGATTTTTTTTATTTTATTTTAGTTAAATAGCAAAAATAATTATAAAATTGTGTTCAGCCCACCCTAAACATTTTATTCGACTGTTCCTCTTTCATTTGTCGAGAATAGTTCGAAAAAATCCAGGACAAAATGCTGCAGACGTTTAGATTTTCATTCTTATCAAATAAAATAAAACATTAAGAGGGAAAGCAATTTTGATTTAAGCAAAAGAGAGGACACCACCTAAGCTTCTTCATCTTCCATGAAATAGAATCTTTGTAAGTAAATAACATTATCAATTGTTTGTTCTTTATCAATTGCTTGGACGATTTAGCATAATTTTTACTTTAATTATCTCAATCTCATTAACTGCAGATCTTCTCACTTGATTTAATGGACTGCGTTTTCCCTTCCAAAAAAAAAAAAAATTAAAATTTAAAATTTGCTTTTTAGCTTTTTTATTCTTGATTGATTTTTCTTTATTGTGAGTACTCCATTAGATTTTTCATTATTTTTATGAGTTAGTATGATTTTTCAGTCAATTGAGATATTTTTTATGTCTTATTATGTTGAATTTATTGGCATTTGTCTTTATTTTACGTTAATTTTGTTGGCATTGATTAGTTTTTATCTTCTGGAAACCTCCGTAGCCATTTTTCAAAAGCAGGTTTCTGCAATTTCTATAAAGCAGAAAATCACGCTCTTTGAACTTAAAGCACTTTGTATGATTCAATTGTAAAATTTGAGCTTTACTCTTCTTTGGGAAGGTAGACGTATTTGATTTCTGTAGGATTGTTGTGTAAATGTTTGAGCCTTTGAGGAGAGATATTCGGTAGACTTGAAAAAAATCGGTATAAAACTACCATAATGGAAAAAATTACTCTAGCCCTCAAGGATTATTACTGACGATACGGGGTCTTATCCCTCCATGTGTCGTCATCCAGTTGGTCCCCACGATGTGAATAAGTATCAAGGTGTGCATGTCGATGCCCTGACTTGAGGTTATGACGGTCGACTCAAAAGCAGTGTAGGATGATGGCCCCAGGTCGACCACCGTAAGCCGGTTGAGTCGACATAGAGGACTGAGTCCGCACCAGCTACGAAGGCCCATTATCAGCATGATAACTTGGGCAAGGGGCAAGGCCCATAAAGGTTAAATGTGACAATGGCTTAAACCGACCTAATATTAGGGTTAGGGCATGCATGATCACTATAAATACCATGTTCCAGGAACTACGTAAGGCTTGATTCCTGGACAAATCTGAGATACGTGAGGCACTCTAAGACAAGCTCTTGGACTCACCGCAAAATCTTAAAATCTACAACACGTTCTTAAGGCATTAGGGTTTTGAGTATTCAGCATTAGATTCATTCAGGCCTGGATTAATTAGGTAACATAATCTGTCATCGTATTAATTAGGTGACATAATCTGCTCAGTTCAGAAATGCAGCCGATCACTCAACATGCAACATGGATGGATCCAATCGCCCTTTACCTTAAGGACGGAATTCTACCATCCGACAAGGTACAAGCATGAAAAATCCGACTTCAGTCAGCACGGTATTCGTTCTTCGATTCTATCCTTTATCGAAAATCTTTTGTAGCGCCATGGTTAAGATGTGCATCAGAAGAAGAGAGTGAATATCTTCTCGAAGAAATTCACAGAGGAGCTTGTGGAAATCATTACGGGGCTAAGATGCTTGCCCGAAAATGCAAGCTGGCTGGGTATTTTTGGCCGTCGATGCAACAAGACGCGAACAGCCTGGTTCAGAATTGTCGAACTTGTCAAATTCATGACAATATCACCCATCAACAGGCCCAAGAAATGAACGTCATCTCGTCAGCATGACCTTTGGAACAATAGGGCGTTGACATAGTCGGACCTCTACCCTGAGCTCCGGGTAACAATAGATATGTGGTCGTCGCAGTGGACTACTTCACGAAATGGGTCGAGGCCAAGGCTTTGACTGACATCAGAGCTTCGACCATCAAAAAATACTTGTGGGTCAATATTTTATGCAGGTATGGAATTCCCAAGGCTCTGATCTCAGAGAATGGCACTCAGTTCGAAGACCGAAAAGTTAGAGAATGGTGCAATGAATATCATATCAGTCAGCACTTCACCTCGGTAGCTCACCTACAAGCAAATGGTCAAGTCGAGCAGACAAATCGACAGATCAAGATAGGGTTGAAAAAGAGACTAGAAGCCGAAGGTCGAGACTGGGCATCACAACTTCCGAGCATCCTATGGTCATATAGGACAGCTCCAAATTCTTCGACAGAGGAAACACCCTTCTCTCCGGTCTACGGATGCGAGACGGTAATTCCCGCGGAGATCGGTATTCCCTCTCATCGAGTTCTAGCATACAACGTCGAAACCAATGCCCCTGATCTTCGACATGGAAAAGATAACGTTGATGAGCGAAGAGAAATAACTTCAGCTCGAATGGCGAGATATAAATAGAAGATCTCGCAGTATTACAACTCAAGGGTCAAGTATAAATACTTCAAAGTCGGAGATCTGGTCCTCAGGAAAAATGAAGCAAGCCGACAAGAAGTGACTGGTAAGTTAGATCCGAATTGGGAAGGCCCGTATCAGATCCTGAAGGTTCATCCCAAAGGGTCCTACCAACTCGGGTGAGCAAATGGGACCACGGTTCCCCGACAGTGGCACGCCAACAATCTGAGGAAGTACTACGTTTAAGTAAACTTTATCCCGAGTTATTTATATTTTTACTCTTTGTAATAAGTCCGTGTGACAATTTTCTGAATATTCTAATGAACATGCCTTCTCTCGAGATGCTTTTTGTGTTTTTATTTTAGGATCCACAGCCTTCACATTATAAGTCTGATACGATACAAAATATCGAAGGCGACACAATCGATTACGAGAAGGGAAAATCCATTAGTCGGATCCCTTAATATAGCCTAAAGCAAAACGAGCCTACATGGCAAAAAATGCTAAAGCAAAGGGAGAGTTCGCAAAGTCGGACCAAACACCCATAAATCGACCAGCCAAAATCAAAACAAGCCTAAGGGGCAAAAAATGCCAAGGCAGAGGGACTGTTCGCAAAGTCGGACCAAACACCCAGAGCATCGACCTGCCCATCGCAAAACTAGTCTGAAAGATAAAAAATGCTAAGGTAACTAGATCGATCTCAACTAGACTCGCAAGTGCAATAAGAGCCAAAGGTTCATAATGCACTTGGAGGGCAACACGACATCGATAAAGCAAACAGCAAACATGGCCAGAGGCCCGACAAGCGAAAAGCTAAAAGACATCGAGATATAAAAGATAAATAATAAAAAGAAGAGAAAAATATAGAAATAGAAGCAAAATAGAGTTAGCCAGTACAAGACCAAATTTAAATTATACAAATCCAAGAGATCGAATAAAGTTCAACAAAGGAAAAATTCAAAGGAAAATAGTTAACAGGTAGTGTCGGGAGTCGGCTCGGTGATAGCAGGGGTCGGCTCGCATCGGAAGACGACGGACCATACTTCTGGGCTAGAGATTCCTCTTGTTGGAACTCCTCACTGTACTGGTCATACAGCTTCTCCGACTCAGGGTTATAGAACTGCGGCGCTGCAATCTTAGATACGTCGAACTCTGGATAAGCCTCTATAGCCTGATCCACCACCAGTGTAAAAGCCGCCCATCATGGCCGTGCGCATCATCACGGTCAGGTCGTCATCAAGCTCCCTCGAATTTCAAAACTTCAGGACTGCATCCTTCTTGGCCGCCTCGACCTGGGAGGGAACTTTCTCCAGCTCGACCTTTAGAGCATCCCTTTCGGTCAGAGAAGCATTGCGCGCTGCCTGCAGCTTCTAGAAGTCCACCGCCAGATCGGCCAGCTGTTTCTCCAGGACTTGCGAGTTACTTTGTGTCCTGTTCAGATCATGGGCGGATTGGGACAGCTCCTTCTTCAACTTCCCTATCTCGGCGTCTGCCTCTCTCGCCTGAGTCTCCAATTGGGACTCCAATCCGGCTATAGCGGCGCTCTTTTTGATACTCTCATCGAGAAACTTCCGGATCTTCTTCTTCAAATCCTCTTTTGCCTCGGCTGGCACAGTCAATCTCTTAGTAGCCTCATTGCCGAGGTGGTTTGTCTGTCGAGGAAAAGAAATGCGTCATTTAGCAGAAATAAGGGGAAGACCGTGATAAAAGTAGGAGGAAGAGAGCGACTTACCAGGCGACACAACTTCCGAAGTGCGGAAGATAGAACCTTGTTGTCCATGGTTGCGCTATCGTTGAAGGATGCAGGTTCTTAGATCTAAACGAATTAGATCTATGCGCAGCGGATGGATCACGATTTATATGACACAATTCATAATTAAAGGACTTAAACTACTACAAGGGGGTTTAAGGTCATGTTACCAATAACGGGAAGAGAAGCCTTGATCTTCCGATGTGTTCTCCAAACGGCGGTTGGTGGACACCCTTCTTGATACACGAGCCTCCTTGATACGCAACACCAAGAAAAACTCAAAGTTTTTCTTTTACTAAAAACCCAAGACAAGAAAAAAACTAATTTTTCTCTCTTTTTATTTGATATGGGGCGAAATTTTTCTTGTCCATATGTCTTGGAAGAACTCTCTTTATATAGGAGAGTAAATCCTTGGCCTCCAAGTTTCTAATTAATTAAATAAATAATTAAAAAGAAATCACAATAAAGGATAATTCCATTTATAAAAGATTGTGATTAATCAATCAATCAATTACAAATAAATCATCTTTTATTAATCATTAATCACACAAGAAAATCAAATCTTGCATTTAATGAAGTATGAGGCGCCACCCCTAGGGTTTAAAAGCCCACATAAAATGTCTTTTATGTGTATTATATTATTTAGCCCAACTAAATAATATTCATGCATATCAATTAATTAGCCCAGCCAATTAATTATCACTGAGGCCCAAATAACAAGATTATTAGTCCGATTTACAGAAGCCACATCGGGGACCATGGACTATAACCGATAGCTCCAATAATTAATTATTCATCGAATGAATAAGTACATTAATTATTAATTCCGGGATTACGCCACCATAAACCCGGCCCGAACTCTACCGATTATAGATGTATACTTATACTCAACCCATGCCAGTGAATAAGCGTCCATTGATATAATCACTACATACGGATTAACCTCCATAGATCGTCCATTACGAGTGGGAAGTCTCCGTGAACCCGACTTCGAGATATCTTATCCTTATTTACCATTAACCCCTAATGATCAATTAGCACACATATCCTCGACTAGTAGCTAATTAGTCAAATGTGAACTCCCGGGATCGATCACTTTCTTAGGGCTAACAAATAAGGGGATCGTCTCTCTACTTCCAGAGGAAGGAATGGATTCCATGTCTGTGAAAATCGTAACTACTCACTCATCCGGAGATAGTGCCAATGAGAAGTGGCTTGGAACACATATTAAAGTGAACCGTAACTAACACATCAAACACTACCCCGGGACAAGCGAGATCCTGTGTTCACCTCGGGATTAAGGTTGATCCATATATGATCATCTAATGATTTAATAAGATTCCTTGATTACGGAATTATACCGAGAAATTCGAGATTAAATCGGTCCAAATTCTATATGAATGCCATCATATATAAATGCCCCACGTAGGTACCTCTACCGGCAAATCGGATAAGACTATCACACCCTAAGGTGTTCAGGCGCATTATTGGTGTTTTAATCAAGAGACCCTAAACTCGATTAACTTCACCACGGACTAACAGCTTTAAGCATATCTCCACTAACTCAATCCTCACGTGTAATCCATACACTTTGAGTTAAGTGGTTACATCTGAGATATACTTAGGGTTTGCAAGCAGTGTATTACTTTACAAGCACAAAGCAAGTAATAAGGTGAGATAAATTCTGTCATTCATTATTAAAAACAATTACACAAATTGTCTTTCGGCACTACACCTAACAATCTCCCACTTGCACGAAATGACAAGTAATGATTGTTTTTAGAGCACACCCTTTCTCATCTTATTCACAACACTCTCCCACTTGCTCTAAAAGCGGATGAGACATATCCATCAATGCCGTACCCTCCAAGCACTCGACTTGGTACAATCGATTAGCTAGGTTGTCGACTCGAGACGATCTTTAGGATTGAAACGTTGTCGGTCCTTCCAATCAGCGCGTACTCTCTCTCAATATGCTTTTGACTTCTTGTGACCGAGAAGATCCTTCAAAGCTATCTCTTCACTTTGTTTTCACAATGAAGTGATATCGGCTTATCGACACACAGAATTACTCCCGCACCAAAAAGGAAATTCTAAGCACTATGAGTAAACACCGAGCCCGAGATCAACTTAATGATCATCCTTAATCGACTACAAGTCGAAATCAAGTAGTCAACCATATTCAAGTTTGCACCTGAATATACAAGCATATGATTCCTCGTTCTCTAACGATACTTGAGGACGTACTAAACCGCTACTTATTGCTTGAATCCAAGATTCAACTGCAATTGACTCGTTTTAAGCTGACTTGCCCTTATCCCAAAGAGACTCTATCCCATTTTCTCTTTATCCGAAGATTTGGAGAATCATTCCTGAGAGGTAGGGTAGGACAACTCTCGATGAATGCTGCAACCATATATGCATAATCATCTTATCCAATAAGACGGATGGGATAGCCAATGACTCATTCTTGTGAATTTTACCGAATCAAATTCTTAGAATATTGTCCAATTCTCTCATCCAGAGAATCTTGGCGTGTCAGTTTCCGACTTCAGATAGCACACCCATGTTGTTTCCAACTGTTTTAGTGTTATCATTTATGAACACTAATACTACTACTACATTACCAATATTGATATCCAGTCTACGTAAAACTTATCAATATTTTGGTCAAGTCCACATATTTTAAAACATGTGACTTTTAAATGACCGAGAGGTTCTCTTAAATCCACAAAGGATATAAGCCATGGCAGAGCCTCTACCAAAGGTTCTTTACGAATGAATTAAGTTATCGTTAGTCTCGCAAAAAGGTCTTGGGAATCACCCCTATCTTCTCGCTTTGTAACGAATCCGTTATTCATTCTTAGCTAAAACCCTTCGTTTCGAAAGAATTCGATTCCGTTGTTCGGCAAGAAAGTCTCGTGAATCACCCCTATTTTCTCGCTTAACGAAATCTAGCAAGATCTGAGTGGTGAGAGAGTTCAAGGTCCGGTTAACTCTCTAGTTGTCCGGGAATCACCCCTATACCACTCAACTTTGCTACCGAAAGTTTAAACTTTCCTATTCATTCGACTCTTTCCGTGTAGATCCAATTGCTCCCACTGGGCTGAGACACTCAGGTGGTTCTACAAGAGGTCGAATAACCTGAGTACCAAAACTCCATTCACGAGGTTAAGGTTTTCAAACCAACCTTTATAATCGAATCTATCTGACCCACCAAGAGCCATAGGTTATCAATCACCCCAATGATTATAAAGTCCACAAAATCACAATGGGTCAACGGTTAAACCATACTCCCACCGTGTCTCTTGGTGGATTGACATTCGATCTAGTAGTATTTATCGGTGTAATCACCAACAACCGATGTTGGGCGTGGTCCGATTAAATCGATAGTAAACTACCTTTGGGTAACCGTACTCCAAGGTTTAAGGTCATTTCTTATAGTTTCTTTCAGAAGGCTTGTGACAGTTCATCCGTCACTTTCTGATCTCAAGAATCTTGTAATCAACCTTCACTCGTCTCATTAAGATATTTCACGAACAGTCACAATCTGAACGTATGCGCAAAATCTCCAGTCCTACCTTCAAGCATTAAATGCTAAATGCCTACATTTATGGAAGTGGTGTGAACCGAATTCACTCATTATCCATAAATTCACTGGCATCTTCTAGGTAGACTTCTCGGTTTACATAATAATGTTAACCGTTATTTTGCAACCAATTATCTGAATCGAGTTTAACGAAGGTATTGTAGCACATTAATAACTATATCGAGCAAGTCTATGGTTTCTTCCTTAGTGAGAAACATTTCACTAGGAGGCGGGCCGAGCATCATCCCAAGACTATGCGATAGCCTATTTCGAGCATGGAATACTCTATTCTCTCGCTAAAATCGAGACACCTCCTCGTATTCTTTCGATAAACCAACAAGTGTTTTGAGTAGTTATCGACATGAATGTCACCACTCAAAATCTCCCACTAGCTTGTATCTCTCACTAGACCCGAAAGGTCATGGTGAACAAGCTATGTTACCCTTCAAATCTATTACCCTTTCCCGATTGAAAGGAAATTTAGTCATTCTTCCTTTGAGATAGTGTTCTGGACGGGAGATAGGAATCACCCTTAGCCATCGTCAGTCTTATCTCAGGATATATGCACTAATTAATAGATATTGAAAGGTCGCTTATCTTAATCTGAAAACCTTTTACCTTTAATAGTTTTAGATGTGTTACACATACCTATTCAAATTTTCTTAGTGGTTCGACTTTATCAAACAAAAGTCCGAGTCACGATTCGTACTACAAATGTCATCTTCACATTGTTTAAGGCAAATCAGTAGTATCGAGATGAAAGTGAATCCATTTGTTTCAACGAATCAGAAATAAATTTTTACGTGATATTCAATGATAGAATCCAAATTCATTTCCTTATATCACTCCCACTATTATAGCCGAAATTACGCCCGTTGTTACTCTATTAATCGTTAATGCAAAGCTTCATTGTTCTTCCAAAGAACTAAGCTACCGAGTCAAGTTACTCGGTTAAGAAAGTCGCTAAGGATTCATTGGTTATTGATCCAAATCACTTTCCTTATCCTATACTTTCTTTAATTAATGTTTCGGTTTAGCCTCAAAACTTTAGTTAAGATGATTAACACTTATAGACATTCTTTCCCATTCTCAACTTTCCTTAAAAGGAAATAGTCTTGAACTAGCGCTTCAATTGAGTAGACACTACTCGTGAACCGTGGGATGTCTAATAAAAGCGTTACCAGTGGGACTAATTTTCTAATAAATTAGAAAAACATAAGATAAAAGCTCCCACTAGTTTATCGGTTCCAAATACCGCCTAACTAATGACACTTAAATTTATGATTCTCCAATTTTTCATATCGAAAATTTCTCGTGTAGACACTACACAATTCACTAGAAGAATTTTATCGTCCCAATCATCTTTCAAACTAACTACGGTTGTCTCTCGTTCTGCACGAGTGACAGCAGTGACATACTTATTTACGTCACTTAAGTTTTGAAGGCTCAAGAGACATATCTCTTCCGAAAAATTAATCGCATGTGAGATTAATAAATACAACGTTCTAGTTACTTACCACTTTTAACGAAGTCGTTACTAGTCAATTTTACACTAGCAGTCTAGCACCTTAGAGAGATATATATAACAGTTGTAAATAAAATTGACAGAAAATAAATCCAAATCATACACTACTAAAATTTTAGGAACATAAACTAATTACTTATAGTCTATCCTACCGTTCCAAGGATTTAATCTAATGCCTCAAAGCCTTAGGGTAGGTCAAAGAGGTTTCGATTAATATTGAAGATCGATTGAGAATCGAACATCTTATTTGTGATCTTCAATCACCTTTCCTTTTTCAAACCAAGGTACTACCAAAAATACCCTTTATGAGTGTGACCCTCATCGCCTCGATTTTTAGGTAGACCCAGAGTGTGCCGCCTTTAGGGTCGGTCGGTGACCAGACAGTACCCAAAATCCTATCCTTTCGGAGACCAAGCCTTGAATTTTGATAGCGGTGAAGGCCTTCTCAGGAGGCCGGTCCCAGCCGGCACGAGGCGTCACCATTCTCTCACGTTGCTTGTGTCAACAAGAGAGGCCGTGGGGTCGGCCGTCGCCTCTCCGCTCCCACTCAATATTTTGAAAAAGTGGTGGGTTTACTGATCACGTTTTTGGACTTGATGTTACATTAAGGAACAATAAATCATAGGCCCGAATGTTGTCGGTTATGTGGGCTAGCCCACCCGACCTATTCGTTAGAACATATGTGGCCGTCGGACGGGTCAAGGCTAGGAGAGGTCCGTTGAGCCGTAGTGGCTCTTCGGATGGCTCGAGATTGCGGCACTTCGTGCAAACGCCACACGTGGAGGTGAAGTCGATTGAGCCGTAGCTACCGCTGACCACCCAACCGTGGTTAAACCACTTTCGAACCTGTTTGCCCGTGATTATCCAATCCTTAAACATCAAACTTTCACGTAGACACTACGGAACAAAAACGTAATCTCGTCTTAGGTAAGGTGGAATTCACCGAGAATCCAACACCTTAACCACGAGGTTTCGGGATTTTACTCCTTATGCTTTCGCAGAGTGGGATTCACCGAGAATCCATCACCCAACCTCGACGATTGAAAAACCCGTGTTCCTCGGTTTTTACCCTAATTAGTTTCTAATTAATATCAAACAATTAATTAAAACTAATCGTGTGTTTTATACATGCCTAACTAATTCCTCGAATTAATTTCTACATGTATGCATATGGAGTGGAATTCATGATATGATGCATGTCATGGCAATTTTCCAATTCTACTCATACAATCTACACATGTATACTAGTGCGGAAAATAAACACCGAGATGGACCAGTTGACACCCCGTATCTAACCTATTAGAAAATAAATAACGAAACCCTAACTAGGGTTTACTACTTTCTAACAAAATCTGCAGCTGTTCAAAATCTTCGACGATCGGCAAAGCAAACGAACTTGGATCGCGACGTAACTTTCCAGATCTGTTCTTCACTCCTCGGGCTTCAATATGGACGGTTGGATCGGAGCTTTGACTTGTCAATCTTCCTCAGTGAGCCGCCCAACTTGCTGCTGAAACAGACTCTTACAGCAGCGCATCATTTACTTCCCGAGGCCGATTGGGGATCTAGATGAATCCCGATCGTCCTGAAAATTTTATCTCACGTCCAAAACTCCTTGATTATCAATCTGACCGGTCGGATTTTAATTTGAACGGTCCAATTGTTCCCAGAAAATCGAAGAAGTCACAGTTAGGGTTTCTGTGAATCCTGCGTTTTTCTGTTACAGCAGCCACTTCGCAGCAACGAACGGAAACCCAAACGGACTCTCATCGACACCAAAATTTGTGGGATTGTTCACCAACTTCCAATCTTGATTCTGACCGGAGGGATCTTCATTTTAACGGATCAAACAACGGAAAAAACGAAAAGACTAAACAGCTAATGTACAGATCTATTTTCTGGAAATTAAACTTGCAATAAAAATAAATTACATAATTTCATATACTCATATGAACGAATTTTCATCGTTTATATGAGTTTACAATAGATCTAACGGGAAAACGGTGCCAACCCCAATCCATCTCTTCAACCATAGCAATTTAAAAATTATTAATGCATAATAATAAGTAAAATATCACCTACATGCAATTCCACTCCTTTAAATCGTTTAATTACGATTATGACTATATAAATCGTGGAACCCGGCTCTGCTACTACACATGAAGGATGCAGAGTTCTTAGATCTAAACGAATTAGATCTATGCGCAAATGATGGATCACGATTTATATGACACAATTCATAATTAAAGGACTTAAACTACTACAAGGGGTTTAAGGTCATGTTACCAATAACGGGAAGAGAAGCCTTGATCTTCCGATGTGTTCTCCAAACGGCGGTTGGTGGACACCCTTCTTGATACACGAGCCTCCTTGATACATAACACCAAGAAAAACTCAAAGTTTTTCTTTTACTAAAACCCAAGACAAGAAAAAAGCTAATTTTTCTCTCTTTTTATTTGATATGGGCTAAATTTTTCTTGTCCATATGTGGAAGAACTCTCTTTATATAGGAGAGTAAATCCTTACTCCAAGTTTCTAATTAATTAAATAAATAATTAAAAGAAATCACAATAAAGGATAATTCCATTTATAAAAGATTGTGATTAATCAATCAATCAATTACAAATAAATCATCTTTTATTAATCATTAATCACACAAGAAAATCAAATCTTGCATTTAATGAAGTATGAGGCGCCACCCCTAGGTTTTAAAAGCCCACATAAAATGTCTTTTATGTGTATTATATTATTTAAATTTCAACTAAATAATATTCATGCATATCAATTAATTAAATTTTAAATTAATTAATTATCAATGAGGCCCAAATAACAAGATTATTAGTCCGATTCTGAAGCCACATCGGGGACCATGGACCTATAACCAAGAAAGCTCCAATAATTAATTATTCATCGAATGAATAAGTACATTAATTATTAATTCCGGGATTACGCCACCATAAACCCGAAATCGAACTCTACCGATTATAGATGTATACTTATACTCAACCCATAGAGTGAATAAGCGTCCATTGATATAATCACTACATACGGATTAACCCTCCATAGATCGCCCATTCTTGAGGTGGGAAGTCTCCGTGAACCCGACTTTCGAATATCTTATCCTTATTTACCATTAACCCCTAATGATCAATTAGCACACATATCTCGACTAGTAGCTAATTAGTCAAATGTGAACTCCCGGATCGATCACTTTCTTAGGGCTAACAAATAAGGGATCGTCTCTACTTCCCGCAGGAAGGAATGGATTCCATGTCTGTGAAAATCGAACTACTCACTCATCTTGGAGATAGTGCCAATGAGAAGTGGCTTGGAACACATATTAAAGTGAACCGTAACTAACACATCAAACACTACCCCGGGACAAGCAGCATCCTGTGTTCACCTCAGGATTAAGGTTGATCCATATATGATCATCTAATGATTTAATAAGATTCCTTGATTACGGAATTATACCGAGAAATTCAGATTAAATCGGTCCAGTCCTATATGAATGCCATCATATATAAATGCCCCACGTAGGTACCTCTCTACCGGCAAATCCGGATAAGACTATCACACCCTAAGGTGTTAGGGCGCATTATTGGTGTTTTAATCAAGAGACCCTAAACTCGATTAACTTCACCACGGACTAACAGCTTTAAGCATATCTCCACTAACTCAATCCTCACGTGTAATCCATACACCGAGTTAAGTGGTTACATCTGAGATATACTTAGGGTTTGCGGCGATGTATTACTTTACAAGCACAAAGCAAGTAATAAGGTGAGATAAATTACATCATTCATTATTAAAAACAATTACACAAATTGTCTTTCGGGCACTACACCTAACAATCGTCAGCAGCCCGGTTCATGTCGACGTCAATGTCGGAAGGGGCTTCACCGACTTTAGCCTTCTTAGACTGTCTGTGCTGGTCCCTCACTAAGTCGGACAGAGTGGGTCTCTTTTTCAACTGTCGCGAGATGTTCTCGACATTCTGACCGGCATATGGCGTTATCTTGACTATGGTTTCTTCATCTTCGTCTCGTAGTGAGCCATAGCGAGTGAAAGGAGAGTCAGAGTGAGGCTGGGCGGGGGAGCGAGCGGGAACCGTCGACCCGACATCCGCAGACGACTGTGCAGGAACAGCCTCGAGTCGGGAAGAGCTTCCTTCCCCAGCAGGTGGAGTTGCCCGTCCCTCGAGAGGCGGGGTTAGCTTACCCTTGGGTTTTGGGACCTGAGTCGGATCAATGATAGGTGAGAACTTCCCCACTGCAAAAAGAAATGGCAAGGTTAATATTATCAATAATGCCAAGTTATAAATCTCGACAAAAATAAAATAAACACATAGAAAAATATCCTACAGTTCTCTTGGTCAGTGGCGTGGAGTGTCGAATAGGGCATCGGACCTGCGTCCTCCAGTCTAGCTAGCTCAAACAGAAGGTGCAGATCTCGGGTGGCCACCTCGAAATTACCATTATCCATCGTACGGGCCTCTCGAGGGGCAGGATCACCACCCAGTTTATCCGTCTTCTTTCCCCTCGACCTCCACTGCCTATATATGGGTTATCCGAGCCATGACGAAGGAAGAAAAATCTCGGTTTCCAGTCACCGTGTGATGAAGGCCCATTGGACACAAACTCGTGTTGATTTGGTCTTCGTTGGAAAGTATACCATAGTTTGTCTGGCATACCTGTAATCTTATTGTAGTAGCGGAAGAGGGGAATCGAGAAGCAAACTCCTACCACTCGACAAGCTATTACAAATCCCATTAGAATCCTAATAGCATTGGGGGCTAATTGAGACACGCTTATCTCATAATGATGCAAAATCGCTACTACGGCTGGGCACAATAGAAACCTCAACCCGCTGGAAAGTTGGGCCACGTAGACTGTACAGAACCCTTCTGGGGGCTCGTCGGCGTATTGGTGTTGGCCCAAAGGAAGTCTTTCAAATTGAGGGCTCCCAAGACCAAATTTCTGGCGAATTTTGTTGATATCATCCAGAGAAAGGGTAGTGAGACAACCTTTTGGACCTTTTTCGTCCATCCTAGTGACTAATTTCTTGGGTTTACTAGGGGTAGAAGGAGATGGGCTTTTGGGTTCTCCGGGAACTGACTGGAAAGGACGATCGGAGTGGGTAGCTGACGAATCTTGACTATGGGAAGACGATTCACTACCCCTATCAGATTCAGTAGCACTACTTGACATTGATAAATGCAGAAAGAAGGGGGAGAACACAAGAAAAATGCTTACTTGGTGTTTGGAGGTTATGCAGAGGAAATGGCAAAATGAACTCTTCTCCGACCTTCTTTCCCCTTTTATGCTTGCAAAAGATTTTGAAATGAGTTGAAAAGACGTGATTTGAGGGGGTTATAACCCCCCACAAATCGTGAGAATCAAGGTAATGGCATTACGGTTAACGCGAAAGGACGCATCGTTCTTTGTGCTGAAGATACGGCGTTAGTGCGCCATGATGTCATGCTACGATACTACGAATGGCTAGGGTTGCAGGTGGTACAGTTGCTTCCCGTCCAAACAACAGCCCAACTCGGAGACGATTCAAATACCAGATTTGACCTCGGACTACGGGAGTCGCCTCTCTCAAGTCTGAGGGTCTTATGACGATACGGGGTCTTATCCCTCCACGTGTCGTCATCCAGTTGGTCCCCACGATGTGAATAAGTATCAAGGTGTGCATTTCGATGCCCTGACACGGGGCTACGACAGTCGACTCAAAAGCAGGGTAGGACGATGGTCCAGGTCGACCACCGCAAGCCGGTTGAGTCGACATAGAGGACTGAGTCCGCACCAGCTACGAAGGCCCATTATCAGCATGATAACTTGGGCAAGGGGCAATGCCCATAAAGGTTAAATGTGACAATGGCTTAAACCGACCTAATATTAGGGTTAGGGCATGCATGATCACTATAAATACCATGTTCCAGGAACTACGTAAGGCTTTATTCCTGGACGAATACATGATACGTAGGCACTCTAAGACAAGCTCTTAAACTCAGCCGCAAATCTTAAAATCTACAACACGTTCTTAAGGCATTAGGGTTTTGAGTATTCAGCATTAGATTCATTCAGGCCCGGATTAATTATGTGACATAATCTGTCATCGTCAATTACGATTATGGAAAATATTGATTTGTGTATTGATTTATTAAGGGTAGTTTTGGTATATGGTGTATTATAGAATCCCTACTAGTGGCTATAAATATTGTACTCATTGATTGATTAAAGATATACAAAATACAATGAACGAAAATTGTCATGGTATCAAAGTCAGGTTGGAAAACAAAATCACTGCTTTTTAACTGCTGCAGCTGAAACTTTCAGACGCCGATCGGATAGTGAAACGGTCTCCGATCGTGACGAAATTTGGAGAGGTTGCTTGAAATATTGTCTTCTACAATTTGAACGGTATAATTTCCGATTGAACGGTTCAATTTCTCTGAAATTGCCTGCGACCAAACTGATGTTAATTGTTGTAGCAGAAGATTTCCGTCAACGATCGGACATTGAAATGGACTCCGAGCATAACGAAATTTGGAGGGGTTGTTCGAAATTTTGTCTTCTGCAATCTGAACGGTGGAATTTCTGATTGAACGGTTCAATTTCTCTGAAATTGCCTGCAACCGAACTGTTGTTAATTGTTGCAGCAGATGTTTTCCGGCGACGATCGGATATTGAAACGTACTCTGATCATGATGAAATTCTGAGAGCGTGTTCGTCTCTTTATTTGGTACAATCTAAATGGTTGAAATTGGTTTTGGACGGTTCGATATCTCAGCATAAACCCGAGACCAAACTGCTGTGTTTTGGTGTTGTTTTTTTTGTGAAATCGAAATATAGGGTTTCTATATCGGTAAAAAGATGTCTGTTATGAACGCGAAGATCGATAATTCTGAGAAATTAGGTCTTTCCAATGTCAGCCCAGCCCAATGGAAAAATATCGTTGATTTGCTCAAACTGAAAAGTCGACTATCAGCTCAGTCTGTGTGGATTGTTGACACAGGAGCGACACATCACGTGACTGGTTCTTTTAAGTCCCTCGTCGATCCATGACCAATTGTTCAGTGCCCGATTGGGTTACCCGATGGTAGTTCATCGGTGGCGACTTTTGAAGGGAGTGTTTTTGCGTGGAAATTTATGCTTAAAAAATGTCATATACGTGCAAAATTGAATTGCAACTTGCTTTCGGTTACCGAATTACAGAATGATAATGATTGTGTATTGCAACTTACGGGGAAATTATGTGTTATGCAGGATCGAGTTACGAGGATGCTGATTGGACTGACAGAGCGTGTGGATGGACTTTTTCTGTTCTTGGGGTTCAGGTTTTGGCTATTGATGACGGGAAATCTGTAGATTTGTGGCACCGGCGTTTGGGACACCAATCGGGAAAGGTCATTCGGCAGGTTCCTAATATTTCTATTTCCAAAAATTTACATAAAGATGGATGTGATATCTGTTTTCGAGCTAAGCTGCCTCGTGAACCTTTTCTCATTAGTGAGAATAAAGCTAGTCGTGTTTTTGAGTTGATACATTGTGATTTATGGGGGCCCTATAGTGTGCCCTCGACATGTGGTGCAACGTATTTTTTTGACTATTGTTGATGACTATTTTCATTCGGTTTGGATTTATTTATTATTGTTGGAAATAAAATTTATGTTTTGATGATAATTCATCATATTTATTCAAAGTATTATTTTAACCTCATTGATGAAGTCTTTGAAGCTAAATTTATAGTGAAAAGCTAAAAGATGTCTAGGCCGAATGTTTAGGTTTTACTGAAGTCCGATATTTGTATAAGTTACATCGGACAAAGCAATCGTAATAATTAGTATGTCGTAAAAGCGAAAACTGAAGTCATCTAGAAAATCGAAATCACTAAGACAAAGAAAGCGACTCGAAATACACCAAGATTGAATCAAGAAAATAAGTTCGTTGAGGACACCGACTCGCTTGACTTATCTAGAAGACTGAAGAACTGAGGGTTCAAACTCAGTTATTGAAGACTGAAGAACTGAGGGTTCAAACTCAGTTATGAAGATACAAGTCGAGACAATGAAGTTAGACTTCAGGCAAGTTTGTGGTGACCTGAACTGACTTTATGGATCTTGTATGAAGACCTAAGATTCATAAGGACAATGAATTCTTAGATGATATTTGCTTGTGGTGTACTCTGATTAAGTCAATTATAATCAGAAGGAAAATGGAGTACTGATATTTGAAGAAGAATAAAAATCTCAGTTAATGCTCCAAGTCAGTTGAGAAATCGACAATCGACATTCTCGATATAAAGCGATCAGAACTCGATTTTACATGTCAGCCATCCAACAAACTGATAGTACAGTCGAACGTTATAAAGGAAGCGATTTTATTGGATGAGTTACTGACACATCAGAACGGTCAGAAAATATAGTCGTTACAAGATAGACGTTGATACAATTCGAATTCAAGCCAGATGAACGTTGGACCACACACTATAAATAGAGGACTGTGCACCAAGGATTAACAACATATAGAACAATAACACACGAAGATTTAAAAGCATTTTTGTGCATTAGTCTTTCTAATTGCTATCATCTCAGTGCTATAACAAGATCATATCTAGAATTTCTTCAAGTGTTCAAGCTACACAAAATTTATCAAGAATTAGACACTTTGAAGAACCACAAATGAGAATCAATTTATTGATTCTCAGCCCAACTTTGATTCTACATCAAAGGTTTAGACTGTGAAGCAAACCGGGAAGGTTTCTCCAAGGACAGTTGTTACAAGCAGTCGGGTAGACTGTGTTTGTGGTGGTAGCTGGTGAAGAGGCATACGTAACCCTTTAAGGACCAGTGTTCAAGCAATTGAAGAGCAGCAATTCTACCTGTTCTACAACTGTTTAGATAGTGAAGCTAGGGATTAGCCAAGGACTATTGTTTAGGACTTTTTGTAGCAGTTCACCTCAAGAAGTTCTAATGGAATTTTCCTCCGCACCACAGGGGAAGAGAGGACGTACAGGATTACACCACCTGGAACCTCTATAATATTTGCCTTATTTACTTTACACATTTATTTACTTACTCAACATTTAGTTACAACATTTTGATAATTGATTGTTATACACTTCACAGTTTACAAACTGACATTCCTCAGAATTCAGTTCAACACACTCAGCTTTCACATAGAATAACAAGATCAAGAAAAAGGCTAGAATTATATCCGCTGCCGGTTGACTCAGTTTGACTTAAACTCAGCTTATTCAGCTTAACTCCACACAAGTTTTAACTAAACCTTAATTTGTTCTAAATCCAGTTTTTAGGGACAAGTTTATTCACCCCCCCCCTCTAAACTTGTGTTAGCCTTTCCAAGGACCAACAATTATTGAATAAAATGGAAGTTGATGAGCTAAAATTTACCCTTCAAAAATACAATTTATAAAGACTATAGCTAATCAGGTAAACTAACTCTCTAACCAAAGAGAGTGCCGGGTCGATTGTTAGGATAGCTACAGAGTGCGAGGTCGTCCCAAGAGAAATGTGGTTGTGAGTACCAAAGCGAACGTGGTTCTTAGTCTAGCGATCAAAGTTTTAAGTGGAGTGTTAATACTAATGCGAAAAAGTAAAGATTATTCTAACGAGTTTAACTAGGTGATTAAAAAGCATAGCCGAGCCATGATCCAACAGTTATCTCTCCACAGAAAAACTTGATAAGGAGTGTGTTTTATCCGATTCGATTTCATATGATATTCACGGGAGTCAACTCTATATTCTTACGTTAAGATCTCGAACAGCTCTCACTTAACCCCACACTAGGTTTATTAACCCTCCCTTTGAGAGAGCTAACTCGCCTAACATGGTTGACCGAGAATAAAAAGCCGTTGAAAAACCTCACGAGAAAACATAGTTTTAACGTGTCACTTAGGTTTCCAATCTAACGATTAAGACTATGGTTTAGTGATTTTAAAACATGTTTCGCACATCTCGTAAAAATAAGAATCTCACTTAGGCATAGTCCAGATCATCACTTAGATTGTCAATCTAACAATCGGGACTATGATTAGTGATATCCATATCTCACATCTCACCGCAAAATACATTTATAAGCTCGATGTAACCGTGAACAAAGTTGTCAATTTTATTCAAAGCTACTAAAATGATCAAAACGGGTTTTAAAACATGAGTTTATCATACGAACGTTTAATTACGCGCACACAACTCCCATCTCGTCTCCCGAGGGTCGATTTCACCCGTTTTCACATAATTCGGCTATACAACTACTTTAGCTACTCATAAAAACAGAGAAAACAACAAAATATAAATATATATCTAAATACATACATATATATATAAATACTAGTATATAGATATATATGCGTATATATAGATATATATATATATATATATATATATATATAACAAGAACAAAACGAAAGAAAACAAAACAGAAATAAAATAACTACAGCTATATAGATATACGTATAGATATATATATAGATATATATAATATACGTATATATATATATATTTATACTAATTGCATAAAAATGAAAGAAAGCAATAATAAAAAAAACGGAAACGAAATTATATTAAAACGATAACTAGTCGGGTTATTACACCGACATTATAACTACATATATATATAATTATAGGCCCCCCAAAACATAAATTAAAAGAAAGGAAAAGATGAAGGAGGATGGGGAAGAAGAGGGGCGAAGCTCTCTGTATCTCGAGCCCATATATATAGAAAAAGTTTGAGGCCGGACCGGTCCGAAATGAGCGGACCGGTCCTGAATCATGATTACTCCACATGCCGTAATCATAACCCATGTGCAGGCGATTCTAAACTAATGATTATATAAGTTATATATAATCAATAATTGTATATTAAACTTCTAAAATTCATATCTTGAGTTGTAGACCTCCAAAAATCATGATTTAAACGTCATTAGAAAGCTCTCGGAAAACTCTACAACTTTCATGAAGGACACTTCTTCATAAAACGCCTTTTTGATGGGCCATTCCCATTACGTGTCGTTTTCGGGATTTTCAATGATACGAATCGATTAGCCACTTGACCATCATTTGAGTTGTACAAGTCCGATTGACTTAATTCAAAATGCGTTGGAAATATTATTTGAAGATCTACAACTTTTATTAAGGCCACTTCTTCAGAAAATGCCGTTTTGAAGGGCCATTTATTAAATCGAAGATATAAATCGTTAGTGATACCACTAACCACCGATCCACTCGACCATTTAAGTTTAGCGACACACTCTTTTATCCCTAAAAACACCTCTTTTAGGCCTCAAAACGTGTCGTTACTCGGGATTTTGGTCAACCTATAATTCTGCAATAAACCACCAAAATACCAAACGTAAATCCGACATTTACACTCCGGTTACTAAACCGGTACAAAAACTAGTAAAAACACATAAAAACACGATATTTTATAAAATAACTACTACTAACATATTTAGATGAAACATTGGAATTAATGACTCGAACTGATATAAAAATACTCGAAATGATATCAGAAACGGGTTGAAAAGTTATAAAAATAACAGTGAATTTTTCCGTTATCAGAAGTCGAATTTGCTTTCTTGGATTTCATTGCTTTAGTTTCTCGTCAGTTCGAGGTTACCATTAAACGGGTTCGTAGTGATAATGGAACAGAATTTAGACCATTGCTTCTTTATTTTCGTAAGGAAGGTATCATCTTTGAAACGTCTTGTGTTTGTACTCCTCAACGGAACGGTTGGGTAGAACGGAAACATCAACCTATTCTTAATTTTGCACGTGCATTACGGTTTGATGGACATTTGCCGCTTAAGTTTTGGGCGGAATGTGTTATGGTTACGGCTTATATAATTAACCGAACACCGTCTAGTGTTTTGAATTTTAAGACGCCTTATGAGACTCTTTTTGGGAAAAAACTGGACCTCTCAATGCTTCGAATTTTAGGATGTTTATGTTACGCCCACGACCATCATCACACTCATAAATTTGCTAGCCGGAGTCGTAAGTGTGCTTTCCTTGGTGACCCGTTTGCGAAGAAGGGATGGACCTTGTATGACCTAGATACATAGGAGATCTTTGTTTCTAGGGATGTTAAATTTTTTGAACATGTTTTTCCATTTTCCCAAGCGACAAATAGTGAAGCCTCTGTAGTTCCTTACCCTTTGTTTGACGATGTTGGCATAGTAGATCAGGGGTTCGATGCCTCTCCTACCATGGATCCACCCTTGCCGGATCCTCCGGTTGAGGGAGGGACGGACTTGACAGTTGACACAGGTGATACTGGGGGTACTATAGCGCCTTCACCACAACCGCGACATCCAGGTGATGGTACTAAAGAGTTGGGTATGGGTAGACGACAGAAGATTCTGAATTCGTGTTTCCAAGATTTTGTGACGCATACATTGATTGATCATAAAAGTCCTATTCCCATGCTCTTTCAGTCCGTCAGTTTCCTCAGGTACTCCGTATCATCTTATTCACTGTATTAATTTTGATAAGTTTTCTAATAAACATCGCAAGTATCTTGCAGCTATTACAGTGGGTAATCCTTCTAAATCTTTTAAGGTGGCTATGAAACATAAGGGGTGGTGTAAGGCCATGTCAGAAGAAATTCAGGCACTTGAAGATCAGGGTACTTGGGTTTTGCAACCCCTTCCCCCCGGGAAAAAGGCATTGGGGAGTAAGTGGTTGTATATGATGGGAATCAACTTTACTGTACTTTGGTGTGCAGTTTAACCCTCGTTTATCACGTTATTGGCATGTTTTGGGTAGATATAGACCGTTTCGAGAGTAATATAGTGAGTTATATGCACGGGGGGTAAAACTGTCACATCGATAGTGAATTCCGCCTTTTTGATGATATTAATCTCATATCCGAGCACTTTTGTCTTGCGAAATTATGCGTGGTGTTTGTTCGTATATTTTATTGCAGGACTTAGGTGACTCGAGGACCCGGAAGGCGATGTTTTGGAATGAGAGACATGTTCGTGGCACGAAGGTAGAATGTAAGTGGAAGAAAAGCCAAGTTTAGAGTGAAATCAAGGCAAACTGGCGTTTGCCCTACCCCAAACTAGCGTTTTTTTCAAGATTAGGCCAAACTGGCGTTCACAGAGTTGGCATCAAATACTGAAAGTTAGAGTTTTTGACAACCGATCGTCCACATTACCCCCAAACTAGCGTTTGGATGGGTTCAGCCCGACTCAAGGAAGATCATACAAGACAAACGAGCGTCCAAGTACCTCAAACTGGCGTTTGTCCCTCAAGGCACGATCCATGAACTAGCGTTTAGGAGAAGTCAAACGCTAGTTCCCTGAAGACGAAACCCTAATATCATCAAGATTTCCAGGCAAAAACTAGCGTTTGAAAGGATGCAAACTGGCGTTTGAGACCGACAGAAGCAGATTTTTACCCTACACTATTAATATGCAGCTTATTCAGCCCCTGATCATTCTTGGACGACTTTAGACTCTTCTTAGCCGATTTTGGTACGATTTTAGTGTAGTTTGATCACCCTTCAATCGTTTGATCCCCTAGATAACATCCTTCGATTCTACACACTTGTTATAGCTTAGATTTACCTTCCAAGAACAAAAGATTCAACTTTTTGGTGCAATTATTACTTCATATTTTATGGATCATATTTTCTGCAAGTTATATGGTAATGACTCATCTTTTATTTATTGTCTTGAGTTTGATTCCAATTCTTATCGTTTATTAGTATAATCATGAGTAGCTAATTGCATGTGTAGTCGAATTATGTGAAAGCGAGCGAAAACCCTAAGGGGGATGAGATTGGGATTTGTGTAGTGCGTAATTTAATGTTTAAACGATTAATCCACGTCCTAAAACTTATTTTAACATCTTGAATTAGATCGATCACCTAGTTCACTGTCACACATATCGAACTTATAGATGTATTTTGCGGTGAGATATAGGATAAGGGGTTTTAGGATCGTTGCGTAGATTCGGTCTAGTTGTTAGGTCCGTTTCCAATATAGAGGTTTTTCATCGTTGTCCGAGCGACTCTAGAACTTAATCATGTTAGGATAATCGGTTTTCTAAAGGAAGAGTCGGTTAGCTTCACATAGGGTGGTTAGATCGAGTTGTTCAGTCTAATCACTAGAATTAGGAGTTGGCACCCGTGAATGTCGTTAAACTACATTGGATAGGTAGGTCGGTTAAGACACGCTCCCTGTCAAGTCCTTCCTTAGGGGTAAAAGTAGCTCATGGGATCATAGTTCGCCTATACCTTTTAATATCTAGAAGTACAACCATTAGTATAATCTTTATTTCTGCATTAGTATAATACCTTTCCACCATTATTTTGGCCTGAACTAAGTTCAACGTCAGCTTTGGTACTTAGACATTACTCCATGTGGATTCGACCTTGTGACCACTATACTCCCGTTGACCCGATACTCTGTCGGTAAAAGTTAGCGGTTAAGTATTTTGCTATCAGTATATAGAGAAATATGACGAGCGTGGAAACCTACAGCGTCCTAAAGCCCGGTTAGTGGCTTTTGGGCATCACTAAGAAAAAGGTATTGATTTTACAGAGACTTTTGCCCTTATGGCGAAAATGGTTACGTTTCGGACCGTTCTCAGTGTCGCCGCGGTGAAACCATGGTTCAAAGGCTCGGCCCTGACTCTGCCGACTCGTCTCCGACTCGGAGCATACCGGTATAAAGTTATGGATTCATCTCGGTTTAGACTTGAATCGGATACGTATCGGCCAAACTCGGCCAATCTCGGCCGAGTCAATCCGATTTAAGTGGGAACTTTCGTGATTCGATTGGAAACATGAAAAAGGATAAAACAAAAGCAATCATACACAATATTCAGCCAATCTTGATAATATACTTCACTCCAAAGCATAGTAGTAGACAAAATCTTTACTATTTACTTCTTTACAAAAGAAATAGTACACATGTGACTTTGTCAATTGTCAAGAATCAAAACAACTCACATACCTTCAATAGTTACCCAGTTTTCCAGTCTCTTTATAAGAAAAAAATCATACAAAATTATCATAGCAAAACTTCACAACCCACAACACAGCTTTTATTCACCACAACTCCTCCATTTTTTCGTTAAATTTCTTCAATTTTTGAAGCATACAAAACCTAATTAAATCTCTGATGCTAATTACCTGGACAAATAAACAAAACCAAACATCAAAACCACAAATACGCATGTTAAAACAACAAACAACCACAAATACTCATATTAAAACGTAACGCGACAACGCATATTTTGTTGTATTTAATAAGAAAAATGATCTTGATGATTGTTTTGGGACATTTTGATGTTGCGTTTAGTTATTCATTTTTTTTTTTTGAATTTTTTAGATTTTTTCAAAAATTTTAAAGCATTTTGTATGGGAGAAAACCTGTCTCGCCCGAAACGATACCGATACGCGACGATTTATGTGACTCAGTGGTCTTCGAGTCGGTTACAGAGACCGCGGCTTTGAACCATGGGTGAAACAGTGGGACATTCATTAGATGGACGTCCATAATGCATTTTTGCATGGGGGCTTAGACGAGGAGATCTATATGAAGATACCTCCTGGATTTGAGAAGCTGGGGTCCAATTTGGTTTGCAAGATGCGCAAATTATTGTATGGGTTGAAACAGGCACCACGGTGTTGGTTTGCGAAGCTTGCCTCCGCTTTGCGTGATTATGGATTTTGTCAGTCGTACTCTGACTATTCTTTGTTTACTTTGACTCGTGACGGGATTCAGCTTGTGGTGCTCGTGTATGTTGACGATATGATCATTGCAGGAAATTTCAAAGTGGCGATGATGGTTTTTAAATCTTATTTGGGAAAGTGTTTCAAAATAAAGGATCTCGGGGCTCTCAAATATTTTCTTGGCATCGAGGTTGCGAGGGACGTAGATGGGACTTTTTTTGAATCAATGGAAATATGCATTGGATATTATACATGAGGCCGGGTTACTTGGGAGCAAACCAGCTGACTTTCCCATCGAGCAAAATCATAAGCTGGCACTGGCCACCGGACCTCTGTTGATGATCCGGTGCCGTACCGACGTCTTATTGGACGACTTATCTATCTCAGGGTCACTCGACCCGATCTGGCATATTCTGTTCACGTCTTGTCACATTTTATGCAGGCCCCCCCGGATTGAGCATTGAGAGGCCGCCTTACGACTAGTCCGCTATTTGAAGAAACATCCTGGCCAGGGTATTTTGCTGTGCTCCGACAGTACCTTCCTTCTAGAGGGTTGGTGTGACTCTGACTGGGCTAGTTGCCCAATTACTCGCAGATCCTTGAGTGGATGGTTCGTGTTTCTCGGACTTTCTCCTATCTCCTGAAAGTCCAAGAAACAGACAAAGGTGTCTCGATCTTCGGCTGAAGCGGAGTATCAATCTATGGCTGTGAGCTGAAGTGGTTGAAGCAGTTACTGGTTGACCTTGGGGTTCGGCACCCTTCTGGCATTCGACTTTTCTATGACAGTCAGTCTACTCTATATATTGCTCAGAACCCGGTTTTCCATGAACGTACGAAGCATATCGAAGTTGACTGTCACCTCGTACGTGACGCCATTACTGATGGTGTGATTCTTCCTTCCTATGTTCCTACGAGACATCAATTGGCGGACATTTTTACCAAGGCATTGGGACGACAACAATTCGAGATTTTATTACGCAAGTTGGGCGTTCGAGATCTTCACGCTCCCACTTGAGGGGGTATTACGATTATGAAAAATATTGATTTGTGTATTGATTTATTAAGGGTAGTTTTGGTATATTGTGTAATATAGAAGCCTACTAGAAGTTATAAGTATTATATTCATTGATTGATTAAAGATATACGATATACATTGACCGAAAATTGCCAGGGATTATTAAAATCTTGACTCCGCCTTTGGTTATCCTTAATTGGATGCTTCTTGTACCTCTTGGAGGGTGGATACGAGGTTTTTGTATGTAAAGCACTATCCCTATATCGACCGTGCCATTGTCTATGCGATGTCACGTGGTTATTTCAATGTAATGTTTGGAGAGAATGAAAGTGAAATGAAGGAACGGATAATATCGAATCTTTGAAGTTAGAACGTAGACTTAAAAGCACCCCCTGATTTAATTTTTTTAATTAAACAAATCAACTGGTGGGAGGGAGTTTACATATAACCATGTTTCTAGATGATAATAATCCTTTTTTTTTTAAAAAATGCGTTTGGGGCCTATCTACATCTTTTATTAATGAATTATGATACACTTAATAAGTAAGTAAATGTCAGTATACCAATGGAAAATTTTCACCACCTCATAGACGATGACAGTGCCATAAGTTTCAAACTGTTAACGTAATATAGAGAAGACTCCGTAACCTGAATTGATAAAAAATATTATAAGTAGTAAAAGGTAAGGTGTATACATTTTAATGATATATATATATATATATATATATATATATATATATATATTGTATATACATATCTGGTAAGGTGTATACATATGTATATATATATCTTGTTGTTTTCAACTCTCAGGTCTCCATCCGCGTGCATATTCTCTAATCCCATCTATCTGTAATAATTGTATTCATATTAAGACCGAACGGGGGTAGGTTAAGGATATTATTAAACAAATTGATGGAACAAGTTCTCAAAGCAGAACACGGAATTAATGTCTCGTTTAGATTGATTGAATGTAATGGAATGGAATGAATCAGATGAAATGGAGTTCAATGAAATAAAATGATATCATTCTATTACTGTGTTTGGCAGGCAATGGAATAGAATCATTTCTATTTCACTCTAACGTTTGTTGGCATCAGAATGAAATTGGTTTTTTTTTTCCATTCCGTTGTTTGGCACATAATTTTTTTGATGGAATGGAATGAAAATTAATACTATTACTTTCTATTATTCTTTCAACAAAACACTTTTTATTATTTCATCAACCAACAACAAAATTTTACAACAACTGTACATCATCCAAACGGCCTTATCTAGCAAATTCACAGCAAAAACGAAAGAACTATTCACTTAATCCCCATGCAATGCAGATTTTGGTGCGCTCAACCATTTGAGTGACCAATATAAGCTGAGGTGGTTCAAATTTTGTTATGTAACTGTAATACGTTGTGATCTGAAACCAAACAATGTACTATTGGATGATTGCACATGTTAGCGATTTTGACATTGCAAAGTTGTTAGGCATCGGAGAAAAGTTTGCACAAACACAATTACACAAAAACTTTGGCTACCATTGGTAAAAAATGTTGGAATTTTTGACAACCCATGGTTATTACGAAATGAAAATATCCGTGGTTATTGCTGTATGAATATCATCAAAGTCAATATGAAGTGCAAACAAGAGAAACACCGAATTTAAAAATAAAATCGATTCTAAAATAGTGAAAAAAAAATCATGAAAACCGATACAAGAATCATCAAATCGTAGTTATACCTCCCGCCACCACTCTTCTTTGTTATACCCGTAGTATTGTATGCGAAATAAAATAAACAACCAGAACGTTGAGCGATGTTGACATTTATGTTTTTACCCGAGTCTTTTTAGCTTCCGTTTGCTTTTATTTGATACGACGACGTAGGGGTTTGTGTATAATATTAGATTTATTTAATCTTTATAATATAAGAACGCTTTCTTCCAGGATAAAGCCAGAGATATCTGGGAGCGCAAGCGTTACATATTATCTATCAAATAACTTTTTAGTAATATTTTACGACTTTTAGAAGAATGGTAGCCAAAAGTTATTTTGGTTTTGTTTAAAATTTGTAACATCTATCCAGATAGCCTTTTGAGAAAATACTACGGTACTCTCAGGAAAAAAAAAATTGGATCGTCCAGTTTATCGTTGGATCAATATTAAAATAATTGGGACAATTGGATTGATATAATACATGGTTCGTTATTGTGTATCATAAAAAAAAAAAAAACATTTTAACCTTTTAACATCGTGAAATTTTAAAATACAACTGTTGTATGAAGGTTTTACCAAGTAGCATGTATTACAATCACTAATTTCTAACCTCTCACACACGATAAAAGTGTATTATATGAAAGAAATTAAAAATAAGAGGCTCTAATATATGCCACTTGGTATAACCTTCCTACAACCGTTGCACCATAAAATCTCTCTTTAACATCGACAAAATTCCACCTGATGTAATAAAAATAAAATAAAACATTAACTTTTGTTTACCGTCTTCTTCCTCACCCCCATCTCCTCCTCCATTCCTTCAAACCAAAAATATATATAAAAAAGTGATGGTTTTTTTAAACAACAATAGTAATAATATTGAGGTTAAATGATTTATTTTACATCTTTTGAACTCCATCTACTGATCAGAAGATCCAATTTTTTTAGGAAGCAACGGTTGTAGGAAGATTATACCAAGTGGCAACAATAGCCAATTTTTTTAGGAAGCAACGGTTGTAGCAACAATAGTTTTTTTTTTTTTTTTTTTTTTTTTTTTTTTTTTTTTTTCCATACTTTGTATAATTTCATCGTCCTCTTCTTCTTGTACCCTCATTTTTTTTCTTCAAAATTCATGTTCTTCCATGTATATTTGATGTGCTTTAATTTCGTTTCGGGTGATTCCGCACAACGAATTGGTATCAAAGCCATTGTTTGTTCAGAAACCCGACATGGGAAATTGTTCAAAATCAATTTGTATTTATTCCATTGAATAGTTCTCGAGTTTTGGAGTCCAACACAATAAACGTTATAAAAACGGATCTCGAGTGCGAGATATCATTGGTCAAAAGTTTTTTTTTTTTTTCTTCTTGTTTGCAATATTACCGGGTGAAGAAGAAAGTTCGAACACCGCCCGTTGACCCGACCGGGTAGGAGGTTAAATGATTTGTTAGGTGTGTTATTATGCACACATTTACTATGGTGTACTAAAAAAATGATCCAACGTATAAGATTATTTATATTTTTTCAGCGATAAAGATTAAAAAACTGGATAATTAGAAACTGGACTATAGCCGCTCTCAATAAGTATGGCTCAACTTAAGAAGAGGAAAATATATATGACGATACGGGGGTTTACTCCTCCACGTGGAATTATTTGAGTGGCCCAGCTGGCATATAGAAAAGTCTATATTAAGTATAGCGTTGTCGGATCAATACGATACGCACCATGATCACCAAAGAGATTCTTCTACCGCCTGGCCTCGATCACCCATGTCGGCATATATCGAGTCGAGACGGAGACTTCCTGTCCAGACACCCGGGCCCATCATCCAGTAGATTGCTTGGACAAGGGGCCAAGGCCCATTTAAGGGTATTTACGTCAATAAACCTAAACCGCCCCAAGTTTAGGGCAGAAGAAGGACATGTGCCTATAAATACATCATTCCAGGAACTACGTAAGGCTTGATTCCTGGACTTAACACAGGATACGTAGGCAATCCAAGATTGACTCTTGGACTCAGCCCTAAGAACACCTAAAAACATTACCTTTCCTAAACAGATGACCCATTCGATCCTCACGACTCACCCTTAGATTACACGTGGCTCGATTATTCCAAAGGTGCATTAGTTAGCATCGTCATTTGGCGCTAGAAGGAGGGTCTTCTACGGTGAGTTGGTAAAGAAATCGCGATGGCTCCACCAAAGAAGGAAGAAACCGACAACCAGCAAGAACATACAGTGTCGAAGAACACGCGGAAGTAGATCCAAAGCAGGGGTTCCATCTCGATATACAAGAGGTACCCACTGGATCAGGGATGTGGTTGTAGATCCACCTGCACCTCGCCTTCCCCGCACCTACGAGGATATGGCCGATCACTTGGCGTCTTTAGACGAAGATGCCCTGAAAAGAGTGGTGGCGTCGGCATTTATCGGTAAGGGAATTAGCAATCCTCCTGAAGAACACTTGTTAGACCCACCGGGTCGTAAGGAGGTCGATAATGTCGAGAAAGAGGACTATCGTCGACCTCAAGAAGAATGTGAGGAGGCGCAATTGAAATTAGCGCGACTAACGTCCGAACATCCCGAACAAGAAAGGCAACAGTGTCAGGTTGAAGAAAGCATACGAAACGAGGTCAAACCGCATCGTGGGGAAAGATCACCAACTGAATGGCTTGAGTCGCCATTTACCCCTGAGATCGAGATATATACGATGCCCGAATCATTTAAGCCACCTAAGATGGAACCTTATGACGGTACTACGGACCCGTAAGACCATCTATATCGATACATATCTCTGATGAGGTTGAGAAACGCCAATGATGCCATGAAGTGTCGAGCTTTACGACGTTGCTCACGGTCGAGCTCGGGAGTGGTTCCATAAGCTACGTCCCGGTCGATCTCAAGCTTTTTACACCGGGACGAAGTTCGAGAGACGCTTTATCGGGAACAAGAAATTCCATCTTAGTGCAACCCACCTTATGAACATCAAGCAAGAGAAAGGAATCGACCATTGATTTCATGAGACGCTTTTAACCTTGAAGCCATGAAAGTACATAACGCTAGTGATGCTACCGCAGTTAACGCTTTTGTTGGAGGTCCGAGAAATATGAAGTTGTATGACAAATTGTCTAAGAAGATGCCGAATGATATGGACGAATGTGTAAACATAGTCCATAGGTTTTGCCAAGGTGAGGCGGCAGCGGCTTGCACACCATTTCACTTGGCCTCACTTCGAGCGACGACTCTCCGGCCGCACCAAGGGTCACCTAGGGTCGGAACGAGGAAAGCAAATCAATGTTTTTGACCGGTTGACAGCGGCTCCGATCTCGGATCGGCTTGGAAAAAAAGGGAATCTAAAAGAACGAGATTTTATACCCCTCAACCGGTCTCGGGGAGAGGTATTGGCTATTATGATCAAAAAGAACATTGCTCGAACGCCTAAGCCAATGTCCAAAGACCCAGAAAAAAGGAAAAACACTCACAAATATTGTGATTATCACAGAGACGTCGGGCATGATACAGAGGAATGCTTCGATCTGAAAAGAGATATCGACGCCTGTATCCAGGAGGGTCGTTTGGACGAGGTGATTGACAGGTCAGAAAGGGACGAGCCTAAGGGCCGTCGAGAGTTTAAGAGGAAATCTTTTAATGGAAAGAAAGATCGATCCCCACATCGTGACAATCGAAGCCGTCGAGACAGGACATCTGAGCCACCCCATCGAGATGGTCGTCGGGATGACCGTCGAGAAGATCAGAACCGAGACCTCATCGGGATAATCGCGTTGATACGACGGTAACACAATTGTTGCGAAACATGAATCGTAGACCTCGATCCAATGGTCTTCTTCGAGATAACTCTAGAGACCCAAAGAAGCTGAGATTCACAACGGAAGTGGGGTATGGGCCCAAAGATGACATTACGAGGTCCCACAGTCATAGCGAAGGGTTGGTGATCGAAGCAGTGATAAGTCGGGTCGGATCAAAAGAGTTTGTGTTGACATTAGAGCGCCCAGTAAATATCCTTTACTATTCGGCTTTCAAGGCTATGAAGTTGAAAGATGAAGACATTACACCGTTATCGACTCCTCTATTTGGATTCACAGGGCAGGCCATCCATCCTGTCGGTTCGATTAATTTGTTGACTACTGTTGGAGACGGAGAGAAGGGCCGAACGATGGAGATGACATATGTTGTGGTCAAGGCACCATCGGGCTATAATGCCATATTAGGCCGACTCGCTTCTATGACCTCGAGCCATCATCTCGACATTTCACAACAAAGATGAAGTTTCCCACTTGGTATGGGGCCCACGAGGTGAAAGGGGATGTCGAGGTAGCAAGGAACTGCAGTTTGGTCACGGTTAAAGGGAAAGGAGTCGGGCAAGTTTTGGTTGAAGAATTGATCCCCGAAGAAGAAGAGGATAGAAAGCCGGATCTCTGCCGATCCGGCGAGAGGAGGTTCAAGTATGGGAGGAGGAAGAAGGACAAGAGTCCAAATCGGGAAGTGGATTCCACACCCCGACAGGAAAACCTTGGTCGATCTCCTAGAGGAATATCGAGATGTTTTTGCATGGAAGGCAAATGATATGCCTGGCCTATCGGCAGACGTAGCGGTACATCGACTCAACGTCGACCCAAAAAAGAAACCGATACGACAAAAGAAAAGAAACCTTGCTCCTGAGAGAAAGGAAACGGTAAGGCAAGAGGTCGACAAGTTGTTAATGGCTGGTATCGTGAAAGAGGTTTTCTATCCGGATTGGTTGGCCAATCCGGTATTAGTTAGGAAGCGGATCGTAGTCGGCGGATGTGCGCGCCGATTTTGCAGATCTCAACAAAGCATGCCCCAAGGATTCATATCCGCTCCCGAAAATTGATCGCTTAGTCGATTCGACATTAAACTTCAAGTATTCGGTTTTCGACGCGCATGCGGGTACTATCAAATCTTCATGGACCTCGGGACTCGAAAAAAAAATAATTTATCACGTAATTTGGTACATTTTGCTTTGTAACCATGCCGCTTTGGTCTCAAGAATGCAGGGGGCCACCTATCGTAGAGTCACAAATAAAATCTTTGGAAGACAGATAGGTCGAAACATGGAGGTTTATGTTGATGATTTATTGATCAAGAGCAAGTCAATGGGACAGTTTCTGGCCGATGTCAGAGAGGTCTTCGAAGTGTTGCGAGCCGCGAAAATGAAGCTCAATCCAAAGAAATGCACGCTTGAGTCCGATCGGGAAAGTTTCGGGTACATGATATCGAAAGATGGGATCGAGCTAACCCGATAAAATCGAAGCCCTTAAAAGCATGCCCACACTCGGAATGTCAAAGAGGTGCAAAGGTTGACAGTCGGATGGCGGCTCTCAACCGCTTCTTATCGATATCAAGACAGAGCCTTACCTTTCTTCAAGATTTTGAAAAAGGCTAGTCCGTTCGATGGGATGGGGAGTGTCGGCTAGGCGCTTGACGATTTGAAAGAATATTTATCCAATTTGCCGACGCTGTCCTCACCTCGGGATGGAGAAAAGCTTTTAGTTTATCTAGCGATCGTGAGGAAGCGGTAAGCGCCGCCTTAGTTCGAGAAGGGATCAGGGACAAATCCCAATCTATTTTGTCGCTAGCGGCCCGCATGGTGCGAGGGTCGATATACTCCTGCGGAGAAGTTAGCGTTGAGTTTGGTTCATGCGTCGAGGAAGTTGAAGCCTTACTTCCAAGCACATCCCATCGCTGTGGTTACTGACCAACCGTTGAAACAAATCTTGACAAAACCCGAGACATCGGGTCGATTAGCCAAATGGGTTGTCGAGCTAGCGAGTACGACATCAATTCGCCTCGGACGTACCGTGAAAGGTCAAGCTCGCGGATTTCATAGCCGAAGGATTGTCAATTCAAGTGGAGCAAGATAAATAAATCATCGGAAGAAGCGATGGACCATTCATGTTGATGGTGCCTCGAGTAAAGAAGGAGCTGAAATGGATTGTTGTTGGTTAGTCCGAAAGGGAAGAGTTCCTTATGCACTTCGTTTCAATTCAAGGCCACCAACAATGAAGCGAGTACGAGGCAATGATTACGGTGTTTAAAGCTAGCATCGGTTGGGGTTGAAAACTCGCTAGTGTCTGATGACTCCCAACTCGTAGTGAATCATGTGCGCGGCGAGTATGAGGCTAAAGAAGAATCGATGAGAAGTTATCTGAAAGTCGTCCAGGGTCTGATATCAAAATTCAAGACAGTTCGTATCGAGCAAGTACCTCGAAGTGAAAACAAACGAGCAGATGCGTTGTCTAAATTAGCATCGAATTTCAAGTCAAAGAAGAAAGTTCTGGTGGAGATGCTGGCAGAACGAAGCTATAACGAGGTCGATGTGCAACCCGTGCTGCAAGAATCGACCTGGATGGATCCAATAGCCTTATTCTTAAAGGATGGAATTCTCCCATCCGATAAGTCTCGAGCAAGGAAAGTCAGTTTGCAAGCCTCGAGTGCACGCCTTATTTGACTATGTACTTTACCGAAAATCTTTTGTAACACCCTGGATGCGATGCGATCGGAGGATGAGGGGGCTTACCTTCTTGAGGAAATACATCGAGGAATTTGTGGTAATCATTGCGGAGCTCGAATGTTGGCGAGAAAATGCAAACTGGCTGGATATTTTTGGCCATCTATGCAGAAGGATGCCACACGATTAGTGATGAGGTGCAAGGCTTGTCAAGTACATGACGTGGTGACACACCAACAGCTCGAGACATGCATGCCATCGAATCGGTATGGCCCTTCGACGAATGGGGTCGATATAGTCGGACCTTTACCTGAGAGCTCCGGGTAATTTCAAGTATGTCGTGGTTGCGGTGGATTATTTTACGAAGTGGGTCGGTTAAAGCTCTTCCCGATATCGAGCCTGCACCATCAAGAAATTTCTTTGGGAGAATATTTTGTGCGGGTTTGGCATTCCCAAGTATCTCGATATCGGATAACGGAACTCAATTTCTAGATGATCGAGTGCAAGAGTGGTGAAAAGAATTCAAGATAGAACACAGAACGACATCGCGGGCCCGACCTCGACCCAATGGGCGGTCGAGCAAACAAACAGACAAATCAAGTTCGGGTTGAAGAAGCGGTTGGAAGACGAAGGTCGGGATTGGGTAGCTCAATTACCCAAAGATATCGTGGTCGTGTCGGACGGCACCCAATTCGCCCACCCAAGAGACCCTTTCGCCATGGCATATGGGTGCGAGGCTGTGATACCTGCGGAGATCGGACTGGCCTCGCCTTGAGTTCTAGCATATAACGTTGAAACAAACGCCACCGATCTACGTCAAGAGAAAGATAACATTGAAGAAAAGAGAGAGGTCGCGGCACTGCGGATGGCCAGTTACAAGAGAAGGATATCGCAGTATTATAATGCAAGAGTGAAATACAAATACTTCCAAGTAGGAGACCTCGTATTAAGGAAAAATGAAGCCAGCAAGCAGGACCCAATAGGCAAGCTCGAGCCGAATTGGGAAGGTCCATATAAAATCTTAAAGGTACATCCTAAAGGGTCGTGTCAGTTGGGTAGGTCGGATGGAAGCACAGTGCCTCGAACTTGGCATGCCACCAACCTCAGAAAATATTATGTTTAAAGAAAATATTTTGTTTAAATATTGTCTTTCATCTCATGACTTTTGTAGTTCTACTTCCATCAGTTGTAATAGGTCGATATGACATTATATTCCATGCCTTTTATTCGATACACTTTCTTTTTAATTACGTTATGTTTGTAAGATCGTATGAAAGAGAAAAGGGGGGCTGGAAGAAAAAAGACCAACAAGGAACCTCGACACGGGGAAATTAAATCGGAAAAGTGAATAAAGCTAAGTCATTGACAATGCTTAATTCACTTCCGAGTTGTGCATCATCGACTCGATGGAGTTATAGCAAAATGGTAAAAAAAAAAAAAAAAAAAAAAGCCAAGTCACTGACAGTGCTTATATCACTCCCGACATGCCAGTAAGCCACGATGCTAAGCAGTCGGAAAATCCCATGATGGATACCCAACTCGACCAGATCATAAGCACCTCGATGTGCGGCGGTTGAGTAGGGACTTTTAATTCGATATCCGTATAAGCCCTACAAGGCAGGAAAGTCGAATCGAGCTCCGACCCAAAAAGCCAAGTCAAGCCCAATAAGGCGTTACAATGCTAGGTCGACTCATACTCAAGTGTACTACGAGTCATGTACTCCTACTACACTTCGAGGGGCCAGAGGGGAATTAAGTCCGAAGGACAAGTCCGAAGGACTACATCCCATAAGGCAACATTTTCGAGGGAATTAAGTTCAAAAGGACTACACCCTGAACAAACGATCAGTAAGAAACAAAAGACATTCAGCTAAAAGCATAAGATTCAAATCTGAAGATCAAATGCAAAATTAAAATGTCAAAATTTACAAGATCGAATGGACAAAATGAAAGTTCAGATAAGTAAAATCATAAAAGTTATTGCAACCAAATCGAATCGAGTTATTTAAAGTAACAAAAGAGGAAATAGCATCAGGCATCAGGCTGGTTCGAGGTCGGGCGTTAGGATCGACTTGATCCCGCACTCGACATTTTCTGCACACCATCGCCGCCGTAACGTAGGTCACGTACTTCTCATATAAAGAGATGCTAGCCTTGAACTCAGTAAAGTATCGCCCATAACGAGGAATGGCCTCGAGATCATATAAATAAGGCTTCGCAAGGGCAGACACGTTGAAGTTTGGATCGACCTCTTTGACTTGGTTGATAGCCATGGTAAATCCACCTTTCATGCCCTGAGTCATGAGCAACGTCAGGTCGTCTTCGAGTCCCTTTGAGTTCAAAAAGTCCTGCTTAGCGGTTTCAGCTCGAGCCATTAACTCGTCGAGAAGAGACTGGACGGTGGTACGAGCCTTGACTGCCTCCACCAGTTCGGCTTTAGTCCCCTCAAGCTCCGACTTCACCTCCGCTAAATCCGATCTCAACACCGCCATCCCAAATCCCCTCGCGATACATCTTTCAGAGCTTGGGATAGATCGTCTCTAGCCTTTTTCAGATCCGACTCGAGTTTCACACGACATTCGTCCAATTTGTTTATCTTGGCCTTCGCTTCTCGATGTCTGTGGGTCGACTTAACGACGGCTTCCTTGTGTTCCTCCAGGCGGTGGCGGGGACACAATCCTGTTGAGTGCAGCTTTAGCTGCGAGTCGAGTCTGCAAAAGAACACACTGATGATGTCAAAAACAGACCCGGATCACAAATTTATAAGGAAAATAGAAAGAAGACTTACAGCTCGACTACTCTTCATAATGAAGTCATGCAGCTCCTTTGGAGTCATGCCTTCCATCTCCGCCATGCTCACCGCAGAAGCGCGTCGGTGGAGTTAGGAGGGCTAGGTTGCGGGTCTCTTCCCCGATCCCGTGCCTCACCTCCGTTGTCTTTTGACGCTTTCGGCACGAGGCTCTCCTCGCCTTCCTTGGTCGGGTGAGCCTCGTCAGTGGGGTCCCTAAGAATGTTGGACGTCGACACGGGTGTAGCAGATCGGGCTGGACCCCTTTGATTCCCAGAAGTCGTAGCGCCAGACGCACCGTTTCGACCCAATGCCAACCAGCTTGGATTTTCTTGGTCGATGAGTTTGGGGTCGAGCATCTTGCCCAGGCGTCCCATCTTTGAGAAATAATCCACTGCGAATGAGAAAATTCGGCGTTAGAACAACAATTAAAAATACAAAATACTCAAGTATTGCAAAATCGACGAGAATGAATAAAGGTCCTACGCAAAATTCGAACATCCTCATCAAGTTCGAGTAGGCACCGGGCGGCCGCCTCGATGTCGGCAAAAGGATATAAAGAACGCAGGTTTCGAGTAGCGACGTCGGGATGAACGATCTCGAGAGTCGCGCAGGCATTCGGGGCCTCAGAGTCGAGTCTGTCATGCCATTTCTGGGGTCTTCTGTACCAGGTATGGATGTCGATGTCAATCAGCCCGTGTCGGATAAAAAAGAAATTGGGCTTCCACTCGCCATGGGAAGAGATCACCTTTCTCACAAATTCTGATGCCTGAGGGCGCTTCTGAAAGGTATACCACCCTATATCTTGCAGACTCGCCAAAGCATAATACTGACGGAATAGACGAACTGAAAATTCGACCTTGGCGATTCGACACGCCAGCGCGAATCCCATAACGCTCCTAACCCCGTTTGGAGCAAGTTGTGGGGCACTAATCCTGTAATGTTGAAGGACCTCTATGAAACATGGATCGAAGGGGAATCTCAACCCCTCCTTTAGTTGTGCCTCGTATATTGCACAAAATCCTGGAGGCGGGTCACAGGCAAACTGGAACTGACCGTGCGACACCTTAATATTCTCAGAAGAATACGGAATTCCATATCTCAAACAGATGGCTTTGGCTTTATCTTGGCTCAAGTTTGACTTACATCCGTATGGACCCTGACCCAACATTCTGGTCTTACGTTTGGTGGTAGGTCGAGAAGGGCCAACAGGTCGAGACGACGTTTCCTCCTCTCCTCCCTCTTCCTTTTCCGCTCCTTCTTCTTCTTCTCCGGCGAATCCTTCACCGGAAACGGTTGGATGCTCAGAAACCGTCTCCTCCGTCGATTCTTCCTCTACAATTTCAACAACTTCCTCTCTATTTTGTGAATCACTAGTGCTACTAGACATGGAATCAACAAGAGACGCAAGAAATAAAAGACGGAAAAAGAGTTTGAATAGAATAGGGCTTACTTGCGTTTGTCTGGTAAAACAGAAACAGAAAATGGCAAATAAGAGTCTTCAAAGGTTGGGGCACTCCTTTTATGCGAGCAAAATCTCCAAAGTGATTTGAAAGGGCGATTTGAGGGCAGTTATAGGGAGCGCAACGCGAGAATCAAGGGCCAAATCTCCACGCGGCCCAATAAGAAACGCTTCGTTTCTCGCACTCATTAATGTTGGTACAGTGTGACGTCAGCCTGACAACGACCTACATCGGCTAGTGTGACAGCTGTTTTTCCCGCCCAGAGAAGACCACGTGTCGGAAGAGTTATTCAAATTTTCAGATCCGACATCAGCATCTCGAGTTGAGCTTCCCTCCGATCTGGGGGGCTTATGACGATACGGGGGTTTACTCCTCCACGTGGAATTATTTGAGTGGCCCAGCTGGCATATAGAAAAGTCTATATTAAGTATAGCAGTGTCGGATCAATACGATACGCACCCGCGGTCACCAGCAGATTCTTCTAGTGTCTGGCCTCGATCACCCATGTCGGCATATATCGAGTCGAGACGGAGACTTCCTGTCCAGACACCCGGGCCCATCATCCAGTAGATTGCTTGGACAAGGGGCCAAGGCCCATTTAAGGGTATTTACGTCAATAAACCTAAACCGCCCCAAGTTTAGGGCAGAAGAAGGACATGTGCCTATAAATACATCATTCCGCGAACTACGTAGGCTTGATTCCTGACTTAACACAGATATCGTAAGCGATCCAAGATTGACTCTTGGACTCAAATTTCTAAGAACACCTAAAAACATTACCTTTCCTAAACAGACAAACCATTCGATCTCTTACAATTTCCCTTTTTGATTACATGGCGTACGCGATTATTCCAGTGGTGCATTAGTTAGCATCGTAAATATACAAATTTGGCACACTGCACACAACTTTGTTTTTTTCCGCCTAGAATGCCGCTGTGGAATAATACTAGTAGTACTATATATATGATTCATAGACAACTCAGACAATTCAACTGAACAACTGGTTGGCTTGGCGCGTTTAGAAAGACGCTTTACCGTTTATTACATGTTACATATGGCTAAAATGGGTGGATGGATGAGCTTAAGATAAGTCAAACTAAAGGTTTGGCAGCGGGCATTCGTCAATCTTGCTGACATTTCCACCAAAATCACCTAAACAAATCATACTAAAAGAAATAATAGACGCTATCGTGAATGTTAGATTTTCAAAACCAAATCAAATATATAGGTTTGAATAATATGAAATCAAACCAATCACTTTAAATACAGTTTGATCTTTCGGTTTGGTTTGATTTGGTTCAGTTCGTTAATTTACACTACAAAGACTATCATAAATAAAATAAACTTACATATGAAGGTCACCGATTCGATTATTATCCGATACGCCACGCTGAAATGACTTTGGTTGTGTTATCCCCGACTTGAGTCGATCAGAGAGTACGACGACCGACTCGAACTCCAAATTAATGGCCAATGATCCGGGATAACGGGGTTTTAAGCAAAAAAACAATTAAAAAAATAAACCAAACTTACCAACTTGATCTAATAGCACACAATTACCCTATTTACACACCATTTTGTCGGTTTATTTATTTATTTATTTTTTTGAGAAACTTGTTTGTTTAGTTATTTGGCTCATTATGTCATTACATTCATTAGTTTTCCGTTCAGATCAGGGTTTTTGGTCTAACTTTTTCAAAACCAATTCAAACCGGTTTGGTTTGGTTTGATTTTTTTGGTTAGGTTTTTATAATATTAAGAACCATCTAAATGGTTCGTTTTGTAAGTTTTGAAAACGTTGAATAAAATGATCTTCATCCTCACAATTAGAACTACATTTTAACTTGATTCTAAACACCTAGCTATGTAGTTGTAGGCAGTCAATTACATGGCTCAGCTAATTACCTTCTAAAAACTAACTAGATCAGTGGTTGAGTTATCCTCACGAATCCCAACTTCCCGATTCACAATCCGATTTCAATACCCGATTCACAACTCGATTTCACCATTGACAATTATGAGCATCATCATTTTGGCGCTAGAATGAGGGTTGAATTCATACCCTTCGATAAAAAACTTATGAAGAAACAGTCACCAGCCAAAAAGCATGACTCGTAGCCGCACAGACACCCAGGATGGTAAAGACAACCGAACCAACAACACACAATTGTTCACAATCCAACTGAACATGACAACAAAGAAAATAATACTCCTAGGGAAAATGTACCCACTGCACATGGTGAAGTAAGGACCTCGAACACTGTAGAAGGAGCTGATCAGCCTGACATTGCTTAGGCCATGCTAAGGATTGCCAAGCAGTTAATGGGTGATCACCCGGAAATTTTTGCCACTATACACGAGAAGGCCAGAAAAGGAATGGAAAAAGAAGTTCTTGAACTTCAACGAGGTTAGAGGCAACGAAACCACTCTTAAAAGGTGAAATGGCCGTGAAGTACCAAAGACAATCGGCAAGAAAAACAAGATGAAAGCCTTTCCAATCGAAGGATGAACAAAGCCGAAAAAGATGAGGTGGGCCGGCTTATGAGCAGAGATGTAATAGAGATATACATTATATCTCCCTTCATTGCTCACATAGAACATTACTTCAGACCTGCGGGGTTCAAAACATCCTTTAAAATGGATCCCTATGATGGGACCAGAGATCCAGCAGACCATCTACATCAGTATGTGTAGCACATGATGATCTATTGCGAACCGGATGAAATGAGGTGGAAAGCTTTCCTTATGCTACTAACCGGGAAAGCTAGAGAATGGTTCAAGAGGTTGCCACCTCATGCAATCGGTATTTCTGAGGAGCTGGCAAGTTAGTTCACACATGCTTTCACTCAGCTCGACCATTCCAGAGGAATGCCACACACATTCTAACCATTAGACCGAAGGAGAAAGAAACAACACTTGAATACTTGAAACGCTTCTTGGATATACATTAAAGGACACACTATAATTGAAAAAGTCAAAAAACATGAATGGAGTGGAAATACAAGGGAAAAAAATGTGCGTGCGCGCAAAAAGACAAAAGGAAAAAGAAGAAGTAGTAACTTATCTTCGTATAAACATACTAGTGTGGTTTGCCGTGCAAGACACGGTGAAGAACGGTCCTGCCAAGACTTTCATACTCCTGATTCTGAGGTGATGTAGTAGATGATGACAAAGAAAGTACTTACAAAAGTGGTAGTTTGGAATAGATTGAACTCATAAGTAACTATAAAGTGTTGTGCAATATATAGATATATAACTTATAAAGCATGAATGCAGACAACAATAAAAGCTCTAATGGTTTACAACAAACAGTTGAAAGGCATAAGTTTACATTACATTACATAGAAAACACTTACAGGTGTACGGTGGCATAAAAACGTCATCTCCAACACTGGAAGACAGCAGTAGACGGTAGAAGAAGGTGGAGGCGTGGGGAAGAGCAACAGAGAAATAGCAGTCGGCGGTGGAGAGGACAGCTCGGTTGAAAACCTAAAAGCCTAAACCATACTATTATTATTATTATTATTATTATTATTATTATGGAGAATTAGGGATAAAGACATGTTTTGGAATTTTTTTTAAGTAATAGGACCGCAAAATATTTTTTTTATAGGCAATGACATCTTCTATAATTTTTATAGTCTAAAAAACAAGCAAAAAAATTAAATATCTTTTATAGGCAATGACAACTTCTATAATTTTTATAGTCTAAAAAACAAGCAAAAAAATTAAAAAATTAAAGCGCATGACTCTTGGGGCAAGACTAAAGCAGTGAGGTTCTATATCCTATATCTTTAAAATGAAGATAAAAATAGAGTTTATCTCAATATAAACATAAAGAAGTCACTATCCCTATTTATTTTTAGGGATATTAAAAATAATAGGGATATGGATGCTGCTGGAGTAAAATAATAAATATTTAATGTGTAGAATATGTATTATTTAATATTATTTGAAATGCTATAGGGATAGTGATAGGGATGCTGTTGTGGAGGTTTTTGAATTGAGATGTTGTAAAATAGGGATATGTATTATTTTATATTATTTTAGGGATAAAATTTAGGGATTCTGCTGGGAGTGCCTTATGGGTCTAGGTTCAGTTTTTTTAGGGAATCTAGGTTCAATTTTTTTTTTTTTTTTTTATATTTATTTCTCTTTTCTGCTCAATTTTCAAACAATCATATCTTTAGATCTAAATATCCAAACGCGATAAAAAATTTACTGAATTTTTTATTTTTTGATGCTCTTCGTTTTGAGACTTGGTTCGATATCATTACATCATTTTTTGTGAAATTTACTGTCGAAATTCACTCAGTTAATCTTTTCAGTGAATTCTGAAAATCAGTGAATTTCGATCAATAGTGAATTTCGACAGCGTATATTCTGAAATCACGTCGGAATATGTTGAATGTGGTCTCAAAATAAAGAACATGAAAAAATAAAAATAAAAATGGTGAAAGAATTTTCAGATTTGGAGTTGTAGATTGAGAGATATGAGTGTTTAAAAAAGATTGCTAAAAGAGATAGTGTGTTGGTATTTGTTTTTAAAATACGCCAGAATTTAAAAATAAATAAATAAAATAGTTTTGTCCTTTATGCAAAAGTTTTAAAAAAACTGTCATTCTACTTGATTGATGAAATGTTTGTGTCATTTCTCGTTTATTTCCCGTTATTATTATTATCCACCCATTAACAGGCCACCCTCAATAGGATAGATGAGACAACACTCCCTAATGCCTGCAAAGCCCTTAAATAAAATAATATATAATATAATAATAATAATAATAATAATACATAAAAAAGGATGAAAAAAAATTGGTTGCAAAACACAAGACCTGGCCACCTCTTTTGACAAAAGCAATTGGCAAAAGAGTCGACGTGGACACCTTGAATGGCAAAAAGGAGGATAATATTCAAAAACGTGGAAACATCATTTATTTATAAATAGATGTCAACTGCAATGCAATTGCAAAGAATCAAACACATCACAGGCATAAAAAAGAAAAACACAGAAGAAGAAGAAGAAAGATTCAGTACAGAGAGACAAAAGAAAAAGAGAGAAATATGGAAGGTCTAATTCCAATTCTTATCAAGGCCGTCAAGAGACAGAAGCCTACCCATGCTTACCGGTGCCTCTCCGATGCATCTAATCGGAGCTATCACTTGTTGACGTCCGGCGGCGGAGAATCACATGAAGGTTCTTCTCATCGGCGAACCGCATCTGAATTTCGTCCAACAACAAACTTTGATTTTTCAGAGCAGTCGTTCGGTGCAAGCCCGAGGCAGGTGAGCAACTATCAGATGGCTACCACAACTGCTACCAAGCGGGTAGCCAAAGGGATTAAAAGTTGATGACGTCCCAAAAAAAAAAATTTGGTGTTTTGATTTGCTATAATTGCACAAGGTGAACAAGGCCGTGAAATGTATAAAAAAATATTATGTCTTTTTTTTAATATGCGTTAATTTTTCCCCGGTTTCCTTTATTAACAGTTTATTCAATAAATTACTAACATATGACACAAGTCATGTAAACAGTTTGTAATTGTGAATTCTGTGTTTACTTGTGTACATTGGGTCCGTTCCTGATTGAGTGCTTACTGTGTTTCCTTTCAGAAGGGGAAGGAATAAACAAGAATTTTATGGTCTTTTACTGTTTAAATTATTAACGTTTCTATTTACACCAGCACCAATGAAATTCCCTCCAGTAATAGTTATTTATGTATTTTTTTTTTTTAGTAAATTAAATGGTATAAATTTTTCGTGATTTATTCACATTAAAAACACATTATGGAAAACCAGGTAGATTGGCTCAAGTGGAGAGCGACTTATAAAAATGTCTAGGGAGGTCATCGGTTCGATTCTTTTCTGAGACGTCATCTTAAAAGAACTCATACGTCAGTCGATTCTCTGCGATATATGACTGGTCGGCTCCGGATTAGTTGGACTCATCGTTCCGATCTTGGTGCTTTTTAAAAAAAAAAAGAAAATCATAATTTACCCCCTTCAACTATAATATACGCAAAATTTACACCCTCGATCTTTTATTTGATCTATTTACAACCCTAAACAATTATGGTAAAATACAACCTTGAACTATTAATTGATCAATTTACCCCCTTAAATTATTAATGTGCTCATTTTACACTCTTAAATTAACTTTTAACATTTTTAAAACCTTCAAACAAATGTAAAACAGTCATTCCCTTCATTAGAGAGCTTCCTCTCAAGCTCCGGTCTAAAGTGTCTAATCAGACCTTGAGCGAGCCGGCCGTCCGTCCAAGAGCACAAATTGTATGTCCTTCAATAGTTCAATTGGAGAACCACTTACCACTCTGGCCCACGCCTCAGTATTGTAGGTGAAGAAGAAACCTTTTCCTCGTTTTCCATGGTTGGGGGACAATCGTATAGCCCAGCATTATCAGGAAATCGGATGCTTCAATCTAGTTTTACCATGTTTATCCTCAAGGCTCTACAAGAGAGCATTTTCTTCATTGAAGCAAGCAGATTCAAGATGTGCGTATGAATGAGATAGGAAGAAGATATGAAGAAGTGAAATGACAAATTTGCTCTTCCTTTTAGATTTTAACAAATATAAAATTCATTGAAAGGGTGTAAGTTGAAAATTTAAATAGTTTAGGATGGTAAATTGAGCAATTTATAGTTCAAGGTCGTAAATTACTCAAACATAGTAGTTCAGGGTTGTAAATTGACTAAATAAAAATTTGATGATGTAAATGTTACATGTCGTATAATTTAAGGGGGTAAATTATATTTTCCCAAAACAAAAAAAACACTATGGAAAAGTAGAAATCATAACAAAAAATAGAAAAAGAAAGCCATATGTATTATAGCCTATTCACACTGAAAAACACTACTCCCTTTTTTTTTTTTAATATGTCGCAAAGTGAATAATCACACAGATTAAGAAAGTAATTGATATGTCTATTGAAAATATATTTTTTTATTGAAGATATAAATATTTCGTTGGTAATTGAGTTTTTAGTATTGGAGATGTAAATATTTATTGATAAAGGAGGAAAAAATAATAAATGATACAATGGAAATGTAAAATGACAGATAAATAAAAAAATAACAAATTCTGAAATATGACAGATAAAAAAAACGGAAGGAGTATATCATAAGGGTATCATTGTGTTAATCCTTGCTGGCCAGCGGCAAAGGATTCAAAGTTGGAGAAATCAAAATAAAACATGTCGTATGAATACTTTATGAACCGCCTAAGGGCATCTCCAAGGGTGTTTTTTTTTTTTTTTTTTTTTTACACAACACCAAAATGGTGTAAAATTATATCATTGTTCTCCAACCGTTTACATCAAATCTTATTCCAAAAAAAATGTTCTAAAGATATTCTATATTAAAACATTGAATTAATTAAAAAAAAAAGGCTGAACTGACTAAAGTGGTACACCAAATTAGGTGATAGAAGAAACGGATTTGGTGAAATGAGAAAAAAAAAGTGTACCATTGAAGCAACACCATTACACCAAAATGGTGCAATAGCCCCGGGTCGTTCTTCCTTGGAGATGCTCTAAAGACTATTTGGACATATCAACTTGGATTTGCACAAAGTTCCTACCTCAAAGGTAGTGGGAATTTTGCTTTTGTGGGCATGAAAGAGAGTAACCACCAACCGAAGACATTTACAACAAAAGTATCTAGTCGGGACTCAGATGAAGCGGACATGTTCTTGTTTGATTCGGGTGGATGCATTTGTTCATCAGTCAATTGGGGATTCCAAGATTATTTATTATCTTGTTCCAGTAAATTAGTTGGAAGTATAATTAGCACGATGGTATTCACTTTACGCATGTAGATGGTGTTTTTAGCAATAATTTTGCAAGTTTTCAAGAAGATTTTGTTATTGATAAGACGAGGACACAATCATGAGTGAGTCGATCCTTTTCACCTCCTCCAATCAACCTATTACTTTGGGCCTGTTTATTTCCATTCTCTAAACATGGTTCTTGTTCTGGGAAGTGTTTCTATTCTTGAAATGGAGTTTGTTTTATGCCCATTTCTGTTAAGAATTGTTTCCCCACAAGTTTATATAGATCGGTCGCCACGGGTTTTAAGAGCACCTCTGAGTTGTGCACACATCCATCGTCTATGCTTCTTGAGTATAAGGCTACTAGCAATGACTTGAGAATAATTCTCCTTCCAGAAGCTTTTGACATCACCATAGAGACTGATTGGGTGGTTACTCTAACCAACATTTCTGCTAAGAAATATGGGCTTTACATATCACTCTTCCTTGTTAATTGCATCAGTGTCTTGGTAATCTGCTACAAAAACTTAATGATAAGAGTCTTATGTTATGTGTGTTGGGATTGATTTGAGGTATAATCAAACTAATATATTGTGGCCAAAGAATCTTCTTGGCTTGACAAAGGCCATGGGGTTGGTTACAACAATTACCTTCAATCACTATATGATCCCCTTGAGGAATATTTTTGTCAACAAGTGGCTGCGGTGAAGTGGAAAAACGGAGTCTTCTAGACGGATCTTATTCATTCTGCACTTTTGGTAAACGAACATATCCGGTACAAAATCAGTCATATGTTTGAGGTGATTCGCAGAGTTTTTTTTGGGGTGTAAAAGATTAGAACTGAGGTTTGGATTACCAGATTATTCAAGGGCATATTTACTCTATGGTGAAATCTTCAAACTAGCTCGTGGACAAGCTATTTAATAAGATGGTTGGAATGATAAAATCAAAACTAATATATGGAAATGAAGATCATCATGGTTGACATAAGTGTTGTTATAATTGATTCATGTATGTATACTCTGTGCAAGAATGGACAAATTAAGGGGGGCTTTGAAAATGTTTCATCAGATAGTGAATGAGCTAGACCGCCGATGGATTTTGATGGTGAGCGTGGGAGGCCTCAATGTGGATTCCTACGAGTTTGTTCATGTATGACGATGACAAATTATGTCACCTTAAAGATCCGGGCTTTTCCTCCTGTTATTGATGAATAATCAAGAACCCTAATGCCAAGAACAAAGAAGGGGTTTTGTATCTTTACGGCTGAGTCTAAGTGGAATTCTTAGAGTGCCTACGTATCCTGTGTATTGTCCAGGAATCAAGCCCTACGTAGTTCCTGGAACGTTGTATTTATAAGGACAATGCATAACCCTAATATGAGTCGGTTTGTAGCTATTGTCATATTTACCCTTCATTGGGCTTTACCCCTCGCCCAGGTTATCCTGTGGATAATGGGCCAACGTGGCTAGTGTGGACTCCGTTCTCGATATCGGTCTACCCGAACTGGGATGACCGACTCCTAGAACTCTCGTCCTGCACTGCCCGTAAGTCGATAGTCGTGACCTCAAATCCCTAGTCATGCTCTAGGTTCGAGGATCGACATGCGTGACATGGCTTCCAAGTCGATAGCCCGACTTGCAGGCCTTATGTGGTTCATGTGCCTTAGTAAATATTTAATCCACGAGGTCCACTCGATGATGATATATCGAGGTGCGTAACCCGGTATCGTCATAAGCCCCCCAGACCTGAGAGAGGCGACTTCCGTTGTCCGAGGTCAGATCTGCCAATTTGAAATCGTCTTCGAGTTGGACTAAATCTTGGGCGGGAAATGGTGTATCCGCTTCGTATGCCACCTGTCTCCTCAACTAATCGTGGCCGTTCATAGTGACGTCAGAGCGCACTATCTTTTCGTCTTCTGCCATAAATGATGTCCCCTTGATTTTCGCGATTCATGGGGGAGTTATAACTACTAGTAACCCCTCTAATCACGTCTTTTCACTGTCATTTGGCATTAGCAACGCATAAAAGGGGGAGAGAAGAACCAGACGGTGAATCATTCCTGCCTATCCATTTCTCCTTCTTCAACTCCAGAAAACCCAAGTAAGCATCTTTTATGTTATCATTTTTCTTTTAGTTCCTACCATTCTTGCTTGAGTCTGCCCATGTCTAGTAGTGCTACAATTTCTGATAGGATAGAGGATTCTCATTCCGGTGATCAAACACCAGTATCTGTCCCTTTCAATCAAGTTCTACAACCGAATCCGATGGAACCCTTAGGCACTATCCGGGAGCCCAAGAAACTATCCACCAGAATGGATGGAAAGGGGCCTAAGGGGTGTATCTCCTGTCTTACCATGGATGATCTCAACCAACTGCGGCGGAGGTATGGGCTTTCTGACCCTCAACTGGTGGTTCAGCTTCCTTCCGGCCACCATCGGGCTTGCCGATGAGCCCCCGTATGGTTCTCAGACGGCCCATGAGGCCCAATTGTCGAGTGGGTTAAGGTTCCCTCTCTGTCCGGCGGTCCTAGCTGTTCTTCACCATTACGAGATCGGTGTATCTCAACTGGGCCCAAATGCGATCCGGACTCTGATGGGCTTTTTGATTGCCTGCCGAGTGTCAGGTATCGGTTTTACCGTTCCTTTATTCCGGTGGTGGTACAAGATCGCTGCGCTGCCGGATAAAATGTGGTACACGTTTCAGAGGCGTACCAATCGTCATGAGTTCGTGTCTCGGGGACCTTCATCTCACGGGAATTGGAAGCCCAGGTTTTTCTTTCTCCGACATGGATCGGATAATCCTTATATCGGCTTATGGAGGTCGAGAGACGGAAGGGATGACAAATTGGGTCGTGAGGCCGCGCCCGACGAGGCTCTTTCTCTCGAGAGATTCAAGTTCGAGGTGACTACGTCAGACCTGAGTCTTCTTTACGAGCTTGCTCGCCTCGGGGAGGCGGGACCCGTGCCATACATAAGCCTTCCTACTGTCGATCAGGAAAATTGTAGGAAACTTTATTATTTTGTTGCTAAGTCTTATGGCTTTTTGAAGTTGTATCTTTATTATTCTTGATACTGACTCCTTTTTTACTTGTGTAGTGGGGAGATTTTCGAAGGTCGCTGTCCCAAAAACTTCCGCAGTAGCTGCTGCTGTCGCCGCATCTAGGTCGAGGGTCATTCCCCGGGCGCCGAGAGAGAGACTCGCCGTGTTGATGACTCGACCGAGGGTGTCGAGACAACTACCCTGTCGCACAACCGAATCCGCCTTTCTACCTCGGGGACTCACCCATGAGCACCGGTCGATACGCCGGCGAAGATGTTATCGACTTTACTCGCCGGAGGGGTGAAGAAGCTTCCGCTCTGAGCGTGCAGGTTGCAAAAGAAGAGGTCGGCACTCGAAGAGCTGGTGACAGATCAGCAAAAACAGGCCAAAAAGGCCAAACTTATCAAGCCTTCTCTCGACCTTGCCGCCTCGGGTGAGATGTCGGCCGATGATGTCAAGAAGCTGGACGACCAGGTCCTGGCCTCTTCCCTCCGAGAGTTGGGTCGCGTGGTAAACACTAACTCTTGTCGATTTCATTTCTTCTTTTTGCCCTCTCAAGCTTATGCCTTAACCTTTCCTTTTCGGCAGCACTACTTTATGAGTCGAGAGGCTTCTCGACGTTTATGAGCACGCCGTCCGAGACTGAGGAAGAGTAAAGACACAGATTCGGAGGTTGAACGACAAGCTTGTTATCGAGTCGGCTAGTGTCGCTGGTCTGGAATCGCAGCTCAATGTTTTCAAGAAAGAGGCTGATGCTGAGATACAGAGAGTAAAGGAGGAGCGGGAAGCTGCCGTCGCCATGCTGAAGAGAGATCTGGCTGCGGCTGAAAGGAGGGAGGCTGCTTTAAGAGAGACTCTCGAGCGGAATCGCACGGCGAGCGGCTATTGCGTAAGAGAGAGATCGATTGAAGGCCGAATCGATCAAGTCCTCAGGCACCGGAGGAAGCAAGGGCCGCCACGGTGCTCGAGTATCGGAAGTCTGACGAGTTGGGCAAGGATCTCGACGTAATCATGCAGACGGCTATACTTGGAGGATTCACCAAGGCGGTGGACCAAGTAAAGAAGGTCTACCCGAAGTCGAGATCGACCACCAAGAGCCTGGTCGCTATGACCACGACTCGGAGGCGTTGTATGACTCAGACTTGACGAATTTCACTTTCAGTAGGTATATCGCTTGCCCGTATATGGCGGCCCTACAACGAGCTCGACCGGATAATACGACTCTCACATCATTGCTCCCACGCCAACTCCCGAAGATGCGAATCCGACCGACTCCCGATGCTTCTATTTAGTTATCTTGCTTCTTTTGAACTTTGTTGTTCTGAACTTTAACTTTGCAATTGTTTGTAAATTTTATTATGACTCGTCGATTTAGGGACGTCGTCTCTAGGGCCATACCCGACTTCCGTAGTTAATCTCGATCGCTTATGTGGCCTCGAGTCCGTCGCCTGGTTCCCGATCGCTCGCTTCTCTCCGGCCCAAATATCATATTCACATAATTATTTTGGCGATTGTCATCATAGCGGTCCTGACCATAGTAGTCCCTATCGTTATCAGGAGATCGGTCTCGTCTGGGGGATCGATCTCTTCTTCTCTGATTCTCTCGACTTCGGCCTCTATCCTGGTCAGGATTTTTCCTTTTGAAATCTCGTTGCCCCTTGGGCTCGGTGTACCGTGATCTGTCAACAACTTCGTCCAACTTCCCCTCTTGGATACGAGCTTCGATGTCTTTCTTTAAGTCGAAACATTCTTCTGTCGAATGGCCTGTATCTTCGTGGAATTCACAATACTTTGTCGACCTTCGTTTTTCTCGAGGTTTTTTGATCGGAGGTGGCCTCTTGGCTAGGTTCTTGGAGACCATGATTGATAAAACCTCTGTACGGGACCGGTTGAGAGGAGTAAAATCTTTATCCTTTTTACCCCTTTCTCTCTCTCGACCGCCCCGAACGGGAGCCTCGATGCGATCCCAAATCGATGCTTTTCTTTCTACATCTTGTCATCCGAGACGGTTCTTATTTGCTCCTCGACCATCTTTCCTCGAGTTGTCCATCCACTCGGCTTGGGTGTGCATACGCACTGCCTCTTCGCCTTGACAAAATCGATGGACGACATTCACACATTCATCCATGTTTCGTGGTAGGTTTCTGCTTAACTTCTCATATAGCTTTGTGTTGTGCAGTCCCCCCACAAATGAAGTGATCAAGACTCGATCCTGTGGGTCTTTGACCTGCATGGCCTCAAGGTTAAACCTCTTCAGATAATCTAGCACCGACCCATCTCTATGCTGCCTCACAATTGTGAGGTGCGTCTCACTCAACTGAAATTTTTTATTGACGATGAAGGCATCTCTGAATTTTCGGGCAAGCATGGTGAAGTTGGAGATGGATCCGGGTTTCAACTTGGTGAACCACTCTCTTGCTCGTCCTACGAGTAGAGTCTCGAATGCCCGGCATCTCATCTCGTCTGGTGCACAATCTAGCCTCATCTGGGATAGATACCTGTGGAGATGGTCCTCCGGGTCGGTGGTGCCATCATACGGGTCTATCTTAGGAATCTTAAATCTCTTGGGTTTAGGATAATCCTCGATCTCCTTGGTGAAAGGAGACTCTAGCCACAACGAACCCTGAGTCCTCCCTAGGATTACGTCTAACTCCTGTCTAACGCTATCTTCATCGATGCGTATATGCTTCTGTCGGATTTCCCGCTTCCTTCTTTCGACAGAGCTTGAGGAAGCGCTGATCTCTTCGAACTGAACTGGCTTGGGTTTATTGACGGCGGTATTCATACCGCCTTCCCCCTGGTGTTGCTGTTGTTGAAGTTTTTGTCGTGTAAATGCTTCCGCCATTATTTTTCTCAGAGCGCTAAGATCTGTCGCCGCCAACTGATCCACCATGGCCTGATGCTCTGGGGCAAGGACCTGAGCTTGCTTTGGTAGGTTTTCTTGATTTTCTTGGACGGTCTCCAAGGCTGGATCTTTATCGCCCTGAGCCTCCACACCTGCCTGCTCACTTATTTGCGGATTCTGCGGATCCACGTTTTTTGAGGTGGTTTTTCTGGCGGTCTTTTCCTTTGGAGGCATGATGATCTTGACGTATTCAACAAAAGAGACCCTCCTTCTAGCGCCAATGACGATGACAAATTATGTCACCTTAAAGATCCGGGCTTTTCCTCCTGTTATTGATGAATAATCAAGAACCCTAATGCCAAGAACAAAGAAGGGGTTTTGTATCTTTACGGCTGAGTCTAAGTGGAATTCTTAGAGTGCCTACGTATCCTGTGTATTGTCCAGGAATCAAGCCCTACGTAGTTCCTGGAACGTTGTATTTATAAGGACAATGCATGACCTAACCCTAATATGAGTCGGTTTGTAGCTATTGTCATATTTACCCTTCATTGGGCTTTACCTCGCCCAGGTTATCCTGTGGATAATGGGCCAACGTGGTCGTGTGGACTCCGTTCTTCGATATCGGTCTACCCGACCTGGGATGACCGACTCTGAACTCTCGCCCCGCTTTCGCCCGTAAGTCGATAGTCGTGACCTCGAATCCCTAGTCATGCTCTGTGTTCGAGGATCGACATGCGTGCCATGGCTTCCAAGTCGATAGCCCGACTTGCAGGCCTTATGTGGTTCATGTGCCTTAGTAAATATTTAATCCACGAGGTCCACTCGATGATAATATATCGAGGTGCGTAACCCGGTATCGTCAATGTACAAGCTTTTTGAGTATGAGATGGACCGGTTTAGGGACATCTAAAGTAGATTTATTTGTTATTCTTGTGTTTAATTTAATGGATAGTCATGTAGGCGATTTTAAGTGCCAGATTCACCTAGCTAGAATTTTTAGCCTATAAACAACCTAAATCCCTTAATTGTTGAATATTATGTAATCTTTTAACCGCTTTCCATGAATGAAACGAAGAGCTTAAATTAGCACTTTTTATCCTTTTCAATTTGATTTTCTACATTGTTAAAATACAGAAGAGAAACTTGCACTCCATGAAAGACAAAATAGAAGCAACCCAAACATAAACAATGACGGAAATTAATAAAACACGGAAACAAAGAGAACACAGAGATTGAACGTGGTTTCTGACGTTGTGCCGGCTACTCCACGGATAGAATATTATATATTTTATTACACACAAAGTTACAAGGATTTCCACACCCACTTCATTGATTACAACATCGGTATTGATAGACACAAATTCCTTAAACCCAAGCTGCCATAAGATCTTTGTCAGAACTGTCATAAATACCCCAGATGTGGACCCCAGCTCCAGCTTTTATCCACCAGACGAAACTCAGCATCAGCTGACCTTCTCAGACTTGTAATCAACAGCTCAGATGTAGAACTCAGTTGTATGCAACAAACCTCAGCAGACTCAAGTGACTGCTGACTTCAGAAGAAACTCGGCTCACTTCACCAGATGACTTTCACAGAACTGAATACACTTACTTAGCTGACCATCATTCTCAGCTGACTTTTCCAGATCAGTTCCACCAGTTTAGAGATCAAGTCACTTTACTGACAAATCTCCACTTTGACTTGAACTCTTATTCATAGTCAACCAGATTACATAATCAGGTGTACTTATACCAGATGCATTCATCAATGCCAGGAGGTACTTGTACCAGACTTCTCCATATAATCCACTCCGCTGATCTGCCCTCAGCTGAGCATCCAGATTTTAGTTTATAATCTTAGAATATTCATCAAGTTCAGACACAACTGAAACTTGGTCTGCTGAACTGGTTTAGTGGACATATCAGCATGACTCTCCTTTGTGCCAATTTTCTTCAATGCAACCCTCTTCTTATTTCTCAGAAAATGATACCTCACATCAATATGCTTGGTTCTCTCATGATGAACCTGATCCTTAGCTAGACAAATTGCACTCAGACTGTCACAATAAATCTCAGCTTGATCTTGATGTACCCTTAAAATACTGACTAGCCCCTTCAACCAAATACCCTACTTAGTTGCTTCAGTAAGAGCCATATATTCAACCTAAGTAGTTGATAAAGCCACTGTGGCCTGAAGAGTTGCTTTCCAGCTGACAACTGAATTCCCTAATGTGAACATCTAACCAGTCATATATTTTCTACTGTCTATATTACCTGCATAATCAGCATCACAATACCCTGTGAAAAAACCTTGAGTATCACCTCCATAAATGAGACCAACATCAGTTGTACCATGGCATACATCAGACTGCCAATTGCATTAGCAAAGGTAACTCTTGACATGTACTCATTCTCATCTGTTGACTGCGAAGCATAAACTGACAAATGAGCATTTGATGTCATATGAGTATCTATAGGGTTTGCAACAGACATGCCAAACTTGGTCAAAATCTTATATATATATAGCCTTGCTGAGATAAAAACAGTTTCTTCTGACTTCTATCTCTCCATATCTCCATCCCTAAAATCTTCTTGGCTGCACCCAAATCTTTCATTTCAAACCAACATTGAGAAGGTCTTTCAGATTCTGAACATCAAACTTCTTTCTTGCAGCTATCAGCATGCCATCCACATATAAAACAAGATAGATGTATGATCCATCTTTCAGCTGACTGTTGTAAACACAACAGTCATTAGGACTTATGTTATAACCCAGTTGGATCATATAACTGTCAAACCTTGGTAATGGAACATGGAAATGTCTAACATCAACTTCTGGTAGCCTTGGCTTAGCACCACAATTGGGACCCTCCACGGAGAGAATGTGGAGCACCGGAAGGCGACTGTTTAGGCCTTTCGGGATTTTGACTTAGCAGTCAATAGTCCTTTTACAATGTGCTAAGTAATTTAATTAGATTGTCTAGTACTAGAAGTCCTTATGGATCCTTTTATGTGAATGAACCAGATGGTTAGATTAAATTCGTAATAAACATATGTGATATGTCTAAAAGCTAAAACACTAAGACAATTGGTGAGGCACGTTTATATTTTGCAGCATGGAACCATTACACCTGTTCAATTGGTATGATGCCAAGGGGTCTCGTGTAATCTTCCTCACGGAGCTGTACGTGCAATTGAGGTGCTGATTGTGTTGTGGTACGTTGTTCACCATAAATATTGTCATTCGATCTTGGTGTAACAAACCTACATGGGCATGTTACAGCAAGTTCATAGATATGGCTCGATTCATTTAGCTTAGCTCGTTTACTTTTCTTGTTCGCTAAGTTGTATGTTGCTATATATATTTCCCTCTATTCTTGTACCAAATCAATCATAAAATCAATAAAAATATTCTATCATTATACATTGATATGGTATCGGAGCCATAGGCTGAAGCCGCCCTTTCACCGATCCTCTTCCTCCGTCTTCTTCCTGATTCCTCCTCTTTCATCCGATAAAAAAAATAAAAATAAAAAAAAAAAAACCTGTCCTTCCTCTTTCATTCTTCCTCCTTCATCCGAACAACAATAAAAATAAATAAAAAAAAATCTTTTCTCTTCCTGTTGCTTCCCTCCCCCTTTCATTCGATTCTGCAACTCCAAAAAAAAAAAACAACCTTAACCCACCTTAATTCTTAGCCATGTCTGCAGCTGATTCTTCTGTCACCGCCACCTCCCCCACCGGTGCTTCCTCCTCCCAGTATCCCTCCTTCAACACATCCAATTCGGTCAACATCATCAAACTCACGCGAACGAATTATCAAATATGGCTAGCACAGATTGTGCCTTATTTAAAAGGTCAGGATGTTTACGGTTTTATTGACGGAACGATCCCGTCTCCTCCAAAGCTGATTGAGGGGAAACCCAACCCCGATTATGCCCAATGGGTTAAACAAGACAACCTTATTTTAAGTGCGATCACCTCATCACTCTCTGAAGACGTTCTAATTCATGTTTACCATGCTCGTACCTCTGCTGATATGTGGAAAGCAATTGACCGATGTTTCGCTTCGCAATCCCGGGCCAAAATTGTTCATCTTCGCTCTCAACTAGCCACCACCAGAAAAGTTAACTCCACCGCTACCGAATATTTTATGACTGTGAAGCGCCTTACCGACGAGCTCGCTCTTGCCGGTCAACCTTTAAATTCTGATGATATTATTAATTATGTGCTCGCTGGTTTGGGACGCGAATATGATGCTCTTGTCGCCATGGTTTCTACCCGTACTGATCTCACCGTCGAAGAACTATTTTCCATGCTCCTGACCATGGAAGCTCGAATTGACCATCATGCGGCTGCTCCTCCTGCTACACCATTGCTTCCCACGCCCAGTGTTGCTCCGTCTGCCAATTACACATCTAGGCCCTCTTCCAATCGTGGCCGTGGCAACAACCAACATAATACTAATAATCGTGGACGTGGTCGGGGTCGTTCGCAAGGTTCAAGGCCAAACTATCATCAACAACAGCCTTATAATAACTTCCAGCATCCTTCAAATTAGTCTGCCCCCTCCCTACAATGTCAATTATGCAACCGATTCGGTCACACTGTTCATACATGCCGGTGCACAGTTTGATTCGAATTATAACCCTTCTCCTCCTCCTCGTCCACCTCTCTTCTAATTTTGCAGTACCTCATTCGATTCCTCCTCCTGGCTTCCTCGACACCGGCGCTTAGCCACCACATGACGCCCAACCCTCGTAACTTCAACTCACCACCTGCTCTCTACTCGGTGACGATCAAATTCGTGCAAGAATGGTCATGGTATGAATATCTCCCATGTTGGTACTATTAATTTTGCTACCCTCCTCAACATTTATCCTACGTGATGTTCTTCTTGCTCCTGCTCTTCAACAAAATTTACTTTCTATTCAGCACTTTGCTCGTGATAATAATGTTTATTTTGAATTTCACTCCTCGTATTTCCTTGTGAAGGATTACTCGGGCCAGGTCCGTCTTAGAGGCTATGTCAAAGATGGCCTATATCACTTCACCCGTCCTTTTACCACCGGTCCCTCCCGCCCCGCTACTCATGCTCCTCTCTCTTCCTGGCATCGCCGTCTTGGTCATCAAGCCTCGCGTATTACTAATATTGTCCTTCGTCGCTTAAATATCCTCCTCCCGTGCATTTCCCTCTTCCATTTGTTCGGATTGTCAACTCGCTAAGAGTCATCGTTTACCTTTATCTACTACGTCTTTTACTTCGTCCAACCCTTTAGACTTAATCTATTCGGATGTTTGGGGGCCATGTGCCGAGACTTCAATTTATGGCTCGCGATACTATGTTTGTTTTGTTGATGACTGTACGAAATTCATTTGGCTTTATCCTATTATTTTCAAATCTGATGTTGAGAATATTTTTTATCAATTTCAAGCGCGCGTTGAACGTTTATTTAATGCTAAAATTAAGGCTCTTCAAACTGACCGTGGCACTGAATATAGTAAGCTAAAAGATTATTTTTCTCAGACCGCATCTCTCATACGGTTGCGTGTGCTCACACTCATGAGCAAATTGGTGCAGTTGAACGTCGACATCGTCACATTGTTGAAACAGGGCTGGCTTTACTTGCTCACTCTCACTTGCCTCTGAAATATTGGGAGGATGCATTTACTACTGCAGTTTTTCTCATAAACCGTATGCCATCCCAGGTACTACACTACAAGTGCCCTTACGAGCTTATTTATCATCGCCGGCCTGATTATAGTTTCCTAAAAATTTTTGGTTGCGTATGTTGGCCTTATTTGCGACCGTACAATAATATCAAAACTGCTTTTCGGTCTAAGTCTTGCATTTTTCTTGGTTATAATGATGAACATGGTGGTTACAAATGCCTTGATCTTTCCTCCAGGCGTATTTTTATTTCCCGTCATGTGGTGTTTGACGAGAATATTTTTCCTTACACTTCTTCCGTTAATTCCCAGCCACACTATACACCTGCTAGCGTCCTCCTACCATCACTTTCACATATCATTTCCCAGGCCCAGCCCACAACTTCCCCCATCCTGTCCACCCGAAATTTCTCTCCTCCTCTCCTTTAACCAAATTTCACTCCTCCTACCCCCCACTCGAACCGAGCCCGGCCCCTTCACCATCTCCTAGCCCAACTGTGCCTCAGCCCGACCCTGTTGTGCATGATCCACCAGCCCACGGAATGACTACACGTTCCCGCACCCACTCACTTAAACCCAAAACGCTTCCCGATGATTTTGTGTCCTCGCCACCTCCGCATGCTCACAATACTGATACCTCTCCTCTCGCCATTGAACCTAACAACTACACCGAGGCTTCCCGCTTCCCTGAATGGCGTCAGGCCATGCGTGATGAGTTCCAAGCACTTTTAAATAACCAAACTTGGACACTGGTTCCTCCCCCTCCCTCCGCTAATGTCATTGGGTGCAAATGGGTATTTCGTATTAAACGTAATTCTCAGGGCCACATCGAGCGATACAAGGCTCGTCTTGTTGCAAAAGGATTTCACCAGACTTCGGGCGTCGACTTTCATGAGACATTTAGTCCTGTGGTTAAACCTGTCACTATTCGCACTGTTTTATCTCTTGCCTTGCAGTTTAACTGTTTTTACATGGTTACTTGGATGATATTGTTTACATGCAGCAGCCTCCAGGATATATTCATCCTGCCTTCCCGCATCATGTGTGCAAGCTTAATCGCAGTTTGTATGGCCTCAAGCAGGCCCCTCGGGCATGGTTTTCTCGCCTTACTCAGCTCTTGGCCACTCTTGGTTTTCGCCCCTGCTCAGCGGACTCATCTCTATATATTTATCATAGTCATGACACTTATATTCTCATGCTTATCTACGTCGACGATATTATTATTACCGGTTCTACTTCAGTGGCACTTCAGTGGCTTCTCTCCTCTCTCTCTGCCACTTTCCCGGTCAAGGACCTGGGTGAACTCTCTTATTTTCTGGGCATTGAAGTCACTCGTACTCTGGCTGGGCTCCATCTTTCTCAGGCTAAATACACCGCTGATTTATTGGCCAAGTCTGGCATGCAAGATTCCAAGCCCTGTGCCACTCCCATGGCTGCCTCTCCTCCTCTCTCTCGCAATCAGGGTCAACCCTTTGACAATCCGCAGTTGTTGTTAGGAAATCTACGCGGGAACGCAGCGGAATTTAAAATTTATTTCCTATCGACCCAAGATCGACTTCGCTTTAAGCAATAAACAATTAAGCTAGTAGACGGTGATTACCTTGGTTGATCTAAAAGATCGACGCTTTGACCGTCTAAGGAGAGTAGTTCGCATATAGAGCGCCCCAGTGTTCGGCCTCTACCGCTAGTCCACACGAATGTACCGCTGAATCCCATCATGGATTGCTATTGGAAAACTCCGGTTGCTAGACCGGCCCTTTTCCCTCTCTCCAACTCTCTATAGGATGCTCTCCAATTTTACACAAGAACTATTAATTCTTGAATTGTGTTGTCTGATAAAAGAGAGCTTGACACCCACCTCTTATTTATAGTCATAGGTGGCGCCCCAATAGAGTAGAAAGGAAGAAAACCTTTCTCCAATAAAATAAGGAAAATATAATTGATTGATTTATCTCATTTATTACAATATCTCATATTAAATAAATCTAGGATTTTGTCAATATCTTATATTGAATATTTCCAAGATATTGTCAATATCTTATATTGACAATATTTACCTTTTATTATATTACCATAAATCAATTTACACATATGTATATATCACATATATATTACACACATAAATCTATATAAATATATTGGAAACAATCATGCACATGCATATCAATTATGCATCACACGCTGGGAGCCCAAATATATGAATATTAATATCTAATATTAATATATGGTAATACCATTAATTAAATTGCACAATCCAAGTGTATCATATACACACACAAATTGCGCCACCTTAGCCAATAAATTGGCATCCGGAATATTCTTTAATTAATATAATATTATTAATATCTTGTATTTAATTTATTCATAATAAATAAATACCACCATATTAATTTACCACTATAGCCTTTATAGTCGTGAGATAAATTCTTTCCTTATTTGGTTATCATCTATAACCACATTTTAATCCGGCTAGATGTTTATATGTGTGTGACCCGATAGGCTTCCGAATATGTTGGCCGTAGACACAAAGTGCAAATTACGAAAATGCCCTTCATGCCTAACGATCACGGGATAGCGTCTAGCAACACACCGTGACTTCCGATCATCGGAAGAGTCAAATGCAATGACTACTACCTTTCATGTGAAACAGCTTACCGTGTAACTTACAATCCTATCGCTGTAATAATATCCATACGGTCGTTAGTCGAGTGTCAAAACATCAACAACCGTATCTTATAATCTGGATATCAAGCTCTCTCGAAATAACTCATTCACTCCCACTTTGCAAAGATTCACGAGAGTAAGACATTCCTTATAAGAAGGCCATTTCGGATATTCGATCCCAATCATAGGATACGCGATTCCCGGATCGACCAATCATGTATACTTCGTGATGCTTCAAAGATCATACCCAATCACTACCGCATGATCGCCCGTGGCTGTGGGAAACCTCAATAGTGTCAAAGCATGACAATCCACACCGTGATGCCATGAAGACTCCGGTCTTAAGGATAATTACACAACCGCCACATAGTGTGACACTTATCCGTGTAAGTGGGTCAGTCTAACGTACGCATTCTCTAATACACGCCCACGCATACCCAAGTGTCTCTACACTTCGATAGACGAGATCTATCCTCGCCTTAAAGACGTAAGACATCCAATACGTGCTAGTCTGCTTATACTATCAATGCCCTGCTTTAATAGTACATCGGCCTAGAGATATTTAAGTATCAAACTTATTAAAGTGATTAGAGATCTCATCAACCATAATCGCCTATCATGGTTTCTCTATCACAGTTTAATACTAAGGACGTTATCACATAACAATTCATAATTGGTTCTTTAAAAGAACATATATATGACAACAGAAAAGCCATTTAATATATGTATAAACGTAAAGAAATAGTATAAATGATCCGACCCGGTCGGATCCGGTCCAACCCGATTGGGTTTAGGACACTATTCCAACAATCTCCCACTTGGCCTAAAACCAATCACTCGCACACACAAGACCAAGTTGAAACACAAGAATCTCATGCAATACTCGCAACCAGCCCTAGCCATAAACGGACCGCTATCCGTGGGGACTCAGACTATCTTCATATCATGTTCCATATGATCAAGTCAAAGGAACCGCCTCAACACACACACGAATCTCTGACGAGACCCTGGTCCTTGCTTCAAGCAATGAATCCACTTACTATAACAGCTATATAGAAAAGATGGAAGAACTGCATTGTGTTCAAGAATGAACCTTCTAGATCCATGTATCGCTCCCGCTAGCTTCTAAGGCACTACTGTGTTTTGGCCTAGTTGTAGAATTTACAAAGTGACCCATCGCTAAGAACATTTCCACTCATCGTATCACTTATTCAAAGTGATCGCAAACCTGCATCGTAGCTCCCACTCGCCTTCATAAGACTCGGGATATACGCCTCAGATATCTACGTTTATTTAATTCCAAGTTTCAATAAACTAGGAACCTTTCCTTAACTTGTTTAAGAATATTCTCGACATTCACCAGATTTACTTTCATACTTGCTCATGACTATTCATGGACTATGAACATCCGGCATCATCTTTATGATGGTTTCTATCGTAGTAGCGAAGGAAACCTTCAATAAGCGTCATCTTTCACCTTATCTTTAGGACTAACGTCCTAACATAGATAGATCTTGAGAACACCGGCTAGCAGTATCTCCTTACGCGATCTATGCTAAACTTCTTTTAGCATCACATCTATATAGGTAAAGTATAATCTAACAGCAGTTAAATCTATCACTATAGATTCCTATTTCTAAAATAAGAACCGCTAATCCAAGTGCTTTCGTAAAGAACTTGAACTACCAAACATTAATTGACTGTGCATGGGATGATAATTCACGAGAGAGATATCCAATACCTTACTCAAAAATCGTAACACACTCCCACTATCCATCTTGCACATTGGGCATATCCTTCTTTTGACTAAATCAAACTCCTTTGATTATCAAACAAAGAAATCGTCTAGAGAAACTTGTTTGAGTCCATAAATGGATCTCATGGGCTTACATATCATGTTATCGTCTATGAACATCGGGTTGTTTGCCCAACGCCTTCAACACTATCATATAGTCATGATACGGTTATAACAAGCATTATCTCGAATAGAATGGCACACCGGGCAAGATAAAGATAATTACAAGGTTTACACCTCATACCCTTCAGCCGTCACTATAGCCTTATGGTAATCAGATTACTATCCATGTCAGCCTTCCAGGGACACTCCCCTTAGGTAAGACAGACTAGGTTCATAACCTGGTTGTCACTGATGGAATCTAACTCAGATATTATGGCTCCTGGCCATAACTCTCAATCTCGCCTTTTAAACATTCTTTCATGAGTCGTGAGATATTCATTCTTCAAGATGAACGTACCTGCAGCCCTTTCAGGCTTGAGGTTATCTACAGACTTACAGAACTTTTGTGTGCACTGAGCAGTGATCTACACCTCATCGCTATATGGCGTCTGCTCACGTTCCTTTGGTTGAATATATCTTTGTGGTTCTCAAACTCTTTGAGATCTGATTTACTCCCACTGTTTCTCTTGGAAGAAACACTTCCTCTAGAAGACAGCATGTTTGGAGACAAACATTTTGCTCCACGGACAAGTAAATAATATCTAGCGTGCTAGCTAAGATATTCCACAAAGTTGCATATGTCGTACTAGGCTCCAAGCTTTTCTGACTTTGCCTATGACAACTTCAAATCATCGGTTAAGATAGATTCGACATTATCTTCTTCCATATCTAATATGGAATTTATTCAACCTTTATTCTTTGGAACTAGGTTAAGTATAAGGGCACTATCCCGAAACGGGTAAGGATACATCGCATGGCTTGCGCGCACACCTTTATCATATAAAGTGTTATTTCCATTTTGGGAACACAATCTAATTGCGTATCCAAAAGATGGTATCCTTCAAGGAAGAATCTTATTCCTTTTCGCATTTACGACTTAAAACACCCTTCGTGTATTAATTACTTCAATCCAATTGAAGATTAATTCCTAAGTAGCTCATCAATCTCATATTCATACTGGCTCGAACTTTTCGGGCTTTCCGAATTATGCACTTCACTGAGTACACTTGACTATTTCTAAAAATAGTCGTAGAGGTTAACAAACAATTATTTGTGGCATTAATTGTCACAAGCCAACAAACATCGGTATGTTTAGGCTTTAGACAATTTTCTAGATTTTTATAACCTTTTCATAAAAGGGTATTTTAGTCATCTTTAGATAAGATACGCATAACCCACATGATTCATAATCATATGGTTTAACATCATCAGAATGACGTTTAATTACACGCTTCTCTTCCAGAGAATCGACATCTAGAACAACTACAAATATCAAGGATAACAAATGACCATACAAATATTTAGTTGAGATCTCATCACATATATCAACTATATAGTGATATCAATTTAGTATGTTAGATTCAAAGGTGACCTTCCAACTTTATCGGAATAACATTTATTCTTTACAATTGAATATGTCTACTAAATCCTAACAGATAACCTGAAAGTATGTTCTTCATAAGAACCGAACATAATAACATTTATTTAGTTCCTTTATCGCTTTACTAGATCCGCAATATGGTAAGTATTACAACATTTGCTTCACCTTCCATATCTCAGATTTAATCTTTCTAATTTAATCACACTCGTAAGATATCATATATCTTAGAGTTGACTTTGAACTTAGATAGATTTATCTCAACGCAATTGCCTAGAATAGAAACTTCAATAAGTTCTCTATTTGAGCACATGCCCTAACTTTCCTTTTCAATCCTTTAAGCACTTAAAAATGTTTCTTATTGTAGTCTTCATAAGACTTAAGAAAAGATCACAAGAACTATGTCTTTGATTTCCTTTCATAAAGAAAATCTAAAGTTTATTAAATAGTTTATTTAACCTTTTAAATCGTATTTAAAACATTAACTATTTAATTAACCTTTAAGCAATGATTAAAGAAATAAGTCGATATTTAAATCTTACAATTTTGAAAACAACCTTTCCAAAATTCGATGTGGTCATTCTTATCCAACGCTTGAATTAATTGTCATCGTATGATCAATGATCATCTTGGATCGTATCCAATATATGACTAATTCGTTGAAACTTATTTCAAATGATTTAATCATATCATGAGCTTCCGCTTTCATTAATAATTAAAGTCTCGGAGCACTGCATCAATTATGTAATCTCCTTGTCTCTAACTACTATAACGGGATTGCTCATGCCATTGCTTATTTTAAAAGGATTAAAATTACTCAACCATATTTGAGAACGCTTCTCAAAATTAATAATCATAATTTGGTTTTACTAATCGAGAATAAAACATAAATATAAAGTTTGCTAAAACTACAACATAAAAATGAAAATAAAAGAGTGTTGTTGTTTATACACGCAAAATCAAAATGGTCTTTTGATTTATGATTTTGCTCCCACTAGTCAACTACTCCCAATTGACTTTCAAGAATCTTTCAAAATTCTTTAGTGGCCAAGATCCCATCTCGTTACCCCGATTCCCGACGAGGGCCGATCAACCGAATAATTCGAAAGGTATGTAACTCTTACCAATCACATCTCTATGTGACTCTTGGTGGTTTGACTAGTCAACTCTTTGACAATTCACATCTTTATGTGGTAGTCAACCCTTGCCTCTAGAATAAGACGGTCCCGACGAGGCCAATCACCGCAATACTCTAGTCAAGTCATAACCCAATATTCGCGAGATCTCATACGATCATATCTCAATAACGACGATATACCCGTGGTAGGTCAACTCCCGACGAGGGCCGATCGCTTGGATCCGCACAAAGGCTCTTCACCGTCGCTATAATATTGGGAGACAATTTTCGACTTGATTTTTGTTGTGGAAGTATTTACGTAAATTAATTCACTTAATTAATTTTAATTACGGTCTCATCAAATATATCTATCTCTATGACATACATCCTACACATTTATCTAGATCGTGCCTAGTCATGCATCTATCGTATCATATAAAATAAATACAAGCACAAAATAAATAAATGCGTAAAGTAACCGGTATGATCATGGACTTTTCTAGGTGTGGTTTCGAATACAAATCGACGAAACCGCTGGTCACAATCTAAGGGTAGTTGCAACCGCCAATAGGATCTTTAATGCTCCATTCTCCAATGGGATCTTTATTTTCGCCTTTCTTTGGTCTTCATCTTACTGCTCCATTCTTGTTACATTTAATTCTATCTAATAAAATAAATACACCCGCCGCACACGGGGAGCTAACGGAATGAGACAAATGCAGAAATAAACTAGGTCACGCTTCTTCATAACGGCTCAGGACAATTTTTAAACCAACAGAAAATTTAAATCATTCACATCTATCCTATCGGTCGAAATTCACGATCAATCGGGTCCATATAATCATATTATATCTACTATATCTAATCCATACAAAAAAATCTTATGAAAAAGATAAAATTAAAATTTAACTACTTGCGCCTTAATTAATCAATTAACATTTAATCTATTAAATAATTTTATCCAATCAATTAACTAATTAACATTTAATTAATTAAATGATTTTAATCGAAATAAAATTAACGATTAATTTTAAACCGATTTTAATTTTAATTTTAATTAATTAGAACTATTCCAAAAATAAATCAAAATTAAAATTATTTCTCTTTTTTTTCTTTCCTTTTGATTCGTAATCAAAGGGATGCCTTAAGTTTCCTAAACCAAATTTGGGCAGTTCACCACTTTCCAAAATCAAAATTTTGGAAGTGGCGCAGCCGCCAGCTATTACAAATCAAATATTTGGAAAGGCTTTGCTATTCCAAACCAAATATTTGGAAAGGCCAATACTTTTGGTTTAGGCCTCGCCACTTTCCAAGATCAAAATTTTGAGAAGTGGCTTGCGCCTGCGCTTTTCCCAAATCAAATATTTGGAAAGGCTTAGCTTATTCCAAACAAAGTTTGGAAAGGCCATTATTACTTTAATCGCCATGTGGCATCCCAATGGCCAAACTATTTGTACTATTGGTTAGTTGCCACACGACACAACTAAACAAAAGACGAATTATCAATCACAACTATGAACAATAATGAAACACAAAATACACAAAACAAAATTTGTGATCCACCAAAAGATGCACCAAATGACGCCGACCGCCCCAAAGGGGTGCCGCGCCACCGGCGCAATTTCGATGGGGTGCCGCCGCCGATCGGCCGAGCACCCCATAAGCCGCCTCTTTTTTTTTTTTTTTTTTTTTTTTCGATTTTATGAATCAAAATCTTTCATCTTTTAATTATGTGATTTAAACGATAAAATTAACTACGCAAAATAAAATGCTTATTGCTTAAGCTCGAACCTTTCTCTGATACCACTGTTAGGAAATCTACGCGGGAACGCAGCGGAATTTAAAATTTATTTCCTATCGACCCAAGATCGACTTCGTTTAAGCAATAAACAATTAAGCTAGTAGACGGTGATTACCTTGGTTGATCTAAAAGATCGACGCTTTGACCGCCTAAGGAGAGTAGTTCTGCATATGAGCCGCCCAAGTGTTCGGCCTCTCTACCGCTAGTCCACACGAACACTCGCCGGAATCCCATCATGGATTGCTATTGGAAAACTCCGGTTGCTAGACCGGCCCTTTTCCCTCTCTCCAACTCTCTATAGGATGCTCTCTCATTTTACACAAGAACTATTAGTTCTTGGAATTGTGTTGTCAAAAGAAATTGACACCCACCTCTTATTTATAGTCATAGGTGGCGCCTAATAGAGTAGAAAGGAAGAAAACCTTTCTCCAATAAAATAAGGAAAATATAATTGATTGATTTATCTCATTTATTACAATATCTCATATTAAATAAATCTAGGATTTTGTCAATATCTTATATTGAATATTTCAAGATATTGTCAATATCTTATATTGACAATATTTACCTTTTATTATATTACCATAAATCAATTTACACACGTGTATATATCACATATATATTACACACATAAATCTATATAAATATATTGGAAACAATCATGCACATGCATATCAATTATGCATCACACGCTGGGAGCCCAAATATATGAATATTAATATCTAATATTAATATATAGTAATACCATTAATTAAATTGCACAATTCAAGTGTATCATATATACACACACAAATTATTTACCTTAGCCAATAAATTGGCATCCGAATATTCTTTAATTAATATAATATTATTAATATCTTGTATTTAATTTATTCATAATAAATAAATACCACCATATTAATTTACCACTATAGCCTTTTATAGTCGTGAGATAAATTCTTTCCTTATTTGGTTATCATCTATAACCACATTTTAATCCGCTAGATGTTTATATGTGTGTGACCCGATAGGCTTCGAATATGTTGGCCATAGACACAAAGTGCAAATTACTTAAAATGCCCTTCATGCCTAACGATCACGGGATAGCGTCTAGCAACACACCGTGACCCCAATCATCGGAAGAGTCAAATGCAATGACTACTACCTTTCATGTGAAACAGATTACTGTGTAACTTACAATCCTATCATTTGTAATAATATCCATACGGTCGTTAGTCGAGTGTCAAAACATCAACAACCGTATCTTATAATCTGGATATCAAGCTCTCTCAAGTAACTCATTTACTCCCACTTTGCAAAGATTCACGAGAGTAAGACATTCCTTATAAGAAGGCCATTTCGGATATTCGATCCCAATCATAGGATACGCGATTCCCGGACGACCAATCATGTATACTTCGCGATGCTTCAAAGATCATACCCAATCACTACCGCATGATCGCCCGTGGCTGTGGGAAACCTCAATAGTGTCAAAGCATGACAATCCACACCGTGATGCCATGAAGACTCGGTCTTAAGGATAATTACACAACCGCCACATAGTGTGACACTTATCCGTGTAAGTGGGTCGATCCTAACGTCACGCATTCTCTAATACACGCCCACGCATACGGTCAAGTGTCTCTACACTTCGATGACGAGATCTATCCTCGCCTCTTAAAGACGAAGACATCCAATACGTGCTAGTCTGCTTTATACTATCAATGCCCTGCTTAATAGTACATCGCCTTAGAGACATTTAAGTATCAAACTTATTAAAGTGATTAGAGATCTCATCAACCATAATCGCCTATCATGGTTTCTCTATCACAGTTTAATACTAAGGACGTTATCACATAACAATTCATAATTGGTTCTTTAAAAGAACATATATATGACAACAGAAAAGCCATTTAATATATGTATAAACGTAAAGAAATAGTATAAATGATCCGACCCGGTCGGATCCGGTCCAACCCGATTGGGTTTAGGACACTATTCCAACAGTTGTATCGTATGATTGTTGGTGGGCTCCAGTACTTGGCTTATACACGACCAGATATTGCTTTTGCCGTCCACAAAGTGAGTAAGTACATGCATTCCCCTACAGTTGACCATTGGCAGGCTGTCAAACGCATTCTACGCTATCTTAAGGGTACTTCCACCGATGGGATCCTTCTCTCTTCTCGGCCGGGTACTCAACTTCATGCGTTTTTCGACTCGGATTGGGCCTCTGATCCTGATGATCGCCGCTCTGTTGGCGGCTACTGTATCTTTCTTGGTTCCAATCTTATCAGCTGGTCCTGCAAGCAACAACTTACTGTTGCCAAAAGTAGCACTGAGGCCGAATATAAGGCTGTATCTATAGCTGCTACTGAGGTTCAATGGCTTCTCTCCCTTCTTCGTGAGCTTCCGCTTTCTCGTGCTGTTTCACCCATACTCTGGTGTGATAATGTTGGAGCCACTTATCTTGCTGCCAATCCGGTTTTCCATGCACGCACCAAACACATTGAGATAGATGTTCATCATGTTCGTGAACTTGTGGCTCGAAAAGTGCTTCGGGTTGGCTACATCAGCACCACCGATCAACTTGCGGACATTCTTACTAAACCTCTTCGCCAACCTCGCTTTTAGCATTTGAAGACCAATCTCCATGTTCACCCCGTGCCCATGGGATTGCCGGGGGGTGTTACAGCAAGTTCATAGATATGGCTCGATTCATTTAGCTTAGCTCGTTTACTTTTCTTGTTCGCTAAGTTGTATGTTGCTATATATATTTCCCTCTATTCTTGTACCAAATCAATCATAAAATCAATAAAAATATTCTATCATTATACATTGATAGGGCAAGGTTCTACTAACTGAGCTAGTAAAGGGTGAGTAAACTCTTCTGTTACAGTAATCAGCTAGTGTTTGTAGGATTTATTTATGTTATATATATGTTACTTAATTATAACCAATTCTTCCACCCCCTTACTAAGTACGTATGTACTTACCTCTTTCTTTATTGTTCCCTATCCCGAAAGGTGTGTATTGTAGGTTGTTTTGGGGGCCATTGATGAGTGACCCCGGGATGATGCAGCTGAAGTTTTTTATTCTCTATTCCGTTGTAATTTGGGTATAGACCTTCCTATCTTTGTAATGTTATGAGATTAGTGGTTTGAGTTTGTGGTTATCGAGAAGTAATGGATTATTTGTATTTGACAGTTATATTAAAGTCGTGGAATGATGTTTTAGATGCAACATGTGTTGTTTTCGATTGTTGTGTTAGTCGTTTTAGTTGCCAGAGTCTATCGTTTTGTCTTCCGCCTTATCCTCCGATGTTTGACTACGTATGGCTTACATATATAATTAGATTCAATTTTAATTATATGCGTGATGAGCGTTTTTTTCTGGATAAGTACTTGGTATCCAGGACTGGAGCGTCACAATTGTAATGACCATTTACAATAATGATGTCTATAATTAGACATGGAATCCACTAAATAGTTGAGAATGATAAATTAAATCTAGTTAACCACGACAATGGCTCAAATGTAGAATTTTGAAAGGAAAAAAAAGGCAAAAAAATATATCACGTTCAATTTATTAGTTTGTCAGTTGGCACTATTGGTTCAAATTAATGAAGATTACACAAAGATATTCTCAAAGGAAAAAATAGTTATAGCTATAAACATGGAATGTGGAAATAAGACATGCACAAAAGATATGGAATTTGTGAAAAGAGAGAAATTCAGATAAAATATAAATTAAGTGAGTCTAGATGCACATCTAAAATTCAATGGGCATCCAAAGGGAGTCAAAGTGTTTTTTTTCTTTTCAAACCAGTCAAAGTTTTTTAAATCTATTTTCTAGCTATTACTACGACATAACAAATAGATGGCATCTAAAATGATTGACTTTCATCTAAATGACTTCTATTTTAGAGCTATTACAATTACTTTAACATCCATCAAAACCCAACTTGACTAAAAAGGAAACTACTAACTACTTGACACTCATGTCTTATTTAATGGAAACAATGACAAAGAAAGAAAACTAATAATAACACAACGCACTCCAAGACTTTGTTCATAAGCTTGCCCTCCAAGCTCAGCATCAAACTCTTCATGAACCCGTATATCTTCTTATTTCAAATAAATGAGTGAGCACTAGCTAGATACCCAGTAAGGTGTAAAAGATCAAAAATAGAGATTAATGTTTGTCAACCCAGAAAACATGACTTGAATTTTCTTACCATTCAGAAGATACGATTTAAAAGTTAATAATATAACAAAATACTTAGGAAAACATCTTGATAGCATAAAACATGATCTTACGTACATCTAGTGTATCCAATTACTTACTTTACATTCTTGTTACATTCGGATTTACATGTATCTTGGTACGGAAACAAACAAATATTACACATAACAAATAGCAGAATCTATGCATAACATCAGTGTTTGACAAACACATAGTTGGAATGGAGGTTTAACTGAGTATTCAAGAGTACAACGCCATGGTGAAACCCTCACTAAGTGGCCATAAAGTGTGCAAAGTAGAAACCCTCTGAGGTACCTAAACGATACACCGTGTTTCTTATCTAGTACCTAAGCTTGAACAACCATCTTCACACAACATATAAAAGCATATAAGTCAGGTTCATTGTTTACATATTTCTAACCACCTATGCAAGCACAGAAAAATGCCAAAACCATAAACAACACAAACATTCCAAAGCCTAATCTCCATCTACAAAACGAAAGCATAGAAAATGAATTACAGAAGTTTTCGAAAAATACATAATACTTGAAATACTTTGTATAGCACATAATACTCTAGCAGTAACCGGCAAGATGCATTACATAGCCCTAAACTAACATATTACGTGCAGAAACTTGAAGGAATTTACTTTAAAACAATATAAACAATAAAACAAGTATTTTTTGATAAGAAGACACCTCATATACGAGCTGAACCTATTAACCGAACAACAACTAACTTCCTAATCTACGTGAATCTACGAACTGAAGAACAATCTAACCTGAATACTACGAATTCAAAGCCATACATAATCAAGACTACGAATGAAACGAGAAACGATGAGGAATTTACCTTCAAAGGATGAATCCAACCTCGAAACCGCTACTAAAACCAAAACAACTTCGATTTCTCCATTCTGACTCGGAGAATGAACCCAGAACGGTCAAACCGACTTGTGTAGAAAATGACCAACGCGCTTTCCAGAGAAAGTGCTAGGGACAACAACCTACTTTTCACTGAAAACCTTAAAAACGGGAATTTTTGAAGTCTAGGCTTCATGAAGCCTTTTTATACTCTTTTCGGAGCCTTACGTTAGTTTAAGGTAACTTGGGGCCAACTAAAAGCTAAAAAACGAAAATTAAAGGAAAACAAATTTTAAAAAGACAAAAATACCCTTACAAAGATGCTAGAGTTTTACACTCTAGTTTTGTTTCATAATACTTTTAGAATATGATTTGAGTATTTATTATAGTTTTCATTCCCTCAAACTTAATTTATTGTCTATCAAATGACTTTTAGTAATATTTTACCGCTATTAGAATAATGGTAGTCGAAAGTTATTTTGGTTTTGTTTAAAATTTTATAACATCTATCCAGCTAGCCTTTTGATCTGACTTACAATTTAAAAAAGACAAAGTATTGTTCATATAAATGAATAAATATGGCTCAACTTCAAAATAAATTAAGAAGAGGAAAATATACTATATCTGTCCAAAAATATAAGTCATCCGACACTTTTAGATTTGTCCTACCATTTAAATCATTCAACATTATCAATGCAACATTTATTACTCTTTTCTATATTTTATCTCTAATTTATTACCAATTCAATCACTTTTTATTACTTAAGAACTACCAGTAATGATAGTCAAGAAATATCTTAGACATTAACCTTCAAATTCAGACATTCAACCACTTTTAAATCTGTGTTAAAATATCTACGATAATTTATATTTTGAGACAGAAGTAGTATAAAGTTGGCACACCGGACGCAGCTTTGTCCTTGTGTGTGCGTTGTTTTTCCGCCTAGAATGCCGCTGTGGATAATACTAGTACTATGATTCTTAGTCCATAGACAACACACAGACAATTCAACTGGTTGGCTTAATTGGCGCGTTTAAAAAGACGCTTTACAGTTTACAAAATGGTGAAAATGGATGGATGGATGGATGAGGTTAAGATAAGTCAAACTAAGGTTTGGCAGCGCACAATGGTCGATCTTGCTGATCTTTCAAACTTCCACCTGCCCAGATTATTATCCACCAAAATCACCTAAACAAATCATACTAGTAAATAATAGAGGGAGAGAAGTAGAGAAAGTCCAAAATTTAACCCAAAATAAATAAACATGACACACTTTTTTTTTTTTAAATTACAAAAAAGATAAGAAAAAAATTCAGACGGGCAAAAATACATTTTATATAGAGTCGAGCTGGGTTTGGGCTTGGCATGCTGGTAGGCACTCTGCTTGGCTTACGGAATAGTATCCTCTCAAGTAACTTGATGAAATATTCTCTTAAGTATGCATGATCCAACCACACACCCCAAAAGTGTGAAACATCTAGCCATTGATTAACTTTTTCCAAAACTACATAGTTTAGTTCATTATATGTAAAAACACTAACTTTACCCTTAAGTTACTTGAAAGGATCTTGAAAGATCTTTTTTTTTTTTTTTTTTTTTTTTTTTTTTTTTTTCAAACACCTGTAACTTTTGATTTATAACTCCGATCATTGAAGTTTTTTCACCAATATTCATATATTTTTTTTTTTTGCTCTTTAATTTGAGCGAAAATACGATACCCTTCCGACGTAAATTTTGCAAGTGTTCTAAAAATATTTGCATTAACTGGCGCGTTTTAACATAAACGATCGTAACTTTTGATTTAGAACACCGATCATCGAAATTGTTTCACCAAAGTGCTTTTTTTTTTTAATCTTCGTTTTGAGACATCATTTGATACCTTTTCGACGTAGTATTTGAAAGCCGAATTTAATCGCAGCGTTAACACTAACACAGTATCAGTATCACAGTATCACATTATCACATTTTATTAACAAGCACAATGACACCATTACCATTATCATTATCATTAATAGTATACGATTAACCAAAAATCATGGACTCGGATGCCAATTTGATTTCACAAAAAGGGCCATAAAAAGACAGTGAAAGTGCAGGCAATCAAGAACATAGTTATGCAGCTGAACACACTGCAATCTAACCCCAAAAATGCATCTAAATGGGAGCATTATCAAGTAACAAATTCCGAACCAAAATGATGACGGAAATAGCAGAGAACAAGGCTGCATACTTTATGAAAGATTCCATTATCAATGAAGTTGTTGAACTGCTTGTTCGAACTGAAAGTTTGAGCAGGACTGGACCAGATTCTCGGGGCTTTAATGGCTGTTTTAAAGCTTGATATTCAGCAGCAAGTTGGATCAGCTTGAGGGCTGAAACTTGATGTTATTGAAGCAGATTATAAGCGGTATTCATAGCTGAAATAGAGCAGATTTTGGACAGATTTCAAGCTGCAAAATGAACAGAAAATGAATTGATTCGAGAGCAGATTTTCAACACCATTTTTGGCTGAATCAAAACTGCTCAAGGCTCTTGAAGCAGGCTCTATACTGTGATGATGCGAAAAAAAAACCGAACCTGGAAACCTCATTCAATCAAATTCACAACTTCCAGATTATTGATGGGTAACAGAAATTCATTACAGTAAAATACCAACGTGGAGGTTCAATTTTATATCCTTCAATGAGGCTCAACTTACATTTTACTAAACCAATCACAAAAATCGTACATGATACATTAACACAAAAGCAAATGCAAAACAGGAATCAACACATGTGATGAATACAACATTATATTAATTGATAGATAATACCAGGCATTTAAATCTACTTCATTCATTCCTTCCTTCCGTCCCAGTAAAATACCATAATACTCCTACAAAAACCAGTTGAAAGAACAGAGATTCATCACAGACAATGCACACTTTCAACCTTCAGTCATATAATTTTATATCAATAAAAACTAAACAGAAGCTATCTTTGTAACAAATCAACGCAGCTATCTTTGAGTATGACAATATCACAGTATCACAGTATCACAGTAACAGTATCACAATTCAGCTCAATCACAAAGTATCTTAGTTCATCAATTTTCTGCTCAGCTTGATTCGTTCATCAATCATACATTGTGAATAAACTTAAAAGTGAACAAAACATTGCCAAACAACCAGACCACCAGAAAATTATCATTCTATAAAACAAGAGAATAACTTTTGAAAAAAAACACAACAAAAGTTAAGATAATAAAGGATACATGGGATACACTACTATGATTGGGTGGAAAAGCATTGAAATTGAGCTTTGATTCAGCCATTACCAATAACCACTTACGGTACAAAGCAATTGGGAAATCGAAAGCAAAAATAAAAAATAAAAACAAAATTCTACAGCCATCCTCTCCTTTGAAATCAATTTCTTACAGATGAAGCTTTGTCTGCTCTGACATGGTAAAAGTGCATCTGAAGGCTCTCTCTTCTAAGAAATAAAGATATATTTCAAATTAACCATACAATTACATTATTCATCTGTGCCTCCACATCTGTCAATAACATGTAGCAGCAGCAAATTAGAAGAAGGATTATTAAAATAATATAAGCTTAAGACGTCCATGGACCTAAAATATATATGTGCCGGAAAAAAAAAAAAAGCAAATGAAATATACCTTTAGAGCTCACTTGGTAATTCAAATTACGTTGAAATTGCTGCTGCAGATAAAGAAGCTGATGATGTTGAAGCTCGGCAAAAGACCGTTTTCCGATCAAATCTGTTCTACGGTGATCCACCGGCGGTAATGGGTCTTGAACAATTGCTGCTGACCGGTACGAGAGTTGTGGGTTGTTGCCGGACATCACAGAAGTGGTTCTTCTGGTTGAGAATATTCCACCACCACCACCACCACCTCTGGCCGCCATGTAATCTAGGCCACCGCCGCCGGGGAATTAGATGACATTATTTTGGAGTTTTACGGGCTACACAATATGGGATTATCCAGAGATGAGATCAGGGTCAGCTCCATTTCCGCAGATGAAGAGAAACCGGTATAGTAAATTGGGCGCGATGCTAATTAGGGGTAATTTAATCAATCAAAATATTTTGTCATTCTTATCAGAATTCAAGAAAAAGAGTGTGGATTAAAGCTTAATTAAAAGGGAAATGTGAATTTATCCCTAATTTTTTCTTTAAAAAATCACTTACAAAAAAAAATAATTCAACACTAGACGAAAAATACTATACCCTATGTAAAAAGATTTTAATTATATGTAGCGTAAATGTACAATAACTTAATAGCGTATTGTGTCAATTATTTTGATCATTTGTTGTTACATTATAGACTTATAGGTATTACGGCCCAATTGAAATATTTCAGTGCCCACATTACATTTATTAGTTTTGGCTCAAATTAGGTTTTTGGGTCTAACCTTTTCAAAATAGATTCAAATCGGTTTGGTTTGTTTTTTTTTTTTTTTTCGGTTTTGAAAACGTTGAATAAATGGATCTTTATCCTCACAATCGTAACTATGTTTTAACTCGATTCTAAACACCTGATATGTAGGCGAATAATTACATTGGCTAATTATCGCCTACAAATTCACCGATTAATGATAAGTTATCCTCACGAATTCCATCTACCCGATTCACAACCTGATTTCACCATTGACAATTGTGATAATCATCATTTTGGCGTTAGAAGGAGGGTTGAATTCATACCCTTCGATACAAAACTTCTGAAGAAACAGTCACCAGCCAAAAAACATGACTCGTAGCAACACAGGCACCTAGGGTGGTAAAGACAACCCGATCAACAAAGACACAATTGTCACAATCCAACCGAACATGACAACAAAGAAAATAATTCTCTTAGGGAAAATGTACCCACAGGGTGCGGTAGGGACCTTCAACACTGTAGAAGGAGTTGATGAGCCAGACATTGCTTAGGTCATGCTAAGGATTTCCAAGCAATTAATGGGTGATCACCGAAATGTTTGCTACTCGCTACGAGTGGGCGAGAAAGGAGTTGTAAAATAAGTTTACAAACTTCAACAAGGTTAGAGGCAACGAAACTACCCTTAAGAAGTGAAATAGCCTTGTCAAGTACCAAAGACAATCGGCAAGAAAAACAAGATGAAAGCCTTTCCTATTGAAGGCTGAAGAAAGTTGCGAACGACGAGGTGGACCGGCTTATAAGGAAAGATAGAATGGAGATGTACAATATATCTCCTTCACTGCTCACATAGAACATTAAGATGGATCCCTATGATGGGACAAGAGATCCAATTGAAGACCATCTGCATCAAGATGTATATCACATGATGACCCATTGTGAATCGGATGAAATGAGGTGCAAAGCTTTCCCTACGCTGCTAACCGGGAAAGCTAGAGAATGGCTCAAGAGGCTACCACCTCATTCATTCGGCAGTTCTGAGAAGCTAGCAGGTCAGTTCACACAGACCTTCATCTTAGCATAGAGTAGTTGAAGACAAATGAATCAACAAAGTTAAAGGGCACACTATAACTTTTTTGAAAAGAGGACACACATTAATTGAATTGGAAAAGTCAAAAACATTAATGGAGTGGAAATACAAGGGAAAAAAGTGTGCGTCCAAAAAGACAAAAGGCTAAAGAATACCAAGTTACCAACTTATCTTTGAATAAACATATAATATTCAAAACGCGGAAACATCACTGCTTTATAAATAGATGTCAACTGCAATACAATTGCAAAGAATCAAACACATCACAGGCATAAAAAAGAAAGCACAGAAGAAGAAGAAGAAAGATTCAGTACACGGAGACACAAAAAAAAAAAGAAAGAAGAGAAATATGGAAGGTCTAATTCCATTTCTTATCAACGTTGTGAAGAGACAGAAGCCTACCCATGCTTACCGGTGCCTCTCCGATGCATCTAATCGGAGCTATCACTTGTTGACGTCCGGCGGCGGAGAATCACATGAAGGTTCTTCTCATCGGCGAACCGCATCTGAATTTCGTCCAACAACAAACTTTGATTTTTCAGAGCAGTCGTTCGGCGCAAGCCCGAGGCTGGTGAGCAACTATCAGATGGCTACCACAACTGCTACCAAGCGGGTAGCCAAAGGGATTAAAAGTTGATGACGTCCCAAAAAAAAAATTTGGTGTTTTGATTTGCTATAATTGCACAAGGTGAACAAGGCCGTGAAATGTATAAAAAAAAGAATTATGTCTTTTTTTTTTAATATGCGTTAATTTTTTTACCGGTTTCCTTTATAATTTGATTATTAAATAAAAATGACTGTAACAAATGACACAAGTCATGTAAACAGTTTGTATATGTGAATTCTGTGTTTACTTGTTCTATTGAGTGCTTACTGTGGTTCCTTTCAGAAGGGGAAGGAATAAACAAGAATTTTATGGTGTTTACTGTTTAAATTATTAACGTTTCTATTTACGGAGCACCAATGAAATTTCCTCCAGCAATCGTTATTTGTGGTGTTTTTTTTTTAAGTAAATCAAATGTTATAAATTAATCGTGATCTATTCACACTAAAAAAAAAACAATATGGAAAACCAAATGGCTTGGCAGATGGTAATTGATTTGAAAATGCCTATGGAGGCCACCTGCTCGATTTCTTCTCTTGACGATCATTCGTATCGATCGTGTTCGATTCTCCTTTAAGACGTCATGTTGAAATGTCTTTTGACCAAGTTAGACTCTACAGCCACGATCCGAACCGAACTCCGAATTAGTCGGACCAAATACGTTCTGGATACCGACGGCTTTAAGAACAAAAGAAAAAAATAGCACACAAACACGATGGAAAAGTTGAAATCGTAACAAAAAAATAGAAAAGGAAAGCCATATGTATTTTAACCTATTCACACTGAAAAACATTATAGCTCCGTTTGTTTTGGGTCTAAATTTTTTTAGAGTTTTTTTAGGGTTGTTTTAGATAAAATGATTGAAATAATGATTAGAAAGTTAAGCTGTTTTTATTTTTAAATTTGTGTAGATTATGAAATAATTGGTGAAAAAAATTGAAATAAAGTATTATAATAAATAAAATAATGGTAAAAAATGTTATAAAGTTGATAAAGTGAAATGATGAGAGATAATTTAACATTTTTTTATTTGTAGTTGAGAAATGGTTGGTAAAAGAATTGTAAGATATGATTGGTGAAGTAATATAAAAAAACTCCAAAAAAGCTCTAACGAAAACAAATGGAATCTAAGCTTAAAACACTATGTTTAGTTTAGTTTATGAGACCGCTCAGTGTTTTATAATTAAGGGGAATGTAGTGTGACGGATGTCGGATCTACACCTCACCACGTGCCATCCCCACGATGATCCAACAGTCAATGAAGATAGAGAAAGCCCACCTTAAGGGCCAGAATCCCCAGGATCCGAACTAATCAAGCCCGGCTGCTCTCCCCGACCTCTGCAGGTCGGCCGAGGAGGCATAATGTCAGCCTACCCATGTCCGACCCTACAGGTCGGCTTAAGCCCGTCTCGACCTAATTCCCCGCGTGCACATTAAGACCAGATAAATATTGAAAGAATACCGGGTCATAACGACTTCGATCATGGCAATCAAATATGTTAAAGTATAATATGAGTCTTGTATTAATTGTAATGTGTATGGACTATTACCCATTTACCCCCTTAGATTATGTATCTTGGTAACCAAGTCATGAGCCTGATTATTGTGTAATGGGCCCAAGTATTAGGGTAACAAATATGTACCTAAATCTTCTGAAATTATCAATCTGAACAATTCCTTTTCTTAAGTTGGTATCGGAGCCGTCTTAATGGCCACCGCCACCACCGGTCTCCTCCGATCCTCCAAACTCTAGTGAAGGAGGAATCTCCATTGACATCACACAAGGAGCAAACACCACTGATATCACACAATCCTCCGTCTCTATTGGCCTCAGTGCCGCATTTGCAAATCTCTCTTCATCGCTCTCATCTATTCCATTTGTCACCGGATTTCCTTCACAGCCTTTTATTCCTGGTTCGATCTTCCTCGTGAGCGATGCTTGATGTTCCAATGTTTCCTCACTCAGGATCTACTATACCTATTTCTTCCGGAAGCTCACCGTTAACCTAACGCCGCTCGAGAGTCTTCTTCCTCAAACTCCTTTCGGTGAAACTTGATCGCAGCAATTTCCTTTTGTGGAAATCAACGATCCTTCCCATCATCCGAGGTCATCATCTTGATGGGTTCATTCTCGGCAATCGCATCTCCACCACCGTAGTTTGTGCTAACCACCACAGTGGCCCTTCTCCATGCCTACTCCAAATCAGAATCCATCCTTTGAAATATGGACCACCACAGATAGTTTACTCATGTGTTGGCTCATGAGTCAAATGACAGAACAAGCCCTTATTGAGGTCATTGGATGCATTTCTGCTCGAGAAGTCTGGGTCACTCTTGAGACGCTCTTCAACAGTCAATCTGAAGCTAAGATGTTGCAATTGAAGACTGCCCTAACAAGAACAGAGAAGGGGAACAAGTCTATGATGGATTATCTCGCTCAAATGAAGTCCTACTCTGATGGACTTGCTGCGGCAGGTTACCCTATAACCAAATCAGAACTTATCCTTGCTGCTCTAGGGGATCTCGGCAAGGACTATGAGTCGGTTATCGTCAATCTTACCTCTCGTATATGATCCTTGTCATGGCAGGAGGTACAAGCTCAACTTCTCACACACGAGCACCTAATTGCACGATTTAATCCTTCTACTCGTTCAGAATTTGGGCATTCTGCTCATGTTGCTACAAATAGATGTGCTGGTGCTGGAAGAGGTGGCTATGCAAATAACAGAGGAGGCTATCAGGATTCCACCAGAGGTAGAGGAAGAAACTCTGGTAGAGGCTGAGGCAGGGGAGGCAGATCAGGGCGCTCTCATGCCCCAAATCCTCAGAACTTAAGTTCCAAGCCTACCTGTCAGATATGTAGCAAAGTAGGACACATTGCAGCGAAGTGCTGGCACATGTTTGACTCAAAAAATGTGAATCCCACTGGTGAAGATGGAACTCAGAGGAATGCACCTTATTTCATCACACGATCACATTGGTGACCCCAGGTTGGTATGCGGAGACAATTGGAGCTACCACTATGTGACATCGTACCTAACAACTTTGCACATCAATTCTGCCTATGAAGGATCAGATGCCCTTACTATAGGAAATGATGAGCACTTTTCTTATTTCTAATACTGGTCATACCACTCTTAGTACACCTCATTCTCAAATTAAACTTATACACATTTTACGCGTTCCTGAAATAACTAAAAATCTTGTGTCTGTTTCTAAGCTCACTTCTGATAACTTGTGCTATATTGAGTTTCATTCTAGTTCTTGTTTTGTTAAGGACAAAATTACAGGGAAGGTCCTTCTGGAAGGCAAAATTAAGAATGGTCTCTATCAGCTGTCTATTCCTCCAATAAAGACATTGTCCTCAAGCTCTCCTCAATCCAAGCATCATCATCATCAGTCTCTTTCAGCTACTCTCCAGCCATCCACAGTCTTGAGTCACCCCCAATAATCACAAAGTTAAGAAAGAGTCAGAATCTACAGCATGGAAGGCTTGGCCACCCTTCAGCCAGTGTTTTGAGTCTTGTCCTAAGAAAATGCAATAAACTTTTGAATTCTGATTTTGTGTTTTGTGATGCTTGTCAAATGGGTAAAATGCATGCTCTACCGTATCATAACTCCTCCTCTAGGGCTGGAAATGTGTTAGATCTCATTCATACTGATTTGTGGGGACCAGCTCCTGTCCAAAGCTCTAGTGGTTTTCTCTACTACATTCAGTTCCTTGATGACTCCAGTAAATATGTTGGACTTACCCTCTGAAACAAAAATCTGATGCTTGGCAAGCCTTTACACATTTTAAAGCCTTAGTTGAAAACCAGTTTAGCACAAAAATCAAGTGTCTGCAGTCTGATTGGGGAGGAGAGTTTAGAACTTTTGAGCCTCATCTTAAGGATCTTGGAATCATTTTTAGACATCCCTGTCCTCATGCCCATAGTCAAAATGGTAGGGTTGAAAGGAAGCATAGACATATCACTGAAATGGGACTGACTTTACTAGCTCAGGCTTCCCTGCCACTCAAGTTTTGGTTGCATGCTTTTCAATATGCCACACATCTGATAAATATCCTTCCCACACCTCTCTTAGGACAGAAATCTCCTTTTGAGCTATTATTAAGAGATAACCAGACCATCTCAGTTTGAAAGTTTTTGGATGTGCCTGTTTTCCTTATCTAAGACCCTTCCAAAGTCAAAAGTTCCAGTCCCACACCACCAAGTGCATTTATCTTGGCTTGAGTCCTAACCATAAAGGTTTTCTGTGTCTTGATCCTAACACACAAAGGTTATACATATCTAGGGATGTCAAGTTTAATGAATCTGATTTTCCTTCTTTAAAAAGGTCTATCACCTCAGATCCTACTATTCATACTCTTCCTACCACTTCTTATCTCCCTGTGCTCCCAGTTTTCCACACAAATCCTGAATCTTCAGCACCAATTCAACCTTCCATCCCTGCTCCACCAGAGACAGCTCATTCCTCTTATAACCCTAACTATTATCCAAATCCTAAACCTAGTTCTCCTAATCCAAACTCTGTCTCACCTTCAAGTCTCACACATTCCTCATCAAATTCTTCAACTCAAATCCATACTCCTACTGCCTCTGGTCAATCTCCAGGTCCAGATTCAGGTCCAGGTTATTCATCACCCACTGAAAACTCCTCATCACATTCTTCCTCCACTTCTACCTCACCACAGTCACCTCAAAACTTACATCCTATGCGCACTAGGGCTAAGGATGGAATTCTCAAACCCAAAAAGATCTTCTCCTATGTAGCACATAGCAAGTGATTGGCTTATCCTACAGAACCCACAAAGGCATCTGATGCCCTCAAGGATCCCATCTGGAAAAAGGCAATGGATGAGGAGTTCAAGGCCCTTAGTCAAAACAACACCTGGAAGTTAGTCCCACCTTCTCCAAATCAGAAACTGGTAGGGAACAAGTGGGTTTTCAAGGTAAAACTAAACACTGATGGAAGTGTTGCCAAACACAAGGCTAGGCTAGTAGTCAAGGGGTTTAGTCAAACCTATGGCCTTGACTATTTTGAAACTTTCAGCCCTGTTGCCAAGGCTCCAACCATTAGAGTAATTCTTACTGTAGCAGTTTTCTTACAGTGGCCCATCCATCAAATTGATATAAATAATGCATTTTTGAATGGTAATATGACGGAACAGGTTTTTATGCCTCAGCCTGAAGGGTATGAAGATGTGGACAAACCACACTATGTGTGTTGCCTACAAAAGGCACTGTATGGGCTCAAGAAAGCCCCTAGGGCATGGTTTGATGCACTGAAAAACCAACTTGTGTAGTGGAATTTCAAGCAGTCGTAGATAGTTCCTTGTTTGTTTTTCATCATCAGTCCAAGATTCTGTATGTCCTTATATATGTTGATGACATCCTGATCACTGGGAATGACAGTAGAGTTATCAAAAGATTCACTGACTTGCTGCACTCAAAATTTGCTTTGAAGGATCTTGGACAAATTAGTCATTTTCAGGGTTTGAAAGCCTATAGAGATGGCTCAGGTTTGTTCCTTCACCAAAGTATGTATGTTGCACAACTGTTGGACAGACTAAATCTGGGAAACTTAAAACCATGTCCTACTCCCTTAGCTACCACTGCAAAGTTGTATACTGAGGATATTCCTCTCATGACAAATCCTTCCCTGTACAGAAGTATTTTGGGAGCTCTGCAATACCTTACACTTACCAGGCCTGATTTAACTTTTGCTGTGAATGTTTTAAGTCAATTTATGCAGGCACCTAGAGAAGTTCATTAGCAATGTCTCAAGAGGATTCTGAGATATGTGAAAGGCACACTGCAACATGGTTTGCACTTCAAGACTGCTTCAGCTCATCATATCACTGCTTATTCTGATGCTGACTGGGCATGTAACCTCATCGACAGAAGGTCTACAGCGGTTCTTGGTCTACTTAGGTGATTCTCTTGTGTTGGAGCTCCAAGAAGCAACAAGCTGTGGCACGATCCAGTACAGAAAGTGAATATCGAGCTCTTGCTAATGTGGGATCTGAAGTGCAATGGCTCAGGTCACTGCTCACTGAAATCGAATGGCCTCTCCAAGCTGTTCTAGTCACATGGTGTGACAATCTTGGAGCTCAAGCTCTTGCCTACAACCCTTTTTCACTCAATGAGAAAACATATAGAGCTTGATGTTCACTACATCAGAGACTTGGTTGCAAGAAATTTTCTCACTGTTGCCTACATTCCCTCAGCAGACCAAACAGCTGACTGTTTTACTAAGCCGGTGTCTCACTCCAAATTTGCAGAATTCAGACACAAGCTCAATGTGATTGACAGCACCTTTCGCTTGAGGGGGGATGTTAAAGTATAATATGAGTCTTGTATTAATTGTAATGTGTATGGACTATTACCCTTTTACCCCCCTTACATTATGTATCTTGGTAACCAATCATGGGCCTGATTATTGTGTAATGGGCCCAAGTATTAGGGTAACAAATATGTACCTAAATCTTCTGAAATTATCAATCTGAACAATTCCTTTTCTTAAGTAAATATGTCTATAATTATCCCCTAAAATCAAGGGGATCAAATCATCATTATCTCTTCCATAGGGAACACGAAATTAGAGTCCAATATGGACACGCTACATGTAACGCTAGGGCACAAGCCTCTTCTATATAAACAATCTCTAAGGAACTACGAAGACTTGATTCCAATACACGCATTGGGTACGTAGGCAGCTTGAGATACAATTTCTCAAGTGCAGTCTAAACCACCAAAAACTACCCTCATCTTTTATCGTTTTTTGTGTTCTTGAAGCTTGTGCAAGTTGTCTCTAGAATCAAACGCCCGGAATTAATACCCGACGATATCCAGCTTCGTCATAGTGTGATCTTAATTTTCGTTGTGTTGCACTTTGATTATTGGTACCTTTCTGTAAAACCTCGTAATTTTCATTAGGGTAGAATAAAATTGCAGATTTGGTGAAACAATTGAATGGCCAAATAATGTTGTGGAGCCAAACAAAACAGTGAGAAAATTATCAAGAATGATATTAGTACCAAACCAACCTAGAGACCTACATTAATTTACCCATACGGCAAAGGATTCACAGTTGGAGAAATCAAAATAAAACATGAATGCACTGTCCTAGGAATGTTGGCAAATAATTCAATCTAGCATGATGTCTAATAATTTTAACAAATAATCTGAACACTTAAATGATCAGATGAACATGTATGAACAGAAAATTAGTAAAAAGGGACAAGAAAAACTTACGACTGAGGTGCGTAGAACGCTGTCCTTAAGACGTTTTTGCCCCGATTATGTGCACACAGTAATGACAATCGTCTCCCAAGATACAACAGTCATACCTTCTTCGGGTTGTTGCCCTTCAATGAGAAGAAAACGGCGAACCGATCATGTTCTGTAAATCTCTTCTTTACTCGAATTTTTTGCAAAGTAGTTTCGTGAGACATAAAATGAATGCAAAATTTGCCAGGAAAAATTTCTCATGATTTTTTTCTATCTAATTTTCACGAAGTGTTGGGGTTATATAGGAGAGTGAAGCCCCATCGTTTACCGGTTGCAACATTTAGCCGAAAGGATACAACCTCTTACGGGTTTGCAACCTTTCACCGGTTGTAACCTTTCACCGAACCGATGCGACCCTCTATCATTTTAGCATTTATTTATTTTTTAATTCAAAATCTCCAACAAGGAATACTTCATGAACCTACTTAAGACTATTTGGACATATCAACTTGGATTTGCACAAAGTTCTTACCTCAAGCTAGATTGTGGGAATTTTGCTTCTGTGGGCATGAAACAGACAGAGTAACCACCGACCAAAGACATTTGCAACAAAAGTATCCAGTCGGGACTCATATGAAGTGGACATGTTCTTGTTTGATTTGGGTGAAACATTTGTTCATCAGTCAATTGGGGATTCCAAGATTTTTATTATCTTGTTCCAGTAAATTAGTTGGAAGTATAATTAGCACAATAGTATTCACTTTATGCATTTAGATGGTGTTTTTAGCAATAATTTTGCAAGTTTTCAAGAAGATTTTGTTATTGATAAGATAAATCATGAGTGAGTGGATCTTTTTTCACCTCCTCCTCCAATCAACTATATTACTTTGGGCCTGTTTATTTCCATTCTCTATGTTGGTGTAGTTCGCGATAAAGTACGGGTAAACATGATGGTTCTTGTACAGGAAAGTGTTTAGTTCTTGAAATGGAGTTTGTTTTATGGTCATTTTTGCACTTTTGTTAAACGAACACATCCGGGTACAAAATCATCGGTCATATGTTTGAGGTGATTCACAAAGTTTTTGGGTGGCGTAAAAGAATATAATTGATGTTGAATCTGGCCAGGTTTGGATGACCAGATTATTATGGGCATATTTATTCCATGGTGCAATCTTCAAACAGATACCGGCCTCAACCTAGCTCGTGGACGAGCTATTCAATGTGAAGGTTGGAATGATAAAAACAAGACTAATACTATATGGAAATGAAGATCATCATGGTTGAGATAAGTGTTGTTATTATTGATTCATGTGTGAATACTTTGTGCAAGAATTAACAAATTAAGGGGGGCTTTGAAAATGTTTCATCAGATAGTGAATGGGCTAAACCGACCGATGGATCTTGATGGTGAGCGTGGGAGGCCTCAATGTGGATTCCCACGTGTTTGCTCGTAGACAAGCTATTTGAGTAGGGGGTGAACCAATGCAGGGATATCTAAAGTAGACTTACTTTTTATTCGTGTGTTTAAAGTAGTGAATAGTAATGTAGGCAATCATGTGTGGAAAATGATAAAGTCCCCGACTTTCAATTTAGATTTTCTACATCGAAACAATGTAGTACTCATATCATTTTACTGTTTAATTTTACAAGACTAGACTAGATATATTTAACATGAGTAGTAAAAACCTTATGAAGATGTTAATTTATTAGAAGTTGTGAATCTGGAGCACCACTTAAGGAGAAGTTGATGGACATCGGCATCCATCCGAGTACCAACACCTCCCCACACCAACATATGGGGAAGATCAACAATTGATGAACTAAATCACTTCACCCACAACTTTGAATCCAATTCTTGTATAAAACCTTACCAGCTGCATGAACAAGTTTAAGCATATATATCGTAATAGGTTTGTCAACCAAAAATTAAAAAACATAAGGAAACTCAATGCAACAATATAATGTCTAATAGGAAAGAAGAGGATCATTCCTTGTATGGAAAGAAAGGATCTAGGTAAATGAATTGAAATCACCTGCTGTAGATACAGCAGGCTGTGAGAATTTGAATGGTGGGGTGTTTTTTTTCCTTTTATTTTTGTTTTAAGTTTTGTCTACATTTACGCCCAATTGTTCCTCCCCAAAAATCACAGCATTATGTTGTGTTGAAACCCTACAGCAGAGGGTCCACACTCGTCTAGTAATCTAAGCAACACAAAAACTAAGATGACAATTGTACACTAGATTAAGACATACACAATCCTACTCATCAATACTATAATCGCATGTTTGTTGCACATGAATGGAATGAAAAGGAACGGAATGAATTTTCATTCCATGTCTATGAGTAAAGGTAATGTAATAGAATGAAATTTTATTTTAATGGAATGAAAACTAACCATATTCATTACCTCTAAATTGGATGGATTGAGATGAAATGAAATGAAAATCGACAAAGCATATTGGTGGTGGGTAAGAGTAAAGTGAGGTTGGGTGGGTGGGGTAAGTGTTGGGGCAGGATATGGTGGGGGTAAGGTAGGAGTAGGATGGGTGTGGTGGGTAAGGTTGGGTGGGGTGAGATCGGGTAAGGTGGGGTGGTGGGTTGGGTTGGGTGGGATGAGATACGGTAGGGTGTGGTAAGGTTAGGTAAGAGCGTGAAGAGATAGGTTGGGTGGTAGGGTAAGATAAGGTAGAGCGGGTAGAAAGGTAGGGTGCGGTGAGGAGTGGTAATGTGAGGGTGAGGCGATGTGTGAGATGGTATGGTGGTGGAGTATGGTAGGGATGGTGGGGCGAGGTGGCGTGGAGTCAAATAGAGTTTGGTTAGGTAAAGAATGTATGTAAGTGTGCAGAGGCTGGTAAGGTAATATGGGGTAGAGTAAGATGGTGTATGGTAAGATGAGTGGGATCTGCAGAGGTGGGTAGTAAGGTAAGGTAGGGTGGGTAACGAGATAGAGTCACGGTAGGGTGATTGGTAAGGTGGGTGGGTGGTAAGGAGAAATTTGCTGGGTAGAGTGGTGTGGTGTGGTGGGATGTGGTGAAGTGGGGATGGGGTAGGCCCCACCGAACCCTACCCTTCTACCAGTATCCTGCCTTTTAAGTCAGATCCTACCTCAACTTATTCAACCTTAATTCACTACCCTACCTTACTAAACACACAATGCATATATTTAAATAATTTGTATGATTCCACTCGCCAAATTCACAACGATTAATGAAATGAGTTTAATTCATTCTATTATATTTCATTCGTGATGATTTTATTCCGTTAATCGCAGAATAAACACGCTATAAAGATTATCCTCTAATTTTCAAATTGGTATCGAATATCATTATTATAAAGCGGTGTCTTTTTTACGTTGAATTAAAATGTCTCTTTCATCATATTTAAACGTTAATAAATAAATTAAGCTTACCTTAGAATGGTAAAGATCAGTATCATAAATGGCTAGCAACTCAGCTTTCTTACAGCCACAATCATATCCGAACCTTACAGCCACAGCTCCAATGAATAACCCAATCCCAAATATTGACTTTTCCATACCAATTGTCTCTCTCCGGAGTCTAATTGAATCCAAGTGAAGAATCTTTCCACCACCAATGCCAGGCCTCACCAATCCCTCCGCCCTCCCAAGCTCCATCGATGGTTCCAATCTCCTCCTTGCAGTTACTCTGAAAAAGGGTCCCAAAGTTTGGAGATTCATATCCAGATTTTGTTTTCCAGATGCTTCCAGGATATCGGACATGGTGGGTATGGAAGCTCCGGCGGTGGTGGTGGGTTTGGCCTGTTCTTGATTCTGTGTAGTAGTGGAACTGGAAGGCTTAAATGATAGAGAATTTTTGTGATTAGAAGATGATGAAATGGGAAATACCAGTAGCGATTTGTTGCGGTTGAAAGATAAAGATGATGAAGTGGTGTGGCTTTTGGCTGCCGGAGATTCAAGATGGGAAATATAATTTGTGGAGCTACTAATGATGGTTTGTGCTGTTGCGAATTCCATTTCTTGAATGAGTTGGGAGATTCTCTAAAAAAAAAAAAAAAAAATTTGAGTTATTTATGCTTTTGCTCAGGAACAAATAGGTGAACCGAGTTGGGTTACTCAAATTAGCTCGAATTAGAACTTAACTAAACTCGTTTTGGATTTGCTTGAATTCGAACTCAAACCGACTAGAACAAATGAACAACACACAAGCCATGTAATATTCAACTTTAGTGTGGATAATCATTAATAAAGATCATAATAATTTTATTCTAAGACCACATCTTGCTAATTTTGATTTTACAGAGATCTAAATATGTTTTTAATCCCTTCAGAGTCGAATTTTATGCATAAATTCGATTCTGGTGAGGTTGAAAACATATTTCGATCTCTCAGAAATAAATTTACACAAAGTTACATATTTTAATAGATCTTGTGTGATGCTATTAACAATATCCATTTATTATTTATAAGCAAACTTAAATATATATGTTTATATTGATATATACATGTATCTCTATGCCGTTTCCTAGCGCCTTCCTCCTCCCAACTAGTTTATATTAGGGAGATTGAGGCAAAAGAACAGAAAAGATTACAAAATGAATAAATATGACACATTTATTTTTTTAGTTGTAAAAAGGACAAACAATTTCAGACGGACAAAACTAACCCTTTAAAAGGGACGCGCGCGTATAAGACTATAAGGTTTGCTTCAGGTTTTTTTTTTTTGTTTTGTCTTTTTTCAAACATCCGTAACTTTTGATTTATAACTCCGATCATCGAAATTTTTCACAAAATACATATATTTTTTGCTCTTTAATTTGAAATTAAAATACGATACTCCTTCCGACGTAAATTTTAAAAGCCAAAAAGATATTTGCATTAACCTGAGCGCTTTTTTATAAACGATCGTAACTTTTGATTTAAACATCGATCATCAAAATTATTTCACCAAAGTTCATTTTTTATCTTCTTTTGAGACCTCATTTGATACCTTTCGACATAGTATTTGAAAGTTCGAATTTAATCGCAAAGATTTACACTAACATGATCAAGAAACAAAACGATGATCGTGCTCATTTAAGGCTTAATTATCATTAATAGTATACGATTAGCCAAAAATCATGGACTCGAAATAGCAGAGAACAAGGCTGCATACTCAATGAAAGATTCCATTATCAATGAAGTTGTTGAACCGCTTGTTCGAACCGAAAGTTTGAAAGCAGATTCGTGGCTTTAATGGTCATTTAAAAGCTTGATATTCAAGAAGCTAGTTGTATCACTGAGGTTGAAGCTTGATGTTATTGAAGCGATTATAAGCGAATTGAGTCGAAATAAAGCAGCCTTTTGGATGATTTCAAGCCGCAAAATGAACGGAAAATTAATTGATTCGAGAGCGCATTTTCAACACCATTTTGGTCGAATCAAAATCGCTCAAGGCTCTTGAAGGCTTTTGAACTGAAAGATTGATGATTTTGGGAATGAAAATTTAATTAAAAAAAACTCCTATTCAACAAACTTTGGAGAAGGGAAAAAATCATTATCAGATCACAACAAAGATCGTGACGTTATCACAAGAATATGACGATTATCACAACAGACATTATCAATATCACATTCAAACACAAGAACACACTAATTGATTCACGGTGCGTGAGCTTGCTAATGTTTGATACTTATGACATAAACAACTTTTATAACAACATTAACATCAACATGAATGATAATTAAGCTCACATGTTAACACTAAGATAGATAATCGCTCTAATTAATATTGTATTGCACTGCCTTGTTGTAAGAACCGCCCATATTATGTCTTAATCTCGGTTCAAAAGAAGCTCTTGATCATCTTTAAAAACGGCTCCAAACAACCGTAATGTTCAAATTTCAAAATCACAAAAAAGAGGGTGAAAAATCTGCTCCAATTTAGCTCATCTCAGTGGTGAGTTATTGATCATTTTTAGATCGACAAAGTCTGATGCAATCGACAAATATGTTAATCAGAAGGAGAACAAACCTAAAAAGCGAAAATATTGGATGTAAATACGATAAAAGGGACCTATATAACACCGAAAACTGACTTCTTTGTTCTATAAATAAACACCACCCAACAAAAAGCTCAAGCAACGTACTATAGTTCCTTTCATTTTAGCTTTCAAAGCCACAATTAATTGTACAATAACTCAACAAACAACAATATTGCAGAGAAATTGTAATGCTAAATTCCCTTAGCTTTGCATTTCCTGGATCCTTAAATCATCTATTAGCTAAAACACATATGATAGAAGAAAAAAAATCAATGAATTATTTTTAGCAGGTGTGTCAAAAGAGATCATATGCTTTTGTTCATTTGAACAAATCATTTAGTGGACTTGAATTTCCTTTTCGTGCCTTTTAACATGTTAGAGAATCTCCATCCTAAAAATCAAAATCGAAAAAATGATAAATTACCTAACTTGGAAATGTATATCGGACTCAGAGACGCCCAAGAAGTTTTCTCGCTTTGCAATTGATCGTAATGCGTAATTTGATAGCTACAAAGAAGAAGCCGCATAACTCAATGATTTGTTGGGCAATACTTTTTTTCTTGAAAATCGCTTGAAACCGATGCATTAGCAACCGTGAGAATCAAGAATCATTAGCGAAATTGAGAAGAAATTGAAATGGAAGAAAGTAGGTTTTCCGCTTAATGTAACGCATCCCGGTTAACAAATAAACAGGATATATTCGTCCGTGGAATTTTTTTGTCTCAAGTCGGATTAGCACTTAAATTAAGGGAAAAAAAGTGGACTATAAACTAATTTTTCCTTTAAATTAAACATGTTAGGCTAAGTGGCTAAATTTTATTGTGACAAGTGTCGTATGATGTGGCATCATCTAATATGTCCACTTAGATAATATTTGTATGGCCTAGATTATATCTACTAGATTTGGATTAGATAAGATCTAGTTAGTTATGGCATGTGTGATATAAATGCCTAGTGGATTCTCTGTACCAATTCAAGCAAGCATAATGAAATCATTTTCCGTGACTCTTATCTTTTCTAACTAGTAGCAGAGCAATGGTTACCATCGCTTACGAGTTCCACCGTGCACCGCCTGTTCCACCATTGATACACCATTCACCAAGCCGCAACTTCGACATGCAAAGTGCAGCCTTGACAACAACCTCTATTGAAAGTCCCATGTCCACCATTCTATCAACTCATCCTCACCTTATGGCAAGCTACACCTCCTTGCCTCCGTTTCCGATCTCTTTTCCGTCCACATTACTCACTGGTTATGTTTCAGGCACCATGATGCCTAATTTTGGATTATCTGGCGGATCCTTTGGACCTTTAGCTTCTGCTCCTATTAGCTCCTCTTCTACATCCGATCTTGCGTCTGCAATGTTCAGATCTCCCTCTCCAGCCGGTATGTCGCTGATGCCTCCGTTTACTGAGAACTTGAGTCAAGCTTTCACTGTCAAACTCACCAGGGACAACTATCTTTTGTGGAAATGCACCATTCTTCTTATAGTCAGAGGATATAAACTTGAAGGTTTTCTGATGGGTACCAGGCCAAAGCCTCCAGAAGTGATTTTTGAAGGAGGCGTCGTTAAGCAAAACTCGGTGGATGTGGATCAATGGCAGACAACTGACTCTCTGCTCATGGGTTGGTTACTAAGTTCCATGACTGAGCAAGCCCTTCATGACGTAATTGGTTGTTCTTCTACTTATGAAATCTGGAATATGCTGGAAACTCTCTTTAATAGTCAATCTGAAGCTCGTATGTTGGAGTTCAAGAGTGCATTGACAAAAACTGAGAAGGGTAATAGATCCATGGCTGATTATTTAGCTTTAATGAAGTCTTATTCTGATAGACTTGCTGTTGCTGGTTATCCATCTCTAAATCTGAACTAACATTGGCTGTTTTGAGTGGTCTCGGATAACGAATATGAGTCTTCCATAGTCAATATCATCACTGCTAGAGTGGGTGCTATGAATCGGCAAGAAGTCCACCCCAAATATTGACTCATTAACGCCTGGTGGCTAGGTTTAATCCTAGTATCGGTATGGACATCAATCAACCCACCGCCAATTTCTCTCGAAACTTAATCCTAGGGGTGCAAACACCGGCTCGATATTAGACCACAAATTATGGTGGTAGAGAAAGAGGTAGCGATTGAGGTAGAGGAAGATGTGGTAGAGGAGAGGAGTAAGAATCGGTAATCCACAAAACATAAGTGTTTGTCACCTGTGGTAATAATGGGCATATCACATGAGTCTTGTACAGTGTTTGATCCTAACTTCACTCCCACTCCTCCTACACCTAGACCAACCGGCAATCCTGACCAAGATGTATATCTTCATTGGTGGCCTTTCCTCAACTGTGACTCGGCTCTTCATGGTATATGGATAGTAAGGCTACAAATCACATCACCTGAGATCTAAAACAACTTGCATTTGAGCTCGGTTATAATGGTAATGACTCACTTGTTGTTGGGAATGGTGAGCAACTCAAAATTTCAAATGTTGGCCAATCCATTCTTCCTAGCACAGACCTTAGGATGCATTCCATCCTTTATGTGCCTGACATTACTAAAAATTTACTTAGTGTATCTAAACTCTTTGTTGATAATAATGTCATAATTGAATTTGATGACTCTTTGTGTTTGGTGAAGGATGATGGCAGAGTACCGGGTCAGAAGCACTATAGTGACGAGCAATGTCGTATCCCACAAGGAATCAATCAAGTATCACAATCAATTTCGCATTTAGTTCAGGTTCGCAATAGGGGTGAAAATAATAACTAGAAAATGAAATAAAAATTGTAACTGTAAAATATATGATAAAAGGATAGTTAAACTATGATCAGGAACACTACTTTCAATACCCTTACCGAATCACTAAGGATGAGCCTTAACATACCAACCAACCAATAGCTTCTAATGAATGTGTCGTGGGTGCAATCTCCTAAACTGGTCACTAGGCGCTAATACCACAACCTAGTTACCCTATATTCGGTTCAACAGTCCCCTATATGGGATTTAATTGACCTAATATGATTAAGAACTATGAGACGGTCCGCATCCACCGAGTTCACGGCTTAGCTAGAATTACCTTACCAAGGAACATGCTGCGAAAAACTCGACTAGTTCGTGCATGACAATCTTAAAACTCTAGTTCGCACACTCCCTCGCAAAATACATTTATAAATTTCGTGTGTGGAATCATGAATTAGGTGATCAATTTAATTCAAGCATAAAGATCAAATTTTAGGACACAACAATTCAAAAGATTTAATTTTTAAGCCCTACTCATCCCTAGATCATTATTTAGGCATCAATTTCGTAGCTCCATCACATAATCTAGCTATAAAAAATTTAGCTATGCATAATGACAAGAACGAAACAAGAAATCACAGAAGAAACGGAAGAAAGCATGATAAAAGATAAGAAAAAAAATTACCAATAGTCTGGAAGCGATCCACAATCAAGAACTTGTAAAAAGAAATCAACAATCCTAGTAATTTTAAAGTAATTGGATGCAAGAAAATAATTTTTCTACAGGGTTTTGGAGAAAATAAACCTAAAAGCTGAAGAGAAAATTCAATTCTGAAGAAGTGGGTAGAAAATTCGACCTAATTGGCTTTTATATGGCCAAAATCCGACCCCGAATGGTGAAAATCCGTAGAAAACACGCATTCCATGCGCGAGCATGGGGATAGCATGCGTGCGCATGCAATCTCTGAATGTAGATGTGCTTTCTGCCATTTCATACGCAAGCATGCACTGGGATATGCGCGCACATGCTCTTGCTGTACTCCACAGTACAGGTATACCTTCAGTAATTCAGTGATAGGTTTGTGTGTAGAGCTCCGATTTGAACGATTCAAGTTGCGTTAGAAAGTTCGTTCAATTATCTACAATGTTCATGGAGAACACTGTCCCAGAAAATGCCTCTAAGGTTTCTCAAAACGCAGATGAAGTCACAGCAGCATGAAAACATAAACGATTCTTGATCCGTTTCAATTAGCTTCGGGTGCTTGCTTTCACCTCTCAAAACCATATTTCCATCATTGATGACTCCTCTCCCGGGATTGAAATGAACATGTATCCTGCAAGTATCAAAAAAAATACCACGCATAACTCTGCAAGATAAAATAGGTCTAAAATATGCATTAATTCACCAAAAGTGACGATTTCCGGACAAATTATATTTGACCTCAAGGTGAATGCAATGTGAAAATGTGTCTTAAATCACTCAAATACCCTAAAAGCAAGGCCAAATAAGTCATAAGTGGGGTAAAAGCATGTAATAAATGAAGCAGAGTTGACTCTCATCAAAGAACAAGAGAACAGGTAAGGTGTTGCTCAAAGGAATCCTGGAGGATGGACTGTACAAGATGGACATTCCAACTAAGAATCATAAGAGCTCTCTTCAATCCAACATGTCTGTGTATGTAGTTGATTCTAGACCTAGATAGAGTTCTAGTAATGTTCAGTCTGTTAATTTGAATAAGAATCCCAACATCCGGCATAGAGGCTTGGCCATCCTTCCTAAAGTATTGAGTCTAGTTTTGAAGAGTTGTAATGTTAATCTTAATGAAAATTTATCCTTTTGTGAAGCTTGTCGGATGGAAAATCTCATGCCTTACCATATTCTGCGCTTAAATACTCATGCTACTCGATGCCTTTGATCTTATACACATCGATGTTTGGGGCCCCGCCTATCAAATCCACCACCAAATACAAATATTATGCACATTTCCTTGATGATCACATAAGATTCACCTGGATATTTGCCTTAAAAGATAAATCAGAAGTCTTTTACGTGATCAAACAGCTTTATCCTATGTTCAAACTCGCCAACCACTATTAAGTGTATCCATGTTGAAATAAGGTCCTAAACCCAATCGGTTGGACCGGATCCGACCGGCTCGGATCATTTCTACTATTTCTTTATGTTTATATATATATAAAATGGCTTTTATGTTGTCATATGTATGTTCTTTTAAAGAACCAATTATGAATTGTTATATGATGACGCCCTTAGTATTAAATCGTGATAGAGAAAACCATGATAGGCGGATTATGGTTGATGAAATCTCTAATCACTTTAATAAGTTTGATATTTAAATGTCTCTAGTGATGTACTATTAAACAGGGCATTGATAGTATAAACAGTATCAGCACGTATTACATTATGTCTTCTCGTCTTTTGGCAGGGCATGGATAGATCTCGCTCATCGGGCAGTAGAGACACTTGACCAGACGCGGGACGTGTATTACGTAATGCGTGACGTTAGATCGAATTTGCACTTACACGGATAAGTGTCACACTTATGTGGCGGTTATGTAATTATCTCGGACCGAGTCTTCATGGCATCACGGTGTGGATTGTCATGCTTGACATTATTGAGGTTTCTAGCCACGGGCGATCATGCGGTAGTGATTGGGTATGATCTCAAGCATACGGAGTATACATGATTGGTCGTCCGGGAATCGCGTATCCTATGATCGGGATCGAATATCCGAAATGGCCTTCTTATAAGGAATGTCTTACTCTCGTGAATCTTTGCAAAGTGGGAGTAAATGAGTTATTTCGAGAGAGCATGATATCCAGATTATAAGATACGGTCGTTGATGTTTTGACTCTTACTAACGCACCGTATGGATATTATTACAAATGATAGGATTGTAAGTTACACGGTAATCGCTTCACATGAAAGGTAGTAGTCATTGCATTTGACTCTTCCGATGATCGGGGTCACGTGTGTTGCTGTGACGCTATCCCGTGATCGTTAGGCACGAAGGGCATTTTCGTAATTTGCACTTTGTGTGTCTACGGCCAACATATTCGAAGCCTATCGGGTCACACACATATGAACATCTAGCGGATTAAAATGTGGTTATAGATGATAACCAAATAAGGAAAGTTTATCTCGAGACTATAAAGGTTATAGTGGTAGAATTAATATGGTGTATTTATTTATTATGAATAAATTAAATACAAGATATTAATAGTATTATTTTAATTAAATAATATTCCGGAAGCCAATTTATGGCTAAAGGTATGAACTTATAAGTGTATAAGATATACTTGGATTGTGCAATTTAATTAATATTATTACCAAATATTGATATTAGATATATATATATATATATATATATATATATATATATATATATATATATATATATATATATATATATATATATATATATATATATATATATATATATATATATATAAAAACAATACTTGTGTATGTGTGTGTGCATGTTGGTGCTGCATGCATATTTGTGGAATATATATTAATAGATTTTTATATGTGTAATATATATGCCGATATATACACATATGTAAATCGATTTATGAATATAATAAAAGATAAATATTGTCAATATAAGATATTGACAATATCTTGAAATATTCAATATAAGATATTGATAATATCCTAGATTTATTTAATATGAGATATTGTAATAAATGAGATAAAACAATCAATTTTATTTTCCTTATTTTATTGGAAAATGTTTTCCTCCTCCACACTCTAGTTGGGGCGCCATAGACACTATAAATATAGTGTGGGTGTTAAACTCTTTTGTACAACACAATTCCAAGAACTAATAGTTTTGTGTAAAATTAGAGAGCATCCTATGTAGAGTTGGAGAGAGAGTGGAAAAGTGGTCGGTCTAGCAAAGAACCGGAGTTTTCAATAAAGCAATCCATGATGGGATTCCGCGGTATGCTCGTGTGGACTAGCGGTAGAGGCCCGAACACTTGGGCGGCTCTATAATGAACTACTCACCTTAGACGGTCAAAGGCGATCTTATAGATCAACCAAGGTAACCACCGTCTTTAGTTTATTTGTTTATTGCTTAAACGGTCGATCTTAGGGTCGATAGAAATAAATTTTTGAATTCAGCTGCGTTCCGCGTAGATTTCTAACAAAGGTATCGGAGAAAATTTCGAGCTTAAGCAATAAGCATGTTATTTTGCGTAGTTAATTTTATCGTTTAAATCACATTATTAAAGATGAAAGATTTTTGATTCACAAAAGTGATACATGAAAAGGAAAAAAAAAAAAGGGTAGATCGGGTGGTGCTCGGCCGATCATGGCGGCACTCCACCACCGGGCGGCGGGTCGCGGGCGGCGTGAGCGGCATCCTTGCCGCCGGTCAATTGACCGGTCAATCTTTGGCGGATCTTCAAATTTTTGTTTTGTGTATTTTGTGATTCAATATGGTTCATAGTTGTGATTGGTAATTAAGCCTTTTGTTTAGATGGTGTGCGGCTAACTAAATTCGTTCAAATAGTTTGCATTGGGATGCGCCATGAGCGATTAAAATAATAATGGTATTTCCAACTTTGTTTGAATAAAGCCAGTCCTTTCCAAATATTTGATTTGGCAAAAGCTGAAGCTGTGCTACGACTCCAAAATTTGATTTTGGAAGTGGTCGTTTCTAAACTAAAATTATTTGCTTTTCCAAATATTTGATTTGGAATAAAAGCTTGTTCTGCTTTTCAAATATTTGATTTGTAAAAGGCGCAGCTTGAGCTAACAAAATTTTGATTTTGGAAAGTATCACACTTAAATCAAATTTGGTTTAGAGAACCAAAATGATCCTTTCGATTACGAATTAAAAGGAAAAGCAAAAGAGAAATAATTTTAATTTTGATTTATTTTTGAATAGTTTCTAATTTATTAAAATTAAAATTAAAATCGGTTTAAAATTAATCGTTAATTTTATTTCGATTAAAACATTTAATTAATTAAATGTTAATTAGTTAATTGATTGGATAAAATTATTTAATAGATTAAATGTTACTAGATTTTCTCAAAATGTTTGGGACATTTCACTATTTTCAGCTTCTTTTAAAAGTCTAATTAATCCTTGGAATTTCGTTAATTGATGTAATATTATTAGCAGGGTTATGATAAAGTGAAACTTAAAGTACATAAATGTAAAAAGTATTAGATCATTTGATGAAATTAAAGATTAATTAGACGTT